>CM076277.1:5077500-6447500 GCA_038380795.1 Pyrocephalus nanus
ATTGCATAGTATAATAATGTGCCCAGGGTGCCATGGGAAGTGCAGGTTCTTACTGCTTTAGTAAATAGAATTGGGAGAATATGAGTGTGGATTATTTGTCATCTTGGAATTTATCCCAAACTTGTGGAGGGTTTCAAACCCCTGTCACTGAGCCTTGGAGTCACAAACTCATTGCTGGGAGGGCTCCTGTTGGTTTTCCCCTGCCCATTCCCGTAGGTAACAGGTTTAACTGCAGAGAACCAGGGTCACTGCTCTGGTTGGAGGCTGTGCCTGGAGTCCCAGGAATCACACGATGGGAAAACGTGATGGGTTGTGGGGGCTGATGAGAGGTGGGCTGGGAAAACCCGGAGCTTTGCTGGGAGGACAGAGCACTTCTGTTCTCACCTCTTTCCTTAGGAAGTAGGATTGAAGTCACAGAGGAGATTTTTCTAAGTGAGAAGGAATGTTTTTCATCTCCTGCTAAATGCAAGTCTCAAAACCAAGGCTTTTTTTGTGCTGGTATTTTTTTATTTGTTTGTTTGTTTTTCCCTAACATGAATGCACAATCTGGGGTCAACTTGGAAGGTGTTGCACAAACTCGGCAGCTTTGGTGTCTGCAAAGACTTTCTTAGATAAAAATGTGAACTTGAAGGAAATTTGAAGGATAAATGGTGGCTGAAAGTTTATTTCTGGTAAGAAGCCATTTCCTTTGAAAAGAACAAATCATCCCCCAAAAAGTCTGAGTAGCAAACGCTCCTTATTTCTACCTGCTGCCTTATTTGAAAATATCAATAATTTGATATCAGGCTCAGCACTTTGATGTCTCACAAGCGCTGTTGGCTGCAGCGGGGGGGCAAGGCCTGTGCTCAGCTCCTGGTGCAGCTCCTGCACCCCCCTGGACTGCAGCTCTTCTCCCTTTCATCTTCTCAGCTGTCACAGGGGAATTGTAAACCTTCCCCTTTCTGTGAAGGGCTCAGGGTCCCTCAGAGAGATTCTCTGGGTGTGGGCACAGCTCATCCCCTCCTACGTATTTGTGCAGCTCCTCCAGCCCTCCCACTGATCTCATTAAGGCTCTGTTTCCATCAGTTAGGGATTTGCAATTTTTTTTTTTGGTTTTGCTCTTCCTTCTGTTTTTTTTTGCATCACCACTCATTCTTATAATTTAAGCGACAGCTCTTGAGCTAGTGTGTCAAAACAGCATGGTTTAGTCAGCAAAGTACTGGGAAGATCACCTCTAATCAGACAGCAGTGATTCATCTTTAGCTAGGTAAAGGTAAACCCGAGATCCAGCTGGTTCCCAGGGAAGCTTCCCCAAGGACAGAGTGTTGGTAGGAGTTTTTCCCACTGCTTGGGGTTTATGATGGAAACTATTTAACAGGTGATTTGTGTGTCTGTGTCAGGGCTGCAGCTGGGCAGGTTGAACCCTAGCTGGGGCTGAGGAAAGAGCCTCAGCCTCTGGGCTGACAAAGGGAAGCCCCTGATCAGCTCTTGCTCTTGAAGGTTTTTATGTCTCTCTGGTTAATAGTGCTTCTCATTAGAGATCTGTACCTGAAACTTCCCTCCCATGCATTTGTCCAGCTTCCTGCAAAGGCAGAAATGAATATGAATACATATGGAAAACAAGCCTTCCCCCCTCAATATGTTCATCTGGCCTGATTAGCTGGGATCTTTGAGACAGACCCATGGGAAGTGGGAGTATCATCATTGTTCATGGAAGATGCCCCATGACTCTGCAGAGACATCACAGCAGCATGTGGGGAGGCCTTTAAATCTCCCCTGCTTACAGTGGCTGCTCTCCAGCATCCTTGTTTGTAGGGTACAAGAACCTTGGATTAATGGCAATATTTTTATATTGCCTTAAATAAACTTCTATTCTTGACCAGAGCGTTGTACTTCATTACACTGGAATGTTAAATGCAGTATTTATCCACAGGGCTGTGCAGTCTTACAGCAATGACATTTGGTGCATTTTAAAATCAAAGGGCTCTGGTTTCAAGAGCAGAAAGGGTTCCTAGCTGGAGGGGATCAGCCCTCCAGTGCTCAGGTACCACACAGCATGAACCTGAGCTTCCAGTTTATTTTCCAAGCATGTTTCTGGTGCTGAAGTCACTGACCTTTGTGAGAGGATCACTAGAGTTCACAGCCCAATAGGGCACCTCCTGTGCTCCTGTGGTGATTTACTTCTGAGACAATGTCCTCTCTTACACATATGAATAATATCTTTCATTTCAGCACTCCTGACTTGAGGTGAAAAAGAGGAGCGAGTGTGGGAGGGGTGCAGCTGTTCTTTACATAGGTGCTGCCCTATGAAGATCACTGAACTGGGAATTCAGTCCTCAAGGGAAACAGCTGGGACATCCAGGAGGATGCTTTGGGCAGTCTAAGTGCTGTGGGGATCTCTGTCAGGATGGAGGTGAATATACATGACACACTCGTGAATTGCTCAAAGAAATTGGTGGGTGAGAGAGGAAAGAGAAGGGGGAGGTGAGGATGCCTTTTTCTCCTGTGCTCTCATACAGTGGAAGGCTGATGACTGGGAGCTATTGAAATGCTTATAATTGTCTCATTAGAGGCAGAAAATGTAATTAAAAGGGACAGCAATCTCTCTCCAAATTCAAAACACCGCAGTCTATCTGTGAAAGCAATTTTGGCTATTAGCACAGGTGGCAACGTCCCAGCAATTGAACCCAGTCTAATTGCAGTGTCAAACCACTAAGGAGACAAAATGAGTTCCTTTCCAGGTGCCACTGGATGCAGCTGCCATGGCTGGGAGGGGGGGACGGGAGTGTGGGGCAGAGCTCGGATGGGATAGGATGGGGTGGGGTGGGACAGGAGGTCCCAGTGCAGGAACCTTGGAACAGCAGGTGGGCACCCACCAAGGAGCAGAGGCTGATTGCCAGGTGAGCTCCCCCTGCTCTGAGGGGCAGGTGTGACACAGCAGCATGCGACAGTGCCATCTGCAGATGGCACCGAGAGCATCAGCTTTGCTGGAGATGAGCAGTTCAGCCAAGTGTTCTCCAGGACAGCAAGCAAATCACTCACATATTTGTCATGTTTTGCTTAGTTGTTAAAGCAACTTCTTGTCCTGGGAAATAGGGTGTTCTTTGAATTTGGCAGCAAAGCTGAGATGTGTACGAGAGAGGCAGCTGGGTGGCAGCTCCAGCTCTCACATCCACCAGTGTGGTTGTTCCTCCTCTCCTCGGACAGCAGGGCTTGGGCAGCTGGGTCCCTTCTCTGCAGAGCAAGGGAGGTTCATCCAGGGTTGCTGTGAGCAGCCTGGATAGGTCCAGTTAGTTCAGAGCTTTTGGTGCTCTCCAAGACTTTCAGAAAGACCTTCACTTCTTCAGAGCCCTAAAATTACATGAAATTTAGCCTCATGTTCCTGAGACATTTTGAGGTTGACCAAAACATTTGGCTCATGAAGCTTGACCTCAACCTCTGGTGTATTTTCATTGAGACAAAATCTACAGAGCTCCCCTCTTTTCCTCTCCTGCTGAGTTAACGTGTGTTGTTTTTCTTCTGGGACCAAAACCAGAGGAGCTGAAGTGTGCAGATGAAAAGTCTTCCTAGATGTTCCTCACCCCACGGAAAACGGAGCTGTCAGAGTTACTGCAGGGGAAAGCAGTGCCCCTACCTTGGTCCCCTGTGGCTCAGTGCTGGCTGTGTGTCCCTGCTGGGACAGAACACCTGAGAGGTGGGGAAGGGCAGGTCAAAAAACCCCACTCATAAAACCATGACTAAAGTAGTAGGAGAACTGGTGGAAGGCACCTGTTCAAGAGCTCACCTGAAATGTGTCCCTATGGTCTTTGACACCTCATGTCTCAACTTTGCAGCCTGGAAAGGGGACAGTGCTGAAGGAAAGGAAGGAATTAACAGGGAAAGTAAAAGAGCTAATTTTTTGTTTCATTTACTGAGAAATGAAAGGAGATTTTTGCAGCTAATGAATTATTTCTGGAAACACTAGTAATAGCTTTAGGCAATATTAACTTCCAGTTTCCCAATGAGCAAGCTTCACTTATGTACTGATTTAAAATTCTAATGTATTTTCATTTGCAGCAGCTCAACTCTAACATGACTTGGGGTCTGGAAAGAGGCCAGAAGAAGTAGCCATGTTTCTGACAGCTTAGTATCTCCTCAGATGAAGCAGTGGAAAGCAGTGCCTGGATCCTGTTGAAGCCTGGGGCAACCAATTATCTCAGTAGAGTGGCTCCAGAGCCCTGGGTTAGTGCTGGGGACGTGGGGAGTTTCTGGTTGCTGAAAGCACAGCAGCCATTTCAAGCTGAGCAGAAAAATCCATTGTGTCAGAGGTTAAACAGCTCTGCTGCTGCTTAAAAACACAGGGTGGGCCCCCAGCCCTGCTGAGAGACACCGAGCTCTGGGCTTCAGAGACACTGGGGTTTCTGCCTCCTTTTTGAAGAAACCCTACAGCCCATCTGGGAGTAAAACCCAGCCAGGAACGTGGACTGGAATACAGTGATCCACTGGAATACAGTGATCCACTGGAATACAGTGATCCACTGGAATACAATGATCCACTGGAATACAGTGATCCACTGGAATACAATGATCCACTGGAATACAGTGATCCACTGGAATACAATGATCCACTGGAATACAATGATCCACTGGAATACAATGATCCACTGGAATACAGCGATCCACCGGCATCTGATCCCCTCCCTCTTCCCAGGGGGCAGGTGGTGGTTTGAAATCCCACCTCTGCCCTCAGAGCTGGTGGCCATCAGGGGCATGGGGAAGAGGGAAGGTGCTGCTCTGGCTGAGTCTCCAGGGTTGGGTTGGCTTCCCATGGCACTGCTCAGTGACTGAGGGATGTGTCATCTGAGAGAAAGAGAGAAACAGATGGTAGAGGGAGTTACAGTGGGAGGAAAACCCAATTAGAAGTCTCAGCATGGTTTGTGTTAGGGATATGGATCTTATACCTTAAGTAGCAGCCAGGAAAAGAAAAGAGAGGCACCAGGCTTTGTCACCCATGGTGGAGAAAATTCTGGTTTCAGGCAGAGAATGATAGTGAAAAAACTTCTGCAAAGCTTCTGGGAGATTATTCTCTGAAGGGAGAGCAAATGGGGGAAATACAACAGGAGAGATGCAAATTCTCTTTAAGTACCTCCATGTCTATAAAATCTTACTGCAGCTCTGGGTATGGCCCAGTGTATCCTATCCCAGCTTCCCTTTGTCCCTCCTGACACCAGGATAGCAAAAGCTTTTAGTCAGGAAACAGGCACTTGGAGAATCCTTCCTTCATGTTCCCTTCATTTTTGTTACAGAAATTCTGTTTTTCCTGGAATAGAGGCTCTGAACTGCTGAACTTGGTCTGAAGTAATCTCAGCTAATGAGCTCATTTACATTAATAGGAAATCAGCTGTTCCTTTTTGCTGGATTCCCAGTGGAGCAGCTGGTGGTCTGCTTTTTCCATGCATTCCCCTCCATACTGAAAAGCTCAAGAATATTTGTTTGCTAGAAAATGCTAATGGAAACCAAAATTGCTGATGTGAAAAACATATAAATAGAGAAACCCATGGATTCCTCTGGTCAATTAGACCTTCAGAAAGTGGTCAAGTGTTTTGTATATTATTAGATAGCAGTTAATAGCTCTATTCCAACAGCCTCATGGCTCTTAATGGCTAATCATAACAAACCCCCCAAAAACAACAAACAACAGAGCAAAGCAGAGTTAGAGCAATGGTAACATTACTTGGCAGGAGCTTGTATTGCAGTTTGGATGTAGCTGCTATAACACAACAGACCAAGACAGGATTCTTTCCTCTCCCTACCCCAGGTGGTCAGCACTGTCTCTTTGGGGAACAGGTATAAGAAAATCTTACAGAGGACACTGTATGGAATCAATTGTTTTTGCTTTATTCCATTAGCCAAAAGGGTTTCTATACCTTCTACTTAATTAATCCTTTGTCTCAGACCATGATTTTCTTTTATTTAGTTGCCATCTAGAGTGGTTAAATTTCCTGGACATCCAGACTTCCCCATCAGTGGGGTGAGCTCTGGAGAAGCTCTGTCTCAGACGCCTGCACTTTGGGAACTTAATTTTTAGGGCTTTTTTGGCTTCATCAGCTTTTGTCAGAGAAAATAATGTCTCCAGTTTATTGTATCATCTGCCTATTAAATCTGCCTGTAAAGAGGAGTAAAACTAGACCATGAGCATCTATGGGAATTCATTCTTGCTAAATAATTTAAATTTACACTTTCTCTTGCCTGGATCAGTCTTCATCTCAGTGTCTCCAAGCGTTTGCCTCTCCACAGTTCAGGACAGTGCTGGGAGCTGCATCACTGTGCTGCTCATTTTAAGACTAATTATCATCAAGGCATGAAAACAGCATTTCACATTATGCAATTTTTGTGTTTGCACATAGAGCAATTCATTTGAGCTTCAATTATTGCTAACCACATGTCTGCCGACAGTGGAAAAATGGCACTGGATATAGCAAAACATAAACTATTACGATGTTTTTGTTTTTAAATCTAAATCTACTTTTATAGATTTAGATAAACATCTTTTATGTATCTACAGATATATAACTATAAAATAAATAGATATATAAATAAATATATATAGATAAATAAGATAAAAATCTAAAAAATTAGATTAGCAATGTGGATTCCTTGTTTAATTATATAGGGATTAAACTGTATGATGCAATGTTGCACATTTGCTTTTGTTTTACAGAGCTCAGGTTAATTCTCAGTGCCTCTGTTTCCAGCCTGAAACCAGGGCCCTGACTCAGGTGTTCTTTCCTTCACCAGATGGTTTTGTTTGATTAACCTTTGGGATTGTTGTCGGTGAATTGTCAGTCGATTGCTGTCGATTGACTCAGTGTCAGGCAGGCACCACCTTGCTCTGGGTGTTTGAAAAACAGATACAGTGGGTTTGTAGGTGGTTTGGAGGAAGGTGTGTAGCAAAGAAAGAAAGAAAGAAAGAAAAAGGTTCCTAGTTTAACCTAAATAAGGAGAATCGAAGGAAAATCCATTCAGGTGGGAAGGAAGAGCTGGTGAGCTTATTGCTGATGGAGCCAAGAGGGAAGAGACAGTCTGAGGATCTGAGCTGGAGGAGAAGGAGAAAGGGAGGGGAAAAAACTCCTGCATTCCATTAATCTGTATAAAGTCTAGAAATGATCTATGGTGTTGGTAGAAAATGAAATGTACTGATGTTGGCCCCAGTAACATTTGGCAGCTGGTGCCTGAGGTGATGCCGGGGCTGGTGCTGAGCAGGCAGGGACAGCTCAGTGCTGAGCTGCTCCTGGAGATGTGGGCTCAGGGGGATCCCTGCTTTCCCCTTCTGCCTGTGCTCCACTTCAACCTGCCTCAGTCAGTGCCTTGGCTCGGCATAAAGCACGTGCAGCTCACAGGGTTGAGGGGATGTGGGGTGGAGGGCTTAGGCAAGGTGAAGGGAAGTTTCTATAGAGTGTGTTAACTAGGGCAAAAATATTTCCTATCTGTAGATTCAGCACACAAGAATGAACCACCACGCCTCAGCACACAGGCATTAATTTAATTGACTTGATAAAGTAAATCAGCTCGTAGAGAAAACCTCCTTGGACAGTCTAATTACAGATACTGGGCTATAACTCAGGAGCTTGCATGGTCTGGCTGGCAGGCAGATAACAAGAGAAGCCATTAGCAGAAAGTGAAAGAGGAAGATGTTATAGGAACCTCCCCACTTTCTAATTCTTCATTTGCAAACTTCCCTTCAAGTTCAGTGCCGTAGTCTTGTTAGATGTCACTGTCATTACTTGCAATGAAACAGCCAACTGATCAGTTGGATTTTTCTTATAAAGGTCTTAACTAAACTGAAAACGAACACAAGTAAAGGCAGAACCACATCATTAAATGCATGGACTTCTGTGAGATTTGTCCACTTGTGCATTTAACTTTCTGGTTTCCATCTGCAAATGTGTTGGCTGCATGAAATAAGATGCAGAACTGTGCACTCAGGATTTGTCTGTGCAAGAACCCATATGGGTTTATGGAGTGTGGAATACATAACCACATGTATGGTCTGGGTAGAAAGTGTGTTTACTTGTTCTTTTGATATTTTTACATGGCCATATATCAGAGCCTCCATAAATCAGGCGGTTCAGGTTAGAGCTTTGAGGACTCTTACACAGAAACTGCATTCCAGTATAAAACATTTGATGCCATATACTCAAAGAAAATATTCCCAAGCAGTTTGCATTGTGTTTGCTCTGATGACTGGCATAATTTAACCAACCCAATCTGATGGAGCAGAAAACCACAGTGGCTCTCACAAGAAACCCATTTCTGTCTCAAATAGCAGCCAAAGCAGCCTGTTTGCCCTGTTCTCACACCCAAAGCTCCTTGTCTCCAAACCTCAGCTGTTCTCCCATCTGCATCTGGTTCTGCATCTGCACAACCACATGATCAAGATGCCAATTCCTCTGCATGGCCAGTGTGGCACGGACTGTGTGTGTGACAGGGACCACGTGTGTGACAGGGGCCATGTGTGACAGGGACTGTGTGTGTGACAGGGGCCATGTGTGTGACAGGGGCCATGTGTGTGACAGAGAGCACATTTGTGACAGGGGCCATGTGTGTGACAGAGAGCACATTTGTGACAGGGGCCATGTGTGTGACAGGGACCATGTGTGTGCTGCACATCCCCAGCCTGTGCACAGAGGGGCTGGGTGAGGCCCTGGTCCCTGGTGCTGGGAGATGTGGATGGATTTGTCCGTGGAGGGTGAGGACTGGAGGTTTATGCACCGGATCTGTCAGACTTACAACAGGAGGTGTCAGGCTCGGCACTGCTTTCCTGAATCACGGCCTTCTCCGTGAGCAAATAACATATGTCTAAACCTGCTGTCAACTGCAACGAGCTGCAGCTGAAGCTCAGTGCCAGCTGATTGGAGCTGTATTTTTGGCCAGTCTATGTGACCATGAAACAGAGCAGTAAAGGCTTTGGGTTTATCCATACCTTTTTATTTATTTCTGTAGGCTGTAGTAAGGGACCATTGCTTTAAAACCCTTAGACATTTGGACATATTTTACAAGACAGTACAGTTTCTGAATGTCACACATTGATCACAGTTTCATACTACTACATGCATATAAAGACACGGATTTTTTATTTTTTTTTTAATAATTTGTTTACGGAAACAACCGGAGAGGTCAATAAACTTCAACAAAGAATGACTAAATCAAAGTTACAAAAAATGTAAGACTCTAAGTACACTAGTATATGGCTAATGTTGCTGTAATCACCCCAAAGTGCCAGGGCATGGAAACATTTCTCAAAAGGGGAGAAAACATCTGCTGGCACATTGCCCCTTGGGTAGGTCCAATATATAACCCAATGAAGAGACTGTGCAAGAGGTGCAGGATCTGCTGGGCTGTCAGGCACGAGCACTGCCCTTCCTTACAGACACACTAACCTGGGTTCCCCATTGCTTCCCCATTGCACAGGGTATAAAGTAACCAAAGTGCAAGGTAAGGGAGAAACCGGTCCCAGTCTGCCCTTTCTGGGTCAGTCACTTTCAATTTCCAGCTACAAAAGCAATTCCATCGACATGTACCAGCAGAGGCAGAGGAAACACATTTTCCAGTTTTTATTTGTTGTTAAAAATCACATTTTTCTTTTAAAGGGAACCCCACAGCTTTCCTATCCTTCAGTGACTAGGGATGCTGAGCTTCTGCCCTTTGGAGGTGTCACTGGGAAGTCCTTGCCCGGGCTTGGGGGCCCTGCAGCTCCAGCAGCTGCCCTGGGCTTTTGGAAAAGGAGGGCCTAAGGCTGCTCCTGGCCCTGGAAAATGTGGAGCAGCCCCGATGTGCAACACAGCCCCGGGTCCTTCTCTGGGTGTGGAGTCATTGTTAATCAGCACTTGTGACAGTGCCCCTGATGTTTTCTCTCCTTTCAGGAACTGCTTCCCTTGCCTGATGAGAGAGCAGCATTCTGCTGCAGGAAGTTGGGGTGTGTTTTTTTAATGCTAATCTAGTTGGAAAGCGAGTTTGGTTGGTAGCTGTGGCTGGCCTTTCTGAGTACAGTACCATGGCTTCATAATTCAAAGTAACATGGAGATGCCGCTCCCCCACCCCCCAAGCACACCAGTGGGGAATGGTTCAATGCAAAAGCAATTTTCTGCACCCACCACCAAAAAGCCAGAGAAAGGGGAAAAAATGTTCTTCTTTGTCACAAGCCAACAGAAGTGACATAAACAAAATAAATCCCAGGGGTTGCAGGAGCCAACGGTACGTGGCTAATGGTACGAGGAGGCAGTGAAACATTACAGGAAGAAGAGTCATAAAAGGGCAGAGCTCCTGAATGAAATAGAGAGATTAGAGAAGAATGGGTGAATTGCCTCAAATATTGGTTACCAAAAGGCCCAGAGGTTGTGCCACAATCCAAGGTAACCATTGGCCCATGTGCTAGTAGTGTCCTCCCAGCATCAGAAAGCCCCTGGACCAAGGGCTGAGAGCACTGAACTGTGGGGCTGGGGTTGTGGTCCTGCTGTAGGGACAGTCACCTGTGAATTTGGGATGCCACCTGTGGCATCAAGTCCACAACGAGTGAACTGATGTGGACGGATGCTCAGTCAAGTTTGGAATGACATGTTTGTCATCCTCTTGATGGAAGGATTTGCTCCTTTCCCAGGCTTTCACTGACCTGCCTTGGTTTCCCATTCTCTCACCCCATTGGTTTCCTTGGAGGTACCGTGGGCAGACACCTCCAGCCCTGAGGTCATACAAAGCTATTGGTTTTCCATTAGTTTTTAGAGATATGGGTCCAAATTCTTTACTGGTCTAAATGGGCTTTTACTTACAGCAGCAAAGAATTTGGCATTTCACGCAAATTTGGCTCCCTGGTTTCCATGAAGCTCTGGTTTGGAGGGGTCTTTGTACTGAGTCCAGCCTGATTATTAATTTCTGAAGGAAGTGTCACTGCAGCCTTGAAAAGACCCCTTTAAAAACAAAGGTTAATCCTTGTTCAGTCCTGCACAGCATCAATAGTATTACTTCTAGTTAAAAAGAAAAAGGAAGCTTTTGCTTTCTCTTCTAAGCCTCTAGACTGAAAATTCCTTGTGCGATGAAGCCAGAATCAAGCAAAGCAAAATTCTGAGTAGTATTTACAGATATGAACACTTGTGGCACCCAACCATTGGTGTCAAAGGACACTTATTGTGGCTTAGGTAACACCAGCAACAAAGGGGATACACACCCTGGATGCAGACTTTCAGTTTTCCTAAGGTTTCCTTTGTCTGGCCAAGACAAAGTTTCAGTGCAAGAGCCTAAATGTGATCAGCATGGGGTATGAGACATGCTGGAAAAGAAACATCTCTTCTTCAGAGGGCTGGTTGGTATTTGGGGTGTTCCTGTCCTGGTGTGGGAGGTTTAAGTTAAGACTGGTGTGACTGGAAGCTTTCTATGGTTTTGTTGACTATGGTCAAACAAACTTGCTGACATGGAAGGTGCCTTTTGAAGAGACTTTTTATGTGATTGTTGATGATAGATATGGGGGGCTATTGCATTAACTGCTTCCCAGAACAGAAAAATCCTACCCAACTTTAATACCTTCATGTGTGAACAGGCCCTGCTGATAATTAATAACATGCAAAACTGGGTCTACTGGTTATTCTGTTCATTGGAGTGGTATCTGGACTTTCTGAAACACACTTTTTCCCAAATTAAATCTGTTTCAGGTTTATTGGCTACTGTGGTGGACACGTAAGGAAAATCACACAAGCAAACGAAAGGAAACGGAACCAAAACTCCATCTTTGGCAAAAACATGATCACTAACCAGACTAGTGGGTGCATTCAAAAGGAGATGTCTGTGCAGAGCTACAGAGCCCTAAAATTACATGAAATTACAGAGCAGGTCTGAAGCTCTTCATCATGTTAAACTTCACCAGGCCATGAGATAGCTTCAGGATGCACATTTATCTCATGGACTTTTTATTCAGTTTCTGTCAGGGTACAGCTGTAAAGGGAGCAAGGAGGATCATTAAGTAAGCAGGTACATGGACAAACTTGACCATAACTAAATGAAAATCCGGTCCCTTTCTGAATGTTTATGTTCAGGTTTCTCATTCCTCCGTAATTTTTTCTCATCTCCTGATTTTCTCTGGGACCAAAAATAAAAATTCCAAAGGCCAGTGGGGAATAAAAGTCTTGACACTTCTGTTTTAACCCAGGAAAAACATCCCTGAAGGTGGGAGCGTTGCCTGAGCATTGTCAGGTCACTGCCTTAAAGTAAGAGCCTGATTTTCGATGCTTATCCCAACTCCATCACAATTATTAGGACAGTCAGATTCATATCCTGTCTCTTCTTTATGTTCTCAGTTTAATCAGTGTGAATCTGGAAGAACACTGCAGCCAGTGGTGCTGGCTGACACCTCCCCTGCCATCACCGAGGGCAGGGTCTGGCCTGCCCTGTGTTTCTCAGTTTCCATAGGCAGTCTCTGGTTAGTTTTAAGTACCACAAACAGGAAAATACAAAAACATGACAACATCAGACAAACTCCGTGACCTTTCGCAGACGCACTTCCAGGAGGGATGTTGCAGGTGTTGATCAGAACAGAAGAGAATAATGACAACAAAAAAGGTTGGGGGATCAGCTGTGTAAATGAACACCAAGAAAGCATCTAATATATTGTTCTGTAATACAAAAAGAAGAAATCTGACTTGATTGCCCTATTATAAATTTGCTAAAAATACAGATATATATTTATATTTTTATATATATATATAATTTTTTTTTTAAATCTGAACAGAAAAATAGACTACTCTGGAATGCATGAAAGTCACATGACTTTTCCATACATCAGATACTTATAAAGCCAACACAATGGCAAGCAGGAGGTACAGAGGTTACTAGAACTTCTGTACTTTATTCAAGAACTATTTAAAGCCATATTCTCCCCAAGTGGGTGATCCGAAAGCAACCCAAGGTAACACTAGTCCAGTCTGATTACCGTAAGCAGAAGTGACTGACCAAACATGAAGGAGTTGGAGCTAATTTGGAGTGACCAGGGAAGCCCAACTCCCCACGTCGTTCCCGGCTGGGCTGTGCAGGAGGGCACTGGTGCCACATGGTTCTCCATCGCTCGACTACTTTATTCAGTAATTCTATAATTCGCTTTAAAATGAGGTGTTGAAAACTAGTGGAGATCACGTTATGTGGAGCTTACCAACAGAGAGAGAACGTGGCTTTAGAAACCTTGTCTTTGCAATGAGTCATACATACCCTTGCTATTTACTATAAACTGTACCGGTCATAATTCTGTCAAGACATAAATATACAATAGGTACAAATATTAACAATACATTACAATTTTACAGAAGAGAATAACTGTTTTCCTTAGAAATGTGTATCTTATTAGCTGCAAGGGAAGAAAAGGCTACAGTTTATCACAGCCATAGTTGCCAAAGAAACCGATGGCCTCGGATGTGTTTCTGCGTGACTCGCACAGGCGGATATTCCCCGGCATTTGACACACGGCATGTTCAGGAAGGGAATGTGCGTTCCACGGGTTTTCTTTTCCTCTCTCTCTCTCTCTCTTTTTATTTTTTTTTCCTCCTTTCTTCTACCTTTATTGACTCTCGAACCTTTCAGAAAAATGTGGATTTCACAGGAGACTCTTTTGTTTTGGGTTGTTTTCTGGTTTTTGTTTTTTGTTTTTTTGTGTTTTTTTTTTTTTCCATAAGTGTGCTTAGGTGAAGTTTCTAAGAAAAGGCACTGAGAAATCTACTGCAATGTCACGGCTTTTTTCCTCTGTTCAAGGCTAAAACTCAAAGAATCTTTGCCTCCTGGTTAAGAAAACTGCACCCACTCCTTCCACACATATATATATGTTCTATATATATATATTTATAGATATGTATTAAAAACAATGTTGATGGTGTAGGATACAAGCAAGCGCAGACATCATACGTACATAGTCCTTTCAAGCATGAAGTCTTCTGCAGCAGCAGGTGAGGCTCTGTCAGCTTGCTTGATGCATGGTGCACAGTAAATTCGCAGACCTGAATGCCAAATATCAGTGATTAAACTGCACACTTTAGCTTGATGCAGGAGATACCGCCTATTTTCCCCAACTGTTATGAACTTTGGGAAACATGGATCAAACAAACTATAAAATTAAATTGTCTTTCTAGGGCCTATAGGATTTGGTGAGCATTATGTTTTCAAAGCACTGCCTTTCCTTTGCAATGAGTACAGATTTAGTCTATCAAAGCTTTAGGTCAGAGTAGATTTCCCAGTGCTTACATTATATATATGTGTATTATGCACACACACACATATATAGATACATACTTCATATTCAGACTTTATTTCATTAAAATAAATTAAACATACTTCCTTTTTAATTGGGCACAAAATGAGAGCTACATCTTCATACACAAATAAGAAAGAAATGCTCTTCAAGCATATTATATGCTTAATTTTTAATTATTTGCTTTCTATAAGAAATCTATAGGACTTTGGCTATTCAGACTTAAAAGGTAGATTTTTAATGATACTTTTGAATTTGGCTTTCAAAAGTGACTCAATAAAATGCTACTTTAAAGGTAGGACTAAATAGATGACATAAGGTGTGTGTCATGAGTGATCACACAAGGCAGACAGAGGGCCTTTGGTTACAAGGAGAGTTGCACCAGTTGATTATCAGATAAAAAATGATAGAATTGTTGATCTATACATTTTTGTCAGTGCCATCTATAAACCAAATACATCAATTTGGATGAGAGTGCGGTAAATACTACACTATATGGCTATATTTAAATATGTTTGCTTTTGTGATATGTAAAATATGACTTTTTTTTCCACATGAAAGCATCAGCTCTAAAAATATTTAACTTGGAAATCACTATTACTTACTTTATCAAAAAAATTTTCCCTGATTTTTCTTCTTTTTACATTTGTGCAGATGGCAGACATGAATGATCACTGAAACACAGAGATTATGTTAAGACTGTTCTCCTTAAGATTTCTCGTTGCTGCTCCGTGGCCTCAGAAAGCCACAGAATAAATCAGTATTTAAAGCTTATCTGCTGGAAAGTCACTTTACTTTTTCATGTCAACTCAATCTTAACTAGTATCTCAGCAACACGTCGGTTCCTCTAAGTACACTTGTATTTACTATGGCCAAATCCTAAAGTCCTTCACCAGGCAGAGAGCCCACTCAGAGGAACGGTGGTTTAGGCTGCGGGAAGGCGGAGTAAAAGCGAACAAACCTCAGGAACTGGCCCTGTGTAAATACCCTGTGGAGTGCACGGCACCTGGGGCCTCTTTTTGGGTACCTTCCGCGTCACTCTTTGCGCGGCTCGAGGTCTCTCTCTGCCGGCGGGTAATTCCCGAGGGGGTGGCTCGGGTCTTACTCGCACCTTCCCAGGGTCTCGCCTTGCAAGGGCGGCTCTGAGCGGGTCCCTCGGCTGGTCCCACCGCCCGGGGCCGAGCAGAGCAGAGTCACTCCACTGCATGGACAACTCGTGCCAAGGAGACACCTAACAAAGCTCTCACTGCAACCCACAGTAGTTGCTAAAACAGGTTATGTGCTTATTGCTTTTGTCCGTACATGCTGCGTTCACCACTAGGGTTACAGACAGGAGTGCGGCACGGCCTGGACGGACAGACGGTACATTCAGGACTAACCAACGGCTTGGTTTTACAATAGGAAGGAACAAAACGCAGCGGACTTGAGCGGCTTGGGGGGGGGGGGTGTCTTCCTCCCACCTGTGCCTCCGCTCCCGCGTCCCGTGTCTCAGCTCGTCCCCGGACCTGCTGCCTGCAGATCGCTACACGCCCCGGCAGGAACTCGGAATAGGTCAGGAAACGCTCATCGACAGTTATTTACAGTTGAGTTTTACAGTAGAAACAGAGAACAACAGAAAAGATTACCATCACAGTTATCACAGGACAGGTTGTGACTTGCTACAGGTGTGTAACAAATCACAGTCACAACAGGAGGCACAAATTAAAGTAGTGCTTGGTTAAAGTGCTTGATTGTTACACTCTGCTATCCTACTCCAGCATCGCAACAACGACAACAAAAAGTCAACGTAAAGTGCTTTTCCCCCCCCAAGATTAAAAACCAAAGACAAATTATTTCCTACACAATTTGACATAACTTTATTGAAACAATAATATTTTAAAAACCTAGGCTGGTGGCTGCTAGTTCTGTTCACTTAAAATGGTCAGATCTTTTTTTTTTTTTCTTTTTCTCTTTTTTTTTTTTTTTTCTTTTCTCTTGTTTCACTTAAAAATGACTGGATGTTATTAAAACGTCAGGCCTGATTCTCCTGCCTCTCGCAGCTGCTTCACGCCACGGCTCTGCAGGAGCCTCTCCTGTCCAACCTCCCGGCGAGAGGGAGCACAGCCAGGCCCGGGACGGGTCACTAATGAATCCCTCTTTTTGCATATTTATGTAACACTTGCATATCTTTCACTGCGCTGCTCGGGCGCAAAAAGCTTCGGACCGACCTGTTCCTCTCCTACGCCAAGGGCGAGACTCTGGCTGGCGGGAAGGGGAGGCCGGGCAGCCATCCCGGCGCCCTCAGCGTGTGCCAAGGGCCTGGCCGCGCTCACCGTCCCCGCGGGCAGCGCAGCCACATCTCCCTCCCCACCCAGGGCGAGAGCCGAGCTCTCCTTCCAGCCCTGCGCTCCCCGGCACCGGGAAGGGGGTTCTGGCTGCGGTGCCCCCTGGAGAGTCCTGCTTCTGCATGGCTCCTTCACACCTTCCCACGTGGGCCGTGGGCCCCCGAGGGCCACGCGCTGGCCCCGGGGCAGGTACCGGCTTTTAGCAGAGGGTCAGTGCAAGTTTCACTATGTCCTAGGGGATGTTTGGGATTAGATACAAGTGGTGCAACTCACCCTGCTGATATTTCAAAAGAAAACATCAGGTCCTACGGGATATCGGATTGTTAAACACACACAGAGCATTTTAATAATTGGTTTCTCTAGACCATTATTTGTTTAAAATGGTTTTCACTCGGATTTTCCAATAATGCAAGTGTTCCCTGTTACCTTTAGACATAATATCCATCAGAGAAAGCTGTAGATGGGGAACAGCTGCCCTGAAGCAGTGAGCATTGTGTTTTTGAAAGCTTTATACCAACCCCAGCAATTTATTCCAGAGTTCAAATCTGGCTGCCTTGGCATCCTTTATGGAACTAATGCAAATCAGATGTTAATATTTCCAAAAGGAGCTCTAGCGTTCAAGGGGAATGGATGGATATTTGGTCACATTGGCTTCACTGGACAACATGAAAGGAGATCAATGTGTGATCATGATTTGCAATCCTTACTTTTGACTGATGTGGGCAATGTCTTTAGAGTTGTTTCAGAGAAGGACATTTTCACAAACCCACACTGGACCTCCCCCAGACTTTTAGAAACAAGTGGCTTGTTTCAGCCAAGTTCATGCCATGCAGAAGCTCTTTTGTTTGTGTTGACTGAAAAGATATTCCTTTAAACTTTCAGTAAGTTCTTTTGTAGCCCACCTCAGATGCTTTGATCATGTGTGTTAGCATGTCCTCCACTGCCTGGTAATACATGGACTTCTGGGGAAATGTGATTTTCTAGTCTGACAGTCTCCTGATTGCCCTGGGTTCTTCCAGTGATACCTTCCATAGAGTAAATGCAGTTCTGCCCTATCAGCTTAGGGGAGGTGGGTAAAGCAGCAGCTTCTAGATGGTTCTTCTCTGTTCTATAAACATGGTCCTTTTGCTTTAGATAGCCACTGTTTGTAACATTGTACTTGGGACTCACATTTCCGGGCGGACTTGAATCATACATCAGCTGACCTTCATCATCAGTGTCAGCGTCTATATATTTGTGAATACCAGCATCGTGGAAGTTGAAAGCTATGGCTGCCTGTGACTCCGGTGACTTTGGGGGGGTTCTCGCGCTCGCAGTTGTGTAGACTGAGGTTTCGGGGCTCATGAGAGATCTGTCAGAGAGTAAGGAAGTATCTGTGGCAGCAGCAGCTCCCCGGCTCTTGAGAGAGTCTGGATATATCCTCAGTACATTTGATGCTGGTACTAATGTGCTGGTGTCCTCTTCCATGAAGTTGACTTTCAGAGATCTTAGTTTTAAAGGGTTACTGGCCTTTATGGAGCTTTTGGGACTTTCAATGAAAAAAGCAGACCGGTGGCTGCCTTCGGAGCTTGGGTTCATTTCCACATACCTGGCACCGCTCCCCTCTGGCCTGCTCTGCTCCTGAATGATGTTAATGCCACCCTTGCAGGGCAGGGTGGTGAGCGGGCTGTGGGAGAACCGCCCGGCGTCGGGGAACTCTGCCGCACAGCTTATGAAGCTGTCGATGCTGGACATGCTCCTCATGTCAACGATCCCGTCAGTGCGAGTTGTCAGCAGGGGCACCATAGGGCCGGGAAGGGCTTCCATTTCCAGCTCTTCCTTTTGCCTTCCAGGCTGACTCGACTCTTTAGTGTTAAGGTTCGGCTGGGACTGAGTCTTTGCCATTTTGTTGTACATGTCCTCAAGCTGCTGGACGTTCAAGTGCTGGGGACTTGAAGATGACCTGGCTTTTTCTGGGGATCCTGGTTCCTTAGTTTCAAAAGATTTACTAGAGCTAGTTTCAGAAAGGGTTCTCTTGGTCCATTTCCATCTGCTGGGAGATAAATGATTGTCCTGAACTTTATCCTTTTTGGTTATGCTTTCTCCATTCTTTTCAACCACAATGTCCATGAGTTCTATGCTGCGGGCAAACGCGTCCTTCATGTTCATGGAAACAATACTGCCATTCCTTTTTGCTCTTTCAAGAGCTTCCCTGCGCTTAATGGCTTTCTCCTGCCTCTTCTGCTCTTTGTAGAACTCAGAGAAGTTATTGACAATAATTGGGATGGGAAGAGCAATCACCAGCACACCAGCAATGCAGCACAGTCCTCCTACTATTTTACCTAAAAGAGTTTTGGGGTAGATGTCTCCGTAGCCTACTGTTGTCATGGTGATTGTTGCCCACCAGAATGAAGCTGGGATGCTCTTGAATTTTGTATCATCCTCGTCCTTTTCTGCAAAAAACACTAAACTGGAAAAGATCATAATGCCCATGGCCAAAAACAAGATGAGTAATCCAAGCTCATTGTAACTCCTCCTGAGTGTAAACCCCAAGGACTGTAAACCCGTTGAGTGCCGGGCGAGCTTTAGAATCCGGAGTATCCTCATAATCCGAAATATTTGGACCACTCGTCGTACGTTTTGGAACTGAAGTACACTTTTGTTGGATTCAGTGAGGAAGATAGTGACATAGTAGGGTAAGATAGCCAGCAAATCTATAGCATTCAGGGGGCCTTTGAAAAACTTCCATTTCTTAGGTGAGGAGAGGAACCGCAGGAGGTATTCCATTGTAAACCATGCAATGCACACTGCTTCCACGTGGGCAAGCTGGGGGTTATCTGTGGTCTGCCCAAATTCATCCACGCCTTGTAGTTCAGGAAGTGTGTTAAGGGACAAGGCAATTGTAGATAGTACAATAAACATGATGGAAATGATTGCCAAAATCTGGAAAGGAAAGAGAAAACAGTGAGTTCATCTCAGAATACTTTATGCGATCGCTGCTGTTAACACATGGCTGTATTTTCACTTACACATTGCAAGACTAATTTTGCTCAGTACACAGAAGTCAGATAACCAATAACCAATGCACCCTGAGCTGATTTTATTTTGGAAGCTGTTTTAGTTATGGCAGATGCATAAAGGAGATAAAACATCTACTTCAACTCCTGTGCCTTCATCTCCATGTAGTCAAGGAACACGTACCCAGCCGCCAGGATGCCAGGAAGGCTGTGAAGCAGTTCACAGCAGGAGCTTTTGAGTAACTACTAATTAGGTGCCCAACAAAGCCCATCTGGACAACAGGCTCTGAAATCTGAGCAAGAAGGAATGCAATTGTGAATGCACGATTCGATCAGAGCGGTGTCCTCCAGTTAATGCACAGTTACAGCTGTAATTTTGGTGCTTATGGCTAATTACAGAGACATGTGTACAATTCTACCGCGTAAGTGTACAAATAATACACTCTTGTTTAATGACTCATCTCTAATTTGAAACTTGATGGTTGTGAAAAAACATTAAAACTTCACCAAGCTCTTTAAGCCATTTTTATCTCTGAGCTATTCTGCAAGAGAATAGAGCAAATAGGGAAAAGAGCAAACAACCAAGCAAACCAAACTGGACAACACTGGGACAGCCAAAACAGGGCAGGTCCAGCCACTGGAGACCTCATCTGTTGTCATAAAACAGCTGAAGAGTGCAATGTGATCCTATGCAATGCTCTGCAGTGAGCAGCCTCTCTAAACCACACATAAATTTGATCAGATCCCAGGCCACCGACTCTGAAGCTCTGCATTAGTGTGTTTGCAGCTTCCCAATGGCGTAGGCAGGCTGTCCTTCTGTACCTGTTTTATATAGACATTAATTCTATACTTTCTAGCTTTCCCTAATTACAGCTCCACTTAAAGCCTTTTTAGGGAGGTTTTAGAGCTGACAGACAATTCGAGGAGCATTTTTTTCTACTAGTGAATTCTTTTCCTAGTTTATTGATTGGGTGGGATAATATATAGCTATGATTTCAAAACACACATACATGTGACTTAATATTTTATGTCCTCACTTGAGTGTAAGCTGGTCCCTTAGGATGGCTTTTCTCCTTCTTGCTAGAAAAGCAGCATGAAATGGATTGCAATGTATGTGCCTGATGACCAGATACACAACATTAAGCAATTAATTACAAAACATATGACAAAAGTTCTGTTTCACAAATTGCAAATCTGACGCACTCCCTCCTGGCCAATATAACACAGTCACAGTGACCTTTCTCAGCCAGGCTTAAAATACCAGAATATCCTCAGTTACCACCTGGGGAACTGGAGAAAGAAATTCTTGATGGATTTCTCTTCAGCCAAGCCCAGCACAGACATCCTATCAGTCAGGAAATATCTGACTTCTGAACATTTATCCCCAAACAGGCAGTCACTGCCTGGAACAAGGCTGGTTCTCCTCCAAGGAGAAACATTCAGGTACAACATGGCTCAGAAACACTGGGGTCTTCTCTAGAAGAGCCTCACCTCTTCTCCATAGCTGAAAGGTAGAAATGGTCTACAAAGGCTGGAAACTTCACTTGAATTAAGTTCATATAGCAAACTATGGGTTTAAGAGAAAAGCCCACATACCTTCAAAAAAACACAAATGTCAGGCAAGAGTTTCAATTTTTGAAAACTTGATTTGAGTGAGTGTTCTAAAAGCTACTTGCTGTTAAGAAAATCCCTTCCAAATCAATACTATAAAGCCATTTACCTTTTAACTCACTAAAATGCACTGTGTAACTGTGATTTGTACATGGCACTGCAGACTTATGAATTTAATCTGAAGAATGAGATTAGAACTAGAAACAAGAATTTACTCCATTAAATGCTCTGTTTTCATTGTGTAAATTGGATTAACTAGAAGTAGTGTACAGTGTAAACAGCCTGCTGTGCAATGCCCTAGGACCAGGAATTTTAGAATAGCCTCACTTGCAGTTACTAAATTGGTATTTCCAGGAAAAATGCTGTGAAGATTCTTTTTCCTTTTTAAACAGGTGAGCAAGAGCAGGTTTGTTGTTCGTTGTGCCGTGCACCCTCCCAGTACTAGTGAACCTTCTGCCTCTCCTCGCTACCTTCCTCTTCCACAAATTTGCTTCTGAAATCCAAACAACCCCACAAGGACTTGTGCAATGGGGTGTTTGCCTCATTGAGAGGCTTCTCAGGTCAGTGAGCCAAAAAAGCTGTGGGAAAGACTTGGGGGGTGCAAGAAAGTAGGGAGAACCACGGGATGAAGAGAAGCAGAGAGGGACACAGAGAAAAGTGTTTGAACTGCTGGCTTCAGACTCAAGAGAATAAAATGTAAGTCAAGTGTCTCATGGTGAAATGTGGGGAAATTTGGATGTTAACTCTTTCTGTGTGGCAGCTTGTTTCAAAAGACCAAATCCCGAACACCAGGCACTACCCCCGAGAAGCAGGAGCCTGATTTGCTTTTCCAGAAGGCTCTTTTGGTGTTTTTGCTGTGATTTCTTTGTCTACAACCCAACATTTCAGAAGGTGTTTGGGATTTTTGTAATGGTAATTTAAATATTTTTTCTTTGGCTTTATCTCTGCCCACACAGAAGGGCTTATTTGTAGGCTTAGATGTACCTGGGTTTTATCTCCTTCACTTTCAGTGTAAATATTAACACTCCATCTTTATTCAGTGAATGGCATCGAGAAGCAGTAATTGGTGTCAAACCTTCTGTTTCCTTTGATATACCTTCCTGCTTTGAAGATCAAGGCAATGCCAGATGAACATAAATAAATAAATTGTGAAATCTAAGGGTAAAATTCGGTTTTGGTTTAGCAGATTTAGCCACGAAGCGAAGCAATAAAGAGAGAGAGACATTTATCATTTCTTCCACAAGTTGCAGCAAGTTGTCACCTGTGCTCCCAAGATACAGATTTTCCTCCTTATTGGACTGCTGCAATCATACATCTTTGGGAATCTTGTCAGGCTAGGAAAAACTTCTAAATATGAGGTGACTGTCCTCAGGTATTGAAAGCACTTTTCAGCTGGAAAGTACAAAAATCTGTGAGATGAAGTATCTCCAGCAGGGTTTAGAGGATCCATCTCCTTCCGTAAAGCACTCCTTGTCCTGGTAGCACCCACCATTCACCAAAAGCCAACCAAGGAACAGCTGTGCACAGAAAACTGGATCCAGCTGCTGTCAGGCATTAGCACAGGGCTCTATCCCAAAGTATTTACAGTCTGGGATTTCAGATTATAGAAATCACCATCTGTCTCTCTAATAAGGTTTCCTATCTTGGCTGTACTGAGCCTCTGGCTTGGCAGCTCTTGTATTTTCCACTGTCAGTAATGAGAGACAGAGAGCTGAAGGGAAGACATTTCCACCACCAGGAATGCCTCTGGAGATGCTCTGCAGGCAGGCTTTTCATTCCCTTCCTTGCCTTTCCTCCTTCCTTTCCTCTTCCATGTTCACTTCTCTTTAACAAGAATAGCAAATAGGACCAATCTGGACTTGACCAGAAATTATCCCTCCGCCATGACTGACACTCCAGCACAACTGGAATTTTTTTTTCAGTTCACTGGGAAAAAGCACCTGCGGTCTCTGCTCCAGAGCACTGACCCCAGACCTCACAGCTGCTGAAGCAGAAGCAAGAATGGGAGAGGGCCTCCTCCTGTGGCACTAGTTCTCATGATTCCTTAAAAAACATGCAGCTTGCTCTTGTGCTGGTGAGGACTTTTGGACTGGCAATCAAAGAGCTTGAACAGGCTCAACCACAGATCAGTCCCCAGAGCTCAGGCTTGGACTGGCAGAAGGAACAGGGACGGGAAAGTTCAACATCAGAGGCCTGTTAGATTTTGTGAGTGCTGCTGAAATGTCCATATTCCTACTTATGGAGCAAGCTGTGCCCCTCTCAGGTCTGGCTGCTGGCTTATCTGGCATATGTTGGCTTGTTATGGGGACTGGGGAAGGCACCTCCAGCACCACTGCAGGTGCATCCAGAGCTTCTGACTCGGATGTCCATGCTTGCATTAGATCTATAAAATGCATACCTAAAACACTGGAGAAGCTTGCACCCTAAAATCTGGAAGCACAGGGGGGGAATGGGAGTCACAAATGGCTAAAATGACTGGCCTGAGCACACACTGGTGGCACAGGCAGGTGCAGGAGTCCATGTACTTCTGGAGCCACATCCATGGCAGATGTTCTCCACTGTCCTCACGTGGACTTCATGGGACCTAATGACAGGAGCCCAGGCCAGGTCTTACTGGGAAGGTGTCCACAGAAGAGCAGTGCAGACAATCCTTAAGCTGCTCATAAAGCTGACAGGGTTAAAGATTAGTTTTTCCCTGCACTACTTTTAGACCATTTTCACTAACAGCTTGCATGAGAGAAGCTCTGTAGTTCCCTTCCTCTTTCCTTCTGTATTTACTTTTACATTTCACCTGCAGCAACACACCATAAATTGTGAAAATCCCCACTAGGTACTTTTCTAGGTTACTTGCAGAAGTTGTTGGACGGGCTCCTAATGATGGCACTGGCTGGTAGTGCAAGTCTCAGTATGTATGGGCAGGATTCCAGAAAAAAACTCTCCTTCACTCAGTCACTTTGTGACTGTTTCACCAAGATTTTTGTGAGGTGAATCTCTGGATTGCTGCTACGGTTCCTTTGTGGAAGCTAAATAACCCAAGGGCAGGCAGGGCAGGGTGTTCAATGAATTTAAAGCAGTTGCCTCAAAGTGATTAGCATGATTGTACATACATGCTGGTTATTACACATGCAAATGAGACAAGCAAGCTGATTACGGGAGCAAGTGTAGCCAGTCTGTGCAACTGCTGCTTCCTGAGGCAGGATGGATGTGCCATTTCTGCAAGCCATTAATCCCCACCTCCCCCAAAATGCCCCAAAAAACTGGGCAGGCCACCTCCACCTGGCACCTTTCGGGAAATATCCCACTGCCCTGGGCCTGATCCTGCTTGCTGGGTGAGAGTGGCCCCAGGGATTCACTCTTCATGATGGCAAGGTCTGTGCTCATCCCTGTGGGATGAGGGCTCCTGTGCTCATCCCTGTGGGAAGAGGGCTCCTGCCTGCTCAGGAATTTCCCATCTTTCTCTTATTGCTCAATTATCTTTCTTTGCACTGCTAAAGACCCTAACTGAGATCAAGGCATAAGACCAGAGACTTTCAAGGCCATTAAAATTAATGAGAACTGGCTGTCCAAATCCCATAGATGGCTCTAAAATCTCAGGGTAAGCATCCGAGATCTCTCTGCTTGTGGCAACGTGCCCTATACTTTTTCTGTCTTCATACTCAGTAATGAAGCTGATATAGCAAGGAGAAGGGGTGGTGTGTGGGAGAGAGTAGGAGGGTGTTTGAATATAGATTTGATATTCTTGGAAATACGATGAGGAAATTGTTATGTAATCAAGAAGTTCAATAATGGTTTTGTCTAATGCATTTTTTTAGCTCCATCAAGGCCTGCAGAATAAACCTGGCATCAGGACCAGGTTTCATTCATATGCCTCATTTACTAAGGGATTTTTCTCGCATCCCCCCTGCTTTCCCAAGCTACAGTATACAGTCAGACTGTCCAGCTCCATCCTGCCATGCCTATGCCAGCCTCTGTCTCCCCAGGCTCTGAGAAACAGAGAGCACAGTGTATTTTGAGCAATACCCCACGTGCTGCACAGTGCAGAAACAGATGGAGAGTTCCTTAATCTTTTCCCCACTTCATTCTGCACAGGAATAACATCTCCTGCTCACAGCAGCTATACATGTCTGTGGTATTTATTGACAGGGGACTTGTTTTAGGAAACATCTCTTCACTAGAAAATGCCTGTTTATTCATAAACTGAATAAGTTTGCAGAACATAGTCACTTCTGAAGTCAGGATTCTGACCACTGGGCTTGCAGGATGTTTTTTCTAGAAAATGCAGAGTCCAATAATGAAAGACAACATTTTCTTCTTGCATCAAGGCAAGCTGAGACCAAAGTTGGGGATGTGGTTGCAAGGGAAATACAGAGAACTTTAACTCTGCTTTTTCACATAAAAGGAGTTAAAGATGTAAGACCTTGAATCTCCAAAACCCTTCAGTCCCACTGATTCCTGTGGAGTAATAAACTCATGCTCAAGAGTTTTCCCTGGCCTGACACTTCACATGCCTCTTCCACATCCTGTCCCAAGGGGGTTCTTGGGACCCCTCTGCACCAGGAGGTCTGTGCTCTGGAGGGGCCCCTGCACACACCAGCTCCCATCCCTGTGGCACCCCAGTGACTGTGACTGTCTGTGAGAATGTAAACTCCCACGCTCGCCTGCAAGCATTGCTGCACAGGATAAAATCCATAACAACAAAATCAAGATAAAGACATTTGTATTTTTGCTTTGGAAACATATGAGAGCTTAATTTTGACATTTGCCTGGAAAAGCCCAGATTGAATAATGGTTTGATTTCAATTATAGCTGTAATAACTTTATCTGTTGAGAGAGTAAGTCTATTTAGTTTAAATAGTATACAGTACTATTTAAATAGGATACAGTACTTCTGCTGATTATATGTCAATGCTTCATTTGCCTACAGGCACCCAGAGAGCTGCAGCTACAATTGCTGCTGACTAAGCCAAAGTGGGCAGAAGAGTTGCCTTCAGGCATGGCTGCCTGTAAACTCTTTAATACCCTTAAGAACACGTTTAGTTGTCACAGAGCTATCAAACCCCATTAAATGATAAATGGTGTCAGTCTTCTTTCAGAGTAAAGCCCAGATGCAAATGGTGCACCAGAGGAGAAAATGATAGATAAATGAAAATACTGAAAAGGCAATCTTCAAAGGCACACACACTGCATTTAGACATCAACGCTCAGGAGAGGATGAGAGGGGAGATCTGTCCTATTTCTGCTGCTACCAGCAAGGGAGAAATCAAAAAAGAAACCAAAAAACGAATGGCATGTGGAGTCTGAAGTTTCCCATTTTTCTCCTGGTATTGCCTTCCGCCCAGGATGACACCACCCCAG
This sequence comes from Pyrocephalus nanus, assembly GCA_038380795.1. Taxonomy (NCBI): domain Eukaryota; kingdom Metazoa; phylum Chordata; class Aves; order Passeriformes; family Tyrannidae; genus Pyrocephalus; species Pyrocephalus nanus. Next base: position 5,104,023 of record CM076277.1, read on the forward strand.
CAAGCAGCACGGGGGACAGCCAGCCCCAACAGCTCCAGATAGACCCAAACCACGTGCACATCCCCCCTGCATGTCCATGCACACAAACCCTTCTGCCATCCTCGAGCCTGACCCGGGGGGCTCCCCTGAGAGCACTCCTACCATCAATCCCCCTTCCCTCCCTCTTGTTGACCCTCCATATCTTCATCTTGCTCACACATTCCCACCCTTTGTGCTGGTCTTGGAGCACAGAAGTTGGAATGGCAGCGTGGTATTGTACAGCCTGGCCTTTCCCTGGAAGACAACTAAAGAGTCAGACCCTGGTAGTGACTCCCCATGCACAGAACATGCCAGTGCTCTGCATCCCTCTGCACTGCAGCAAGGCAGCAGCTCTTATCAGGGCCAGGATCCAGACCACCTTCCAGACACAACCTCCCCACCAGACTGGGGGTCCTCTTTCAGGTACATCTCCCATTCCCACCATCTGTCTGGCATTCAAGCAGACAATGGTTTAGACTCAGAAGAAGCAAAAAATAAAACAAAGAAAAAAAAAAAAAAGAAAAAAAGAATGCCTTCCCCCTCAGCACTGGTGAGTGCCTGGGAACAGCTCTTCAAAAGCCTTTGTGATTTTACCCTGCACCAGGGAGAGACGATGCTCGTGATCAACTCCCACCATGCAGAGCAGTCTGCTCAGCCTCAGACACTATTTACAGGGGATGCTGAGCTCAAAGTGTTGGTGTTTGCAGGAGTAGTTGTGGGAGGGTTTTTTTTTAATGGTTAAATTCAATCAGGAATGTGCCAAGATAGCATGAAATCAACTAAATGTAATTAAGCAAAAACTATTAGCTTGATTGCTAAACCAGTCTTCCTCTCATGAATATGCATAAGAATAATTGATATTAATTCTTTTCAAATCTGAGGCACATTAGTCCTGCATATTACGGTGTGGAATTTTTTGGAAGACTAAGCCAGTTCCACTGCTGCTTTCTAAGGTATAATTAGTTTTGCTGCAGGGAGATTTACCGAGTCATTGATACCATCTTGGGTTGCCACATAGAGAGGAAATTAGAACAGAGCTCAAGTGATGTTTTGTCTGCAAAAATATGGTGACCTGTTTAACTTTTCTTCCAGAAGTGTGTTAGGAGAAGTGGCAAATGTATTACCAGCACCAGCCACAGTAATGATGTTATAAAGACAGGGAAGCCTGTAGGAACAGTAAATCCCCACAGATGGAAAGGCAAGGGCAATATCCTCTACCTGTTCAATGTGTTTGACACCAGCACGGTGTTTCCTGAGCTTTCAAGTGTCCCAGGGGCTGTTCCTAAGGGACCATCAGCGCACTGGGGCTGCTACACCCAGGCTCCCCTGCAGGTCATGGGGGGCTTCTCCATCAGGTTTCAGTGAGGCTTTCTTTTCATTCATGCTTGGAATAAGGGCATAAAATTTAGGCTGAGGCATTTCTGCTGCCTCACAAGCTGGGAGATATGTGCTCCTTGGGAAGACAAATTCTTCTGAGCCGCAGGTGCAGCCCAGGCTGCACAACCCCTGGTCCTGCCTGTGCACTTACAGCCTGATGGAAGAGGAGATTTGGTGGCATCTCTTGCACTGATGTGAAAACCTTGGGATTATGCCTGTTAATTGTTTAGTCCTTGCAAACATCCTGCAAACAAGTTGAATACTAACACCCTTCTTTTTGCAAAGAGACTTAAGAAGCCTCTGCAGGTGGTGGGAAACAGACCTGCAGGATCTTGGCACCTTTCTGGTTCTTGGTCCTCTATTCTGCTAAAAATTCGTGCTTTCCTGTCAGCTCCTCTGCTCTCCATCAGGCCCACACTTATCCCCCTGTCTGGCAGGCAGACCTTGTGTCAGACAGAGGGCTTTGATAAAGGCACGTGTCCACACATGGGTCCACCTTCCCAAGCCAGGGTTTTCAAGGCTTTTCTTTACAGCTGAGCACAGAGCCCTCGGTGAGGGCTTTGGCACAAAGTGAATGAAGTGTTTTGATCTCAAGAACAGATGGTTCTTCCCTCTCTAAGCACTAAACACTGGATTAGATATCACATATTTAATAAACAGCAACAACTGTATACAAACTGTGTACAAAAGCAGCTAAAAGCTAATCCTTGGCAATTAATCATTCATATTAGCATGGGGCCATAGCAAGTGGTAAGTAGAACCAGTGGACAGCAAATCTGTGTGAACATAAAAGAAAAGGCAGCTCAACAAGAGAGTTTGATCTCAGCTCAGTAAGACAGTTTTGATGCATTCTAACTATAAATATAGAGGACAACACAGAACTATGGAGATGTGTACTTGGTTCTTTGTTGAGGTTTGTTTTGTTTTGTTGTTGTTGTGCTGGTTTTGAGTTGTTTTTTTTTTTAAACTCAGTTGAGCTCAGAAGAAGCTCAAACTCTTTTGAAGTTTGAGCATCTCTTTGGCATCCTCGGAACACTCACTCCATGCTTGCTGGCTTGTGGGCATTGACACGACAGCAACACGACAAGCCACAAGGAATAAACACCTACTCGGACAGCCCTTGGCTTCCTGAGAGCTCTGCAATCCCTCACAACAGCCTTTCCTATGTCACTACACCCCAGTGGCCCACACCTCACCCAGCGCAGTCCCCTCCTGCTCTCACCCTCCTGCAAAGTGCACTTACAGCAGGAACTTACTTCTTCTTGACCAGGCCTTTTGCAATGCTCAGGGGACTGCAGAAAATCAGGAGGGGAAAAAAATAAAAAGGAAAGAAAAAAAAAAAAAAAGAAGAAGAAAAAAAAAATACAGCCCCTCTGGCCACTTCAACAGGGAGCAGAGCTGGGTTTTGTTGCTTTTTCTTGGAGGGGTTGATTGATTTTTAGTGGCTAACTTACTGATATTTTGCACTTTACCCTAATAAAAGTCACATGAAACTGTTTGGAAAATACAGGTGTGCTGCCTTCTAGTGAAGGTTTACTGAAGAGTGGGGAGGGGAGGAGGAAGGTTTCCTGTAAATGGCAGCTGCAGAGTGCCAGATGGTACATCATATATTAATCTACTTGGAGAATAGCAAAGGCCAGCACTGAAGATTAAGGGAAATGATACACCTCATTGGCATTTAGAGCATTTTTCAGTTACCCTTTTTTTTTATTTGAGGTTTCTGTGTTAATATAGGATGATGCCACACTATACACTAGCTGGCAGAAATCATTCTTGTCACAAATGTACTTTTTTGAAAGACTGAGCCTTCCTGAGCCCTTAATTTCAGCTGATTTGACTGTCTCATTATCATAGTGTCAGATTTTGGAATAGCAAAGTTGAACCTTACTTGAACTTGTTGGCTACATTAGCAATGTTTTTCTTTCTCCTCCCCACCTCCATCCATGAATAATAATGCCCTGTATCACTTTTTTTTTTTTTTTTTTTAAATCCTAGCAAGGACTCCTAGTCACTGTTTGCTAAACAAACACACACTAACATGGCGTGTTGGGAGAGAAGCACATTAAAGAGCCTGAGTTTTGTTTGCCAAAGACAGAACTTGTCATTCCAGGGAAACTCTCGGTTTTGATGGCCTGGGAAACTCAGGATTTTCTGTCAGGCAAATGATCCTGTTAACTCTCCCACCAAGCACGCTGCGAGTGCAGCAGCTCTGGGGTTTGCAGAACACACGTGGCGAGTGGCCTGGGACCAGGTCACCTCTGGTTTGTGTTTCTGGTCTGAAATGTCATTGCAGTTCAGCTGGACAGTCCTTGCCTGGACTCACTGCTTTCCTCTCGGAGCAGGGCTCTGCCTGACTCATCCTGCTGTGGTTCCAGGTCACTGCAAGGAAGCAGCTCAAGCGTGGTTTGGACGTTTCAATTCAGGCTCTGCTTGGCCAGCAGAAAACACCCCGTTCTTCTGAGCAGCCCTGGCTGGGACGGGTCCAACCCCGGTGCTGGGTCCCTGCGGCAGAGCCATCCGGCCCCTCGACCTGCAGAAACTGTCTTTGGGCAGAGCGGGCGGATCCGCAGGGCCGTGACCCGGGGAGGGACCTGAAATCCAGAGCAAGGTCAGACAAAAGCCACCCTGCGCTTTTGTTCCTTTAGCCGCTGGATAAAGCTCTGTCTCCCATCAGGCTGCATTATCGCTAACGAGCTCTGGCAGATGCTTCAGCTCTCTGCTCTTCCATCAAGACAAACTGGTAAGACCCACCTTCCCGAGGGCAGCGCTTAACCCTTTCCATGGACGCTTGCTCGCCTACAGGGAAGGCCAGGCATTACCTGGGTCTGGAACACAGATTACTGAGCTGGGGGATTCACCTCAGAGCCTCCCTGCTGGAAGCAGCGACCCCAGGGGCTCCTGATGCCCCACATGTCTGCAGAAATGGGCTCCTATTTCTGTGCTGCCTTTTGGCCTCATCGTGAACGCAGCACAAAATAGCAAAATCCCCAACCAAGCAGGATTTGCAAAGGATCTCAGCCCCGATGTAGGTATTAAAACACAGCTTTTCAGTGTGCACAGTACCCAGCATCTCTCACTGACAGCACTTCTGACAGTCACCTGCTGCCTGATGCCTGGACCTGCGCTGGTGGGAATGTGCTCAGCACATTTGGAAATGAGACTCAAGGAGAAATACACTGCTGAGTGGGAAAAACAAATCAAGTCCAAACTGGGTGTCATTTAAAGAAGGAAAAAGACTAAGGGAAAAGTCACTCAGCATGCCAGGGAAATAAGTTTATAGGAAATACCAAGGGATCTAGCAATAAGCTTTCAATGGTTGAAATCTGGCACAGATGTGAATGAGCCTTCCTGGCAGCTGAGGGCTCTCTGTGCATTACATGGAATGAGCTGGCAATTTCCAAGGCAGTGTTGAGGGGCCAGGCTCATCAGAGCAGCTAATATTGGCTCATTGTTTTCCTTTATTTCTTGGAGAGAAAGAAGAGTCCTAAGGGCAGTGACTCTGGAGCCGCGTGTCCCAATTAACCTGCTGCAGGTAGGGTCAATCTGCTCTCTCCTGCATCCCCTTCAGAGGGCACAAAATGTGTCTGTTCCCATGGCCACTCTCCCCTGGGAAAGAGAGAGGAAGGAAAAAAGATGCTGCTCTATTTATGATTGTCCTGCTTTATGGCACTGCCCTTTCTGCAGTCGGGCTGAATGGTCTGGCTTTTTTTCTCCCTCTCTCTCTCATTTCTCTGTCAATTGATTGCTCACTGCCAGAGAGTATTATTGGCTTGAAAAGCTTCATTTTCTGGTTCCCGAGCTGCTCGTCTTTTCCTGGCTCATTGCTGCTGCTGGAGGTCAGATCTGAGTCCCAGAGTTATTAGGCCATTTTGGGTTTGACCTTGAGAGCTTCCTTTGCTCACCCCATCACATGAAACACCCCTTTGATCGTTGCAGACATGCATTAAAAAAAAAACCCAAAACAACAAACCCAGTGGCCAGAGATGGTTTGATTATATCAGTGGTGAGTAAAAATAAGCCTGAACCAAAACATTCCCAGCCAGGTTGAAAGATTGCCAGTGCCTGGGGGTGTTCCTGCTCATTGCAGTGCTTGGGGCTGTGGCAGCACCCCAGCATCCCTGCACACACCAAAAACTGGCTTCAGTTCTGTAACTGAGCAGCAACTGTGCTCTGGTCCCAACTTTTGCTGTGGATAAATTCAAGGGCTGTTCCTGAAGGGTTTCCACCTGGATTGGAAATTCCCAAACTATAACTTTCAGCGAGTGGCCATTGAAAGCACAAGGCAGAGAAATGGAGTGGTGAATCCTGAGCTCCTGTGCTGTGCTGTCCCACCTCACCTGGCCTGGCTGGGAACCACAGAGAAGATCGTGCACTGCTAAAAATGCCCCATAGAAAACAATCATTTTCCTAACTTACCACCTTATATACTGCTCCCTTAGTACTCCAGAGAATTAGCTTGTTCTCTGCAGTGTGTTCCTCACAAGGTCTCAGGAGAGTCAAATCTTGGATGTGAGATTTCTGCTATCTTCTTGGCAGAGACATCTCTAGCAGACTATTGAGCAGTCAGTGGGCTTGCTTAGGAAATGGTTCCTTAGATCAGCAGGACCAGGAGCAGACACTTTCCCTGGGCAGTCAGGGAGCTGGGCACGGGCTCTCCTTATTTTCTGGGGTGAATAAGCCAGACATGGAGCTGCAACTCCTGTGGCTAAGCTTGACCGGCTTTGGGCAAGCTGAATGTCAAACCAGATAAACTGGGGCATTCTGGCTGACAACCTGCTCTTGGAGATGTGAAGGGTTACCTGGGCTGTATTAAAGCTGCCTGTAAGAGGTGACACTATTGGAAACCAAAAAAAAAAAAAAAAAAAAAAAAAGGCAGAAGGGGGAGGGACCAATTAAACCACCAAGCTACCAAAGATCCCAGTCGCCAAAGGGAGAGGTAATGAAGATACAAAAGAACAAAATGAGCGGCAAAGCACTGCTCCGTGGGGGAGCACTTAGTTGCTGACAATTTACCTTTCAAATCTCTCAAATAAAACAACTCTTGAAAATTGCCAAAATATTATTAACATAAACAGCAACAAACAGCAGGGTGGCTTTGTCAAAATGACAGCAAAGGCCGCTCTCCCCATGCTGCCAGCATAATTCCCAAAGAAATGAGCTTGAAACTGGTGTGGAGCCACGCTCAGTCCCTGTGAAAGGCAGCCTGGAAGTCTGGGGTCTGCAGTATATCTTGCACAGCTCACCCTTCTCCTTCCAAGACTTTTTCCTTCAGGTTTGCTTGCTCACTGGAATGCCTGGTTGGACCTTGTATCCCCTTCCAAACTTGCTGTTTGCAGAAATCAATTGCAGCCAGTCTTTTACCGTGTGAAAATGGTGGAAAAAAAATAAAATAAATGGGAAATCTGGAGGGAACTGTACAGTTTTTCAAAGAAAATCTGAAGTATTTTTGTTAAAAAAAAATTCTATTGAAGGAAAAAGTAACAATCATCAAGTCTCCGTAGCGCAGGGGCTGCTGCTTTGAAATCAGGCTTTGGCTGATGTTATTTTGGGGTATTTAAGCCAGACTCTTGCTGTCACCATCTCAATGTTCTTGGCTTTGTTACTGTTTCTCTGTTTTATTATTCTGAAGAAAATAACTCTGTTAGTGTTCTGTTTTTGGCAAGGAGCGGCTGCGCAAGCACCAAGTGGACGGACTCCAGGTGGCACAGTGGCTCAACACACGAGTCCCTTCCTCCTGCTACAGGCAGGTGCAATGTCACAGGGATTCCCCTCCCAGGGCACGGGGATTTTATGGCTCTCAGCGTGTATCCCCTCATAAAACACCTGAGCTGAGCTCCAGTGCTGTGGCCAAATCCTGCCAAATATTCCCTGGATGTGATGCACGAGTATGCACATCCCAGCTGGCCGTGGTCTACCCTGTCTCTGCCTTCACAGGCGTCTGTGGCATAAGACTTCACAAAAAAACCCCCAGCCCTTGGTATACTGCCAAAGTTAAAATCCCTTGTCAGGATTACTCTGTGCACAGTGTCAGGGAGCCCCTCCCCTGCCTCCACACTCACGGGGCACCACTGCCCCACCTGCACAGACGTGCTGGCTGTCACAGACCCAGCATCAGATGTGGCTGTCCCCAGCACAGGCCAGGATCCAACCTGGCTTCAACAAACTGCTCATAAGTTCATCTGGTAACAGCCTGGCAAGGAGCCAGGCAGATCTCCCTGTCCCGATCACTTTCTTTTTAGAGTTTATGAGTTGCCTGCTGTTCCAATAAAGGCTGGTGCTGTCACAGCCTCCTTAACTGCCCCCTGAAAACCCCCACCCAACAGGTACCCAGACAATTTACCAGGCAAGGCTTCGTGCCTATAGTCTGAGAAGCATTTTCAGAGCCAATCTGTAATTTGAAGCAGTTTAAACATATCTTTAAGTAATCCTGTAAAATAACGTGCTGCCAAGCACGAGCTTTGGGTTCAATCCTATCCCCACAGAAATCACAGGGTGTACAGGCTGTTGGGAGGTGACAGCACCAGTGGGTGACACAGCAGCACTGCAACCGAACCTGAGCTGAGGCCTCCGGGCAATCCTGTGCTCCCTGGGCATGTCCTGCTTGGGAGCTGTGCCCGTCCTGCTTGGGAGCTGTGCCCATCCTGCTCCAGAGTTGTGCCCCAGCACAGGACACGAGCCCTGAGATGTTTTCAAGGGAAACGGCTTCAGAAGAGCCAAGCGTGTCTGCTCGCTGGGGGAGGTTTCTGGGCTTTTTCTTTTCCCAGCTCAGGCTGCTCCAAAAAATAAACACAGAAACTGCTCTGCACAGTGTTTCTTGACACAAAGCCACTGCTCTGCCGTGTTGCTTGCGACAGTGGCAGCGTAAAATATACATTCCTTGTGTTCTCTATTCTGACGTTCCCAGCCTGCAGCTTAAAAGTCAACTTTTTCCCCTTCCTCAGCCCTCTCCCACATCATCTCCTACGGAGCCAGGAATATAAAAACACTAAGCCTCATTACTAATGGCCTGAGCAAATGATTTAATCAGAGTGATGTAAAAGGAGTGAGGAGCCTGTAGGATGGAAAAAATGCTGGATAGACAGTAAGACTAATGAGGTAATGTGTAAACCCGGGCATTTTCTAACAGATGGGATGTGGCAGAGCTGACAGGTATATTGAAAAGGACTTAAAAACATAGACAAAACAACGGCTTGGGTTGGCCACAGCTTGATTTACGCAGTGGAAACATTTTTTCCTCTGAAGGCAAAGGCAAGAAGCAGAGAAGGCTCCAAGCCTGGTAGTGCAGTTGCAGCATCGTGACTAGCGATGCCAACGCCTGTACCCAGCACACCTGGCTGTGGGGTGAGCACCCAGGCAACAAGTTTCCCAGAGCTCTGTGAGATAAGCCAGGATCTCTGTCCCTGCAAGGGAAGGGATGCCCAGACACCCTGTGAGACATCTTGGCGTGGAGAGCATGGGTGCCATCGCCAAAGCGGCAGCCTTGGTGTGTGGGAGCCACGTGGCTCGTGCTGGCCACTGCTTGCAAGGCAGCTCTGAAAGCAGAGTCAGCTGCTCTGCAAAGTGAAATCTTTCTGTGCCATCCGTGCAGAGGGTAGCCCTGACTCACACCTCCAGCTGCCACAGGGTAACACCTGCGTGCAGACAAGCTCCCCGTTCACACCGCGGGTTTGGGCAGCGTGAAGAAGTGGTCGCTGGGCAATGCCCACGGGCACGGTGGTGCCACGCCAGTCCCGAGGCTGGGATGAGACATCTGCCTCCCGCCCAGGACGGGCACCGTGCGGCAAGAGAGCCAAGTGACACAGCTCTGGGGCTGCCAAACATATGGTGTGAGCGCTGTGCACGCTTCTGAAAAACACCAGCTGCTCAAGGTGAGGGCATGAGCGCCGGGGAGGAGAGGAGAGCTCAGGGACAGGAGCACGTTTCACTGTGGGATGGCTAATGAGGAAAGTCTGTGTTTTTGCCTGCCTGCTCTTACTGGAGAAACCCCTCGGAGATTCCTGGTGGTACATGCAGAAAACCGTGAAGCAAAAACCCTGAGTCATCTGTCTCAAACTGTCACAGCAGCTTCCCCTGTCAATCCACATGACCCACTCAATTCTCATCCATTTTCTCCATTTTGGGGGAGTTGTGAAAAATAACTACAACGATTCCAGCTGATTGGTTATAACATATGCTCAAACTGCAGTGATTTGGCCAAATTCTCCTGTGTCTGTACCACAGGCTGGGCTTTATACAATCCAGGCAATAGTACCAGACACAGTCAGGGGGCTTGGTCTGCTCACAGTGCTGTTGTGCCCTGGGCTGATAGGCCACAGCTCGGTGCTCTGCAGCAGCTCAGCCAGGGGAAAAAAAATAAATGAAAAGAAGAATGTAGTTATTAATGTCATTTTCCATTGAGATAGTGTGTGAAATCAATCTATCATGCTAAATCTACAAGTTCCAAACTGTATACATAAGGTATATTAAGGGATTTGGAAAGATTAAGACTAGCTCCGAAGGGTCTGTGTGTGTGTAAGCACTGATTGTTTTATCTGTGAATTACCTGCTGCTGCAGAAAAGGCAAAGATAAGGAAAGCAGCCAGAATTGGCCCTGTTGGGAGCAGCATTAGTGGGACTATTTGCTCACAGCCTCTGCTCCTCAGGTGATGTGAAAGAATCCCAGAGGGGTGCTGCCCTTCCGGGCTGGGGAGCCCAAGGGATTTCTGCTGCCCCTGAAGCAGCTGGCACTGTCTGCGTGCTCGCCGGGGGATGTGCCAGGGCTGTGCCCAGTGCTGGGCTGTGATCCCAGGGCTGCCAGCCCCGCAGACCAGCTGCTGCCCAGAGCCTCCCTCCCTGCCAGCCAGCTGATCGAGGTGTCCCCAACATCTCTGCCAACTGCCTCCTCCTCTAAGAACGCACTGATCACCTCTGCGTTAAAAAAAACACCAGCATTAATAAAATACAGCGCTAAAATACCATAGTGACTGGAGCCTGTGGGAAGAGGCCCTTGCTCACAGCAGGAGCTTGGGGTGCCTGCTGGCACATCCCTTGGGTTTGGTGCTGCTGGCGTGTCTGGGTGCGGGGGAAGAGCCCTTGCTGTGAGCACCAGCACCTGGGCAGGCCAGGCTGTGACACGGGGCACTCTGGGTATGCAGAGCCCACCTTGCCGTGCCTGGGGTGCCTGACCCTGCACAGCCCAGTGCATGGCCTTTCCAGGCAGCAGATCCTTACAGAGCACTTGGGACAGCCTGAGCAAGAGATCAGGACCAGTGCTTTTAAAACCCCATCTTGTTTCCAGTGCAGCTCCTCCATGTGCCAAGGATAACCATGAGGGTTTGGGGCTGTTCCCAAGCGTCAGCCTCAGCCTGGCTCCATTTCGGGGGAACCGGCGGGGCTCTTCTCTCATAGCCCTGCCTGTGCCCCTCACAAGACACGCAGATGAGCTGCACATTCCCAGGACACAGCCCTGCTCTTGCCTTGGGATCTGCTGCATCTCCTAATTCCCTGAGGAAGGCAGGTGGGCAGCCACGCTCAGCGGTGCCGTGTGAGCCTGGGCGAGAGAGGTTCAATGGGGCTGACCTGGCTGAAGGCACCTGGACTTTAGTCCCAGGATTAGTAATCAGGGGAAGTGCTTACAAAGAAAGGCTGTTCCACGGGATAGCAGGTACACGACTCTCTCACTGTCAGAGGCAAACCTCAGTGCCCCTGGCACAATTAAATGTGTGCTGTTCCAAAGCTGGTTCCGGCAAACCTGCGTCAGGCAGGATCCCCTTCCCCAAACATTCATAGCGTGCGTAACCACGCAGGTTATAAAAAGCACCCTCTGAAAAGATTTTCCTTCTGGGTAAAGGCCCATTACGAGGACTTCCTGGCTTAGGCGGCCGTTTATAGCAGCAGTAATCCTATTATGCTTATCCTAAACTGTCCTCCACCGAGCAGTGAAATGAACTCTACAGAACACTAGAAGCTTAATTAAGCCTCCAAGCCTGCTGTGAGCAGCTCAATTCTGCCTCTGTGCAGCCGCACGGTCATGTTATCATAGAAAACACAAACAGCACACCTGTACCACACACCCCCCAAAGGCTGTTCCCTGTCCCCAGTCAGATGGTTCTAGTAAATTCCAGGCAAGTTGTTTGTAGGAAGAGTTGTCCTACTAATTCTTTATCACTAAGAGCCCAAATCCACAAGCACGTACATATGGCAATAACTCTGCTCTTGCAAATAGCTGTGCCAAGGCTGAAGATGAGCTGCTCACACACTTCAGTGTTTTCATTGCACAGCTGTGAGGATAAATAAACCTGGTACTAATCAGCCAGGGCCTGAGCCTGGCCTTTCTGGAGGGGCTTTGTAAGTCTCTAAAGAAGCAATTTTATACCTACAGCTGGTGAAAGACAGCTGGGTTGCAGCAGCCCTGGTGCCTCTATGGACTGTTTTAGCTGAACATCAGAGTGAACCTTTGTAGCACCCACAGCCTGGCGAGCTAAGCAGCTGCATCAGGCTGTGCCATGGGTGTTGAGGCAGATTTGAATGGCTGCTTCCTTCCAGCTGACAACATCCATGTTTCTCCCCAACACCTTTTCACACCTGACAGTCTTTGAGTTGCTCCAGAAGAAGCTGAATGTCAAGGAAGCTCCTGGGCAGAAACCAAGGGGATGAGTAAAAGCAGAGAAGCTGCAGCTGGAAAGGGCTAAATGGGTGATTACCCTGAAATCTTAAAATTGCTAACTAATATCTTAAATATTGCTTTAGAAACCACAAAATAACTCTCAATTCTGCACACAGCACATCTCCCTGCCGTGGCAGTCTGACTGTGATGCATGCCCAGGCCTGGACAGGACCAGACCTGACCTGGGGGCATCACTGCACATTTGTGGCACAGCAAGAGGTGCTGGCATCACCCTGGGCATGGTCAGCATGGCTTAACTACTAACCACCACTAAACATGGATTTCTCTGTTTTTTTTCAGAGTTCTCTTGTTCCTTTTCCCAATGGAGGCCACTTCTGACATTTAGCTCTAGAAATTAATATCTTCAAATGCTTGCTTTTTTGGTGTAACAGACTGAGACAGGCTAAATATTTGTGCTCTTGTCTTGCCTGGCTGGTAACCCAGATACTATTAGTGAGGCACAACTGGGTCATGCGAATTATTATTAGCATCTGCGTTAGCTGCTTTATTTACAGCACTGTAGCTGTCAAAAGTTGTAGGTAGCTTAAAAGGAATATGGTTTATTCATGTTGACACTAGCAGAGGAATAGCTAGGGGAAGGCTGGCTGGGTCCTCAGGACCAAGAGGCCAGGCAGGGCCCACGGCAAGCACAGACCCAGGCGGGGCAAATGCCCGGTGATCAGTCTGGACACTGCGGGGTGAGCTCATCCCACTCACATGGGCCAGCAAAAGACTTGGCTGGTAACAAATCCTAACAATGTCCACCAGTTTTCTGTACTGCCCCAAGCCAGTGTAAGTGTTGCTGGAACAACAGAGTATGAAAGGACTCTGATTTTCCAAAGATCCGTGGTTAAGGCAAGCCCCGTCAGCATCGTTCTGGCTGCTGCTGAATGCAAACACGTGAAAGGCCTGTGTCCTCATGGCTAAGCAACAGGGACAGTGGTCAATACTGACTGTTCAAATCTTGCTTCTTAAGATAACTTCATATATTCTGTGGAGATCTGTGTTACTTCAAGAGGTGGACCTGGCTGGTCTTCATCAACCTTTTCTTGGTGGCCGGTCCACGGCTCTGGCTGCTGCAAACTTCCCTGTGTGCTGCTGCTGTCACACCAGGACTAAGGAACCCAGGCCCTGTCATTCCCAGCTCCTGCTGTCTTGTGTGCCCATAAATGGGGACAGGGGAAACTGCCCTGCAGCCCCCAAAGCTGCCCCACCACCCATGTCCTGCCCTGTGAGCTCGAGTCCTCTCCAGCATCTCACTGTGCATCAGTGGTGCTGTGCCAGGGCCAGAGCTGGATCTCAGGCATCAGGTAGAAGAGTGTTAAGCTTTAAAAACTCTGATAATTGTTTCAATATAATTAAGGAATTAATTAACTTCCCAGCTCAGTAATTATGGAAACTTCAGCCCCATGAAGTGGTGCCTCGTTCCATAGGTCCCTGTGGGTCGGACAGTGGTCGGTGGTATCTGGGAATACCCCACAGATCCTGTTGGGAGCAGAGGCAGTGGCTGCAGGAGTGGTGTTTGGAGAGGGTCTGGTGTGAGTGCATCAGACTAGCAGGAACCTGAGCACACAGCATGTGGGAAGAACACCACTGTCATTATTTTCAGCTGAAGATCAGAAGATGCCACGAAGTGCTGGGTTAACTACACCTTCTCCACTGATGGCTGTGGCCAGGAGCTCTCCAACATGCAGGTGCTCAGTCATGTCCCTGTGAATGGACATAAGAGACAGGGCTTTGCCTCCACCTTAGAGCCTACTGCTGTGAGGAAATGGGACCACCAGCCAGTGCATCTCCTGGTGGTTCACTCCTGGTAGGTGACCTTCTCAAGCAGATGCCATGTCCCTGCCACATTCTGCCCCCTTTCCAAAATCCCTGCATATCTAGTGGCAGGAATTTGTCCCTAGAGGCTTTGAGGCACATGGTAGAGGACAATAGCTATTTGCATACATTAGCCTTGAGGATACATTACACACCTCCTCATCTTTCCAGAAACCTCCCTCTTCTCCCCCACAATTGTCCTCACAGCAAACTGAATTTCCTTGAATAAGAATGACTTCCAGAGACCAAGAGGTGATGCTTCACTGCATCCCCTCTCACATGCACTTGCAAATCCCACCTAATGATTACAGAGACATTCTTCTTAGCATTAAACTCTCCAGAATTAAAAAGGATATGTATTTGGAATAAGCAAATGCTGCTCCTGATTCAAGGAATGAGTTGGAGTTGTTTTGTTGCTTTCTGCACTGCTGTTGTGGGGCCAAGAGATTGCCCCGGGGGCTGCTCTCCTCATTCTGAGGTTCATGGGAAGGGAAGTGCTGGAAGAACAAACAATATATGAAGAACTGGTGGAAAAAAAGTTGTTCTGGCTGGTTATTTTTGACAGAGAGCACTGAGCATCTGCTGGCTTTAGTTTTGCTAACTGTACTTTTTAATTTTGGCAAAGATGCCTGGAGCCCAGGAGAGGAATGCACTGTATATATAATTATAAATCAAAATATAATATAATACAATAAGTAAAATGAGAGCTGAAAAATACCACTCACTAACTGTATATGCCATCTACCTAATAGTTCCAGGCTGTGAGTCACCACTTGAATTAAAGAGGTGCAGTGAAGTGGTGGAGGGGAGGGCCAGCTCTGCAAAGGTAGTTGGGCTCTGACGCCTGCCCCGGCACCCACCTCCTGCTGAGGTCAACAGCTCCCAAATCCAACCCAACCCCCCAGGGACCCTGAGCTCAGCACTGTTCTACCTCACTGCCCTCACAGGAACCTCAGCTGTGGGCTGTACATCCCCTGTGCTATATAGGCAAAGAGTTAAATGCCTGAGAAATGGGATCACAGACCTGAGATCAGCCTAAAGCAGCAAAAGAAATCCTGGGCTTGGACAGAGCTAAACATCACCGTAAAAGGCAGAGAGGAACTTCCAGGAGATGGACACCTACACCAGGACAGTCCTTTCCCATAGGAAAAAAGGGAGAAAGAGAAGTTGTTGCCATACCCTGAGGGCTGGAGCACATATTTGTGACTAGAGGAGCCAGTCCAAACTCTAATCCCTGCTCTGCCAGGCTGGAGCAAACTTTGTGGCGAGGGAAAGGATCTGACAGTGCTGCTGAGCTTTAGTGCTGGGCCATGGGAGGATGTGAGGAGCAGGAAAAGGCCAGTGTAATTGGTGTTTTCAAGTGACCACTTAATCATAGAACATCCTGAGTTGGAACAGACTCAGAAGGATCATGTAAGTCCAACCCCTGGCCCTGTACAGGACAGCCCCAAGAATGCCACCATGTGTCATTAAGGATTTAGAGAATGGAAATGTGAGGCTGAGAGGGACAAGGATGCAGGTTCAAGAGGTTTCTGCTGCCTACCTTAACACCCTGACTGAAAGATCGAACTTGCATGAGGATAATGAGCAGCAGGGGGAGTGTAAGGGTCTCTCACCTGTACAGAAGCAAAGGTCACCCTGAGCTGCATTGTCCAGGCAAAGCCTCCTGCAACAGGTGCTTGTGGACTTCCAAAAACCAAGAGTGGAAAATAATTCACTGCTGCTTCTCTGCAAGATGTCAAGATCCCATAATAATAACTCATGATGATTTCACAGTACCTTTAAGCTAGTTTTCATTCTGCTGCCAAGGCCATGTGTCCTTGGCTTTGAACCGCTTTCTCCCCACTGGAATTCAGCCACCTCTGCACTGGGACACACTGGCATTTTAATCCTGTAAATGACAGCATCAATCCTGGCCTCAGGGGCTTCCCTGGGAGCAAGGGACATGCTGCAGAATTCTTCAGTTCTGTTTCCAGACAATTAAATATTTCCAGCTAGCTGTTAATCTTTGAGAAATGAGCTAGGCTTTGGTCGTCATTACTTAAATGGAGTGGATGGCAGAAGGAAGGCACCTGAAACCTCAACAAAAATCCCAGCCAAAAGGTATGAATATTTCATTCCTCTGCTAGAGCAGCAGCTACAGTATGTGACAATGCTGATGGCTTGCTGCTCTGACTGGCAAAAAAAAAAGGAAAAAAAGCCATTCGTGACACATTTTTCTTTACAGGATTTTCTTCCAGAAAAGTTCTTGGTCTTTTTGAAGCATCGACAACAATGCGAGAAGACTGCAAGTATTTCCTTCACAGGAGTTTTTGCTCCTAAACTGCTCTGTGTTTGTGATGTTTGGGATGGCAATAACAACAACTAAAGCCCATAAATCGAGGCACGAGGCTCCCAACCACCTTGTGTGTGGTTTCAGTGAAGCATATTTGTTTACGGCATATTAAGGGCACTGGGAGGTTTGAGCATTTTTACCAGCTGTTCCTTGTGATTTTCTGGCAGCCGTCAGGATGTCATTGTCATTCCCAACATATCACAAGATGGCTCTCAGAAGCCCAGGGAATGGCAGCCAGGCACTTGGGCACCCTCCTGGGAGGTTCAGCATGCCTTGCACGCTCCGTTGTCTTTGCAGAAGGAAAATCCCCCCAACATTGCTGTGCCTTGGAGCGTGAGAGGTCAACGGGTCAAGAAGTTCCTCTCATTGAATGCAAGATGCAAAGATAGGGAGGAAGAGCAGTTTTAAAATATTATTTTAGTCCTTTTAGAGCTTCTCACTAAAAGCTTTTGAATTTTGAACTGTGATGCTGGAAATAGAGCCCCTTACTCTCGGGCTGAACCTGGACAGGGACTTTCCAGAAGGTCTCACACCGTACCTGGTTCATGTGATTGCCCCTTACAGTTACTCTTTCTGATCCTTTGATCCACATTCGTTTTCCTCTGCAGGAAATTAACTGCTATGGTTGGTGGTTGCTGCTTTATCTGGTAAGAGATGGACCTTTGCAGTTCTCATAAGACCTTCAAGATTTGTGTTCCCTTTCTTGCACATCAAATTTACTTGTGATTTGCTCCTGCAAAATTGCCAGAGAGGTTTTTTTTTTTTGTGGTTAATGCATTTTCTTTCTTGATTGATAATGCTTCAAGAGACTGTGATACATTTACCTGTGAACTCTGGCAATACACAGCACATTTTGTCCTGTGACAAGGCTCATCCAGTTAAGGCAAGAAGTTTAACTCAGATGCTGCTCAAGCTCATGTTGATGCAGTACCTGCTCTTGACACTTTCAAACTTGATTACAGGCAAAAGGGCCCTTTGCAGGGCCACCAGGATAACCAGATATTGAAGGACTTCAGTGCATTCACAGACTGAACTTATCTCAGCCACAATTTAGGCTGATGAAACAATCAATCCCACTGCTTCACAGAGCAAGCTTTTTAAACCCTGTCATTATCAAAGGTTAAAAAAAAGCTGTAGTCTCTCAGGTAGCTCTTCCCAACACGAAGCAGGAATTAGTATAAATCGGTGCCTCAACACAGCCGTGTAATTTGCATTTAGACTGTTACAGAGTCAAACACAAACCTTGCTTTGCCAGACGTGATGCGACACTGAGACCGTGTACGTCGGTGTGCACTGCTGAGCCAGCAATGAAGAGGTAGGGCAGGAACACACTGAGAAAGGGACTGGGCACGAGGGGGCGGGAATGATGGAGTGCCCAGGGGAGAGTAAGCCACAGCAAGGAGGAAAAACAGCGCTTGCTGATAAAGAACAGGAAGTGGAATTAGGCAGTCTGGGTCCTTTTCTCAATTACGGCATTTTGGATTTGTTCTGTGACCTTGGGTAAATAATTTATTCTCTTTGCGCACAGTTTCCTCATCTGTAAAAGAAGGTTAAGAGCTACTGCTCAGAAAAGTTGGCTTTTCTTGGCTTAGGTGGAGGTATGAGTCAGGGCAGATTTTGGCACAGCAAGTCTGTGATGCACTAAGAGACACGGTGGACGTAAGAAGTGCAAATAATGACTATTTCTTTTACCTAAGGTAGGTATATCAAGGGTGCAGCACTGACCAGATGAGCTGTCCACAGTGGGAGCAGGAGGAGCTACCAGGCCAAGAAGGAAGAATAAGGGAGTACTGCACTTCCTCTAGGTTTTTTTCAACCTAACTGTAATGCACAGTAGATGGACTTGCTTGGAATCTTTCGAGCTGGCTGAGGGTGATGCACTGACCCACCAAATACAGCAGTTAGGGCCTGACCACATTTTCAGTCCCTTTTCTACAGAAGATGTCATTCCTAATGCACAACAGTCCTCCCTACTCTGAGTGACACAGCTCCCTACAGAGCTCTTCTGTCTAGTTTCGGTACCTAGAATGGATTTGTAGCAACCACGAGCACTCATTTTAACTGCCCTTCAGCCCAGAGTAACTGTGAGCATCAGACATGGGATGTGGAATAGTCACATAACATTCAGTGACTTAATCAACACGGCAGCTGAAGCTGATGGCATGGTCTGACCAAAGTACTGAATTTCTATGAATACCCAGCATTTGCACTAATATACCCAAGTAGAGAATTTATCTCCCAATAATAAAAAACCCTTTTAAGTCAAGCTATAATGCTGATGTTCTGTGCAACTTTATATTCACTTCTTGTATCCTGTAATATTGGTAATGTACAGTCTCTTTCATGGTAAGTGCCCACAGAAGACTAAATATGAACTCACTGTACTACTCACCCTACTATTTCTTAGCGGTGTGAAAATGCAGAGCCCAACTCATTCACAGTGTATTAGTGCTGGCCTGGATCCCTGCAAAGTCGCTTACTTTCATCTCAGAGCACAGTAAAAAGAAAATCCAAGAGCACTAATGTTGCAGCATCAGCCTCAGGCATCCCCTGTTTCACCAAACAGACAAGTGGGAACTGCTCCCGGGGGAGCAGAGCTCGTGGGTCCCACAGGCAGCAGGGACCCTCTGCGGTGTCACAGCACTGCTCTGCTTACCCAGGTGATAAAAAACCCCTCTGTGCCCCCTCCCCCCAGGGTACAGGCTGGTTTTATGCACCGCTGAGGTTGGTTTGTCCCAGCCGTATAAAAACAAACAGCATCCTTATAATTTCATTGAATTGTTTAGATTTCTCTATCTTTTATAAAAAAGAAGCCATGTGCACATATAAGGGAGCTCCCATTTTAGGAGTTTCCTATTATAGATGTCATTCTCAATGGTTAATAACTCATCCAAGTGTGACTTGAGTAGCCCACATCATCAATATTAAATGTGACATTTACTATCAAGAGCAAAGTTTTGGGGTTGCTGCCAGCCCCACTCACTGAGCCGTAAATATTTTGATCACGGAGCAGGAAGAAGAAGGAGCTTATGAGCCCGTGCTCTCGGCCGAGACCAGCAGGGAGCTAATGGGTGTTTTCACAGAGTCCCAGGTGGTGGTTCAGCACTCGCAGCCTTGGCAGGAGCCTCCTCGGCTGGTGGAGCCAAGGCTGTGAGTAACGGGCCGTGACCCTCTGCTCAGGGTGGTCCCTGCACTGCTGCTGGGATGGGCATGTGGGGGAGGATGGAGACACTTCTCCTGGGGGTTAACTGCACTGCCACTGCAGCACGCTGGAGCAACAGTTCCATCACTCCTGCAAATGTCTGCACTAAACAGAGCACTCAGCACAACCCAGGAATGGGGAAGCCCCAGTGCCCTGGGGGAGACCCCTGGCCCACCACAGCATCCAGTTTCCAGCAGGTCCCTCAGATGGGACCACCAACGTGTCACCTTCCCTATGGGAGATCAGCTAAAGTCTGGCAAGTGATTCATGCAATAATCTGACCCTCTGGTGATGTTTTACAAAGACAGTTTGCTCACGGCACTGACCAGCCTGGAGCTGCAGTTGTCTGGGATGTTTACACACCAATGAAACCACACACATTTACATCCATAACCATGTTGGTGCTACCTGTGTCCCGTGCTGGATTTTGCTACAGCTGCTCTGTGATTGGAGCTGTTGGACGCAGTGGGATCCCTTCTAACCAATGCACAAAGGTACAAACTTGAGGAGCAGCTGCTCCAGTTATCACTGTGATTACACCTATCCCACAGCAACGACCCCACACAGCTTATGAGAAGAAAGGCCCATGTGAGGGACCTCCACATTAGAGCTTCCTGCTTGTATTTCACCTTCCAAAGCCATCCCTGAGTCACACTTCTCATTGCTGCAGACTGAACTGTTCCCCGGCTGCAAGCTGTGCAATGTCTCTTCTCCTCCAGAAAAGAAATATTTTGGCAACTACATGATTTGCTAAAAAATATATCACTCAGCTATGGCAGTAGGGAAACACCAAAGAAATACTGGCAAATAGTTATTTTGAGTTTTGTGGGTTTGTTGTTTGGTGGTTTTTATTTTTTTGTTTTGCTTTGTTGTTTTGGGGGTTTTTGTTTGTTTTGTTTGGTTGGTTGGTTTGGGGTTTTTTTTTGTTTGTTTTTGGTTTTTTTTCCCCCCCTAGAGTCCATCATTTTAAGCAGAATAATTTTTGGAAAATTATCAACAATGTTTTCATGAATGTGACCCTCTAACTAGACATGATGAATAAGTCTGGAAGGTCTCATTACTATGGAATGGCACTGTATAATAAAGACTGCAAATACCAAATAGCTTCATTACTCCCATTATCATCTTTTATCTTTGTTTAATTGTGTGTATCAATTTTTAATAAAGAAACTTCATGTGCCTATGAATTAGATCTTACTGAGAGGGACTTCCATTGATTGCAGAAACACAGCCAGGCTAGCTGGGTCATGCAGAGAGAGAAACAAGGTGGAGCAGGATTGAGCTCCAGTTATTCTGGTCTGCATGATGAAGAGAAACACTTGTGAAACTTGACTCAGTGTCACTTAATGTTATAAACCCTCCTGGACCAGAGGGATTCTACTGCTCCTCCAAATAATGACAAATGGTGCAGCTGGACAGAGCTGAGCTATTCACTCCAATGATAATTGCTGCACAATGATATTAAAGAAGCATTCACCAAAAACTTCCCTGGTTAATGATGTTGAATTCATTATTAAATGCAGCTCATTACTGTTGGAAATAAGGCCATTTAGCAGCCATCAGCTTTGCTAATATTGCCGAATGTCTTGCAGTGGCCAGACAGCAGGGGGGATGGCATGTTTTAAAAATATATTTTCACTTCAGAATAAAAATGGAAAAAATTATGCCAGTGTTTTGTAATGAAAAAAATGTCTAATACCATCTGAATCTCTTGCTTCCCCATAAAATCAGAGCAGTTAGCTGTTTGGTCCTGGAACTCATATCTCCTTTACATAGGATTTTAAAGGTGACTTTCGGTGGGTGAAAATGTCTGTATTCAGCACTGGTGCTCCCCACCAGCTGTTCAGGGGTACAGGTGTTTGAACCACAGCCTGTCTCTAAGCACTTTCCTCGCTGCCACTGAGCCCCCAGGTTTTTCCCAGCAGGTGTCAATGTTCCTGCTCTTGCAGCCCCTGAACAGGGCAGCCCCCAAGCCAGAGGAGGTCTCAGCCTCCTCCCTGCACCCCAACACGCTGCTGCAGGGTGTTTGTGGGACTGAGGTGCTGAAGGTGAGGCCAGATGGTGCTCTACTTTCGAAGCTCATTAGGGAAAAGTGTTTGTTGACCACATTAATGCTACTCCAAGTCCTTGGGTACAATTCCCAGTGCCTTTCCCAGGCTGGAGTTCCCAGGTAGACCCCACATTGCTCAGAGCCAGAGCTGTGCTGGCAGGTCAGCCGGATAGCTCCAAAATAAGACCTGAAACTGGAGCCTAAAGGCTCCCAGCATGAGGAGAGCCAAGCTATAAACTCTCTGAGTAATCTGTTCCGGGCTCTCTATCATCTCAAGGCCCTTGTCCATCCTGACACCACAAAACGTCACTGTTCAATAGGCAGAGAAATTACTTGGGTCAAGGGGGCAGGAGACACAAGCCCATAGGAGCTCTGTGAGCTGGGTAAATCCAGAGCTCTTTCTGAAAGCCAGATGTGCTAAGGGTACTGCCTCCCTTCTCCCCCAGCTCATCCCCCAGTGAGACAGTGAAGCACAGCTCAAGAGCTGGATCCCAACGAGGCTCTCCGAGATGCAAACACCACATGTTTACAAGACAGCCTTCCCAGACATTGTGCCAACATCACTTAATTAGGCAGCATCTAGATAATTCTCCTGAAAGGACTGGACAGCACTGTCACCACTCCCATCTACACGTGCAGAATGGAGATGGACTGGCCTGCATTTTCACCAGGTTGATGTGTTGATGTGGGTGCCCATTCGGGGGCTAATGGGGATGGTACCTGGCTCCCAGTCCTCTCTCCTGGCTCCCTGTACCTCTGCACCCTCTTCCTTTTGCTGTCCCCACTCTGAAATTGGAAGCATTACCCAAGGACTTCCAGCATGACGAGATACCTGAGTAAAGGGATCCAAATGCTCTTACTCCTAGTGGTGTAAAGAACAGGAGGGCCACGGCCCTTAAACAGCATAAATTGTTGGTTTAAATTATTTCATTCCCTTTTTGTCCTTCTAATCCTCCCTGAACCTAGGCTCTGGAAAGAACTAGGAACTAGCAAGAGAAGACATCTAACTCCATGCAGAGAAGTTAAACCACCTCTATCCAGATAACAACATTATCAGGTCAGCAGCAAATCTGTACTGAAAACATGAGATTCTGTGGACCAGAGACATGCCAGTCCTGTGCCCTGCAATGGCCCTAAGGTGCCACATCACATAAAATAGTATTTTGCTCAGTGGGAAGCCAGAAAGAGAATTAATCAGCTCAAGAGACATTGCTTTGGACCTGCAGCAGGACCAAGAAGCCTCCCTGTTGGGCAGGTGAGATCCATGCCCATGGCTTGGAGCAGGGCATGAGCTGTGCCCTGTGCATCACCCACATGATCCTGCAGAGGCTGGAGGGGAAGCCACCACGAACTGTCCCTGCTCCATCTGCCATCACTTGCTGGAGACAGCTCTCAGCACTCTCACCCAACTCCTGGGTGCTGCAGCTGCCTCTGTACACAGTTCCTGGGATGCAGAAATACAGACAAAACCAACAAATCAACCATCACCAGAACAGGGAGCAGCGAGTGGGACAGAATTGAACCGAAGAGAACCGAATCCAATAAGGAGGTAGATCTCGTGGTTTGCAAGACAAAATTACCCAAAGCAGCCATCCAGGAGCACCAGAAGCAGTGGGCAGGAATTGGACTGCTATGGAAAATACTGGTTTTACCTGTGTTTTCACTCAGCACTCCTCAGACAACCACAGTACTGCACACTGCAGGAGCTGGGGTGCCAACTTCCTCCGAGAAGACACCTCAGCACTAATTCACATCTTTTGAGCTAAAAAATTGTACAGGGTAATGTCAGGTTATAAAACAGGCCCTTGATTTGCCCTGGTTTAATTAAGATAATGAGAAGTGTAGGATGATGAGCTATGGTTCCAGACAGCAGGAAAAAAGGATGAAGAGCAATTACATTTGGAACAGAGAAGAGCCTACAGAGCTGGAGAACAGTCTGTGACAAAGGGGATGTCTACAGGAGATTTATTGGTACTGAAAATAGAGCAGGGCAGGACTGAGTGACTGGAGAAGTTTGGTGAAGCAGAGCCTTGGCACCTGGAAGGCAGGTGCTGGTGCAGCCTGCAGCTCCTCTCCAGTGGGGTCTGCTGGGTAGAGTTAAAACGTGCTGGCAGATCTCGGCTCGGTTCCTCACAGACTCAGCCATAAGCTCTCCTGGCCCAGCAGGCAGATCTCTGCACAGGGCTGCTCCCCGTGCCAGCACCACAACACTGCTCCCAAACCTTCCCCAGCTTTAGAGCCCAGCTCCCAGTGGGGAGGTTCCAGCTGAGGGAACCCCAGCACACACGGTGTGTGTTGGACAGTCCCAGCAGCCTCGGACAAACAGCCCAGGTCTGCATTTAGGTCTCACAGATTTCAGAGGGACTTGTGTGGACCCAAGCTGGAGCATCTGTTCCATCACTTTGCTGAACTGAGCTCAGCCACTCCCAGTGTCCAGACACACACAAGAACATTTCTTCCTTAATGCAAAATGCTGGAAAATCCTGGACTAAAGTCAGTCTTACTGTGAGGCTCTGCTGGCTCTGGGTCAAACGCAGAAGAGGTTCAGGACTTTGTAGTTTAAATACAGTCTGTCCTTCCCAAAGTGTACCCCTGTGTCTTATTTCTATCCCAGCTCAGAGACCACCATGATAGAATTTGGGTAAAAGTGTGAGAGAGCCCTGAATTCATTGCTGATGCTTTCCTAGTAGCAATAACTATAATAATGTAGTAACACCTTCACCACCTCCCCAGCACCAAAATCGTTGTGGCTGAATTTACCATTCTGTAGCAATGAGTGTTTGCTTCTCCTATACCATCATTTCAAATCATTGCCTTGGAGAAACCACAGACCTGCCCTGTCCCCGCTTCACTTGGAAAACAGCTGAAAACTGTACTCTAGGAATCCCAGATCACATGCTGCACTGGGACAGAGGGGAAACTCCAGATGGGTCTTTATGAGCGTGCTGCACAATTCACTGGAACCATAATTAATCCAGATCACGTAGTTTTACAAGAAGTCCTTCTGCAGAGTAATTAAGCTTATCAGTGAGCAAACTGGGGCCAACTTCAGCATTAGAGGAGCAGCCATAGAGACAACTGGGAACAACAGGAGTGAAGAGGAGAGTTTAGACAAGAGACAGTTGATCAATACTGGGATGACATGAGACTTATTACATACTGCCTTAATAAATATGCATTTAGTTCTGATCCACTGTGTCAAACCCACTTGTCTGATGCTGTATTATATTGCATTTCTATGCTGTTTTTATAGGTTGAGTCCCAAGAACCATAATTTATTGACATTACTTTATAAATCTTTAAAAGGGCAAGAGAGACTGACTTAATCAGAACGAATCATTTCCCTTTGTTTGGACTAGTTTAAAATCAGTTGCTTGCTACTTGATACAATTTAAGTGACTAATTATGACTTGATTTTCTCCCCTCCCTATCCCTTTGAATCATAATCAGTGCTTTCAGCTAATGAATTTACCATTCTCAGAGCACCATTAAAGACTTGGTCTTCTCCATGAATAGTCTTATTTATGCGAGCTCCCCATCGACTTCAGAGAGCATCAGAGTGATTAATTCACAAATAATTTATCTGACAAATGTTGCTTCCCCTCTCCCCCTCCCCACCCTTGAGAACTGCCTGTGGGCGAATTAGAAATTTCTCAATTATTCATTATTCAGAATTACTTGCGAATTTTTCTCAGGAAATAATTTTTGCCCTAGACATCAAGTAGCTGCAGTGCATGTGAGCACACTTCGTGCTCTGGGGCAGCTGCTGAAGCCACGTGGCCTCATTTCAGCCCACGGCCACGGTGGTTTCCGCACCGGCACAGAAGCAATGGAGAATGTTACTTTCTGACATACAAAATTACAGCTAATTCTGTATTATCTTCAATTATTTATCTACAAGCCCACTTTGAGGTATTTTAGGCAAGAGTTACATAAGAGGAAAGTATTGTTATTCCTTCACGTGCCCCCTTTTCCCGGGACAGTGCTCCTCTCTTGCCTGCTCAGCGGCTGCAGGCGTGGGCAGCGCTTGAACTGCTGCTCTGGGGGGCTCGGGGAGGGAGGATCTGCGGGAATGCTGATGGGGAAGGAGGATTCACTTGATCTCAGCGTGCTGCTCCCCCCCCATTGTCTTTGCCCCCTCTCACCAGGATGCCCAGGACAGGGAATGTCCCTGTAGTTCCTGCTCCAACATCGGGACACAAGGGACGCTGAGCCGCCCTGAGTGTGTGTTTTAAACGGCGATGATGGGAGATTGTGGCATCGAGAGACTCTCCCCGGGCAGGGACAGGGGCTGTGCACCCCTGGAGAGGTGTTCAGCTACATGCCAAGGCCCTGGTGCTATGGGTGGGCTGCCAACAGCACCGAGAACTGCACCAGCAAAGGCACCCAGTGCGTGGTGGGATCTCAGGGATCACCCAGAGACCTGCCTGGCACCAGAGTTCCCAGCGAACGAATGAGTGTGTGCTGGGCTCAGGGAAACTCTGGTGCGACTGCCACCACACCTGCCTGGCATCACTCAGCCTTACAACATCTGGGGGGGGTTGAACCTGGCAAAGCCAGGGTGTTTTTGGCATCAGGCAGCTGTCAGCACCTGCAGGGCTAAGGGAGGTGCTGTCAACGAGCTGGGAAGAGAAGCTTCTGATTTGCCAGGAGATCAGATCGTGATCTGACAATGAATTCTGGGCAGCCACTTACTTACTCCCCTCTTTCTGTGGAGGGTTTTTCCACTCTTTGTACTCAATATTACATGTAAATAGAACTGATTTATGTCTGGAGAAGAAGCTGCTCAGTGAAGGAAAACAACCAAGCTCTGCAGAGGGAGGTTTGCCAGGGCACACGTGATGTCTCTCCTCCAGCAAGGGGCTCTTTCTTTAGAAAACCCTTCACATGAGAAGTGCTCTGGTGGCTGACAGAGCTTCATCTAATTTAAATGAAATGACTCCCTCTCTTTCCCTCTCTGACCTCTGGTCCTTGCTGGTTGCCATGGAAAATGGACAGATGAAACCCAAAAAGAATTTAAAGGAGAACTTAACTAAATTGAAATTGTAGCCTTAGAACCTTGTTTGTTAGCCTGCTCCTGTGGTGGCCAGACTGTTAAATAATTGAGCAGTGCATTAACAAAGCACATGTTACAAAGTTAAGGGAAGGGTCAGGTGGGTAAAGGCAGCTTGGATGGCCCCCTGATCCCTGACAGGGTCTGCTCCTTGTGGAGAACAGCCCATCCCAGCCCACGTGGAAAGGGAAGCTGGTATCTCTGGTTGCATCTCCACACAACCCTTCTGCTGTCACTTGTTCCTGCTGGAGGAAGGGCTGGACTGAGGACAGTTACAAGGACTTGAACTTTGTCAGCCAGGTGCAGAGGAAGGAGGGCTGGAGGGCTTATTTACATGTGTTTGAGGCTGGGAGTTCCCACTCCATTTTAGGGCCCCTCTGACCCTATCTCCACCTAGCAACATCAAAAAAAAAAAAAACAAAAAAAAAACAAAAAAAAAACAAAAAAAAAACAAAAAAAAAAAAACAAAACAAAAAAAACCAAACAAAAACAAACAAACAAAAAAACCCAACAAAAAACACCAAAAAAAGAAAAGCAGGTATCTATTATGCATAAATAACCTTGTTGCCATGACAGCAGCAGTATCTGCAAGCACTAACAGTATTGAGAGCTTTTAGGTAAATGAGAACTGACACCCTGCTCACAAAATGAAACTCCCAGGTTAACCAGGTGAAGAAGAGCTCAAGTCATCTGCCAAAGGGCAAAGGGCTGGTTAGATGTGTTTTGGTTTTTAAGGAGATTTCTGAGCACAATAGATATTTCATCACTGTGCCTTTGGAAGGAAACCAGTCTCTGAGGCGCAGGCTCGGCTTGGAGCACACAGGATGCACACACAGCGTGCATGACAGAGCAGATGCAGCACCATCGTGTCATCCCCCACAGCCCTGACGGCCTGGACTCACTGCAGTTTGTGTCCTGTGCCCATCCTGCCCCATGGCTGCTGTGAGACCAGTCAGTAATCGAGGAGCTGCTATTCCTAAAAGATTTGGCACATCTCCCAAGTGCCATTTTTGACTTTCATGAATGAATGGTGACTCACACACCGCAGGGAGAGCCAAACTGCGAGCACAGACGCAGCAGGGGCAGGTTTGGCCCATGCCAACAGAAAGGGGTTACACAATGGATCATCCCAGTGGTCTAATTCATCATCATCTCTCAGTGCAATCAAAACCAGATGAGGCCTCTCAATTTCTCCCTTTTGTTTGCAGTCAACTGCCTCTTGCTTTTCAAGACCCCGTGGAAGAAGAGAAAGGCAGTGCAGTGAGAAGATGGGATCACTGACACTTTGTGGTGGGAGAACTGGCCTTCTTGCAAGGTGCATGCCATGGCTCACTTTGTGTGTGTGCTTTATCAAACTCTGAACTTTCACAAATCAAGCCAGACCAGGAGAGCACAGAAAAAGTGCCCTGCCTGATGCACAAGCCTTGCTGAATCCCAGCTCTGGGTGCATCTTTGCCTTGGCGATCCTGCCTTTTCAAAATCTAATGAGTGACAATCTTGGATGAGGCATTTCCAATGAGTGGGGGGTCCTCTGCTGGCTCAGGGGACCATTCAGCTCCTAAAGACCTCTGGGGTCAGGTTTCCCTTGCCTTCCCTGTCTCCAGACACATGCCTAATAAGCTTAATGTCCCAGGTCATTACTTCAGGAGAGCTGATCTGCTATTCCACACTGGCAGCAATAGGTGTGGTATCAACAAAAACCTGATAGAAATCTCTCTCACACATAATAGGCAAGGCAGCAAGGACAAAGCACACCAGAGGGCTCCTCCCCATCTTTACTTTTTCAGGGACTTTTTCTCCATTTTTTGAAAATGATCTGCAAGTATTCAGTATAACTAAGATTAATGGCTTTGGTTTTATCCCAAAGAAATATCGCTTAATCTCAGGTTTTAGCTTCTGGAGAATGATGTCTGTGTTAACAGGATCACTGTGACATACCTTCCCCTGCTCCTGCTCTCCCTTCCTGAGACTGTTTCCATAACCATCATGTCCAGTGCTGGTGAACTGGCCACTGTCTGCTTCCAAGTTTATTTTTAAAAAAACATTTTGCACTGCACAATCAGCTGGTGCCAATGAAAATCTCTGCTGGTCCCAGATGGAGGAGAGGCCAACAGGTCATTCCTGCTGCAGATGTGCCCCAGCCCCTTCCTGTGCTCCCTGCTGGGGCCCAAAATAGCCTTTGCCAGAGGGCACCTCACCCATAAGCTGAGCCCTGAAAGTGACCCCTCCTATGTGAACTAATGACTCCAAATTTTCCATGTAGAGTACTGTGAGAGAAAATTTCCCTCACTGGCTGCTTCTGCCCTCCAAGGAACCCCTCCAAAAGTGTTCCACAGGCCCTCTGTAGATTTGGGAATAACTAGTGTAACTAGGATATATTTTCCCCAGGGTTAAAACAGAGGCTTTTTTGCTGAAACATTTTTTCAGGAAAATGCTTCACTACTGGAGTTCCAAATGAGAGGTGTGCATTTTTCTTTTAGACTGTTAACTCTTCCTTGACTCTTCCTATTTTTTCAACTGTCTCTTAAAGACAAACAGGTGCTGGAGGAGGCTGGGGAGATGAGCAAGAGGAAGCCTCTGTAAGGAGCTTGTAGAGGGAACAGGAACATACTGAGGCCCAAAGTTTAGTTTTACTGAAAATCAGCAGATACACACCCCTCTTTGTCAGACAGCATGATCTGGTAGTGCTGCAGCAACTGGTGGGTGCTGCAGGATTGCTTAGAGAAGACAGTGTGAACAGTACCACCCTAGCTGTACAAGGCATTTAGGCTTACACAGCCCATGGGGATGTCCTGCTCATTCCTTTCCCTTCCTAGAAGGTGGATACACGCTCATGAACCGCTAAGGAAACCTTCTACATTCACCTATTCAAGGCAGAAATAATTACACTGACTTAAACGGGAAATCTCCAGCATGCTTTTCCCAACATTATTATATCCTTGTACAGTAACCTTATTACAGCCAGACAAGTGACCCCACCACAGTGCTGGCCTTGTTTAGGTTTCTCAGTAAGTATAAGAAGATTATTATATTCATCTTATTTCTGTGGTGGTAAGCAGCTTAGACAATATGACTAAGGGTCACTCCATACAATAGCTCTGCAGAATTATATGTAATTTTCTGGTGGGCAGTGAAGTGAGCTGAAGGTTTCCAGCATGCAGCCTCAGGGCTTTGCCATTAACCAAGCAGCTCCACACTAAGACTAGAGCTTGTCAAGAGGCTGATTGTTTTGTTTCCCATAGGAAATAAGGACATTTTGACATTTTCTGCATGCCAACATTTCTGAAAATATGTTTCAGATAAATAACAGTATTTGGAGAATACTGAAAAACTTCGTGCCAATGGCGGCCTTAAGAAACACTTTGTTACTTGCATGATAGAAAATAGGATAAACCTTGGAAAGAAAAGTCATTCCAAAACCAAATCAAAGTTGGACTATCTCACTCTCATCAAACAGAGTATCTCCCTTGCTGTTTTCTTCCATAACACACATCTCTGCTGATATCCCCTCTCCAGAACAGGCAGGTAGAACACCTCACCCTCTGGATGACTCAGTGCTTGTGCAGGGAGCAGTCCCTCAGGGAGCTGCTGATTTCCTGGTGGGCAGCAGTACTGGCTAAACCCACCTTGCTCCCTGCAATCCCACCTCAGGGGATTCCTCCTTGGCCTCACTTTCAGCACAGACCTGAGACCTGCTTCTTAGTGAGCTACACCAGCCCAAACCAATCCCCAGACTAGGAACCACAAGAGTGCAGAAAAACAGCGCAAACCTGCTTTTAGCATGAACTCCAGAGGACTGGAGCTGTTCACAGGAGCCAACATAGATCCGAGCAGGAAGCACTCTGCTCCTCCCTGCTTTCCAGAGTTATATAATTCCTTCACTCAAAACAGCTGGAGCCACTAATGACCACGTTTCACCTCTGCTCCTCAGATGTGCTGCTGTCCTGCAGGTTCAGGAGCACTTCAGAGCTGTGCTGTACCATCCAGTAACGTTGTGAAGCTGCAGTAAGATGCATTAGCAATCAGGCCAAAATGCTATTGACTGAATTTGCCAAGAGAAAAAGCAGTGCAACATTAAGGAATTCAATAGATAACGCGGCTCAGGGCCCAAGCAAAGCCAACTGACCCGTGGTCTGACTCTAAAAACACTTGAAAATGTCAAGTTATGGGTTGCAAAAGGAGAACCTGGGGTGCTACAAGTGCATCAGCAATTGTCCTAATTGAGGGATTCCCTCAGGTCCCTTAACTGAGGTAGAACCACCACAGAATTGATTTTGGTTATATGAATGCAAGTGCTGTGCTCCTCACTATGCACCCCTTCTGACCCTCGAAATCCATTTCTCACACCCATCCAGCCAAGTGCAGGTGTAAAGCTCAGTGCAGGTGCTCATTGATCAGCCCAATTTACAAGCCAGGTGATGTGTAACTGATTAAACATGCCTCTTAGATCAGGTATAAACAGATAGGTTTGGGCAAAGCTGCATTCCAGAAGCAGAATGTGCTGTCCTTGACACAGTGCTGACCTGCCCCTGGGAAGAACTTGTGCAGTTCTGTGGAGCTGTTGGAAGTCCTGCTGTCCCCTGAAGTAGCTGAGCTTGAAAGGTAGAGGAAGTGCCAGCCAGGGGAATGCCCTGGGCAGCCTGGTGCATACTGAGATTTGTTCTGCTGTTTATTAGGGGAGTGACTCCCAGAAGCACAGCCTGATACAGTGCTGCCCCTCCAATGATGTTTCATTTTCCTGGCAAACAGGAGATGAAACACCCCTTGAGACATGAGCTGTAGATGACCAAAGCTGCACCATGGTCCTGAGTGAGGACTGCAGGTCAAGTCCAGGTCTTATTTATCCACTAAGATATTGATTTCCCATTGACTTTGCCTCCTGAGCTCCCTGCAGAGAAAAGCCCTCCTTATTTGGGTCCAGAAGCAGATTCCATCTCTGGGACATGGATTAGGTGATCCTGCAAAGTGGTGATGGCCTGCAGGAATCTTCTGGCTTCAATACAACGGCATGGGGTTTTTCTGTGAGATGAAGGGGAGGTCTCCACCTCATTTCTTTGCAACCCAGCTCACAGTAACCCCATTTACTGTTCGCTCTAACCATTTCCATTAGCTTGCAGTTTTTGTCGGGAGTAGATGTTGCCAACCAGCAAGGACTGAGCAGATCAGACAGTCTGAACTCCCTGCTCATCCTCGTGGCTCCTGCCAGCAGGATCTGGAAGTGCCACTGGATAAGGGATGAGAGAGGGTGCCCTGGCCACTGCAGACACAGCTTTGCAAAGGGCACAATAACCATCAGTGTCTTTCCCAATGAACAGCTTTGCAGCACAGTCAATCCCTGGTACAATCCCACACATCAGGTATCATTCCAAGCAGTTTCCTTCTGAAAGCAAAAGCTTAATTGTGACCTGCTTTTTTGTTACAGGCTCATGGAAGTTTTTGAAGGGCCTTTGAGAATGCTAGATGGCTCCATGCAGAAGGAAACCTTCTTTTTCTTTCTTCCTCCCTTCACCAGCCCCAAGGATGACCTTCAGCATTGTGCATGTCAGTATCTCCCTCCAGAAATCAATTATTAATACAGGGATGGTTAGGCCTAACACACCCTGGATCTTTGCAACCTCACTGAGTTGAGATGGGAATTAGAGAGAGGTGGGAGCATTAATAATATGTGTGTATGTCAAGTGGAGATGCACCCAAAATCCCACGGCTTTGGTTCTTAATCAGAAGAGACCAAAGGAGGTGAAGGGGCTGCAGCTCTCCCTCACTCCATTTCCTTACTCTTAAATCGCCGTTGTTTGCCTCAAATTCTTCCATCCTGTTTCTACTGGTCACTTGACCTCCATGGGCTGAGAAACTGGGCAGGTTCACCTTAGCAGAGAGCAGCTCTGACATGACCCCCAGCCCTTCCAGACTTCACCTGTAGCAGTGGACAAGCACCACCACCCCACCTTGGGCTGGCTCCTGGGCTGTCTGCTTCAGCCTCCAGTCCTACCTGGCTTCATCTGGCCTGGAAGAAAACCATGTATTTATGGAGCAGCTCCCTTTTCCCCCCTCCACGTTGCCCTGGTGAATGTCCCCCTGTGTCTGGCTCCATGAGGTGACGCCCAAGCCTCTCTGCATCCTGTGA
This sequence comes from Pyrocephalus nanus, assembly GCA_038380795.1. Taxonomy (NCBI): domain Eukaryota; kingdom Metazoa; phylum Chordata; class Aves; order Passeriformes; family Tyrannidae; genus Pyrocephalus; species Pyrocephalus nanus. The sequence continues at coordinate 5,136,648 of CM076277.1, forward strand.
TGCTGCTGGTGCTGGGGGTGCTGGAGATCTGGAGGGGATGAGCAGTCTGTGCCATGGCTGGAGGGCAGAGAGGATTAGGCAGGGAGGAAGGGGAGGTAGTGTGGGGTCAGTGTGTGCCTGGGTTTGGGGGGACAGAGCCCAGGTGGTGGATTTGGATTTACAGACAGCACATTCTCACTGGGAAGGGGACGGTGTCATTGAGAGGGAGCAAGAAAGGGGAAAGGAGATCATGTTTTCTCAATGCTCTTATCTGAAACAAAGCCTTAATAAGGATTTGGATGAGCCTGGATAGAAGGGAGGGTTACCTGTGATATGGTGAAAAGCTATTGGCAGGGGGCTGCTAAAGAAGGGGCCGAGTGTGTGGAGTGGGAGCTCAGCTGGCCCCAGGAGGTGCTGACACGGCCATTGCCCTCCAGTCCAGAGCAGCACATGTGCACCCTGCCATGCCAGGCTGCCACTGCCAGCCAGCACCTGCCTGTACACACAGCACCAATTGCTGCCTCTCAACCTTGTAGGAAAGGCTGGAACACTTACTTGGCTAATAATGACAAATATTGCCTTGGGCAAGCAGGGTCAGGGACTCAAGTGAATCCAAAGCCCAAGGACAAGGCCATGATGTAGTAGCACTCGTCTGGCACCTTTCACAGTTCTCACTTCTGCTGGTCCTCTTGTGTTTTGAGCTGTTGTGGCTCCAAGGCTTGGGAGCAAAAGGTGAAAATTCTTTTTTTGATGTAGAGAAGTTCTCTCTCCATTCTCTAAAGAAAGTAAAGCCAGAGAACACCACAGGCTTTGTAGTATGTGATGCATTATGATGAAAGCCCAGAAAATACAAGAGGCCTGGAAGACCTGTCCATCGACAAAGTGTTTTCCTTACAAACTCAGTGTGGATGGGAGTGGGGATATGGGAAACTCCCAGCCTTCTCTGCAGGGTACCAACCTCACTGCACCAACCACAGCCCCGAGCCTGGGATGTACCAGGGGTGTCAGGAGAAGACTGTGGTGTGGTGTTTGTGCCCAGCACAATGCAGTTGGATATTTTGCCCACCACCACTGCCATACTGAGCTATTACTGACCTCAGCAAAGGCAGGGCTGGTTCTTTCCAAGTGTCCTGGGAAAAGCCACATCATCATGTCCAACTCAAGGAAGAGAGGTTTAGCAGCAGTGTTAGTGGGGCACAAATGGGAACTGTTATGCTCGTCCCTCACCCGTTAGGGGCTGCTCTCAAATAAGAATGGAAAGGGGGGATTAAAGGATTGAAAACTCACTGGGCATTAGTGCTGCAGAAATACTCGTGGTGCGTGCTGGTTTGTGGGGAGGGCGGGTGGCGCAGGGCAATGGCAGAGCATCTTTCTCCTGGGCTCAGGGTCTGACAGTGATTCCAGTCTCTCCTGGTGCCCATCCTGAGGAAGCTGCTATCCTGACTGGAGCCCAAATATAGCGGTAATCATCAGTTGTGACAGAAATTCCTCTCTGAGGGCTTGGAGAACTCAGAAGTGCCATTATTTCCTGCATTTAAAATGACTGGTAATCAAAAGCCTTGTTTGGAAAGCCCCATTTGTGCCTCACACAACCCTAGGCTCTGATGTATACTAAAATCCAACGTTAATTATGCATGAAATGTACATCTTTGGCTTTTAGGGACAGAGGAAACAGTTTTGTCTTGGGAATAACTGAGAATTATTTTGGCCTGGAGTCAAGAACACACAGCCCAGTTTTTGTTCTTTTCAGTTGGTTTTGGGTTTCTTTCTAAGTGCCGGCAGCTGTTTGACGAGGGCCTGTTTCCTACAGAAAAGAAAGTTATTGTGTTCTCTGCAGAGTCTTTCAATGCACCATTTCAAAACCAGAGCAGGTAGTGTCCTGCTTGTTTCCCCAGCTCCAGGGCTGGCACCACACAGATCTCAGGTGTCCTGTTTGTACTTATATTCCACCCCTCCACACCTGAAAATCCAAATGTGAATCCTCCAACACTCCTAAGCATTTAAGTAGTTTGTAAACAGTGGGCTAAGGAGCCTGAGAAAGGGTTGCACATCCTGTAAGTGATTCCATTGGAATGGGGGATCTGGAGCTGGGTGAGGTGATGGGGGCCAGGGGAAGCTCCCCGTGGCGTGCACAGCCATGGACTCATCCAAGCTCTGTTTCTGATGGATGGCACCCTAGTTTCCTGGCTGGCACCAAGGGCTAAGGGTGGCTGAATGCCCAGGGGAGAGACAGGCCCCTCTCAGGCACCTGGCACCAATGCGGGTTTTGCTTTTTCCCCAGCTGTACAGAACAGTCTCTCAAGAGGTGAATGTGAAAAATCCTAACAGTTGTTACAGTCCAGGGCCTTCACAGCCACTTGCCTGGACTGTGGTCCCCCATCCACCCATTCCAGTGGGTAATTGGGCAGCTCCCGTGGGTTTGGTGGGATGTGGTGCAGAGTGGGGCATTTCTCCCTCAAAACCAGCCCCAAGTGAGTGGCCAGTTGTGCCCGCAGGACCCACTCCTGCTCCCAGAGTAGGCTGAGTGAAATCCAGGTGCCACTGCACTCCGCAGCAGGAATCCTGCTCACCATCTTGCTCCCGGCCTCAGGAGCATCCCAGGAGCTGCCTATTTCCAGATTATGCTTCCAAGGAAGAGCAAACAATGCAGAGCTGCCATGATATATTTAACGATGAATCATTCTCTTAAAAATTATCAGCTGTGAAAGGCTTTCACCACTCTGGGAATAATGCAATGATGTATTTCATGTGAATCAGTGCGGAGCGTATCCATGGCAACCCCATCCTTGCAGTTTGCCAACAGTTGGGGTAACCGGCCTGGAAGAGTTGCAGAAAATAAACCCGCATATTATGGGTTTTTAAAGGAAAAATCAGGCTTGTTTTGAATTACAAGTGGCCTGTCTGTATGCTTGGCTCAGGCTGGCTTGGTTGGCACATGACAAGCCCTTCAGCAGGGGTTCATCCATGATCCATCATCCATCACCTCCTGGCTGCATCTGGCCCCCAAGGATGGGCACGTACGCCCAGGGGCTCCTTCCCCTGCCATGCCCTGCTCATCACACCCATGGCTGGACCCAGGGACCTGTGGCTGAGCTGGGTGTGGTGCTGGATTTAGCCCTCCTGCTCTCACAACCAGCGCAGGCACCACGGGGCAGGTTGCTGCAATGCTACAGGCAAACAGATCCTAAGCCATGCTGAGGGCACTGATGAAGGGGACTGACATCCAAGCACGGGTGCAGCATTTCTGCCTGACAGTAGTTCTGAAGCAGCTTGTGATGTGCTCACAGCCCTGCTTCCAGCGGGTGTTCCAGAGCCTGAGGTATTTGGGGAGGCAGCCCTTCCATGGGGGCTTTATCCCCAGGATGTGTCTTTTGGCTGGTTTGGAGAACACCCTGTTGTGTTCCCTAGGCTGGAGTGAGCTCCAGAAAGGTGGTTCATGGATAACTGCTGCTCCTGCTTCCCAGAAATGTTGGGGCAAGACACACAAATTCCCTCTGTGAATGGGAAGTTGTTCCAAGCAGCCTCTTGCATTACTCAGGAGCTGAATTTTGAACATCATACATAAAGCACTGGGGAAAGCCTCAAAGGAAAAATATATTCCAATTTGCTCTTTAGCTCTGGCACAGGTGTTAGACTCTCCAAGGTTCAGTAATATAAATCCTATAGAAATGGAAAAAAAGTAATTTTTCTGTATGATAGCAGGATTTTCATGAAGTTCCTTAAAGACAGAAATTCCTGCAAGAGTGCCATGGTTTATTTAACACTCGCTAGGTCAGTCTGAGGTCTGTGTCTGCCCCAAGGAAAGAAGAAGCAGAGAAGGGCAAGTTCCTGTAGGGAATGAAATGGCTGATTTGATGCAGATCACTGGGCATTAGCAGGCTGTGTTGGATGTGCCTCCCTGTGCACTCAGATCAGAAATGCTCAGGAATGGGGAGAGCAGCAGAGCTGGACCATCCCTCTGGAGTGCTCAGCCTGGCTCCCGAGCCTCAGTCCAGTCCTGGTGCTCCAGAGCCCTGGGAATGTGTGAGCTCTGCTGAGCTTTGCTCCATCCACACACCCAACGGGTTTTGTGCCTCGTGTGTGGAGCTTGAAAGCCCAGCCTGAGGCAGCATAAAACATGATTTTCCCCTCAGCATTATGTGGTGAGTGACTCCAGTCCATCTTTATTTTCCCTGAAGCATTATGAAAGACTAAACACTCCAAGAAAATGGCATCCATTCACAGCATGCCAAGGCCACTGGCGTGCTAATAAAAATTCTAATTGCGAGAGGATAACTATCAATCTCTCTGACTCATCCTATGGAAGATGCTGAAATGGCACTCTTGTTTTCATCTCTCAAGCACTCTGTCACAGCCATTGTCTCTTTATGATAACATCTATAAAGCACATGCAGTTCTAGATATGTTTTCTAATTCCACTGAGCATATCCCTTATATTTCCCCATGAAAAATAAGGAAAAAAACAAAGGAAGAAAGGATGAAAAATAGCAGAGAGAAGAAAAGAGGGGGAGAAAATTGGGTAAAGGAGGGTTAGGAAGAGAAACAGTTTGGCTTCTAACAGCCTAAGATTTTTTTAGTCTTCCAAAAAATTATAACCAAATATTTATCTATTTCTCCATGTTTCACCTCTCCAAAACTCCACCATTCCACATGCTACGAGGTTGGCCCAGCTGCCATGCCCAGCCCCTGTCCTGGGGACCACCTCCTCTCCCACCCAGCAGACACAGGCCAGTTGTCTGCAAGCACTGCTCAGGATGAACCAGTCCTTCTGCCACGTGGAGAATTTCCAGGATGGTGGGATATATCCCAAAAACCAGCAAACCCAGCTCAGGGAAGTAATTTATGGATGCATCCATTATCATATTAATCCTCTGACTAACTTCCAGACAGCAGAACTGTGTCTTGGCACAGCCCCAGAGTTCCTGAGCCCATCGTTGCTGTCAGCAGCACTACCTCGGTCTCGGCCAGGACCAGACAGTGCAGCCTCAGGGAACAAACGTGAGCAAAATCTAATTTTCTGCCGGATCAACCTTAATGTAAATCAATAGCTGAGTTTCTGGTTGTTTTGTAGGGTGTGTCAGCACTGACCAGGGCACGGGTTCTGTGCAAGTCCTGGTGTTGACCCTGGCACAGGTGACAGAACCTGCTGGATTAGGGAGATGGGATGGGTGCAGGTACTCAAAGTTACCAAACTTCCCACGGGAAGTTACTGACACTCCTCCTGCATCTTGAGCACAGACATGATTAATTACCTCACAGTACCACAGAGAGGCTGGCTGCAACTGAAGTGTGTGAAATAACAGAAACTGGTATTCTGAGAAGTGCTGGGAGGTGCAGATCCACGGATCCCCAGCACTATCTGCCTGCCCATGGAACCTCACCCACTGACTGGCTCCTGTTTAGTTTCCAGCAGTGCCTGGACTAGTGGTGTCTGTCTAGAGAAGGGAGAGAGTGAAGATATTCAGACTACCCTGGGTGATGCTTGTTTGGTTGTTAATATGTAAAACCTGGGGCGAGACCCTGCCAAGTGACTGCAGTGTTTATTATTATTATTGCATTATACAAGTAGTTGCAAAAGCTCACGTTTGAGGAAAGCTGAAAGCCACTGATGTACGTATGTGCAGGTATATTCTGGTTTTGGAAATATGAAAACTCAATCACTCAGGGCATAATGGGACTACAGGTGTTCTGTCCATACTCCTGGCTTGAAGAATGGCAGAACCAGGATGTGTCACTTAAGTGTAGCTGTAATTAAATTGCTCTGGAAATGCCAGGGCCAGAGCCCAGATATGCTGGCTCTCAACATCCTGCCTTCAGACAAGACCATTCTGATTCAAACTGTCCATGCCAAATGTCTGTGCTTCCCAAGACAAGTGGTGGTAGAGTGGAGTGGACAGGAGCCACAGTCCACATGTGTGTGTCCAGGTAAGAGCTTTGTGCTTTCACACTGAAGGGAGAGGACACAGCCCAGAAAACCCTGATGTCTGTCCATCTGAGCCTGTCTCAATACATACCTCATGCTGGACCCACCCATATGTGACTGTCCCAGGACAGCAATGAGGGACTGAGCTGACATATCTGTCCCTCTGCTGCTGCCCATGTTTTACTCATAAATCTTGGTCACTCCCTTTTGGCAGGTGACTCAAGAAGTTTGAGTTACAAAGAAGTGTCTCACCCTTCTCCACTTCATTTCTAGTTGGTTGCTGTCCATATCTGCTCTATGCAAGCACACTGCAGCCAGGGCTGGACTGTGCCTGCCACCTGGGATGGACTGTGCCCACAACCACCAGATCCACCAAAATGCCTTGAATTACCAGGCTCTCCAAAGCACTGCTGGCTGTTAGCACCCTGCAAACCTGCAATGACATTCGTGTCCAAAGGGACACATATTCCTTACTCACATTTACCAAGAACCATTACAAAGACTTATCTGAACCAAACACAATCTCTGGTGGACAAAGCAGGTCTGGACACAAACTCATACGGAGCAATAAGACTTCCCTGCCTTCCCCTCAAGCCACAGTCCTTTTCCACAGAGGCAGCATCCCACCACTGGCAGGACAAATGTGCACGACAGGAACAAGATCAACAAATCTTCTATCACGGCAGAATGAACAGAGGCGAGGCTTCTTGTAGAGGGAAAGACAGATGTATATTTTCTGAGGCCTCAGTCTGCCTCCAAACATCAGTCTGAAGTTGGCCAGCACAGCTGATATCAGCAATAAAATAAGATCTGACTGGTTTTAAGGAGCCAGCAAAGCACACTGCGGTGCAGGACTGGGACCTGCAATGCTATTTTCAGGGCTGTGTTCTTTTCATATTCATGCCATTGGTGGATCTGCAGCGTGCAAGCAGGCAAGCCACAGAGGGGAGATTAAAAATACTTTTTCTGAACACGTAGCCCTAAACAGTGGAGACTGAGTTTCAGCCTATTAAGAAAAGCAAACTGAATGTGCCCTTCTAATAACACTATTTTCAAAATGTGGGTTTTCCTCTGGAAGTTGCCACCCTATTAGTACCACATGTCCAGGTCTTACCTTTCATCACTTGCATTTTGCATCACCAAGTGACATCTGTGGCAGAGATAAATTGACCACTGATGACACACTGTCTTCCAGAGGTTAAATGACTCTATCAATGTCCTATTAATAAAGACTCCATTACTCTTGATTACCTGCTTCCTCCTAGGTACCCTGGAGTCTGGATTTCCACCTTGGCTGAGAACAGAGTCCTCATGTTCTCAATTCTCAGCCCCGAGGACCCCCAGCCTCCCATCAAAGTAGGTGTAATGTAATTTTACAGAAAAGCTCAACAATGTGCTTTTACTGTGTTGCCTTATGGGTTTGCACTGATGGCTGCAAAAGATAGTCATGTCTAAATCCCAAATGCTTGCTTTTTTTTATCCCTCTGCTTTTATCTGTTTCATTAACTGTGTGTGCAGCAGCACGTTTGTGTGGCTTTTAAGATGGCTTTTATAATCTTTCTTTGCAATCAGTTTCTCCTATGGACAAGCTGGGAATGGCTGACCAAAGCCTGAGGATGCTCTGGAGGAATACAGCCTGGGCATCCTCTCCCTGGTCCTCACTGTCACCAAAAGTCAAAACTCTCACAACTTTTCTAAACCTTTCTGCTGCTGGAGGTATGGCAGCTAAAGAACCATCCATTTCCTCAAAAACCAACCTATGAAATGAATAATTTTGATAGGTGCCAGGATAACATTGTCCTATTTTGTCGGAATTTATGTTCTGAAGCGATACAAGTTGAGCTACAAACAAAGTAGAAAACCAGAAAGATATGTGAACACAAATTTACATGGTTGGTATGACAACAGGGATGTTTTGTTTAGATAAGACTGAAAGGCCTTGAGAGAATATGTACACTCAAAAAAAAAAAAAAAAAAAAAAAAGGCAAATCTGGAATGGCTTCCCCAAGGGAGACAAGAATTTATTAATAATTTCCTTCAGAGAGAAGATAACGTTGGCACACAGAAGAATAAACCTGAGAATCATCAGTTCTCAGTGAGTTGAAACTGAGTGGTGAGCACACCTCATGGTTACATCAGAGCTGCAGTCAGGAGGGATGGTTGAACATTTCCTCTGCCTGTGCTAACAATGCTCTGTGTGTTTGAGAGAGAAACCACAATGGAGAGAGTCTGCACATTTCCCACTTCGGTATTTCCCTGATTTTATGCACAACAAAGAACTTCCAGTTCTCCAAAATCAACAGGTATGATGCTGTACTTATCTTTAATTTAGCAAAGTTAATCAGAAAAATCTGTTTTGTGGAAACTTCTGATAGTCTGGACAGCCAACGTATTTGTGTTTTCTTTGGAGCAATGGAAGAGAGAACATGAGATAACAGGCTTTGATAATGTTGAATTATGATGTTTTGTGCTAAAACTACAAAGTCATAATCCACTATAAAAAAACTAAACAGCAGATGTACCTTATACTCTTATACACTCTCTTTTCAAAGCTTGCATTTTCATCTGCCTCAGAAGCCAAAATGACACAAATTGAAATGATCAAATCAAAGGGAAACATTTTTACCTCAGCAAAATGAAACACCTTTGATGTTATTGAAACTAAACAAGAAAGTCAAAATGATTTGACACTTCCCATCAAAACAAAATCAGAAGTACTGACACACTTCTGTGAAACATTTCTAATTTCAGGAGGATTCAGGAGGCCCTGTACCCTCCCATGTGGAACCTCCCTGGCCCTCTCGCCCTGGCTGCCACCTCCTGCTCCCTGCCCGTGTGCTGGCTCTGCACCAGCTCATTGGAAAACCACTATGCCCGTACAAAATGGCTCGGGTTTTCCAGCCAGGACTGATTCTGGAGGCTGTGAGAGGCTGTCTGTCCTTCCTCCAGAGGTGCCTTTAGCTCCTGCAGCCTTTCCTCATGTCCCTGGACCCTGCAGGGTGGCCGGTGCTGCACAGGGAATCCCACAGACCCAAACATCACTATGGGGTCACCTCAGGGGCCTGGGAGGCTGGAGGATGAACAGCTCTGGAACGGGGCTGACAGCTCTGTGGAGGAGCAGGGTGTCTCCTGCTCCTTCTGTTGGCACGAGGGGCTGCCCAGGAGGAGTGCGAGTCTCCCGCTTTCCCATTCCATGGGGACCAGTTCCATCCCTGCTCTGCCACACCTTCCCCCCTACAAAAGTCCCTTCAATACTTGTGGTGACAAAGTGCTTAGAAATCAGTTCTGTTGCTACAAGCATTGTCTTAAGAAGCTGCAGGCATTAATAAAAAGTTTATGGAGAAATTTATGCAGTGACTTACATGATTCAAATAAGAATTGTAGTTTATCTAGATCATCTTTTAGTCTGGTTGAAGAAAGAACATTATCCTTTGTAAAATCCTATAGGAGTTTTTATGAGAGACTTAAGGAAGGGAACAAGAACTGCATATTCCATCTGATTCATCCAGTATCCAAAAGGTTTCTTAATAAAGTTAGAAAACAAGATAATGTAGTCCAAAAGTACTAAAAGCTTTTCAGTCCAGGCTTCCCCAGTACAGGTGGAATAAAAAGCAGAAATAGTTGTCAAAGTCAATTAGTATGTGATTTTGTTCCCAAATGCTCAGTATTCCTAGGTCTGCCCTTTAATATTCTAGTGAGGAGAAATCTTAAACCCTGATTTTTGTGTTTTGACTTCAGGGAACTTGTGTTTGCCACCTGTTTACAGAGCAGTGTCTGAGCCAGCCAATTATTCAACTATCACAACAGAGACATCAGCTGTGACTCAATTAAGCTGTTTCTCTACCTTTGCAGCCCAAGACAGTCTCCCTCTTGCTCTGGGGCTCCTTCTCTATTTGGCTGCTAAAGAAACAGCCTGGACAAAAGTGATGTGCTGCATCCCTTCCAGCCCATTCACCCACAGAACGGGAGAGGAAAACTCATCCTTGCACACAGCCTGTCTGGAGCCACCCCAGGGTCCAGCTGAGGCCGCTGGGGGACAGCAGCAGTGTCCCAGCACAGCGCAGTGCTGGCCTTGACAACCTCTGCATCCCGCTGGGAAACAGTCGTGTCCAGGCTCCCTTTCCCACCCCTTAGATGGAGGCCAGCGCTCTCCTCCTGCAGATGACAAGAGCTCCCCATCTCCCTCCTTTCCTGGACAGGATACAGCATTAAAAATGTATCTCGTTCCATACATAGCAGCAGACAGACCCAGAAATGTCACCCGGCTGAGCACGCAGCCTGTGCGGACTTGGCCAGCAGCTCCCGCGTTTATCAGAGCTTCCTTCTCACTGACCTCAGCAATTCCAGAGGCTCAAACCACAGGGCCTTGAGTGTGAGATCCCAGTGCTGGTTTAGGCAGCTGGGGGTGGAAGCAAAGGACAGCAGTGACGGTGTGGGAAGGGAAGGTCTGATCCCTCCTCAAAGCAGTGCTTGGGTCAGAGGCCCTGAGCCCAGGGATGCTGGTGCCTCCCTCCAGGTGGCTGGAGGAGCCTCCTCCTGCCTGAGGCACATCCATGCTCAGGTGGGGTAAGAGCAAACTTTGAAAAGTTCCACAAGAAAAGGAGTTCCTGATGTGAACAGGCAAATAGGCCTGACCTGTGCTCTCATGTCATGGGCTTCACGGGGCAGATGAGGAGAAGAGGCAGGGAGGAGGCTCCCAGTTTCCCTCTTGTTCCAGCAGTTCAAAGAGGTCTAATGAAACCTTGGACATCTCAGAATCAGCCAGGATAAGGTTAAATAAGTACCTCTCCCGCTGTTCACTAGAAAATGAGTTTTCAGAGTACTGCCTTGACATGGCAATGACACATCAATATTACAATCCTGTTTGTTTGATGAGGCACATGAGACAATACGATCTCTGGAGCTCACAGTACCTTGTAATAGATGCTAACCTGAAGCTATGAAAACACATGACAAAACAATGCCTTAGAATACAACAGAAGACCTCTATGAAAACAAAGTTTGTTTTCATAACAGTCACCATATGACACCATTTGACAGACTGTGGGAAGGAGGCCTGACCCAAGAGTACCGAGTATTTGTGACACAGCTCTATTCAGCATTCAGACTCAAATGAACAACCTTCAGCTCAGTACCTCCCGCACACTCATTTTTATCGCGTTTGTTCAGGTTGTTTCCTCACTGCCAAATTTTTGCCAGGGGGTCCCAAATCTCACTGTTTAGCAATAGATAATTACTTCTCTTCACTGCCACCAAAACCTAATCCTATATATTAGCAGTTTCTTCCCACTCCTGCAAAAAGAGGTGCATCTCAACCTGCGAGCCCCTCACGTTTGACTTGGTCTGCAAGTACCTCAGTGTGCTGCAGCTCAGTTTTATCCAGACGTGTTCTGAGGAGAGCAGAGCACTTTGTGCCTGACAGATTCATTTGAGTTTTTACTTCAAGCACTTTGCAGGATAAACTCACTGCAAAGGGTTGAGTTATACAACTGGAAACACTCTCACAGAAAGAGCCTACAAACATAAAATATTTCTGGAGCTAATCCCTTCCTTAGGGTTTTACTGTGATCTTTGAAACAGCCCTTGGACGGACCTGAAGAGGGTCCCACCCTCTCCTATGCCTGCTTTTGTGTCCCACTTACTCCAGTTACACGAGGGTCAGCCCTGCCCTCTGGCCATGCCACGCTCCCCTCAGCAGAACAGCTCAGGAAAACTCATCACATCTGTGACTTGACTTCTCAGCAAGTGTTTGTGAGACTGCTGGGGTTTGTTGTGCCAGGGGCCCCCACAGTACATTGCCTTTTGAATATATCCACAGGTCCAAAGTAACTTATCAAGCACATGGTATTCAAGTTTTGGTATTGTGATGTCTATATAACATGTCCTGTCTGAGATCCTAATGGGATTGCCATGTGCAGGACCAACACCACTGACTGATGCAGCACTTTGAGGCCCTCAGTCTTCTCCCCCAAATGTATTAACCAGAATTAGAACCACAAGCTGTTGTAGCGCCCCTAGTTATAACAACTAATGACTTATTTAACAGTTCTCATTTCTAATCCCCAAACACTGCAGAGAAAAAGGGGACTAGCAAAATCTCTCTTTGACAGAAAGATAATTTTATCCTCCTGTAGCACAGGAGTTACATGGGAATCAGGACACAGGGAAAAAAGCCAATTTTCACAGCTTGAACCCTAGGGCCTTTGGCACTCTCCCATATTGCTTGTGCATGGATCAAGTAATTTGGCAATAAATGGGTCCCTTCTAATTAAATGAGAAGTGTGCTGATGTTTGGAAAAAGCTCAAGGGGAAGGGAATGGGACAATGATGACAACCATTATTTTTTAAATCTCTTTGTCCCATACAACTGGCTGATCTGAGCTGAATCACCATAGTTGTTCTCAAAGCTTTTCAGAACCATGTTTGAAAACCAGGAACACTCTAAACCTTTTGAGAAAAAATTATATTCCTAATTTGAAGAGATAGTTTTGGATAAATTCACTGCACAACTTGGGATAAGGTCTGAAGGGATTCTCTTACCCTTTCCATGAGACCAAGAGGGACTGACTGTGCTGCAGTCAACAGAAAGAGGGTAGAGAAAACGGGTGGAAGAGTGAGGTCAGAGCCAGCCCTTAAATCGTTAGATAACAAGCCATGCTGGCTTCATTATCTCATTTAATGACACATGAACTATGGAGGTGTGGGAGTAGAAAATGAATATCTGAAAAAGCCAAAATTCAAATGAAAACATTTTATCAGATAAAGATTCTTTTCCTTTCTTTGAGAAAGCTAAAAAAAGAAGTGGGGAAATATCCAGAATAATTGGCCCAAATAACACCATTAATCCTGAGCAGAAAAAGACACTTATTCTTCCTGGATCCCTGGAGTGGGATGAGAACATTTTATCCTGTGCAGTGTAGTGATTTTCCTTGTTTACTTGTTGCACATTGTATGCTCCTCTCTTAACAAGCAGCAGCCATTGCCAGTCCTTCAGCAGAGCCCAGCATAAGTGTTCAGATCATATTCATCACTGTCTCAGAGCCAAAACGCTGTAAATAATCTACCACTCCAATTTATTATTATCTTGACTGCCAAAGCCAGCTGCTCTCACTGCCTCACATCCCCTTTCAAAGGAGACACATTGGTTCTTCCAGCTTTGGGTCTCCTCTCACACACTGGTGGAAGCAGGATAGTTCTTCAGAGGCCAGTGGAGCTGTAGAGATGTGAGCTTGGGGCATGTGAGAAGGCATTTATTGCTGTTCTGTTTTCTCTGTTGCCATAACTCCCCTAGCCCCTCAACCAAATACGTGCTCCAGTTGTGCTGGGAGCTGTACAGTGTGTAATCCTTGCAGCACTCGGCCTCAAAACAAGCCTGTTTTGTTTTCTCTCTGGTTTATTTTCTTATGGGAAGCCAGGGGCATGAATACCTTGCATGATGCTACCCAGACCTTCAGTAAGGAGTTGATCTTGGAAAACATGGTGAAGAGCCAGGCTGTCCAAAATAGAGTGCGTTTTACTACTTAGTTAGCTGCTAATATGATCAATTCACCCTCAAGACAGAAGGTGAGATAACGACGTTTACCTCTTTAGAAGAAAATATGAGTCTTATCCAAAGGTCTTCAGTGCAATATTTGTTGTATACAGTAGCTAAACATCTCATGTGCCTTGCACAAGAGATGTGGAAATAATAACATGGGGAGAGGAGAAAACACACGACTTCTACAATGCAAACTCCTTTCCACCAAGCTTTAGTCATCTGCTGAGCTTCATCTGCTCTTCACACATGACAACTGTTCAAAAACAACAGGGTCCTGGATAATAGGATTAGAAACTTGACTATCTCAGCTCACCTGTGCTCTCACCAAAAGAGGTACCATGAGATCCTAAACCGGATTTGACACTATATTGTTTCTAGAAATGAATGGAAGTTAACGTGTAGATGGTATATAAACAGAATTTCTCATTCTGCTCACAAAACTACACCTGGAATACACAGAGCTGACACCCAGCTGACAATCAAGGGAGTCTGTGGCAATAGCTGATAAGTGTGCTCATTCCTTCTCGCCTCTATTAAAAAGTACTTCTGCTTATTTGCTGGGTTTCCAACCATACCAGAGCTCTTCATCTGGGAATACAATTTCAGGCATTCAGTAGGGTCTTAGCAGAGGTTTTAAATGAGACTTCTTGAATATCTTCCTATTTCTCTCAGATTTCCTATGATCTGGCTGAACATTTCAACCCTGAACCACCTCAGCTAATGCACCTCAGAAGCATCTGCAGTGCTGAGACAGAGCCTGGAGCCTCCAGGTTCAGAGCTCCTGTGAAGGCCATCAAAGCACAGCAGTTGTGAAGCTTCACTCCCTGGAGACCTTCTGCCATTGCTGCCTGTTCACTGCATCCTTCAAATGATGTCCCTTCCACCCTTTGGTGCTGTGCCAGCCCTCCTGGGGTTTGGAGGCACAGCCTCAGAGCGTGCTGTCAGGGATCCCTTCCCAGCTCCAGACCTGTCCTTAAGCAACATAAGCAACAGCAGCAGGGAGGGAAACAGCCCTGGCACGGTGCATCCACCCCCAGGGGCACAGGTTGGGAGTCTGCTCTGCAGCATCTTCAGTGCTTTTATTATCCATATTAACTACAGTGAAGATAAGCCTAAGCCAGGCTGTGGTCCCCATGGAAACAGGTCCAAAGAGCTCTGGTTGATTATTAATCAAGGTATATGAACACCCTTTCTCCTGCAAAGGTCCTGAGAAAATGTGTCCCATTAGGAGCCCCAGGAGCAGATGGACACATGCCCGGGAGGCTGGAGCCTGGGGCTGGCATGGGATTTTACTTGCTTTTCCCACAAGGAATGGAAAGGAGGAAACCTGTTCGAATCTTCAGCAACTTTCCACCCTTTTTTTCCCACAGCATACCACAATGAGATGGTTTAGAGACATGAAGTCACACTTTGTCTCCTTGGTCTTGGTACTTGAAGGCCAGCAGTAGCATTTCCAGCGCTGCTGTTTGGGATGACAAAGTGTTTGCAAGCAGGGGTGAATCATTTCCCTAAGGACACCCTCACACTTGTATTCAGGAGGACAAAATGTTCTTCCTTTGGCCTTGACAGTCTTTTAGCTTCCCTGTAGTCCACCCATCAGACATGCAGTCACACAGGGTGTTGTCCCAGTGTCCTCAGCTGTAGCTATTACTGATGCTCCCACTACAGAACAAACACAAATCCCAGTGCCAGACTGCCACATATCAGGAGTTCTGGGGCACGTGTGAGAGAGCAGCACAGTAACAAAGGGGCTTGAGAAGACTCAGACCCCTTTTTCTTTGGAGCAGATGACAGCCACCAAGGAACTGCACTGGCAGGAAATGTGTGCTCCCCTCCTCCACCCCTGCCTGGTTCCTAGACTAAATTTGTACTGGAAAGTGATGGAAACTTTATGTCCAAATGAGAAAAAACATTTTAAAATCCCTTAAAAGTCCATATAAGTGGGATATTCTAAATTATTTACATCTATAATTTAAAAATATTTTTGTAGGATTAAAAATGGTTTATTTTTAATATTATTTTTAGCATAAATTAGCTGAAGTTTCATCATAAAAGCTGTTTTGAATCACATATCAGAAAATTCTCATTTCTCTTAAACTCCTCTTTTAAATTTGTTGCAAAAAAGGGAGCCCTGCAAACTGTCATTTTCCTGTATCAGCTTCAGCTTCAACAGTCATCTTCTAACAAAAATATTTAGCCAGAAAGTTCCCAAACAGCATTTCTACAGCACAGCATTGTCCCCTGATCTCAAAATAGGAGACTTGCCGTTATCAATCCCAGAGTCTTTCTCAGTCATAAACACTTTTCTTCTTAAAGGGAAAGCAGAGTCATGAGCTCTTCCCTCCCCATGGTGACCCAGCCCCGAGCTCATGGCAGTGGCAGGGCCCAGCACTAGTAGAGATGGAACTGGAAGCTCTTGGCTGTTTCTGCCCATTTAAAACTGGTGTCTTGGCAGAGCTGAGCTTCCTCTCTGGGCATTGTCTGTGTCTGGGACCCCCATTCCCTGAGCAGAGCACTCTTCATACCCCAGTGCTGTGAGCCAGGGAACTCTATGATCCCTCTGACCTGCTCTTCTGAAAATGAAAGTTGTAGATTTCCCTCCTCCATTGCCCCCTATTCTTTCTCCCTCAACATAGTGGGTGCTCTGAGTAAAGAGAAGATAAATTCCTCATTCCCTCTTTCATGACAAGCTACAACAGGAATTTGCTCACAAGATGCCACAAACCACATGCACAGGCTGCCACAGGAACAGACCTCTAGAGCACATCTGTGCCGTGCGAGGTTATAAACCCTGGGAGTTACGGGACAGGGGGGACTCAGTGCTCAGCCCCCAGCCATGGGCACAGGAGCCCCAGGCAGCATTGAGGCACCGTGTGCTCTTCCCAAGGCTCTGTGTGCTCCCTGCCGTGGCAGCAAAATGGGCCATTGAATTGCCTGCAAGCTCAGTGGGATCTCATTGTTAGCTCAGCTGCTTTGTGGCTCTTGGGACAGCCAAAATGGTACAAGACAGAAAAGTCACCGATCACATTCCCCTCATGGGAGTTTTACAAGCTCCAAGTGTCGAAAGCAAACAATACAAATTGGGCAGCAATTATGTACTGGAAGTTTCCTTTTCTGTCTTTCATTAAAAAAAAAAAAAAAAAACAACCCACAACTTTTTTTCCCTTCTGTCTGTTCTGGAAGATTTGGGATCTCTGAGCTGCACCAGGGAGCTGCATCCCTCCACCACAGCCACACCGTGGCACTGAGTGATGGAACCATGGGGCCATGGGGCCCTGAGAGCCAGCACCAGGAGGCTGCACAAAGAACAACAGGATTGGGACTTAATCCCAAAAACTTCTCTTCAAGTCTTCCCGGATACAGGAATGCCTTCACTGAGTCACTACATGTTCTTTAGCAATGACCATGTTCCCTCACTCGAGTTCAGAACTGCTTGCTCAGAAGACACACGCAGACCCCATATCTGCCCTCCACTCAAACTCAAACAGAAATTTCTTGCCCTCTGACAAGTGACTCTGTTTTGCACAGTCTCCAGGTAAAGTCTGAGTAAGAGGCATTTTTACAAAGAAAAGAAAAGGCCCATCACCTTCTTCTGGAAACCTGAGTCGTTCTCCAAGCACAGGATCAGGGTCAGAACAGTCCTATCTGAGTTTTCTATTTCTAGTCAAAAGCTTTACAAAATAACTCTGTGCAAGCAACTCCCACAACCTTGTTTGCGTGGAAAGGGCAGTGACCTCCTGGCCAGCAAAAAAATGAAAACATCCAGGGTCCTTCTGACCTCGTTCCTTTCTTGCAGAAGAAGAAAGGCTGGTAGAGGAGATGGAACCCACAGTGACTGAGGGGTGTTCAGGATGCCCTGTTTCAGCAGCACTATCCTCCTTTTAAACAACTCCTGACTTCAGGCTGCAGCTTTTCACAGCAGCTTCAGCCCAAAGCAAAATACAGGAGTTAATCCTCAGAGGCAGCAGCTGAAATAACTGGAGGTCAGACAGTCAGGTTCTGCTGGGTGTGTTTGAGTCTTTCAGAGGATTATGAAGTTTTCCACAGAACGAAAAGGTTATGCTGGAGCTCCTGCCTTTGCCCAGAACGAAGGTGTCCTGGTGCCTCCTCACCATCCTCAGCTCTGTCCTGCAGGGAGCCACAGTCAAATCCATATGCCAAGAAACAACAGAATATTTAGATACTTATTTCCTAGTTGGACTAATAGATATGGGTTGTTAGGCATTTGCATAGGAATCAGGGCCCTTAGAGCTTTTCAAAACTGTACTTAAAATTTGTTTTATCCTCACTGAACCACAAAGCCTGTGGCATCATCATGAGAACGGGTCACATGGGGGCTGGCTGTTTTCCACATCACTGCTTTATCCCTTGGGCATTAACAATTTTGTAAACTCATGGGAAAAACACACATGAGACTGCTTTGGGCAAAAATCTCTGGCCTTAAGGAAAATACAGTGGTGAATAATGATCTCAACATGAAATTAATGACCTGAGAATATTTTTGACTTTTCTTGCCATGATGATGAATTAGTAGAAGAAATAATAAAGACAGTGGATAAATGGTTAATGCTCCCCTGCAGATGGTCACAGTTTATTACTATTATTACTATATTATTATCATAATGATTCAGAGACTGGCAGGGAGAACGTGATTAGCAGTGCAAAATCTCTTGGAGGTGAATGTCACTCTTAGTTCCCTCCAGAACTGTCCCTTCTTTAGAGTTCTCTAACACTAACTGTTGCCCAAGAGCCTCTCCAAAAATTTACCCAGTTTTTGTCATTTGCCTGTGTTTCCTTGAAGAAAAAAAATAGGAATTTCTGGAGATAACTTCCCTTCTGAGCAGGCACAGGCCCACAGGCCCTCGCCAGGGCACATTGGAAAGGTGTGGTGGTGCTTTTCAGTCCTATACTGGGACTGGGAGGGAGAGCCCTTTCCCATTTATCAAGATTTTAAATGGGAAGCAGAACTAAAATGTTTGATAGCAGCTAAGTTTCCTGAACTTGACGTGTAGCTCAGCAGCCTTCCTGAGCACAGCTCAGTTGTCCTTCCCAAAATACAACGTGTACCGAGCACACTTTGCTGTGTCTGAACAGCTTTACTGCTCTACTTTTTCCTTTAAAAGCATGCATATTCTAAGGCTGTTTTTCTTTAAATAGCTTGGTCCAGCCTGGGTGGAATGAAAGGCAGACAGGGAGGAACAGGCCAGTTCTCTGCTCATCTTTTTGCCATGCACAATCTGTGGCTGAAGTCCAACCTCCCTTGGAGCAAGTAGGAATTTTTCAGGCTAGGCAAAAACCAGTGCCAGTATCTGAGTTTACCACCTGAGGAAACTGATGCACAGGGCATTTCTTTTTTAATAAAGCCTTAATCTTGAGTCTCTTAGATCAGTGCCCTGGCTGACAGCATGGTTCCTCCTTGACTTGCCCTGGTACTCCACCAGTTTTGCTTACTCAGCTTTGAGCAAGGCAAAAGACTGATTCAACCAAGAGAGATGCATCAGGAAGCCCCTGTATAATCATATAGGTAACCAACAACCAGGGCAGACAGGAATGATTTCCAGTGCTGCCAACAGCCAGAAGAGCACAAGAACTGAGAGCTGCCAAAAGCAGAAAGGTCCCAAGGGAGCCACGAGCGGCCACTGACTTCCCAGATGCTGTTGGGATGGACCTGAGCACCACACACAAACCAACAGGCAGGAACATCCAAGTCAAGGCTCTTTGGCACTGCAGCCTTAATTTCTCTTGCTCCATTACCCTCCCAGTAAACCCAAATGGTGTCTGAGTGTCTGATACCTCACTCTGCTGGAGATGGGTTGCCTGTGTCCCCAGCCAGCTGTCCAGAGCAAGCAGATGGACTGTTGGTTTGCGTTGCACGACTTATCCAGTGACAGTGGATGTGTTGGCTATATTGTCCCCAGGACACTGTTTGTTATATTAAGTAAGAAACAACATTCAAAACAAAATAAAACAAAGCTGTTTTTTATTACTCTAGAGGTTTTGATTTGGTGGGACTGCCCACTACTACTGACCATAAAATGTTACATTAAAATCAAATGATATTACAGAAGTATGTTACTGAGTAAGAGCATGAGATTAAAAGCCAACTGTAATTTTAGCAATCTTGTCCATAACAGCAGTGCCCCTCAGACTCTGGATGAGCATGACACATTTTTACTGACTATAATTTACAGCCTGAAGCCCTATTGTCTTTGTATGAAAAGAATGATTTTGTTTTCCAATGAGCAAGCAGCTCTCCAGAAGGCACCCAAGTCCTCCAGAGAGAGGCAAAAGCAACAAAATGTTTAAGGCAGAATAAAGAATTTACTGCTGGACCAACACAGACTATATATAACCTCTTTTGCCACTGACCTTTCCTGAACAACGTAAATGAGAGATTCCAGCCTGACAATGAGCTACAACCATCTGGCACTCTGCTGCTTGAACGTGCAGCGTCTGAGGGAACAGCAAACTCCCTTTCCCCATAAAAAAGGGACATGTTCTCTCCAGAACACCAGCTCTGCACTGCTGCAGGCTGCTCTGCAGGTCACCAGACCCATGGACAGGGCATTCACTGCCCTTTCCTAGCTGAGAAAGCCCCTGGCACAGCAGCAGTGCTGCTCCCCTCCTCTTCCTCCCCAGAACATCCTTCGGCCCCTTGGAGAGCTCAGTCTCTGAACTGTTTCCCGCACGATTTTTGTGAGGCAGGGTGGGAGCCAATCTCTCACTGGTGCAATGACTGTGAGGTGACAGGAGAAGAGCCCTAAGGGGATCCTCACCATGCTTCCAAGAGATAATGTTGATCAGCAGCACTGAAAAAAAATAGAATTTCTCAGAACCAAATCCAGCCTTTTTTTCCTCCCCAGTAAAAATGGGTTTGTCACACATCAGTTACCCAGCCCTAAAAAGCCATCTGAGCTTCTACTAATAAAGAGGTAAAAAACGCCTGTTTCCCAAAAATGTACCTAATTTATTTGCATTTAATTACAGCAGTTGCAGAACAAAACAGCCTTTGCCTGTGTTCTCAGTAATTGCACATGAGCAGTAGCATGGTCTATGCATTAAAGAACATCTTAATATCTAGTGGTAAAAATAGTATCAGCTCTGTAGACAGTATAAATGAATGGCTATAAAGCTCTCACAGTTTACTTCCAGTAAGGTTTGCTCTGTAATTTTTAACCAATCAACATCTTTTCAGTTGACAAATGTGAGCCAATATGGATCATGTTGCCTTGTGAGGCTGAAAATAGATTTTGCAAATATGTTTCTGGGTGCGGAGGTGGCTCATGCAACTGAAGCAAAAGATGAAGAGAGAAAAGATGGACACGTTTTGGTTCCTGGGGCAGGGTCTGAGTCTCTCTCATCTGCCTGTGCTCATTAATCAGTCCAAAAAGGAAACACTGATCCTATTCACAGAGCGCATGACTTGTGCTCAGAACAGAGAATGTTGCTGGGAGTGACAGTGCTTCACATTCCTACAAAAGGATACAGCAGAAACACCACCTCATGTGTCCTACCATGTCCCACCATCAGGTAAAAGAGCAGGCACTAGTACTCAGATCCCTATTTCTAATGCTTATGCTCTTAAAATGAAGATCAAAGGTAGCCCTAACATTCACCTTACCCAAAGAGACATTGGAAGTTTGATTGGGATTTAGTTGGAAGAGAGTTTTATGATGCAAATCTCTACTGTCTTTTAATAGCTTTGTCATACTCGAATTTTTTGGTTTTTCTAAAGAGAAAGAGACACTTCATTGACTTGCTCATTTATTTCAGGAAGAACAATATTTGAGAGCACTGAAAAATGTTCAAGAGCAACTTATATAAAGAGCTGTAACAGCTGGAGTGGAACCATTACTTGTCCAAAACTCAAATTTGCTACAACTGTTTGATTTTAATGTCTGGCAAAATATAGTAAAATCATCACATAATAAATTACTTACAACTGACCTATTTTTATTTAGAGCAAGCAGTGAAAAAAATATCTGCAAATGAGCTGGAGGAGGAGGAGGGACTCGCAGGATGTCTACTGGAGCTCCAGGGAGCCAAGCCCTTTGAAGAAGAGACACAAGGAAAAGTCAGTTTGTGTTTCAGGGATGGAGACAGCCTTCACTCTCAGAAGAAAGAGGATGGGTACCTGAGGATCTAATTTCACAAGCACGTGCAAGTACCTAACTGAGTAAAACTTGCACAGTTGTCCTCCCTACAGCTTTGACTGGGTAAAATGTCGGTGAATGGCTTCCAGCCCTCTGGTCCCTGGAGCAATAAGGGAAAGGGCAATTTCATGGGGCTGCAAAACCATGCACAAAAAACTTCCAAAAGGGCCTGGCCCCTTGATAGGAAACACAATGAAGAAGTCAGGAAGGTGTTGCTGAAGCAAACACAGCTCGATGCCTGTGCCCTGTGTCAGTCTCCACACTGCCCAGGGAAGGCTCACACGCAGTGTCCTGGAGAGTGCGTGGGGCTGCCCCCAACCTTGGGGCTGCTCATCAACAACCCTTCAGGGCTGCTGTCCTGGGGCAGGGGGCAGGTCTCTCTCCAGCCAGTGCCTCAGTTTCTCCTGGCCAGGGCTGAGCTGTGTCAGTGCCCTCCTTACACCCGGCGAGGTCAGTGGATGAAAGGAAGGTGAGTGCTGCTGTTCCAGACCCCACGCACACCAGGCCAAGGTGTAGTGCAGGTGGAGGGACACACTGCTGACTTTGGACATTCCCATCATGAGTCTGGTACAAACACAGTTTTTCCAGGCTTTTTATCTGCCTTCTGCTTTTTTAACCTTTAGGGAATATTTTTGTGCATTCATGAGGACCGGGGACTGTAGTTTCTTCTTTTAAATGAAGCTGAGACCTGTATGTACTCACAGTTTTGGCATGGGAGCCTTCAAAGAGAGCACGACCGAGAGAGCAGACAGCTTGCACTGAAGTCTTTAGTCCATTAGTACAGAGCCATTGCAGTGTAATGTGTTTGTTTTCCTACATCTTGATAGATCATTCCTTAGCTGTAAAGTACCCCCCTACCTACTTGCAGCCAAAATCATGCAGAGACAAGTGAGCTGAAACAGGTTCTGGAGCTGTCTGCCGGGACATCCATGCTTGTTTCTAACCAACACATACTGTTCTGTGCCTAAAGGACATCGACACAGTGAATCACATTATATGTTCTCAAAGAAAGCACCAATTTTCTGCCCTTCTCCTGTTACTCCAACTAATGCAGAGTCTAAATGAACTTCTGTCACGTATCTTAAAATTGTCCTGTTGCATACCAGAACCCACCACTGCCTTTTAGCTTGCCTTTCCTCAAAGCTGGAGTCTTAATCCCATTAAAACTGAGGCAAAACACCCATTTCAAAGACTGATGCTACATCCTGTGTACTTAGTCTGCCAATGTGATAGGAATAGATACAATAGCAGAGGAGCAGAAGAAACATATCCTGATGGGAAATGCCTTTTTTAAATACTGAAATTCTCGAAGAAGTTAAAGTTTTATCCAAAAACCTTCCATTGCAAAAACCCCTGTGTCCATTTTAGGGTCGCAGCCAGTTCCTCCCATGTCCCCGGTTCTATTTGTATTTTTTCACGTTGAGTGTTTTTCAGAAAACTCTTTTCCCACTAGAGCCCTGTAGTGTTGAATTTTTTTTTTTTTTTTGAGTGGTGATGGAAATGCATAAAGGGGGAAGGAGGGGGAGTTGGGAAATGCATTTCCATTTCCACATTGCCCTGTGCTCCCACTCACCGGGGCTGCTGTGAGGAGTCACGCCGTGTCAGAGCAAGCGATAAACTCGCTCAACAAGAAGCAGGGACACGACGCAAGCCGTCGTATCTGACATAAGATGACACAGGTTGTCACAAGAGTGCCGTGTCAAACAGCCAGGGAATGGAAATAACAAGAGACACTTCACAGCTGTCCAGACTGAGGTTTGGAGGCGCAGCCGTTTGAGCATTGCAGGGGCAGAAACTCTTCCCCTGGTCTTGTACAGAGCATGTATCCTTCTATTAATGGCAAAACCAAATCAGAATTAGATGTGTTCTTCTCTGGAGCTTCTTTCTGCTCCTGTGCATTTATAGCCTCTTTCAATCCAGATAACGTGGCTGACAAAGCAGGATTGATTTGATTAGCATGTAAATAAAGCCTCATTGCTGCTCCAAGCTTGTCTGTCACGGTTATGTTTTGATGGGATTTCTGTCTGCCTTTTCTATTTACATCTGCTTCTTACTATCTTAGGATGGAAAAGACCTCTAAGATCATCGAGTCCAGTTATTAACCCAGCACTGCCAGGGCCACCACTAGCCTGTGTCCCCAAGTGCCACATGTACACGGCTTTCATCCCTAGGGATGGTGACTCCACAACTTCCCTGGGCAGTCCTGCTTGCTGAGTTCCTGAGCCCTCATTTTGGGAAGGGCTCAGGTCTCTGGGAACTGCTGGATGGAGACTCCTCACGCAGTGGCGCCACAAGGCACATGCAAAGCCACCTGAGCAGAGACCCGGGACCAATTTCACACCGGGCCATGAGCAGCACCAAGAGCATGGTGGTGCTCAGCATTTCCCCATGCTGGTCTGCACTGGCCTGGTGGGGAATGAACAGGAACTGAGCAAGCCAAAATAGCTGCATGGAAAGTAAGCACTCCAGGACATTGCCAAGTTTGGAAATCTAGAAGGATGCTAAACCCCTTGGTTTGTTTCACCCAGGTGCCTGTGGACACCTGAGCACCACAGAGGCAGGAACCATGTACAGACGTGTCTAACCACGCTGGTCTCAGACAGCAAGGCATGACTGAGGAAATGCCTTACTGACACCGAGATAGTGCCTTGGCTTTCAGACCATAAGACCACAAAAGATTGGATTATTTCTTGCTTGCCAGTCGTGAGGCTGATTCGATCCTATCTGTGTGCTGCAGATGATGTGGAAACTGCCTGAAAGCAGCTGAGCTCAGCCAGTGCCGGCTCCCAGCTCCAGCTGGTCATGCCCAGCTCACGCTGGGGACCAGCAGTGACTTCTGGCCATGGTTCCCTTGCACTGCCAGGCAGGATCTCTCTGGTTCTCTGTGGGGCTGCTCAGCCTCTCTCCTGAGCAAAAGTCCCCGGCAAAGAGACAAAGGTCCCGTTCTGAGCAGGTGGCACTTGCTCCTGACCCAGCTGCAGGAGCAGAATTCCATCAAAGCTATCCTGCACCTCCCTACTCATGAGGGATCAGAGAATACTGCTATATTCATATCTCATTTTTCAAGTAGAACAGTTCTAAGCATTTTATGGGGGCAAGAAAGAATTGAAGCATGTTCCACTGAGTGCTGGGAATAGAGCAAAAGGAGCCACAGATGGAGAGGTTCCAGATTGATTGGTTCAAGTAATGGTTAAATACATGTTCCCCAGAATTAAACAAACAAATCCCTTTTCCAAATAAATTTCACCACTCCCCTGTCAGTTCCAGAGCTGGTGCTGTTTTGAGTCACTATAGCAAGGAAGAATAAATCTGCAAAATTTCTAACAGTAACAGCTCCAGGAGTGAATTCTGACAGTGAAAGATGGTTTGCAATAACCTGTTAACAGGAGACAGAATCCCAATAAATGGAAGTGGCAGAAATCCACAATACAAAGCAACAGACTGCAAACTAAAACTGATCATCAGATAAATCGCTACTATGAATACAAGACTTGAAAGTAAACACAGAAATCGCCTTGCAAAACTATCAAAATTGCTGCTGAGTGAAGGATTGGGTTTGTGCATGTGGACATGTATGTGCACACTCACATGTGTGTGAAAGCCTGTGTGCACAGGTTCACACGTGCCAGAGCACAGCTGTGCATCCCTGTGTTTGTGGATTCGAGATGTCTGGCTTTCCTCAGAGCAACCCTATCCCCACGGATCTGCCAGGGATGCTCACACACACAGGGATGCCCAGCCCTGGACCACGGGGAAGGTGTCATGCTGTGTGCCCAGGAGGAGGGACAGCTCTGCCCTTCTCTAGAAGCCCTGCTTTTCCCCGGGGGGGATGGAGGAAACTCAAGGACAATTGCTTTCCTTTCCTCTGCTTGGAGCAGACCAGATTTCTGCCATGCCACAAGGCTGCTTGTGGAATGTTCCCTTTGCTTCTGGAGATGAAAATCTCTCTGCTCCATGTATCAAAAGCCAAGGGAACACGTCCAGCGGGTCTGAGGCTGGACCTGCTGCTCGGATCTGGCGCAGAAGTTCAGCCCCAGTGGAGCAGCTGGGCCTCGCTGGGCTCCCTGGGTTGCCTTCAGATTTGAGGGGAATTTGGTTTATTGATATTCAGATTTTGATCTTATAATAGTTCTGAAGCACCGCAAGTGCATTTGGCCGTTTGTGCCAGCCAAAAATAATTACAGCTGTGCACTGTTATCTAAGACAGGTCTCTGTCTCTCAGGCCCAGATGCCACACTGATGGGCTCCCTGGAATTAGATGTGCCCTCAGCCATTAGAACAACAGGGCAGATTAGGAAAAATGGAACTTCTGATTGAAATTCAAAGGAAGAAACGACGTTTTTGAAGTTTACCCAGAACAGCAATGCAGAATTGTTTGTTAAAGGAATGCCACATCAGTTTGTTTCCCAGCGCTGGAGCAGCCAAGGGAATAAACACGCTGAACCTCCACACTGCTTGCTCTGGGAACAGTGGAAAGGGTTCATCTGATGTGAAGGAGAAAGAGAAGTGCAAAAAAAATAAATTCAACTTGTGTGTCTCTAAAACAAATCCAACAAAGCTGTGCTTTCAGGCAGAAGATTATTCTTCATTTAAAAATTACTCTACGATCCCTGAGGCAGCACAGGGGAGAACCAGCACTCGGGGCATCCCCAGCCCCTCCATGCATTGCCAGGTTCCTCAGGTGGCCTTGGCAAAGCCATGGCTGGTGCTTGGTCCCCTCCCTGAGGTGAGATAACAACGTTTCTGTAGATAAACTGGTCCCATCACAGACCACAGGCGGTAACCAGGCTGATGGCCAGGGACCAAGGACAGAGCAGCCAACCCCTCACCCTGCCTTCCCCTGCTGCTGAAGGTCTCCTTTGCTTGCAGTTGCTTAATAACTCTCCCAGGTAATTTCATTATTATTATTATTATTACGATTATTATTGTCATTCCAGCAATGAAAGCACCTCAGAAGCACTTTCATGCACTCTTTGGGGCTGTGGAAATTCATCTGTGACCAGAGGGAGAGTGTTCCCAGTGGGACTGCTCCCTGTCCAGGAGCAGGATCGGAGCTGTGCCTTGGCACTAACCCTTGCTGTGGGGTTAGTGCTCCAGCCACAGCGGGGTTCAGCACAGAAGCTCTGCAGCATGAGCCCTTAGAAACTCTGCATGTTGACAAATTCTGTTATGAGATAAATGCCAATATATGCAGTGAATCTCCCTGTTTGTGGCAGCAGGGTGAGGCTGCAGGCTGACAGCCTGCACACTTGGATTATATTATCCGAAGGAAGCACCAGCCAAAGACTGCCTAATGTCATTTTCCCTCATTAGGAGGTTATTAGTGATTCCACTCGCAGTGCTGCGCTGCACCCTGACGCTCGGCAGTGTTTCAGGGGATGGCATTTTCGACTCTCATTTATAGGAAGAGGGAAAGGATAAAGTTCACCGTCATGAATGTCTGGGCAGGGAAGAGTCCACCAATGCCTTGTTCATGGGGTCCTTGAATCAAGGTTTCACAGGCATCTGATGGCATGACTTCACCAGCAGGGGTGGATGTGTAGGAATGAGGGAGTGAACCCCACAGGTCCCTACAGCAAGAACAGCCCTGGCAGTGCACGCTGGGCACATGGGGTGTGATGAGGTGCAAACCTGGCCAGCCACAAGGGATGACACCTCCAACTGCACATGCAGGTGTGTGTCCATGTGTGTCCCAGCACGGCAGGACCCGCTCCTGCCCACCCCACTCTGCCCCAGCACAGCCCTGGCACAGCAGCAGGGGCTCAGCTGCAGCTGGGGCCTGACAATGCCATGTGGGCAGGAACCACAATTGCCAGCCGCAGGAAATCCGGGTTATTACCGGTTTAGATAATAAAATCCTTCTGCCTTGGAGAGAGAAAAAAGCTCCAAATCTTGAAATTTCCTACGGAACGAAGTTGAGGGAAAAGCTGACTCACTGAAACACTGTGCTTTAACCAGATTGATATGCGTGATATGAATATTAACTATAATAAGGAAATTATAGTTAAATACAATATCTGTATTTAACATAAAATTAAACAAAACAAGACCATCAGTTCATTTGGGCTGTTCCAGTGGGGAATTCAGACAAAATTAACACAGCCCACAAAGCATCTTAATTTGAACACGACTGAAATATTATGGTTCTGCTGGGGGATTTCTGAGGAAATCCAAAGTTTTTAGCTAAGTTACACGACTTCAACAGTAAAATAATTTTTCCTGGGGCACAGTTCTACCCTAACAAAACCCTGGACAAGGTCTGAATATCTCCAAAAGCCAGGACTGTTCCAAACTGGTGGGAGAACAGTCCCTGCTCCTGTTTTGCTGTCCCACAGACCCCTGCTTACTTGAAAACAGGGAGCAAGCCCCCATTTTTAAAGCAAACATTATCCAATTTCTCCCCAGAATCTTTTCTGCTCGCCTCTCAAGGGACCAGCACCACTAATCACTCCGGTGTTTTGAATCCCTCCTTCTAACAGCCAACTCCTCCCACAGCAGCCATCTGACAGGGCTGCTGCAATCAGGCATCGCGGGACGGGAACCAGGACAGCCATCCTTGGGGCAGGCACGCCTCTGCCTCGCTTATAACATATCTGCTATTTTTATCCATTACAGAGAGCTAAAAAAAGCTGATTTTTTTTTTTTTTTTAATAAGAAGTACTTCAGGGGGAAAGAAACTCTGCACTGAATCCTTCAGTAATTTCTGAGCAGCTCGTCCCCCCCAAACGCTCAGTACCCACATCCCCTTCCCCCTGCCTGCCCCCTCCCACCATCAGCAGATGGGGGAATGGCTGGGGTCTCTGGCTGCCTTTTCCCCCATGGGGCTGCTGCAGCGACTGCACTACCAGTGTGCCCCAGTGCTGCTTGCCATTTTTGGCAGTCAAGCCCACAAATATGCAGGAGACATAAATAATTCCTTTTTCGAATTTGGTCAGGAGGATGGAGCGCTGGCTCCTGACAGCAGCACGGGGCTGGGCGGGCAGGGGCACACAGAGCACCCCACTGCCCTCCCCACAAACTTGGGGGGGTCTTCCAGGCTGTCTACTATCCACCCTTTAGAGGATGAAGGAAAGGAGAGGAACCCAGAGATTTGACAGCAGCCCTAAGACAGAACATGTTTTCAACAGTAATTATTGCAAGGAGAGCGGGACAGGCCAGCAGAGGCTGATCCAGCAGGCACCAAACTGCAGAGGGGCCCTGCCCTGAAGTTCTCCTAGTCCAGGATTTAGGGTAGCAGCACCCTCCTCTTGTGTGTGTGCTCTTTGGGGCACATGTGAGGCAGGACCTCTCTGTGGCTCATACAAGGGAAGTTTCTAGTGGAGAAACTGCTGCCCAGCCTGCATGTCTCCCATGCTCTGCCCAGGCTGCCACATCTCACCATGGCTGCTCAAAGGGGTT
The DNA here is from genome assembly GCA_038380795.1 of Pyrocephalus nanus. Lineage (NCBI taxonomy): Eukaryota > Metazoa > Chordata > Aves > Passeriformes > Tyrannidae > Pyrocephalus > Pyrocephalus nanus. The sequence goes on from CM076277.1 coordinate 5,165,638, forward strand.
CTGTGCTGGAAAAGTGCTCTTGGAGAGTGAATTTCTCTTGCCCCAATCCAACATGTGTTATGTACCTGGATGCTGCCATCCACTTGGTCCTTGGCTTCTGCACTGCAGCTGCCTGCCAAGAGGCTGAAAATCACAGCCAGAGACAGACCCACTTGTTAGGGAAACAACCACTCCTCTTACATATTACGGTATGGCTGAGTCTCACAGTGACATTCAAAAGTGCTGTCAGGCTCTGAGCTTCCACAAGGTGCACTCTCCCTGTTCAAGGCAGCTGACACCCTCCCCAGAAGCTCCAAAACCTATGACCTTCATCCTCCCCGGCCACCTTACACCTCCCCATGCTCATCAGGAAAGGCCAACACGTGATGAAGACCCCACGTCCCAGAGCTCTCATCCAGAGCATCCTGACTCAGCAGCACAGCACAGCACAAGAGGGTAACGAGGCGCTGGCACTGCATTTCATAACCCATAACCATGTTCAGGCAACGGTTGTCCATTGCCCAACATCTGACTCTGCCTTCCTTCAGCATGTTTCAGTTGGGCTGACGTGGCTCTGACCAGGACCTACATGCCCTTGTCCCACAGCGGGAACCCCAAACCAATTCACACTGAAAAATTCCCGTCGCCTCTCTGATATCAAAATCCATGGTGACATCTCTGCTCTTGCCAGCTAGACCAGCTTGGTGTGAGAGCAGCTGAAAACATTGACTGACATAGCTTTCTTTCTTAACCCAGGGCCTGTCACATCCAGGCTGCATGGAGGAATCACAAAAATAGGGAAAAAGGCAGGAGATGGGCTTTCAGAATGGGATGCCTGCTCTCATCATCAGTGGACACAGCCCTACTTGGCACACCGTGGCATCAGCAGGAGGAAGGAGGTGGTGTGAATAAGAAAATGGACCAGTGGTGGGCCTTGGTCAGTGAAGGGCCATGCTTAAATTTGGTCAGGTCCTCCCCCTCTGCTCACTCACTTTAGACTCTTGCAAGTGGGGACACCTCACCAGCTCTGCAGTTCCTCCCCACCCCATTTCAGATCCACCAGCACTGCTCTCCATCCAGACTGTGACCAGCTGTCCATCCCAAACAGGCACTCAAAGCCCATTGCAGTCTTCTTGCCAATTAAACAGAACTTTTGTGGCGAGCAAGGTATCTTCATGCCCCACATCTGCTTCCCTTTGCCTGCAAAGCAAAGCCAAGCACGGGGTGATCCATTAACAGTGAGGAAAACTGCAAGCTGGGCAGAAATGCTGATGTACAGGCAGGGATCAGGAAACTTTAAGACACATGAGACTGGGACGACAGGGGGCCTGGCAGAGGGCAGCTTTGGCAGGAGATCCCCTCCCCACAGCCCAGATGGTCTGCAGTCACCATTACAGGAGCCTGCAGGGGCATCAGACCCAGTCTCATACCAGGAAAGTCTCAACCTGAATATCTGAACCAGGTCTCTAAAACTGGCCTGTGACCATGGCTCATGCATTGAAATAACCTGCCCCCTTGAAACACCCCATGATTTCATCAGTTGCCAAAGAGCCTCTACAGCAGAGCCCTGAGCACTGAGACAGCTGCTTCATGCCAGTATTTACTTCAGCTCTCCAACTGCACAAAAAAAAAAAAAAAAAAACCACAACCCTGAAATATTCTCCTGGTGCCCTGAAAACAAAACACTCCAGAGTTTTGGCACCATGGGCTGATCCTTAGTAGGTGGAGATTTGCATTGACTCCAGCTGAGCTCTGCTCTTTGACATCAGCGCAAGAACTCGCCTGCGTCTGCAAATACCCTGCTTATGCAATGCCACTAAGAACATTCCCTTGCTGCTACTCCACCAGCTTGTAAATACAGCCCTGTCCAGCTGCCGGCCCCACACACCACAGGGCTGCAGGAGCAGTGAGGGAACAGGGATCGGCTGGAAAAGCAGGGCTTGATTTGTTTGGTCACTCGGCACTGTGGGTATTGACAGATGGGAGCTCCTGAAAGGCTGTGTCCCATTCTCTGTAAAAGGACTCAAGAGGGTTTTCCCCCTCCTGCCCAGCAGTGTATGGTGAGCTGCTCCTCTGCCTGCCAAGGAGCCGAGCTGCCTGAACCAGCCGTCAAGGGCCCTTTGAGCTGCAAACAGGGAAAAATCCCATGTTTACTCACTGTGGGTGAAAAAATATTCGCTGGAGGGCCCAGTTTAATGAATAATGAGGGGATAAAAGGGCTGCAGCAGCCCCAGTAAATCTGTTTCATGCTCAGTGCTTCCTTTTTCCATTGTAATCTCCTGGCACTGGATGCCTGTGGCACTGACAAACTGCTTCGCCTCCGTGCACCGCACACGTGACGCGTGAGCTGCTGTGCTGCTATCTGGGGATAACTCGGAGGAGCAGGAGGGGAGGGATGCTCACAGCCCCCTTCCACCCCCATGCAGACTGGGGATCCCCCGGCTGTGGGTCCACTCCAGCCTCTCTCCAAAGGAAGCGACGGCCTCGCATCTCCCAGCATGACTCCTGCATTCCCAGCCCTCCCCAGACGCTCCAAAAGCTGGAGCTGGCAGATCGGCACGAACAAAATAAGGCCCACTAAAGGCCCTGCAGGCTTTGCAGGCTCCAAATGAGTGGGGTGTCTGGATTTTCCTTCTTGTGCTTTTAAAATGTCCCCAGTCGAAGCCTGCAGCTCCAGCAGTGGGAATGAGCTGCCATGGAAACCTCCAAATGCCCTTTTCTCACAGCGGCTGCCTAACACACAGCTGAAGAGCATTCCCTCCCCAAGACACACAACTAGGAAATTACCCCTGCTATCCCTTGTGGGATCTTCTGTGTGCCTGCAGTGTTCAGATAAATGATTTGGAAACCTGTTGTGGAGCAAATTCACCGCAAATGAGATTGGGCACAAAAGGATCATAAGGCAGAAATTCAAAGAAATCCAGATATACGCCACTATATTTCACTCTTGTCCTGGGCTAACGAGTTTCCTTCAATGACACTTCCTGCCACAAAGGTATTTCCTGGTGCTATAAGACTTGCAAGGAAAAGAGAAATATTTCCATTTTTTGACAATTCAAATCATCTCCCGCCCACGTCTCTCTTTGATCAGGGCATCGCAAAGCACTGTCAATAAGCCATGAGTCGCTCACTGAATGAGGCCGATGGGCAAACAGAGGCATGAGAGTGTGCTGAGAAAGTGCTGAGCTGCACCAAGGCAGTGGGAGGCAGGAGCCCTCAGAGCCTAAAGCTTCTTTAGTGCTGGTGACAGCGTGGGCTTGAAAGAGTTCAGTGAGCATCCCGAAGCACGAGTGCAACAGAAACCCCACATGCTACTCAGACTTGCTGAAAATTTGGGTGTTATTGATGCAGCTTGAAATCTACTGGCCCATAAATGTTATTTAAGAAAAACTAGTAGATACTTAACCTACCGGAGGTCCCAAGTACAACCATTATCAGTGTACATCCTTTGGTACCCAGGAACCTTTCCGAATCTGGCCCAGGGTCAGGGACTTGGGCTGATAGGAGGCTGCCAACAGCAGAGGTGCCCTCCTGGCTCCTCAACTCCTGCTCTGGGCACACAAAAGCTCCCCTGAGGAGTAAGAAGAGGATTCAGAAAGGCAAAGACCCAAACTTCCCTTGAGTCCTGGAGGGCCTCCTGACAGAGTCCCTGCTGTCAGAGCCATGCTCTCACACCAACCACCCCGACTTTTGCACTGAATTTCCCAGCTTATTTGTTGTTTTAATAAGTTTTGTGGGGGCCCGAAGGAAGAACAGCAGATAAAATCTGTGTGAGTTAACTGAGGCAGCCATCAAGGGAAATTCTGACAGACTGATAAGCAACCAAATGCAATTCCTGCGACAAGAGTTATCAGACAGCTTAAAGATTAATGAACAGTACCAGCCCCTGGGAACAAGGCCTCCAGAGCAGTTGGACTCTCACAGAAGACAGCGTGCCATGTCCAAGACATGCTCAGACAGCAAAAACAGGGGCAGAGGTGGGGTAGAAGTAAGAGCTACAAAAGTACGGTACAAGCTATTCATTGCATGACTTGGCTTTGGGTTTATTCTGCTTGGTATTCAGGTCATTTGACTTGACTTGATGAGAGGAGGGAAGATTTCACAAGCCAGCTAGAAATTATTTTGACCAAACAACGCATGGGTGCTGCCAGAGTACATTGCAGGCAAAGCTGAGAAGGCTGGAAGGGAGAGGAGAGAGGCTTCATTTGCTCCAGGACAGAGTATCAGTCTGGATTTTAGCATTAAACTATGTGGTCATTGACCCCCTCAGCTTTCTCCATTTACCTTCATCCCATCGTGCCAAGAGGGCTCCAGTCTGGTGTTCAAACACTAGTTCACTCCTGACCATCAAAATGAAGGGAGCATCAGCTTGGGGTATGCCCCTGCCACCCATTCCTTTGTTCACTTGTTGTGCCTGGCTGATCTGCCTTTAATCACTTTAAATTATCCAACATTCAAGGCAGATGCCATTTATAGGCTTTAATTGCCAAGTTCCTACCAGTGCTTGTTGCTGCAAAGCTCTTGTGCTGTCAGTCAGGCACAGTCCCTTGTTGCAAGATAACAACATGAAATTTCACTACACAGAAGAAGAGACCTTGTACAAGATTGGCATCTAATTACCAGCAAAATCAAGAAGCTGCTAATATCTTTATCAAAATATAGCGTATGTTGGTCATATAGAATAACCAAGGCTTAGTGCCCAGGTTTACCTCAGTCTTCCCTGGCACTTCATTTAATTATAATGAGTGTGCAAGTCCTGGAAACCTGCTCGGCTACAGGGAAAAATTCCCTCCTGTACCTGAGGAAAGCAATGAGCAGCTTCTTCCCTCCCCCTGCTTGCAGCCAGCACTCAACCCAAAAGCTCCCACTCAGAGCAGAGCAGGGTCACACATCCCAGCTTTCTGTCCTTTCCCATGCAGGTTTTTCCATGCAGGACTAAAGCAAAGCAGAAAGTGGGGAGCAGAGCCCTCCCTCCCCACCTCCTGGAGCACTGAAGGCTGGCTCAGGGCTCAGCTCCTTGCTGCCAGGAGAGGGATGTTCCTGCTTCACTGCAGATCCCATGTGCTCCCAGGTTCCTTTGGCTTCTTGACTTACAGAACCCACCAAACGTGTTCAGGGGGCTGATCAAATGCCAACTTATTTGGGAAGCCCCTAAGGGCACCTGGAAATGTCAGGAATTTGGGTGGGCTTGCTTTTCTCCCTCTTTCTAACCTCCAAAGTTCCATCAGATGTCTTTCCAGCTCTGCAGCACCAGCAGAGCTGGGGCACTGGCAGCTGGGAATGGTCTCAGTGCTCTGTGCTCCTGAGCTGAGCAAATAAGTCCCCTCAGGAATTTTTTTTCCCTCAAGGACTGCTTGAATGGAGATAGTCTGACCTCTCCTCAAGGCCTCTGTGGGCTGGCAGGAAAGAAAATTGCAACAAATTCCTGGTCTGGAGTTAGAGCTCTTCTGGGCTCAGTTTCAGCCTGACTGCTCTTTGCCCATTTTGCTTCTCCTTTGAGGGCACTTTTTCAGCCTCTTCACGCTGGAGCTCCCCTTGGTTACCAGGCTCTACCATGGCCACAGGTCTTGTGACTCTCCTGTCCCCAGGGAGGGCTGCACAACTTCACCCGTGCTGCCTGCTGGGATGCTTTGTGCTCCCCAGCCCAGCACAAACTTCATCCCTGCCTGCAAGATTTCTGACAGCCTCTCTGGGAATCTTCCAGATGCTCCTTTAACTCTTTTTTTTTTTTTTTTTTTTTTTTTAAGCCTACAGCTCTTTATTAGAATTTGCTCTAATCTAATTTTAATTCCTTTTGCAAAGTCTCTAGCTGCCTTAGATCTACTTTAATTCCTTCTGCAAGATCTTCACCTCTTGTTTTATGTCTTCATTTAAAGTCTTTTGGCCTAAGGTCCTGGGCTCTGTGCATGGCTTGGGCATTTGCTCCATCAGATTCAGCTGCTATTCCAGCTCACAGCCTGTTCCTTTGAAACCAGCTCCTGCTTCTGATAGCCAGACTTATCTCTGTTTGATCTGGATCAAAGTCTGAGGCCCCACTAAATGACCCAATTAATAGGAAAAACTGACAAAAGACTTAGGCATTTCTCTGATGAAATCCTACTTATTTATGCAGAACGAACAGCCCTGATTCCCTGAAAAGAAACAGGAGTGAAGTTTCCTTTCCTACAGCTCCAGGCATGTGTCAGGCAAGACTTAATCCCTGTAACTGCTCCTTTTAAACTTTTCTGGGATAACACCCCAGGATGCCCCTCCTGATTTAATCCCCGACCTGTCTCTCTGTCCCCATTCTTTATTCTCCTCTCGCCTAGATTGATGAAAATTCATCAAAAAGTTGCCTGGAGGTTCTTTCCTCAGGCTGTACCAGTGAGAAGACAGGAGGAAAGGGACATATTTTAGAGGCAAAAAACCTCAGGGTCAGCTCCTACCGACCCCATAGCTCCCACCAGTGCAGGCTGGAGTGAGTCACTTCTTCCCTTTGAAATACATTCTCCTGTTTCAAAAATGAGGCCATGACAAAGCCTTCAAGAAAATTTTGTTCTGATTTGGACTGAAAGCATAGACTTTGTAAAGAAACAACCTCCTCAGCACGTGCAGCCTACTGTGCCAGAGCAGGTTCTGTCCACTGCCTTGCACACACACGGCCATTCCCAGACCTTCTGAGGCTCTTGGTGTCTCTCTCTAGATCCAGAATCTCCAAATAACGTCCCAGGTTGCCTCTGTCCCACTGGATGAGACTGCAGGGGGAATTCAGCCATCCTGCAACTGCCTGGACTTACAGAGGGGGAAGAGGGAAGGGAGGAGGAGGGAGCTTGTTTTTCTGCTTGTCGACTTTTGGAAGTGAAACCAGGAGCTGTAAGAATTGCACTGGCAGACAGAAAGGCAAGTTTTCACTGGTGGTAAGACCTTAAAAGACAATTGTTTATTTAAACTAACTCAAGGTCACAGAGATGTCCAGCTAGAGAGAACTCATTTTTTTTCCCTTCGAAATTCTGCATCTGAAGTTGCTCAAAAGATGAAGCAGGACGGTATGTGCATGTGGCTCCTGCTGATAGTGGGAGGGCAAAGGAGGGCTGGGGAAGATGCTGGAGCCTGAAGAAAAGCAGAAGCTTTCTGTGAAAGAGTACAGATTTGGGCAGCACGGAAAGGTCAGCCCTCCCTCACAGCAAGAGCAAAGCTCAGAGGCAGCCAGAGGATTTCACGATCTCTTCTTCTAGTTTTGGAAAAAAAATTCAACCTCTACCTTTTGAGTAGTGAGGATTTAAATGCTGGGTTTTCCTAAATACCACAGCCCATTTCCCAGGTTCCTTCCAGTGGCAGGTGGCTGGGCATGGCCAGGGTGAGCTGGGAATGCAGTACAGTCCTTGGTAGAATTTCTGAGCCTTCTAAGTTTGAGCCTTTCTGTTTGAAGAGACTGCCCAAGTGTTGGAATGAGAAAGTACTTGGGCATTCAGATTTTGATTGTAAGCACAAGCAAAGCAAAGTCTCATCTTGTAATTGAAAAGACTTAACTGTCAAAGCTCTTTGGATTTATGGCTACTGGAAACCACCTCCCAACTATTTTCTAAACTGGTTCTCTGCAAAGTCAAAAGAAAGCTTTAAAGCTGTGTCTCTGCGGAGATTTTGCAGAGGAAGAAGAGCAAAGTACCTGGAATTTAAGTTTGATTTGTTTTCTCAGGGATTGAGTGATTTGTTTCCACATGGTCCAGTACAAGAGAAATTGATTGATGCTAGTACCATGGGAAATGGAAAAGTGAGGTTTTTAAGAGTTAACTCACGTTTTTCCTAAGCTTTCCTTCATGGATGTATATGCTTATGACCATGTGCTCAACAGACCCATGATTTAGTCACTGCTTAAGAGTCTTCTTTGCAGATAAAATACCTTTTCAATTTGGCCTTCCCGTGATGCAGAAAGAAAAAGCCTTGAAAACTGGCACAAACAAAGCAGCCTGATGCAGTGAGCAGATGGGAGCCCCAACTCCCCTCGGACACCTCCGTGCAGAGGCAGCGCCTGCTGCCCGTGGTGCCCCCAGTCCCACACACCCTGCCGAGCTTGGGCTCTGCCACTGGGAGCACAGAACTGGTTTTGAGACTCTGCTTCTGCTTTTTGAGTCTGCAGTTCCCATCTCACAAGCTCTGTTGGTTTTCATTGGGAAGGATGTGATCGATCCTCCCAGCACAGGGCCATTGCTCCAAGCACACCAGTCAAAGGCAGAAAAGATCCTGTGACAGATTCCCAGCCATTGAAGGGTGCTTGGGAGTGATAATTAAAAATTATGGAGCAGTGCAGTCCGTCAGAGACATTGCATATGCTTTCAGCAGAAAGCTGAATGGCTCCAAACTGGAAATACTGCTATTTTCTCTTGCCAAAAAGCATTTGCAATTTTGAACCCATCGTACCCTGACTGGTCAAATATCCATTTCCATATAAACTTATAAATTCAGAGCTGCAATTGCAGCTCTGAACAGCTCTATGCTTGCACTGCAGGAGCAGTCTTTAACTATCAGGCAGATCTAGTGGGTGAAGAGAGCCCATATGTAGGAGCTGGTCAGCAGGTATTATTTGATGCCTATAAATACATATATACCTGCCCACTAAATATAAATGTATATATATGGACTCTTTTGTTCCTACATAATGAACCACCTCAAAGCAATCCCCCATCCACTGCTGTCAGGAGACACTAAAACCTTCTACATCCCAGCCTGGAAACCACAACTGCTTCATTTTCCAGCTCTAACAGCTCTGACCTCTCCCAGCCTTTCGTACACTCCCGAGACTCATACTTTTCTCGGGATCACAGTGAGCTTGTGTTTTTCATTCTCATGTGATTAATAAATTATGCTCTACAGATATTTAAGCCGCTCATGTTTATTTTTCTGTCAATGGAAAGAGAATGTTTATTTGATCTGGGAGGCCTATTTTCCATTGTCTGAATTTAAACTGCAAACCAAAAACTTTGAGATACTAGGTGATTTATGAGCCTCTGCTAAAAATAGCTCAGCCCATTCTCATCAGTGAATCTCCCATTTTGCTCTTAGCAATATCCCAGCAAAGCAATGGGGGAAAGAGGAATCAAAGTCCAGGGCTACTGGGAAACAGTTAGAGTTGTGAATACAGACACCTTGACGTTACACTCAACTCTGCTCTGACAAGACACTGGGATCTCCCACACACCAAGCAAGGCTCTACTACTGACTCCCCCAAGAAACATGAGCAATTTTTTGTTTAAGTTACAAAACCTTACAGCTTTAGCTCCTGGATTGTTCTCTCAGCTATGGTATCTAAGCCCAGCTACTGCGGAGTTTGGTGTGAATACCTCTTAATTTATTCTTCATTTCTGGACCATGGCTCCTGAACAAACTTCACTTACTACACGGCTTCCTTCCTACAGAAACCTGTGTGATACATCAAGGAAAATATCTTCTATCCTGGGGTCTCAGAGCAGACAGAGAAACTGGCATGCAAGGCACCGAACTACAATTCCCATGAATCCCTTAGAAAGCATTTCCAAATCATTTCAGGGTTTTGGGGGGTAGTGGTGGTGGGGGGTGTCAGATCCAAGTGATCCATAGAAAACGACTTCATTTTGCTGAAATACAGTTTTCAGTTAGACGTTTTTCCAGCAGCTGTAGCTATAACAGTGGTGCTTCCAAGGGCCCTGGGAAAGGGCTGGAGTGGCTGATGAGCTGGTCCGCGGCCGGCGGGAGGCAACCGCGGGTCAGAGGCCGCTTTGTGTGCGGGGAAGGGCCCGCACACGGGTCCTGCTCTGCGCTGGGCTTGGGGCAGCTCCCTGCGAAGGGCCACTCGCCCAGGGCTCCGCGAGCCGGAGCTTCTCCTCCTCCTCCCCCTGGGAAGGTGCTGGGAGCCCATGTGCGAGGCAACCCCTCGGCGCCGGGGCGGCTGGGGAGTGTGGTTCCCACCTCTATATAAAGTCTCTTGATTTCCTGTGATGCCGAGCGTGTGGGTGTCAGCGAAATGGATGTTTTCTGTCAGGGATGACAGTACCGGGATGAGCGTCTGCTTCCCGCACGAGGCAGCGCTGGGAAGGCGGCACGAGCCGGGGATGCTGCGGCTGCCGCGGGGATCGGAACATCCCGCGGGGGGACGGTCTGCTTTCCTCTGCCCTTTCGCTGCTCTGATCCCCTCCTTCCCCCCGAGACGCGAAGCTGTTCACACCTCGAGGAAACGGCCAAATTCTCGCCCTGCCCTGCAGGTCTTTGGCAGGGGCCAGGCTGAGCTGAGTGCGGAGCCCGCAGCTCCCCGGACCGGAGCGCAGTGTAAATAGCAACATCTCCCCGGCACCCACCTGAGCCCACACCGTATCCCCGGACCATTTCTCTGGATAAAGAACAAAAGACAACTGGTATTTACAGGGCAAAGAAGGTCTCTAAGGTTATGGCTTAGGGGATAAATCACGAAAAGCAAACAAGCCAGTCTGTTGGCAGAGCCAAAAGCCAGGAGAACAAACCACAACCACACTGCTCAACAGACTCACATTCAACAGCAGGGTCTTGAAAAAAACAGTTTGCTTGGGTGCCTACAAGGGCCAAATGGTCCACTGTTTCTTCCTGCAGGGATGCTAACCCATGGTTAACCTGTCTTGGGGGGCAGTTAATGGCTCCCTCCAAAAAATCCAGTGACACAAGTTCTGTTTGCCTGCTGGATGCCGACTGTGTCAGTGGCAGATTTTCCTTCCCACAGACGATGGGGCAGGATCTCTTCCCACCCCACTGTGCTGTGGCATGGCAAGTCAGACCCTTCATGGAGAGGGGGCTACGGGTCAGGGCTGCCTGGATCATCCCCCCACCAGCAACTCACTGGGGTGGGCAACCCAAGCTCATGGTCTCTCTCAATCCCTAATTTCCGGAATACGTCAGAAAACTATAATTAAGGAGCCCTCCCCTTCTGGTGGAAGTCTGCTTGTGTCAACAGAGAGACGGGAGTATTTAGCAGACTTCTTTTTCCATCCTGCTAATTTTAGCCCCTTATATAACATTTCTTTCAATACAACCCAGTTTCTGTAGCCCACTGAAGGAACGGCGCTTCTCATTTGTCTTACACCAGTGCCTAAAATATTCCCCAGAGCTTGAGGGCTGGCTCTGTGCTCCCCACCACATATGGGGCCAGCTCTGCCCACCGGGGTTTAAATAGACCAGTATGTAGAGGGGGACACACACAGAGGCAAAAGGGGGGATGTCCTAGTGCAGCAGCAGTGGGGGATGGAATAAAAGCCAGTTACTGCTGTGGAACCACGGGACCCCAACTCCTGGTATCCCCAGGCAAACACCAGTAGAGAAAAGGGTCGAGGAGGTGACACCTCCCCATCCTCCACACACTGATGTTTGAACCTCCTGGTGAGCTCTGAAGTTCCACATGATGATGCTTCAGCTTTCAGCCCTCGTTGCAGATTCCCTCAGCCCCTCCTGTGCTGCCTCCAGCTGTCATCTTTGACGGGGAGCGGTTCTTACCTTCCTAAGTAAACCTCAAAGTTTGATTGTGATGCTCCAGAGCGCATCAAAAATACATCAAAATAACTCAAACTCCCTTTGACAGACCACATAAAGTTTGCAATTAGCATTTCAAAGCCACGTTCAGGCATGGAAGGCAAAAGCAAACAAGGCGGCAGCAGACACCCAGACCTGTCAATTATCCCGCTGATTTTTTTGCACAAGGCTGGGAGAGCTGCAGAAATAACTGCCTGAGGCCAAGCTCATTCCTGCCCTGGCACTGCTGAACTCGGTGGCTTTACACGTGTGACAAGATTTTACTTTTCTACATACCTTTCCATGCAAAAATGCTGGTTATCAGCATCACACTGCAGGGCAGCCTGGGAGCACGTTGGTGTAGCACAGCTGCCGGAGCAGGGGGGATCTGGCCAGTTAACTGGTTAAAAAGGAAGGAGTTTTCGCTACTAGTAAGGGGGAAAAAAAGGAGTTGGAGTTGCCTGCAGGCACAGAGAAGACTATGGAGATGCCACTGAAGTGACATGTGTGAAAAAGTGTCAGCAGTGGGAGCAAAGTGTGGTGATTCCCTGCGAGAACAGGCTCTTCCCACACTGGGTGTGGATCCGTCCCAGGGCCGACCTGCTCTCCCTGTGGGGAAGCTGCTCTGTTCCCTCTCCCTTCAGCTCCTCACTAAACACAGAGACCAGTGTGGTTATTCACACCCCACCTTGATGACTCTGTCCTTCCTTTCCTCTGCACCAAGTCAGGCCTCCAAGCTCTGAATCCACCAGGGATTTCTAGTGAAGCCTTGAATAAATAATGAGCACCTGACTTCACTTTACAGTAATTAATCTAGGGGATAATGCACTAATTTGCCAATGCTAGGAGCATTTATCTTTTCCTCAGAAAGAAGTTTTTGCTCTGAAAGTTTCCCTCTAAGCCCATAAAATCCAAACCCCTATATCTATCCTACACTTATAACTGGCTTTAGCACCAGCATGGAGAGGGATTATTTTCTCTGCAGCACAGTGGTGTGATCCCCTCCCCTATCCAGGAAAGTGAAAGCTGTCTCTCGTTCCTAGCATCCCTGATGAAGATTTGGCAAGAAGACAGATGGTGTTGCCCAGTCTCCATTGGGTGACTCCTGCCTTCACTTCTCTTTTCTCTTTGAAGCTGTCAGTAGTCAAATCTTTGGGCCAGGGTGGCTGCACAGCTCCCACCACATCGAGCTCCTGGCCCAGGACTAGACCTCCCAAGCACTACCTTAATATAAATAAATATGATTCATAAAGTCTAACTTTGAATTCGGCAACTGATCCTCTGAACCAAGCTGGTGAGTAAAGTCCTGAAGAGGTGGAAGGAGCCACAGCCTTCACGATAGTGTTAGTCAGCATGGAGGAAATCATTGCAACTGCTCTGACGTGTGAACTCAGCAGAGCTGATTTAAGTGTTGGCAGAAAATTATTTTCATCATAATCTTGAACTGTTTGATCATCTCATTGAAAACGATACCAAGGAATGCATTTTTTCCAGCTACATAAGCGGTGCCATGTTGTGCCAGACCCTGAGCTGGCATCAGTCAGCATAAACCTGAACATACAACAGGGCTGGAAGCACTGACACCAGGGCTGGGCAGATGGAAATAAAGGGGATGCAGATGTGGGAGGATAGAGAGGAGAATCAAGGGAAAATAAACATGACAGCATGGACAGAGAAGTTGTCAGTGTAACTAAAAGGGAGACACAACTGTCATCACATGCTATCACATAATTTAACACCTTAACCCCCTGGGTTTTGGGTAATTGGCACTTAAATCTACTTGTGTCAGGCCAGTGAAGCTGTTGCTGCAGAAGAGAGTGTTTCTCTTCTAAGGGCAATCACCCCCTTGCTGCCACTGGCACAGTCAATCAGGTGTTGGAGGGGATGGAAAACAGCATTAGGCTGAGCAGTTCCTCCTCACTGCAGAGCTGGAATTCAAGCATGCTCCAACAGCCATCCAAAGCAGACCCCCTTCATGGCAAGGAGTCCCCAGAGGTCACGGGAGACAGGGAGACCCACCCTCCATGTGCCCTGGGAGCATTTTCCTGGGTGATGCCAGATGTTGCAGCCCAGCACTGGTGAGGGAAGGGAGGGGCAGAACAGGAGCTACAGTGATTTTTTCCTCAGCTGAGGTTCTTATTGTGACAAGTGAATCATCAGGAATGACTCTAACAAAGATAGCACAGCAAACTTAACAGTAAAATTATATCCCTCTACATGTGTGTTATATTTTGAGAATAAACTGAAGAACAGGGCATTCCTCAGTTTAATCCGGTACCCTTTAGCCTGAGGTAAAAATATAAACCCTATAAAGCAAGCCTTGTTTTTCCATTTCCATTAAACCTATCTTTTTGAAAGTTGAAAGCGAGACAGCCCTTGTTAATCTGCTCCCTTAGAAATTTTCAGAAGTACAGACTGTCCATGGGTTTTTGATTCTCCACCTCTTCAGAATGCTCTGTTGGGAGGGGAGGGACAAAGGGTCCAGACTGATGCCAGCAAGCTGGTAGTGCCCCAAGTACCCCCTTCATCTGCAACTGACTTACTACACAGTGATCAATGCACTGGAGATTGAATTGTAATGAGGACATTACAAGGTGGACCCCAACTCTGACAGTGTTGCTAAAGGATGGAGAGTTAAGGTCCTCCTCCTCTGTCCAACTCTGAGGGGACTTCTGGGACTCAGCAAATCTGCTGACACCTTTCTGATACTGCCTGTATCAACAGAAAAAGCCTGTTGAAATCCAAAATGCACAGGAGGAAGACTGAGATGCTGTGGAAACCCACAGACCATCATTGTGAAACCAAAACTCCAGACCAGCAACAAACTTTGAACAAGGCTGTCCTGCCCATAATTATTCTAATTTCTAACCAAAACATTCAAAAACTATAGTGACCAAAGTGAACCTTTAGCCAAAATGTCCATTTTGGCTGTTTTCTAACACAAATTCACCCTGGTTCTGTTGGTCCCTCATGGTCATTGCACACAGGGAACCAAATCTGCCCTCCACTGAGGGACCAGGTTTAAACTCAACCTGAGCTGGTAGTAAAGCAAAGCCCTCTGCCCTTGGTTTGGAGTGAACATTGTCATATTCTCCCTTTCCCACTCACAAAGAGCTGCGAAATCCAAGGTTTTGTATGCTGGGATCCCACTGGTTCCCAACAGAAAAAGGCTGAAAACAGGATTGCAGGGGAGCAGAACAGAAGGAGGCCAATTTCCTGGTGAATGTTTCCAAGCTGAGGTTGTATCTGCTCTGTTTCGGGGGTATGGGTGGGGGTGTGTGTGCCCATTTGGGATGTGTCAGAAATCCCTTGCACTTCCCTGGGCTGAGGGAGATAAGTGCAACCCCGAACACAGCGATTCAGTATTACAAGAGCTTTATGAGAGCTGACTTCCAGCCCCACGGCTCCTTTACCCTCTCAGTTAATATTTATAAAGCTCAATATTTGTGCAGTGTTGTGCAAGGGGAGGAATATTAACAAGAATGCCCGTGGGGCATCCAGGAGAGCAGCTCTGACTGTGGGCCAGGCACTGGCCACCTCCCCGTGATGGGGCACCAGCATAACACAGAGGATGAGAGAATCATCAAAGGCAGAGTTTTAGCCCTGGGCATTTAACTCAGGCTCCGTGTGCATGTGTGCCTACAGAGATAAAGGGCAGCCAGCATAAATCTCGGGGCACAGAGGCTGAACTGCCAAAACAGAGTTAAAACACTGCCACGTTCTCAGTACTGAAATACTTGGAAATCGGGCCAAGAAACTGGACTTTGGGGAATGATCAAAGGATAAGTACATCTCACCATCGTGTTTCCTTTTATTTTTTTCATTTTTTTTTTTTTAACTGTGATCAAATTTGCAGGAGTAGAAATGGGTTTTAAAGAGGCGAGAACAGGCTGCCCCTCCTGAGGACTCTCCCCTGCTCTGCGGGAGCCGCATTAACTCTGTCTAAAAGAAGTAGCCATGCCATGACTCATACTTTCCACTCCCCATAATCCCTCTCAGTAGGGTGCAGACTTAAGAGTTTTCCTCTGACTTCTGACTTGTATTTTGTTATAATTTATGCACCTGCTTTGGAAGAGCCTTTGAAAAATCTGACAGTGGAGGGAAAAAAAAAGAGCCCGCTTTATCTGTCTGATGGACAGGCTGAAAAAATACCCCAGCACAGTGAAATTCTGCAGTACCAGGAAAATAACATCTGCGTCTACAGCTTTCTACCAGGCTGCTAGTAACAAAAACTAAACTACTAGAAATCCTTTGTCAGAACAAGGGCAGAGCTTAAGTGAAAGAATAAGCAGTTCAACTGAGTCAGAAGCGTGTGGCTGACACAAGACAGAGCAAATGTCTTTTTAAAAAAACACGCCAATGAATTACGTACAAGCCCACACTCGAGGGCCCAGATCCATGTCAGGCTCCCAGTGATATCAGCAATGGCCAGGCTGGGTCCCACATGCTTCCTGAGCCTCCAGGGCCAAGCACGAGGCGGCGGGTACTTCTGTAAAAGGATTTTTTTTTATGGGGTTTTGGAAAGGTCAATAAATAAAATCTAAGTTTTGACATGCCAGCTATTTTAGGAAAAGTGACTTTTTTCCATTGTCCCTGGGTCTGAAACAGGGAACACTACTGCTTCAAAGCCACTCTGGAGCTGCAGTTCCACACACAACGCCGGACTGTGTCACCACTGCATCAAACAGTCTGCAGATGACGGCCCACAGGACCTTCCCCATCCAGCCCAGACAGCCCCAGGTCCACAATCCATGCTGTTTGTGCCTCACAGCCTCTCTGCAGCTTGGCCTCAACACAACCAATGCACCTGCTCCCCCTGCCAGCCCCACTTCAGCTTCCTCGCCTGCCTTTTGTTGGCACCGTCCCCCAACGCCTTCCCAAGGCAAAGAGCCCTTCCTGGGCTCCAAAGCTCCATTTCCAGCTCTCTGCTCTGCACCACACGTTACTGCAGAAGGGAAAACACACACTGCACCTCCTCTCTGGTTCCCATAAAAGCTGAGTTCATCTCAAAGGGTGGATTTCACCGCCCAGGTCTCCGTGGCAGCTGCCCTGGTGTGTCCCACCTGGCTGTGAGCCTCGTCCTTGCTGTGAAGAGACACAGCCAGAGCGCTGTGCAACACTGCCCAGTGCCCCCCTCAAATCAGATCCCACCCTATAAAACCTTTTCTGCCTCACCCAGAAGATAAAACTGTAAATGAGGAGAATTTCCTTGAGTTACTGTTTATTTAGCATCATTTTACAGCTCTGTTGGTCTAAGTTGTGTATTTTTACTGTCTCAGATTGCTTATTTCATCTAGAGAAATAGCAGCAAATGCACAACATGTGCTGGAAAAACAAACAGTTTTACTGCTGGCTTTCTGGAAGCTTTTGGTAAATAGCTGCACCTGGTTCCAAGTGTACTTTGTTCTAAAGTGTTGGTGCTACCTGCCTGATGTTGTGCTCTCTGAGGCTGTTAATTAAAAAAATGTTGAGTTTTATTGGTGTTTGCATTCGGTGCTGTGTTTTGAACATATGAATGAATGGTGCCCCTGGGGAATATTACTATTTCTGCTAGAATGCAAATTGAAAAAATATGTGAATAATAGAGACAGACCCTCTTAAAACAGCTCAGTTTATCGAATCCATTTCTAGAAAGTCATATTACCCAGCTGAGAGTATATCAATGATGCAAAATTGCTAAGGTGGTGAGCTATTTCAGGATATTCCAGACCCAAGTGATAACATCTTGGTACTCTCCTGTGATGGATTTATTGAGTGCTAATCCTTCTGCATACCCTCGTTCTGCAGTCAATGAGCAGCTCTCCTCTGAAAAGCTCAGGAGCCTTTAACATCCATCATCTTGATGACTGCAAGCATCTCTTTTATGGTGCAAGCCCCTGGAATGACTTGCACCTATATGAGAGGATGGAATTTTAAGAGTACTCCTTTCCCTGGAACTTCCCTGAATGTTAATAATGGGAAGGGGACAAGAGGACAGTGGGAAAAGATTTAGAACTTTCTGGCCTGCATTAAAGGTGGATCCCATAGGTAATGTCTCCAGGTTTCCTGTGACCTTCACCATTCTTAATGCCACTAATATAAACACCTTACTCCACACAAACCTCCTCGTATCATTCAACAAATTTTAAAGGAGCAAATTTGACAGTTTATGCACTTTTATGGCCTTCCCCCTAGCAGTGGGGGAAGCATTTGCTTGGAAATCTCAATTATAGCCCTGCTGTTAGCTCTATAATTAGACCTGTTTGGTCATTTTGAACGTAGTGTGTGTTGTTCACCTCAAATAGCAAATAACCTGCTGTTCCACCCACGCTTTGTGCACCTCCCCAGAGGCTTAGAAGCCTGGCTGCCTGTGTGGTAGCAGACAATGGACCTGGACTGCTGTGGGGATCCTGGTGAGGAGCCCTCATTGTGAGCTCAGCTCGAACCTGCGGCTGCAGGGAAAGGAGAGAACCCGCTCCTGGTGCTACTCCTGCAGCACAGAGCTCAAATTGAAGAGTCTGATCAAATGCTGCAGAAGAGCTGGCAGCTCTGCCCATCAGTGCAGAGCTTCCTCAGGGCTTCACCAGCCCATGGAGTGCTGTTCATCAGCACGGCACTCCAGAGCATCTCCGTGCAACACTTGCCTCCTACCATCTCACATGAAACCTCATAAACCACAAGAGACCTCTGTAAATAGCAGGGGAAGCACAAACAAGACCAAACCACGAGCCTTAGCATTAATGCTGCTTTACCATCGACTGCTGAACCCAAAGAAACTATTTTTCTTTCTTCCCCCCTCCCCCCCCCCGAGGTATCAGACAGTCCCATGGCAACCAGCCTTTCAGAGTAGTGTTCATTTGGTCAATACAACTTGAATCATCAATCAGAAAACCAGGTCCTTTCACCTAATCTGCTTCTTTACAAAGAAGTAATTTGGCCCATTTGCTGTAAAACTGCCCCATGACTGAGTTATTTTGGGATAACGTGGGGTGAGGTCACAGAGCCCCTGAAACGGAACCATTTGCTGCAGAAGGCTTTCATTCAGCCCTCAGTGACTACCTCAATCACAAACACAAGGGATCATTTGCCATCCACAGTCTCCATGGCTTCAAATACGCAATCGAGGATTAAACTGTCCTACACAGCACACACAGAAACATCACCTGGAGAGGCAGTGCAAGCTGGTGAAGGTAAAGCCAACCCTGGCCTCACTTCCACCCAGGAAGCCTCAGCAAGGGCCTGGCTAAGCCCTTATCGCTGCCCAAGCCAATACAGCCACTTGCTGTTGAGAAAATAACATAATTGCACACCGAGCGCTAAAGCCTAATGAAACCATATCAATTTTGTTGTTTAGGCCTATGTTTCTAGGATTGCTGGCCTACCAAGATGTGTTTTGCAAACAAAGACAGAAAAGAGCAGAGAAATCTCATTAATGATAGAACAAATAACACAGCAATGCGACAGGGCTCGTTTCAGGCTCAGATCTCAAAGGTGACAGATTTTAAGGTGCTGGCATCTTGTGCTTGTCATGTCACGGACAGTTTTGAACGGCACTAGATCACTAGTCATTAATTAGAGACAAATTTTGCATCGTGCCCCTACCAACAGAGGAGGGAGGGGGCTCACAGTGCCCAAACTCTCCTGTACACGAGCACTGTGAGGGGATGCCACAGAAGATGGAGGGGTAGTGAAGAGGGAACAGCTGCCATGTGAACAGGAGTAAAACTGATTTACTGCAAGAAGTGTCTGGCTGAATGATGCTGAGCAGGGATTTTATATGTGAGGGACCAAGTTGAAAATTTATGCCCAAATCCAGTGCTGGGATCACAGCCCGTGGAATAATATGGATAAGCGTCTCACTCCTCTTCCTTTTCCTTTAATTCCTTCATATTTTTTCAATGTTTTTGAAGTGCAGAGTTGCAAAGGAATGCCCAAGAGATGACCTGAGGGTGAAGCATGAAAAATGGCAAGTCTACACTACTGTTATTTCCAATAAATATGGCACAGACAAGGCAGAGAGCTGGAGATCGCTGTCCAGTGTCAACAGACATGTGGTTCCTCCAGCAACCTCTTCATTTCAGTGTAGGCAGAAACTATGGCAAACACCGACTGTCTTTATGATAATTACTGCACAAAGATTCAGCACCAGCTACCTGGAGGCTTTACATGTGCTGGGGAAGTGCTGCTCTCTCAGATTTGGCCATTCATTATTTTTCACTTCCACACAATCTGCGGGGCAACAGCTTTCCAATAGAGCCTCCCCAGGAAAGTCTCTTTCTCGGTAGACAGCAGACTCTCATGCTTCCAGCCTAACACACCAGCATGCAGAAGGACACTGTCCAGAAAGAAAACAGAGCCCAGGATGCATATTAATTACTGGTGGCACAAAGCCCAGGCAAGGTTGCTGCTCCATAGTCAGGCTATAAATCTGTCCAAATAGGATTCTGGCCACGTCTGCCTTGTTTATATTGCAAAATTTTATGGCCATGTGATTCTTCACCTGGAGAGGAAGAATATCCCTGTGCAGCCAGTTAAGGGCTGAGATTTATTATCTGGTGAAACAGCTCTGGATGTTCCTGCAGGCCAGGCAGTGTCCCCGTGTGCCAGAGGCTGTGGCGCTCCCGGGAACGGGGGGGCTTTCCCTGGGGATCTACTCAGCTGCAGGGGGACCTCTACTCAGCACCTGGTCACAAGTTCCTGTAGAAGTTTTATCCTTTTGTTTTCCCCAGCAGAAAAGCCTTAGAATAACAAAAATCTTCAACCCTACCAGCCTACTGAGGAAACCAAGCTCCTGCAAGGGCATCCCACCCCTGCCCTGGGAGAACCTGGCCCATCAGAGACCTGCTGTGACATGGACTTCTGCTTTGAGAGGGGGTTGCTGTGGAGTTTAGGAGGGTATTTTGCAATGAGGTCAAAAAGAGGCTCTCCCTGCTTTGTCCCACTCTCTTGCAATGAGACTGGCTCTGGGATGCCAGCAGGAGAGAGAATCCAAGTGTTGCTTCACCAGGGAGGGGAAGGGACCCCAGCTTAATGTGCAGTGGCAGAGTGGTGGTTGAATTAGAGATAAAACACGTTTCCTTGCCTGTGTCAGCCACACCTCACAGCTCCTGGACCCAGAACTATCACAGTTATAGCGCAAAAAGCAGATGAGACCTTTTGGATCACACAGAGCTTGGGCTCATGAGGTCCTTCACTGCAGCCCAGTGTCCAGCTGAGGGAGGTGACTGCTGGTGTGACCACTCTGAGCCCCAGCCAAGGGCACAGCACATGGCTGAGGGGCTCCTGCTCAGCAGGTGGATTGGCACTGCCTGGAGGGCTGACTTGGTGAGGGAAGCACTTCCCTGTGGCACAAACCTGAGCAGGGAATGCTTCTTGTGTCTCAGTGTGCCTCAGTTTTCCCTGTCTGCAAAGTGGGCTTAGGCAGAGCACTGTGATCCCCTGGTGAGGGACACTATGGAGTCCAGGGCAGAGAACAGCCTGTCCTGTAGGTATGAAGAATCCAGTGTCTGCAAGCAGAAGCAAGAAAGTGTCCAAACAGATGAAAACATAAAATAAAATTCAGACTGTTGAACATCTGTTCCACAGAAACAATCTCTGTAGGCTTCTTGGATATTGCAGATGTCACATTAACCTTAAGCACTTAAGAATTTTAACTGAAGGAGGAAAATGTCCTTATTTTTATAGAAACTTTGCCAGCACACACTCCCGGCCTCCTCAGTGAAATGGGTCCTTTAACTGAACCATAACTTGCTCTCTCTTTGCTGTAAGTTTAACATTAAGCAGATGCTTAAGACTGGTTGACTTCCAGGAGATTACTCAAATTCTGCAAGCCAGGTGTGTGCTGAAGTTTCCGACTCTTAGCAAGGGTTTCATTTCACCTCTGCTTAGATGCAATCAGAGGGTCAAGCTGGGTCTGAGCATCACGGATGCCCTGGGCAGAGCAGGAGCATCAGCTCTGTCTGATACTGTCTCTTAAGAGACAACTTCGAAAAAGGGCAGGGGAAAGCACCTTCCATTCCTCGTTATCATACGAACATATAGCGCCAAAAATCTCCATTCTGTACCGGGTCCCAAAGGAAAACATTTGAAATAATCCATATTCATTAGAGTTTTTAATCCCTCACACACCAGAATTCAGCAGGCGGCTAATGAAGAAGACAATTATGCAGCACTTCACACAAAGAGCAAACCAGAACAGGTGCAAAGGCTGGAGTGCTGCCACACTTGCTCTCTGTTCTTTGGCACAGGGATCAGTGCTTTACTTAAAACATATCCACACATCCCAACAGTTTAAGGAGTCAGTTTGAAAGGAAAAGAGGTGACATTTAAGATTAATCATTAGCTGTTGACCACCTAAGATATTAAATTAAAAAGGAGACAGCTGGCCAAACTGAGTTTTATCTGTATTCCTTCTGAAGAACACAAGCAGAAATGATGCTGTACCAGCAGGGCAGTGAAAACACAGACTGTGTTTGGTTTGCCCTTTGAATTAGGGCTCCGATGTACAAGTACAGGGCACAGGAGTGCTGCCCAAAGGATTTATGGCCTACCAAGGCAAACATGGGAAAAGCAAAGAGAGATTTTCCATCTTTTGCAGCTGTTGGTCAGAGGCACGGGAAAACAAAAATCCCCTTTTGGAGTTTGTGCAGAAAGCTCAGAGCAAAGCCATGACCCTGATGTGCTGATACCAGCCATGGCACTGCCCAGCAGGCTATCACCTCACCTTGGGGTTTGATCCCACCTGCATGGAGGGAACACAGACCAGAGTAGTGCAATGCCATGGGGCTGAGTTCAAGGACAGGGAGCTTCTGGAAACATCCTGGGAAAGATGGCACCAAGGATGCCAATGGTGAAGGATTTTTACTGAAAGAAACAGGCTTTCAAAGAGTGGGTTGCAATGCACCTTTGATGAAAAAGATCATTCTGGGGAGCAGGAAGAGGGAGCCTATTACCAGTGTTATGGCTTATTCCCCCCAAAGAAGGCTAAGGAAAGGAAATATTCCAGCAGGGAGGTGATAATGTAGGGAGCAAGGGATGATAAAATAGCAAAGATATGAACTGCTTAAAGACCTGGTGTAAAAGAAAAAAATTAAATTTAGGAAGACACTTAGCACTTGATTTCCGTTAGGATATAAAGCAATTAATTACTGATAGAAAGGTTCTGCTTTGCTGACCATTTAAACACACAACTGCACCTCATGCAATGATACCTATAATTTACACACAATTATCCTGTTTTTTCCACACACAGATTAAGTAATTGCCTTTATAAACTGAAAGATACATTTGCATAATCCAGCTGCCTGATTTGCATGTGAAATCACAGCAACTGTGTGTACAACCCAGCTGCTCCTCCTTCCCTTGCACACACACCACACCCCCCTCAGTCTGCTCACACCAAGGCCAGGGAAGCATCAGCAATGCACCCATGGACTGCCCCTGGCATGGAGTGCCTGGGAACGCCTCCCAGTTGCTCCAGGATTAGTTTATAGCAACAAAGCCTGTGATGCAACAAGCTAAGGTGAGTGAAGCAGGGACAGCCAAAGCAGTAACTTTCTCTCTGTATCTGTCCCACTCCCTGTTCTGGAGATCGCTGCCCTGAGCAGATGGGTCCTGCAGTTCCTCCTTCCTCTCCACACTTCAGAGCCTTGCTGGAAACTGGGATCCCAGTTTAAGTGGGGAGGTGGTGGTGAGGTGAGCAGCACAGCGGCAGAGCAGGCAGAGGCACGTCATCCTTCTGCCACTCCTCCTCAGGAAACAGGCCAGCCTGCTAATGGGATCATTAATTATGGAAACTAATCCCATACCTTTCTACAGCAGTTTTCGCTTTCTCTGTAAAGCATTTTTATGACCCATTTTGGGGTAGCAGACACGAGCTGTGAGTCAGGACCCTGTTGCACTTAGTGCTATATAAACACTGAGCAAAAAGACAGAACTTCCTAGAAAGAGTTTATGAATTAAATAAATTACATCTATAACTCCTGGTAGTGGCATTGCCATGCCCAAATTATCTGGATCACAAAGCAAGTTTTGCAGAAGATAGTGCAAACTAAAAAGTATCTCACAGTCTCTTTACAAGAAGCTCTTAAGAGCATCTTTAAAAACAACTGTTAAGTCAAGTGGGTTTTGGTTGTGGCCATTCATTCATAGCCAGAAACTTCAGTAAATGTGTTCTTTAGTTTAATGAACATGCAAAAATAATGGAATGGTACCTGCCCCAGTATTCAGCAGAGAGGAAAGAGAGGCCAGATGTCCCTCTGGTGGGACCCGCTGCACTTGCCTAGCGTGATGAAAATCTGATATTTCAGCAGGCATGTGCTGGAGCTTTGGCCAGGGCTGCGGGTGTTAAATGAGACCATTCCCTGGGATTGCTGAGGTCTAAAGTTACACCTATAGAATAACATTGTGTGTAAACACAGACAGAGAGAGCACAAACATGTCAATTAGCAAAATGCACTCTGATACCTGACGTGTTCTAGAATGCAGCACATCTTATGTTTGGTTATCTTACCAGGACAGCCCAAAAGTGTCCTGTCCTGCTGAGCTACATACAGGAACTTGGAGTCAGGAAAGGGTAAAAACACATGCAAGGAGCATTGGGCCTATCAGTACCTTGGTTGACATGAAGGATGCATGAGGTTCTTGCTTCTGAAAAGCTCCCTTTGATAAGTTCTGCTTCAGATATCCTAGACAGGGCTAGTAGGGCTCTGACCACTAGGACTTAATCAGACTTTCCAGACTATGCTTCATCTGCTTCAAATTTACCTTGAAGGATCAAAATAACAGTAAGCTGGATCCAGTATACCTGAAGTTTGCAAACTTGTAGAAATACACCAAAAATAAATGCCAGTTATGCCATTTGGCATCTCCTCCAGAAGGAGAAACTAGAGGTTGACATATCTGAGAGCTCTCGTGGTACCAGAGGGTCTTCAGCACTGCTGGGAACATGGCCCAAGAGCAGGGGAGCAGTCAGAGATGAAACACTGAAGTGTGAAGGTCCTCTGGATGTCAGCTGAGGAATGGAATGCACCACTCAGCTCCAGAGGCAAACTGCTGGATTCACACAAAGTACAGCCATGGAATGATGGAATCTGCTCCAGCTGCTTCATCTTTCTAGGCCAGCTTTGCTCTTGCCTGTGTCTGGGAGATTTTCTTATTTACTATTTCTTCTGCATTGTCATATTTCAGTGCAGATTGATAGCAATAGTTATTGCACCAGGCAGGTGTGAGGATTGCTTAATTAATGTTTGTGAAGCACTTTTAGATCCTCAGATGAAAGCAGCTAAGAAACGCAATGTATAATTATTATGTATTATTAATAAACTTCTGGCACATTGACAGGAGGGAAGACAACACTTTTTTTTTTTTTTTAATCCTCTAACTTTCTAAAAAGATTCAACTTTTATGCTATGAAGAACAGATTTACCAAAAATTCACAAATAAACAAGGAGTGAAAGCTCCTTATTCCACCAGGGAGGCTGGGTGATTCTGCCAAAGACAGCAAACACTGCCTCAGAAAGCGAGTTCCACTCTTTCTCCATCCAGACACTTGATGAATCCCAAGTTTTTGAGAATGGCCAGATATGGAGAAGTACAGAGATGTTACAGACATGGCTAGTAGTGGAAGTGGTCAAATGCACCAATTACAAGAAGCAGTAAGTTTGTTTAATGTGTGATCACCATGGCTGACAAAAACATGCGCTGCAGAAGCAATGATGTGTGCAAAGCAAGAGATGGACATTTTGAAACAAACAGAAAAATCACAGCTGTGTGAACCAAATTTCTCAGAGCTGAGAACGTGCCAAACACAAATTAGATTCCCGGAAATATGAAGAAACCCAATCTCAGAGGGATTCCTAGGCAGTTCCATGCAAGTGGCAAACTCTTAAGTACTACAGCTGCCACTTGAACACTTATGACTGGAATCCAGCTGCACCAGAGAAAAAGGGGGTCCAGAGGTTAGGGGTGAATTAGAGTTCTGTCCTTTGCTCCATCACAGACCCTGAGAAGCCAGTAAGTCCCCCTGTACCCTCTCCAAATAAACCAGGATAATCTCCTTGACAAGGCAGCTCAGAGGACAAACACATGATGCACTCAGATGCCACGACAGAGAGAGGCAGGAATGGACAGGCACCAAATTACTGCAGGAAAGGATAAGCAAAGACAGACATAGTCACACGAAAGGGTCCTCAGGGATCCAAGTTGCTGCTCCTGGTGCTTTGTGCCAGAACATGTTTCCATTCCCAGTTTATGCTCCCATCAGATACCACTGAAACCAGCCAAGCAAAGCACAGCTGGCACGTGGAAGACATTTCTTGTCATGGAAAGTGTTCTTATAACAGTTCCTGCCCCTACTAAAGATTTTAAGTGGTGACATTCTGATAGACATCTTTGCTTTTTTACCAAAATGATGGGGTTTTAAAGACCCACAAGGAATCTGAAGTCCGAAATAAAATTTGGTAACCATAATCATGTTTTAGGAAACATTTTGCCCATCAGTACCAATGATAGAGCGTTTCTGGTGTTTATGCTGTTTATGTACTGCAAATGAGATTTACAGCTCCATTCTGTTCAAAAATGAGCAAGAGCAAATGGACTTAAATAAAATAAAACCAAACTAATCTGTCCTTTTGGCTAGAGCCTCTGCGTGAATCCTAGTCCAAACAGGATTGAATAAGTTCAACTCATAATAACAGGAACTGTTACATACAGTAGGAAAAAAAAAATAATTTTCAAATAAATCCTTCCTTCCATTTGCTTTGACTGTTCACCAACTTATATTAGTTTTTTATCAGATTAGATGGGTGTTGTCAATATGAGTTTAAGCAAGTGCTTTAGTTTTGGCTTTGCTACTGATTTCTCTTGTCCTAACCCAGGTTTCAAACACACATCCAAGAGCCTGAATGCTGAGCTAAGGTCCCACTGCAGTGCCAGACCCTCAGGGGAAGGGTCACAAATCACCCACACCCATGGGACCAAAGGTCCACATGCCTGGAGCAGAATAACTGCAAACCTCATCAAAAACACTCACAGGAACCACAATGGGTCTGGGAGAGACTTGTGAATGGAGAAAGGGGGAACACTCCTAAAAATGCAAGTACATCTTTGAGACCAAGCTACCAAAGGCCCCTGCTCTGTCCCTCACATTCACACTGGTGCTGTTGCTACCAAGGCTGGCAATTGCTTTGTCTGGGAAGACTCCATTCCTGATGAGTAACACTTGAATGTTTATTACATTTGCTGTGCTCAAAGTGGAGCTGGTTGCTCAGATTAGTTCTTAATTGAAAATAAATAGCCTCCTTATACAAGTTAATTTTGATACAAAGGAACCCCCATATGCAAGAGCAGTTTTAATATATGTGCATACATATCAATATATACTATAGTGGACATGAATTATGATTTATTTAATCATTTCACAACACAGGGTGTTTTCTTAATATTTTTTAGTCTGATATATTTACTCTCTTCCTATTCAAAACAGTTTAGAAGCACCCTCTCCCTAGAGCCAGAGCTGCATCAGAGCACGTGGAAAACACCCCACTACAGACCTTCTGCTTTTAGATCTACCAGAGCAAAACCTGCTATTTTTCTGTAACCACTCATCCCTCAAAACTGACAAAGCCTTCCAGCACCTTCCCATGCAGGCTGGACTCATTCCAGCAGGAATACCTGTGCTGAAACAGGGAGAGGTTTGATTTCTCACTCCATCCCCTTCGATAAACTGCCAGAGAGCTTCCAGCACCTTTCTCTCTGCAAGATCTCGCTGTAGGCAGCGGGGACAGGGACTGCTGGAAGATCATCCATACCATGAAAACATCCTGGTGACAGGGGACACAGGGAAGCCAATGTGTGTCCCCCCCCAGCTCTGCCCCGGTCTTCCTCACTGACCTTGGGCAACGGTCACCTCTTCACTTTAAGAGGGGGATAATACATATACCACAGGTTTGTCCTGGCCTTAACTAATCCATCTTTTCAAATCACTTTCAGAGCTTTGCTTGATGAGCACAGACATTATAATACGCGTCTGCTCCCGTTATATTCAGTAGGAGTTTTACCCTGTGCAGAAACAGGACTGGGGCTGCTGGTGTTATTGAGGGATCTAGAAAGCAAATGTGCTTGGCATGTTTGAATGTAGTGTTTGGGGACGGGCCAGAGCAGGCACAAAGGCACAGTGCTTGCCTAGGGATGCTCAGCACTCTTCCAGGTTCACTCTACAATAGAGGGTAGAAACTTTCATTAAAAAATCAGAATGAGACCTCACCCAGTCCTACTGGTAAACGTGTTTATCTAATGTCAGGCTGTGTAGGAGACAGGAGAGGCCAAAAGAAAAGCTAGGACAATGGGGAGAAACCTTGGGAAAGCTCACTACAAAGTTTATTTTGCTGTACTAAGTAACTGAGAATGCCAGGAGGTGAATAGGGAGCTGTTGCCTCAGAGACTAAACTTAGGGCAAGGTCATCTTAAGGATAAAGAGTGCCAAAAGCTAAAGCAGCTCAGGCAATGCCAGTCAAGCAGTGGGGTGTGGGGAGCAATCCCTGAGTTGTCACCAGCTCATCAGTCCTTGGCACAGAGCAACGAGGAGCTGATTTATCCCCTCAGCCCTCGAGGCAGTTTTGCCCCATTAGGACAGAGATCCCCTGAGCTCAGCTGGGCCACGGTGTCAGTGCTCCCAGTCCTGGTGCAACACAGGGAGCCAACCCAGCCCCTGAGGGAGCTGAGCCCCTAGATCTAGGAATCAAACTGGGCAACTCTCATCACAGTCAGGGTCTGATCACATAGAAGCTCTATGTTGTCACTGCTTCTGCTATGTACAGCTTCTTGAGAGAGGGTTCATATTAGTGCCTTGCTCACATTCACTGGCCACATTGTGCCTCTGTTGCTGCCAGATCTCTCCCTGGAGTAAATCATATTGACTGTGTTTATTATAAGAACTAAGTGATCAGCTGTGAACTTTCTTTGACATAAATATTTTGCCATTAGCAATGAGAAATAGCAACGCTCATGCTGTAAAAGTAACATTGGATTATTCCTCTCCACGGGGGCATTCACGTCAAGAGAAATCAGAAGGAAATTGTGATTGGAGGAATGGGTGAAAGGAAGAATGTGATGGCAAGAATATTTATCCCACTGTGTAAGAAGAGTTAAGAGAAGAAAGTGTTTTTTAAAAAGTGAAAAGAATGGATTTTTCCAGAGAGCTCTGGAGTGCCTGTGCAGGGGCAGCTCTGACACTGCCATGGTCAGGGTGTACCCATGGGGTGCTTTGCAAAGGTACCAGCCAGAGCTATGTGCCCACTGTGCACACTACACCACACCAGCATTTCCTGGGGGGATCAAGTCCAGCACTTTTCTCCTGAATCCCATTATTACTAAACCACTGCAGTTACAGCGGAACAAAACAGGGATTTTCCGTTGTTGCAAGGTCTCCTACTTTTTCACTGGTGATGCTGGCACCTCAAACCCTGTCTGCTCTCAGGCTGAACAGTATGGGAGAATGCTGAGCAGAAAAGGGAATTAATTTCTCTGAGGAGATTTTTTTTTTTTCAAAGGTACAAATGAGAGCTGGTGCTTTAAAAATAGCATTGACTATACTTCTATAGCACACATCCTCCAAGGAATTCAGTCGGAGCATGTAAGCTTGTCACTTCCCTCCTGAGGCAGGCAGGCTCACGTGGATGTGGATGCTCAGGCTCAGGGAGGACCACAATCACTCCAGGACTTCCTCCTAGCAGGAAGTCACAGAGAAGTTAAAAATCCAAGAGGATGTGCTCATAATACTGTATTTCATGGACTAGATGGCAAGTACATTGAAATAAATGCCAGGTCTAACAATTAACTTCCATTTTATAAAGTTCTTTAGAGGCTGCAGAGCTGCCTGCTTGCACTGGAAACTGCTGAACCCAAACAATCTTCAGGCAGGAAGTGTTGGCAACTGCCTGCCTGGATCCAAGGGCTGCAGTAACAGGTCTGGAGAAAGGATCACCTTAAAAGGGTGAGGATCCCTGGAGAGCTTAGACCAAGTTTGTTCTCGGCAGATGCATCCCATGCAGGATGGATGCAGGATGCAATGCCATCAGCCAGGATGTGTTACAAGGACTTCTAGCAGGATCTTTAGAGCCGGGAAAGAATCACAGGACACAGCTAATAGGCAGGTAATATTACTAGAGTTTGGGAGGGGGGTTTCTCCCCCAACTTGGAATTTGTAGAGGCTGTAATGGAGAGGAGTTGTGGGAACTGTCAGCACAGCAATACATTGTGGGGGAAGGTCATCGCTGAGGCAGCCGCAGAGGACACATTGCAGGGAACTAAAGGTAGGAATTAGGGCTCTCCAGACTGAAGATTTAAGTCCACTGGAAGGACAAGCACCCAGAACGGAGCTGCAGGATGAAAAGAGATTGATACAGAACAGCAATTGTGCGCCCACAGGACAGTGCTGTGCTAGAAACCCAGTGATAAACTATATACTAAAATGGCAAATCCCTCAACCCAGAGGACAGGCTTTGGAATGAGGCTCTGCTTTGGAGGATCTCTGAAGATAGGAGTTCACTTTGGATGAAGGGAAAAATTCTCCTATATATAGCAAAAAAGCCAAGGCAATAGCTGCATCACACACACACACCAAAAAAGAAAGTCACAGATGCAAGCAAAATATGGGCAATCTGGCTTTAATAGCCAAAGTCAACATCTGCCCTGTGGTGGGACCCTCGGAGACAGACAAGACATGGCTAAGATGTGACCCCTGCAATTCAGGAGAGGGGTTTCCTCTACTGAATGCTAAATTCAGGCAGGTTTAGAGATGAATGAAAACTGCACACCATAAGGGACGGCCAGGAATAGAAAGCCCATGTGGGGGAAGAACGCTCTAGATGTAGCAAATGCATTTCCAAGAGGCTTTTATCATTCTTATTTTGTCACTACTATCAACAATAATAAGAAAAGAGCTTACAGAGCAGCCTCCCCAATCCCTGAGCAATGCATCCAGAGATTAGCAGCAGAGAGCAGTGGGCAGCAGAGAAAAGCTGTTCAAGGAATGTAGAGGCATGCATAATGAGATTACGGAACTGGAGTTGCATGTTTTCAAGGATAAATGTGATATTATTGCACTGGCAAAGACATAGCAGGAGCAGGGGAAAGGATGAGAAATAGCCTGTCAGAAGGGAGGGATTGCTGCAGCTGAGCTCCAACAGGACAGGGACAAGTGGGAAGTGGAGGCAGTGAGGAGGAGAGGAAGTGCACATCCTACTTGACATGCAGATATGCAGAGAAGCTTTTTGCAAAGTGGGTGATGTCATCGTGTTTTTCTCAGCCTTCAGGACAGCAGGAGAAAAATAGATGAAACCAGCACATGCAGAGGAGTCTGTAAGACGAGTAGACTTTTCCCCCCCCACTCTCTGTGCAACACTAATTGCTCAAATATTGATCGGGGAAATAATTTGTGAGGACTAAAGAAGGAAAAGAAATCCTTTCTTCTTAAGAGGCAAAAAGGCCAATGTTTTTGCAGAGTTGCTGGAAAGGTCCAGGTGATCAGAGAATCTCCAAAACCATGTAAGTTAAGATGTTCAGTTGGTCTAGATTTTATTTGTTTATACTGGAAAACATGAAACAACTGCAGTCTGCGATATTTTTAGGATACCACATGAAGTCTAGTTGGAATTACAGCTAGGCTGGTCCTCCCAAGGGGCACAAGTGTCTCACCAAGCTGGTGAGAGACCCATAGGTCACAACTAGCCTTGGTTAGTAGAAAGCAACAGCTTCAGGAGGGACTTTGGCAAGCCAGGGCTGCCAGCTGGGCTGTGGGTGACAGGAACCAGCTGCCCAGGCTTTGCCTTGGCGAGAGAAAGAGCAATTAGAATGAAAAGCCCAAACCAGAGTGCTGGAGCACTGCTAGCCACTACTGCCCTGGCATGGACACCGAGCCTCAGGGAAAAGCAGCAGTTCTGCTTGGCTTCTGGAGAGCTGCTTTTCTTCCCTGAGGAAAGGAAAAGGAAAACTACCGTGCAACAGAATTTAAGAGCTTCTCCAGAAAATATCTGCACTTCATCCTCTTCTAGGGTAAATCCTGACAGAAGCGAGCTCCAGAGAGTCATCTGTGGTTAAAAATGGATGTTGGGAGTACACCAAAGTACGGGAAGAATACCATTAAAAAAAAACAAAAACAAGAATCAACCACCAAACTATCAAGATAGACTGGCAGAATGATAAAAATAAGCATGAACATGCAAAAACAGTGACTGCAGAAGAGGAAGAAGCATCCACAAAGCCTGCAGTGGGTATTTCTCAGATATACAGGCAAATAGCCACAGGAAGCAGGAGAATCAGACCCTTTGAAATATATTCTAAGGTTAGAGAGAAATGAATGGAGAGTTTTATTAAATAACTGCCCGATAAATATTTTTTCATTTGGTGGAGGGCAAGTCCCTCAGTTCTCAGTTTTGTGCACAGGGGTTTTCCCACTGGACAAGATAAGTGCAGGGGAGCACAGCACAGCAGGGGGTTCCAAGCTCAGTGGACTGGTGGGTGAAATGTTTTGGGCACAGCCTGGCCCTGGGGAAGGGCTGAGGTGCTGCCCTGACACCTCACACAGGGACAGTGTGGCTGCAGGTACAGGGTGGGAGAGCAAACACCCCTCTGGCAGTGCCGGGGGTGACAGCAAGGAGGGGGTTCCAACAGCCATCCAGTGCCTCAAACAGAAATCTGAAGGCTCTCAAAGAGTGGGCATTATAAAATACAAGCGTGTTCTCTCAAGTCACGTACAGGGTGAAGCCTCACACATAGATAAGACCCTGCCTGCCGTGAGGTGCTTAGTTTAAAAGCCAGACACAATAGTCAAAAGATACAGGTAAATCCCCAGTGGATAAGAGAGCAACAAAAATTAGGGTTTGGGAGATTCTTTTCCTATTTGAATGCCGTTTTCCACCCTGGGGTACATCACATATAATCCTATTTAGGTAAATAATAAATATAAAATCCACAAAACAAACAAACCAAAAACCCAAGAACAACAACAACAACAGAAAAGCAGCAAAATCAAATCCCTAAAACGTAAACAAATAAAAGACAACTCACTCAGCATTTAACTGGTCCCAGTATAACCCTGAGAAGTTCTGCAGTAAGCTGTAAGTATGGAGGGGCAGGTCAGGTGCTGTGCAGAAAATGTTAAAATACAGCCAATGCTGACAGCCAAGGCCCCCCATGCTGGAGCAGGGGTCGGACAACAGGCACAGCTACAGAGGGATTGTTATGGCTTTGGGGGAGAACCTGAATTTGTAGCCATTTTCTTGACTTCTTAAAGAGAAGAAGTATCTTGTATTTGTTCCGTTTGTTACATGAAAAACCCTTTGCATTGAGTCACACAAGCCTGAAGAGGAAGAATATGCGACAGTAGTTCAGGTTTCCCCAAGAGTGGTTTTAGGCCCTGGTGTGACATTAAACCTCACAACAGTTTACTTTGCTCCCTCTCCACAGGAACAGTTTGAGCTCTCAGACCTGGCAAAGCAGATGGAGTCTGGCTTGAGGAGAGGTGACAGAAGTTCCCGGAGGCCCATGGCCTCAGCGAAAGTGCTCCACGGAGCGCCAGCTGAGGAAAGCTGGCCAGGAGCTGTCAGGCAGAGGCTCAGATTTAGCAAACACAGCCCAAAAGGGAGCCTGGGCACAGCTGGATAGGTCAGATAACAGGTCAGGCTGCCAAGTCCCTCTCCCCATGTCCTTCCATCAGAAGCTGAAGTGAGTCCAACCTATTCGATATGTGGATTGAATTTTCATGAAGGTGATCAAAGCAAAGGGCATACTCTGGCTCGAGGGAAAAGCTATCCACCAGCAGGGAGCAAATCGGATAAAGAATAGGCTTAGCCACGCTTCTGTCCCTGCCTGCTAAGCTAATTGTTCATCAGGCCCATTTTCCCTGCTACACTTGAAATGAGGGGAATGGTTTTGGGGACTGCTGGAATACTTGAGGTCTGAGAACATGCAGCATCACTTTCATTGCAGTAATGAAGGCACAGAATGGCAGCTTTAAATGCTAAGGGTAATGATGCATTACCATTCACTCTCAATTAATCCACAGCCTGCAATGCCGAGTGCACTTACTCCGAGAATTTTCTCAGAAAATGAAGCTAGAGTGTATTTCATTTATAAATCACAGAAGACACTTATTTGGCAAGAATAACCCCTGCTCATATACAATAAATCATGAACATCAACAGTCTCTAATGGATTTTGAGTCAGTGCCACAGACAGTGAAGCCCAGGGCCTGTGTTTCAGGATTCCAGGACTGTGCCAAAGGAGCCTTATAAATTATTAATGCATTCAGCACAGTGTCATCTGTGCCACTGGAGAAAATGAGACATTCTGGGGCTCCGTTTGTCATTAAAAAAGTAATAACAGGTTCAGCAGGCAGATCGTGCCTCTCCCATCCCTTGCCAGGATGAGCCAGTTAGCTCCACACTTCATAAAATCCCTTCCCCAAACTTTCGTCCATGCTCTTGGTTCACGGTGAGCAGCATTTAGAGAAGAGAAAAAGAGAGAGAAAGAAGAAGGCTGTTTTCACAAGTAGCCCACCAAAGCCAGACTTCCAGAGGGACAGAGCCAAGGTTTGTGTTCACAAATCTTGCGACAGGGAGGTGCATCACAGAGGTAGCTGGGGCCTCCTTCTACTTTGCCATATGGTGAAGAAGTAGGTACATAGAAAATTCAAGTTTTGGTCCCTACTGCTCAGTCTCTCATGCTTTTCAGTTATTCATCCCACAGTTTTCAACCTCTCCCCCTTCACTTTTGTCCCCATGGTTACTGAATCACTGTGTTCACAGAGATTTTCCTCACTAAAGAAAATGTGACTAACATGAGGCAGCTAAATTATCAGAGCCAACTCTGACATTGGTTTCTCCCAACATGGATCTTATCTTCGAAACGCCTTCAAATAGATCTGTTGCACTGGTACCAACTTCAAAGTAAGCAGCACTTCAGCTATTGACAGAGATAGAGCTGCATAAGTAATGCACAGAGACTTAAAATAGGCTGGATTCAGGTAAACATTCAAACACCAGCTTTAGCAAACCTGCAGCCTAGCACTGAATGATACAAATAACTAAGAGATGCCTTTTACTGGAAAAAAATTAAATCAAGCCCTAGAAGGGAAGGCACTGTTTCCTCATTGGACCTGGGTCTAAGATTTCGAGCAGATGCAGATATCCTCTTCTTGAAGGCCAGTTAGGTTGAGCAGCAGGAGACGTGCTTGTTTTAGGCCCAAAGAAATCTCTACTACAAACTGCACCAAAACAGGCCACTGGATACCAAGTGTAAAACCTCCAGCCACATTGTCTGCCGACCCACTGCTCGGCGGAGCTTCCCCCACACTGAGCAGCATAGGCGGCCCCAGGGAAGTTTAAACCAGATCACCTCCAAATTAACCAGAAGAAGATACAATAAAACTTGAATGCATCAGAGAGGCCTTTCTCCCCTTGACTTACAGCATCTGGCCGGCCACAAGAACCCAGACACTAAAGCAAGGGCAGCAGGACAACACTTCATGTAGGCACCACCAGTCATAAGCCAGCAGAGACAAGACTTGAGAACAGACATGGAACTCTTACCTTGGCCGCTACGGAGGAGTTGGGCTTCTCCAGGAGGTCCCAGAGCTTTTTCCTTTTCTCAGCACAGCAAGTGTTATCGAATTCCTCCCCTTCCCTTTCCCTCAGGGTCTCAGCTTCTCTCTTCAGCTCCTCGTTCATCTGCTCCTTCTTCTGGTGGTAGCGGGCCTGGCAGCAGGACTCCAGGTAGATCTCGTCCACCCCCCAGTAGTCCAGCTCCTGGCTGAAGGACAAGGCGCACATCTCCTCCATCATGTGCAGCTTGCCAGTACGGTAGAAGTTCAAGATTGAGGTGAATGCCCCGGGATGCCTGTCGAAGAAGTACTCGTTCTCCTCCAGGTTGTAGTCATCACAGATCTCCATGAGGGAGTCGTGTGTGTTGCAGTCTCTGAGCTTACCCAGCCTGGTCCGCGGCAACCTGTCCAAGGTCCGCCAGAGAACCTCGTGGGCCAGCCCCCCCACGTTGAGCTTGACCCTTCGGGAGCAGGCCTTGCTCCTGACGATCTCAGTGGGGTCCGGAGGCAAAGAGGTAGTAGAGCGAGATCCATGCTTGTTCATCCCCAGAGGCATCGCTGGTCCCCCTCAGGCTGGACGCTCCAAGGTGCGGCGCGGGGCAGGGCGCGGGGGCCGGCTCTGCTCACCTCTCCTTCCCCTCCATGCCCCAGAGCTGCAAGAGAGGCCGCGCGTGGGTCCCCGCCCGCCGCCCCGCTAATCTGCGGGGGGGGGCGCGGCGCTGTCCGCCCGCCGGTGCTGAACCGCGCCCGGCCCGGCCGAGCCCGCCCGCTCCCACGTGCGGCCGGCGCCGCCGCCGAGCTCCCCCGGGCGGCGGCCGGGGCTCCCCCCGCCCCGGCGGTCCCCGCACGCCCCGTCCGCCAGGGATGCGGAGACCGAGCACTGCCCCGGGAGCCTCTGCTGGCCGGCGGGGCGGGCACGGGGTGGCCCCGAGCACCGCTGGGCGAAGCGCCCCAAAAAGGCGCTGGGCCGCTAGCCAGGAGAGCGCTGGCACCGCGTCCCCCATCCCGGAGCGCCTGGACCCCGGGTGCCCCCATGACCCCGCAGGGCAGCCCTCCCCTCGGAGCCGGCGGTGGCCCCCGCCCTGCCCAGCCGTGTAGGCTGTGGCGGGGGATGAGGAGGCTTTTAGTAACTCCAGCCTTGCGGATTCCCCGAGGAAAGAGCTGGGGCAGGGAAAAGGGGGGGATTTCCAGCCACTCTAACGACGCGCTCTGCCTCTCTGGGCTGCCCAGGGACGCCCCCCACACCCGCACGCCGGCCTCTGCATAACCGGGAAAGCAACGAAAACGGCAGTAAGGAAAAACCCCGAGCCTGCCTTAGGGAGCCGAGTGGCTCATGACAGCCCCGAACACTGTTGCTTACACAAGATGGCACGAAGAGAAACCCCGGCGCAGCCAGGAGCGGCTCCTCCGTGCCCAGCCGGCACAGCCCGGTGCTCGGCCCCGTCCCCGCCGACCTAGGTTCCCCCAGACCCAAAACCGAACCCCCGCCTCTGCCTCCCCGCCGCCGCCGCACACGAGGAGAGGCTCCCCTGTCTCGGCCCGAACCCAGCCCTCACCTACCTCCTCCTGCGGGCTCCCAGCGAGGCGGTGCGGGGTGTGCGGGGCCGAGGGCGGCTACATCCTGCGGCGGGGCGGGCGGCAGGGGCGGCCCCGCTCGCATCCCCCCGCGGGCAGCCTCAAGGCGGAGGGATGGCGGCGGCGCTCCCGGCTGTCCACGGAGCCCAGGGGGAGGGGAAGGGAAACGAGGTAAATCGTATCCTTCGGCAGGAAGCTTTCCAAGGCCTTCCCTCGGCTGCGGCTCCTCGCTCCTGCCTACAGCCAGCGCCGGAGCCGCGTCTGCCCCCGCCCCCAGCCCGTTCTCCGTGCAGACACAAAGGAAAGCTCCGGTGCTTCCACCCGCTGCCTCGGAACGGAGATCAACAAGTGCAGCCCGGAGCTCCGGCGTTGCCGAGCGCGGCTGTCCCGGCGCGGGGCGGGCGGGCGGGCGCGGGGCGGACCGGAGGAAGGGCAGCTCCACCGTGAGCTGGAGCCCAGCACTGCAGCGCCCCGGGGCCGCTCCGCACCGGGGCACCGGGCAGACCCTCCCGGGGAACTGCAGCCTCCCTCCCTAAGGCGAGAGGGCTGTGCCGCCAGCTCCCGGTGCCATCACCCGTGAAAGCAGGAGCGAGGGCTGGTGCCACAGGAAAGCGATGAGCGGAGAGCGCCAGTCAGCCCAGCAGGGCCCCCGTTGCCTCGCAGACGGTTCCTCGCTGAGCCGGGAGCAGCGGAGCTCAGGGAGGCTGCACATCCCCCGGGTGTGAGGGCTAACCGGGCCCTCGCCCCCACCCCGGCTGCCCCTCGTAAAAGGACCGAGACTGTTCCCGGGATGGTTGCAGATAATTGCAGAAACAGAGAGGAGGAATAGTGGTAGATCTCTACTGCCGATTAGGACCATAAATATAATGTAAAGGAGCATTTACTAACCTGAAAACACAGCAGAAATTGAGAAAACTGTGACTTTCCTGGCAGCCACACAGCAAACAAAGTGCTCCTCTGCCACTCTGTCCTTCCTGCCTGCCTCCCTCCTTCACTCCCCACAGGGAAAATGGCCCTCACTAGACGCCCGGAGCTCCATTAGTACCAATTAGCATCACTTAGTGCAGTTCACCTGTTCGGACTGGTACCAGGGGCACACGGCTGTGCTCATTAGCCCCTTCTCCTCTTGCATTGATTGACCATGGCTCTTGACTCTAGCGACAATTCCCGCTACAACGTTTCTGAAATAGGAGCCTGGTGTCCGATTTTATGTGATTAACTAGGAAAAAAAGATTTTCCGTGCTGCTTTTCCCCACTTTCTACGCTTCTCTCCCCAGTCCCTGCCTGCCTCCTGTTGCCCCGTGTACGCCTTGTCAGTGTTACATGTTATATTTGGTGTTTGAGTGCCCACATTTTCTTTAGAGGTCGCCTTCTGAAATCCCAAACAGTGTTTGTTTTTCTCCAGTACCTCTCACAACTGTATATAATCTGCATATTTAGAAATTTATTACAAGAAGTGGCTCACTACCTTCCTTTTGGAGATGAGGAAATTAAGATAGAGAAAAGCAAGATCACTCAGAGGGGAGGTGGAAGGAAGGATTGGGAATAAAACCTGTTGATCAGCTTAATCCCAGTCCAGTGCTCCTCTAGTGAAGTAGCTCCTCCTACCCCACCAAAACCTCCCGTACAGGACAGACATTAGGGCAGGATCAAGAGTTGTTCTGTTGCTTTTTCATGTCACCTCCAGACCCTACTTTACTCCTCTTACAACAGAGATTAAACCCCCGATCAAGGCTAGGAAGCTAAATCTGTTAATGATTACAAAGTGCTTTGAAACTTCCAGCTGGCAGGTGCTGTAGGAGAACAAGGGTTTGTTTGTCAGCACTGGCCTAGGGGTACATTATCTCCCCTCGTGACAAACACAGGAGGAGGACGCTGGGAGGGAGCATGACAAGTAGCCTAATGCAGGGAGACGCATCACATTCACCACTCTAAATCACTGGGAGAGAGGCAACTCGGGCTTATTAGCAGGGCATCTGTGTCTTCTGCAATGTTCTTGCTCCCCTGCCACTGCCATTCATGTGTCCTGCCAAGAGGCTGGAGAACCCCGTGGAGGGGGCAGCTGGAGGGGCAGAATGGCAGCACAGGCCCCTGCACTGCTGGGAGCTCTCAATTCCACATGGGCCAGCACTGAAAATTGTACTGGTGGAAGCTGGGAGAGGGAGCCCTGCCCAGGGCAACCCCTCCAGCTGGCTGTGCCTGGGGTTAGGAAAGGATGTTTCCACCCCCAGGATGGCTGTTCCCTGCAGCATGTCATATCCCACACAGAGAGTTTGTCGGCAAGGGGCAGTGCAGGCCTGAGGATGCAGAGATGTGCAGTCTGCTCACTCTTCTCCAAGGTTATTTCACCCACTCTTGGTTTGGATACACCTTTCAACTGATATTTTTGTACTCCGAGTTTTGCAAACTTAATTTATGGTTTGTTATTTCCCCAGCCTCTGGAGCCAGCCAAATGATTGGATGCAGTTTGTGGCAAACCCTGTTTCTCTCCAGGTTTTACAGCAGTTATTGACAAGGAAACACCTTAAACACCAAGTACTTTAGAGGAAATACACAGAGTACGGCAAATAAATGTTCTCCTGGGCCTGCAGTCAGTGGAATAGATATCTGGATTTCACTGCCAGGCAGAAAAGGTCTGTAAGGCAGTGTTTGTTGAGCTACAACATTAAAGGGAAATAGGCTGAGCCTAAATGTGGAAATATCCCTCTGCTGATCTGCAGTGACTCCTCTGCCTGCATAAAGAAAAGTATCACATCTTCCCAAACACCCACGCCTGTACAACAGTCTGGCATCTTCCTGTCCGTCCTGCGAAGCAAGAGGGGAGGCTGCTTTACATCGTTTTACTGGTCACAGGAAAACAAAGGGCTGTGAGAAAAGGGAGGCTCCTGGCCTGCCTGTGAGCTCAGCCCTGTCGCAGTGGTGGCATGTGGGACAGAGGGTCTCCCACAGAGAGGGGCACAGCCGCTCTGGTGGCCCCTGAGTTTTGGCTCATTCCCCATTGCTGAGTTTCACATTCTAAAATGAGCTCTAAGATGTAACAATAACTCGCATTGTTCTTGTAGCTTGAGGGCCTTGTACTTATCCTCGGGACTGGGAAAGGCAATCATGCACAATAAGCTCTCTCTGTTACGTAGTGTTTCCTATTATGTCCCTTTAAGGATTCCCTTAGTTTCCAGGGATTTTCTTTCCAGACTGGAAAAACACTTTAAGTACAATGGAGATTTTCTTTTATGGCCCAAAATCCTTTCCCTTAAATGGGAAAAAAAAAAAATATCAGGTTTCTTGGCAGAGATCCATAACAAGTATTGAAAAGTGCAAAAAGAAGTGAGATAGATAGTGCTTGTGCTACTGAGAGCCCAGCAGCCTGGAAATACTGGAATACCAGGATAAAATACTGGAAGCAGACAGCAAAATACAATCCAAAAGCAAACCTTAGAGAAGGAAGAGTCTCCTCAAAAATCCTAGGCAGAGCTTGAATCCAGCACTTAGATGATGCCAGCAGCAGCTGAGCTCCATCCTCCCCTGCCAAAAGCCCCTTTTGAGGGAATTCAGCTGTGATTGCTATGGGGGAGTGGGTTCTGCCTGCGTGGGGTGAGCCCTGGTCACCACAGCTTTCCTGGCCCCTGGCCTGCCCCAGCCTGCTCCACCATACACTCTTGCCCTCCACCAGCTCCTCCTCTCACCAGGGTAAAAGGAAGCCTTTTCCAAAGTATTTACTTATATTTACAAGTCTGTAAGAGCTTGTTGGTCCAGAAAGCAGAGCCTGACCTCTGCCAGGCTCTCTGGGTCCTCAGAGAAGCCCCAAAGGATCTGCACGGGCTGGGCTGCTGAACAGGATATCTGCAAAAGTGAGAGATGGAGAGAGGAAGAGCAGTGAGGTCTCAGCAGGAACCAGGGAGCAGGAGGCAAAGTCTCTGATGGCTGTCTCAGCTATGGAAAAGACAGGTGAGGGCAGCCCTCTCTCATTTTTGGGAGGACAGTAGCCGCTGTGGACCCTGTCCTGTAAAGAATAGAAGTTTTCAGATTGCCTAAAATTTTCAGATGCATTTTGAAGTCCCAGGACTACCCAAAGCCCCCCCATTGCAGGCAGGCTCCCCTCCCTCCTGCCTCCTCGAGGAGGGGCTGACCAGTGCTGCATCCCTGCTTGCCTGGCTCTGCTCTGCCAACAGCTCCTTCTGCTTAGTCAACCTTGGGCTCCTTTGGCCTTCAGGAAGAGGGCAGGAAACACGCCAGTGCATATTGGTTATCAGAGAAGCTTCTGGTTCAGGTTCCCACAAAGCACACTCAGAGCCATCCCCCTTGGCTCCAGCTTTCTGCCTTTCCCAGGATGTGCATTTCCTCCTGTGCATCTATTCAGTCTCTGTCTGTGCTCACCGACCACAAGCATAGACCCCGTGGCTCCTCTTCCCAAGGATGGCTCCATCAGATCCACCTTTCCTCTTATTTTGATGAGGAGGATTCTGGGAGACTGGCTGAAAGCTATTGGAAGCACCAGCCTATTCCCTAAGGTGTGTAAAGCATCACCTCCTGGCTGCATCTGTCTTGTTCACGTCAGGTTTGAGAACAAATACAATTGCTTCAGGAAGGAAAATTGCACAAACCTTTCTCTGGTTGAGGAATAAAATCACCCAGTGGGCCGATTTGTCCCTGTCACCCAGCTGTAAAGAATTTGCAAAAGAACCTGAGAAATTCTCTCCTGCCTGTCAACCCTGTAGGCCAAACACTTGAGGGCTCCTGGTTCCTGTCCTGCCCAGGAGGGACTGGTGGCAGCAGGATTCCCCTAGCCCCTAAACCCCGTGGAGGAGCTGGGGGATGGATGTTTCCTCCTCTCAGCTTTCACTCCTTAGGCAGGGCTGGCACTGAGGGAAAAACAGCCGCCTATATAATATGTTATCTAACATTTAGCTTGAAGCACTGAGCCCTGGGAAGCAATTTGACTTGCCTTGTTATTCAGCAACTGCAGATTTATTAGCCCCCGAAGGGCTGAAGGCTCACATTAATCATCACTCAGGAGGGAGGGCAGTAGAGCTGGAGGGGTCAGCCAGTCTTTGCAGCAGTGGAGATGTGGCCTCTCTCGCAGGGATGACCAAGTGCTCATCCATCCAGCCACTTTCTGCTGAGGATTCCAAATGATCCTGCAGTCGTTCACACCCTTTGGGGCTGTAACACCCCACCCCCGTGTGACTGCAGACAGACTGGGCAGTCTTTGGGGAGAGCCAGGGCCCAGGTCCTGGATGCAGTATCATTCCCAGGAATTCAGAGGCAGGAGGCCCTTAATTCCTAATTCCTCCCTAAGCTCCCCCCGTGGTCAGCATGTGTACATGCTGATTTCCCTGCTTTCCATCCCTGGCCCATCTCTTGCCCAACTCCTCTTCAACAAGCAAGGCTCAGCCTTGAGGCAAAGCAAACACCAAACTCAGCCACAGACAAAAATCCACTTTGTGGTCTAATGCTGGAAAAATGCCATCATTTGAATGTCCTGAAGCGCAGCGAGTTTCCTCGGGATAATGACAGCAAGAATTGCTCCGCTCTTGCATATGTGGGCTCTAAAAGGACTCTGCAGTGAGGGCAATCTCACATGGTTCCTAGGAGGAAAGGACCATAATATCCCCTTTGAGACTGAGGGAAATTGAGACTGAGAGGGTTTAAAACAGGCTGCCAAAGGCAGCATGGGGTGGGGGATGAATGAACAGCCAAATGTACTTTAAAACTGAAGAGATATCCTTTAATGACTCTTACCAAGATTGCTTGCCTTGTTGCTGTTACTGCTGCTGACAGGGAGCATGTTGTCAGAGGAGGCTGCCATCAGAGGCAGAAGCTCTCACAAGAGTCTCACATCGCTGTGAGAATCAGGCTGATGGGAGTACCCAACAGGTCAAGATTTCTGTGGCTCATCTTATATGAGAAACAGGCAGAAAATAGGCAGGACTTGAAAAAGTTGCACAAAAGCAGCCCTTCTTGGCCACTCCCTGATCTCAATTGCCCTGAGTCTTGAATGAATGCACTCCTCCTCTCCTTTGTGCTGCACCACAACAGCAAAAGCTGGAGCTGCTTTGGGGTCAGGAAGCCTCATTCCAGTGGCTGGGAAGGGACATGGAGTGGGGTCAAATCGATTTTCAAGTGACTACTTAATGTTACTGCCAGTGCTGAGGAAGCCTTGCTCCCTGGGGACGAGGATGGAGGAAAGGCTGGGCATCTCATGCCACAGATGGGGCTGGCTCCTTGTAGGAGAAGGTCTTTGATCTCAGTGACATCCACTTACAGCATAGGAATAGCATACATTGTCTCTGGGAAGGGTCACTTCCAGCCTTTCTTGGATTGTTTTCCATCTGTAACTTGTCTTTAATAAAATACATTTTAATTTGGAGGATTATGGAGATCATTTTAAAGCAGCTTATCTAACACTGTTCTCCTTCCCTGTTTTCCCCAAAGTGTTTGTGGGTGAGGCAGAAGGATGCAATAAGCCTTTCTTGAAGGCTTTCTCGGATTAAACTTCTTCACATGGGATAGCACTACTCCCCGTGAATTTTGATGAGCTCTTCCAAACATGCCCTTTTCACTGTACGCAGGAGTTCTGCAGGGGAGCAATATCCAGCACCAGCTAAGCAAAAAGGACAAATTGGATGTAATCACACAGACAGAGAATGCTGCAGTAACCTACTGAAAACGCAGCTCCACTTCCTTGGTGTGGGCAGCAGTGGAGGGTGCTGAGGGCAGTGCTCAGTCCCAGCTCAAAGGGCTGGATTTTGACACTGGGCTATTGCACAGTGCCCGTGGGGAGAACTGTGGTTGGAAAGAGCCAGCCATGGAGCAAAGAGTTGTCTGGAGTTGACCAGGAGGAAAACTAGAGGACAGAACCATCTGAAGATCACATTTTTTGGATTCTTGGATGGCCCCTCTTTAGAGTGCC
This sequence comes from Pyrocephalus nanus, assembly GCA_038380795.1. Lineage (NCBI taxonomy): Eukaryota > Metazoa > Chordata > Aves > Passeriformes > Tyrannidae > Pyrocephalus > Pyrocephalus nanus. The sequence continues at coordinate 5,209,164 of CM076277.1, forward strand.
AGTGACATTTCTCCTTTCACTTGGGATTTGCAGCCTGAGACCCCCTCCTAAAGGCAGTTCTGTGTGCTGCATCTTTCAGTGCATTGCTGACTGGTCACTTTGTTTTCCAAAGGTGCAGCTGGACAAGGTGGGAATGCAGCAGATTTTTCATTTTTCATAAATACCCCAGAAGCGAGCACTTGTCCAGATAGCAGAGACCCCTCCTCAAGTCCTTCATCACAAAGAGGTTCAATGGCATCCCTGTCCCCAGCTGCTTTACAGAATTCTGGTGTACACATTTTCTGCAAAAAGCAGTTGCAATGCAACCCTTCTGTACAGCACATGAGGCTCCTTCTATGCAAAGGGCAGAGGATGTGGGTCTGTGCTCCTGCCAGCTCTGGAGGGGGGTTCAGCAGAACGCAGATCGCTGTGGAGGACAGTGGATCACTGTCCCCTGGTTTTAGGCAGATGAAGTGATGGGGTTTGGCCAAGCTCCCACAGCTCTGCAGGGTGAGGGCCCTCGGGGAGCAGCTCCCACCCACCTGCTCTTCACAAGTCTGCTGGGTGGGAAGGGGAGTTAAAAAGCATCACTGTGAGCCCAGTCTCAGGAAGCCTCCCTGCCCCATGCAGGGGCACGGCCGTCACAGGGCCCTGCAGAGGATGTGGCACCCATGGGGCACGAGCACCCAGCCCAGAGAGTCACCTCACAGAGGGCTGGCTCAGAGATGTGAGGACTTGACATGGTCACAGTCTTCACTACCTGGGGACAGCTCCTGTCTTTCAGACTGCAAGCTTCTGACAACCCCCCATTCACACGGTCCCTGGCACAGCGAGGTTTCCCTCCCTTCTAGCATTTATGTTCTGTCATTCCAGTAACAGAAGTAATAATAATAATAATACTACAAAGATTCCTTAGGATTATCATAATAGAGATTTTTATTAGGAGAGTTGTCAGCTACCTACCTTTGTCTTTTTCCATACATTAAATATTAACAACCCAGCCAATGTAATGCAAAACTTAAAAGGCTCTCAATTCAAGCTGTTAAACCCCAGCAAATCAGGAAATCCCAGCAAACTCCCAAACTTCTCAACAACCATCATGTTTGAAGAGCAAGCAGCCATTTCAATATTCCACAGTTGTTCTCCAAAAATCCTTTGATGGCCTTTCCAGTTCACGCTTGGCCCTCATTTTCAGCCTACTTCCTCACTTCTGATGGGCTGCAGAACAAAGCAGAACCCCTGCCATGGCCCTGGGCATCCCCTGGCCCTTGGGGGCTGTGTGAGGCTGCTGAGGGGTGACCTACTCCCACCTCTCCTTGGGCATCACCACAGCCAGAAGCACCAACATCCTCTACCCTGGCAGCTGATGTTGGGAGATATCAGCCTCCCCTCTTCCCCTTCCATCCCACCACAAAGCAGGTCCTCTGCATGTGCTGTCTCTGCTCAGAGGCCACTGCTCACCTGCTGGCAGGAGGAAGGGGTTTCCCCACCCCTTGCACACCCCCTGTATCACCCTGTGTGCTGGTGGCACATATGGCACATGGAGAGGTTCTCTCAGTTTTCTTCTGCTCTCTCACCCTGTCTCTATTTTCTGGCACGTTCCCACAGGTCAACCACAGTCTTGCAGAGGAAAACCAGAGGTGAAGAACCGAGCCCATCCCAGCACTCACTTGGCCACTCTCCACATGGCTGCTCTTCAGACAGTCTCTTTTTCTCTTGCACATAAAAACTGAAGGTGATTCTTCACCAAAATCAATAGAGGAGGTTAATTAAATACCTCTGCTCAGCAACACATCAAAGCCTCCTCTTCAGGCCCAGTGTGTGATCTTTGCCTGCCTTGCCCAGACCAATCCCTTTGATTCAGGAAAGGTTGTGCAGGGGAGCTTAGGAAGCCAAGCAGCAATCAGCTCTTCTGGTTAGCAAGGGCAACACAAGTATCATACAATGGATCTTAAGCTCCATAAAGCAGCTACAATTTATTCCTAGCCCAAAGCTACTGGTCCTGCATGGGTGTTTTTCTCCTTTCTGCAGTAAAAGTCCTGTTAAAATGTGAATAGACTTTTGGGGTGCCACTTATGGCTGCACAAATCCTTCCTGCTTTCAAAGCAAAGGAGGTAGAGAGATGGTTGGAGCAGTTTGGGGGCTGATGTTGTCTGAGCAGATCCCAGGGGCTGGAGAGCTGCAGGGAATGTGCCACCTCTGGGAGCAAATGCCCACGGTCCCAGCAGCTGCTTTTCCAGTTAAAGCATCAAATAGCCCCCAGGACCCCTGCAGACAAGGGAATTCAATAAAAACTAGATTTGCTCAGAGCTTCTGTAACAAAACCTTGAGGATCTGACGTGTTCTGCTGCCCCAGGGCTGGGTGCCTGCAGCTCTTCTCCACCTCTTCCCTCCCAGTGCTGAGATGACACTGGCCACTGATGGGTCCCTGTAGAAGGTTCCTGTCAGTGGTCCCTCTCAGCTCAGGAACATGTTCTACTGCAGCCTTGCAAAGACCTCAAATACCACTGCACAAGTACAACTCAGCCTGGCAGTCCCAGACAACTGAGCAAGTGACAGGAGAATCACTGTCCCTCTGGTCCCTTCCTTGCCTTCTGAAGCCCCTGGCTTCATCTTGTACCAATGTGTGTGCAGAGGACTTGTCCTCCTGCTGCAAAAACAGAATCGATGATATGAACAACAGATCTCAGAGTATCTGTTCTTAAAGCATCTGCCTTTGTGGATTTTAATGTAGTAAACCAAGAAAGGCCAGTTCAATTCTGCAAAAAAATGACTAAAACAAGAGTTTCCCTGTGGAAAAAGCTTAATTAGGATAGGAACAAGAACAAACAAGCAGCATTGTCTGGGGAACCATCCAAGGAACTTCAGTGGTTTGCTTTACAAGTCTTTGCAGTGCAATCTGAGACCAAACCTCCCAACCATTTGCTTGATCAGGAGAAATGTGATGCTCCAGCCCGAATACGGACTAAAGTACATTTTAGGGGGGGGTGACTTTGTAGATACAAGCTAATCTAAAGGATCTAAAGGCTGCTCAGAGTTTCCAGGTTTAAATTCAGTCTTCTCAGATCCTGAAGGAGCACCTCCAAAAGAAAGCTGGAGGCTGTCTCAGCACTGAGAAGCTGGAAAGCTGCAGTCTGAGAGGAGATGTACCTTCCAGCCAGTGCCTTGCAGGAGGACACCTGTAAACATCCATAATTACAGGCAAAGCAAGCCCTGGTCCTTCAGTGCCTCTGTGCTGGGTGCCACCAGGCTTACCAAGGGCACTGGAAAGTCCTGCTTGGCTCTCAGAGAAAAATAGGTCTTTCCAGGTCTGGAATAAGGAGTCACCTGTCTCCTCTTCTTCCCTGCTTCAAACAGAACTGGTCTGTCTGCAGAAAGCTCAGAAAAACAGTGAAGCTTTCCTTTGGAAAGGGACAGCAACGCCCTGCACAGGGTGATGTAATGCTCTGATGTGATTTGTCACTCCCTTCCCAGCTCCAAAGCAGCCCTGCTCCCCTCCCACCCCACAGCCACAACTGCAGCAGTCAAGCAGCTGCTCCAGCAGTCAGATGTTTTCCACTCTTCTAGGGGACCTCTTCTTTCAGTCCAACCTGCCTGAGGATTTTCACTGGGTCAAACCAGAATTTGGGGCCCTCACACCAAAGTCTGAACGGAGCAGGACCCCCAAGCCCACGATCAGTGGGTCTCCTGAGCTCTCAGACTGCACCAGGGTTTACATTTCTGACCTTTGGGGCTCTTAACAGGTGGCAGCAACGAGGAAGCAAAGCCCGTTTGCTCTGTGTTACAGAGGAGAGGACAGAGCCGGGCTATGGGGTAAAACCGGTTCTATATTTAAGGACTGCATCGGGTTGTTACGGCAACAGGAATTCCAGCCACCACCGCGGGCTCCTCCGACGCCTCCCCTCCATCCTCTGCAGAGCCCAACTTTGCATCACGCACCAGCCTCCTGCCTAACGCTTGGGCTGAAGGGGAGGGGCAAAAATGTGCAACTCATCTTTTCACAGAGAGCTTTTTCCTCCGGGAGCGCAAAGCAAAGGAGACCAGCTCAAATAACTACACCTACGGATAGAGGCACCGAAAGCCAAATGCAGCAGCTGAAAGGTTCAGACCCTCTCAGCTCATGAACCCTCAGGGGCTGGGAGCCCCCAGCATAAAAACCCTCCCTGGTGTGTCCCGGCGGGTGGGAGGGGGTGGAACCACACGGCTCCCGATGTGGGAAGGGATGTGTCCCGGTGGGGTGGGAATGACTCCCTCCTCCCTCCACAGCTCGGCAGGGCAGACATGAGGCTCACACACACACACACCCCCCAGCAGCAGACACGGTGCCACTTCCCCAAGCTCAGCTTCTTCTGTCTGACTAGCGAAAGTCTGCATTTCATCTGTGCATCCATCTATGTACTTATATGGCCCTCATCTCCACTGTGCCCAAATCTCAAGGGCTACCAGGACATCGTTTGCCTTTTTTATTTTTTTTTTCAGCTATCATGCTGGAATTCATAAACAGAAAAGCTGTATGTGAGACACATGAAGTAAACCTTCACTGCCCTGCTACTAAAGCCTCAGCTGCAGTCCTGCATCCAAGTTTGGGCACTGCTCATCAAGGAAGTCAGGCCCCAACTGGCAGGAGCCCAGAGGACAGCAATAGGAGTGACCAGAGAAGTAGAAAACAGCCTCTGGAGAGAGGTGGAGGGAAATGGGTCAATTAACTCATGAAAGTGGAAGGCAGAGGAGAGGAGTAACAGTTTTCTGTTTGTAAAAGGGTTCTGTAGAAGAGAGCAATGGCTTGCTTTCCTTATCTGCTGGGAATCAGACAAAAAATAGTAGGGTGGGAGAATTAGGATGACTGTTGGGAAAACATGAGTAGAGCCTGGGGTAGTTGCCCAAGGAGAATGAGGGGTGGAAACATCATCAAGACTTTCAAGAAAAAGATCCTTAAGCATCTGTCAGGATGGTCTAGACATATTGATCGTGGCTTGGTACAGGAGGATGGATTAGGGTGCATCTCCATGTCCCTTCCTGCCACACAGAGCTGTGATTGTTCTATGAGAACCTCCCATGTGCATTATAATTACACACCCCCAGCAGCCACTTAGAACAGAGTCATCTTGGTGACCGGAATCAGGTCTGGTATTTCAGAGGGCAGCAAAGGTTTTCAGTGTCACCCTGGACCCACCTCAGGATACACACTCAGCAGTTCTCAGCCTGCCTTTCCGTGGCCACCCCAGCCTGGGAGCTCAGTGTCCCAGCAGCAGCACTCACGTGTCTCTGCTCCACTTCCTTCCAGCGGATGTCCCTTCACCTTAAACTGGCAAATCTGTTATTAATCTATTGAGCAGGACCCTGCACTTAGCAATGGCTGTGATGCAGTAACACCTTCCCGCAGCCCATCAATTCCTGACTTTCTAAGCTGCTTCTGCCAAACAGTCTTGCCTATTCTGGAATTAATGGCACATTAACACCAACACATCGATCCCAGTGGGGAGAATGCTGAGCAACAGGGCAGCTTGAATCCCAACTGATTTGAGTGGCTAATATTAAAATAACAACAAAAACAAACAAACAAACAAAAATTGGTAGTTGAAAAGGAGAGAAAATGAAGAGTTATTGGTGACCAAAACGTGCAGAAGAGGCACACCAGCCCAGAACTGCTGCATCGTCCAGCACCCCCTGGCTCCACCCACTGATCAGTTTTGCAGCTTGTCCTCTGCTTCCAGTTACTTTTTCTAATTCACCTTGAACTGCTTGAAGTTTAGGAGAAATAAGAGAAGCCAAAAAACCACAGGGCCTACATCACCATACCAGCAAACACCTGAGAGGACTCGGAGTTATTCAAATAGCTGAACTGGAACCAGCAAAGCCTCCATAAAGCAGCACATGGGTCAGTGACAGCACCACCATGGTGACAAATGGCACCATCCTGGTGGACAAATGGCACCATCCTGGTTCACATGCAACACCAAATCCTACAGTGGGCTCTGGGACAGCCTCTTTATAGCAAAACCAGAACTATTGCAACATAAGACTGGGAGGAAAAGCAGCCTGTCAGTGGTGCAGCACAGTATCAGATGGACCAGCCGGGGTATTTTTGTTCTTGGTAATAAATAAATAAATAAAATTGTGATGATTAAGTGGAAGCAAAATAGCATTGTTATCGATACTGCAAATGCCTTTGCAGTACATTAAACCCAAGTAATTTAAAGAGCAGAGCATTTCATATAAATAATTAATTATTTGTTGGTAAGCACAATGCCACTTCAGCTGCCTAAATTTTCAAGGAGGGGGTTGCTTTTTAATTAGAATATAGTCATTAAAAGTGCACGTGGGTCTTTAATCATTCATGTTGGAAGCAAGCTGACTTGGTCATGCATGAGAAAGAATAAAGCAGCTCTTATCTCTCTGTAGGTCACAGAGCCAGCCAGCCTTGGGGCTGTGAATGATCAAGGAAGTCTGCCTTGTGATGGGAGTGTGTTCTCATCTCCTGTGCAGCACAAAGTCGTCTGGGAAGGTGCATTTGCTGAGGTCAAACCGAAAAAAGAACAAAGTGCTGGAGAACCAATGTGATGCAGAATCAGCGTGCCTCATCACCAGTCTTAAATCAGGTTCTCCCCAGCAATTAGGGATATTATGAAGGCAGATAACCAGAGTGCAGATGATTTCAAAGGGTTTAATTGCTTTCTTGCTAATGACACTGCAGGCAACAGCCCACTCCCTCTTTCTGCAGATCTCTGGCTCAGTGAGAGTTTCCCAGCTGGTTTATGGGTCTGGACCTGGCCTAGATAGGGGCAGCATAGTGGGATCCTCAGCCCTGGTCTGAGCAGTGACTTCCACAAGACAGATTCCAACCCAAATATAGCTCTGCTGCTCAGGAAGCAAGTCAAAAGCACTCAACACCTATTATTTGAGAATCCCTGGATTTTTACCCTAAGTTGCTGAGTCTTGAGAGCCTAACACTGTGAAACCAGGCTTTACCTGCATAGCCCTGGGGCTGCTCTGCCCCAGCTGCTCCTACAGCTCACGGTGGCCCTGGGTCTCTTCCATTGGTTCTGTGTGCACAAAGCAACCTAAGCCAGCCTCAAAGCACATAAATCACAGGATTTCAGTGAAAATTAAAGTAATATCTAGGTTAAACCAGCCCAGTGACCAAACCCTGCTGGGAACCTGCATCTCACAGAGAGGTGAGAGTGAAGGAGGGTTTGCAAACCCAGCTGATGACCAGTGGCTGCTTGGGAACAGGCTGCAGATGAGTCTGGGGGCACAGAGCATCAAGAGGGACTCGTGTTCCACTCTGCCCAGCTGAGCAAATCCACCTGCATGGACCCCTCCTGTTCCCAGAGCTCCTGGATATTCCCCAGCTGCTTTGCTGCTCTGACTTTCCAGACAGAACTTTCCAGAGGTGCTCTGATGCTGGCAGCCTCTTTCTGCCTTGAATGGAAACAGAAGCAGAAATTCGGGTGCTGACATAAATTCTTGCTGCAGCAGAAATTCGTGCAGTCTTGCTGCAGCCACTTTTCACCAGGCTTGCCCAATTTATGGATCTGCAGCTCGGACACGGAGCCCGGAGTGGTGTGAGCAGAGCGATGCCCCTCGAGCCGTGGCACCGAGGCAGCGGCTCCAGCCTGTCCCAGCAGTGCCATCTATTGCCACATTCGGCTCTATCACAGAGCCAGCTCGGGGCAGGGAGGGAGAAGAAAGAAAAGGCTAATTCCCACCGGGAATGAGGGAAACTTCGCCAGTTCACCCACACACTGCTCCTCCTTAGAAAAGCTGAGAATGTTTAAAATATCTGTGTGTGTTAGACCACACTAATCCCCAAACCAGTGATATCTGAGCGCTGAGTTCCCCGTCAGGGTCCATCAGAATCATCAAGTCACAGCAGGAGAAACCACTGTCCCTGGGCCACTGGAATGCAACCAGGAAAACTGTGATTAGTGATCACAGCCCATTTGAGCTGCAGCTGTCAGTGTTTGCATCAGGAATGCGTGGGAAGGGGCTGGTACAGCACCACACTTAAGGCTCTGCATTTTCAGATGCATCTCAAGCAGAATATCCATTCTCAAGATATCTTAAATAAATAAAAAAATCCCAAACAACAAAAACCCCGGCAACAAAACAGCAGCTGAGTTTCAGAAGAGCCCTATCTGCCACTCACTGCCAAAGGCTGTTTGGAAGTGTCTGTCTCCATCCTCCTCCCAAAACACCACCAGGAGCTGGCAGAGGCAGCCCCTGCCTAAGCAGGGCTTTGAGACACCACTGAACAAAGAACAACATTCCAGTTCCTAACTTGACTTTAACCAAACATTTCAGCAGCTTGCCTCTTCCCTGACACATCTAGCAGTACATTCTCATTGTAAATTGACTCTGGTTTATATTAACTAAAACCCTCTCTCATTCAATATCTGCTTTGAAAAATGTTGGCACTGAGCATTAACTCAGAGTAGATTTATACCCTCAGATCATGCGGGAGCACTGGGATGAGTTTCCCAAAACATGAACCCAAGTTTACCAAATAAGAACATGAAAACCCCAAAGAACCGATTCCCATCACCCAGCTCACACATGGCAGATACACGAGGGCAGTGGGAACCCGCCAACATAAACCACGGGCAGACTTTGCAATGTTCATGATATGAAAGAAAAACATGGACTGCAGTGTCTCAAGAGGAGAGCAAACTCTGAAGGACTCCTACATCAGGTTTAAAAATTCACCACATCCTGAACTGCACCTGGTGGGACACAGGGACAGAAGATGCTTCCAGGGGATCAGCTGCTGCCACTGGCTTGTACAAGGTTTGGGAGCAGGGATGAGCGAGTTAATCCTTCAAGACACCTTAGTTTTCCAAAAGACACGTTGTTCCCTGCAAACTTCCCACAGGGGAAAAAAACCCTCTAAAGATAGACTCGTGGGATGTGCAGAAACACCTGTTTTCTTTTCCAAATGCCTTCCTGGATTGTCCCAGCTTACATCCCAACCTCCTCCTGTGCAGTCCGACACCTGGCAGTCTGGGCCAAAACAGGCAGGGAAAGAAAAAAGGGGGAGATGAAAAATGTCCAGGCTTTAAAAAAAAAATTATCCCACTTTTTTTTTTTCTTTTAAAACAAAGCCTTGACATTGTTTAAAAGAAGAAAAATGTTGTGTTGATAAATATTAATAGAGAGAAGGATTAAACAGAAGGGTAAAATAGCACAGCCATGAAACATAATTTCTGAGTTTGAGGACAAATGTTTCTCTTCAGCTCAGAACTTTCTCTGGTTTTGGTCATGGGGCAAAAGAATCCCCAGCAGGCCCAGACCTGCTCTGTGGAGGGGCAGTGAGAAGGGGGGTCTTCACCAGGCACTGGGCAGGAGAAAGCAATGAAACAGCTGAAAGACGATTACAATGAGTTCTTCTTGGTAGAAAGTGACAGCTGCAAAAGCAGGGATAACTCACCCCAAGAAATCGGGAGCGTGCCACAAAGATGTCTGAGAGCACCTTCAAGGCCAGCCTTCATCAGGAAGCAAAAGCCACCAGCTGTTTCCCTGCTGGCTGCTCCCCCGGGCACTTGGAGGCTTCTCTGGCACTCTGCACTTCATATCTCTGAAAATCTGGGATTTCTCCCCCTCTTCCAGGAACTGGACCCACTTCTTCCCCAAGCAAGGAGAAATCCCTGTTCCCCAGGGACAGGGACGCTGCGCAGCCGGCTGTCCCTCGCATGTCCGTGGAAAAACACGCGGGGATGCCCTAAGCCGTGCCCAGGGAGGGGGACGCGGGTCTGGGGTGTCCCCGGGACCGGGATCGCTCCCTCCGCCACCAGGTGGGGCTTTGGGACCGCGCTCCGCCACCGCAGGGCCCCGCAGGAGCATCCCCCGTCCCCGCACTCGGGCTGGGGCTCTCCCCCAGCCCCACCAACACCTCTCCCGGGGCGAGGGGACAACGTCAGGCTCTAAATCCCACGAGGAGTGAGCTCTGTTAAGGATGGCGTGTTCCTCCCCGCTGTGCCCTGGGACTGGAAGCCAGGCCAGGCGTCTCCAGGCCTTTCAGCTCGGTCACCTGTGAAAGGTTTCCAGCTGCAGAAGAGGCTCTGAATTATGAATGAATCTGCTTTGTCAAAGGCAGGGCTGTGCTCAGGCTCAGGGCTCAGCTCTCAGCCATGTCCAGGAGGCAGCCACTGATGACACAGCCCCCGGCACACACGTACCCGGAGTGAATCCCGGGCCATCGCCCCAGCAATGCGATTTGCTGCTGTAATACAATCGGAGAAGAGCAGTGCTGGGATGAGGGTGGGGAGGCAGGAGCCTGGATGCCCGGGAGGGATTCCTGAGCAGCACGAGGTTGGCTGCATCACCCTCCATCCTGAGACCCAAGCCTGTCCCGAGGCAAATGCAAACTGCAGCAGGGCCGACATGTGGCCACACGGACCGCTTTGAGGCCACAGGTTTTACTGCTGCTCTCAGATAGGCACTGCCCACCCCGGCACCTCCCGGGGCAGAGCAGGGGAGGGAGGGTCTGCCTGGTGCCGGGCGGGTCGCGGGGCGCTGCCGCGGCTCACGTTGGCCCCGGAGCGAGGCACCTATCGCAAGATGACCCGCGGTTTTATGGCCACTGGGAACCTGCCGCACAGGTGCCCCCAGCGATGTGAGCGATTGTGCAAGAGAGTCCTCACCGTGGCACCGCATCCGTGGCCTTCAGACGGCCCCACTCCCTGCTGCTATCCCTGTGGCTCGAGGCTGCACTGATGGAGACGATTTCTCAACCGTGTGTCCAGGCATCCTATGGTTCTCCCCGGCTGACCAGCCCCACCGGTTTGGCCCCATCACCACGGCCCACTCACCCACCCACTCATCCTGCATCCCCCCCAGCACTGAGGGTGGTGGCATCTGCCTTGTCAGTGGGGAAAGGAAACAGCTGAGTTTCCATTGCCCACAGGGGAGTGTTTGCTTTGCTTCACCCAGCTGATAGTGGATGTGTTACTGGTTTCCCCCCCTTTGCTGCTATTGCTACCAATTGTGGCATAACAGCCCTTGGCTGTGTATCTGTGAGAGTCCTTCAGAGGAAAGGGGTTTTTGGGAAGCCCTCCCCAGCAGGATTTACTAAAGACAGCTGCCTGAGAGCCACGGTTAATCCTCCATGCCTCTGGTGCTACTGCTCACTTCTCCCCTTTCCTTTTGACTATCAAGAGCCCTTCTTGAACAACAGTCAATATTGTCACACTGCTCACCAGAGGGAAGAATAAATATCCAGGGACATGTTGTCCTTCCCACGGGGAGCACTCTTGGAGCAGCCAACTCCAGGCTCTGGGGGCCAGCAGGACTCCCCTGCTAGCGGTGGGGGTCAGCACCTTCCCCTCTGCACGGGGGAGAGAGGCCAATCCAAGATCCAGGGCATGTCGGCCTGAAGCTCTGGTGTGATTGGTAACTCACAGCACTGTCTCCCAACCCACCTGCTCAGCATTTCTGCCAGCTCCTGAGCAGGGCATCCCTCCTGGGCAGCGTCTCAGGGCTGCTCCAGGCAGCAGGGATGTCCCACAGCATGTGTGTGGCCCCGGCTGCCAGCTCAGGCCATCCAGGACAGATTGATGGTGCCACACGGATATGAAGGGGGAAAGAAGAGGGAGAAACCCCCTGCTCTGGTGGTTGTGGGTTTGGGTCTTTTTTACACACTGCAGAGAAGCTCGGGGATTTTGCAGCACAGAAGGCTGAGCTGTTCTCAGCCCGCGCAGGGAGCGCTCTCCCCCGCAGCGCGGGGCTGCTCAGAGGAACGCCGGGGCTCTGCACTGCTGGGTGGCAGCGGTGGCCGTGCCGGAGCTGTGCCGGTCCCTCGCACGGCTCCTCTCCTTGGCATCCTCCCGGCACAGCCCACACGAAAGGGGGCTTGCTCCCAGCTCTCGTTTGCCGCTGGCCCCAGTGAGGGGGTCCCACACACCCACCTGGGACACAGGCTGGGGGCTTCCCTGCCCTTCTCGTTCTTCCTGTATAGGGGCACCCCCAACTTTCTCCATGCGCTTCCATCTCCTCCAGCCCCTGCCCAGCCGCCGCGGGGGTGACACAGGCAATGACACCCCCCTCCCCCAGCTGGGATACCCATGGAGCGCCACGGCCATGGGGATTCCCCAAACACGTCAGGAACTCCCACCAGGGCACGGCCAGGAGTCCCACGGGCTGCCCCCTCGATGCTGTGAGCGCTGGGGGAGCGAGGCTCCCTCCGGGCGGGCAGCAGTGCCTGGAAGGAGCCTGACACCCCGCAGGCTCCAGCCCAGCGCCGCGGGTGGGAGGAAGCTTCCCAGAAGACGGAGAGCTAAAAAAAGGCAAGGCTTGGAACAACCCAGGGCTGCCAGCTATTTATTCTATCGTGCCTGTATGCTGCAGAGCAGGAGAAAGATATTTTAAAGCTGCTGCAAGGAAGCTTGTCTGTCTGTCTGCCTGCGTTTGTTGATCAAAAATCCAATTACCAGCAGTCCCCACTACCATCCCTGAGCCCTGCATCACCTTCAGCCAAGTTCTTCCTAAACACACTCTCCAAGGCAGCCAGCCCCCCCAGCAGAACTACGCTGAAGCAGATGCTTGGAAAAAAGGCTTAAGCACCTACAGAACAGGAGGAGTTTAAGAGGCATCCCCATTTCACTCTGTTTGCTTCTATCCACCCTAATGAGAGATTCCTAACCAGCTTTAGCAACCAGGGCTCACCCTTCTCCACTCAAACTCTCATAAACACTCACCCCTCTGGGCTTACAGATCTCACCTCCTACTAAAAAAGCACACCCCAACCTCCTGTAAAAAAAAGAAAAAAAAAAGCAACCACTGCAATCTGTGTTCTTGGATATGTATTTTTTACTGAAAAAATCATTCATAAATTAACAAATACAAAAATGTACAAACACATGGGTAAATAAATGTAATGACACAAAGGATTGCTTTGCTGAGAAGTGTGTGTGTTGTAAAACACTAATCTTCAGTGCAAAAACGTCCCCCCGGCACCTCTTAAAAACATAACAGTAAGCTCAAAAGCCATGATGATGGAAAGCTACTGGAGAGTTTGAAGCCACTTCTGATGGTGAGCGGCCCGAAGTGCGCAGCCGTTGCTCAAACGGTACCTCCCTTAGAGAAGCAGAGCTTTACAGAGAATTAGCTGTCAATAAATAGTTTTGCAAATAAAACCCACATGGCTCATTTAAAAAAAAAAAAAGAAAAAAAAAATTCAGCATCAGCATCGCCTAGGACCTGCCCTCCAGCAGGGCTGGCTGACAACGCTGACGTGGAAGGGGCGAACGAGTGGCCTTGTTGAACTTCAGCTGCCAGAATATGTACAAGTTCTCCTTAATACGAGAATTTTTACACCATAACAGCACATGCGCTTGACAGTATGTTTTTAACAGTTACATTTACTATACAGTATTTGACATAGCTGATAAGATTAACAGTGCACATTTTCAGATAATCCACATTTTAGAAAGGTAAAAAAAAAAACAAACAACGAAACAAACCAAAAAAAACTCAACATGATTAGAACGAAGGAACGATGAAGAGGATGCTGCTGGGGGTGGACCCTTCTGTGCCAACCGCAGAGTGCAGTTCTGAGCAGAGGTAACGGCTTTTGTTCCACACAAGGTGCGACGGGTGTCAGGGACATGGAAGGCTGAGGATCCCAACTAAGGTAGTTTAACACCTACTCACACACACATGCATGATTCCGGGGTAGTGAACTTGGACTAGTTGAAATACATTCCTTGTTTGAAGCACCATTAAACAAAGACAGATTTCTAGCAAGGTCTCAAGATGAAAGAAAAGAGGGGCAGGGCAACGCAGGTTCAGCATCCGGAAAGGGTCCACGTGAATTAAGAGATCGAGATCCCGAAGCAAAAGTCTTTATTGCTGTATGCGCCAGAAAAAGCAAATCCTCACCTCTGCCTATAAATAACCAGGCTGAATTCCCTCGGGAAGCAAGTTTAAAGCACATGTAAGTTCAAAGACTTTAAAACCTAAGTTACAAACTCATCAGCGCTTTTCAAGGGCAGGCTCGCTGTCCTCTCATGCCGGCCGATAAGATCTACACAAGAACTCGTGTTTTCTAAACTAACATTTTCTGGATACAGGTTAGGAATGCCCTGGGCAGTCACACCCACCACAGATGCGTATGGGGATCATACGTCCACGGAACTGAGAAAACAATGTAAACCATGAGAAGTTAAGGAAACCGAAGGCAAACAACGCAGTGAAAAGAGTTAAAGTACTTCGGAGGTCAAGTACCCACCCTTGTTGTGTGGAAATACAAACTCAAAACAACGCCCAATGTATTTACTTTTAAGTCAGAGAGGTCCAGTGAAAGTGGCGGTGTCAGTGCTGTGTAAGGGCTGGACTGTGTCCCTGGGGACAGGGCCTGGAGCCCAGCCTGCCCACGGCGGCTGTGGGGAAAGGCGGGATGGCATTGGATGGCTGGATGGGTTGTCAGACCAAGCTCTGGTTCCCAGTCCTCGTGTTTTTATGTGTCCTTCATGTCTCTCACTGCCCTGTGACCCTCTGCCCCACCGGCTGTGCCTGTGCACTGCCTGGCTCTGACAGCACCTCAGTGTGCTCTGCTGGATTCACACAATGAGTACAGACTAAACCAACCTCCCACACCATTCCGGCACACTGGGGGTGACGGCAGGACGCTGCTGTCTGGAGAGGGCTTGTGCAGCTGCTCCATCCCCAGGACAGCACGTGGGCAGGGGCAGCTGGCCCAGGGGCCACACTCCTCCAGCACCCTGGATGGGAGTCCTGAGCAACCGGGCTCAAGCTCACCACATGGGATACAGAGCAACAGGCAGGGGATTATGTTCCATATGGCTTTTGGATTCATTTGCAGATCATCTTGTAAAAGTCACAGAAAAGGGAATTTTTTCATAAATATTCCCATTTCCTCACTTTCCCTGGAAAAAGCCACCCTTGTGGTGTCTGGAATGAGCAATGTCCCGGCTGTATTTCTAACCCACTGCACTGGAAGGTTCAGGGCCCTGTCCCACAAACATTTCTGCATATGCACAGCTGGAATCACGCAAGCAGTCTCGCTGGCTTAAAAGGGAACACCTTGCACAAGTACAGTGATGCACACACAAGTGTTTACAGAACTCAGGACTAAAATGAGTGACTGCATGTAAACCTCTAGCTTGGACTTGAGCCGTAGGAGAAAAATAAAAAGGGGCAATTTACACAGCATATTTACACTTACACTTCTTTAAGAAGCGATTCTGTTGTATATACTTCAAGCAGGTCATTTAAAAAACCGCACAGACATAGAACGGCATCAGAAGTCGTTTGATCTCCCACCAGAGCAGTTGCCAACCAAATTGCTCCCGACGTTCACCGTCAAGAAGCCAGAGTCCCTCAGCTGAGCCGCTTCCCAGAGGAGAAAGCGCATCCGAGGCGAGTCCCAGTGCCAGAGATTGCTGGAGGAGGAATGTGGAGACGAGAGCAGCAGGTCGAACTGTTGTCCTGAAACCCAGAAAGCAAGTGGCAGAAAAAATTAAGAGACTGCTGAGCTCGCTGCCCGGGTGTCGGGCTGGATTGGTACAGCTAGGGCAATTTGTGCGTGCACTTTCAGCCTCATTCTCCAAAATACTGTGATCCTTCATTAGACAAAGTGTTGCTTGTCCCCGATAAACCTTGGAAAAGAAAGTCTAGCGTGGTGCTTTCTTGGTGAAGGGCAGAGCAAAGTTATTTTCTCCTCTTAATATTCGGGCACCAGAGCCAGCTCTGGTGTCAGGTTAACAGTGATGTTCTTATACAAGGCGTCATACGTGACGTTTGGAAAGTAGTTCAAGTTATTGAGGCCGTCCAGGGCTTGCCTTTCTTTTGACTTCCTCAGCAAGGCGTACCTGTGCAACGAGAACCAGAGGCCAGAGTCACTTCCACGTGTCCCACAGTGCCCTGCAAACTCCTCCCAAAGCTACTAGAACAGCCTTCAAAGAGCCTGTCCCAGCAGCAGCTACGAAACAACAAACTTCTGAGCCCTTAATAAAGGGAACTATCACATTTTAAATACTCACTGTTGGTAAATATTGGAAATTTCCAGAAAAGTCCATCACTTGATGAAAGGCAAAATGCTTGCTGTGCCACCAGCAAGCACTCAGCTACCAAAACTACCTTTGACTCCTGCCTGAAGCCTGCTCCCATTCCCAGGAGAAAGCTGAGCTCGGGCATCCTGCAGAGCCCTCACCAGCCACACCATCGCAGAGAAACGCTGCTGATGGGTGATATGTCCCTTCCACTTTTAAGAAACCAGACACAAACAAGAGCAGAACTAAATGGCTTTAGTCCAAAGGATGGGGGACGAGGAAGTAAAAGTAACAGAATGATGGCTTGGGGAAGGAAACTGCAGCTGGTGCACAAAAACAGCCTCAACCACATTTAGGGGCAGCACGATGAGATATAAGGGGTAAGAGTGGGTGCAGTTGTTGGCTCAGCAGGTGAACTCTGCCTTGACCATCTTCCCCTCCCACCACATGGACTCACAGTTCCTGCTGGCATGGAGCCTGGGCTCCTGGCTGGGGCCAGGAGGAGACCAGGCAAGTGTCAGAGCTCAATCCCACTGCACTGCCAGCCTGCCACACTCTCAGGGTTTGACTTAATATGGCTTTTTAAGCTAAAAAGCAACTTCTCTTTTTCAAGAGTGAAATGAGAAAAGCTTCTCTGACTGGCTGCATTCTGTCCACCAGAGAAATAAAAAGCAGGGCTAAAGATGAGTCTTAAATGGAAACTCCCCTAAAAATGAGTCTTCTGCAAAAAAAAGACCACCAGACAACTGAAATCTCTGCCAGCAGCAGCCTGGAGCCCCTCTGCAGAACAGAGCTCTCACACTGCTCATTCAGCAGATCCTCACCTACAAGTGTTTGTTAGCAGGTGTTACAAACACCTGCAGTTGTTTGTGAAAAAGGTATTTCTCTGCTTTTCTGTTGCACAGTTTTCAGAAGACTCAAATTCCATTGTGGTCTTCAGGCAAAAGCAGTCAGTCAAGCCTTGTACTCTCCAAAACAACCCTGGCTCCGGGACAAAGGGGTTGGAGCCCTCCTGAAGAGCTCCAGGGAGAATTTATCTTTTGGAAAAAAAAGACAAAATGGTCCCAACAGTACTTGGAGAAACACTGAAGCTTCTCTACATCTGGCATTATCCACCCCTATTCCCCTGCAGGTACAGGACAAGCCCCCAGCCTGCCATGCTGACAATTCCCTTTTGGATGGCATTCAGGCAACCAAAGCCACAAAGCAAGGACCCCTTGTCACAGGGATGCAGGGATGGAGGAATCCAGGCAATGCTACGCCTTCATCTCCCTCGGTTCATTTCCTTCAGGAGTTCAGGCTGTTACTGCCTTCAAACAGCTGCAGGGAGCCTCCTACATGGTACAGACTCTTTGTGAAGTGCTTTAGGATTCTTAAAAAAATTCACTTGCCTTCCTAGGAACTGCACTTCTCCCCGGTGGTGGTGGGGAATTGATTTGTATTTCCCTGTGTCTCCTTCTGGTCGAGTCACCGAGTAGCCTGCGTACTGCACTCTGCATTACAAAGAGGAGAAATAAAATAAACTAAACAAACAAATAACAAAAAAAAATCACAGGTTGTTTTTGCTGTGCTGGCAGCACCTCTAGGGCTGCACTGTCAGTGCTCCTGGGGCTCCAGATGCAGCTCAGCCTTCCCACCCCCAGAGAAGCTGTGCAAACCCCCCACTCCAGCCTGGGCTCTGGGCAGGTCACACAGCTCCCAGCACCTCGGGACTCCTGCTCAGCCATGACCAGCCTGAGCTCAGCAGTGTGGGGTATGTGCACAGAGCCAACCACTTCCCACCCACTGCCTGTGTAGGGAGCGGCCCCTGTTCCCACAGAGCCACCACAGCCAGGATGGCTCTTCCCCAGCCCAGGGAACACAGGCACAGCAAGCCCAGCACCTGCATCAAAGATGACAATTGTCCCCCCACAGCACGTGCCAGGCTCAGCTCACAGAGCCACCACCAGAGCCCAGGGATGCCAGCTGCGCCCAGCCCCTACCTGTTCCAGAGGTCGTCATCTTCTCCTCCCCAGCCCCAGAAGGCATTAGGAAATCCATTGATCTTCTGGAACTGTTCGACAGTCAGGCCACTCACCCCCCCGAAGAACTCGTTGTATGGGAGCCTGAGCAGGAGGGAAGGGGTTAGTGCAGAGCCCACCGGCACCGCAGCTCTCCCGCCTGCCAAGGGAAAAGCCCGGGCTGTGCGGATACTCTCTGCTATTCCCTTTCACTCTCCCTTTGCACAGAGCCTGAGAACAAACCCAGATTCATCCTCTGCCTTTAAAAAAGATAAATCAAATCTAACACTGGCTCCTTAGCTGTTACAGTAGCAGGGAGGAAGAACACTGCTTACAGGTACATGTACTTATCCAGCTTGGCTGCAAAGTGCCTCGGCATCTGTCCACACCCGTAGTAGTTACGGTCATTCTCTGGTATGTGGTCCACATCGTGAAAGATGAGGCAGTCCCAGTCCAAGTCCTTCATTGCTTCCCGAAAGCCAACGTTGAAGAGCATGGCACGGTTAAAGGGTTGGTTTCCAGCCTAGGAGGGAAAAAGTTCCTTTTCAAGGGGAATCCCCACAGTTTGTGCATCCTCAGCTTTGTCTAGAAAACCACAGAGGGCAGCCAGCTCCCACATCCGTGCCACAAAAGGAAGTGATGTATTGGAGCAGGCTAGCGAGATCAACCAACACTGAAATATTCACTTTATAGTACAGGAGCTGAAGTCTTATTACTCAGACACTTGAAAAAATCCCCAATTTTGGTCAATCTTTTTAAGCTAGAGCTAAATATGGAGGTGTGTTTACTAGGTGGCTGAAGCCAAACAGCTTAAGTGACAAGTTCACGTACACATCCAATGATAGTCATGTTTTACACTCACTGAAGTCTTCTACATACTGCCCAAATAAGAAATGTTTAACTCTGGTTAGACATTCCCGTGCCTAGGGGATGCTCCCTGGAACTACTGCAGGGATACACAGAAACAATGCAGCATTGTCTAAACTGCAAATACCTGATCCAGAGCTGTTTTTCAAAAAAATAACTCCCACAAAACAGAATTTAAAAAAAAATTAAACAACAACAAACCAAATTATCTCAGTTTTTCAGATAAAACCAGACATTTCTGGGCACATCTCCTAGCTGTGCCACTTACAGGCTGAAGCGGGACAACTTACGTATTGCAACATGACCCCTAAACGTGCCAAAGGTTAAAAGATGTGCTCTGGCAGGGACACTCCTTGGGACACGGTGCAGAGCCACGCTTGGAGCGTTGGCAGACACGTTCTCAGTGCAGCCCGTCCCCCAGCTGCCCCGGGGTCACTCACTTGTTCCACAACGTAAAAGGCGAACTGTAAACGTTGCCGCTGCAGCATGGGAATAAGGTGTCTGAAGAGGACGGGAAGATGCTCGTATCGATTGCGGAATGGGATCAGGATCGCCACCTGATGAGGAGAGGACACGGCTCTTACTGCACCGCACCAGTGGCTCCCGCTGCCGACCGCTGGGCTGGGGAGCAGAACTGGCTGGTGCGGGGTTATAGGAGGGGGAGCAGGACTAAACAAGGTGTCTCAGCTCTCCCAGTGAATCTCCTATTCACTTTCTGAGGGATTGTTGCTTTGGAAAAATTCAACGTCACCTTGAGTGAAAGGGAGACCTGCAGTGTCTCTTCATCACAGCAGGAGTGGGGACACTAAAGCAGCCCCCTTAAGTTCACCATTTCTTCCCTGGGCACTGCAGCCCCACATTTCAGAGCTCCTCAGATCATTGCTCTGAGGCTGCAGCACATCAAATATGTTCCCATTAACGTCTTCCCAAGGCCTGCCCGGGCTCCCTGTCCACCCCACACTCAGCAGGGACACAGGGCTGCCCAGCTCCCAGGTACCTTCCAGCGAGGCAGGCAGTCGCTCGGCTTCCAGTGGCCTCCCAGCTTGATGGAAGGGTCTTTAGAGAAGAACTGGTGGATGTCCTCCATGGTGATCTCGCTCATATTTACATCGATGGGGCCCTCTGCAGAGAGAAGCAGAGGGGGAATGAGGAATTGCTGAGGTCCTGGGGTGGCTCGGTGCAGCACTTTGCTGCATCCCTGCCCTCCATCCCCAGCACTCACTGCAGGCAGCTTCTTCTCTTCCCCAGCATCAGCAAAAACAATTAGGAAATGATGCTGATGGTGACACCTCCACCTCCTTGGCAGCTGGGCTCTGCTCAGCCTTTGTAGCCCCTGTGCTATGCAGCTTCCTAGCAGAGACCCACACCAGCCCAGATATCCCTCTACCCACATAGGTTTCCAGCAGACAGAACCACACATCTCAGTACAGAGCATTTCCCCCCTTCTTCGGAAACATTTGCCCTCAAAAGCCCGATTTCCCACTGCAGGATGGCTTTGGTGGAAGCATTTCTCCCAGCTGCAGCTTCCTGAGGGGGGGGAGGTTCCAGCCTGTCTCCCACACCAGCCCTGGCACAGCTGTACCCGGCACAGCTCGGGGTTGGGCCTGGCAGCGCTGCTGAGGCACAAGGGAGCCACCCTGCCGCCACTGGCCCTGGAAAAGGGCTGGCAGAGCCTTTTCACCGGCTCCCAGCACACAATCCCTCTTTTGTTCGTGTTTGCCAAGCAATGGGCTCCTGCTTCGGCAGGGAGAGGAGCCTCCAACACAGCAGGGATTAATTCCTGAGAGTGGGTAAACAATGATTTCCCAGGAGGGAACTGGGCTCTAAACAGCACTTCCATTCATCCCCAGGTGCCTGGCAGGGAAAGGTGCAACACTGGTGAGACTGGGAATGCCACTACTTCAGGGGGAGCAGGACAGGGGCACAGGGCTGTCAGGATGCCACTCACTCATAGAAGGGAGCCTCTCGGGACAGGTGTTGTTGGGGAAGTAGGTAAAGTCTTCAGGAAGAAACGTTGTGGCTTGGAGAAAGGTGTCGTTGTGGCTCAGATCAAGAGGATAATCTGGGGAATGGAAAAAAAAAAAAAAAGAAAAGTTTAAACTTGAGCTGTAGGTCTGTTATTTCCATCCACCTTCCCATGCCACTGTGAGCAGACTCTGAAATCAGCCGTGGCTGAGGATGTTCCCAGTGGCACAGCTGTGTCCCCAGTGGCATGTGCTCTAGCCTTGCAGCCCAGCTGGGTGCTCATCCTCCTCCTGGGGCAAGTGGCTGCAGAAGCCCGGCTGCCTCAGACAGCACCACATCAAAGAAACCTTTTGCGTTTTCTGGCCAAAGAAAGAATTCTGAGCATCACGTTTAGGTATCACAAACAGTTCAAAGAAAAGGATCATGTGGCTTTTGGAAGTAAAAGCTACCTTGTACCCTGTCCCTGAAGGACCATGGCACAAAGAGAGGGGATGTGCTCCTCCAGCAAGTGTGCTCTTTTCCCAAAAAGCTGAGAGAGGGAAGTCCACAGGCAGGATGCAATGCCAACTAGGACTGTCAGTGCAGTATCCTACACAGGGAAATCCTGTCTGGAATCCTCCTCAAAGGATCAATAAAAACTATCACGTTACACACAGAGTTTCCTCTGCTTCACATCGTGCAGGAGCAGAGGAGCCCCTGTGCCCCAGCAGTCACAGCAGTGCCCAGCATTTTTCTCCAGCCTCCTCACTGCCTACATCCTTTGACCTCCTGGGCAATGCCCCTCCAGCCTGGTACACCTGTAGATGTTTTAAAGAGGTTTTCCCCTTGTCCCCCTGGGACAAGTCATTGCTGGCCTGACATTTGCTTTATCATGCTAGTACTTACCATCACGTCAGTAATATTGTTTATCTGCTCAAATAAGAGGTATCCAAACTATCTTGAGACTCAAGATGGACTGTAAACACAACCTTAAGGGCTTTTCGAGTACGATAGATGTTACTTTGGATTCTTGATACTGCTGTAAATTTCCATAAGCAATTTTCCCCTTTAAGCCCCATCACCAGAGCACACTCTCAGTACTCAGCCCAGCTGACAGCACATGGTGGAGCTCAACTCCCCTGTTTTGCACTAAGGGCTGCCCTTTTTGCTTGTGGAAGCATAGAAGTGACCCCTTTTTGTCTCACCAAACAGGAAACCTATTATTGCATCTATTAGCAAATGCTGGGAAAGTTGTAACTCACTTCCTCAAAACAAGAGGGAAAAACAACTAAGGGCAAAGAATAAATGCAGATGGATGGGGACAAGCACACTGCACTTGCATCAAACCACCCTGTGCTTGGTTACCTTGCCATCCAGGGGAGGTATATATCACATTTTTAAGGAACCTGCACAGAAATCAAAGCCCCAGGTCCCAGGAGGGCATACACAAGGCAGCACTGCATAAAGAACTGCTGCCTGCAGCCCCTTGCTGGGGTATGAGTGATGTGTGGGAGAGGCTGTGATTCAGAAAGCAGCAGCAGCTACCTCCTTCCCAGAGCTCCTGTGTGGCTGGAGCAGGGACAATCAGAGGGGCCACAGGGTCTTCTTCAGCCCAAATTGGTTTGTGACCTGTGCCAGCTCATCCCAGCAGCAGCATCCCTCTCCCTGGATGTGCAGGGTACCCTGCCCACTGCTGCCTGAAGGGTAGGATGGGGAAGCAACCAGGAGCTGCTAGGACTGTCAAGGCTTTTGCTGGGTCCCTCCCTGCAGCTGTACTGGGCAGACTTCCTCTCCCAGCTGTCACACTGCCTCACTGCCCATGGCAGTGTGGGGACAGTGCACTAACCAGGCAGTGCCACCCATCCAGATCCCTCTGAGGCACCAAAAACACTCAGGGAGGGAAGGTTCTGATCCCAGTGTTAATGTAATCCTTGTGGCCACAGCACCAAGTGACTTCCAGGTGTCACTGCCATCCATCCTGAGTCTGCCTGACCTGCCTGCCAGGGAAGGTCTCCAAGGACGTGTGTAGTGCTTGTGTATGAAACCATCCTCGTGGCCAGAGCTCTCAGGGCAGGAGGGTTATCAACACATGCCTGTGCAGCTGGGACAGATGGGTATGAGGTTCGAGCAAAACCTGGTATTTCAGAAGCAGCAGCAGCACTGGTATCACTGGCACTGAAAGGGTAGGTAACCAGTTCTCTGCCCACTGAAGGAGCACACAGCAGCTTTTTGGAGAACTCAGAGCCCCATGGGCCAGGGCTGCAGTGGGATGAAGGCTCCTCTCACAGCAAGCAGCGGAGATGGAGTGCCTGACCCTCCTCCCTTCAGGGGATCAGCTACTCCCTCACCCTGCCTCTGCTTTACTTGATGTTTCCACTCTTAAAAATAGCCCAGGGTGGCTGCCCTGGCTGACCTCGTCAGGGAGAGGAGGTGACCCGGGGTGTCCATCTCCTGCGTAAGTCAACAGTTTCCCTCCCGTGCCCATCCCCAGTCAGGGCACAGCTGAACTGGTGACTGCACCATGAGCTCCTCAGCAGGCTGGGCAGCAGAGATACGGCCAGTATTTTTGTTAATGAGGAAATAATCTCTCCTTGTAAAACTCTGTCAGCCTCTGCTGCTGAACCCTCACTGGTGAGGAGCAGAGCTGAGCTCCCCCACCCTCCACCGCAGCCTGATGGCAACAGCACCAGCATGGGGCAGGGGTGACAGGACAGCAGGGAAGGTGTCACCAGCCCGGCAGCAACGCCTCGCCCTGGCTTACACAGAGCCATGAGCGTTTATGCTTCACTGTACCACATTTACACCACAACTTGTAACCCTGTTTATAGATATCTGGATGATGAACAGGCTGGGAGGGGGAGCCTGTGCCTCCACTCCCTGCATCCTGCCCAAAGTTCAATATATTATTTGTGGCAGATCTCCAGCCAAGTCATCTCAGTTCATCCTTGCATGGGAAGAGTGAAGCTTATGAGCACAGGCTCTTCCACGTGCACGGAGCCGGAGCTCTGCGCAGGCGCACGCCTGGAAAGGAATTTTTTAAATATGAAACCTGATCCTTGCACTGAATTTGAAAGTGTTTACCCTCAGACTGCTTGAAGCTACAAGTTGAATTCCTGGAAAGCAAAAAGGTTTTCAGCTCAAATCCCATCATTTCAGATTTTCATCCCTTATACAAGTTACAAGCATTTGAATTTTTTGTATCTACAAAAATAAACATAATTTATATATATAGCATATATATACATAGTATCCATATATATATTAGGCATTTTTATGTTACATATATATTTTTATATATATAAAAATAAAAGAGGCAGACAATCCAAGTTCCCATCCTGCATTTACCAGCATAAATTAATTCCTTCCACTTAATTTTTCAAAGGAAATAGAACCTTTGATCAAAATCACAATTGTTCAAGAAATACCTGAGTCATTCACGCTGCTGTTCCTCTTGGCATAGGCACTGCGGACCACCTGCTCGTACACCTGAGCTCCTATAGTTCGCATGTTTTCACGGATCATGATGCCCTGGGCTTGCATCATGAAGAGGTAGGTGTTCACTGCAAGGGAGGAAAAATAAAGGAATATTTCCATCAGCATCAGCTGATGATCAGAAAGAGAAATCAGCTCCTTTTGGAACCAATCCTAGCCTTCTGTTTGGTTTCAGTTCCTTCCTGCCAGGAGGATCCTTGGGTTGCACATGCCTAGGTTGCCCGACGGGAGCTGGGAAGGGCACGGAGTCAGGAAGCGGAGGCGTAAAGCACGTTTGGAAACCCGGCTGGTTAACGAGGGAACATACCCAGCCAGACCTGACAACCAGGCTGTAACACAGCACTGCAGCTTAAACAACAGCACCTTTTGCTCCTTAATTAGGGAGGTTTAATTAGGAAATATCATTATAACAGGAAACCAAGCTGCGTGCCTGGAGAAGGGCAGTCGTTCCCAGACTGAAGCAGCGAGGGCTGACACTTGCTTGGCAGAGATACCCCAACAGGCACCACAAAGAGCATCCCTGCACCAGGCTCCGAGCCCCTGGCACACCACACACCCTGGGGCAGGCAGCAGCACAAGCCCTGGGTCCCCAGGGCAGCCCCCAGCCAGGTTTCTTCCCCCTCTTCTTTCCTGCTGACCCCATGCCCTGGCACAGCTCAGGCTGAGCCTGCTTAGGTTTCAGTTTAAGCTGACACCCCGCTGGCAGGGCCAGGCCCCAAAGCAAACAGCAGCAGGCACAGCCCTGCGTCACCAGCAGCTCCCATGGGGACAGCAGGATGGCCACCCACAGGGACAGCAGGGTGGCCACCACGCACGCCACAGCACCCCTCACCAGCATCACTGTGCCAGCCACAGCCCCTCAGTGAGGTTTTAGGGTTAATAAAATGGGGGGAAAAAAAAGAAAAATCTTGATTTGCACATAGGGAGGAGGGGCAACCTGGAAGGCCAATTCTACACTAGGAATTAAAAAAACAGGTCAAAAGATACCAGGGGAGGGATGAAGAGGGCACTGGGCCAAGGAAACAACAGGGACCCTGCTCAGGGGAGGGCAGCGGCTGGAATGTCACCAGGAAACATCCATAACAGACAGGTCACTTCTACAGCAGGCATATCACAGCCTGGAACCGGCAGCTGCCAGTGCCAGGAAGGCACAGTCACGGCTGGAGTCCCCGGGAGCACAGATTAGATATGGCACTGCAGGAGGCAGCACCGCCACTGGACAGTGAGGGTCCCCACCCCGCCCAGGGGGACACACTGCTGGGCCTGCTCTCCCCTTCTGCACCCACCTGGCAGCTCTGGAAAGGGTGCCCAGATGTATTTCCCAATCCCAACTGTATTTTGGTTTTGCACAGTAAAGTATGTACTTGAAAGGGGGACAGAGCCCCATGCCATGCCCAGCTGCTGCCCATGCCCAGCCTGTCTCTGAGCCATGGGGAATCACCAGATATTCAGCAAGAAGGGGGTCAGCTCCATGAAGTGCTTGACAACTGTCTTTAAATGTCCATTTCCAGCCCTTCCTTTCCCATACACATACCCTTTGCAGTGGGGCCAGCGATGCTGCTCCTTACAGCAGGAAGGAGCAGGAGGTGCCTCAGCCAAAGCTGCACCCAAAACCTCTCTGCTCACCCACCCGTTCTGGGGGCAGCTCTGCAACCCAGAGTGAACGCTGGGTCAGCTGGTGACAGCTAGCTATGACATAAAGTTGTGCTCTGGTGCAGTTCCTTGGCCAGATGCCCCCGTTTCAATGACAGCAAGAGGTACAGAGTGCTGCTCCTGATCAGAACAACAGGGAATTTGCTTCAGCAGATGCCCAGTGATAAGGCTCAAGGAAAAGCTGGCATTTTTGATGTGGCACCACAGATCTGAAACAAACATAGCTGAAATTCCCCATGAGAAGCCTTACATCCAGCCCCAAAACCTTCACAAGCTCACACTCATCTCCAGCTCGGAGCTCATCACGAAACCACATCACCTCCCAGCACCAGCAGCCCAAAAACCAGGGTGCTAGTCAAGATCCAGGCACAGCTCCTCTCCTTTGCACAGAGCAAAGGGTGGCTGAAGCCACTCAACTGAGATGTTTATCAGGCCCAGGTTGCTGCTGAGGGAAGGGGGGCAGCAATCCTGCACCTTCTGGCTCGTGCAGAGCTGCAGTCAGAGGCAAGGCACAATTCGCTGATGCTGATCAAGTAATTTCACTTTTTACTTCATTATGCTTCGACTTGCTGGGGAGAGCAGAACCAGGTTTGGTGAAGCATGAAAGAACAGGAGAGACAAATCGGCATCCAATCCCTGGTTAATTTGAGGAAGAGGGAGGTTTGTCGGGCGCAGTGAAAGCGCCGTTTGTTCCCCTCCACGCCGGGCAGACGGAGCAGGGCCTCGCCACAGCCACATGACACGGCTCGCTGGGTCGGGCTGCTCCGAGCTGCAGCAGGAATCCTGAGCAGACTGTCACAGCAGCCACCATCCCAGGGGAGCACGGGCATGAACAACACCGGCTTTGTGTCAGGCAGCAGTTGCCTTTTCACGTATTAACCCCTTTAAGCAGATGATTAAGGAGATAACCTGGCCAGGTATGAGCTGTGCCAT
Organism: Pyrocephalus nanus; assembly: GCA_038380795.1. Classification (NCBI taxonomy): domain Eukaryota; kingdom Metazoa; phylum Chordata; class Aves; order Passeriformes; family Tyrannidae; genus Pyrocephalus; species Pyrocephalus nanus. The sequence goes on from CM076277.1 coordinate 5,236,039, forward strand.
CAACATGCCACAAACCCAAGAGCCCCCCAAAACCACAGCAACCCCAGCCAGAGCTCCTTCTCCTACCCCTGAAACAAACCGGCTGCACAAGATAAGCCTCACAAACACCACGTTTATCCAGAACATGCAATTCACTCAGGTCAGAAAATCGGATTTGGAACATATTATTGCAAACATTTCACTCCCTGTGTGCACACGGTGTTTAGATCAGCTCCATGGGGCTGCCATGTCCAGGGCTGGGTCCGCACCAATATTTGAGAATTCCTGTACCAAGCTCAAATCTCACCCCTCCTCCGTTTACTGCACTTCTAATGAGCAAATTTGCCATATTTTAAATTTACTAAGGCTGGCCTGGCTGACCCTAGAGAGCCCAGGGCCCCTGTACCCACCAGCGGGGATGGAGATTCCGATCACCCCTGAGCATCGGCTGCTGCACACACAGGCTTGCAATGCACTGGGCCTGGACTGTGGCTCAGCCAGAAAGCAATTCCCTGTGTTGTGAGATACTGCTAATCTAATCACACAGGATGATCTCAAAAATTACACTGGCCTTCTGCCTTTCTTCCCCTTGAGCACACAGCACTTCAGAGCACGTACACGGAGCGATAACAGCCCAGCTACAGCCACGGGACAAGGAATGTGATGGGAGAGGTGAGATGGCCCTTTTACTATCAATTTCCAGCAGACCCTCACTGCCCACACAGAAAACGAGCAAAATTTAAGAACCCATTTGCCCAAATGACTGCCTTGAGATTATTCTTGTTGATTCATTAAAGGACAAGTCAACTCCACTGTGATTTAAACACATGGAAATCACCACAGCTTGTCAGCAACAAGAGCAGAGGCACACAGCTTCACCTCAGGGCTGTGGACCACTCAGAATGCTGCACCCCAAACCCCCTGCTCTCAAGCAACAGGGAGGGTAAGTGCTCACCCCAAGCCAGGAGTGGATGCAACAACTTCAGCCTGGGAGGTAAAGTCCAATTATACAGATGAGAGCTGAAATCTTCCTGTAATCATTTCTCTGTTAGTATTTTCGGAGCACTTCTAATCAAGAAACAGCTGACTCTCTCATGGAAAATTAGTTTTGTCGTGATGCTATGTACTAGAAGAGGCAACAGAGTAATTTGCAGCTTGGGAGTTGATTTGGAAAAGGACTGAGTGTGATCCATGCTGCCTACAGACACAGGAAGGGGACAGTCCTGACACATCTCACTCCTGACCCTGACATGCTTCCTGCGGAAAGGACCTTCCTCCAGCAGCCCCCGGCAGGGGGGATGGAGGGGTATCCCGAGCCCCATGCTGGGAGGGCAGTCACTGGGGCTGGGGTCAGGAAGAGGGGCCGGGTGGCTCACAGCAGCCCTGCATGCCTGCAGCAGTATCAGCATCCAGCACGGCAGCCAGGCTTTCCTGAAGAAGGAGCAGGTCTTCCTCTGCTTTGAGATTTAGGGCTTTCTGTCACATTCAGCAGTTTTCCTGGTTCATTAGTCCACCCACACTGCAGAAGCACAGAGGGGCTGTTTGAGTTTATCATGGTCTCACAGCTACGTGCAGCCTTCTCCCGCTGGCAGCCAGAGCTCAGTCCCGGCAAGGGCAACCCCTGCCAGCCCCCAGAGCCCCCATTTCAACCAACAGAGTCACAAAACAGTGCCCAGCTAGAAAAACTGCCCCTGAACACTCAGCCAGACCCTCAGAGTGAGCATGACATGCCCAGCAGAGCTTGTAGGACATCTCACGTGGGAGGTGTGGCACAGACTAGGGAGGGGTGATGGTCCTGCAGGCAGCAGGGATGGGTGCCCAGGTCACCCCAGCACCCTGCCAGGGCTGGGAGATCCTGCCCACTGCAGACACCTCCCGCAGGGCCCAGAGACTGTGAAACCAGCAGAGTCATGTCTACGATAAGCCTTTTGCTAAGCTCTCCCAGCAGATCCCCAGCATCAATCCAGCTCCATTAGCATTAGCAATACAAAGGGGTTTAATCAAACTAAGCCTCTAAGGCACAGATAGACAGTTAGGATAGTCTTAACTCGTAAATAACCCAACTAGGAATGTAGCAGCATCCCAGCGCTAATACACCATGAGACCTCTGTCTCTATTAGCTTTCCAGTGGCACCGTATTCCCCAGACGTGCTGAATGCCAGAACAATTAAATAAGAGGTTCCTATTAGTTTTAGAGAATTTAATATTAATGCCATCGCTGTTACTTAGCCCTTCGCCTCTAAATAGCACAGGAAGGAATAATTTGATACATTAAATGGTTTAAGAATTAACAGTGCAGCAGCAGCAGCAGCACTGAGCTGGTAATTACAAACCACTTGTGCCCAAAATTGGCAAGTCGGCAGCCTGCACGTGCATGGAGCAAATGGGAAGATGGAAGGCTGCAGTGACACTTGGTCAAAACCTCAATATGGGGAATTTGCATCTGAACTGTCTTAGAGAAAAGTGACCCTGGGGACGCCTCAGCAAGAGGAGGGAAGTCCACATTATTCTAACAGAACCTAAATTTTAATGTACAGATTTAAGGTGGCAACTGTCATTTGCAATCCCCACAGCTGGCTGAGCTAAGGTGTTTGTGCCACTCACTTTGAAGAGCACTGCACTGATTTTGGGACACCCATCAAGAGGAGCATGACATGCTCTGCCATACGTGGGAAAACTCAGAAGGCTGAGGGAACTCATGTAGCATCTACAGCAGCAAAGCACCCACGGCAGGAGCTCTGCACCCTGACAGCAGGCAGTGCTGGTGGTGGGATTGAGCCCCACGTCACCCAGGCACAGTCACACCCATGGGGACAGTGGGCAGCCCAGCTCCACACAGGTGGGAAAACCAGGACAGTTTACCAGGGCAGAACACCAGGGATGGCTGCAGGATCACACAGGGCTTTGCAAATCCTAAGAGCAGCTGAACTCCTGAGCTCTGCTGCAATTCCTTTTTCCGAGGAAGGGCGTAGTGACACATGTAGGCTGAAGCACAGACCATAACAAGCATTTGCCCAAGTTAAATATTACCCTTCCTTGAGAGATTCAGACTCTCCTACTTTAATTGTCGTTCAGGAGATGCGATTGCACATGACTGCATCTCCTGTTTGCTCTCCATCCCTCTTTCACAGCCAGGGGGGCAGCTCCCCCCCCCTCTCCAGCCAGCCTGCCCTCCCCATCCCGCTCCCTTCGCCAGGGTCAGCTCAAACACTTCCACGGAGAAGCAGATCATCAGCTGCCAGCAGATTTCTGTGCACGCAGAGCACAAACACGCAGCACTCGCTGGGCACTTGTGGGCACCGAGCAGCGAAATGCGCAATCAAAGGCTCTTCAGCAGCAGTGACACGGACACCGACCTCCGGGCTGGCAGCACCGGCTGCTGCTGCCACAGCAAACATTTACACTTCCAAACATTTACAGTTGGGTGCTTGTTCCTTCGGTTCATTAGGAGACAAAGCGGTGGGAATTCCTGCATCCCGGACACCATCTCAAAGCGTCAGGAATGCCGATGCCTGAGCCCAGTGCTCATGTGGGATCAGGATGAACAAACAGAGGGAGAGCTTTGCTTAAGAAAAATAATAAATAAGAATTAAGTGAATGCTTGGGCAAGCAAGGGAGAGGCAGATACTCCCCAGCACTGTCCTTGAAGCAGGAGGGCAGGGAAGGACATGGGCTGCTTGGGACAGCTCCTCATCTCCCAGGCCCTGGAAACTGGCACAGCTGTAGGAGAGAAAGGAAATCCTCTACTGCAGGCAGCCCCCACCACCAACCTGGGCATCCTACTCCAACAGGCAGTTGTAGGACATGCAGGAAAAAGGGGACACGTGGGGTGGTACTGCCCAGGACAGGCAGTCAATAGGGAGTTTTCACCAGCTGAAGCAATCTAGAATACAGCCGGACCAGAGAACAGGAGGCAGGTGGGATTTGGATTTAAAATTTCTATATACATCACACACCAGTTAACTAGATTTTGAAATCACTGATTTGTTAGTTTTCCAAATTAGGAGATTAAGTATACCCATTGGAGATTATGAAATTGTCAAGATAAAAACAACTTAAGAGTCATGGATTTACTGACTCAGCTCACACACTGCAAACTGCACTGTCTGGAGTTTTAACACCCCGACTTTCATAGAGAAAAAAAGAAATGGTTCTGTTGTTTAGGCTATTCCTCCCCCCAGAAAAAACAAAGACCTGATTTTTCAAGCATGTTTTACAAGTTCAGCATGGCTGAACAAAAAGGGTTATCACATGTACAGCCTCATGTCTGCTGCAACAGAGCTGTTCCAAAGGGGGGGGTCCAAGAAGCTGTTCCAGGTCAGTGCTTTGCCTCTCACACCAGGCTGGACCATCCCAGTTAACTCGGGTGAGGCAGCACGGCTGCCCAGCTGGCAGAAACGCGGGGCAGGGTTTGTGGTTGCAGCATCAGGACAGCAGTCATTCTTCGCTCAATTCAGCAAGACCCACGGCACATCTTCCACTGCCATTTATGGCTAAAGCATAGCCCAGCATGTCCTATTTACATCCTGTCTCCAAAAAAAATTACCACGGGAAAGCCCTGCTCCCAGCCTGGTTTGCCCACGATGCACAGGTCCCAGGGGACCTGCTTCTTGCCATGGGAATGGCGGAACCTAAGAGAGGGCTGGCCTAAGCTGAACCACTGGCTGTCCCTGTGCCTGCAACCTCAGCAGGGCAGGAATCACCCTGGGGACACACCATGGCCACCCCAGGGCAGGTACAGAGTGCCACCCTCCGCCCATGCCCAGGCATCCACCCTGGGCATACACAGGCACCACGGTGACTGCCCTGATCAGCAGGACAAGAGCCACCTCCAGGAGCTGCAGGCTCTCTTCTGACCTGAGCCTGGGCATTCCCTCATCTCAGTGAGGCCCAGAGCCAGGTGACACACTGCAATACCATGGCTAGTGAGAATAAAGCATCCCACAGCTGCTGCTTCTGCCCTGACAGTACAAAGGCTGATTTGCAGCAAGCACAGTTTGCACCATGGAGACTGCATGTAAGGAGAGATCCCTCTGTAGCATTACCCCAAGACTGTCCCTGCTGTGGTTTCTTCTCCATACATTGCCAGGCCTTAGGAAAGCAGCCATACCAGCAGCCAGGGAAGGAGCAGCCACAGCCCCACCTCCACATTATGGATCTGCCTGGCTCATCAGCCCTTTTCAACTGCTAAAAAATTCTCCAAGCTGGAACTCTTCAATCACATGGGATTATTGTTGTCCAAGATTTTCAAAGGCAGCAGCTCAGAGCTCCCTGCCAAGGGTACTCTCACCATGCAGTTCCATTTAAGACCCACAGCAGCTTGGCCTCCACAGTCAGATTACAGAGTTGCTCTTGTCTGCAATAATTAAAGGCTGCACTGCGAACGGTCCCTCCAGCTGCTGTGTTTTATTAGAACAAAAAAAGCTATCAGAGAGAGGGTGCAACTTTGAACTTCCAACACACAGGCCATTACCTATGGGATTTTGCAAGAACTTGGATGTCCTAAGACATTTGTTAGCTTTGTTGTGAGCTATGTAGCCTTGGAATACCTAACATTTTTTATATGATTTTCTTCTGCCTGACAAACAAACTGGTAATGCAGCTGCTGTAAATAAATTAACTGATCCCATTATCAGCACCGGGAATGACTTGATTAGAAACAAATCATCCCTGTATCTATGAACTTATCTAATACCTGAGAGACTGCCCATCAAATCACAGCCTGTGTGACGCCTTTCTATGTGTCAGCAGAAAAAGCAATGGTTGAGTCTGTTTGGCATGCCTTGAACAGGGGAAGAGAAAAAGTCCTTCCTTCCCTCACCCCCCAGACCTGTCCCTTTGGGGAACCAGATCCTGGGGCTCAGCACACGCAGACCCCTGTGTAGAGACAGCAGGGCAGTGCCATGCCTCATGGCTTCCCCCAGCATTGCCCTCCTCTCCTGCCTCTGCTGACTCATCCCTCCTGCCCTGATACGGCCAACATTTACCAACAGTGTGTCCACGCTGGCGCCAGGCACAGGAAAACCCTAAACCTTATCATGGGAAGGGGGATTAAAGTGCCCTGGCATCAGAAAGCAGATTCGCACCGCCCTGTACACAGCACCACACTCAGAGCTGTGCCTAAGCACTGCCATTAAGTTACACATTAATCCCAGATAAGCAGCCACAAGGCTATTGAGCCAGCAAGCTCAGCAAGGGATCAGCCTGTCCACAGCCCCAAGCTGTAACCCGGGTCCAGGATCCACCCCAGGGTGATGGGACACCGCTGACTGCAAGGGACAGGAAGCCTGTGGATCCCAGACTCCCACTCCACAGGCTCTGTTGGGTTTATACAAACAGGGGAAGGACAGGGGAAGCACATTCAGAGGCTGCTTGTGAGCAGGCTGTTGGGATGGGATGCTGGACACCCAGCCCAGCTGCTCCCAGCAGCCTGGGGCACAAGGTGCCCTGTACGTCCCACCACGGGCAGAACAGCCATTGCTGCCTCCTCCTGCCTCATGCCACCAGCCCTCTGGCTCTGCAATTGCTTGGGGGCCTCCAAGCCAAAGTTCTTCCCTATCACCCCCTCACAGCCCTGGGGAGGGACCAGCACACATAAGGGCACATCAGCAAACACCCCTTCACTCCGTCCCCAACAGAAACACCTTTAAGCTCCTCTCACACAGCAGCAACTCAAGTTTAAGACTTAGAGCTGAGCGTCTGCCGAGGGATCTGATCACTTGTTCATCAGTATGACCAACGGGGCAGAGTGGGGGGGAAATAATAAACTAATCAATTCCAGCCTGTCTGCAGCCAGAAGCCAAGCTCTGCAAACACGAGTCAGACATTTGGCTACCTTGAAAAAGATAAACATGCTGGGAACTGGAGGCCAGTGCTCCCAGATCAAGCATTCAGAGCGGCTGGGCAGGCAGTGAACTCCTCTGGGCCAGGACAGCCCTATGGGGAAGGAGCTGGTTGGTGTTGATGTTCCACAGACCCTGCTCACACTACCCCTCCAACCCACTGGGCATGGCACCAGTCCACAGAGACGCAGCAGCCCACCCTCCTCCTCCTCCCAGCCATTCCCTTCACACTGGATAACAGGATTTTAGACTACACTAATTTATCCACTCAAGCTACCCAATTTGTCCAGGTTGTGTTTGCTTCCCTAAGGTATTACAGCTAAAGACCATCCTCCTCTTTGCCCCCATCCCCTACACAGCTGAGCCCTTGGCAGCCCTATAAATGCCATGTCACTCTCCAGCGGCATCCCAAAATGTGAGGATTTGTGACCCACTCCCCAGCTGGGGTGGACACCCCATGTGCAGAAGGGCAGCTGCTGGGGGAGGGCAGCACAGGGAAAAGGGTTGGTGTCAGCACCCTCCATGAGCCCTGCTTTGCCATCAGCTTTCTGCAGTGCAGCAGCAAACCAGACAATCACCATGTTGACTGGCAGTTTTCCTGTTTTATTTAGGTGAAAGCAGGGTTAACTTCGAGTGCCCTGAAGCTGGGCAGCCCCCGCCCCCCTTCTCACCACAGCTCCCTCCATCTGCTCTTGCCCTATGGCCCTTCCCAGCATGATGCACAGAACAACCAACCCTGGAGCTGCTTAAGAGGGCCAGGTACCAGCAGAGACCCTGCTGCTGCAGCCTAGAAACTGTCAGACCATTTGGTACAGCCCAAGACACCGAAAAGCTGGGCTGACGGGATGATTGCATGCTAGCAAGCCCGCCCAGGCCTCTGAAACACAAAGGGATGCTTGACCAATCCTTGCCTGTAATTACACATACAAGTTAGGGCAGGAAGATGCATAATGGGTCTGAGCTGGAGGAGAACTGAGGCAGAGCCTCATTTGCAGGTCTGATTAGCAATAAATTAAACATGGAACACTTTACACCCGGCCGTCACACAAGATGCTCTGCCAGCCCTGCAGCAGGGCTCAGGCTACATCCAGGAGAGACAGGGCAGCCAGGGCAAGGGACCCCCACGCCCACAGCATGGGCGGGACATGGCTGAGTACGCCCTGCATTTGCCCCAGGGTTATTCTGCTGCAGCATGTGCTGAGGCAAAGACACAAGCAGGTCTGAGAGCCAGAGCAGAGAGATGTTTGCAAAGCCCCAGTGGTGCTGTGGGCAAAGAGGAAGAAGTGGTGATGCTGTGGGGAGCACCTGCTGCTGCCTGAGAACAGTCTGGTTCACCCCAAAGCAGAAGTTGCCCGTCTCTGTCTCCCCCAGCCAATCCTTTTGGTTGGGGTATTTTCTGCTTTACGTGCAGTGCCGCCAGTCACGTTCACCAAGCAGGAGAGCCGTGAGCTCTGGTTGCCCTCCTTGCATCAAACAGCAGCGAGACAGAGGCTGGTTCCTGGAATAAACTTCTCTTTTTAAGAAAGAGAAAAGGTGTTTTGAATAACCAGGGTATTTTCAACAGCTTGCTCAGCTGGGACATCTCGTTGCATGCAGGTGAAGTGGTGCAGAGCACGTTCACAGACACAGGGACAGGGCACCCAAGAGTACCAACACACCTCTCCTGGCAAAAAAACTCAACCTTTGCAGGAAAGAGACACCACAACAGCTTGGACAATGCCCTTGCCCTGCCACTTCAGGCAGACCTTGATAAGCTCTTGACTAGGAAGTCATTTTAAACTTGCCTCCATACCTGTCTATAGTGACAATTCCTGACCGTGGGCTGCCCCTGCACAGCAGAGGCCGGAGCAAGAAGTGAGTTCCTCTGGGGTGGCAGCAGCAAGGAGCATCCTCTGCTCCGTTCCTGCACAACCAGTACCAGCTCCTGCACCGTCACCGTTGAAATCCCACAGGGTCGCAGGGCAGTGCTGCAGTGGGGACCAGGACAAGGGGAGATGAGACCCTTGTGGGCTCCAACACTGGTGGCAGCCACTGCAGGGGGTGCAGGGCTCTCGAAAGCACTGGAGAATGTGGTCTCTGCTGCAGAGCCACACAAGCTCACTCCAGAGTCACAGCTGCTATTCTAGGAGGTGGAAGCTGGACTGCCAAATGCCAGAGCACCTCCCTTACCTGTCAGCAAGGAGCTTTATGAAACATGGTTTTAAACCAAAAACTAGAAAAAGGAAACCTTCTCCCCCAAATCCTCTGAGATAGTCGATGACTGACAACATTCACACGCTCCTACCTCCCCATCACCTCAGACTTCTCCTGTCTGGTTTTGCATTTGGGCACTGCTGCAGTGAAACCTGCCTGCTGAACTTCCCTTCCCAGCTTCTTCGAAAGCAAGCCTTGCCACACAGGCACACGGCTGAGGAATATTCCCACTCAATAGCTGGTCTCCCGGCTGGCATTTTCAAGGGCTTTGATCCATGCCAAATAAGGCAATCAGCTTAGCCCTTGATTAAATACATAGCATAATCCACCTAAATCTTGTTAGCCGAGAAGCAAGTTGCTCGTCTCACTAGTTGTGGGTGGCATTGTGTGTCACCGCCAGGCAAGTGGGGCTGCTGCAGCATGAAGGTGCCCCTCGGGGCAGGCAGCAACACTGGGGCAGCTGGTGACCCCACTGAGGCTGCTCCAGCAAGGCCATATGGATTCAAGGCCCAGAAGTTCATGAGATCCTTCTGCAAAGTTTCCCCTGTAACAGACAAAAGCCACTCACAGGAGGAGTCTGCTCCCTCCCAGGCCAGGGCACTGGGCACCCAACAGCCAGCAAAGCCTTAAAAAAAAATCCAGGACAAGAGAAATCCCTGATCCTGAGCGAGGGAGCCAGGCTGCAGTATGGAAAGAGGATGCACTGCAGCTCTGGGAGAATTTCACACCACAGCAGCTTCCCCTTCCTCGGGAGGAATGAATCAGTAGCCCAGGACTGTAGAGCCTCAGCAGAACAGGCTGGTGCTGAGTGGGAAGCACACCATGACAAGGGCAACCATTCCCACTGCAAGACAGGCCAGAGCCTGGTCTGGGCAAGGTGCAGCTGTGCAGCAGGGTCAGCATCACACACACACCCTGCTCCCAAGGGTGGCATCACCATCCAGTGCTCCGGTCTGCTCCCAGCAGCTCAGAAAAGCAAGGAAAAGCAGCACCATTTCCCTCCCAGCCCCAGGCCTCTCTCCACTCCTCTGCATTCCCCACATGTGCTTGTGCCATCCCCAACAGCAGGACATGGGGAACGAGGCATTTTGAGATGTCTGGCAAAAGGAAACCCTTCTTCTCCAGGTGAGTCCTGCTCGGCTCTGGGAGAAAATTTACAGGTGAGTCTTTCAAAGCCAAAGAGGCAGAACACTGAGCAAGGGAATGAAGATGCTGTTTCCCAGCACTGAGGCTGCGTGTCCCCACTCCCCACCAGTGAGCACCCCAACAGCTTCCACCCAAAGCTATGCTTTGGAAAAGACGGGAGAGATCTGCTTCTGAGATTACAGTGTAGGTATTACAGAAGTCATTAGAAGACAAATTCTCTTAAAAGTGCTATTGCTGCCTACTTCCCTCTGGGTTTCAGACCCAGCAGTTGGGGACCAGCTCTGCAGGGAAGTGATCCACTGGGGGCTTATCCCAACCCAGAGGCAAGGAGCCCTACAAACCTCTGTTCCATGCTGCATTAGCAACTCCAAGGCTTCCTGCAGCAGCCAGGCACGTTTCAACAGCTACTGGAAGGATTTTAAGTTAATTTAACCATGTTAACACATTATGGGGCTTCTGTCATCCCAATTACCCTAAAAAGCCCAGGTACAGATCTCAAGGGGAGTAAAGGGAGGAGGAAAAAAAGCAATTTAAAAATTAGTAATGAAGGGGGGGGGGGAAGTGTTGGGCACAATCCCAAAGCACAGTCTCAGGCAGATCTGGAAAAAATTTCACAGGATTTCGAACCAAAAGAAAGCAGCCAACAGAGGCAATATCTCCTTTCACCAAATGCTAGCCAGGAAGGCTGAGCAGAGCTCAGGTTGCCAGTCACCAGCTGGCATAGCAGAAATTGGGCTTTTGGCACTGGGATCCTCTCCCCAAGCAGGGCAAGGGAACGGGCTGCCCGCAGAGGAGCAGGGATGATAAATGACAGCAGTTGAGCACTGCAGGGGCATTTCACCGCTTCAGAGGTTGCTGCTATAACAATCTTCTCTGACTCAGCAACTGAAAGGGACGCTGGGAAGGAAGCACCATAAAAAAAAAAAAAAAAGTCATGCATTATTAATATGGACTCTGGCAGAAAGACATGAGTTGGAAAAACACTGAGGGGAAAAAAAAAATTACTGCAGAATAAAAGCAAGCTGCATGTGTGGAAGCATTTCACACTCCTGTGGGAGCTGCTGCGGCCAAGAGCCACCCTGTGCCCCTACCGGGTGCCCAGCTCCAAGGGAACCCCCATTTGCCAACAGGAACGTGATCTCCACTGCTTTCTCCCTCAATGCAGGTTGCTGCAGCCCTATGCAGAAACCACCACACGCCTCGGGCACAGCTACAGCAGCTCTGGGCTTCCCTGCCGCGGCACACAGCCATTCCAGCAGGTTTATTTACCTGTGGTCTGTGCATCACCTGCTGACTCCCTGCAGCTTCCCCCCCTTTGCATCCCAGCCTGCAGCCCCCTGGCCCTGCCCCGGCCCCGCCGCCGGGCGTTCCAGCCGGAGCAGCCGCTGCAGGAGGTGCCCAGGGCTCGGAGCCACAGCCCGCAGCCTCTGCCAGCGCCTGCTGACGCAGAGGGCATGGAGGCAGGGACTGAAACGCCTTCCTTTTCCTGCCAGGTAGGGAGGGAAAAAAACATCAGTTCGCACTTGACTACCTGGAGCACTGCAGTGTTTGCTTTCCTCCTCTATTCCAAATGCTTTGTACAGTTGTGTTTTTTTAGAGACACTTTATAAACATTAGTATTCATGTAGCCACTTTGTCCGCTTTGAATCCAAAATCCCAACCTGCTGCTATGGGGAGATAAATTAGGAATGTGTGCTCCCGTATTGCAGGCATCCCACAGCCCTTGCCAGCCTGTCCTCTTGGTGCAGGGAAAGCCTCCGAGCCCCACACAGGAGCCTTTTGGCAGCGTATCAGCACAGTTAAAGTCTCAGCACACTTGGTCCCCACCCTCTCCAAGGCAAAGGAGGTGGCTAACATAGCACCAGGTTTCAAGAGGTTCCTTTGATTTGCTTATATGGCAATAGCATTCAATGCAACCAATCAATTATTTTGCCCTAAAATTCCCTAGACACGCAAACAAACACTGCCTGTACTGCTTATACCACAGCCCAACCCACAGCAGTGCAGTGGGGGTTTGCCTGTATTTGCTTTCTTTCATCACATATCCAGTGGCATCCACCATAAGAGATATTTCCCAATCTTTACCTTCTGGATTAGAAAGGCAGAGGGAGAAAACAGATTTACAGGCTCTGTCTCACACAGCCCAAGCACCACACAGGCACGTGCCTGCTCATCTGGGCAGAGAAGCAGCAGATTTAACAGCACAAGCTCCCACTGAGCAGGGAAACCGAGGCACAACACAGAGAAAAAAACACATCCTGTGGAATCAGCCTCTTCCCTGCTTCAAGGGCCAGGGGACAGAGATGGGCACCCCAACCTGCAACCCCTGTGCTGCAAGGGGGCCTGGCCAGCACCCCAATAGCATCTTTAGAGGGGCTCCAGGATGAAAACCCTGTTCAGGGCAAGGGCTCTGGAGAGCTTTGTTTAGTCCAGGGATGTCACACACAACCACAGACTTGCAAAGGGCAGAACCTGTTGGTTTTGCACCTCAAACAAAAACTTAGGAAAATGACCTTTGGGAAGTAACACACAATGTGGCCACACTTTCAGCTAAAGCCCCAGTAAGCAAGCACTGACCCATCTCGCCTTGCCCAGGTAGTCAGGAGTTCAAACCGAGCTTCTCAGAGCCCTGGAGTAGTATTTACATGCTTTGGGAAAACATAGTATCAAATAAGGTGCACCCAAGCTTGTGGCTTTATACAAAACACCCGTAAGTCACAATGGATCCCCCAAACCTGCCTGCCCCCAGCACAGGGGATCCCCCAAACCTGCCTCCCCCCAGGTCCCTCCTTCACTTTAGCAAGACCAGCAAGGCCCAGAAAATTCCTTTTGTAATGAAAAAAGAGGCCCGCAGCCCTGCCTGTCACACTCCACACCATTGCTGCACCCAGGAGGATGCTTCCCACCAGGACAAGGACTACACGTGCTGTCCTGCTGTCACCCCTGGGACCCTTCCAAGCAGCAGATGAGGATGGCCAAGGGCACTTCTCCTGCCGGGCACTGACATCACCCTCAGCTTTCCAGTCCACCTTTCCTTTCAAAATAAGAGCAGCTCCGGGGTAATGCTGAAAGTCCTGGTGGTTTTAATGTTACCAATTTCACATTCTCCAAAAAATAGCCCCAAATCAGAAATTTTTGAGAGATGATGGTGGGTGTGATTTTGCATTTCAACAGCATAGTCCACTATACATTTTCTGCTCCATCTCTTCAGACAGGACTAATCCCCACGGTATTTAGAGCCAGTGCTAGAAAACCTTCAAACACACATTAACCACCCTAATGCACCCGTGTTCAAAATGCTGCCAGCCAAAGCCACAGCCAGAACAGTCAGAATGCAACGGAGAAGGAAAAGCCTGTATGGAAATAAACTTTACTAAAATAACCCAGCAAAGGTTTTGTCAAAGTAAACACACATTTTATTGTGACAATGATGCTTCAAAAATAAAGCTGTTCAGGGAAAGCTTTTCTCACTCTCTACAGCTGCGTATCAGCTTCCCTTCCAGATCAGTCGCCCCTTGCTGCTGCCCCAGGGAGAGGAGATGGCTCTGCATGGCCCTGCCTCGCCTGAGGGTCACCAGTGCCACCCCAATGAGGTTCCCCAGAAGTTTCGGTAGAATTAAGTATTTAAAGACTCCATGTGCTTGGATATTAAAATCCACCAACTGTAACAGCATTCAAAAGGGATCAAGTGCAAACGTACAGCTCCCCACGCTGCTCATCTCCATTCCCTGCAGTGGTCCCCAGGGGGTTCATCGGCCCCTGCAGAGCAGATGCTGCCTGACTTAATGCAATTAATGAGTCCACCTGGAAGAGAGGCAGAGGATCAGCTCAGGAAACAAAGCAGCAGTGTCACAGCCCTTATCTCCATCAGTCAGCAGCCACCTGAAGTGGCCAAGCGCCTCCTGAAGCCCTGGCCTTCCACAGGCTCCCAAACCCATGAAGACCATGTCTCCTGGGCTGACAGCACTGATGGTTTTGCTTTAAAATCTGCTCTGCTACAGCTCATTGAAGTTTTGAAGCATTGCATTTGCAGTAATGAACCAATACCCGGAAGCTTTTGTGTCTGCTGATCAGCTTCCTCAAGCCAGGCTTCCAGAGACAGATGGATGAAACATGAACTCTTCACATACTCCCTGCAGTTGCAACACCCTGCGAGCCACCAGCAAAATAACCCGAACCAGATGTGCCTGACAGACAGCACAGGTGCTTACAGGCAAAGAAAACCCAGTAATCCACCTGCCCTCAAAGAAGCCTTCTAATTTGTTAGCCTTGAGCAAGGGGTGGTCTCCAACCCATGTTCTGCACCATCAGTACCTTGGATGCACTGGCACAGGAGCAGCTGGGTGGACCAGGGCTGCTCTCCTGCCCCGATGTGCCTTGTAGGAGCCTCCGTGCTGGAAGAACATGGTGCTACCAAAGGACTGATTTCCCACAGCTGCCACCAGTCTCCTTCCGCTGGTAGCACAGGAGATTCGGAGCTCAAATTCTTGAATCAAAGGAGCACTTGAAGGTTTCTTACTACCCCCAGTCACTGTCAGATCTGATGACTGCAATATCCTCCGTGGGATACGCTGTGGAATTGGGTTGTTCCTTCCTAAGGTTGTGAAATGCTGCCTGGCAGACCTTTCAGGGAGAGGAGGGTGAAGGAGGGCAGCACTGCCGGTGTTCCATAGTAAAACACACACTCCCTTGAGCTGCAGGGGGAAGACCTAGGGATGAAAGCCAGAGCTATGATAGCACAAACATCATTTCGTTATTCTGAGCTGCACCTTCACCTTCTGTCCCTGCTCAGGCAGTGTCCAGGCACCCAACAAGCACCCAACCTCTGCCCAGCCAAGCCAAAGCCACCACAGCTCACCGGTGTGATCCTTGGACAAGCTGGGCACCAGCACCCCGCCATGGCCAGTGTTCCCTGCCCCTCCCTCGGGACTCTGCCCTGCCATCCGCCTTCTGCCCTCCTCTCCACTAGCACTGGCTCTAACCAGGCTCCTTCTGCCCACATTCCCCCAGAATTGCACAGAAGGCAAAAGCAGCAGCAACCTCACTCACACACAACTGCCTCACTCCCCTCACCCAGACTCACCAGCCCCAGCTCCATGTCCCCACAGTGCCATCCCCCTTCCTGGGACCAACATTTCTTCTGTTCCTCACCACCACGGGCAACTCAAACACTTTCCTGTCTCATGGTCCCTCCATCCAGGACAAGCAAAATCTTTTGTCTTTTTTCCTCCCAGAACTCCTCTGTGCTAGGATATGCCAGGCTGATGCATTAAATAACCACACTGGATCAGCCACCTTTGGCCATATAACATTCTTCTAAAGACCAAAAACGACAAACGAGGTGCACCAAGGCAGCTGTTGGTCCCTACAGCGCTGCTCTGCTGGTCACCGACACACAGCGTGACAGAACGGTGTTTCAAAGCACTCCTGCCTATCAAAATCAAGCTCTTGCGCCACAAATGTAATTCAGGGCTAATGGTGCTACCTCATGCCCCGTATGACCGGTCGGGAGCAGCTCCTGATAAGTCTTAAGGAAGTAAAGCCAGACTGAATTACAGCTCTCTCACAAAGGTAACAATCTTTCACCTAATAATTTAAATTCTCCGCATTATTTTCCTGCATCAGATTCAACCAAGTACTAATCCTGTGCAAAACTAAGTTAAAAACAAAAAAATATTAAATAAAGAGGCTCCAGCATCTGGAGACAACAAGGGAAAAGCCAAGAGCACCAGGGAAAGCCCCCGCCCGCTCTCTCCACCAGGACCAAGTCCAAGGTCTGAGAAATTCCTACTGTTGTAGCAAGAGTTTTCAGTATGAAATAGCAACTTGCAGTGCAAGCAGCTTGAAAAGCATTTCTGCTTTCAACTGCAGGAGGAATTCCCTTGATTTCCTAGGCCCTGTTCAAAAAGCATAAAACCAGACACTTTTAGGAAAATCATATGAGCCACCACTGCATGAAAACAGAACAGGCAGGGACTGAGCCCAGTTCCCAGGAGGACCGACAACCCCATGGATGAATTCAGAGGCAGAAGCTAGGACTAAACAGAAACAGCTTCTCAAGGTGTTTCGCCTCCAAGTCAGCACACTCTTGGCACCTGTGTTATCCTTGCTCCAACAGTGGGGTCCGGGCATGGACAGAGTAACTCTGGAAAGCCCATTTCTGCACATCCCATCTGGAGAAAGCAAGAGGCACGAAGGGCAGCTGGTCCCAGACAGACAAGAGCCTCAGTGCCAAGAACAAGCCGTGCAAAAAAGCCTGCAAGGTGCCCACTGGCCTCCAGAACAGGACAAAACTGTTCACCTGGTGCCAAGCTCTCCTCATTCCAAGGATGGGGCCAGTGGGATTTCTTCCAGCCAAACCCCAGCCTGTTGCTCACAGGACCTCAGCACGAGCACAAGCGACCTCCCCACCCGCACACACATCGCCGTGTACCTGCTGCCTCGCAGGGCCTCCCTGGCAGTGGGACCCACGTGGATACCAGAGCATCCCCTGGAGCCTCCAAAAGCTGCATCCCCATCGGCCCTGCCGTGCCTCACCCCGGCTCGCCCCCAGCTCACCGCCAGCAGAACAATCGGCCGCCTCATCCCGCACACAATGGCCACGATGAGACAGACCCACATAATCACCCCAGCCACGGCAGGGATAAGAGCCAGCGAGCGCCAGGGAACAGTGTCGAATACAAGGAGAGCCTGCTGTATCTGTGCCATCAGCTGGGTCCCTGGCAATCCACCTCCCAAGGTGGCTGTGGGAGCCCAGGCATTTAATTGTCAGGGTGGCGTGGGGGAGGACAGACGGGTACTGGATGGGAGTGCTGGGAAGAAGGCAGCACTGGCTGTTTACATTGGATCACTCTGCACAAACTTGAGGCCACAAGAACATTTCAGTTCCGTAGGAGGAAACCTTGGTGAAGGACAGAAACAAGGAGCTACCCTCGGCATCACATAAATCCAGGCACAACACAAACATAAGCCCCAAAAGCCCCGGACTCCCTGCAGGGACCAAGCGTGGCTATTTGCTGACAGTAAACATGAATTTCTTCCTGCATTTCCGTCTGCAGCAGACTGGGTTACCTGGGCTGTGAGGAGCCAAACACCAGTGTCAGTCAGGTAGCAGGCACCTCAGAACCCAGGGTGGGCTCCCTTTCCCACCTCCAAAGGGCACCAGGAACAGTTATCCAGCTTTTCCAGCCGGCAAGCATGCCGGCTCCACACCAATGCGCTGAGACAGCACCCAGAAGTGCAACTGTCCCAGTTTTCTCCTGGCACTGGCGCACAACTGCTCAAACACAACATGCCTCAGCAATGCCGATGAAATTTTCCCCCTCAAATGTAGGGCCTGGGGACAGGCTTCCACCCATGGTGACAGCACACCCTGCCAAGGGGATGCTGTCCTGTCATGGGGCTGTTCCCAGCCCAGAGGGCTGACGCTGCCCAGACAGGGCAGGGTGGCTCCAGCTGCTGACCCCCATGAGCAGAGCTGGTTGAAGCAGACCATTCCCAGCAGCCCATGGCACCGGGCAGACAAAAGCTCTTGCAGCCATTCCAAGCTCCAGCTGGTTCAAGCTCACTTGCAGCTTTAGGTCCTGTTTATTTGGATTTTGCTCTTTTCAAATGAGGTACAATCAAGGAATAGATTAATCACTCTCCTGCCCCTGGTTTAGCCGATGAACAGCAAGTTCTTCTTCAGCCATTTCCCCAGCACACCCTGCAAGGGATGGTCTCTGGGCAGAGGCGTCCCCAGGCCCTTCAGTGGCCACAGAAAACCAGACCAGCCCCGCCCTGGCGTGCCAAGGTGGCGGCAGGCAGGACAAAGGCCCCAGAACACCCTGGTGGCAGCGTCTCTCCATCACCCACACACCAACCATTCATTGAAATCCCCAGCTCTGTTCAAGTCCTATCTCACTTGCTCTTCTTCTAAGCTTTTCCTCACCATTCTGGCCTGAAAACGAACTCCCTCCAAGTGCTGGGAGGATCAGTCCAGCCATGCTGGGAATAGTGGGCTGGGTTTTCACGATGGAACATTTTTGGCTGAAAGAGGAAGGAAAAAAAAAAAAAAAGGAAGCAGTTCTGTCACCTGATGAGTAGATGACTCAGAACATCACTGACATCCATGGGCGGGTGGGGACAGGGACCACTAACACCTCTCTGCCTCCTCTTGGGGCATCACAGGTATCAGAAACATTGGGTGGGACGTGACCACGTTATCTGAGGTCTGCACAGGGAAAGCCCTCTGGGCACAGAGCCGGTTTTAAACAGCATTTTATACCCTATAGCAACTCCAGCATCTCTAGGATGGGTGACCATGCAGAAGCAGCATAAGATGAATCAGAACACTCTAAAAAAAGGAACAAAACCATCCTTACAAGAGAAGTTTCTTTCTTAAACGGTTCAGCTATTCCAGCTGGGCCTGGAGAAGCCCATCCACAGCCATGCCACGACTGTAGGAGAAGACATTCCCTGTGCCTGCCCTATAAAGGGCTGCCTGAGGCATCAGATGAAACGGCCACCAGCCTCATGGCAGCACACGAATGGGATGAGCCAGGCTGTGTTTACAGAGGGAGCAGCTGCACCTCACATTAACACCAGTGGAAACTCCTCCAACAGATGCAAGACAGTGGCTCAGCAGCCCTGGCAAGCCTGTGGGACAGTGGCCAGGAGCTTGGGGGACAGCAAAGCCCTGGGCCACCGTGGCAAGGCCCAGCATGCAGAGCTGTGCCCAGGTCACAAGCCCCATGAGCTGGGCTTCGCACACCAGCCAACCCCTACTCAGCCCCGGGAAAGGCTCCCAAAGCCCAGTGGCAGCCACGGGACACCATCTGTAAATAAAAACCCGCAGAAGTCACCTTGAAAACACACAGAGGTCTCCTTGGGATGTCCAAGCTAGGAATGGCATGAGCAATACCAATGACATTTCAAGGAGAAACAATTTCTCTGGAAAGGGCTGTTTCTATAGAAATAAATTGTTGCCAAAGTTTGGTTGAAGGCCAAACCGCGAGCCTTGGCTCCTTACAGAAATTAGTTACAATGTATGAAGGGAACAGATGCTTTCTGAGCACAAGTCTTCCCGTATCTCATGGGAGATGGCCACACAGCCCCACCAGCACCGGGTGCTGGCCATATTGATAAACGGCTTCTCGAGACCCCACGGAGCTATGACAGGGAACACAGGAACGAGTACGCTCGCCTTCTAAAACACACACTTCTCATCTTCCCACTTGACAAAAAGCGTAGACCGCCAGGCAGCACGTTCAGACCACAAGCATTTGGACAACACTCCACTTCTTCAAAACAAACTCTAGGGCGGGCAGGCAGCGCTCTCGCTGCCCCCCGCCCGGCCCCGCCAGCCCGGCAGCGCCGCGGGGAGCGCGGCCGGCGGCTCCCGCACGCCGGGGGGACCCGCACGCCGGGGGGCACCGGGGACGCGATGCCCAGCGCCCAGCCCGGGGCTCCGCCGAGCCGCAGCCGGGGGCGCCGGGCCCGAGCCGCCCCTCGCCGGGGATGCCGCGGCCCCCGAGCCGGCCGGGCGCGGATTACTCAGCGTTTCCAGCGGCAGACGGTGTGTCCGTGCCCGTGCCCGCGCCCCCGCCCCGGGCCCCGGCCCGCCGCTTACCGATGCCCGGCGCCACATAGACGAAGTAGAGGAAGGAGGAGGAGAGCGAGAAGAGGAAGAGCGCGGCCAGCAGCGAGCGCCGGGGCAGCAGCCGCCAGGCGCCGCGGGGGCCGCGGGGCCACCGCATGGCCGATGCGGCGCCGCCGCCGCCCTGCTGCCGCTGCCGCTCCGCCGCTCACATGCGCCGAGGCCCGGCGGGAGGCGCCGCGCCGGGGCCGCTCGGAGCCGCCGCCCGCGCCCAGCGCCGCCGCATGAATGTGCCGGGGCGGAGCGGGGCGGGCGGCGCGGGGCGGACCGGGGCGGGCGGCGCGGCGCGGGGCGGGGACGGGACCGGCCGCGAACCCCCCGCCGCACCGAGGGGGCCTCGGCAGAGACCGCCCCGCCTCGCCCCGCGCACCGCCGGTGGAGCTGGAGTACCGGGCGGTGACCTCGGCACACCCCGCCGCGGTCCTTGGACACCCACCGAGGGTCCTGAGGCACCCGGCAATGACATTAGGAGACCCGGCCGTGGTCCTGAGGCGTCCCACTGATGCTCCTGGGATACCCAGCTATAGCCCCAAGACGCTCAGCAATGGCTTAGGGCACTCGGCCACGTTCCTGGAACACCCAACAACGGCCCCAAAACACTCAGAAGTGGCTCAGGGCACGGCCCCCGGACACCCAGCCATGGCCCCGGTACATTCATCAGTGGCACAGGGCACCCAGCCGTGGTCCTGGGACACCCCGTCGTGCACCTGAGACACGCAGCACCAGGAGAACAAGGACTGAACCCCCAGCCCACCAAGCAGCAGGGGTCTGTTTGGACAAGTGCTGGGTGCCCCCGGGCACTGTGCAGGAGGAGGTGCAGCTGGAGAGGATGTGATGGGGACAGATGGGGTAGAAGGGAAGAGGGGGCGAAGGCATCGCGGTCAACACAATAATCAGCACCACCAGCAACCAGCAGCCCAGTCGGTTACAGAGTAATTAAGTAGTTTTGCACACATTTGTGGGCAGTTCCCCCATTTTGTGTAGGAGGAGTTGGAACGAGATGCGGAGATGCCTGAAGATGAAAATATGGTAGACCAGAAACACCATCCCCATCCAGGGAGCCAGAAGTAGCTGCAGAGCAGATGGGGCCCAGCCCAGTCCATAGAGCACTGTTTTTTGCCTTGTTTATGACTGCTGACTTTGCTCAGGGGAGGACAGAGGGAGAAGTAATTCTTATTTCACCAATAGATAGTGCCGAGACAACCAAGCCCAGTCGCCAGGCAGGAAGCGAGGCTGTGGACCCGGCACAGCCAGCTGCCTCCACCCAGGGTGGGCAGTGAAGGCAGCAGCACCCTCAGGAACGATGGTCCATGGGGTAGGAGGTGGGGACAGACCATCTGCCAGGATGTGTCCGGTGTGTGTCCCCTGGACTGCTCCCACACCCTGAGGATGAGCCCCTCCCCAGCAGGGAGCGAGGCATTGCTCAACCCAAACTTCGGACCCTGCAAAACGATGACTGCCTGGCTGGGGGTTGTCCAGTGCCAGCCCCACATCAGCCTGGGGCCAGACGCTGGGATAAAGGATTCTCCAGGTATGGCTGTGTGTCACAGTAATCCCAGGAAGGATTAGCCCCCCTTACAGCCTGGATGCAGTAACAGCACATAAAGAAAACAGTTCTCGCGTCTGACAAACAGGACACAAACACGTTTGTGTTACATACACAGATTCTCAGAGGAGAAAGAAGATAAAAATGAAGATTAAAAAAAAGAGCAGGTTTTAGCAGAAAAGTAGAAATCTCTCATTAAAAAGTAAGGCATTAATTTTCTTAATGTACTAAGGTGTGGAAGGATCTTGAGGGCAGAGGATTGCTGATCAGGAGGTCTGAGGAAGCTGACCAGGAAAAAGGGATTTCCCTGGAGAGTCTGCATGAGCTGCATTAACTTCAGGAATGAGGAAACTGGTACTTGTTCTCGTTTTCCAGGATTGCCACTCCACCACCACCTTCATCGAAACAAATTAAATCCTGAGCCCTATGAATTTCTGGGAGCATACAGTACTGCATGGCCAAGTAGCAGCTGGATTTGCTGTTCACAAAATAGCGTTTAGCCAACTCCTAAAAGGATGCCTTGGGCAAGGAAGCCCAAGAAGATTTCTTGCTTAGTTTCTGATTTGTTTGATGCAGACATGGTCAAAGGTGAGACATCGTCACAACTAATAATCTAACCTATAGAATGTATTTAATAAGCAATGACATTGCTGGAGGAGCCACCCAGAAACTGGCTCCCAGGCCCTGGGTGCCGCAATGGGGACTGTCACAGACCAGTGAAGTCAGGGAAGCCCTGGAGCCACGTGGGACATGCTTGCCCTGCTGCCCTGCTCTGACTCATCTCCCCTCTCCCTCTCTCCCAGGGCTCCACTCAGCTCCTGTCAACCGACTTCACTTTTGACCCTTTTATTTTGCTTGGTCTCTCCTGCTCTTCTTCACGCCCTGCCTCTCCACTGCACCCAGCTAAGGGATTAGGAACACCAGCCAAAGCTATTCTCCCTCCCTTTGCCCTCTTCCAATAAAATAAAATGAAGTTAAACAGGAGGAGAGGTTTCAATGTCTTGGATCATTCCACATGGCCAGATTAGGACTTGGGGTGGGAGCACTCCCAAGCAGGGCTGTTGCAGGGAGTGTGCAGGTGGCTCATGCCTGGGGAGCCCTGGCTCTGCCCCTCCACCTTCTTCCACCTGCCACGCTCCAGCCTGCACCAGCCACTCCAGCCCTCCAGCCTGGGGGGATGAGCAAAGTCCCACTTTTTCAGAGTTTAATGTATCAGTGGTGCCCAAGACAATTTAAGGAGGGCTTGTACGAGCAGCTTTGCCGACAGCCTCAAGGGGAAGGCAAGGTCTGTTGGTGCATGGCCATGAGCAGGAATGGAGGGACAGGTCCTGCCAGTGCACCTACACTTCTGAGAAGCCATAGCTGCACCCTTAGAGCATGTCTCCACATAAAAGGCATTTTGCATCACTGGAGGGAGAGCTGTTTTGATGGCTCGGGGTGCCCCAGCTCAAGTGCGGTGCTTGGAGGGAGGGTACGGACGCTATTGCACCACATGCAGTCTGGGGAGGTTGGAGCTGCACCCTCACAGTGGCACCAACACGGTTGCTCAAGTGCTGGGTGTGGGAGCCCAGCATGGCGCTCTCACTGCTCCCTCCTGATGAATGCTGGCCATGGCCGGGCTGGGCAGAGGGGGGCAGGCCAGATCCTGCCCCCAGCCACGGAATGGCCATGGGAGAGCTGGGCCAAGGGCTGCCTGGCACCCTGCAAAGAGCAAAGCCCTCTGCCTGGGAAGTGCCCCGAGGTCTTGGACCTTGGATGGGCAGTACCACGTGCTGCCAATGGCCATGGGGAGACAGAGGGCTGGGGAGCACTGCCTGGCAGGGTCAGCAGCAGACCCCTACAGGAGATGACCCCAGAGCAGGTAAAAGGGCTGGCACGTAATGCTCCAGTTTGGAATTTGAAACAGTCATTAAAGGGCTGTTCCACTTTAACTGCCCATCTCTTACTGTTGCTTTTCACAGAGGCTAGACGTGGGCTATCTCATATGGGCAGATAATCTTTGTTGTGCCAGTTCAGTGAGGACAGGTTGCAGCAAGGATTTCACAGCCCTCATCAGCTTTGCAGTCTTTGTCATGGACTCTGCAGCTTCTGGTACCTTCAGCCCCAATGGTAGAGACTTTCCAGAATAGACTTCATCCTGTGATTAGGAAAATGCCTCCATTTATAAAGGTGAGGACAGGCAGCATCACACCGTGTCAGCCCTCCAGCTGCTCAGCAATGCTGATTGCTTTGGCTCTTCCCTGGAGTTTCTGCTGCCAGATGGTTTGTGAGCAAAGTGGGAACCTGAGCTGTGTCGCTCAGAGACAGACGGAGACTTGGGGTGGACTGGATGCTGACCAGCTCTCGGCCTCACAAAAGCAGTGTGCTCCCTCTGTGCTTCCCTAAATGTCTCTTTGCAACATGGGGCTTGCTCCAGCTCTATTTAAAGGCAATGCAGTGTCATCCCGGGCTCTGAGCAGGAGCAGGACACGGAGGATGCGCGCACAGTAGGAATGTAAATATTTTTTACATGTACACCCACAGCCCCAGCGTATGCAATAAATACTCAACGTATGCCATGTGCCAGATCAGAGACATAATTATTGATGCAGCAGGTTTTCAGAAAGACACAACAGGGTGTGTACTTAATTTGGCAATAAGAGCACACCTAAGCGGCCCTGGCATTTTCGGCTGGGTATTAGACCACTGCCACCCACGGGCGCAGCTATTTTAGCTCACATCGACGTGCCGGCAGTAGCAGAAAGGAAACCAAAAGCAGGTATTTGTTTATTAAGATGGAAAAACTCCACGGAACGCTGAAAGGTGCTCCTTGCACGCAGGAGTGCTGTAGACCAGTTCTCAGATTATGCCACCCACTACACTTTCTAACAAGGCTATTAGGGCTCTGATCTTAATAGCACCTGTACATGTGCCTAACCATAGGGATGACTCATTCTACCACAGTCAACAGATGTGTCATAGCTCCCAAAAGGAGGCACTATCCACGGAAATGATTTTGCAGAGCTCCACGTTCACTTGGAAGGTAGCTCTCATCAGAGGAACAGCCTAAAATGTTTTTCTTCGTATGGCACATTGCAGAGATTCAAATTATTTCATTGCCTCTGCTAGCGTCAGCCCACCTCTGACAGCTGATCATCTGTCCCAGACAAAGTGGACTTATGCAAAGACTCATAAAATGCCTTTGAGATCTAAATATTCAGTCAAGGGAATACATCAGGCTCTACTTTCCAAAATTTCCCAAGGAAGGAAATTTCAGCTGACAAGAGATAAAATTATTGTGTAATTCAGTGCAAATAATTTATCCAGATTCTAAAATACCACTTAACAAAGTCCCTCTCAAAAAGCTGTGACAGGGACTGGGGTAAAATACTGCCAAATAGCATAAGCTGTCCAAGAGTCAGAAAATAAACAGGCCGTTTCCAGTATACCAGCAGGTCAAGAGAAGAATGCCAGAAAGCTCTCCACTGGGGCCAGCCTTGTTTGTGGATGGGGTGGAAGAGTGTTGCGCTTCCCTGGTCTGTGAGAGATTGCAAGGACATCGGGAAAAACCAGATGAAAGGGCAGTGCAGGCAGAGGTGAAACGCTGCCCAACTCCTGCAAGGGGGCAGGGATGGAAAAGAAACATCTGGACTCTTCAGACACACAGCTGCATTTCAAAACCAACAGCGGAGGCAAGAAAGTGGAATCTCTCTCTTGAAGCCACCTGACTTCACGCCTTCACACCACGTAGAAATGTGACTGCCTGCCATAAATCCGGGGACAAGGACAACCAGGAACAAAAGAGCGTTTCAGAGGAAATTACTTTCTATTAACTCATAATTGCGTAATGCAAAATTAACTCACAAAGGCCAACAGCGTAATTGGATTCCCAAGCGGAGAAGACGGTTGCATGGTGAATAAGAACCCTCCACAGCCCCATTAAATATGGTGTTTCAAATGCAGAATATAAATTCTTCTGCCGTGCAGTAAAAAAATGCCCATTCCCTTCAATAGATACAACTGAGGGGATTTTCACCACTTCCACCCAGTTGCTGACCAGTGCCAAACCAGCCGGGTGACCCTATGGAATGGCTCCGTTCTGGATCCCTCCTTGCAATCCCAGCCACACAGCAAAATCCTAATTAATTCTGTGAATATATTTGGATATGTTGCTGGAATAAAGTATGAAGCCTTCCAGCCATCTTAACCTTCTTCCCAGCTTGGATTTTGATTAACTGGAATAAATATTTAATTAGAAAGGCAAAGAGATGAACCTCTTGACCACCCAGGCACTGCCTCTGTAGTCATTGCCCTTTGACGTACAATGGGCTTGTAGGACTTTCTTAAAACATGTGCAGCCTTTCATTTCTCTTAAAATTGCAGCAAGGTCAGGCTCTGTTTTGGGGTTTGTGGCTCAGAAGCTGCAGAGGGAACAGATTCCCGCTCATCTTGGTCAGATGAGGGAGGGGAAGCTTGCCTTGCCCTCCACAGCCAACAGGAGCTTGGGCATTCATTCTCCAGGTCCCCATGTCACACATGTCCCCATGAAAACCACAGGATGGAAAGCTGTCCCTGCTGTCCCCCCTTGCCAAAGTGCTGCCGGCTCCTGCAGCAGTCCCCGGGCAGCGACCGCCTGGCTCAGCGTTTGCTGTGGTGAGCTGTGATGCAGCCTGGAAAGAGCTGCTGGCCACGGCCACGCACAGCTCCGCGGGAGCTGGGTACCAGGCAGGACCGTCCTCTGGGCGTTCTGCTCCCGTTAGAGCAGTGATGTGATGCTGACACGAGCCGGGTGACACCAACACGGGCTCTGTTTGGCTGCGCGTCGGTGACGGCGCCAGGTGAGAGAGGCGCCCATTTCAGCCACGCATCGCTTTCCCCTCCCCTAACCTGCAATCTGACGGAGCGCTCAAATACCTGCTTAAAAGTCCCCGACCTCAGCAGGGGTCAGGCATGTGCTGAATCAAGGCTTAGGAAGCAGCTCAGCCCATGAGAGTGATCTGCTGGAACCAGCACCGCCGCCCTTCCAGATTCCCTCTCCTCTAGGCTTAATTACTGCCTGCTTTTGGCACTGGCACCATTTGTGCCGTGTGCTTTTACTTTTCCCTGAAGGAACATTTGCACCTTTACTATATTTATTTTATTCTGAGGAAATCCTGATGATTTCCTTTCATGCTTGATTTTGATCCTGTTTGCTGTGGGACTCCTGCTGTCGCTCTATAAATATCTGACTGTCAAATCTTTGCAGGAGCGAGCACAACTGAGAGCAGAGAAGGTGAAGTCAAGCTAAAGAGACCTTTACCAGCTCTAAAAACAGCTGCTGCTCTTGCTGCTGCAGCTGATTTATTCCTCATCTGGAGAACAACAGTTCAGAGCCCAGAATCTTTGCCTCCAATGATTTATTTGGCTGTGCTGAAGTTTGGCGACGTGCTGGATAATGTTTTTTGCATGGAAGTGTCACTCTGAGGGAGGTTTAATTGCTTTAAACGTGGATGGTGATGAGAACACCTTGGAAAAGCTATTTGCATACATTTTCTCGAATGCCAAATGTGTAGCTTCCTCCATTCTCAGGCAGCCTGAGACTGCTTCCCTGCATTACTCAGCTTCGCTGGGTGCTTCTGCAAAATTAACAACCAGAAATTCCCCAGCATGAAGGAAAAAGGGAAACTCAGGGCTTGAGTGTGTAACAGCCAAACCAGCAGGACTCTGAACCCAGGGCTGCAAACAATACACACAGACTGCCCCTGGTCCCTGGTGCTCAGGGCTCGATGCCGACACTGCCTGCAGGAGTCCCAAGTGCAGCAAGGGCAAGCTCTCAGCACTGCCTGCTCCCAGACATTGGCTTGACTTTACAGAGTAAATGAGTGACTTCAACAATACAAGGCCGGTGACAAAGACCTGAGCTGCCACCAAGGGCAGGGCACACACCTGCACCGCGCAGCACCTGCGCCACCGCTCACACCCTGTCTGCACAGCACTGACTCCAGAAAATGCTCACCATAATCATCCCTCCTGTGACCTTCACACAAGGCCAGGAGGTGCCACCCACAAATCCCTTGTCCTTTTTTCTACACAGAATTCAAGGGCAAAGTGTCTCTTGAGTGTCCTCGGAGGTTACACAGCATCAGTCACAACAATCTGATCTAAAGAGATCTTTACTCTGCCGCATATCTCGCTCTGCAGGGCAGTTCACTTTTGTAATTACTTAATGCTTTGAAGCATCAGCTGTTGACATAAGCAGGACCCTTCCTATAGGAGTGAAATAGGTATTGATTTAATGCCCTCACTGCAAGGGATCATAAGGCATCTGGAAGCGACTTATTTTGTAACCGCAGCCATCTCTGAAGACAAGCTTGCTGCCTGCCTGCATTTCCCCAGATACTTGCTCTTTCTCAGCCTAGATGTTGTATCTGAAGAGAAGAGATATTTACAGCATCCAGGGATGTGCAGGCTGGCCAGCAGCACTGTACAGCAGCCCCAGCTGTGCTGCCACACAGCAAAAATCAGCAAGAACGGTGTTTTTGGTCCATAACACAGTCCATGTGCTGCAAGACCAACACCTTCTGGAAGCATCAGGTTCATTGTGGAGGTGCTGTGCAGTTGTTTGTGTGCATGTGATAGGTCAGCACCTTTCAGGCATGATGGATTTGCTGAGCATGTACAAACCATCTGCTCAGGAAAGCCACAAAGAAGGGCACCAGCCCTGACCCCATGCAGGCACAGGATGGCAGCGAGTCTGTTTGCCCCCAGGGAAAGACAGCAGTCCTGTCAGGGTGGGTCCTGAGAGAGGCAGAACATTTCCCAGGGGACACCATGTCTCTGGTGTGACAGGGATTTTTGTGCCATCGGAACAGGAGCAGGGGCTGCACTCCACAATCAGGCTGACTCTGCTCTGGTGTTTTCTCTGGGAACCTCAGTATGTCTGCCCAAGCCCACACCAGGGTCTGCAGATGACAGGGTAGAGTAACCCTGGAATGTGGGGCAGGGCAAGAAAGGCAGAGCAACACCAGCTAGTACAGGAATGGTGGAAGCTGTGGCAAAGCAGAATATGATCCTCTAAACTGGAATTTAACCAAGACACCAGGGCTCATATTTGCGTGTTACAAATCACCTGAGTGACCACATGACATAACTGCAGCCAGAAATATTCCAACTGAAAGTCAGGCTGAATTTTGTAAGAGCAAAAGTGGAAGTGGTAGTTTCTTCATGTCTTGCTGTCACCCAATAAAGTAGTGTAATTTAAGTGTCAGCCACACATCCTACCTCCCTGAAATACAAGCTAGGGGGGTCATTACAGGGTTTTACAGATGATACTGCGTGGCCTGTGATACAGAGGTGGCTGGCTGCGGTGACCTAATGGGTCTGCTGGCCCCAACTGCTGTGTCCCCAAATGATCACCACCTCATGATTCACTGGGATGAGAGGTGCTCCCTGCACTACCAGCATGACAGCTGGTTTCAGCCAGGTTTGCAGAGTTTCTCTTCTTATGCAACGGCCATTAGTTATTCACAACGACTGCGGCTAGCAGTCGAGTTTGCTAAGAACTGGTGCCTAGTTACAACAACAAACCAGGCTTGGCTTTGCCACTGGCATACTTTTCTCAGATAAACCAAGAAAAAAATTTTTACACTGTGCAGTTCATTGTACACAACCTGGAATTTAAGCTGTTTAGTTTGTAAGGGTATTTTAAACTAAACAAGCAGCTTTTTGTTAATGTTTTCCCTGGCGCTGCAGATTTCTGGGTTTAGAATAACATGGATCACTTTGAGCCACCACCGCTTTGCTGGGATGGAGGGATGTGTTGTTATACATCCCAGTCAGAACTCTGAGACCATGCAATCATTTTTCAGGCAATGACCCTGAAATAATTGGAGTACCAGCTTTCCCTTGGCTTTCAGAGCATGGGGAGCTGCTGGTTACAGCTTCATCTCACCCACAGCTGGGGACAGACACAGGCAGCAGCACCACAGCAATGGGCAAGGCACCCACTTCAATCCCTGTGCCACAGCTGGATGGATGTGGCAGAGAGAAGGAGCTGCTGGATCTATCAGAAGAGTTATTGAAGGGGTGAAAGGAGGCTGGCAGAGCTGATCTCTTCTTGGAAAGAGAGGAGGATCCCAGCAGAATGGCCTTGCCAAGAAAGAAGTAATTCTCTTGCCCTTGGGTCTTGCTCTTTTCTCACCAGGCTCTCCTCCTCCAGGTGCCGGACTGGGTCTGGCTGGGGTGGAGCGGAGTTTCTGCAGTGGCGCTGGTCGAGTTTGCATTTCTGACTCAACCAACAGTGATAACAACCCACTGCTTTACCCACTGCTGAGCAGGGCTGGCACAGCATCAAGACCTTTTCTTTTTCCCACTCTGCCCCCGCAGCCAGCAGGCTGGGGAGGTGAGAGGCTGGGGGGGACACACAGCTGACCTCCAGTGACCAGAGGGATATTCCACAACACAGGACATCATGCTCAGCAATAAAAGCTCAGGGAAGGGATGAGGAAAGGGAGATGTTCAAGGTTATGGTGTTTGTCTTCCCAAATATCCCTTATCTGCTTTCCTAGAAATGGCTGAATGCCTGCCTGCTGATGGGAAGCGGTGACTGAATTCCTTATTTTGCTTTGCTTGCTTGTGCAGCTCTGCTTCACTTATTAAATTGCCTTTATCCCAGCCCATTAGTTTTTTCTCTTTTGCCCTTCTGATTCTCTCCCTCATCTGACTGGAGGGGAGTAAGCACCTGAGTGGGTGCTTAACAGCCCATCACAACCAGACAGGATTCCTCCCATTAGTCCTTTCTGTTTCTTTTGTAATATATCCCCTCTTTCCTATGAGATAGTTACCACTCCTGCCAGCGTTAAATCTTTGTTGTTGCTTTTTCACTTTGCCTCTCTCACATCCATACTTCTCCCCTTATCTCTGCTCCAGGCTGCAGGAGCCATGTTTTCCATCCAGGGCCAGACAGGCCACAGGGCCATGGGAAGGGATGTCCATCTGTGACCTATGGGGCCTGTGTGTTGTGTGTCAAAAGTGATTTGTGGAGTAGGTGTGAACAGGAGCTGTGCTTTATCAACAAAGCATTTTCTGTCCTGATGAGGGATTGCAGAGATAACAGAAGCAGCAGAACATTCTTTTAAGGAGACACTTCAGAGAATGCCCATAAAAACCACCAGCAGCAGCCTCGGACAGGAAGGAGATGTGAGTGCATGGTGTACCAGGCAGAGCAGGAGGCAGCATATTCAGGTGATTTTTTTCTCCCTGCTCTCACTTTGCTGCATGCCTACATAATTTCAGCTGTGAAACTTTACTCTTCCAGCAGAGACGCCATGGGCAGGGTAACAGAGCCTTCCAAAAACTCTAGGTCCTACTGCTTGGATTCCCAGCAATCTGCTAAACAGCAATGGGCAGAGATCTCTATCTGGCTCCAGCAGGGCTGATGAGCAGAGCTGGGAAGACCAGCTGGGACATCTGTGTGCACACTGGCACTAAATCACACTTTGGGGTGCTCACCCCATGTGCTTCCCTGTGTCCCAGCTACCTTTGCCAGGCCATCCCATTACTGGCAAAGGGCAGAGACACTGGCATCTTTCTTGGAAGGGCCCTGCAAGGGCTCCTGCAAGAGCTGGCAGCTCTGGAGGCAGCTCGAGAGCAGACTGCTTGTGTGAGCATGAGGCGACAAGTCCTGGGAGTGCCCAGCAGCTCCGGGCTACTGCCGTGAGCGAGAAATGCAGTTGTTTGTACAGTTGTTCTCTTTTCCCATTGCCATTTGTTTGTAGACATGTCACAGCAGATGCATCTCACCAGTACAACAGATACTTGGACTCATTTGGCTGGCACCAGTAAATGTAATCCAGCTAACCAAACACTGTTTATCAGAGTTGTCACAAAGATTTGTTAATTCCCTATGATAGAAGGGCTTTCAGGGTAGTCTGTAATAAGGAAGGAGGAAGAACTTTTAATTTATATACCAACAAGAATGTAATCCAGAGAATACCTAAACCCTGCCCTCAACAAACAGGTATTCAGCATTTAAGCCAGGGCCAGGTGGAGGGGCAGGCAGTGAGGGCTGCGGTGCAGGGAGGAGAGCAGGGGACAGGCAAGGCCAAGCTTCCTGCAGTTTCACCTCCTGGGTGACGAGTGGCTCCTGTCTGGGGAGCAGCTGCTGCCGGCCCACCAAGGGCAAAGGGTACACAACATTCTTAGTCCCTGCAGCACAGGGACCTGTGTCCAAGGAAGCTGGTGGCAGCCAGGTCCAGAGCAGAAAAGGAAATGGCTCTGCTCAGCCCAAGGAGGACTGAATGCCAGAGGAAGCTGCAGATGCTAGAAGTTTCCATGATTTCAATATGCTGAACAGTAGCTGGAGATGCTATCAGGAGCCAGGTTGCATCTGCTTGCCCTGCTCTTTGTCTCCTGAGATGCTGCTTATGGACTCTGCTGGCCTCTTCCTGTCATTCCCATACACATGCACATGAGCAGTGTGCCATCAAATTCTGGGATGGATACACATGCACCAACTACGTAGATACACTCCAGAAATCAGACCTGGGGCAGGATGGGGGAGGCGTGAACTAGCAATGCTGGTTGGAAATGAAGCACTGAACATCCCTTTAAAGAATAAAGTAGATTGACTTGAGGAAGACATTCAGGAAGAAATGGGAAAGGGTGGCAATTGGTCATCACTGCCTTCTCTCACCTCATTTCCTGAGCATGCAGAAGCACTCGGAGGCCACTGCTGGGAAGAAGACCCAGGGCCTGCAGGACCCACTGGCCTGGTGCAGTGTGTCTGTGTCCCTGGGGCTGGCAGAAGACATGGCTGTGGAGCTGCACCATGGACATCCAGCCCATCTGTCTGGGTGCCTGCAGTGGGAAGAAAGGGCAGATAAGTAAGTGGTGTTAGTGGAAGTCGTCTGTGCTGGTAAACAAACCAAAACCTTTTTACTGGGACATCAGGGTGAAAAAGTGGGAGCAGATTTCCCCAGTCTTTGTGGGTCTCGAGATAAAGTGTTGATCAGAGGGCAGGTGGAGGGGACCATGTGAGATGCTTCCCAGCTTACCCGCTGACTGGCTGTCTGTTTCGGGGCCATTTCCTCAGCCTCTCTCTGCCTTAGTTTAGGCATTTGTAAAATAGCAACTGCCTCCTGCCGAAGCCTGTCACTAAACATAGCCCATTTGTGCTGGGAGAGTCACGTTGTGAGACAGAAGGCCCATCACACACTGCTGCGAGAGGGGACTCGATGAGTCACGGCACAGCACCAGCTCTGAAATTCATAAAATGCCTGAATTTGCAGTCAGAAAAATTCACTGCTTAAAACCAAAACCAAGAGGGGACAATTCCTCTGTGTCCTGTCTCTGGGGTAGCACCTCCTGGCCTCACCTGTCAGTGTCTGAACCGTGCACCCAGCAGAGCCTGTCTGCTGGGAAGCGGGTGAGTTCTGTGGATGGGGACAGCCCTGTGTGTCTGCCTACCCGGCAGAGCAGCTGCTGGTGCGTGGCAGGGCACAAGCCAGCATGAACAAACATCAGAGCCAAAAACGAGGACGTGGAGTTGGGGTCAGGAGAGCTGCATTTCCCTGAAAAGCAAACAGGAGCAGAGAATTTGGCTGTGGCTTCTCAGCAAGGTCCTCCTCACCCCATTCCCACGTCCAAGGCAAGGGAGGAGCTCAGCCTCACCGCTCACTAGCGGTGCCAGCAGGTGACATGGCAGTGTCCTTGGGAACACTCCCTCCCAGCGCCCTTTGGGTCCCTGTATCCAAGGGCTGATCCCATTTGCATTGCAGGTGAGTCACAACCTTTGGTGCCTGGCTACGGTGGCACATCTTGCTGGGCACTGGCTGCAGCCACACGATGTGATTTCCGCTGTCACTGCTTCCTCTTGGATAAACTCCAGACTGAGCATGTCAATTTAACTAACAGACTAAATACACAATAAAAAGCAAACAAACCAAGCATCCAATAGTTTCAAACAGAAGATACCAAAGCAACAGGAGAGGCATTATCTGCTGAGAATTAGTGCCTGGAATTTGCCTGCCCATGTACTTGTTTATATTTATACATGCAAGTGTGTGTATATATACGTACCCAGGCATATGCCTCCTGCACGTAGCTAGAGAACAAGAGAATAAAATGCTATATATACTAAGGCACATTAAGAAGATAGAAAAACAAATCTATATAGTGAAGGGTTTAAAAGAGTTTTCAGCATTTCATCAGTCAGCCTAAGAGAATCCTTCCCATCTGCCCCTAAGCAATAAAGCAAGCAAATTACAGGCTGACGCTTTCCCTGCCTTCTTAGTGGCAGCTGAACCTTCGCCTCTCTAATATAGAAATGTCCTGAGTTTGATAACAAAGGTCATTCGTCCTTCCTGTGACAGTGCCATCAGTTCTCTCTGTCTCAGTCTCATACTGAGGAAAAAAGAGTGGGAGAAGATGACCCTTTTGCACAGAGGTTGTTCTAGGGCCAATGCAGAACTCACATCCCAGCCTGCCAAGATCTTCAGAAGCTGTGATGGAACCAATCCTGGGGGATGATGAAGCCCCCAAAAGGCAGGTCTTTTGTAAGCAATAACTGCCCTATTTGCACTTGAGTGCTGTAGCCATAGGCATTTCCTCCTCATATGCAGGTCACAGATACTGCCATTTTAGGCCAGTGCTGATTTTGGTGTTCTTAATAGTGCTGATTTCATCTTTGAAACCCCTTACTTTACGGCCTGTATCATATTCCATGCCAGAATCAGGGTCTCGCTTCAGGTGAGTTTAGAGCTGAAACCCTCTCCACGCCCCAGGAAATATTTTATTTTTACTATAAATCTGAGCTATGAAGGTGACTGATACGTATTTAAACACTTGTAGGATAGTTCTACAGTAAATCCAGGTGAAGCACTTCCAGCTTTCCCGTATCTGGCAGCCTCCTCCCATTGTCTCACTGCACCCTGCTGCAGGAGGAAGTTCAGTGTTTCAGACAGAATTGACTTAAGGGTGACTTCAACCTGCCTGAGATCACCGTGTTTGTAGATAATCTAAAAGGCAAACCCAAATGTCTCCAAGGCCAAAGACTGTCATAACAGCTAAACTAATTCCCTGGAGAAAATCTGGCATGCCCCTGCTCTTTAGAGCTGACAGCCTCCACTCCTAAGCGGGAACCAAGTCCTGGGCTGTAAATTAGCACCTTCCCCTACATTTCCAGCACAAGGTTACAGCTGGTCACTTACTCATCTGTGCCTGCCCTCGGTGTTCTACATAGCTATCTATTGAGGCTGCTCTGTATAATTTAAGAATTAAAACTAAACACTATGTTACCTACAACCACATCATCTTAGATGAGCTTAAACAACTGTGAAATTCCTGGGATCTATTAAAAGCAACATTCAGTGCATGCATTAATCAACAGATGCTCAGTAGCCGTGCATCAGAAAACCACAAGTGAGAAGCAGCCTGAACGGCCTCCTGCCAAAATGATTACTTTCTGTTGTGACCAAGTCCTTGAAAAACTGTCTGCACTGCGATGCCAGAGCAGTGCTCGGCTCAGTGGTTACCTCAGTGGCAGTAAGATGGACTTGCCCCTTCTCACTGGCACCAACAGGTCAAACAAGCAGTGGTATTTCCTGCTGATGAGTCAGAGATGAGACATGAAAATCACCATCTCTTTGCACAGAGCGTTTGAGACGTTATAATTTGATATCACCTGTGGTTAGTTTCCCCCCCCAGTGCGCTGCTCTGAGGGACAGAACGACAACTCTGGGAAGGACACAATCCACAGCAGCTGACCAGCTGCACCCCCTGGTTCCTGTGGCGTCCTGTTCTCACACACTCGCTTGACACAGCAACCCTTGGTGTTTCTGATGCTCCCCCCTCCAACAGGGCTCCCTGGGACCCTGGTCCTCCTTCTACCTTTTCCCTTTTTTTTCCCCTTCAGATCCTGGCTTTTGTGAGGTTTGGTCCTGGGATTGTGTTTCTTTACATTCCCAGGGTTTTACTTTCCTGGCTCAAGTCTCCTTCCTTCCACATCCCTTCCTGAAGCCTTCCCATGACTTCCAGAATCCATCTGTGGTTCCCCTTTGGCCAGGGCCAGCAGGCACAGAGAGGAGAAGATCGCTCACATCCTGAAGAGCTACATCTGCAGTCATCCCTTTTCTGCATCCGTCCCTCATGATTAAAAGCACATGACAGCTACAAGGCCAGTAAAACAAAAGTGTGGAGTTTCCTGATCATGCCAGCTGAAAGATTTAAGGAACAAAAACAACTCAAAAAATGAGGTCGAGGCCGAGGCCAAGGCCAAAACCAAAACCAAAAAACCCCAAAACAAAACAAAAGCAAAGAGAAGGCAAACCAGTACAATTTCTGGCCTTCATTCTTACACCAGATGACCTGCTCCTCGTGCCAAGCACAACTGGAGTGAATAGGAAAGAGAGTATTAAGATTTTCCTTGCTCTGCATCAGGCTGGTATTGAACTGAACATTGCTCTGGTGATAAAGGCAGGAGCCCATCGCCACAGGTGAAGTTCACAGGAGACTCCAGCCATGCCCTTTCCCCTGACCAACTCTGCTGCAATGGCTCTTCCACCACTGCCTGAGCAGATTTTAAGAAATCAAGAACAGATGTAGCTACTCCTTTTAACTCAGAGCAGTGCGGCCACAGCTATAAGGTGTGGAGGAGAGGGGCTACAGGGAGGAGGAGTTGTCTCCTGCCAGACCTGTGCAACAAAAGAGGCACCAGCTGTGAAGTGCGACAAGGGGGCTTCCAGCAATAGGGGAAAAGTTCTTCACCCTGAGAGTGGTGCAGCACGAGGACAGGTCTCCCAGGGCAGCTCCATCCATGGAGGGGGGACACTCCATCCTCAGAGATTTTCAAAATTCCTCCGGATAAGACCCTGAGCAAACTCCTCTGACTTTGAAGCTGGCCTTGCTGGGAGCAGAGGTTGGACTGGAGCTCTCCGGAGGTGCCTTTAAACAACTTTTTTTTTTTTCTGATTTCTGTGAGGGCAGGATAAGGGCCAGTCAAGGACTGGGCTGCACAGCTGGGGAGCTTCTTCCTGTCCTGTGACCCAGAGCACGAGCCATGCTGCAGAGAGCTGAGAGGCCCCCCCATCCTTCTCTGCCACATTCCCACCCACTCTCCCTCAATCCCATTCAATATAACACATTGCTTTTTCACGGGGCTTCCCAGAAAAGCAAGGAAAACTGCCAAAAGTTATTATGAGCTCAAAAGACACAAATTTGCAGAAGTATGATTTCTTTTAAGAGATGTTCTCAAGGGAAACACTGATGATTCACCTTTTAGTGACCAGATGCTTCCAGACATCCTTAGCAAACTCTGAATTTTAATTTTTACAGAAATAAGGAAATGTGTATTCACAAGGAAATTTCCTGTGCTTCATCAGCTTATGTTCTGGATCAAGCTTTATTATTTGTGAATGAAGTGTTGTTCATAATCTCCACTCCAGTATATCGTGAAAACTGAGATCAAAAAGCAGAAGTGCCCGAGTTTCTGATGTGTAGGAGGCCTGCAGTCCCTCAGTTTCCCTGTGGAAAAAGATGTGCACATCACTCTGGAAAGCAGCATGCACCACCTTGCAAAGTGCAGCCTCACTTTTCACTGGTGCCTGTAAATTCTAAGTGCCCCCCATGAACTGAAACTATGCACTCTGTCCCAAACACTACTGGGATGGAGAAAACGAGTTAAAGCAGCTGGGGATTAGCAAACTGCAGATTGTCGGAAATTAGCTAGTGTGGAAAAAAACCCTTGGTCATAACTATAGTAAGACTGTCTAAGTAGGTCACAACAAAACCAGATCAGATGATGAGAGCAAAGGAGGTGTAGGTTCAGTCTGTTGACAGGAAACCAGGCACTCTCCAGCTCTGCCCTGACTGTGACACAAAGAGAAAAAACCAGCTGCAGCTCTAATCACAGCTTTTTAAAACTCAGGCGTGTTCTCACCCTTTCAAGTGGCTTTCACTTTAACGTAAATGGGTCACAAGTGTCAGTGTCTCTGCCACAAGTCTAAAATTTCATTTTCATGAAGTTCATCGCTGATATTCTGGAGGGCCTTTAAAACAACCCAATTTATTCAAATCAATATGTCTGTTTGTACAACCCCCTATTTATTTCCTGAGCTAGTCAAATGAGAAACAGAAATGCATGTGATGCTGTTCTACGCTGTGTTTCCATAGCCCCTGTCATCCCAGCTCCTCAGACTGGCACAGAGTGGATGTATGTATGCCCATGACTGGTTTCCTAAGCTGGAAGGTGCTAATTAGCCTCATTTTCCAGATAAGAACCGATGCACAGGAGAGCTTAGAGACCCAAAGTACTGCAGCAGCCTGTGCCAGGAGGGCATTTGAACTTAGACCAGATAAAGCTGGTCTAAGCTTTATTTTAATTCATAGATCAAAATTGCTAATTAGTTACTCCGTGGTATTTTCATTGAAAAGCATTTTTATGAAAGTTTTGAGGCTTTCTGATTCAGCTCAGTGGTACCTGGGCTCATTTGACACTTTCTCCCTGCTGTAAGGCCAGGCTCCCCGTGCGGCTGAGTGGTGACAGCTGTGCATGGACCAGCTGTGCCCTTCCCAGGTCTGCCCAGCCAGCGGGAAAGGGTGAGGGGACCTGCAGGTGAACAGGTCTAATTTAAAAAGTCAGGACCCATTCCCCACTTTTAGGCACCACAGAGTGTGTTGGTGTGACGCTTCAGCACACATTTGCAGGCATTACACCCATTTCCAAAGCACCCTCTGCAATGAGCCCTGACCTCAGCCTGCCCTTAAACACATGGGGTGACTGGTGAGCTTGGGAGGTGGCACTGAGGGACAAGATGCCGCTGGGCGGTGGTGGCCGAAAGCAGGAGCCAGCTGACAACAGCAGCAGAAGGACAAGGAGCAGGGCAATGGTGAATGAGGGACAAGGTGCACTGGGGGGTGGCAGTTCTGGGGGACGTGGTGCCTGATGGCGATGGCTGAGGGACAAGGAGCAGTGGCAGCAGTGGCTGAGGGACAAGGAGCAGTGGCAGCCGTGAGGGATGAGGAGGACTGGCAGCAGGGACAACAACGGCAGCAATGGCGGCCCTGAGGGACAAGGACCAGTGGCAGCAATGGCAGCAGTGGCAGCTCTGAGGGATGAGGAGCACTGGCAGTCCTGGCAGCGCTAAGGGATAAGGAGCACAGCTCTGAGGGATAAGGAGCCCTGGCAGCTCTGAGTTATGGACAAGGAGCACCGGCGGCCCTGGCAGCTCTGAGTTATGGACAAGGAGCACCGGCGGCCCTGGCAGCTCTGAGTTATGGACAAGGAGCACCGGCGGCCCTGGCAGCGATGGCGGCCCCGAGAGCGGCGGCGCTGCAGTCTCCGCCCCCGCCGGCAGGGGGCGCCCCGCGCGCTGCCGCCCCCGCGCGCGTGGCGCGGGAGCCGTGACGTCCCCGGCGCGTGACGAGATTGGCCCCGCGGTCACGTGACTGCCCCCCCCTTCCCCCCGCGCTCGCGCTCCCGCGGCGGTGCCCGCACCCACCATAGAGTTTGCCGGAAGTGGCTGCCGGAGCGCCTGCGGCGCGCGGGGCGCGGCGGGAGGTTGATGCCGGCAAGATGGCGGAGTGAGTGCGGGGCCGGGCGGGCCGGGGCTGCGGGCACGGCCGGGCCGGGGGGGCTTGTCCCTCCGCAGCCGCTCGCGGGGGTGTGAGGAGGGGTTCGGAGCGGCGCCGAGAGCTCCAGGGGCGGCGGGAGGAGCCGGCGGGTGCGGGCCCGCGGGCCCCGCGGTGTGACTGCGGGCTGTTTGTGCTCTGTGTCAGCCTTCACCGCTCCCGGGATGCGGTGCCGAGGGTTCGGTGTCTGCAGGGCGCGAGGGAGCCCAGCGGCAATCAGCTCCATGAACCTGAACTTGCAGTGTCTGTCTGTGATCGTAGACTGCTTTCAATAAATTTCAGGACTTGGTGAGCAGCACAGGATCGCTGTGACCCGGTGGCTGGTCGGTCTGTGCATGCCCGCAGTAGGCTGAGTCTCTGTCGTGCCGCTCCCATCCAGTATGATCACATCTTGTATTATCCTGACAGGTCTGCAAACACCACCCACGAGGCCATCAATGCCACCCTCCACACTCTGCTGGCTGCTACGACCAAGCTGGTGGCCCCCACACCTCCCAAGCCCATCCTGCCAGTCCAGACTGGAGTCCAGGCACAGCAAGAGGAGCAATCCAGTGGCATGACGATATTTTTTAGCCTTCTTGTTATAGGTGAATGATGATCTGAAAGTCTGTTAATTTCTGTTAACGTGCTCTGTGCCTGAGGACAGAGGTCAACTCACAGTCATAGTGGTTTGGTTCTCTCTGTGCTGTGGGATACTGCACAGGGGTGTGGGAAGTTTGGTGTGTGACTGCCTCACCCTCCCAAGCCTGTGGAAGGCTGGGGACCGCTGCAGATCTTCTCACCATGGTCTCAAAGTGCAACCAACATGTTTTAATTGCCTTTGCCTTCTTTACCAAGCACCTGGCACTGTTCATGTGTGGAACAGACGTTGTCAGGATGGCCTGTGGTGCTGGGCAGAGTTTGAGAACAGTGTCGGTGTAGGTGTCAGCGTAGAGGCATTTTGGATGGCAGGTGCTCTCCAGACTTTTCTATAAGTCTGGGCTGTTGTCTTTCTTCGAGAGAATGTAGTTGTCTCACCTTCTGCTTAGAGCAGTACTGGATCCAGAACTGTACCAATAACAGAACTCTCAGGAGGGTGAAAGGTTTGTCTGTTTTCCTTTCTGTGCTTGTGCTTGGTTCCTCCAGAGCACTGAGAGACTTCTCTGGGGCAGATGGGTCACCCAGTCTTCTGACTGGTGATTTTTCCAGTAGCAAATGTAGGAAATGAAAGGTATAGAGTTAGCAGCAGTGTGGAAACTTCTGCAAGTCATTTGAGGTTAAAAAAAAAAAATTGTCTCCTAACTACTATTAAGTGCAGCAGAAAGTAGAAAGCTTCTGCTTACTTCTGAGTACCTGTGTGTCTTCAGAGAGGGTTCCTCTGTTCCCAGAGGTCACTGACATACTGGATTTGAACAAAAGAAAGACTGAGGCAAAATGCAGTAGATCAGAAGACTTCTAAGATAAAAGTAACATTTTTGAATATGTGTATCTTGTGGATTTTAAAAGGACCATTCATGGTAAAATCACATTCCTGGGACTTACCAAACAAGCTGTGATTTTTTTTTTTTTTTTGGGTTATATTCCAGCCTGTATGCCAGTCTGGTAACGTAATGGATCTTAAAAGCATCACCCTAGGGGCAGGGGGGTTCCCTGAACCTAGTAAAGCCAGTGTGAAAGCTTGTTGTTCATCATTATTCCCATTCATAATCTCTCATTTAAGAGTGTTGGAAGGTGAAGATGAATGTGTGGGCCCCGCTCTGGAAAGTGGCCTTTACAGATGTTCTGAACTGGAGCAGCCCCAGCAGCAGATTGGTCCTGTGTTGTGTCAAAGCCGAGCCCCAGCTGTAACGTGCCTGAAGTTCCCGAGTTGATCTCCAGCCCCATGTTTCTGTGGCTTGTTTGTGTGTTCAGATGGCACTCTCAGAGTCACATCCCTGCTGTGCCACGTTCCTGTGATCCATGGCTTCCCTGCTGCTGTGTTGCTTTTACTGGGCTTTCCCTTGTGGGACACTCGGGTGTCCCTTAGCCCGGCACAGTGCTCGTGCCTGTCACTGTAGCCCTTACAGGTGCCTGGAGCAGGTGATGTGCTGCCAGACACAAGCAGAGCAGTCACACACAAGGAATGGAGACCAAGAGCTCAGGAACATCCCAGGCTGCCGTAATATTTGTGGTGGTGGGAGCTACTGCTGAGACTACGGTGCTTTTTGGTTTGTTGCCAAAGCATAGTGTACTAAATCTTAGGAGAAGTTTTGCTGTGTGTATTTTAGAAATATTACTTAGAAGTATATTTTATTCTAACGCTTCTAAATCTACATTTTATTTCCCTTCATAGCTATTTGCATCATATTGGTGCATTTACTGATAGAATACCGGCTTCATTTTTTACCAGAGAGCGTGGCTGTTGTGTCTTTAGGTGAGTAACCATGACATTTTTATACTGGATTTGTGTTAATCCAGGGACTGACTGTAGTGGAGATAATGCTCTGTTGTGTGTTAACCATCACTAGAAAGATGCAACAAACTGCATGCAGTGAATAAAACAACTAATTCATAGAGTTGAATTAATTGATGAAATAAATGAGCGTACAGGCAGAGATTGGCCCAGGAAAATGACACCCACAGGGATGTCACTACCTGGCATCTTCCTCTGGTGTTGCATCCTTAGTGTTAGAGATGTGCAGCACTCTCTGGCCATGAGGCTTCGGCCTTCCCTCTGAAGTGGTACATGTGTTTGTGTTGTTAGAATTATGTTTCTGTGTGTGATTTTAATGTAGCTGGGGACTGCAACTATCTTGAAAACTTGCCTGGACTGCCAGATGCTTAACTCTTTCAGCAGTACCATGACAAGAGCTCTTCCTATGACTTAAGCTGTAACAGTGGCACCCTTCATGGAGATGAGGTGCTAATTTAGTTTGAATTAAATTTGGAGTATTCCTAAGCCTGTAGCTCTGTGTTAGGGTAATTTCATGTATTTGTATGCTATGCTCCTGATTTTGTGAATGAGGAGCAAATCAGGCCATATATATGTACCATTTTCTCTACATGCTGTCTAATGTTTGAAGAACCTGGTCTGAGTATTCCCAGCAGCAGTTTTTCAT
Source organism: Pyrocephalus nanus (assembly GCA_038380795.1). Classification (NCBI taxonomy): domain Eukaryota; kingdom Metazoa; phylum Chordata; class Aves; order Passeriformes; family Tyrannidae; genus Pyrocephalus; species Pyrocephalus nanus. The sequence continues at coordinate 5,278,042 of CM076277.1, forward strand.
CTGTCCCTGTGACTTGTCTGCAAGATTCTGTGATATTTTTGCTTCTATTACTAGTGACACTTTCACTGACAGCTGTTCTAAAAATACCACAAGAAGACAAAGATGCTTAGTTATAATCCCAGTGTAGCTCAAAGGAGTGTAGAACTGGTTGAGCAGGTAGAATTTTTACTTTCTCCTGGGCTTGGCTGGCATCTTCTCTCATGTTTTCCTAAGTGTGTTTTTACACAAGTTCTCAATGGAAGGAAATGAGCTTTCTGGTGCTTGTCAGTAACTTGTGCTTTCTGGGAAAAAGGGATCTTCTTGCATCTTGCGTGCTAGATTGAGAAAATCTTGGAGGTGTTACTCAGCAGAAAGAGAAGCATATTTTCTGGCAGCACAACTCCCTGCATTTGTGGATGACTGTGTGTGGCGCAGACCACATCATGTTACTCACATAGTAGAAGGTTTTGAAGCTTCAAATGACATCCACTTGCAAGGCCCTGTATGAGTTCCAGTGTTTCTGTGCAGCTGAAAAACAAACAGACCTGTAAGAAGCTTGTCCTGGTGCTGGTGTGGATTTCCTGGGTGTTTTTTATAGCAGCAACATCCCTCAGACTTTTGTGCTTTTATGCTTCTGTCCATGGCATGGATCAGAGCTGCTGCAGCTCACCCTGGCTCACATCATCCCCACGGAAACCACCCAGCGCCCGATTCACTATTGGCACACTTCTCTTTCCCTCCCTCCTTATTTCATTGCCATGGACAGGTGAGGTGTCTGGTGAATGTATCTCCTAGTGTCCTGAAAGGTTCGAAGAGGACATTGCTGTCCCTTCAGTATCCTTCCTCTTCATATACAAAAACCCAGGTGAAAGGTGTCGATTTGGCTTCAAATCAGGTTAGTTACCTCAGCTATTAAATAGCTAATCTAAATTTAAGCATAATCCCCAATATAAAATTCAGATTGCTCTTGCGTGGCATAGTTTTGGATTTTCTTGGCTACATTCTGTATATCCTGCCACAAGCCACATCTTGGGCGGTGCAGAGTGGAGGTGTTGGGCCAGCTTGTGTCCCTGCTCCTGCTGAGCTGTGCAGAGCAGCAGAGGCACAGACATTCTTCTTTTTCTCGTTCTTGGCATCTCAGAAGCAGGAGAAGGATTTTAGCTGTTGGATTTAAGTGCTGGTGTGTCCTGTGTTCCTGTCAGTCCCAACAAAAGCTTGTTTATGAAACGGGGAGGTTTCTCACTGAGGTTGTTGCTGCTGCTCAGGCTGGGTCAGCAGCTGCACCTCCTGTGGTCTCACGTAGAGGCCGTGCAGGAACTTGCCCGTGTGGGTTTTGGGGTGAACCAAAGCAGAGCTGCAGCGTGTCCCCCAGCCAGGCCAGATGATACCAGCACATGCAGTTTCTGGAAGTCAAAAGTGTTATACCCAGTAGCAGCCCAGATGTCCTGTGTCGATTCAGCCTTATTTAGTTTACAGACTCAGTCAAACTACCGTAGGCGCTGGTGACAGGACACGGCATCGGGATAATCACTGGAATTTGCAGCTCATTGCTGCTCAGTGACCCCCTGGGACTGGCAGTGCTCTGCACAGCTGCAAGAGCACAGCTTGAGTTTCAACTATCCAGTTCTGTGAGCAGTGCCAGAAGTGAGGTGTGTCCTACTTTGGCTTGTGAATTACGCAGCTGTTCTCAGGAAGTTATTGAAGGCTAATAAAAGTGGCAGCGGAGAAGATAGGTATGATTTTCACAAATGCTTTTCCTCCCATTGTCTTAGCTGCTCAGAAGTTTCTGGTTTATGGTTTCTAGGGTGTGTGACTCTCCTGGTGGAGAGGGCAGGAACACATTTTCTGAGGCTGGATTTTGATCTTCATCCTTAAAAGTTGATGGAATTTCATTGGTAAAAATAGTTGCCAGAAAAGTTTTTTCTCTTTGATTTGTTACTGAGTTTTAACATGTTCTCAGGAAAAATAAAGGTTGGTTGTAATAAGAAAATTCCTATAAAATCTTCAGAAGAATGGGGCTTAGAGTAACTCTTACAGACTTTCCAATTAGCCCCTTGAAAAAACTGATCTGCCTGATTTAATAGAACCAGCTGATCAAAAACTGTGTTCATTCATCTAATAATAAAGGAAGAGTAAAGATGTATGGGACAGGTTTTGAAATCAGCATCAAAGTTTGATTCTGCTGCTGTTGAACCCTGTTGTTGATGCATTATTTTGTGCAGGTCTCTCATGACTTTGCTTGGCATAATCTTAGTACTGCTGTGTGTAATATGCATGTAGAGGTCACTTCTGCTGTGTAAAGGTGTAAGTTGTATTCAGGCCCATCTCCTTTCCCCTTAACTCTGCTGCTGCCTTTCACGGATATTGTTGTTTAACTGTTGATATCATGCAAGGACCTTTTCTGTCTGTGATGGTGTTGGAGTCATCTTGTGATTAGCTCTTCCTTGAAAGAGCAGACTAAACCAACCTTTGACTTCAGCCTCGGGCTCAGGATAGGGATGTTCAGCCTGTAGCCCCCAGGCCATGGGTGGCCTACTCAGGGCTCCAGTTACCCAGTCATGCTGAAGCCCTTCCACTTCAGAAGTTAAGGGATTCTCTTTTAAATCCCATCTAAACCTATGTGAGGGCTCTCAGTACTGAATCTCATCACAGTGTTAGTTCAGGCAATAGCACCTTCCTGACAGCCGCACACTCAGGTGTGTGGGCTCTGGGTCTCGTCATATGGTTTCTCCCCACACAGACTTTTTGTTAAGTGATACAAGTACTGCCTGTACCAGCTGAAGATAGTGTTGTTGCTCTGCAGAAATTAGCAATGTTCTAGGCCTTGGCTTCTGGCCCAGCTGCCACTCCAGGCTGAGAGGCCTAAGTTAGTACTGAGACCCGTGTTTGTGTGCTGTGTGAGTGGCTGTATCTGCGCTCTGTCCTTCAAGGAACAGCAGACCTCTGACGTTCCTTCATTAATGCTTTGTGCTTCCTTTCCATATAAACAATTTCATGGAACAGTTATTTCTATCCTCAGGGACTGATGCCTTCACAGATCTTTGTATGAAAGAAGGCTTAGGCCTCATGGCTTTGTGTGTGTGACACATCCATCAGGAGTAATCCATGTGATTCTATTTGTAAGACTGTTTTGTTAGCTGCAGCATGAGAGCATAAAGGAAAGTGTACTTAGAGCTTCTCAACCACTTTTTATCTTTCATTTAGTGTATTTCTCTTCTACATCTGTGTTTGACTGCGAAGTCTCCATTCTGTAAATAATAAAACAACAGCTGTGCAGAAACACAGATCTGGAATGTGACTAAAGACAAATTCATCATAACTACCTGAAAACATTTTAATGACAGTTTGTGAGTTATATTCCTGACTTCCAGAAGAAATCTTTGTCTTATGTCTTACATGTTTGAAGATGTATAGGAGGAAAAAGCATGATAACCTTTAACCATTGAGTTCACAGCAGCCTTGATAAAATCTTTTTACACTCAAATTAGTATTTCTGCATGACTTAAATGATGTGTAATTCATTTGGTAAATAGTTCTGACAGTGTTTCCACCCTGATCAGAATTTGCTGCCAGAAAGTGCTATGATTTCATTCAAACAGAATTCACTTCTTTGGAGAGGACTGATGTCATCTAAGCTGCTTTAACACTGCAAATAGCATTGAAGTGACGTGAAGCACAGATGTCTAACTCATAACTTCCTGATTCTTCAGCAAGAAGGGTGGAATTCTATTTGAATGCAGCTTAGATGAGAAGTGGTTTTGAGTAGTTAAGCCTGTTGTCTTTCTGCATCACTAAGCATCACACTCTCAGTGTGAGTGTTCAGGTTGGGATATCCCAAGAGACAATCTGTTGTGTCAGGAAAAATCTGGAATTATGTAATGTATTGAAAACTGGGTATTCGGATATGGAAAGCAAAACCGCCTTGTGTTTTTGTGATTTAGGAATTAAAGACTTGCTGCTTTATGGTTTGCTTTGTTTGGAGAACTGATAACCAGTGATGTGTTTTGTGGCTATTTCAGAATGTTTTCTCATTCTCTCCTAGGTATCCTCATGGGAGCTTTTATAAAAATCATAGAGGCTCAAAAGCTGGCCAACTGGAAGGTATATTTGAAACAATTGATTTTTAATTGTAGAACAATCCCTAAATGTTTAAAAAAGACTGCTTGTAATAGTAGGGTTTTTTAGAGGGAGAATCTTGGCAGAAGTGTCTCCAAGAGGTGAAGTCTACAGTGAAACAAGGATTTTGCCTCCTACATTTTATCCACACTGTCAAAGCAAATGAACAGTCAGTTAAACAGCCACAAAATCAGCATTTTAAAATACTTTCTTATTTGTTAAATAAAATAATCTGACCGAGATCATGTATGTAGAAAAAAGAAGAAAGCTTGAAATGTGTCTCTGATTTGAGCACTCATTCTGTTAACATGGTAAATATTGATCCCAGCTGATGAATTACATGGTGGTTTTCTGGGAAGTGTTGGTCACGTCTTGGTGGGAAATGGGGAGCTGTGTCTGGTTTGCTCACATTGTCAGCCAAGGTAAAAATATATCACATTATTATTTGCTTATTTAAGTTAATTTCACTGTAATAAAGTTTAGGTTTTAACAGAGGCTGCCATAATTTCAGATGTGAAATGTTCTAATCAATAATAATTATGAACTTTATTAAATGGTTGTAAATTTACTGGATACTTTTTGTTTATTGGACATGGAAAAAAATGGAGTATTTAACTGCTGGCTATGTCCTTGTACAAAACAAAACTTGGATTATATCCCTGCCCTAGGAACTTTGTAATGTAATTTCTAGTGGTCATGCCTCACTCAGCGTTCCCTCAAGTTCACCACTAAGACCTTGTGTTTGCTGGTGGCTCTTGGCTACCACGGCTGATAATCACAGTCCTCATGTTGTACTTTCCTGGTCTCTGCTTCCATGCAGCACAAATGCAGTCCTTCCTTTCCATTGTTCTTGCCTCCTCGTCCAGCTCTGGTTTCAGGGGTCTGAAACAGTGCAGTTGCTCAGAGAGGTGAGAGTTTGTCCCAGTGCAGTTACTGTGCTGACAGAACCAGGCAGTGTCAGCCATCGATGCACAGAGCTGTGCGTGCAGAATCCTGGACTAGAGCATCTCAGTCTAAAGGATGAGTTTTGTTTTCTAAGCCCCCCAAATCCTTTAAGATGATTATCTGTGGTACAGGCAGGAACAAGACTTTAAAGAGATGAGGACCTCTGTTTTGAAAGCTGGGGTTTGAACAGAACATTTTATCAGCTGTTTAACCTGGATTTAAACAAGTTAATCGGTGCTTGCAAAGGTGACAAGCTCTGCTGGGGGGCCAGGAGGGAGAAGACAGGTGGGTAGAGAGGCCCACTCAGCTGGGAATAATTTCCCTTCTTTACTTAGTCTGCCTGCAGAAAAAACAGGATGCCAGGCTGGGGGTACAGCTCCATGAGCAGCATTAGCCAAGGGATGAAATAGGTGACAAAAGAGTGAGGGCACCAGAAAATAGCATCTTACCTCATCCTGGATGCCGTTTATATCACTGTGATGACAAAAAGGAACCATCAAGAATAGTGCCATTGAATTTCAGACAGAAATTGTTTTGCTGAGAAGAGTCCAATCTCAGACTCCTCCCAGTGGTGTGAGCCTGGTCTCCTGCAGGTGCACTGAGGTGATGGTGTGATGAGCTTTCCTTGGTCCCCCTTAACCTGTTCTGTTCAAACAGTGGCCAAGAAGTCACTGTTCCTTGGCAATCCGTACAGATTTCAAGACTGTGAGATAAAATGGGAATACTTTTTGTGGAAACAGAAAGACTTTGCCAGAAATAACCTGTTTTCTCTGGGGCTTATTTGGAGGCAGTAATTTAAAATAAGTAACTCCTAGATTTCTGTCACTGGGTTGAAAAAGAACAACAATAGAAGCAGCAGCCCTGGAATAGCTTCCTGTTCTTCAGTCTTTTACTTTGTGATAGGAAGGGAGAAAGATTAATGCCATTTTCATTTTCCAACAGAATTTTTTAATAATTTATCTTTTGGAAGATTTGGTGTTATTTCAATAATGATGATATCATTGAAATTATGATTCATTTTTGTTTTGCAGGAAGAAGAAATGTTTCGTCCAAATATGTTTTTTCTGCTTTTGCTTCCACCTATTATATTTGAATCTGGATATTCACTGCACAAGGTCAGCCTCTGCCAGAAACTCATTTTTCATGCTGAGGTTTTGTTTAGAACACATTCTGCATTTAGTTATCTTCATGAAGTTTAGGATAATTGCATTAAATTCCATTATATTAACCATTAGGGAATTGAGAGTGCAAAATTTAAGCCTCTTCAACCCAGAGTGCAGGGAACATTGGTTGTTACTGATAACTGACTGCTGGCAAGGTGTTGGGTGTGTGCTTATCCTTGGCTGGAGAGGTTTCTTACCTCATCAGAGCTGTAGAAGGGCTGCTGTGAAGGAGGCAGACCGGGAAGGAGTAGGATCAGAAGTGGGGAAGGTGACGTCATTCCACAGATAAAGAAGAGGAAAAGGTTTCCAAGGGTTCTCACCCCTTGCCTGGGAATCTGTGTTTCCATGGACATGTCTCACAACACTAGTCCTGGCCAAGGGGGCTATTATTGGAAACCCAGTTGTGAATCAGAATCTAATTTAGATGCAAACCCAAACATGAGATTTCCCTTGGGTAATTTTCACTGATTTACTTGTTCTTATGTTCCAGGGTAATTTTTTTCAGAACATTGGTTCCATCATTCTGTTCTCTGTATTTGGCACTGCAATATCAGCTTTCATTGTAGGTGGAGGAATCTATTTCCTGGGCCGGGTAAGACTTACTGCTTTGAACACTTCAGTATATCTGCCTTGTTATTTGAAAGTCCATTTTTCAAGAGCAAACAAACATAGTGAAAGTGAATTCCTGAGTCACAAAGTCCAGTTCTCTGCTCTCACAAAGGCAATGTTATACAACCCTTTCCATGGATATTGCTGGGGAGGCTGTGGAGTCTCCTTCCCTGGAAATGCTCAAAGGCTGTCTGGACACAGTGCTAAGTAATGTGTTCCAAGGGGCCCTGCAGAGCAGGGAGGGTGGGTCAGGTGACCTCCAGTGGTCCCTTCCAACCTGAACCTCTCTGTGATTCTGTGACACAGCATGCTCCATGATGAAAGCAATTACTTTTTTTAACTTACACAACCTTCCTATCACAGGGCTGTTCTAAAACCTGTATTCTCTAGAGCCATCTTCTGCTTTCCAATATTAAACTTACTTATTCTTCTCTGTATTTATTTTTTTTCTTGGATTCTGTGGTTTGGTGTTTCCCATTGATTACATATAGACACAAATATTTATCTTTTCTCTCAGACTTCGTTCTGGTAGGCCAAGCATTCCATACTTTTCCTGTTTGCCCCTCAGATTTCTATTCCTTTGAAGGCCTTAGTTATTCTACTCACCTGAATCTGGTCCAGTTCCATCTGATCTTCCCTGATCTTGGTTGACCAGAATTGTGGCAGTAAATCACTGTTGGAGGGCAGTGTTAAACTGAGTAACATCACTACTGTGATTTTTTTTTTCTTGATAATGAACTTGGGATTTGATGAATAGTTTCATTTTTAAGAACAGCAGAAAACCACAGTTGATTGTGATTTTTATGTTTTACCTATTCTTTCAGGCTGATGTAATTTATAAACTCAACATGACAGACAGGTAAGCTCTTGGTGAAAATGAAGCTTTCTTCCATATAACTATAGATAGGAAATGCACTGCATTTGGCCAGCTTCTGGTTAGTGTTTAGATTGCTGAGGTTCAACATTGTATATGAAACCAATAAATAGATCAAAGACTTCTGTACCCTATTTATTACACCCTTATTTCCAAATTGTACTGTATTCTATTCTATTCTATGCTCAGTGATTTTTCTAGGCAGATACTGGGTATTTTAACCAAACTTTAAAGTTAAGATTTGTAAACTTTGATTAGTTGCTGTTATTAATGAATATAAAGGCATAACTTCCTTGTCCAAATCTTCTCTTAAAATACAGAATAAGTTTTCAGTATCAACATAGATTTTTTTTTTAAGAACTTGGCAAAGGATCAAGTTCTCAGGAATGGAAGGAGAGCATAACTTGCCACTGTGTAGAAACTGTAGCACAAAAGGTCTTTGTTACATGTTGTTCATATAACTTACTAGGTATGTATTTTTCTTTCATCTAGTTTTCTCTTTTTTTTTGTGTTCTCCCAGTTTTGCATTCGGCTCTTTAATATCTGCAGTTGACCCTGTGGCTACTATTGCCATTTTCAATGCCCTCAATGTGGATCCTGTGCTTAACATGTTGGTTTTTGGAGAAAGCATTCTCAATGATGCAGTCTCGATTGTCCTGACCAAGTGAGTGCACTGGAACTACACGTGTGTATGGGAACAGCAACCACTTTGTTTTCTGTTAGTTAGTTATTCAGACATACAGTAATTCTGCCATCTCCATTTAGAACAAATCACGTATTTCTGGTGTAAAAAGGAATTTCCTGTGGTCCTTCTTTGTTAAAAGCATGAGCTGCATAGGCAGAGGACAGTTAATGGCTGCCTTATTACCACTGCCTTATCTCACTGATCCCAGATAAATGATTGCTATCTAATTCCATTCATTTATCAGCTCTCTTTCTGTCTGCTTTCCTGACAGCAGCAAACCAACACGTCACCTTTCAGGCTTGCACAGAAATGTTCCCCTTGCCAAATACTCCGCTGTGTCCCTGTCACTGTCCTATGCCCAGAGTCCCACTGCAGCTGGGGGGGAATACATCAACATCCATACAATGGTTGCATATTTATGTTGGGGCTGTCACAGGAAAGAAGGACATCCAATATCCTTACCTTTTGCCCGTGATAATTCTTTGGGGCTGAAAGAGTAAAAATGGATAGATAAATCTTTGTGTTATTGCTGAAGTCAACAGATGTGACTGTGATTGTATAGAAGCAGCAGATACACCAGGCAGGTAGTGAAGTCAGAGTCATTTGCCAATGAGCTAATGTTTTTACTACAGTTATGGTGCTTTTATGGAAGGCCCTGAAGGTTAACAGCAGCCAAAAGGAGCATTGGTTGGAATCCGTGCATTCTTTGCACAGAATTTCCGTGAAATGCATTCCTGAAATTCAAAGAGGTTTCTCCCCTTTCCTCCTGAGGGCTGCCTTGTTTTCCTGCTGTGACCTTCTTTTCTCTCATCCACACCTAAATATTTGATGAGAGTTCTTCCTGTTCATTGGTTCTTCTTGGAGGATCACATGAGTTTTTACCTCTGTAAAATGTGTTTTCTTTCCCTTTTCAAACTTGGAACATTGTTTTGAAATACTGGGCATCACCATAGCCTATTTACGCCATTCTGGGATTCTTCAGAGGAGCATTGCTGGATTTTTAGCAGAATTGGGTTTCCCTTTGGGGATTACACTAAGGCTTGATTTAACGTCTTTTGACATTCCTCTTGTTATATATATCACAGTAAAAGCCTTTTAAGAGTGGTAGCAACAAAGAAACGGGAGTCTTTTTTGTTGTTGTGCTCAAAAGATGTTTGATATTTTTGGATCCAGGCTTGGAATGTATAACCATTTCTTTTTATTTCTCTTTTAATTGTATCTAGCACAGCAGAAGGTTTGACAAGGGAAAATATGTCAGATGTAAGTGGATGGCAAACCTTTCTACAGGCACTGGGATACTTTCTTAAAATGTTCTTTGGCTCTGCAGCGCTTGGCACACTTACTGGTCTTATTTCTGCATTAATATCCTTTTTTCATTTTGGTGATACATATGTATAAATTGGTGAACTTCAACATTCTAATAGTCTTTTTCTTTCCTGTCTTCTGCAGCATTTCTTAGGGGATATTTCTTATGAGGCATTATTTTGTTGGCTGAGGAATTTGTCATGCTCATTTTGTTTTTATGTTAGTGTGCATGAATGTGTACTAAGAAGTCACATCAAATTTTTATGAACATAATTAAGGTCTGAAATGCTTTATAATAGCTTTTGTGCATTGGAGTGTTATAAGATATGGTAATTGTTTTGTAAATTCAAAATATATTAATTCCATTTCAATACCAATCCATTTTTACAAGCATATGGCTCCCTTTCTTTACATGCATAAAACAGTTAATTAAAAAGAAAAAAAAGCTCCTTTTCCCGAGGGCCTTTGAGTCAGCCCAGCTCATTTGTCCCTATGGATCATGTGCAGGCAGCTGAATGCAGACACTGTTCTGTTTGGATTTACACTGGGTTATATTTTGCCTCTTCCACTTCCATGAATTGGTTGCTAAACAACCCAGAAGCTTCTCTGCTGAGATCAGGAAGGCTGTTTGCTGTAGTCCAGACACCTTTGTTACTTCTCAGGGCTGAACTGTTAATCACTGCAGGTGATCTGGGCTTGTACAACAGTTGTTCGTGTCAGCTGGGACACACTGGCAAGCACTCCGTAAACAACAAGAGCTGAATGTTTGATTAAATGTAGACATTTTCCCTCTTGGTTCAGCAGCCTGATTCAACAAACTTTTAAAGTATTCCATACATCACCACAAAAGAGGGAGACAGATGTTCAAGAAAAACAGCTTATTTGCCTTTTTACTGTAATTTGTACCTCAAAGTATTTGATTTACCTATTATTATTGGTATTGTAGAGGCGCATCAGTAGCAGATCTTTTTTGTCTCTATTTCTGTCCTTTCTGACAGACTTCTATCAGCAGTAGCTTCTATATCAAACTTTCCTCATAAGGAATTACTTATCCTTCCGTACTGGAGTTGAAGGCCAATGTGTAGATTTTATTGGCTATTCAGTAGAGAAGTACATAAAGTATAATTGTTGTTTTTTAATGGAATGACACAGATGAAAATATTTCTTTGATTTTTTGTTTGTTTTAATTTACATTTTTCCATAACATTTCCCTGTGTACGTGCTAAAGCACATTGATTTAAGGAAGACACCCTCCCTAGAGTTTGGGATGATGATTATCTTTGCTTACCTTCCTTATGGACTTGCAGAAGGGATCTCACTCTCAGGTGAGTAGCAAAATGAGTCTGTGCAAGTTTCTTTGATAGGGAGTAGGAATTATTTGTGTCTTAGAGGGCCCCTGGTGTTTTTTTGGGTGTTTTGTCATTTAATCTGTTCGTTCTTTTAAGTTTGACTTACTTTAAAAAAATGCTGTTTTCTACTTCATATTACAGAAGATACAAAAGGTAATTGCAGCTTTCAGCAGCATTTGTTAGCCACTGTAAATACTGGTGTTGTCCCCAGCTACCTTTGCCCAGCACAGAATTAAAGTTTCAGGTGCATGCTGCAGATCTCAGCCACCTCAGCAAACTTAGATCATGCCCAGCCTGCTGCCCTGGGGTGGTGTTCTGCCTGTCCTCAGTGACATTGGGGAAGTCAGCTGAGACCAGAGTGCTGTGTGTGTCTCTGAATACTTGTAGAGGCTTTGCTGAAGGCCAGGAGAAGAGGTGAACTTCTCCCAGCATTCTGTGGGAGCAAGTACAAAGATCAGCTCTATTTCTGCTGTATGCCCAGTGTCTCTGACTTTTGCTGATTTAAATGGGGATTTTAAGGCAATGATCTTCCTATCTTATTTCTCAAAGGAAAGGGGGAAGGGATGCCACACTTAGTGTAATTCTAATAGCTAGGAATTCTGCTTGGTTTGGTTTTTTTGATCTTGGGTTGTGATTTTAGTTTTGGTTTCTTCTGTTTACTGCCACATTCTTGCCTACAGGTATCATGGCCATCCTCTTCTCTGGCATCGTGATGTCTCACTACACACACCATAACCTGTCCCCAGTCACACAGATTTTAATGCAGCAGACACTGAGAACTGTTGCTTTCATGTGTGGTAGGTGCTGCCTACTATTAATATCTAGTATTAATAGTTTCAAATCTTAGGCATATGAAATGTTGATGAGCAGCAGAGGTGTTAATTTGCTTCTGGGCATTTGTATGTCCGTGGTGCTTGTCTTCAAGAGAAGAATTCCTGATAGTGGAGGCTGGAAGGCACTCAAAAGTCACCTTTCCTGCCACACTGGATAAAACATGCAGTAAATCTCTCTCTCCCATCCTGCAGGCTCCTGCTAAGATTTGCCATGAGATTGATGACCAAATAGAGATCTCTGACTCGTGTACTTCTCTGGTCTATTTTTAGCTGTAGTAGATGGGGGTTGAGTAGTATTTTTTAATGGTTTTTGTATATAAAAATCTGCTTGCAGAAACAATAGCTTCACAAATGGAGAAGTTTTTGGAAGTAGTGGTACAAGCAGCTCAGTCCCAGAGTCTTTCCAGTTCCTCCTACAAGGCAAACTTTTGAAGAAATGACATGTTTCTGTATTATAAACATATCCCTGTGTTTTGGGGAGATGCCATGACTGAATTCCGTATTGTTTGCTGGAGAATGCATTTTGAGTGTGGTCAGGGAATGGGTTTGCTGCAAACTGAACTTAACCACTCCTTAACTGAGTAGCAGCAGCTCTTCCAGGTTTAGTCTGAACCTATTACAAAAACTAAAAAAGTCTGCATTCAGTCAAGTCACTGTAAAGGACTTGTTTATGATTAACCATGCAACTTCTGTAGCTCCTGGTCAGCAGCTTTATATATAAATTATATAAATATATATGTATACATATAGCTCCTATATGGCTCAAGTTAAAAGTTCCTCAGTCTTTAGAATGAGGTTTTGCTGGCTTTGTTCTTACTCCTTGGTAATTTACCGCTGAAAAAAGCCTACACACAGCACTAAGTGCTGTCCTCTGCCATCAGCCTGGCCTTTTGCATTGCAGCATTTAGGCCTATTTTGTGCATTCAGAAGTCAGGAAATACCATTTTATGTACTGTATGTAGCAATTTATAATAGGAGAAAAAAAGGTTTTCTAGAATTGTTTATTTAAGGTATGATTTCTCTTTTTCAGAAACGTGTGTTTTTGCATTTCTTGGCCTGTCCATTTTTAGTTTTCCTCACAAGTTTGAAATGTCCTTTGTCATCTGGTGCATAGTAGGTATTTACTTTCTTCCATACTTTTTAGGTGCATTTTGCAATATTTCTTACTGGGGTTAAAAGATTTTAGAATCTTAACTCTTTGAATCTGTATTTCACTGTAGCATATTCACATATTAATTATGTTTCACATGGGGGTTCCCTACATCTGTTTCTATAATAATTGTTTAATATCAGCAACAAAAGTAGAGCCAAATGAATGAAATGGGGACCCATTTCCAATTGCTCACAGCAACATACACTGGCCCATTTTAGTGCATGGTTCAAGGGAAGAATTGTTACCTACAGCTTACAAATAGGAATATCAGCACAGGGAACTGCTCTCCCTGGACTACACCCAACTTCCCTATCTAATATGTATCTAAGGTGTGACACTTCCTCCTGTGTAGCATTGCCCCCACAGGCATAATGCAAATTGTGTAATTTTGGGGTGATTCATAAAGGAAAACAGCACAGCCCTTCAAGGATCCTGCTGACTAATTCTAGGATATTTACCTTACCAAGGTCTGTTTGTGGTAGCATTGAGACAATGCATTGAGAAAACTGTGCCTTTCTCCGAGTTAAAGTTTTCCCTGTGTTAATAGTTTGCCATTAAAACAATGGTACCTTTTTTTCTCCTTTCCCCTCTCAGAATGTCACTTCAGTGTGTGGTATGTTTTATAGCCATACCCAGCAAAGTGTTGAGAAATCAGCATGTGTGCTTTTTGTTTGGCTTCTGGCTTTTCTCTCTGAGGAACTGGTCCATGGGGAGACAATAGAATAGACAATATTTCCTCTTGGCTGCTGCGCCAAGGGAATGATTAAAGGAGCTGAACAGACTGAACTGAGGAGAACTTTTACCCGAAGTAATTCTTGGTGTCCCTGGAATGCCTCTTGGGTTCCATTTAGCTATTATAAGTAAATCAGCCTGGTCTCCATTAGTGACAGGTCTGGATTAGTTTCAGTTAAGCAGACAAAATTTTTCAAGAGTTAAATTCCACAATGCCCTGTGCTGAGAAATTTCTCTGTGTTCATTGAGCAGCTCACCTGCCTGTGAGCTAAAAGAGTAGATTCACCTGCTCCTGTAAAAGCAGCTGCATGTGACACATCCTATGGTCTTTTGCTTTTGTTCCTGTTTTTCAGGTGCTGGTTCTGTTTGGTAGAGCAGTGAATATTTTTCCACTTTCCTACCTACTCAACTTTTTCCGTGATCATAAAATCACCCCCAAAATGATGTTTATCATGTGGTTCAGTGGTAAGTTAAAGCTCAAAATATAGAGAACCAGAAAAAAATGTTTTATCTTTTCCGTTGTGTGGGCCACTCTAGGAGGAACTGGTTTTCCATTAGTTGAGCAGAATTCAACTGGACATTTGCACTGTTCTCAAACCCAAGTGGGACAGAAATGTCCTCTTTCCCCTTTGTGCTGGAGGACTATGCAGTGGTGAGCCCACTGAAGCTTTTCTGCAAAGAGGCTGCTTGTCCCTCTAGGCCCAACAGCTTCACAGTTTGAACAGCAGTGCCTGAAGCTCTCAGGCTCGTTTTAGGGTGGGAACCAAGTGACTGATAAACACACGCCCTAGTATTGTAAAAAGCCTTTTAAAGCTGGGGAATTCCTGTTGAGTTCTCGGGGTGCTCAGGACCAGCGCTGCTGTTGGTTTGCTCTCCCCTGACGTGCTTCTCTCTCTGATAAGGTTTACGTGGTGCCATTCCCTACGCCCTGAGCCTCCACCTGGGCCTGGAGCCCATAGAGAAGCGGCAGCTCATCGGGACCACGACCATCATCATCGTGCTGTTCACCATCCTGCTGCTGGGAGGGGGCACCATGCCCCTCATCAGGCTCGTGGACATCGAGGACTCCAAACCGCGCAAGAGGAACAAGAAGGACGTTAATCTGAGCAAGACAGAGAAGATGGTTTGTTCCTCCTTCTTTACTGAGAGGATCACTGCGCTTTGTTGGTTTTTGTTCTTCTCAGTTTAAACATTTTTCAAGGCTAGTACATAATTTTTTACAAGAAAGTAAAATGAAAGTGATGAAAAAAGCCAAGGTGGTAGAACAAGGCCAAGCGATGTAATTTTAAAATATCCTGAAGACAGAGTTTAGTTAATATTTACATAAAATAACTTAGGACAAAGGGAGGAGAAATAGTCTCCTAACTCAATCCAGTTGTAAATTGATCCATACAAATGAAAGTAATCCCTGCAAAAGCATAAAGCAGATGATAGAGGATTGAGTCATATACTGCTAGAAAGTAGTTAGTACAGTGTGAGACAGGAGTTAATCATAAAAGGCAGATGGAAATTATTCTGAAAAAGTTGAAGCAAAGGCCATGAGAAGGTGGTAACAGCAGCCCCCCTCTGACTAGACTTTATTTTAAAGCAATTTCTGGCAAAGTAACAGAACTGACAAAACCAACAGCCAGTTTCTGGAACATCTTGTGCAAAGGGCTGGAGAAAATAATGTATCCCAGAGCATTTTTTGCCTGTTTTTCCCCAAAGCATTGAACAATATATGCAGAGTATTGTTCTGTAGGATCTTAAGAACTCATTTTTTCTCATGGCATGAGGTTGCTTGCAGCCTCCAGAATTACCTTGCACTGCCCACGCAGGGATGTGCACGGGAAAAGCACAGGGACAGGCCATGTTTGACACAGCTTGTTTGCAGTGGGACAATGACATCAGTGGTGCTTGCTGGATAACATCGTTGTCCAGCTCACAAGAGAAAACCTGCACGCTGGAAACCTGTTCTCAGCAACAGTGACAGTACAAAACATGGAACATCTGAGGCCTTTTTCCCTTTCGGTGTGGAAAGGGAAGCCAAGTGGCTCTGGGAATCGATGGCTGAACAGACTCAGACAGCCCTAAGCCCTGGGAGGCTGGGGTGATAATTTCTGTATTGTTCCAGAATGGGAACTGGCTGTGAGAAGGGAGAGCACTGGGCAAGGACTGAAGCAGGCTGGAGGGATGACTGGCACGTCTCTCAGGTTATTCCAATATTTGTGTTTCTTCTAGGGAAACACCATAGAATCCGAACATTTATCAGAGCTCACAGAGGAGGAATATGAAGCCCAGTACATAAAACGCCAGAACCTCAAAGGGTTTATGCGGCTTGACGTCGAATATTTGAATCCTTTCTTCACCAGAAGGCTCACACAAGAAGTAAGTCGTTCTCATTTTCTTGAAGAAATGAAACTGGAGTTGGTTGTTTCCCTCAGCATCACGCAGGGCTTGTCATGCAGCCACACAACTTGTGCATTAGGGACAGTGAGACATCTGTGTATTGCTCATGCGTAGATAGAGCAGCTGTAATGAACAGCTGCACTGTAGAAGCGCAGGTTGGATTAAATGAGCATCTCAGGGCTACCCCAGTTAAACTCGGTGTATGGATTTTTTAGTGCTGTCACACACAGTTCCTGCCTCTTATGTCAATGGTCCTGTGACTTCTGGGGCTGTGCAGTTTCTTGGAAATATGCACCAGCCTTGCAACCTTCCCTTTTCAGACTGCCTCCCTGGGATACCAGAGCTCTGAGGCTGTAAGTGCAAGATGACACCTGACTGAACTTAAGTGTAACTTAACACTGAGTGGCTCTGAGGGGTGTAAATGCTGTGTCATTTTCACTCCCATGTCTCAGAAACCTTAGACTCCTCAGCCACATAATTCACCCATTTTCCAGTGTGCCATAGAATTAAGCATTCTGGCTGTGGCCTTGATAATTTTATGTAAAGTCTGCACATTTCATCTTCCTAGCCTTCTCAAAAGTACTATTTTTCCTCTTGTTTTGTACCTTTCTTTCCAAAAGTACCTTTCAGCACTTTCCCACAGAAACTAAAGGCATTTTTCGCAAAACCAAAAAGGAATCAAGAAACCAGAGTAAGCATCTGATTTGCAGTTGGTAGCCAAAAGCACAGGCTGCCATCCAGATGGCAACCAAAGACTGGAAAAATAAGCATGTGAATCAACACAGTAGGCCACAAGCTTCCCAGTGTGCCTGGGAGCTCAAGGAGGGGAGTCAAAGCCAGGTCCTCCAGACAGCATTGGGATTGTTGAAACACACAGAGCAGGACTGTCTAAAAACACAGGTTAAAATACCCCTCATCAAAACTATCATCTGTGGCAATAATTACTGACTGAGCACTTGGTAAATATTTTCTGGTAGGAAACAGAACTGCTTTGCATGCGTAGAGACCAGGAGCGGGTTGTTTCCTGGGGAGTGCGTCCAACTCGTCTTTCTGTTTTGCTCTAACACACAAGTGGTGTTGTAGCCAAGTAACAAAGTGCTCTGGTTTGCCTTTGCCTCAGGACTTGCACGATGGGCGCATCCAGATGAAAACCCTGACAAACAAGTGGTATGAAGAGGTCCGACAGGGCCCCTCGGGGTCGGAGGATGACGAGCAAGAGCTGCTGCAGCAGAGCGGGGCAGGAGTGCGGTGAGGGGGTGTCAGAGCCTTACAGAGGGGGTCCAGTATCCAGAGTCCAACTGCACACAAGCTGGGAAGCAAGGGATGAATTTTTAGATTTCAGACACATCCTGTGCTATGTGTTCAGGTGAAAACCACGGCTCTGCTGTTACTGTTCAGGGAGGGAAACCCACACGTGTCGAGCACTGGATGGCCTGAAGGAAGAACCCTTCGTTCAGACTTTACTGCATAGCAAATTCCTGCAGCCTGTTGAAAAGCTGAACCATCTGCCATGAAATGATGACATTGGTTAGCAGAAGGGCTTTTCCCATTCCAAAACCTGCTGTGACCACACGCTGCAGTCCAAGCCTTTGAGTGGCTCTGCAAAACAGAAGAAATTGCACTTTACCTTTTAAATATATATATATATTCCTTCACAGCATGAAGAGTCTTGACAGTTTATACTGTGAATTTGTTTCAGCACTAGTAAGGGAATCTGACTGGAATAAATCTATGATTTATGGGATTTGCACATTATGAACCCAGAGAAGATGCATACCTTGACAAAAGCAGATGTTGCACATACAAGGAAGCACCTCTGAAAACATAGTTTTGTCACTTAAGAAAGTCTTGGTTTCTATTTTATGGGATTTCTTGTTTTTATACTGAGGGATCTAATCCATAGTACTGATTGTAGCATGGTTTAGGGGAATGTGGGTACTGTGACACAGTGCAGAACTGTGTTTGAAAGCGTAGTTCCTTTTCCTTGGCTAAAGCCAGTTGCAGTTGGGTTTCTGTAATTGGCAGTTGCTCCTTGCTGGCACTTTGGCTTCAAATCTTAAAAAAGAGCAGCTTTTCTATTTCCTAATTCATGTAGTGTCCCTAACACTCCAGAATTCACCAGTGGAATTTTTAAACTTTTGTGGAAGCAAAAGCAGCACATACATGAGGAAGAAGAGTCTGCAAAACCTAATCCAAGTACAGAAAGGTTAATATTGCACGTGGCTGAAGCAGCCTCAGCCGGGAAGTGCCAAACAGCTTCCTTTAAGCTGTCCCATTTGTTAAGGAGATTTGTCTCTTCTGCCTACACCATTTCAGAATCTGTGGCATCACTGCGTTTGTTCTCCATGGCCCTGTGTTTGCTCAGCGTTGCCAGCACCTGAACACACGTGTTTGTTGCACATTTGCCATGGTGACACATGCAGCAGTTTGCTCTCACTGCCAAATTCCTCCTTAGTCATTTGCATATCCACTGTGGGGATGGGAATTGTAGTTCAGCACCCAAATCTGACATGCAAATTTTTGCAAATGTTTGTTTCTGAAAGTGTGAGACTTACTTTTGGTCTGGTTTTGCTACTGAGGTTTTTTAACCACTGCTTACCTGCTGGGAGAATAAAAGTTAAGAAATGTATTTAGAATCCTCATCCTGTGGTGTCTGAGCAGTTTTTCCTGCTGCCCCTTTCCCTGCCAGTTCACAGGGCCTCATCCTGGAGCTGGAACATGCACTGGTGGGTCTGAGCAGGGCATGAAAGCACTCGGGGCTTGCTTTCTTCTTGGGAGGGTCTGTGTGAAAATCGAGCTTTTTTGTCACCCTTCTAGACCCCAGTGGTGGCCTGAATTACCCTTTAGTTACCCACCAGCCCTGCTGAGTTTCTCAGCTTGAGCCCCTAAGCCCAGGAGTTGGGAGGAAGGCCCCTGGGAGCATCTCCTGTCACCGGCAGGGGTACATGGGTGGAGCTGCTGTTACACGGGGGTTAGCGCTGTGCCTGGGCCACGCTGCAGTCCCAAATCCCGCTGATCCCAGTGTTTTTCCCGGTGGGATCGCGGGGGTTCCCCGGGACCAGCCCCGCACCTGCCGCCAGGTACGCTGGGCGCTGCTGCCCCCTGGCGGCCGCCGGCGGCACCGCGCCCGCCCCTCGGGACATCCCGGGCGGGGATTCCACGGGGAATCAGAGCAATTAACTGCTGGAGCTAGAGCGGGGGGAATCGCTCTGGAGCAGCTCGGGTGAAGACATTTTGGATGGTTTAATTTAAAAGCAGCTATTGCAAAATTTAAGAAAATACTGCACTTGTCAAAACTTGGAATTAAGTGCGTATTCTGAGAGAACAGAGCTGTCTGACTTCCTTATTCTAGAGCAAAAAGTTTTTACCTAGGTGACCTATTCTCATGTTCATTTATCAATACATTGGCTTTTCTGTCAGTCGTTTCACAGGTTGGAGTTCTTCACTTAATATGCTTAGAAAAGAAAAATTATCTGTCTCTGCTGACTTGCTTTGCAGTTACTTTAGATAATTTCCTATTTATCAGACCAATAGAAAGCTCTAATCCTCTTTGTACAAGCAGTAACTGCCCCATCCTAACTTTGTTTCATCTGCAAATCTGTGCAAGAGTAAACTTGATTTTTCTAATGCTCTTAACTACGGAACCCCCCAAAGTTGAACACAGACATTGGTGACTGCAGAGCCCCGAGGTGCTGCTGGACTGTGAGCTCTGGCTGCTCCTCCTGGCCCCAGGAACTATGCCTGGAAGGGGCAGGGGAATCCAGAGCTCAGCTTCCACCAGCTCACAGAAGTTATTCTTCCACGTCATCCAGCCCATCCCATTCTCCAAACCAACAGGTCTCACTCCAGAGGACAGCAAACCCACTCTGCTGTGTGCTCTCTGCCAGCTCGCAGGCCTGCTCTGTTCCTCAGTTTCCTCACTAGCCCAGATGCCCTTTCTGCAGAGCCACCCAGCTTGATTTTGAGGGCTGTTCAAGTCACATCAGACTGGCCAGACTGACAGCAGCCCCTTTGCCAGGCAAGGATGGGGTGACCCTGCCTGCTCTCACTCCATGTCCCTCATGAGGGGGACACCCAACCCCTTCCCTGTGCCAGCTGCCACACACAGCCGGCCCACACGGGGCCAGGGAGAGCTCCCGGGGCTCACTCAGGCACAGCGGGGCCTGCGATGGACTCCTGTGTGTCCCTGCAAACAACCCCACCCGAGCAGCCTGGCTGGGGACACCCTGCCCCCCGAGACAGCTGCAGGGCAGTCACAGTGGGCATCGCCACAGGGTCTGGTTTATGTGCCACCTGCCCAGGTCTGAGCTCCCTGCTACTTGTGCCTCCCCCGCCCAACACGAGTGAACCCGCCCGGCTCTCCCTGCCTCCCTTTCATCCCAGTGAAAACATTGTTTTTATCTCAACCACAGCAAGAGGTGCTCATTTATTTTAAACACTAAAGCATCCGTGGGCTGTTGAGCCCAGCCCTAAAGCTGCCATGAACAACAGTCCTTACCTGCTCTTCAGGAGCTCAGCCTTTGGGAAGCCAGAGCAAAGCTCCAAGCTGTGCTGGTTAAACACTCTTCACCTTTTCCCCCATGGCTGTGCAGCCCCCCAGATGAGGCTACCCACCTGAGAGGAGGTTTCCACCTGTGGGGCTGTGTTTAAAGATCAGTGGCACAGGCTGAGGCTGCCCAGGTTTCAGGAAGAGTTGGTGACAGCACAGGGCCACGGGCACCATTACCTTTGTGCAACAGCCAGTTTTGGAGGTACAGAAGGATCTGGATGCAAGGGGTCAGTGGCATTATTGAGGGCAGCTCTAGTTTGTGCTGATAGGATCTTCATCAGGGGCTCCCACTTCAGATTTGAAAAGAAGATGGATGAGCTTTGTGGGCTCTGCCAGAACATGGAGCTGCTGGGGAGGCTGGTCCTCCTCCCAGCCCTGCCCCTGGACACCACCAAGGTAACAGACAAGAGCCCCAGCTGGAGGGGTTTATACCTTCAATTAACCACCCCAGCCAGAAGGAATTAAATCATTTGAGGCTAAGAAACTGGAGGAAGGGGGGGAGAGGGGGAAGAAGTTATTTTAAAAGCAACTGCACTAAAATATCACTACATTTACACAACTTCGAGTTAAGGCTTCATTTTTCCTCAAACTACACATTAATGTCCATGATTTGGAACCATTGGAAGAAATTTCAGTTGCAATGTCAACCACTGATTTTCACATTCATTTATAGTTTTGCTGACTTTCTTTGCCTGTCACCTTATTCCCTTTTTTTCCTTTCTAGGACACACTGTTTTCCTGCCACCTTGGAGTGTGTTGCTGTGCCCTCAGACCCCCAAGTGAGTGGGAAACAGTGCCCCCACACACCAAACCCACCCCAAGGCAGTCCTGGCTCCTTCCCTGCACCAGGACCAGGCTCTCACCGAGCAGCAACACAGCACTGCAGCCCCCAGACCCCTTCCCACCCACTTCAGGAACACCAAATCCAAAGAAATTGGTTCTCACAACCAGGAAACCCCTTCCCAAACCCTGCCCAACCCCGCAGCTGGTGCAGATCCTACCTCAACCTCGAAGGTGAAGCCTCCATCCTCTTTGCAGGCTCAACACCCCCCCAGCCACCACAGGCGCTGCCCCGGCAGGGAGGGGCTTGTCTCTAGTCCTCAGGTGAGTAGTTGGTGCAGCTGTTGGCCCCATTCCCAGCTGGTTAAACACCCACAGCTGTGCCCTGCCCGGGGGGTTGGGTCCAGCCCGGCACAGAAGGAGTACCCGGACCTGCTGCTCGGCCCGGCCACAGAGAGGGGAACTCATTAAACTGGCTGGGGTTTGCTGGATGGCTGCAGCGCCTCTGCCCTTTCAGGCAGCAGGAGTGTCCGGGAACGGAGATTAAAGCGCTCCCATCATTAGTGCTCTCAGTGTTGGGCATTGTTCTCACAGCGAGCTGAATATGCAGACATTGCTCTGAGGGGTCCCAGGAGTAATAAAGGACCTGAGAGGATTTGAGGATATTTTTTTTTCCCCTGTCTGCTTTAGGTGGTCTCTGAACCCCAGTATTTTTTGCCAGTGGTGGTGGCTGGACCCGCTGTGTCCCTGCCCTGAGCCCAGCACAGTCCCCGGCCTGGCTGGGTCAGTCCTTGGTCCCTGTCCGTCCCGGGGGGCCACGCCGCGAGAGCCCCCAGGAGGTGGCAGCAGCCCTTCGTGCTCGTTTCCTGCGGTGGGAAATCAGCCCTCGATCCTTCTCTGGAGGCTCCTCTCGGTGGGCAGCAGCAGACACAGCTGGGGATGGCCGAGGGGCAGCCCGAGGGCACAGCCCAGCCCGGGTGTCCGGGGGTCGTCGCTGCGTCCCTCGGCAGGAGGACGGCTCGGCTGACGGGCAGGGGGAGGTTTCTTTGCCCCCTGCCCTGTCCCTGTGATCATTCTCATGTGGCCCCAAGCCCTCCCAAGCTCCAGCCCTGGCCACTCTCTGCAGCAATGCCCCATCCCTGTCCCCATCCCTGTCCCCATCCATTCCAGAGCGTGGTTGCCAACACAGAGCTGAACGGAGCCAAATGCCAGTTTTGCATGAATGAATTTACTTTAGAAATGGACAACTGGAACACGGTGACTGGTCAGCACGGACACCACGGGATCCCCTCGTGTGACAGAACGCCTGGGATGGGGCAGGGGAGCTCCTGGGGAGGGCTCTTGTGGGGTGGGGCTTTGCATCAGGTCCTTGGCACGGCTTCCTGGTCCCTTTTGTCCCAGCCCCTCCCCGTGGGTGTGCTGCCCACACTGATCTCCAGGGCCCGACTCAATCCTGCAGGATGCTGTTGCCCTGGCAGCTGCTGCCCCGTTGTTCCTGTGCCAGG
The DNA here is from genome assembly GCA_038380795.1 of Pyrocephalus nanus. NCBI lineage: Eukaryota > Metazoa > Chordata > Aves > Passeriformes > Tyrannidae > Pyrocephalus > Pyrocephalus nanus. The sequence continues at coordinate 5,301,007 of CM076277.1, forward strand.
GACACCTGTGCCACAGCGCCGTCTCCAGGATGTTGCTCAGCCACAGATTTGTCATTCCCTGCCTGGAGATCACAAACTGGGACTGCCATTAGTCACTCCAGGATTATTGTAACCCCCAATCCTTGCTCTAAACACAGGACAGTGGTGGGTTTCATTCAAATGGAGGGAGTGGGGTAGCACAGCTGGCACAGAGAGCAGTCCCTGAGAGCTATAGGGAGATGCTTCATAATCCCAAGTGAGGTAGCTGTGTGACACAGTCCTGCTCCCCAGCAGGAGAGGATGTGGTTGTGGGGGCTGTAGGAGCCAGCACTGAAGGTAGATGCCCCTCAGGGCCTCCTGGCCCCTAGCCTGCCCTGCCAGGCACAGTTTTTAAGATAACCAAGTGCCTACTTGGTCATCAGAGCACCAGGATGGAAAAACAAAGGCCAGAGAGCAAACAGCAGGAGAGACTACCCTGGGCTGCACCCTGGGCAGATCTCAGGCACTTGGGGTCTGGTTTTGTTCTTGTTCTTGCAAGTGCGAAGACCAGGCTCAGAGCTGCAGGAGCCAAACCAGAGCGGGATGCAGGGCTGGTCTTATATTTTCACGTCACTTCATCTACAGAACACCTGGGGACCCGCTGGGTACGTGGGTGAGAGGAATGTTGTGTTTGGGTTTGTCTGGCAGGACAGAGCCGAGCACAGCCAGGCTCAGAGCAGGTCCTTCACCAGGGCTGATGGCAGGGCTTCCCCTGCCACATTCACAGCGCCCAGGCCTGACCTCTTCCGTGTGACCAGCACCATCACCTGCACTGTCCTCTTCAACCCCGGCTGGCAAGCAGCTCCATCGGCCAGGATGGCCAGGGGACCACACAGGGGGGAGCTGCTGGGTGCCTGGGGGGAGTTGAAGCACTTGGGGTAGTTACTGAAACACTCAAAAGTGTCGTTGCAGTTCCTGCAAGCCCCGGCGTGGTCACTGACGCCCGGGGGCGGGATGGGCTGGAGTGCCGAGCTCGGGCAGCCGCAGCACAGCAGGGTGCGGAGGGCCTGGAGGAGCACCCTGTCCTTGGAGAGGAACTTGTGGAAGTTGGGCTTGAAGAGCAGGTACACCAGTGGGTTGTAAAGTGTTGAGGACTTGGCAAAGACGGCCGACAGCACAAAGGCCAGTGCTGGCACCTCGCTGGCGTCCCCGAGCAGTGCCCACAGGGCAACCACGGCATAGGGGGTCCAGGCAGCCAGAAACCCCAGGCACACGGCAACGCTCAGCTGGAAGAGAAGGAGATGGAGATGGCAGTGCCAGGAGCCTCCTGTGGCACACACAGGACACTGACACCCCTTCCAAAACTCAGCCACGTGCAGCTGGACCCCAAACAGTCCTCACATCCCCTCAGACCTCTGGGACTATCACCCTGGAGCACTGCGATGCCAGACATCAGGGCAGCAACTCAGCACACCCCATGCATAAACCTGCTTTCACTTCAGGCAACCCACACCCCATCTCATCTGTGAAACTTGGGAATCGCCTCAGCCCTCCGCAGCAGACACCTTGCTGAGACCAGCTCAGTGTCGGACCCCAGCAGCCCTTGCAAGCACTGAAAACCCCTCCAGCAATCTGTGTGCTGGCATGTGGGTTGACTGGGATGCCTGGAAATGGGCTGTGCTCAGCCCCCTCCCCTGATCGGACACGGCCTGCCAGTCTTGCTAGGCTTGCAAGCTGCTTTCTTTCATGCTGTGTTTTTTTTTTTTTAAAGGGTATTCACTTTTTTTTTTTGACATATCCTTGGTAAATTATAGTATTAGCTTGTAGTCTGGGGAACAATGACTCATGCAAGCTCCTTTCTGATCTTTTCCAATGTAATTTAAAATGAAAACTCCTCCACCTGATGGCTTTAAATGAGAAATATGTTATTACCCACACTGACACAAACACCTGGAGAATTCATCAGGAACAGCAGACACCCGGCAGGAGGGGCCCTGCTGCATTCACCTGCCCACAGGGCGGGGGGCTGGGGCACCCCGAAGCCCCCCAGCCCCCTGATCCCCCCTACCTTCAGGAGCAGGCTGTGCAGGCTGCGGGCTCTGCGCTGGGGGGACGTGTGCTGCTGGACGGCTCTCCGGGACACCCACACCGTCCACAGGATCAGCGAGTAGGAGGCGAGGATGAGGAGGCAGGGCAGGAGGTAGCAGAAGATGAAGAGGGCGAGGATGTAGAGTGTGGCCTCCCTGCTGGAGGTCTCCCAGGTGATGCAGCAGGCTGTCCCGTAGGGCTCGGGGCCGTAGCTGCCCCACTCGGCCAAGGGGGCCGTGGCGAAGGTCAGGGCGTAGACCCACACACACAGCAGCAGCACCGCGGCGTGGCTGGGGGAGAACCTGTTCCCTGCGGCACAGGGACTGCGGTGAGCGAGCCTTCTTGGGGGTGAGGGCAGGTGGAGAGAGGGGACAGCAACCCTGAGCCCGGGACACGGGGCAGGGGCTGCTCAGGGCCACCTCACACCCTGCCACTGCCAGGACCTTTCCCTCCCTGCAGACTGAAACTCTGGCAGAGGTGGCTTTTTTTCCTTTTTGTCCCCTCGTCTCCCCCATCAAATCTCAAACTCTCCGATCTTCAAAAACTCACTATAAAGTGCTAATTCTTCAACCATACATAGAAGTAACGTTTTTTCTTTGAAACTAAGCAATTAAAAGCACATTTTGATTATGCACGTCCTCACAGGAGGTGGGCTGGGCTGTAGATAAACCCCCTGTGCCAGACTGCCCAGCACAGGCCAATTAAGAGCAGAAGCTGCTCAGGGAAAAGCCACCAGCACCTGGGCTGCCCTTCAATAGCCAGCTTTCATCTTTATCTTTCCTCCCACCTTTTTAGTCACCCTCTGAGCTGCTGTGCTGGCACATAACCAAGGTGACTCTGCTCCAGCAGTGCCCTCGAGGCACTGAGAGCTGCTGGGGACAAAGCATGCTGGTGGCTGGCAGTGGCCACGAGCTCAGGGCAGACTGGGGGAGACAGTGAGTTGGGGGAGAGGATGGACCCTGGGGTGCTGGGCTGCAAATCAAGCTAATACCTCTGATTTCCCATTTTATTTCTATTTTTGGTCTTTAATGCAAAGTGTATTCTCAAGATGCATGCTAGATGGAGGATTAGCAGCTGGGCTGAGGAAATTAGGAACCCCAAATTGGAGGAGGAGCTGTGTAGGGAATGAGTAGGGAACACCCCTGGGTCCCCTCACTTCCTCAGGTGCTCTCTGCAGTGCAAACATTCCCCTTAGCTCTGTGGAGGACATCCAGGGCTACAGACAGGAGCTACAACACTGCAAACCCACCCTCCTGTATCAATTATTTCAGTGAATTATATACATTTGGCTTATGGCTCTCCCACCAAGGACCAGGGAAAGCAGCTCTTGTTGCTCTGCCAGAGTTTGTGGCTTCCCAGATGCAGAATCTGCTCTGCTCTGAGCTCAAGTCTGTGATGGATGCTCAAAAACCTGCAACCTGCTCTAGTACAGCCGTGTGGATGTGACACCTGGGACCATGGTTTAGTGGTGGACTTGGCAGTGCTGGAGTAACAGCTGGACTCTGTGATCCTAAAGAGTTTTTCCAACCTAAACTTGTTTCTGTGATTCTACAGCTCAGTGCATTGACTGGGAAGGGGTTGCCCTGAGGCAAAACTTTTCCAGAAGAGGTGGATCTGACTCACTAAAAAAAAAAAAAAAAAAAAAAAAAAAAAAAAGGGGGGGGGGCTCTGTTGACAGAGAGGGGTGTAGGTATGGATCAGGTAACGCATCCCAGCACTTACCATATGCTGGGTAACAGACCTTGAGGCAGCAAACCGTGCTGAGCACCGTCAGGCTGGCGAGGCTGCACAGCCCGAACAGGACCCCGCAGAAGGCGTAGAGGGTGCAAACCGCCCGGTCGAACAGCCACCTGCCAGGAGAGCTGCAAGTGAACCCATCCCTCCCCCTGCCCAGGGCAGCTGCGTGACAGCCCTGCCACAGGGGTCATCTCCATGGTCCCTGCTCTGCAGGGAGGCTGGGAATTTCCCAGCTGCTGGTCCCACACGAGCAGCAAAGCTGGGCACGTGTGGGGTGGCTCCAGTGGGCTGCCCAGGTACCAGCACCTGATCGAGAAAACATGGGCATGATCTCGCTGCTAATTTGTTCTCTGAGCATCCCAATGACAAGCACGGATGGAGCCACAGGTGCAGGAGCTGCCCTGCTCCATGCTGGCATACACCACTGAAGTGCCTGAGCCACGTGGTGCCGGCTTGGAGACCCTCCAGCAGCCCCCTTTTACAGCAGGTCTGCGTGAGGAACCAGAGGGACAGGGACCAGCAAAGCACCCATGGTGGGATGGATGTTTGGGAGCTTACACAGTGCCCCAGTGCCACCAGGCTGAGGCCTGGGCCCCCCTGTACCCCCTGTGAGGGATCTCCCCACTTCCACACAAGGTTTGCAAACTGCCCCCTGCCGCTTCCATGAGGTACCTGTGTGCAAAGAAGGAGGAGGTGGCCAAGGGGAAGAGCGTCACCGTCATGCTCAGGTCACTGATGGCCAGGTTGACGATGAAGAACTCGGCAGGTTTCAGCAAAGACCTCTTCTGATAGGCCACCAGCAGCAGCAGCGAGTTCCCAGAGAAGGACATGATGCCTGTGGAGAAGGCAGAGGAACAGTGCTGTGTGTAACAGAGACAGGAAGGGAACGAGGAGCATCTCGAAACGTTTGGGAGCAAATACCAGAGAAGTTTACAGAGCCTGGAAAGGGCTCCAGGCTTCCCTCTCTGGACCCTGGGCTGAACAGGGGAGCCCACGGGACCCGCAGAGCTCTGTGAGCACATCTGGAGCTGCTTTACATTGGATCTGATCCCTTCCCCTTCCTGAGATCCTACAGAGGCGTTTGGTAGGAGGGTAGTGATGAGATGAGACTGCAATAGGCTCTGGGTGCAGGATCTGGCCAAAGTCACTTCTTCCAGCTGGAAGGAGCAAGGGGGGCACTTCCTTCCAGCTAGATAAATAACAGGGGCTTTGTGCAGTTGTCCTCTGATGTGAGGCCAAGGAACTGGGCCCCTTCCCCTTTGTAATTTCTTCCTGGCAATGTCACTCTTGTGACTCTGTGCTGTCCAATATCATGGTAACAAAACAAACAAGAAGAAAGGAACTATGAAGATCAAGGAAAATCCAGACTAAACAAAAGAAGGCTCTCTGTTTGCTATTAGTGTATTTAAATCAACAGTGGTGATTAAAGTTTTATAACAAGGGCTTTCTCTTTTTTATTACGTAATTGTGCTTTCATGGAAAAGCGGTTTCAGTGTCCTCAGAAGGGGAATCTTTGCTGCTCTTGAGCCAGGTTGGGCAGGATAAGAATTTTTCCCTCATGGATTAGGCTGTAAATTAAATCCCATAGTAAGAACCAGCTTCCAAAGCTGCTGAACGGCCAACACTAAAGTTCCTCTCAGGAACAGGATTCTCACATGGGACCTCGCCAAATACAGAGCTTTGGAGGCTTTGGAGTTGCTGGAGGGCAGAATGCTGAGATGTTCATCCTTCTTCCCAGACTCACAAGACGTTTTTCCCACAGAGTGAGTCTCACATCAGTGGTAAGTACATTTTATCAGCTGCAGGACTGCTGTCAGTCCAGTGATGTGAACATCCCTTGGGTTCCCCATCCTCACAGACATAAAAACCTCTTCTAGCATTTGGGAGAAAACTTGCTCAGGGCTTAGAAGACTTGGGAGGCTTTTCTTTGCCCCATCATTCACTTCTGGCCCACACTAACCAGGTCTGGGCCACCTCAGAGCGAGGCCCAGCCCCTCAGTTTTGCCTTCTGGCTTTTCAGTACCACGAACTCCAAGTCACAGAACCTTCACCAGCAGCTTCTGCTGAGAGCAAGGGCCAGCTCGAGGCCCAAATCCCCTTCAACAAACATGAAGCTGGTGATGCCAACAGAGTCCCTGCCCATCTCACAGCAGGTGGCTGTGGTAGGAGTTACAGCACATTCCTCCAAAGCTATTCTTCAACTTTCCAAATATTTGAAACCACAGCAGGCACTTGCAGTTCCCCTGAGAGGGGAATGCAGTCACCAAGCTTTGGCCAGATCATCATTTTGAGTAATGTGGGAAGGGTCAGTTTAATTATTCTGCTAATGACTGGACACTTCTGGAAGCATCAGCAGCTGAAAAGGCCTGGACATCTCTGGAAGGCAGGGAGGCAGCACCTGGGCTGCCTGCAGCAGGAACACAGGGATAAGAGGCCTTTCCTTACCAAAGACTAAATAGAGTGAGCCAAAAATCAGATCTTCTCTCTCTGATAAGGTGGAGGTGAACACCGAGATGTTGGACACATTTCCCATCTGCAAAGCAAGATACACATAAAAGTGAGAGTGAATTCTGGTAAGTGAAGGAGTGCCCAGCTCCCTTGGTTTCTGGGAGGACAGCTCTTGGCCAGCTGTGTGGAACCCCAGCCCCAGCTGACTCTGCCTGCAGCACCAACCACGTGGAGAGGGAAGGAGGGAGGAGGTTTTGCTACTTATTCATCAGCTTCTAAGTTTCTCTTCAAAGTTCTTTGAGAAAGTAGCTCTTTCTTTCCCCTCAACCACAAAAAGATAAAAATGGTGCAGAGCTCCCACAGGCACATTTTGGATGTGTGCACTGAGATACCAGCCTGTGCCTTTGGGATAAACACACACACATTTGGGCAGTTACAGCTCTGTCTGGGACACTGAGCCACTTGTTGCTCTGCCCATCCCTGTGGCAACAGACTGCAAGGAAGGGACTGCAGGTCCTGGTGATGACAGCCCTGCAATGGTGCAAGTTGGGTGACACCCAGCTGAGGGGTCAGAGGGTTGCAGACATGTCCCAGTCTCTGGGATGGCCCCTGGGGAGCCACTTGCCCTGGGAGCAAGGCTGGTGCAGAGGAGAGTGAATCCAGCAGGAGAGGAGGAGGTGGAGGGGCTGGAGGCTGCACCCCCCATGTATGATGGGGGGCAGGAGGACATAGTCCCAGTGGTGAAAGGGGGCTGTTGGGTTCATCTCTTCCACAGAGCACCCTGGACGCTCAGTGCTGCACAGCCCAGTGGAAATAACCTCATTTCCTCTCCTGTGCTGTTCAGAGGGCAAGGACTATCCACGTACAGGAACAGGTGATTTATATCTCCCTGCACAGACCAAGTGACTCTGGCCATGAGAACAATGTCCTTCATTAACCTAATCGGAAACAACCTTCATTTAGGGCTGGGCAAATCGCCCCCGAAATTCTCATAATGCACAGTTCTCCCCTAGGCCACATTTCATCTTCCTCAAGAGACCTTAGAAGCAGCTGAGCTGAACACAGCACATGCACACGATCCCTCTGAGAGGCTTTAGCAAAGCATCCATTATAAACATGGAGCTGGGGAGAAAGGAGGGACTGTGGTCACACAGCTGCACTGGGGACAAGACAGGGCAAGGCCCACCATGAGCAGTCTGGAAAGAACTGTTCCTGCTCCTCAGCATGCAGGCACACACGCAGCAAGGGAGAGAACTGGCCAAGACTGTAGGTCTTTATTTCCTTCAGATCCCTGCCAGGTCTCCATCCTGCAATACATCAGGGGAGCTGCAAGTGTCCTGTGAGATCAAGCTGGCAAAAAGGAATAATAATCTGCAGGAGAGGAACTTCTATTTCTGACATTATTTGGGATAGGCCTTATTTTTATGGTTGTGCTTGAGCTACTCTTAAAGCACACATCACCCCCTGTAAGACAGAACTGATAAAAATGCACCTCTTGCACTGATCGATGTGCTGATGTCATTGACACACAGACAATAAATCAGTTTTATAGAAACATGGAGAGCTATCACTTTTGTGCCCGAAAGTAAATCATAAACTGGATCCTGTAAATTTGCCTGTGCCGCAGACAGGCAAGTGAAGCTGGGATCAGCACAGAAACTAGTGAAAAATCTCAGACTTTCCCCTGCTGCTTTCACTGGGGGCTTGTAAAGCCTTCCACCCATCCCCACCCACAAAGTTGGTGCACTTGTCTGAGCTCCTTTGTCAGGGGAAGGGTGTGCTGGGACCTCTTCTCACCTGGCCCCAGGAGGTGCTTACATGGTCTTTTTCCTTGTGGAAGCAAGACAGTGAGTAGCCTGCTTCCCTGGCAATTCACAAACCTATTCTGGTTGTTCTTGCCTGCTGGAAACCTGCCCAAGGGTCCCCCTCCCACCAAGGTGCTCCCTCAGGTGAATGTGTGATGGGGGAAGCTTGCACAAGCCTCCCTCTTGGCTGTCACCTTCAGAGGATGGAGAGTGACAAGCCGCAGAAATATCAGTGCAGGTATTAAACACGTTCACAATAATTTCTGACAGAAACAGCTACAGGAGTTTCCTTCCAACTCAGAAACATTTCGAACGCATGACTGTGCTCAATCAAGATGGATCTGCGGCTCCTTGGGGAGCGATTCAGCTGAGACTGTCTCCTCAGGGCAGCCAGCACAGCACAGCACAGCCCTTCAACATCAAACTGCTCGGCCACGTAGTCTCTGGGCATACAGAGCTGCTGCTGAATTTGATTTAGCTCCATTGCTCAGACTCTGTTCTGAGAAGAGACAGACTGCGAAAGCTCCTTTCCCCTCAATTTAATCAGATTTCAAAATGAGATAAAGTTTTCCAAGCAGCTGCTGCCACAGGTACATTACCAGGAAACCCTTGTATTCTGCATCCCAGCCCTTACTCTTGTGTTCACAGGAAGAATCAAACCTAAACCTAAAGTTACATCCCATGTCCATGTCCGGCACCTGGGAGGGCACTGGCACGGCTAGACTGTCCTGGTCACTCTGTCTACATGAAAGATCATAGAGTTTATTTCATGTGATTGTTGGGTTTGCCCATTTACCCTTTAGACTTGGACAGTTGCTTTTCTTCAGCCAACATGCCACAAAGCCATGCCTGCCTTGGAGAGGAGGAGGAAATCTCATGATCCTGGAAACCCAGCTGACCTCCAGACTCCACTGATAGTAAACGGCAGGAATCAATTTCTGCAATTCCCAGCGCAGGGAAAGCTCAGGCATTGCTGCCTGCCTAGCAAATAGTGCAGGGCTTAAAAACTCACAGAAGAGCAAAAGGACACAAATGATCTGAAGGACAGGCAGCCCTCGGACCTCTACCCAAAATCAAAGAGTTCTCCTCTGCCAGGGCTGCCCATCCCCACTGACTACAGACAGTAAAATCTGCTTTCTGCCTCAGTTCCCCACCCGGGACTCTTGAAAGCTCCTTTGAGGGGGTGTAACCCCACTCACACCCCAAACGTGTCTCTCACTCACACACACCGTGCCCGGGGCGGCCCCAATGGGGAGCAGCCTCGCACCCCGGGCTGCCCTGCCGGTCCCGGGACACCCCCTGCCTATGCAGTGCTCCAGCACCCCCGGGAGCGTCCCCGCAGCATCCCGGCTCATCCCGGCTCATCCATGCCCTGCTGCAGCCGGGGACACCCGGAGCACCCGCGGGACCGAGTCCTGCCCACCCCTGGCGGTGCTCAGGGCACCGTGTTCCCCCGGGGCAGCGGCTCCCCCGCGGCCGGGCCCCTCTCACCTCTCCTGGAGGAGCCCCCGGCGCCGCCCGCTCCGCTCCCCGCCGACGGGAACTTACCGGGGCGGCGCGGGATCCGCCACAGCGCTCAGCACCGCCGGGACGGACAGCTCCGCGCTCTGTCCCTCCCGCTCCGCGCTGTCCCTCCGGCACGATGCTCTGTCCCTCCTGCACCGCGCTGTCCCTCCGGCACGATGCTCTGTCCCTCCCGCACGGAGCCCGGTCCCGCCCCGTCCGCAGCGCTGTGCAGGCTGAGGGGCACCGTCCCCGCAGCCGGGACGGCCCCCGCGCTGCAGCTCAGCCCGGCACCCCCTTCCCCTGCACCCCGTCCCGCCAGCTCCCAGCCCAGCCCAGCCCACTCCCCCTGCACTCACCGCCTTCGGAGCCGCGATTTTCACAGCAAGAGAAACTGAGGCACGGGGAGAGTAGTTTAAAGCAGCACTCCATGGCCTCAGCATCCCCAGGCTCGCTTTTCTCTCCCATCGGCTGCCCCCTCTCCTCCTCCCGGGGGAGGCAGGCTGGTAACTCACTCACCTGTCTCTGCAGACCTGGCTGGACACCGGGCAGGATCCCACGGTGCCCTGTGCGGTGCTCCAAGGACATGCTCAGAGTGACAGGGAACACAAGGAGAGGGGGATCTGTTGCCAGTTTGAGTTGAGTATCATTTTTCTATCTCTTCTTGGCAAAACAAAAGTCATGAACATCACTTAAATGAGCATTTTGTTAATTCCCTCCACACCAGGAGCTTTCCCCTGGTTGCCAGTTAGAAATGGGAATGGCATCAAAAATCCTAATATTCATTTTTAGAGCTCCAAATAGTGTCAGGACTGCTGGTCAGCTTGGATTCAGGTGCTTAAATTTACTTTGGAAAGGAACCCCAAAGCTGGAGAAATGCACAGCAATAGCCTTATGTCCTCTATGTGCTTTGGAAAGAGGCTTCATAAGAACAATTTATGGACTCACCGCCTACGTAAATAGATACATACTGAAATTGTTATAAACTGAAAGTTGTTGTTTGTGTTCTGGAAATACAAAAGGCCTCAGCCACGTTTGAGGCCCTGTTGTACAGCCCCCACACAGGGCCAGAGTTAACCCAAAAAGCCCAACATCCATCAGGGAATGTGCCCATTTTCCTTCTTTCACCTGGAATGGACCTGAGGGACAACGTTCATGACACCCCAAGGGACAGAGAGTCCTCGGTAGCATCATAAGCTCAAAGAGCAGCAGCAACACTTTCCACTCCACAATGTTGCCAACAGTTACTAAACTTCATGGGCGTGTTTGCACAATTGCATTTTTTCTTTAGCATAGTTTCCTGTGAAAACTGACCTCCATGTCAGTCTGTCTTTCCTCAGCAACACAGAGGAACAGTCCCCAACAGCACTTCATTTGTCAGCCATTCTCATCCAGGGGGACTGAAGTCTTTGATATATAATTTAGTTCCTACTTGGTTTGTGCAGTGAGGAAAGACTCAAAGGAGCTGGATGAGAAGGTGAGAAAGCTCAGTGGAGATGCCACAGAGGAGGCACAAACCTGGGTTTGCTGCCTCCCTTCTTGTCTGCAAGAGATTTCTCAGCAGAGATGGAGGAGCCAGGGGCTACAGAGGTGACAGGAGAGAAAAACCAAACCTGTCCCAAAGAACACAGTAAGTCATGTTATAGCCAAAGGGCAACCCAGCTCACATCCTAAAGCCTTCAGCCAGCTCTGCCTACAGTGAGAAAGCCCCAGAGAGCTGCCTGGCTGTGCAGCTGCACCAGTGGTACCTTATATTGAGTGCTGGATGCTCGGGCTTTCCCTCCCAGGGCAGGTGGCTGTTTCCTCCACACGCTCTCCTGCTCCCCAGCTGCTCCGTGAGGATGTGGGTATCACTTTAGCACCAGGTGAAGAAGGGACAGTGCAGCCTAGCTGCTCCCTGTTAGAGGTGCTTCACAGTGTCCTTGCCCACCCTCAGCTTAGCATTTCTGAACTCCAGATGGTGGGAAGTAACCCGAAACTCGTATCCCTCTGCCTCTGAGAAACCACCAGCTCAGCACCAGACCCTTTCCTGGGAGCACACCACTAAAATGCTGGCAGCTCATCTCTGGCAGTGTCAGAGATAAGGAGGAGATGAGACTTTGAGAACCACTAGTCTGGCTGAGTTTAGACCTCCTGCCCTGTGGTTCTGCCCCTGTGCTGGAAGGCATTGGCTGCAAGTATTTGTATGTGCCCCAGTGCAGTCAGTAATTAACTTCCATAACTGTGCACCTAACTCATATGAGCAAATACCACCACCTTTTCCACACAAAATGGGCACTGACACACAAATGCTTGTGGAGGTGGGTGTTTGCAGTTCATTTATGTGTGTAATAACTGCACATGGAAAGCAGACACACAGAAATGCCTCTGTCCTGTTTATCCCCCCTGGCCTCAACACTGCCCCGCAGTGATGTCTGCTGAGAACCCTCCCCTCACTGCAGCACGTGCTCGGGGACAGTGAGCAGGGAAAGCTGATGGCAAGAGGACAAGGACAATCTCTGGCCACTTTTTTTGCACTTCTGATGAAATGAAAAGCACTCCTGGGGTACCAAAGGGACATGGCAGAGCACCCGTTTTCTGAGACAAAAGAGGGGCGGTGCTGGGATAGCAAACCAGCTAATCAGATCTGTAAAAACATAACTTAGATACTCATAAGACAAGCAAATATCAACTGGGGATAGGGAATATCCTGGGAAAGCACTGGGAGTTCCCCAATACCAGGAGATTAGAATTATTCAAAAGAGGGGGAAAAATAAAAGGAAGAAATAAGAAATAAGCAGATTGGTGTGGTGGAGAGTTAATTCCCATGCTCAGTGTGCCCTGGAACAGGTGTCTGAGAGACCATCCAGCTACAGCAGCACAAGAAGAAAATTCCAGCATAACATATAAGATATTCTAATTGCTACATCTAATGATGAGGAAGTCACCATGAAAACATTATCTGTCAAACAGAGCATAAACACGTAATTGACAATCACACTGAGAGCTCTCATCCGTTTTCAGAGGCTGCTGCTGTGGATACAAAGGCAGTACTTGTACCCATGAAGTAGAAGAGTTCTGGACCTATTGTGAAGTCCTATTAATCTGCTAAGTCTTTTAATATTTACACAAACCTCATCCAAAAATGAAACCTTTGTCAAGTATATTTTCTCAAACTGAAGACAGGCATGAGTCTGCATTACCCAAGTGGATTTGATAAGGCAGCTGGAACAGATGTTTATAGCACTGCTTTGTGAAATGTCTGCTACTAATCTAACTTTAAAAAAAATTATTTAATTAGCCATTAATTTTCTCAATTACTCAAAATTCTAGCCTGAGAGTTCTAAAGCTTCCAGCATTAGGACTCTCATTTTCCTTGGTTGCCTCTGCTTGCCTTGGTTTCCCTCACAGGAGAAAGAAGATCGCAGGGATGTTATGAGGCACAACTTAAATTTCCAAAGAATGTGTTGACATCACTAGGTAGAGATCTGTTCTGAATGCTTCATTCTTATTTATCACAGTCTGAACAGAAAATCAGTCAGCAACACAACAAGTGCAAACAGAACCATTAGAGGAGCTTGCAAGAGAAGAGATGTTCAGCTTCTTCATTAAGGAGCAGTGACAGACACAGACTGGGAACAAGTTCCACGGCAGGAACATGGAGCCCAGCTGCAGCCTGAAGGGTCACAGTCGTTTGTATGCAAATGACAGAGTTGAAACAGGAATCAGTGACAGCACAGGTGTGCAGAGATTTGGAAGCACATTGCTCAATCTCCTGCAGAGAGGATGGGAATACTTTTCTCTCTTGCACCCCTAGTTTGCTCCTGATGAATAAAGCATTGCGAACTGCAAATTGCTCTCATCAATAATCAAGCCAGGAGAGGCAAAAATAAAGTGACAGGGAGCAAGGAGCCAGGGCTCAAGTGGCAAAACAGCTCTGAGGATACTGTGTTTAAAAGACACGCTATCAAAACTATTCATGAGAAAGAGAAAAGCTTTAATAATCACTTTGAGCTGGTCAGGGAGGATGGAGGCTCTGGTGACAGCCTTGTCCTTCATGGAGTTTCAGACCTGTGTCCTTACCGTCATCTCCCAGGCAGGTGAGCAGCAGGGTAACGGGATGGAGAGGAGGAATTAGAGCTGTTAAGCCCCACAGTCACTCACCTGGGAAGCAGGAGGCTCAGGGAGCAGCATGAGGAGCCAGAGGAAGTGCCCTGGCAGGCCATGTCAGCAGGAGATGGAAATTCAAGCTCCTGTGCAAAAGGGGACAGAGTCATGAGTCTGAGAGGGGAATATGAATAGCCCAGCCCCACAAAAGGGTCCCATCATCAGCACAGGGTGGTCACAGGAACACGAGCCAGCTGTGCTGCCCAAGCCAAGGCTGCTGTGCCCAGCATTGTCCAGGAGCTGAAAGGAGCCTCAGCCTTCAGCCAAATGAGACATTACCCTATGGATGTATTCACACTGAGCACAGAGAAAACTGGGAGGGAGCTGTCTCAATACTCGCCAGGGTTAATGACTCAGACCTGTCCACACAGCTGTGTCTGCTACTGAGGGTATCTGCAGGAGCAGAAGGCTCAGTGCCAGATGCAAACACTATCTCCACCCTGCAGACCAGTGTTAGTGGCCAGAAGGAGGGGAGATCCCTAAGAAACAGCTCTATTTTAAACATGATGGGCAGCAACAAAACTGCCACATGTGGGGTAGAAAGGCCTGACGTGCAGGTGGGAGTGCTCACCCACCTGGCCAGTCACAAACACAGCACAGCACGGCCCAGAGTCAAACCAAAGGGTGGATCCTGCACCACATCCTAGCTAGGGGTTCACTTCTGCTCCCTTGATGTTCTCCCTGCATGGCCACCAGCACAACTACAGCCCAAAGCTGCTGGAACTAATTGAGAGGCTCCGGGTGGGATCCTTAGGACTCATTCCTTTGTCAGCACTTTGTATGTGCAGAAAAGGCCATGTGAGACCAAATAAACCATCCTAAAAAATCATTCTCCTACTCACAGACTGTTCCTGTGGTGCAACCAAAGTGAATGTCTGTACTGACCAAACACAGAGTGTGGGACTGAAGAGAGGGCTTTGGATGCTGCTCAAGTGGCTGGTTTATGCCCCTTACAGAGAGGTCCAGAGGGACAAAACAAAGCAGATACTTTGTAAGTCACTTCCCAGCTCCGCTGCCATGCATGAGCAGGGTGTCTTAGTGAAGCATTATTGTCCCCACTTGGCAGAAAACTTGTGAAGATCGGTTTGAGAGGTCTCCAAGTCAGCCAGCTGCAGCTAAAGCATTGCATAGCACCACACTTGGCTTCCACTCAGACCACAAGAGCATTTAATTTTAGAGAGCAAACAGACAGCATAGACTAAAAGCACTGATTTGAATTGCATTCATAAAGCAGACAGCATCCTAAGCTTTAGAACACACAGAGCTCAACACAATCAGTGAGGTCACAAACGTTTCTCTAAAAGCTGCTCCTAATATTTGGCCTCAACAACAGCAGATTGAAAGATGTGCTTGGTCAGATTTATAAGACACACACACACACAAAATCACCATAAATAGGCACAGAAGAAAATTCTGAAACAAAATTGCCTGAATGTAGAGTGAGGTTCTCTATAAAGCCTCATCCGCCCTCTCTCTCTGCCCTCTGGAGCAGGGATGTACCAAAGCAGTCACAGTATATCACACTAATGAAATTAATCTGGAAAGCATCACTTCCAGTTTTGTTGTGCTCGTTTTCATGAATCATGTCATCTCACTGGGCCCCTGTCTCTCACCTGCAAACAGCATCAGTGGTATTTGTCTTGCACACACTGTGGGATGAGGTTCTGCTCATTACCTGTCTGTGCACGGCTCAGCAATCTGCATACAACGAGTTCTTCAGCATGCCAGTCACATTTTCTCCTTTGGTATCTCCCAGGCACATTTTGTACCCACTAATCCTACCCATCAGTCTGTTGTGCCTCACTGTCAAGTGACTCACAGATGTCTGTGCCCATCGCTTCCTGCGTCTGACCTTAAAGGGAGGGGAGAAACCCCACCACATTTCTCTGACAAGATTTAGCCCCACTAGCTGATTTTTATCAACTCACATTTCTCCCACTGCTTTGTGTTCTCATCTGATTTTTATCATCACCAGATTCTCACCTAGCCCAGCTGAGGTCACACACACTGGCCTATAATTTCCTGAGCGCTCCTGTGCTGAAGAGGCAGCTCAGCATCTTTGCAAATGGGTCAGGGACGGATCTGAAGGGTAATATTTAGTGAGAAACAATGCTAGATGATGGCATTCATGTAAGGCAGATCTAAGCTACAAGCCACACATGCTGTTGCCCAACTTCCTACCATCTGTACACCAAACTTTCAGCTTTATGTTCAACAGACATTAATCCCATGCTTGTATACTTAGATGTAGGCATGAGGTAACACATATGTTGCTCTTGAGATGCATTTCCCCCCCTCACAATTTGTTTTTGTGACTGTAATGGAAATATATATCAAAATATATGTTTCTGTTCTTGTATTTGGCTTTTCAGTGCCACCCACAATTCCCATTGCCTGCATATTCTGGCTTCCCACATCCCACTTGTCCGCTGTGCTTTGAGTGCTGCCTGTTACTTAAAGTCCAGCTGGCCAGAGTTTAACCCTTAACTTTCAGGGTCCTCTCCCAGGCTCTCTCTCCACGTCAGCCCTGCTCAGCTGCACAGCCTGACAGGACACTGCAAAGTATCCTTGGGAGCACTGTGGGGGCTGGATCCCACCCAGGGTCAGCACACGGGGAGGAAACAGCCACTCAGCAACCAGGGTACTCCCTCTCCACCCTCCCCTGCCATGAAGAGCATCTCACCTCCTGCCATGGCTTCACAGCACAGTTCAGGGAAGAGACTGAAGCAGAGGGGAGCAAGGAGATGTGTGGAATAACAAGCTGATGGTCCTCAAGCAGGCTCTGATGCTGGGAGTCAAGGGCTGGCCTTGCGGTGGAAGCCCGGCTAAAAGCCTGGAAAGCAGAGGGCACAAACCCCAAAGAGAAGCAGGTTGCACTCAGAGCAGCTGAGAGCCACCCACAGAGACTGCAGTTACCCCAGCCACAGTGGGATACCTGCCTTTAAACATCACTGCAGAGAAAACTCCTCCTGCTCACGGCTCTCCCACAGCCACGATAAGGGCTGGGTGGTGTGATCAGTGCAAAGGCTCCGTGTGCTTCCTGGAGTTATAGCAGAGGGAACGGATGGCTGAGATCAGAGAGCACTTGAGTTCAGCCAGTTGGAGCTGAACACAGCACAGCCTTCGACTGTGGTGTCTCCTTTATGCCCACTTTTCCCCAAAAAACCAAAAAGAATGGCTCACCTTTAGGCTCTCATCACACACACTGGACACATAAGACCAGTAAATAGAATTTTCTGCAAAATCTCTCCAAGTGAACAAGCAGATCCATTAACATCCACCCCAGCTCACATGGGCACTGCAAAGTGGAACCAGTTCACCCAGCACTGGCAGACCAGTACAAGCCTCACACTCTGGAGTGAATTCTTTTAATTTTTGGTCTATTCTTTTCTAATGTTCAAAATCTTTGAAAACGTGCAGTATATTATCAAGTTATTTTATTTCAGAAAAACACATGGCAGACTAATTTCCATTAAAATGCATCAATTTAAATAGATCTTTAGCTGGACTTTCAAATTGTTCCTAATTATTATTCCCGTTGAAATCTATCAACTTTCTTTGCTGCCACCTTTTCTGCACTAGACTATAAAAATAGTATTTCAAAGAAAAATCACTTTTATATGTAATAATCAGACACCACTTCATTATCAGGCTCAATTTTTAAGTCAATTTTCCCTCCTCCTTTCTGAAGGACTGTCAGGTCAATAACTTTCTCCCCTTATCTTCCTACTCATTCCACTCCTTGGCATGGGTGTAATTTCTTTCTCACATTTCTTTACTCCATGGCTTGACAGTTTTTAATGAGCCTTCCACACCTGTGGTTTTATCTAGCATTAATTCTGTCCCCTCAGTTCCTCTCCCTGTTGCACAGATCAGGTTTAACCACACTGCAATCAGTGCTCCTGCCCAGCCTAAACCAGCACAAAGATTATGGTACCAGCCTTTGGTTTTGGTAAGAAATTGTGTCAGTCGTGATCTAAAGACACTGCCCTGGACTGGTGCATAAACCAGCTCGGGGTCTCAACCAGATTTCTAGCTGAACATTTTCCCTAATCACAAACTCACAATCCCCTTTGCTGTCAACAGGAGAGCTCTTGACCAAACACAACTGGAAATCGGGCTGCCCTTCATGAAGGTGCTCCTGGGGGGCAAAGCTGTTGGGTGTCCTGATGTCAGTGTTTGGGGAAAACTGTTCAGCTACAGCCCCTGGGGAGGAGAGGGAGATCTGAACATCCCTGCAGACGAGCTGGTGCTTTTCACAAGCACCACATTCCAAAGAGTGCAAATGGAGAATCTGGGACATGACTTTCAGTTTGACAGGGAAGGTGCCTGCTGACAATGAATGAACCTCCTTCAAGCTTTGTTGGGGAAAGAAAAAAAAAAAAAAAAGACAAATACTAAGTGCCAGGGAAATAAAAATACCCCATCACTTCATTCTATCCTGTCACTCTGAACAATGCAGTGCTTGTTTTTAGGGCTCCTTCTCACATGGCCGTACAATTTCTGAACAGTGCCGAGCACTGACATAAAAATCACAGCCCATAGCCATTATCTAGTCATATGGAAAATATCTGACTGAGGAAACAGTGTCCTTCACTGGAGAGCCTGAGTGATAAGCTGCAGGCAGAAAAAGCAGAATCAAATCAGTGTCAAATCCACATTCACTCCAAAGACATGTGAGCATCCTACTTGTGCTCAGTAAAAGTCATTTTGCCAACAGGCTCTGAGCCTGTTGAAAAGCAGGAAGTACAATGAAAGGAAAAAGAGGATTTTCAAGTCAAACACTGAAACGTACCAGAAAATGCCCACAACAGGCCCTGAGATACAGACTCAGGAACAGCCAGGAGGCAAAACACAGTGATTATACCTTGTACCACAGCAGGAACATTTGGGTTTGATGGTTTTTAGCAAGCAGAGTTATTGGCGGCAAAGTGCTGTAAGGTTTTGCACTTCTGCAGATACATGATGCTTTATAAGGTCTCCCAACTTTCTTTCCCCCAAATCGTGTTTATAGATCTCACAGTGCTTCAACATATCCCAAAAATGATTTTACAGAAAACAGGTTGTTTTTTTTCCTCAGCTTTTCATTGTACTGCAGCTAAGGCAAGTAGGATGAGGGCTACACAGCACATCTTCATGTCTCAACTCCCTGCAGAGCAAGATCAGACAGACATCAGGTCCCAAAGGTATCTAAACCATTGCAACATTTAACAGGCCATATTTTAAGCTGAGAGCACTGAACCAGGGAGGAAGAATTTAACTCCAGCTGCAGGCAGATCTGCAATAAAGACAAATTTATGC
This sequence comes from Pyrocephalus nanus, assembly GCA_038380795.1. NCBI lineage: Eukaryota > Metazoa > Chordata > Aves > Passeriformes > Tyrannidae > Pyrocephalus > Pyrocephalus nanus. The sequence goes on from CM076277.1 coordinate 5,319,993, forward strand.
CAGAAGTTTTCAGTGTGAGTTACCAGCATCCAACTACTGCACCTTTCTCTGTTGTGAAAGGAAGCTCTTGGACATAAGCATCGTTTTATTAAGCAGCACATAATGCTCACTGTAGTATATACAGCAGCACAGTTATCATGCTCTATTTCACAGCATTAAAAATGAACTATTCTCCAAGCAGGAGAAATCTTCATATCAAAGATTCAAGCACCACAGGCTTCGGTGCTGTCAGAAGAGATTATTTTAATTTTTGATATGCCTCTAAATAGCCCAAGACTTTACAAGTCACAGTGGAAAGTGAATCAGACTTTGATTCCTGAAAGAGGCAGAAGTCACTAGAAGAGTCCAAGTGAAGGGTGTTTTTGAAAGACTAGACATGGCAACTCTTCCCAGAGCCTGGCAGTGGTGTGTGGAGTGGAGAACACATTTCAAATGATTCAGTGCTTCTCCACCTGAATACTGAAATGCAGGACTAAGAAAGAGAAGGAAAAGGATCCCTGGGACTGACCTTTCAAGTCTGATCTCTGAAGATGCAAGACTGTCCCTGGTGAGATGAGGGCCACACACAGATCATACACCCCCTTATACTCTCAAGTACTCACCCATTCTACATCTTTTTTCTGTTACTGATTTACATGAAGAGGTTTAATGTTCTCAAGGTGAAATTCTCCACTGGAGATCTAAGATTGGAAAACAGAGTCTAGCAGCATCTTCTGCTCAGCTAACACCTCCCCAGTTCTGTCCTGGAGCAGCCCCAGGACACCTAAACCCCTGCAACCCGTCCCTGTGGGACACCACAGCCTCCAGCACCACTTCTTAGGGCATGGAAAGCCTGGGCAGACACTGAACAAAACATGCCCTTAAACGAGGCACAAAGTTCCCTTAGATCCTTACCAACACAAGATCCAAACTGCCAGATCATCTGCACTGAAGCACTGTCTGTAAAAACCTGCTTAGCAGGAAACAGCATTCCTGCAGTGTGATGCTGCTCTGCCACCAGGTTTCACCTTATTCCTTACACTGAATTTCTACCCTTCTTACCTTTACCCATGGCCTTGCTCAGCCCCCCATGTTTGCTGCAGCAGCTGTACATAAATGTCCTCTCAGAAGGTGGCCAAGCCCATCTTACCCCCACCCCAGGACAGTCTCACCGTGCTCTGTCCTCCAGCACAAACCGGCCGGGCACAGGCAGTGACCAGCCCCAGAGTGCCATCTATGGCTATTTCACAGGACTTCACAGCACAGCAGAAAACACACAGGCACGCTCATCCCCCTTCCTGGCATCAGGAATATCCCTCAGAAAAGCTTCTGTCATTAAGGTCTGAAGAACAAGAGAATTTAGTTATAGCAGCAGATGCAACAGTAGCTGCCCTGAGAAGGCTTTTGCTTCTCCTGGAGCGAGAGGCAGAGCGTGGGGAATTGAGCCCCTCTCCCCCACTCTCCCCAAAAAAGGAGAAGCAGAACATATGCACACAGCCCACTGATTTCTGCTGAGGTGGCCCAAAGCCAGCGTATAAACCAGGCTGGGTACCTGTGAAACGATGCTGGAGCACGTTAGCATTTTTAGAGTCAGAAACCAAGCACAAAGCAAAAAGAGATGGAAATGGCATTCTCCCCTCAATGCACACCCCAGGACCAGTAAATGAGCCACCTCCATCAGGGAAATCAGCCACCCAAGGGAAACCATGATCCTGGGGAGGTGCTGAGCTGACCCCTCTGGACAGAAAAGCTCATGGGGCCAACCCTGGCCCTGCAGCAGAGGAAAGAGGCTTGGAGCAGGGGCTGTCCTTGTCTGCTTCTGCCACTGAGCCAGCCTGTGCAAGCTGCAGCCAGTAAATCCACACAGCCCCCACCTCCATGAGATCACCTGGGCACTGGTACAGCCAGTAAATCCACACAGCCCCCTCCTCCATGGGCACATCTGGGAACTGCTGCTGCCAGGCACAGAGAGAGCTGCCAGTGGCACTCAGCTGATCCATTCAGCCACCCCTTCGGGGTCACAGCACAACCCTCTCCATGAGAGGAATTACAGGAATTACAATGCTTGGCTGTAAGAGAGAACATCTTCAAACCACCTGGCCAAACAGACCCCATCACTCCAGAGCAGGACAAGCCCACCTTCGTTCCCCAACCAAGCCAGCACAGCACTGTCAGGTGTCTCCTGGCTTCTATAGGCAGGAGCTGCATTCAGCATTCCCACCCAGCCCTGCTGGGTCCTGGGTATCTAACAGGTTCTTCTCTACCCTTCAAGGGACCACACAGATCCTTGTTCTCCATCACTGAGCTCCTCCCAGCTGCCGTGGCCCAGCTGGGACCACACACACCCCCACAGCTCCCCAGGGCATGAGGGACACAGGAGAGGAGGAAGCTTCTCCTCCCCACCACAGACTGCCCTGTGGGAAGGTTCACCATGAACATACTGGCTAGCATAAGTGCACTGAGATGTGTAAAGAGGCTGTTCCTTTTCAGACTTGCTGGATGACAGCACCTATTTTCATTAACAGTTCATTTCTTAGTGTTTGGGGCTTACATGTGTGCCGTGATGGAGAGTCTGCTTTGGCAGAGACAGCTCACCAGAACTGGCCATGCTTTAAAAAGACTGGTCTGTGAAGATTTCAGGTAAGGCAGTTAAACTGGAGCACGTTGCACACAAAGCTACAGAGCAGATTTTACTTCCTTTGGGAGAAAGCAGCATTTTTCACTAAGGAGTTGATGAGCAGTTGTGGGTTGATTTTTTTTTTTTTTCCTTTTTTTAAAGCAGGTTGATGATGAAAAATCTCAGAACAGTATGACTATCATGAGAATGATTTCTAAAGCAGGAAGCATGACAGTCCCACACCCACAACAGCAGAAGCAGCTGCCACACACAAGTTGTCAGCCACACATTGCAGGTCTGGTCCTTCACTTCTTAAAGCCATTGGAGCTCTGACACTGTCTTCAATGCAGAAAACTGCACAATGCAGAATTAAAGCCCAGAAAAAACAAATGAGTAGTATTACCCAAGTCAGAAAGTATTTCACATATCAAAAATCTTATCTCAAAGCAGGAACTGCTGTGATAGAGCCCAGCCTGAGCAGAAGCAACAGAACTACCACCACCACTTACACTGAGGGTCTGCAGCACACAGAAAAGAACCTATCAGTAAGAAATATCAGTAATTAAAACAATCCCTAACCTCATGTGAAGTTCCCTGCAATATGACTTCAGTGCCTCCCAAACTCTGAATGCTGAAACAGAGATTTCTTCTTGAGGCTAAGGAAAATTAAAAAAAAAAAAAAAATCAGAGCAGGTTGTTTCATTTTTATCTGGAACATTTCCACCTGCCCACCTCTTTTCTGCACAAAGCCTTTCCAAGTTCAGTGCAAGTCCATGTCTGGCTTTAAGCACAGGTGGCACGGGAAGCTGCTGGATGTCAAGATGATTTTCACAGCCCCTTTGCTCTGCCACAGCAGCAGAAAGCCAGAGCCACTGCTGCCATCTGGGAGGGGATGGGGAGCAGGGGTGGCTGCAGCCATGGCCCAGCAGTAACCAAAGCCTCTGACCCTGCTGTTCCTCAGAGTAAGGGAACAGCAATCGTGGCACTCCAGAGGCATCTGAGGCAGCACTGCCCAGATGGGAGCAGCACTCTGCCTGCCTTTGAAAAGCCTTGGAGCGACTCTGCCTTAGCAAATGGCAAGAACCAACTGGCTGTCCCTTCAGGGACTTTTAAGGAGGGCAGACACTTCCTTTTGCAGAGGTCAGAGCAACACAGCAGCTGTTCCAAAAAGGCAACAACCTATTGCAATGCCAGAGCTCCCACAGCCTGTCCCACGCTGTGAAAGCAGCAAAAGCAGAGCAGGAAGGGGAAGATAAGGAACGATATGGATTGCTCCACTTTCAGCTGTGCTCTGTGCCGTAAATCCCTGGTCACAGCTCAATCATCCCCACAGCTCTGCAAGGACAGCCTGGGATTAGAACTGCCTTTCCCCATTCTGGCACAGGGCTGGCTGCCCACAGCTGCCCACCAGCACCTCATCTGCCTTATCCAGGGATCTACATCTGATCCAAGGACCTGCCACACAGAACAAACCCCGCTGGGATCTCCTCAGTGCTGAGTTCTGGTGCTGTGAGGACCAGCCCTGCTTCACACACAAGAGCACATTGAAATCTGCACAGAGAGCCTGTCAAACTGAGCAGCTGCTCCCTGGCTCTCCTACACCTCTCCTCAGATGGAGGAGCTTCAATTATGTGGCAAGCCTGCAGAATCTGGGAGGTAAAAGAGCTGCTGCCACATCCCATGCTTTAACCCTTTGCCTTCCTCCAGGCACTGTGGAAGATGAGCTGCTCTGTGTTCATTCTCCTGTGGTGGCTCAGTGCACAAGGCTGCCCTCGGAGTCTGGTTTTCACAGCGGTGGTGTAGGAGTACAAAACCACAAGCCTACTTAGTTACTGATTCCCTGCCCCTACATTTTCAGACTGGCAAGACAAGTTACAGAAAACCTTCTCTAGGGGAATGTGATCAACTGTAGAAAAGTACTTAAAAGTAACTGCAACGTTCAATTTTACTTAATGTTACGCAAGAGCTCTAAGACATTTTACATACATAGTTACAATCTTAGATAAACATTCCATGATTTTCAGAAGGAATCGTGGGACACCTTTCACAAATAACAGGGACATTTGCAGCCCAACTCAGTTGCTGCTTAGATACTTAGATATTAGGCTAAAAGGCCTAATTCACTCTCACTGATTTCAGAGAAGCAACTAAATGAGAGCCAAACTAGGTACATCAACATGTACCTTAACTTGCAGTCACCTCCTGCTTTTCTCTCAGTCACTCTGGCAGCATTTATCAGCATGCTCAGATTAGCTCCTATTTCTAAACAAATACTGGAAAGGTGAATCTTTTCCCCTGAAGAGATTCTACAGCATAATTAGCAACATGTACTAAGCGCTTGTAATCCACAGTCATCTTCCAGAAAAAACAACTTCAAGGAGCTGTCGGTTCAAACCATCAAATCTAAACTACTTAACGGTGTGTGGAACCTTTAAGCTCCTGTTTAGAGCCAAAGACGCAGAAAACAAGTTTATAGGTCTGTAAGCAGAAACGTCAGACAGCAAGGTAGCACCAAGGCTTGTTTTATATGCACCAGAAACACGTCAGCATGAGAAGCATCACAGCGTGAGGGAAGATTTCCTGCAAGAATATTTTAGTTACCTTGAGCCTGATTTTTATAATCCTCCCTGGTACTTCCAGTAATCTCGGCAGATCTGAGTAGAGGACTTGTAGAAAAGGCACTTCAGGCATTTCAGCATTCACCTGACATGCTTTAAACACAAGGAACAAACAAAAAGAATGATCTAGTTTGGAACTTGAGAAATTATCCTGCTCTGGAGCTAGCAGGATGCAAAAGGAGCCAGGTGGCCTAATTCAAGTGCCAAAATGTACCTCAGTGGTATCACACATCTTCTGGGAGATGCAGCTTCCATCAGGAAGCTAGTTAGAGAAGTGTCATGGAGAGCCAAGGCTGGGAATCCATGGAGGTTAGCTCCACATGGCACACGGATCCTGCTCCCACCCCACCTCAGTCTGCTGCAGACTGCTGACATCCCGGCTCACATGCTCCATGGAACGCTCTGAGTCATGCTGCTAAGGCTGGAAAATAAACGGGTTTTAAAAAGCTCTGCGTTCTGCAAGCAGCACACCCCGTCTGGGGGAGCTGAGGCCCACGACACAGACACTGCTGCCCGTTTGCCCCAGACCCCCTTTTTGTGCACCGGCTCACGGCTGCATGCAAACACAGTGGTGAACAGACAGCTACATGCACTCGACTTTAAGAAAAGAGTTAAGCCTTTTCTTAAAGGCCTCTTTATTTTTTTTTTTAAATTCCTTCAAAACATAAATTAATTTAAACAAATCAGATGCAAACCACCTGCATTTTAAATTAGCATATATTTTACTGTATCAATCACAGCAACCTCATACAGTAAGATACACAAAAATAGAGCATGGTATCACTTCAATTCAACACAAGTTTGTACTACAGGATTCCATGACATATATACAGAGGACTTTTCTTTTTCAGAGCAAGTATAGTCCCTGCTCTGGTCACCGTAAAAATTACGTGGCATCACAGTTTTAGTTATTCACTGTAGTGTGAGTAGCCATATGGAAATTGAACTTGTGAACTAGAAGATACACTGTAGAGCAGCCAAACAGGCATGACACTGCAGAAAGTGAACAAAACCAAAATAACCACCGAAAGGAAAACCACCCCGTAGACTGCATTTTAATAGTAAAATTGTTTTTAAATTCTTCACTATATACAGAACGTATCTACATTTGTGTCATATTTATATATATATATATAATTATTTATAAAAAACATACAAGATTTTGAAAACCTTAAAATCATTCACCTAAACAATATTCACCCCAACCTTTAGGGTCAGCAAGGCAGTACTTGCCCTTGACATTATGTTCAGTTGCAGTCCCTGATTGTTAAACACACACCATTCGCTTTGTTTCTTAGTGCAAACTGGACAGTAACTTATTGTTCTCAGCCCTCTGTAAGACCCAGGTTCCATCTTATTTCCATTATGCTTCTGACACCCATTTACGGCTAAAATTTTTTCAGCTATTTTACAACATTAGCCTATATAATTTCCCCCTCTACCTACCTGAAGCCCTCCCCCCACCCAAAAAAAAAATGTAAGACAAACAATCATTCATGCATGTTTGTGTCACACAGGGATTGATGGACACTGAATTGAGAAGCCTAGAATCTAATAGTGGTTAAAAACCCCTAAGTGAATCATTTCAGTGCAAAGTGGACTACATAGTTTACATCTCAGCTAGAGTTCTTTACAGATATTTTAAACACATTTAGTTCTGCACATCAGATTAGGTTGCCTGATACTTTGTGCTAACTAGCTAGTTGGAACAAGGGAGTTAGGATTCTTATGGGTTTCCTTTTAATAAAAAACTAAAGTCTATTCATAACCAGGTGTTGTTTGGGGGTCAAACTGTACAGAGCCCAGCACCAGGGAGTCCTGATTCACAGCCAGGGCTCCCAAGTGCTACAGCAATAGACAAGGGTTATTATCTGATTCACATCCATAACTGATGGGTTCACTTGAACAGGAGTCACAAATGAGCTCTGATTTTTAACCAGGCCAGTGCTTTACTTGCTGGACTACACTACAGACTTGGCAGTGAATTTGGAAGCAAGCATAACATTAATACTTACAATTTCCATAACCACAAAGAAAAAGCGTGCACTGAGAAGCAAAATCCTGCAATTCTTAGACAAGACTCCACTCAAGACTAGTGCTAGTCTTATCAGAGGGGGAAAAAAAAAGAAAAGGCAGATTAAACCCAAGAATTGATCAGAGCCAAGAACATCAGTCTGCCAGAGTGGCTATAATAAGCTATGAAATACAGTACAAGGCAAAACAAAAGGTCACACCTGAACAAATAACCCAGAGAAACTTCATAGTTATAATGATTCTACCACTTGTAAGAACTCAACATATTAAATATTTATTAAAAATAAACTGTTTCCAAATCGCCTATTTACAGTACAAAGAACAGTACTTAATACATGTGCAACAGAAAGAAAATGGATACTCATCTGAGAGGACAACACTCCAGGCATCATCTGAGTGACACAGATACACGTTCACCTCTTTAAAATACCATACAGTAAAATCCAGAAGGATGATATTGGCAACACCGGGAAAATAAAGCACGTATTATCCAGATTCAGATTACATAAGCTTGAGATAAACAACTGGGAGAGAAGGGGAGAAGGAGGAAACAATGACAAAAGGAAGAGATGCTGTGGTGTTTGCATTTTGGAGATCAGCAAATGCAGACACGTGTCAAAAGATAGTCCTTGTCGGCAAAACAAGCCATTCCCATATTTCCTGCACATTTTGAAGTCATACTTTATCAAAAACCGGCAGTTTTGTCGCTCATAGAAAACGAGAATCTTAATTCTCTGACTTTATCTTCAAGCCCTGCCTGGTATTGTTTGGGCTGGGAGATGACTGCGATGTAATAGAAAAGTGTGATGTCACTTTTTAAAAATACAACAGCTGCCAAGTTTTAAGGAAAAATGTGCTCTTCTCCCCCATTTAAATTGAAAAGCAATGGTCATTTAGGAGTTACCTAAATTATAGCAGCATGAAATCTAATGGATCTGCAGCATCTGTGAAGCCACAAAAACCAAGAACTGGCACCTGATCACTGAACCATGGTTCCAAATATTTGGACGTGCGATTTTGGTAAGAGGTCAGTGTGGAGTCAGAACATTAGTTAGGATAGCCCTTTCCCCTTCCCCTTTCCTTCCCAAACAGACTAATCAGGTCTATCTATAGACCACGTGGGACAGCTGGGATGATTTATAGTTTAACTGGTTGTTAGGCAGGAACCTGTGGAGCTCGCTCTTTCTACAGCACGGGTCATAATAGTAAGCATTGAGGCAAGAGTCACAGGAGACTTTCGAGCAGAACGTGCAAGTGTTCGCAGCTCCGGAGCGGTTACAGAAGCCACAGCGAGAGGTGCCCGAAGGCTTGGATTTGGAGCTGAACTGAGCAGCTCTGTCTTGGCTCTGAGTCTGTGACGTGTACTGTGACTTCTCCCTCAGAGCAGACGCAGGGGACAAGCTGTCGTTTGGGAGCGGTTTGATTGAGTAGGTGCTCTGTTTCACCGCTGGGTATTCCTGCCTCGAGCTGAACAGATTGTCACACTTTTGGCACACAGAAGTGCCACAGGGTACACCACAGTTCTGGCACTTGGGGGAAGCTGTCTCTTTGGCTAGGTGGGTGCGTTTGTGGTAAACGGGGTTGGCATCGCTTCTCAACAGCCACACATCAGGCTGCTTAATAGATTCTTGTCTTTTAAAATTTAACATACCTCTAGAATCGTGATCAGTATATAAATCTAAGTCCTCTTGAGCAGAAAAATAGGAGCTGTAAGGGATATTTGTTCTTAGCATGCCATTGTGATGAGATGAAGTTGGCAAGTACTCGTCTGAACACCCGTGTGGGGAGCTGGACATGGTCAGCAGAGAGGGCGACGGGCGGATAATTTCATCTTTAATGTCATCTTCCGCATCGACCAAAATCGGCTCTTTCCTGAGGCTCAGGGAGCTCATCAAAGGCGGCTTCTTACTTTCCCAGTAATTATCATACGTATCCACTGACTTGGAAGGCTTGCTCACCTTTGGCTTGAAGTAATCTTTGGAGGCCCGTTCACTCGCCGATTTCTGGAGCACCATCCGTGCCATGGAAGTGTTCAGGTTCTCCTTGCACTCCACACGCCGCTTCATGGCCTCGGAGCAGCCTCTCACATCCTCGCTGCTGTTCTTCCGCTCGTTTATGACATCAATCTCCGAATAACCTTTGTCCTTCACTTGCAAGTGAATCTCAAGAAGCTGCTCGCATTCCACTTTGGCCAAAAAGAGTTCAAATGAAATCATTTTCACTTGGATGGCATCGACCTGCTCTTTGAGCTTATACATTGTTCCCAGTTCTGGGACATAGCCCATGTAGTTCAGAATCTGCCTTACATCATCTTCGGTTAGAGCAGACTTTACATAATAAACAAAGGGTCCAGTGTAGGTCTAAGGGGGAGGGAAGGGGAATAAAAGGAAAACTAGGTTACAAATTCAGTGGTGGACTAGATGTTCAGATAATTCAGTGACAGAGAGCATTATAATTAAATAGAATAATAACGACTGTGAACACATGCAACTCCCTTGGCAAGATGAGCTCGATTTCTGCAGCCCTCCTGTTCAGCAGATGGAAATTCCACATGAGGCAAATTCAAAGTAGGAGAGCTTTCATTCAAATTAAAATCCTGATTAGCATAATGTCCTCCCTGGTGATTTAAATCACTCTGCTATGCACTGACATTAACTTTTATGCATACCGGACATGTCTGCATTATAGGAACTCTACCATGAAAGGCAAAAATGCTGGAATTTTGGGAACTGCCCCAACCAGGGACAAGCTGGACGCAAGAGGAACCCAGAATTACTGCAGGAGGGCCAAACCTCTCTTCAGTTCAGCTTTAAATAGCCTTGAGGTGCACACTTTTTTCTGCACTGCTACTAAACAGTTTCAAACATCAGTTCTATTTAATTTAATATTAATTCAAAAAGCTTCCACTAAAAGAGCCCCAAAAGCAAAGACATGAGTTTCTGCAAGCTGAAATACCCTCAGCATCTGGCACACCTGAAGGACACGCTTAACCCAGTTCAGCCTGGTCTGGACTGCAGGCAGGAGCAGCATCTTTGCACCAGAACTTAAACCTTATGGAGAGATCCTGAAGAAAGGCAGTTTCCCCTTGGGGAAACAGAGAACTCTCAAATGTTCTAATAATGTCCAAATTCTCTGCTAAACAGTGAAACTGTCTTTTCAAGAAAAACAAACCAAAATACCCATTGCTAGTGCACACAACAACTGCCAAGGACTGCAGACACCAATCTCAGCAGTGGGTCTATCCAGCTTTCAGGCCTCAAAACTGTTCTCGTAATTCAGGTGCAGCATTCCTTACTGAAACATTGCAGCAGCTTTGAATAAGCATCTAAGAACAGGTAAAAGATAAAACAGAAAACTCAACAGCAGAGAGCTCCCTTTGTGACTTCCAGCACCCAAGCCCAGCAATGTGTGAGCTCCCTTTTCTCTCTCTGAGATCTTGGCGTAGGGAGATACATTTGGAAGTACATTAAAATCAAAACTTCATGAACTGAGGACTGACAAGCAGATAAAAGATATTCTGAAAGCAATTCTTTTGGGGAAGTTCCTTCATCATTATCATACAGTCTGTGGGAAGCTGAGCAAAACATCCACTTGAAACACATGCACTGGGCTTAGTACTTGTGTCCAGTAAGAGCTATGGCAAGACAGAAATCTAACTCTGAGTGAAATTAAATCCAACTCAAGGGCTCACCTTCGTGAAAGCATCTCCAAGTAGAAATAAAACAGTGTAGCAGGGCAGACCGAACAACAACCTTAAACAAGCTCCTTTTCTATTTTGTACACATTGTAACTGCAGGTATTACTTGTACTTCTGCTCTTGGGATACTCTCACCAGCACAAGTTCACTTATTTTACATAGAAACTTTCCTATGGCCTCTGTTTATCAACTGTATCTAGACAAGTACATACATCATGCAAGTAAACAGGAAAAAAAAAAAAAAGAAGGCTTTTAAGGAACTGCATGAAATGTGTTAACAGAAGGGGAAAACAAATCATGTTCTCGCTACAGCTACACAAAAAATGTCTTACCTTGATATTTTTGAACTCCTTTTTCCAGGGGTACAGAAAGAGATTAATTCCAACTGTCTCGAGCATGTTGAATGCACTGTGGAGACAATGTAAACTCGAGGATTTCACAGATCTCAGTGAGTTTTCAGCCATCTCGTAAAATTTAATCAACCGGAATCTATAAAAGGGATCGATTTTGGGAAGGCAAAGTAAGGCCGCTGCTGCCACTCGCAAGTACTCATCGTTAATAGGACGCTGCTTGTTGTCAGAGGCATTCAGTTTGCACTCATGGAACTGTACATACTTCCGAAATAAATCGTCTTTGTATTTTGTATCCATTGAAATCAGCGTTTCCCTCGCGCTGGGGCAGCTACCTCGTCTCTGTCATGGCTATTTGGCAGGAGGTTGAGTGTCTGGCATCAAGAATCTTCAGCAGTGGCAACTCTCCTGGAATAGAAATTGGACACAAGGACAAGTCACCCCAGGTGCCTGCACCCCAGATGTCCACAGCATCTCCCTGCCCCATGGGGCTCTGCAATCCTGCTCTCGCAGAGCAGCAGCTCCCACCACAGCCTCTCCAGGGCTCGGGAAAAGTGTGAACGGCCATAGAAATGCTGCTGTCCCGCTTCTCACTGTCATTCCCTGCTCCTCTCCCAGGTCCCTGCCCAAGTCAGCACCACCAGGCAGCACCGAGAGCTCGGTACAGCAGAGCTGGGCGAGCTCCAGCCCTCACTGAGGCTTCCCTGGCTCTGGGAACCCAGGGAGAAGTAACTCACAGCAAAAAACTGCAAGGAGAAGGATGAGTTTTTAGAACCTCTTCTCACCATTTTATTTTTCTCTCTTCAGCTCACACAACTTATACAAACACTACTTTAAAGAGTCACTGGGGGGGTTTTGCCCCCCCTTTTTTTTTTTTTTTTTTTTTTTTTTGTGCACAGTGATACAAAGTTTAAAAAAATTCCACAAAGAAGTTTCATTTCATCTCGTAAAGCATCTACTTTTTTTCCCCTCTCGTGGCACAGGATTGCCCCTAAACTGAGCAGGTTTATTAGTAAACAATAATAAATGCCCTTCAATTTCTAGCATTTTCTAGGCTTTTGACGGCCAGCCCCGTGCTGGGAAAGCTCTGGAGCCATCTCCAGAGGACCCCCCTACCCTGCAAACCACAGCCCAAGTTTCAGCTGAATGCTGGCAGCTGCAAACACAACTGTCATCTTTTAGGCAAAAAAGCTACACCTGCCACCTTCAACTGCTTTATTGAAACCGAGCAAAAACATTTCAGTGTTTCCAGCATGTGCTTTTGTTGGCAGAGATAGTTGGTTTTATGGGCACACTGATCTACATTTTCACCTCACTGAGCTCACACACTGCGCTGAAGGAGCTGGTGACAAAAGAAGCTCCCAAATGCTGCTTTGCCAAAACAGAGGTAATTAACAGGCCAACCGACTCCACCTCGATTGCCCCAGGAACTTGTGATCAAAAAGCAGACCACAGGCTTTGTTCTCCACCTAAAAAGACAACCCAGCCCTTGAACTGATGGGAGGTGGGAGAAATCAGTGCAGTGTTTCAACTGTAGTCGGTCTGAAACTGCACTTCAGAGAAGACTTTTTGCCCAGTATTAATAGCTGCTAGAACCGTGATCAATTCCCCCCACTCCTGTTACAGTGAAAATCACTGCTAAGAGCAAAATTAACTGAATGAAAAGAGCAAAACCGCAAAATACCAACAACCAAGAGGCCTGGAAAACAAACAAACAAAACCACCAGCCTAGCAGTTAACACTCCCTGATGAAAGGCTGTGCTCAATGCCAGCCCCGTGTGGGGAAAGTTAAGTAGCAGTTCGGTTTCTGCTCCCAGGCACACGGTGCTAGTGTCAGGAAACAGGCTGTGAATCACAGATGTGGAGTGCTAACTTAACATCTGAGCATAAGGGCCAGGAGCAGGCTGTCCTCTCTCCACGCTCCTCCCCGAGTTGTGCAGGATGGATCTGTGGACAAAGACAGCAGAGCCTGTTCCTTGGCAAGAAGAGCTGCACGGGAGACTTGCAGAGAGAGATCTTTGGCACGGCAGCGAAACACCCCCAGGACACGGAGTGATCCCGTGCTGACAAGGAACCCGAGTCAGAATTAGAGTTCCACCACCCCCACTGCCAGTTCCCACTAAACAAAGCAGTGGGTTACACGTGAGAGGTGTCAGGGTCAGGAGAGTTCTCAGATGAAAAGTCCTTCACCAAGGCCTTGCAGCCGGCAGCTCCCGAAGCCCCTGCCAGCCCTGCCTCTGCCCCGGGGATTGCACACAGGTCAGGGCTCACAGGGCCGAAATGCAAACCAGGACAGACCAAACCCCCGGGCTCCGTCCCAGCCCCTCGGCAGCAGAGCCATGGTTACAGGCTCGGGAGCCGCGCGGTGCAGCAGGCACGGATAAATATAGGCTCAAATATAGGCACTGGTGACAGAGCACAGCGAGGAACGAGGCTGCTTTCCGCTGCAAATTATCGACTGAGAACCTCAAGATTTCCTGGAGATGCAAGAATAGTGAAGTCCTGGTCAGAGCCCAGTGTCTGCCGGTAGGACAAGAGAATATTCCTCCCCATCTCCAGGGTCCAAACCTCACCCGAGGGAACCAACTGTCCGGCCACGCTGGATCACTCGGCTGCACAAAAACCCTGACAGCAGCAGGGGAAAACCAGGGGATGGCACTGAGGTACCCAATCCTGCCGAGGTGCACACCCGGTGCTCCCAGCGCGGCCGAGGGCACAGGAACGCCAGGCTCCCGACAGCGCTCCCGGACACAGCGACTGCCAACGGCCCCGAGCCCCGCCGAGCGCTGCGGGCGGGCGGGGCCCGCTCGGCACCAGCGGGTGCCCGGGCACCTGTTGCACAGCCGGGGCGAGGAGCCCCGGGGAACCGCCGGGGCCTCCCCATCGCCCGCCGAGCCCCGGCCCCGGGAGCCGCCGCCGCCCCCGCCCGCCCCGCGCTGCGCCCGCCCGGCCGGCCGAGCCCCCGCGCCGCGGCCTGCCCCGAGCCTCACCGCTCCGCTCTGCCCCGCTCCGCTCCGCCGGGACCCGCCAGCAGCACCCGGTGCCCCACAGGGAACAGGGAGCGCCCGCCCTCACGGCTCGGGCAGGGCCGCAGCGGCGGCGACCCGGAACCGAACGGCGGTGGCGGCGCTTCCGCCGCGGGACGTCAGCGGGGCGGGGCGGAGCCCTCAGCGCCGCACCGCCCCCCCGGGTGGGGCTGCGGGGGATGAAGCGGCCGTGGAACGTCTGCGGGGCCGTGACGGAACCGGCCGCGGGGCCCGCGCGGTGCCGGGAGCGGGGTTCGCGCCGCGCTGGGACCGCAACACGGCCCTGCGGCCGCCTTCGGGAACGGGGAACGGGGACCGGGGCCACGCCCACCACAGCGACCACGCCCACCCTGTGTGACCGCGCCCACCATCCATGACACCTCGGTTTTGCATGACCACGCCCACCCCCTGTCGATCCCGCCCCGGGGCGGGGCGGGGCTGCGCGTGCGCAGTGCGCCCCCTGGCGGCGCGGCGGAAGATGGCGGCGGGCGGCTCGTCGCGGCCCCCGGAGCGGCGGCAGGACCCGCTGTCCCGCCTCACCTGCCCCGTGTGCCTCGAGGTGTTCGACAGCCCCGTGCGCGTCCCCTGCGGACACGTGTGAGCACCTGCCGGCGGACGATGGAGGGGGTCAGGGGGTCGGCGCTGGGCCCGCGGGGGCTGTGGGGCCTCGGGAGGAGCCGCAGCTCGGAGGGGGCTGAGGGCAGAGGCGGCTCGGGGGGCAGGGGCTGAGGGCTGAGGGCTGAGGGGCTTCGCGGGCTGCTCTGCACCTCGGCAGCGGCTGAGGGGTGAGTTGGAACGTCCGTGAAAAGGAAAATGAAACAAAAGCGGAGGCAGAGATGAAGGTGCTGTTCTTCCACTTTCGTTTCCTCACCCTGCTGAGGGATGCGGGCACGGAGCGCCGGGACAAGGGGGAATGGCTTCCCGCTGCCAAAGGGCAGGGTTGGGAATGTTGGGAAGTTGGGAAGAAATCCTTTCCTGTGAGGAGGCTCTGGCACAGGTTGCCCAGAGAAGCTGTGGCTGCCCCATCCCTGGAAGTGTCCAAGGCCAGATTGGACGGGGCTTGGAGCAGCCTGGGATACTGGAAGCTGTATCCCTGCCCGTGGCAGGGGGTGGAACGAGATGGGCTTTAAGGTCGCTTAGAACCGAACCACTTTATGATTCTCAGCGGAAACCGAGGGCACATAGCCCTGTCCAACGCTGGGCACGACGGCCTGGGATCCTCCTGCTTCTCCCTTTGTGTCCAGGTGCCAACAGGCTGCTGCTTTCCCCAATATCACGTCTCAGGATTCGGTTATCTCTGCGGGCAGGGGGCAGAGAGGGCAGTGGGTGTGGTGCTGGTGCCCGGGGGGTGGGGGCTGTCTCAGTGCCCGCCCATTTTTCTCCCCCACAGGTTCTGCACGCCGTGCCTGCAGGAGTGTCTCAAACCCAAAAAGCCAGTGTGTGGTGTGTGCCGCAGCACCCTGTCCCCTGGGAGCAGGGCTCTGGACCTGGAAAAGCAGATTGAAACCACAGAGACTACTTGCAATGGCTGCAATAAAAAGGTATAAAGGTTGTTGGAAATTAAGTGCCTGAGGTGTGCCTGCTCAGCCACGCTGCTTAGGGGGAAATAAAGTGCTTGCTCCTCAGCTTTTGGCAGAATCAGGTCAAAATGTTCATTCTGATATGTGCTAAAGGTACTTGATAAAGGCAGCACCCAAATGTTGACATTCTTTCCACAGTTTTTTGTTGTTCACAAAGTGAATTTCAAATGAAAGAGACTGATTTCAAAATTACAGTAAAATGTTGCTGCTGTGGCAACGTCCTTGTGAATGAAACAGTGGCTGTGGTGGTTAGAGAGTGAACTGTGGCTCCTAAACAGAAATTTAGTTTTTTTGCAATAGTCATGAGTCAGAGTTGTCTTGCATGGCTGGTGTATTCCATGGACTTCCTGGTTGATGTGTCCTGCACGTTGAACACCTGTGTGACATCCTTCCTGGGTTTCCCTTTCCCTTGGTGAAGTTGGGCTCCTTAGCCCCTTATACATAAAGTAAATGTATAATAAAATATCACAGCACATGACAGAACAACAGGAAAAGGATAATTAGACAAAGATGAGGGTAAGGGTTCAGTTAGTTTCGCTCTTTATTTCTGGGTCATTTCTTCATTCTGTCTCCATTCTAGCTGAGAGAAAACTGCAGTGTCTCGAGTTTCAGCTTCCCTTGTTGTAAATCTGAGTTTTCATTAATGGGATCGAATAATTAGCAATCAGTCTATACCAAGCTGAGTTATTCTCCACACACTGTGTTCTCCTCAGTGACCAGATGAACTGGCTTTATAGGAAGCTTTTGTTTATGTACTACAGCATGGTATATAAAATAGTATGTAGTTTAGGTTAAGGGAAGTGAGGTGCCCTGAGCACTGGTGTGTGCAACATAGTACAGGCAGCAAAGTTACAGGTTTAACTAATCTGTAATCTCAAAAGTTTTCCACCTCACCAGCTTAAGTATTTGGATTTTCTGCTTTAACACTTGCACAGAAAGTTGCTCTGGATTGCATGTTTGCTGCTTCTGCTTAGAAGTGTAGCAGGAAGTGCAGGTAGTTGGAGTTAAGGTGCTGTGCCCTTGTTGCCTGCACAGATGTTCCTCTCCAAGATGCGCAGCCACGCGGCCTCGTGCTCCAAGTACCAGAATTACATCATGGAAGGTGTGAAAGCTGTGACTAAAGAGCCCCTCCACAACACCAGGTAACAGCTGAGGGATGCTCTGAAGTGCTTTGGTTTTTTGTCACAAAAAGGAGGTTTTAAAGTACGAGCAGACTTTACCTCCTCGCTCGGTTTGGATGTTAATTTTTTGTATAGTTAAAAACTGAGCCTTAATCCTGCAGCTGACTCTGCCCAGGCAAGCTGTGCTGCTTCTGCTCAGTCCATGCACAGGACATCTTTAAGATGAGGGTATTCTGTACAGTGTCGCTGGGTTTTTAAAAGAAGCTTCTATCTTTCTGTCTATTGTTGGGGAAGTAGGAATTGGTTGCAGTGCACTCATGTGTGTGGTACCCTGTGCATTTAAAGAGAAGGTGATAAATTCGTAGAACTGTAGCTCAGTCTAAATATGGACAATGTTGAGTTCCTTAAGCTGTTGTTAGGAGCTTACAAACTGATTGTTAAAATTAGCTTGTCCTAATTGAATAAGTAAGATTATTGCTTTGAATAATTTGTATGTGTAAATAACCTCCTTTTCTCCCCCTCCCTCCCCCACCAGGAACTTCCCAAATCGCTTCACCTTTCCTTGTCCGTATTGCAGCGAGAAAAACTTTGATCAAGAAGGGCTGGTTGAACACTGCAAAGCACTGCACAGCATGGATGCAAAACAAGTGGTAATAAAGAGTCTTGGTGCAAGAATTGCAACGAAGTCTAGTCTTAAGGCCCTTTGAAACAGTGAATTAGAGACTTACTCTTAAATTAAGTGCATATAATTACTCTTATTAAGTCCAGTGTGGCTCTGCTGGTCATGCCTTTAACTCTCACGTAATTCTGCTGTTGGCTTTCAGTGCATTCTCTGGAGGTGACTGGTCTCTACTCTGACTGCAGCTGGGCCATGTCTTCCTTTCATATTTGAAAAGTGGCAGACACTCAAAGTTAATTGGACACAGCAAATTAATAAAATATAATTTTAAAAAAGTTGGACATCTCACTTTCCTCTGTGCTGTTTTCAGCAAGAAGGTACTATAAGCCATTGGGGAAAATGCTTGCAAGAGACAGTATACCATTCTAGTAATCCATCTGTGATACTTCCTCTTATGTAAGAGGAATCGCAAAACATGGAACTGAATTTGAAACTTTCATTTTTCTGGCAAGCTTTTTGGAATTCCAAATTAGTCAGAAAAAAAAAGTTCCTGTTTTCTCCTGGAGAGAAGTGATCTTTGCAGAGGAGACCAAGGAAACCTTCCTGTTACTGAGAAATAAAGGCTGAAATCTTCTAAAGCAAGCAGCTGTACTGAGTTCTGATTTTCAGTACGTGGGAGAAGAGTAAGCTGTTCCATTTCAGGGATCTAAGACATCAGTTAAAATTATCTGAGTCTTTTGTATCAAATGTCCCAGCAAGGAATCGGGCAGCACTTTGCATATAGAATAGTGGCAGCACAAACCTTGAACTTCAACCCTCCACCCTGGCCCTGCCCTGCCCTGCCCTGCCCTGCCCTCCCTACTGCCAATGTAAAAGGATTTAACCACTGGGGCCTAATTGGCTTTTTTTTTTTGTTTTTCTTGAAGGTTTGCCCGATTTGTGCCTCAATGCCATGGGGAGATCCAAATTACAGGAGTGCCAACTTCATGGAGCACCTGCAGAGGCGACACCGCTTTTCCTATGACACCTTTGTGGTATGTGTATCCTCCCCCTTGGAATGCAGCCTGGTGGCTCCTAAACCTGGGCTGTGTGGCATGGCCTTCTGTGAAACCCCACCCTGCACATGGTGTCCCGGGAGGAATTGGAGAGTCAAAGGGAAGGACAGCTTTTGGTGCTGTTATTTGCTGTATAAACCAGCGTGGCTGTTGCAGTAAAACAGTTTCTGTCCCCTTTGTTCCTAGGATTATGATGCTGATGAAGATGATATGATGGAACAGGTTTTGATGCGTTCTTTGAGGGATAAATGATCCAACTAGAAGATTACCTGTAAAACCAAGCTTCCACAAGGGGGAAATGCCCAGCATCCTTGCACTTCTCCCTGCACATCCCAAGATTAACTCAGGCGTCCAGAAATATGGAAGACTTTAATCCTATCTCAGTTTCAAATCCTGGTTTGATATTTCTGTACCACTCAAGTCTTTTGGTATCATGATCTCTGCCATTCAGCCCTGTCAGCCTCATTTTTCTACTTGCTTCACACAAAGCTTAATTGTAGATCACCATGTGGGAACCCAATCTTTTTCCTTTCCCTGTGCCCATTTTTTGGTTTCTTTGGCAGTTGTGTTCATCTGACTGTCTAAAAACAGAAACATTCCAAATGGAATGGCCTGAACTAGTTAATAAATATCTCTTCCCAATCTCATTTACATATCCCAAGTGATAGTATGTGAGGTGTATTTGTAGCTCTGTTTCCCTTTAGTGAGACTTCCAGGTGCTAACTGTAACTGTCAGACCAGCTCTCATTTAAAGTGACCTCTGATACCTGTGATTCCATAATGTTTCCTAGTGTGTCAGTCCTCACAGGCAGCCTCCTATCTATATGGAAAACATATCCTCAGTATGAGTCTTCAAACAAATCTTTGCACTGTGTAAACAACTAGTCCAAAATACTTCTGTTCTATGCATGATGATTACTTTCCTCCCTACTCTTACTATAAAGTTTCTAGCCTGGAAAATGAACTTTATTGTTGGTCTTAGTTAAAACACGTAATTTTTTAACTATATTATCAGATATTAATCATAATTGCTGGCTTTATGATCAAATTGGTGGCTTTGAAACTGGTTTTCTAGTGATTCTAAGCCTTATGCTGACAGGGGAATTCAGAAGGCTTTTTTCAATACCTCTGCTTTCTATTTAAACTAAAATTTTCATATATGTTCCTGGTTTTTCCATCTCTCAAGGCTAGCTGGTGGCAAAACTTACCAGTAGTTCATGGCACTTGCATAGCACTTTCTTTTTGCATCAGAGATTTAATCAGGTATTTTGAATTCCTGTTCTTCATCTAAATGTTCCCACAGCAGCTGAAGCTGTACTTGGATGGTTTTCCATCTAGCAGTATGTGTGTAGAGTCAGGTGTAGCTTTCAAGAAAAATTAAAATATAACCCTGAAAGCAGGATGACAATTCCAGTCTGTGGTCAATGGATATTCTGTTTTCAAGCCTACACTTTTAGCACAGAGATTCCTTAATTTTAATTCGATGTTTTCAGTAACTTCAGACAAGCTGCTGAGATGTAACAGTCTGAGACACCTGAGCAGAACTCATAAATCACTTTAGTGTTGAGATGTCTAATGTAAGCATTGCAATTGGAGCAGTGGACCTGCACCACCCCAGAATTGAGCACTAATTAATTTATTTGAGCAGTAACCTTACTCATCACGCTCTGCAGACTGCAGTGTAGCCTTACCCTGAAAATAATGAAACCACCCCACCTAAAACCTCTGATCAAACCTTGTGTCCAGCCAGACCTCTAAGATGCATCAGTTGAACTTGGGTTTAGTGTGTTTTCCCCTTGGTATGGGTGTTACAGACCCATCCCTCAGTACCTGCATGGGGACTGGGAAGCTCAGTCCTGAGGGTGGGAATTGTGGGATCTCATGATTCTGTGGGAAAGGAACTGTGTTTGGGGGTGGTAATTTTAATGCTTGACCTGCAAAGAGATGACAATTTACTGGGGGTTGGATGGGGATCTCTGGGTTCTGGCTAGAGTGCAGTTTGGTGATGCCCATTCCAGGAATCCAGATTCCTGCTACTGTTTTAAGTGCACTTCCATGCAATTCTGGTAAAATGTTTAAGGAGCAGTTAGAGCTTCCGAGCAATTACTTTGTCATGTTTTTGACTTTTGGAGACAAGTTAAAAATAAAGGCCATTTAATTTATAAAATCCTATCTTTGTGTCCCCTCTTGTCATTTCCTTCTCATGGAAGACCTCCCCAAAAACTCTTCTTGCCAGCTGCATAACTGCAGAGAGCACAGCAGATGTTGAGAAATGCAGGAACTTCAACTTTTGGCTTCCATTAAATATTTTGTACTGGATAGTTGCAACTTTATTTACAGTCTTTCAAAGAGTGGACCATGGACGTTATGAGAAACAGTTCAGATTGAGTGTGGATCAAGTTGTGCTCGAGCTGGCCAGAGCACTGCAGGTGCAGCCTTGGGTGGGATCCCCCTGTAATCCATGGAAACAACCCCTCGAGAGCCCAGCAGGGCTTTTCTGTGGAGACCACTGCAGCTGAGTAGTGGCTAGAGCAGAATACTGGCTGGAAAATGCGTGCTGGTTGTACTTGAGGTTTGGTTCCAGGAGTGAGGAGTGAGCAGCAGCAGCGTGGATTGTACCTCTACACTGCTGAGGAGCCTTGTGCCTCCACACTGCTGACTCCATCGACACACACAGACGTGTTTGCACTCGCTGGGGTACATCTTGCTGGTGATACCCGCGCGTTGATGTAAAGCCGTTCCGCTGAGAGGGGCGTGTGTGCTGTGCACAGCCTCGACTCGCCTCGTTTGGGTGATTAAAAAACCCTTAGTATAGAGCAAGCCGGTTTGGGCTTCCAAACCCTTGGAGTGTCCCTGCGGAAGAGTGAAGTGCTCTGCCAGAGCTGCTCTCGCCTCGTCAGCACCTGATCGTGCAGCCGCAAATCCCGAGAGCCCATTGTGGGCGATAATGCAATCGGGCCAGCTCGGGCCTGTGAAATTCCTCATGTCTGGCACAAGGAGTCAGCCTTAGGAGGACAATTAGCACAGAGAGACAGGATGGGAGGAGACAGGCTAGCAGCTGAGCTATTTTATTAAGTGCATCTTTCTCCAGCGAATGACTGGTCTCAATAGGTCCGATAAATTGTTGTCAGGCATTAACTGCCTAACGCACAGGCATTGCTTCATCTGGAACTACAGTGGAAATCCCCATGATCTCCTTATGCTGTGGGTATGAGATCTTGTCAAGGATTCCTATCCATAATAAAACCTTGGT
Source organism: Pyrocephalus nanus (assembly GCA_038380795.1). NCBI lineage: Eukaryota > Metazoa > Chordata > Aves > Passeriformes > Tyrannidae > Pyrocephalus > Pyrocephalus nanus. The sequence continues at coordinate 5,341,942 of CM076277.1, forward strand.
GGTATATTCCAGGTCCTCCTGTCACCTGATTGACAAGAGAATAGCAAATTTCCTTCAAGGCCCTTGGCCAGCTATCCTGGACAGATACTGGTGAGACCGATGCAGGAAGGATTAATCAATCAAGGCTGTGTTAAGTCATGGAAAAGCAAATGAGGAAAAATGAGGACTGTTGAAACCTTGCTTTTCCTTCCCCAGAACTCCAGAAAGTACTCAGCATTAAGTGAAAAATTAGACTTGGGTCTCTCTTCCAGTTCTTCTCACATTTATTCTGTCTTTACCCGGGACTCAGACGTTTCAGTTTAAACAAAGAATTCAGTGGAGCTTCTGGGAGCTGCTTTAGTCCCCCACGAGTGACAGTCCCTTCCCCAGCCCGAGTGCAGGGGATGAGCCCCCCCGCCCCGCTGCAGCAGAGGCCGCTCGGCAAGCGCTGACAGCAGAGGGAGGTCTTGCATCTTGGAGAGAGCGAGGCTCCCTCCTCCCGGCCCTGTGCTCAGCCCCGGCCTCCTCCACCGGGCTCAGGGGCTGCGGTGGGTTCCGAGGAGCTTCTCCAGTCTTGCAGTGAGGTTTCACACCCCATCCCCACACCTCATGGTCAGAGCTTCCTTTCGCCCCACCACAGCCTCCCTTGGTGCCAGGTGCTCTGCTCTACAGGCAGATCTTCGAGATGCTTCATGGAGCCATGGGGCTAAAGAAAGTAATAAGAAGACTTTGTAGCAAACCTGTTGCTCTGGAGGTTTTTGGAGTGTACATGTGAGCTCCTTGGGCCAGTCCATGTGGGTCTGGGATTGGAGCTGTACCACAGGGTGGTGGCCGGTCTACTCTGACTGCCCTAAGGCTCAGCTGCTGCCAGAACCCCGTGCTTCAGTGCAGGGTGGGACAGCTGAGAAACCACTGCCACTTCCAGCCCATGAACCATTGCAGAGCTTCCCCTCCCCTCTGTGTCCTGCTCTGTGTCCTGTAGCATCCTGGCTCACAGGCACAGGCAGGTCAGATCACTTGGTCTCAGTTTTTCCCTTGCACAGACAGGATTTTTCCACATGCAGTGATTGGAACAGATCTGATTATTACCATTTCAGAAAGAACAGAGGAGCAGGCTTTGCTTCTTGAAAGAAAACCACCTCACTGGGTTTCTTGTATGAGTGTCCCCAGTGTAACCACACCCGTGGCAGGTGGAGGAGCGGGGGGGGGGCACTGCTGAAAGGGTGGGGGAGGCACCTGCACAACACCCGGGCTGCTGCCCCTGCCCCAGGGCGTGCTGCGCCTCTGGACCCCTGAGAGAAAAGGGCGGGACCTGACCTCTGCCATTTGCATCCCCCAAGGCCTTCAGGGGCACATTTCCCCCTGAACTTCAGGCGATCCAGGGATGAGTTTTATAGATAAACACCTGCTGAAAGCCACGGGCAATTCCGCAGCAAAGGAGGGATGATCCAGCTCCAGAGCACGTGGCTGCAGGGGAAGAGTTTGCAAATGCGTCTGGTCTGGGCAGGATGCGCGTGGCTGGCAGGACAGGCTTTCCAAGCTGTTCCTGCCCTGAGGAAAGGCTGACAGTGAGCTCAGTGCTGCAGCCGTGCCAGTGGAAAGCTTTGCTCCCACTTCTGCATTTCATGTGGTTGTGGCTACAGAGTAGCGCGTGGTCAGCAGGGGCTGAGTCACAAATGGCCCAGCACACGGTGCTTTTCCGAGTGGCAGGGCCAGAGGAGGCATTCCCAGCAGGACCTGTTCCTCCTCCTCCTGCAGCCTTGCCGCCAGCAGCTGTCTTGGCCCAGAGCTGAGTGCTGCTCCTGCAGCAGGTGGCTGGACCCGTGCCCTGAGCCCTTCCAGCAGGGAAACCCCCACGTGAGCCAAGGGATGGGATGATCTGGAAGCCCAGGCTGAGCTTTCTAGCTGCCAGGCTGGGGGGACTGGTACAGTTCTGCTCACCACTGCCCCAGCACCCACTAGCAAGGCTTGAACACCTTCCCATGGACACACATCCCCTGGGAGTGGGGAAACCAAACAGAGCACGTGCCTCAACAGGGCTGTTTGACCCCCACTGCCCGTGGGAAGGAGTCAGGGGAAGGGAGGAGGGAAGAGAACAGAAGGCAGCTTGCTGGGGGGTTGCTGCTTGAAATCTTCCCTGCATGTCTGGACAGGTGCTCCTGACCCCTGCCAGGGGGAGGGAGTCCCCGAGGGCCATGCGGGATCCATCCCGCTCCTCCGCAAGTCATTGCCTCTTGCAGAGGATTATTAACCTTCATTAACCTGTGGCGAAGCCTGCTCCCTGCCGGGCTTTGTCCCAGCGGGGCAGGGCGGAGGCTCGTCCCAACCTGCACTGCAGTCCCCAGCCGTGGGGCATGGGAAGGACAGGCAAACGTGGTCGGCCCGGGAATCACCCCCAGGCACAGCGCCTTCCTCAGCCCCGCTGCCTCCGGTCTGCCCGGACCGGGTGCGGTCCGTGGATCAGCCGCACAGCTCTTTGCCCCGCTTCCCTCCGGAGCACCGGCCGGACCCGCGGGGAGCGCGGCATGGGGAAACGCTCAGGAGAGAAGCCGGGAACGGCCCGTTGCATCAGCATCAGCATCAGCGCCAGCGCTCGTACTACGGCACCGGGCGGGCGGCGCGGCGGCCCCGCGGGAGTAGCCCCCCGGTCCCTTCCCGATGCTCGGCTCGGCCCCCGCCGGCGGCGGGGCCAACACCTGCCCGGTGCCCGCCCCGTCCCGCCCGGACCATTGGCTGCGGTCCCCGGGGGCGGCCCCGCACCGCCCTCCCCGCCCCGCACCGCCCCCCCGGCCCCGCGCACATATCAGCGGGCGCGGCAGCGCGGCGGCCCCGCGGCGGCGGCGGCTCCGGGGCTGCAAGATGCCGCGCTCCTTCCTGGTGAAGAAGCACTTCTCGGCCAGCAAGAAGCCCAACTACAGCGAGCTGGAGAGCCAGGCCGGTGCGTGGACGGGACGGGCCGTGCACGTGGGGAGCTGCGTGGGGGCTCCGGTGTGGAATCTTCCTAAGGCTCCACACGGGAGCGGGCAGGGAGTGACCGACTTTTCTCAGGGTTGCGGACCTGTGGGACTTTGGGGGAGGTTGCTGTTTTTTTTTTTTTTATTCTTCAATTTTGTGTACGTCGCATGGGGTTGGGCGCGGGATCCTCCGTGTCCCGGGATGCTGAGCTAATTCCTGGTGTCCTGGGATGCTGAGCCGCTTCCTGGTACCCCGGGCTGGGCGGAGGCACCGGGGGCTCCCTCGCGGGTTGGGCATGGGCACGTTGGGAGCTTCCCGTGCCGGGAATCAGCAGGGACATGGGGTCCCCTTCGCCCCATCCCTCGCGGCTGGGCGGGCAGGGGTGCGGGCCCTCGTGGTGTGAGGTCGGTCCCCTTTGCCCTGGGGCGGGCTGGGGTCCCTTTGCCCCTCTGACTCCGGGGTGTGCGGCACAGGTCTCCCACGGATGGGGTGGGATCGGGTCCCACTGAGCCTCCCACGGGTGGGTTGGGCACTCCGCGCCCCTGGGTGTGGAGCCCTCGGCGGTGGGTCGGGGCCCCGCGCTGCCGTTCTCACGGGAGCCGCGGGCCCCGCTGACCGCCGCCGCTTCCCGCAGTGCTGGCCGCCCCGCTGCTGTACGAGACGTGCCCGCTGCCCGTCATCCCCCCGCCCGAGGTGCTCGGCCCCGGCGCCTACTACCCGCCGCTGGTGTGGGATGCGGGGCTGCTCTCCAGCCTGTTCCCGGGCGGCCCGGGCAGCGAGGTGGCGGGAGGCGCGACCCCTGCCCTGGACCTGACGGCGCTCTCCAGCGAGGAGGATGAAGGCAAGAGCTCGGGGCCCCCCAGCCCGGCCTCGGCCCCCGCTGCCGCCGAGCGCTTCCGCTGCGCCCAGTGTGCCAAGGCGTACTCCACTTTTGCCGGGCTCTCCAAGCACAAGCAATTGCACTGCGACGCCCAGGCCAGGAAATCTTTCAGCTGCAAGTACTGCGAGAAGGAGTATGTGAGCCTGGGGGCTCTCAAGATGCACATCCGGAGCCACACGCTGCCCTGCGTCTGCAAGATGTGCGGGAAGGCCTTTTCCCGGCCCTGGCTGCTGCAGGGCCACATCCGAACACACACCGGTAAGGTCCCCTCTTCTCCCTCTCCCTCCCTCCCTTATCGCCTCCCGCTTCCCTGCTCCACTGCCCCCAGCGAATCGGCGGGCCGGCTGTTATCTGGGAAGATAAGGGCTTCCCAGACCCCCTTGGCACATCTCTCTAAAATGTCCTTTAAATATCCTCTTGGCTGAAACCGAGCACAGGGTCAAGGCCCAGCCTGCAAACCTGTGCAGCTGCAGTGCCCCCCCGGAGCTGGCCCGCTGGCCGCAGTGCGACTGCACACGCTTCCCCATGACTTCATAAACTGGGGCTGTGAGGCTGCCGGAGCCCTCCCTCCTGGGCACTGCCATGCCCAATGCATCCCTCTGCCCACACCGAGGGCTCCCAGTCCCGGCTGCCCACCGCTGGCAGCGATGAGCCCGGCTCCGAGCACACCCGCTCGCCGAGATGTGCGAGGCTGGGCGAGGCCTGTGGGCAGGTGCTGGAGGCACCTGTTGGCGCGGCTCCGGGTGCCGCAGCTGCAGCCCACCCCGCTGCCCCGACAATGCATCTCCCGAGCATCCTTTGTGGGGCTGCGGGACAGTGTAATTGTGACTTGGCACTGATTTCACACCCTCTTAACGTACTAAAGATGATGGCTGAAGGAAGCCGGGTAGACTTAATTGTGCTTTCCAAATTGAGCATACACATTTGTTTCCTCCAAAAGAGTCTTTCTGGGAGGAATTCGCCCTGGCCAGGCTTTTCAATGCGAGCTAGGCAGGAGAAGGGGGAGCGCGGAGGAAATAGCTCCACTCACCCTGGGCTGGCGCCTCGCAGCCGCTGCCTGCTATGATATAATTAACACACAGCGCTTGGCTTTCCTGCCTCGCTGCAAACTCCTTGCTTGGCTCCGGGCAGGAGTATCGTGTCTTGGTTTGTACGTGCAACTGCTTTGCTGCTTGCAGATGTTTCCAGCATTAATTTTCCGTGGTTCATAGGAGAGATTTTTCTGGGAGTAGGCAATTCCCGAGGCGGCGGTTCTCCCCCGAGCAATGCTATACATACCCGTCTTTTCCTTCCGAACAATAACAGCCAGCACTTCTTTTCACTGTGCTCTGCACAAACTTGGGCTAATGAATGGCTCCTTCTTTGATATTCCTCATGTGTTGATGCACTGGGTAATTGGGAGCGTTTCTCTTTGTCCCATAGGTGAAAAGCCCTTTTCCTGTACACACTGCAATCGGGCCTTTGCTGACCGCTCTAATCTCCGCGCCCACCTGCAGACCCATTCAGATGTAAAGAAATACCAGTGCAAAACCTGCTCCCGGACTTTCTCCCGCATGTCCCTGCTCCACAAGCATGAGGAGACGGGCTGCTCCGGCTCTCGCTGAGGACTGGACTCCACTCCCCCAGCCTCTCGCATCACAAATACCTATATTGTAACTAGATTCTGTAGGAGTTAGTTTCCTCCGTCGCCGTTGCAGTGTGCACCGAGCTGAACGCAGCTCCTCTGGCCCTTGAGACCCTCACACTCCTCGCTCGGTGCCTCCAGTGCAATGCAAGAACCTGATCATAGAATATCCTGAGTTGGAAGGGACCCATCAGGATCATCGAGTCCAGCTCATGGCCCCACGCAGGACACCCCAAGAGGAACACACCATGTGCCTGAGAGCACTGTCCAAATGCTTCTCGAACTCATACAGGCTTGGTGCTCTGACCACTTCTCCCATCCCGGCGTCTCGGGGTGCAGGACTGGACTCAGTGGCAAGCGTGAAGCTCGGGGGGGCACAGCCCTGAGCCTGCCCCGCTGCTGCCACACCCCCTTGGCAGGTGCCCCCTATTGCCAGAGGCACCTTGCAGGGCTGGACCTGCACCCTGGCCCCGTGCCGGTACCGAACACTGCAACCATGTAGCTTGGGGGGGATTGGGGTTTTTCTGTTGGTGGGGGTTTTTTGTTTTGTTTTGTTAACATCGTAACCACTTGGTAACTTCTTAAAAACCATTATTTTTTTAATGAAGGAGAAAACGTTCCCCCCCCCTCAACCCCGAGTGTATATACACTGCCTGTAGAAGGTGTAACTATGCAATAATACAGTATCCCAGTAGTTGTGAAGCAGCTGCTTCTCCCCAGCACAATGACAATTTGCAATGCCTGCGAGATTAACAGTGTCCATGAAAGGCAGGGGTAGCCATTTCAAACCCCAGCCCTGTTTACAGAGCAGCTATGCACTCAAGCACCTGTTAATATGACTCTTAACAACTGCTTTTCAAGAGAACTGTGACTAATAGCAGGCACTTGTCAGCTGATACAATGGTGGCCTGTCCCAAGGCTGCCCATCGACAGGTGTGTGCCAAAAGCCCTATTTATGGGTATTGACAGGTGCCTCCTGAATGCATCTTTCTTTGGACATTGTTTTCATGGAATCATTACAAAGAGGATGTTTACATTTCAAAGGTACACTGGTATTTATATTTTTGTGCCACAGTTTTGTAATGATGAAACTTTTTATATAACTATATACAGTTTATTGATATTCAATAAAATGGTTAATTTATAATAGGGTTTTGTGGGTGCCTGGGGTGAACATGCAGTTGTGAGGGGGCAGTGCTCTGGGGACCAGGGGGCTGGCTTCAGCTCTCCTCCTGCGTGGTGCTCCTGGCCTCTGGCTGCAGGTGACTGGCAAGTGGTATTTGCAGGCAGGGATCTGTGGAGCAGTTGCTTCTCTGGAGAGGAAAAGTCAGGCTGAGTCAGTTCCTGCCAAAAGGCTGGGGCAGCTGTGCAGTGATGTGGGCTGGGGCTGCAGTGGATCTCCCAGGCTCCCTGTGGGAAAGCACGAGGGCTTGCCTTGTCCCTCCCAGCCTGTCCAGGTGGGTACTGGCTTCCCCACCTTGCTGCTGAAGGACCTGTAGCCTGTCCCTCAGCACTTTCTGAGCTTGGGGAGCAGGTCCATGCCCCTGCCGGGCTGGTGGGGTTGCCTCTGGCAGGATCCTGAGCCTCCCCAGAGATGGCTCCAGCACCAGATGCCTCAGGGAGCTGAGCCTCCGGGTGGGTGACCCGCTGTGGGTGTTGCGGCAGCAGAGGTGTGTCCATCTTCTTGTCACTGGAGAGCTCTTCAGCAAGCACAGGTGGGGCTGTCCCTGCACCTCCATACCTGGGGGGCACCAAGGGATGGGTCCTCTGGGGTATCCCCCCCTACCTGCCTCCAGGATTTCCATAATGAAACTCCCAATGCCCAGAGCACCTGTCTTGCACCTTCCCAGCCTCCTACAAATCTGGGGTGCTTCAGGGACAGTGCAGCCAGGCTCCTGACTCCCCCAGGGGATGCAACTTTGTCCTTCTTCCCCTGCACTTCCATAGTGCCATCTCCCAGACATTGCTTTCAACCAGGGAATAAAAGCACACGCCCTTCAGCTCTGATCCCCCTCCATCCCGTGGGCGTCCGGCTCCCAGCGCCTCTCCCAAGGGCTGTTCGGAGCAGGAAGATGTGTGTGGCTGTAAAAGTCAGCAGAGCTGCTGCTCAGCCCTTCTTTAATTCAGAGCTCACCCGGTATAAACTGACTTTCCCAGCCGAGTTGGACTCATTACTCGATTATTAAGCAGGGCAGGAAGTTTTGGGTTTGCTCTTGTGTGTGCTTTTTTCTTCCTTTTCCCAACAGGAAGCGGGGGAGGGGCACTAATTACTTTCAGCTTTCCATCCATAAAATCCTGGAGCCGCAAAAGCAGCTAAATAGTTAAAAAAAATAAATAAATAAAGAGACCAATTTTGAGAACGGACCACCTGCAGGAGCTGCGATGGAGGATCGAGGAGGAGTGGGCACGCTGGGAGCAGCAGGCCCGGCCAGGGTTGGCTTTGCAGCTCCGACATGTGAGAGTCACACCAGGGCCCTGCACCACACCGGCTGTGCCTCCCCCCCGCCCACGTGTGCCACGGCTGTCACCAGATGGGGACCCTGACCCTTTCCCGTGTCATTCAGGCTGTTGCTTCATCCCCACAGTGGCACACACCGGGGACTCCTGCCAGCTCCCTCTCAATGGGCTTCAACTAATATTGGTCAGGCCGGCGGTGAGAGCTGTGAGAAACCTCCTCCTTAGCAAGCGTTGCTGCTCTCAGTTGTGTTCCTGGCTTTGTCCAGCGCCTGGCTGGGACGCCAGGCTTTTAGAGGGAAGGTATAAACCGGGTGGTGAACAGCCTAGGCTCGACTGACAAATCCCACCGGCATTCAAACACAAATGCAGCCTTAAAACACTGGAAAAAAGAAATGCTGCCTGTTCTGAATCACAAAAGCTCAGCCCACTGGCTCTTGGGTTTCTGCTGCATCTGCTCCCTGCCCTGCCCAGCACCCTGTGCCCTGGGGACACGGCTGCTCAGGTGATGTCCCGCCCCTTCGGCAGTGCCTTGGACCTCCCCAGGTGATGCCCAGGTCTGGACCAGCTGCTGTCCCGTCGCAGGGTGATCGATTTGGCCCAGATCTCTGCTCTTGTGACCAGCTGCTCATTTTCTTACTGCAAAAGTATGCTGTATTTCTACCTAAGGGCTGTTGGGGTGAGCAGAGGTTTGGGGACCACGGCCAGGACACCCTTGGGTGCAGCTCAAGCCTGCTGCAGACAAGGGTGATCCCCTCTGGCCTTTCTCTGCCCCCGTACACCCTGGGGGCTCTGTGATGGAGAAATGCACCCGGGACTGGGCCTGAGGATGAATTGCAATCGCTTTTCAATTTCCTTTTCTGAAGGGAACCTGCCGAGCAGCATCCCTGCCAGCAGTGCCAGAGTCCCCTGCCCTCGGTCCCCTGTGCTTGTCCAGGCAACCCGTGCTGCACGACGAAGGCTGAGGGTTCATGGCGAAACCTCAGCAGTTTTTTTTCGCCCCTCTCTATTTTAGTGCCGCAGGAACTAAACGCACCGTGAAGGCGCTGCCGCAGCCCGGCTGCCTCAGCCAGGTAGCGCAGGCTGCAGTTTCGGGGGTGGGAGCCGTGGAGGCGGGGGCGGGGAGGGGGACACACAGCCGGCGATTAACGGAGGAACCATTTGGTGACCACCTTGTGTGACCATCTGTAACAGATTACGGTGTCAGCGCTCGTAAAAGCCGGGATTCAATCAAGCGCCCGGCAGGTAGCGGGGCCCCGCTGGCCGTGCCGCGGTGCCGGGGTGCGGGCGGTGCCGGCTCCGCGCTGCCGCGCTCCCCGGGCGGTGGCACGGCCGCGGCGTCGAGCGTTTGAACTCCGCTCTTTCATTTCCACGGACCTCCACAGGACCTTTAAACGAGCACGCACGTCCCCTCAGCTCCTGGAGCCCTTTCAAAGGCTCCAGGGAAACCACAAAGTGCCTTTTCTTCCCACAGACGACTAGTGTTTTCCCCCTTCCCCGACCCTATGCAGAATTAAGGGTGTTGGGAAACCCACCCTGCCGTGGGACCCCCTTAGGGCAGAGATACCGGGTTAAAAAGGGCTTAAAGGCTTCCATGACACTATTTGAAACCGTCCTGTCCTGTCTCTGTGAGCATCCGGAGCATCCCAGAGGGGATGAGAAGGGAAGCTGGAGGATTACAGCCACCTTTGCAAAGGCTAAGCTTCATATCCTCAGTGATTTGGAGGCTGCAGTTCCCAAAATTGCCTTTTTTACCCCTTTCTGTTCCCATGTCTTGCACGGGCATGCACGAGGCACACCTGGCCCTTGTGTTGTGGGGGTGAAGAGCAGCTCTGGGGGCCCCCAGGACGCCTCCTCCCACCCCCAGGGCAGTAGAAAGGAAAAAAAAGTTTCCACTTTCCTCTCCTGTCACTGCAAAACTGTCTGACAGAAATGTTCTCCTTGTGATTCTGTGTTCTCCTGGATCCCCTGCAGCCTACAGAGGAGCATTTCCAGCATCCGAGTGTGCAGCCCCCAGAGAAGGCAGCCAAAGCTCAGCCCCTAAAAAGTGTAGCAGCCTAATTCTTCTTTTGGCTCTTACCTTACCTAGAAAAAGCTGAACAAACAAACAGAAACCAGGCAGAATCCAGGGAAAGGCCCCTTATTAAAGCCAATCACTGGGTGGCTGTTTCTGATTTGGGGAAGGGAATGACCAGAGCTTCGTGGCAGAAGCTGGGATGGCTCGTGAGGTGATCAGCAGAGGAAACATGGGTTTCCCACTTGAGGTAGCTGGGATCTGGGAGGCCTCAGAAGGTGTGTGAGGTTATTCCTGGCTGGACAAGGGCAGCAGGTGCTGGTGCAGGGCTCAGTGAGCCCCTGTCAACAGGCAGTCCTGGTGAAAGCCTCCGTCCATTAACAGCTCGCCATAAGGAACAGGGCTCACAAACAAGCTGCAGGTGTAGCCATTGTTTTCCTGGCTCCGGGTTATTGACATGAGCAATAATCTCAAATTAATCTTTAATCGGATGATGAACTGATAGCGTGAGGCTGGGGAGGTGCGAGTCTTCCCATGGAGACAAAGCACAGCAAAGGCATAGAGAGGGAGCCAGGCAGGCCTGGGGAAGAGACAAGGCTGGAGGATTAAAATAAAGGTGATGTCTCCCTGTGGATGGAGGTGGTCTGGGCTGCAGGATCACTGTGGTCTTGCACCATCTGTACTCACCTTTCTGGGTGTGGCCATGCTGCCAGCAATTGCCTCCCTGCCTGCCCCTAAACCAGTGGGACAAGGGGTGATGCCCACCACAGGGCTGTACCAGCAGAGCATCAGCGACCTGCCATAAAGGTGGTATAATCTATTTCTTCACCTGAGGATGGACACTTTGGCACAAGGGACATCAGTGCACGCACAACAGTGACCTGTGTCCTCCCCACAACAAGAGGTGCCGGAGCCACCAGCCTGCACCGACCGCTCCACAATAGCAATCCTGTGCTGTAACTTATTGGATATCTGCCTAGAAAATCATCAGAAAGTATTTTAAATCCAGCATAACATACATATTTATGGATCACCTTCTGTTTTACTGGGCTCCCTGAAAGCAATGCGAGGCCTGTTTTACTTTTCCCAATAAAAAGGCTCACGTTTCACATGGAGGAGATTGGCGGCTCCCGAGCTAATTAGTCCGGGTTCCCCTCCACCTCCGCATTTTCCACGCAGGGTTATGCTGGCGACACTTTGTCTGTGGCTGCTCCGGGAGGACGGTGCTGCACATTGGGCCTCCTTTGCCGCGATGTGCTGGAGGCAGAGCGGGGCAAGGCGAGGAAGTGGCGGCGTGTCACGGCTCGGAGTCATGGCCCGTTATAAAGAGCTTCAAGGGCCTGCATTATGTCATTACTCAATTAGCCTGTTGGTAATAGCACTTCATTAGAGAGACAGTTCCTATTCACTGGCCCTAATCCACTTTCTAAAGCCAGAGCTGGAGCCATTGATCGCTTTTCCTGCTTTCCTGATGAGGCAGAAAGTGGGTCTGGAGAGTGGCCCTGGAGCGGGCAGGGGAGGGAGCAATACTACCACAATGGACAGGGCAGCCCCCTGCCACCCTAAAACCAAGACAGGGGTGTCAGCACCAAGCCTGGGCAGCTCAGGTATGTCAGGGAGGGGCAGAGCACCTGCCCTTCTCACCAACCTCAGAAATCAGGCTGTTAATGGCGGAACAAGTAAGTTTTGGTGACCACAGGGGACGACCTCTCCTCACCCAGCCGGATACGATGGGTAGCCGGTGCCAGGATGCTCCCAGGGGACTGGCCGTGGGGACGGGCACTGCCTGCCCAGCCCATGCCTCGCTTCAGTCTTTAGAAAGGAAAGCTACTAATTTCATTTATTTTCTCTTTCCTCTCCCCACACACTCTGTGACACGCAGGGCTTGGTGGAAACCAAAGCAGGGTAGGAAGCAGCGCGAGAGCCGCGCGCAGGAAACCGATGTGTGTCAGGAGAGGATGTCACCCCAGGGGCGCGGGACGAGCGGCTGGCGAGGGAGCTGTGACTGACTGAGGAGAGGGGCAGGAAGAGACAGAGCCCTCCCTCTGTCTAGAAAGGTATCTGCTGCCACCCGAGGTGGTGACAGAGCAAACACAGCGGTGCAGGCAGCCCAGCCAGGGTAACACCACAGTGCTGGGAAGCATTGTGTCCTACCCATCCAGCTGGCTTCAAAGCCTGTGTGCTTTGAAGGACCTGATCCCCCAAATACCTCCACCACAACAGTCAGAACATCCTCAGCTATGGCCCTATAGCTGAGGTCTCAACCTGCCTGACAGAAGTTATTTTAGGCCAAAGGAAGTACTGGGATAGGAAAGTTTACTGCCCTGGTTATGGCAGCTGCTGTCTGTGATCAATATTATCCAGATTTCCCCCCCTAAACCTCACTTTACAGCAGTAGCTTTCCATCATCCCTTACACCGAGCTGGAAGGCAGCAACATGGGGCCCATATTTGCTGGAAAAAATCATGGTTGTTGGTACATGTGACTCAGGTGAGGTCCTGAAGGCCAGTTTTTGAATGCAGGCACTGTGGTACATGGCAAAGGGTTTCCTTCGAATGGTCTTCAGAGCTTCTCAGGAGCCAACACAGCAACTGGAACGTGCCTGAGGGACAGAGACTGTGGTCCTTGCCAGCTCCAGGGGTGGAAGGGAAGGCTGGGGTGTCACACACCATCACCCATCGGAAACTTCAAATCTTCCGCAATTTAAGCAAACACCTTGTTTTCATTCAAACCCTTTTGCCATTTCATACTGCTGGCTACTTCTCTCTGAAAGGAAATAGCTGTCCCATAAATAAAGGGTGGTGGGAGGGAGCGTGGGGGAGGCTGTGAGTGCAGATGCAGGAAGCTTTTCCCGGCATGCTCCAGCTCCTGGCTGGAGGATAACATCAGTAAGCGGAGGGGCACAGAGGGTCCGTGGCACAGATGTGTGCCGAGGAGCCACTTGCACACGGGGCACCCCCAGCCTTCCTCTCCTCACCCTCTGAACATCCTCCCCACGAGCATCCTCCCAGCCACTCAGCCCAGAGTGGCGGGGTGTGCTCAGAGCAGCCCCCATGGGGAGCCCCTGCCAATGCTGGGCTTGGGTTCCTGGGCACTGGAGCTGTTCCCCACAGCCCCTGGAGCCTTGGATGGGGGACACCTGCAGAGCCACCGTGTGGCACCGAGTGAGGGCAGGTTGGCAGAGCAGAGAACAGTTGGATGGGTGCAGGTATCTTTCTGTGGACTAAGCTGTAATCCTTGCTCATGGCACATCACCTCCACATGCCCTCTTTTCCATGCACAGTGCAGAATATCATATCACAGCTGCAGCTGTAAGGTGTTACCAGCAGACAAGCCAAAAGCCTGCTTGTGTACATGCATTTCGGGTGCTCCCTCAGTCCCCACTGGCAAGGCCAGCACTGCTCAGCGCTGCTGGGGCAGCCAGCCCTGGTCCTCCCCAGTGGGAGAGTCGGCAGCTGAAGGGCTCATCTTGCAGCCACCGTCACCGGTCCCTGCTTTCCATCAAGGAGACCCGGCACAGATGAAAGCGCTCTGAGGTTTTCCTTGTGCAGCTGAAGTGCTCTCAGAGGGTGATGTGCTGCTGTCAGCAGCCCCCCACTGCAGACACAACGGGGTTATCCACACCCTACCCCACCACAGCCACCTTCTCGCCCCTCTTCCCAGCACTTGAGGACCCTCGGCAACCCCTGGCACTGATCTCTGCTGGGTGGGTTTGCAGCACAGACGGGGTTTGCAGTGCTCCCTGCCCATTGCCAAGGGAAGATTTGACAGTTTACTGCTCGGCATCACCCCTCCTTGCCTGTGGACGGGGGTGACGGCAGCACTGGCACAGCACTGGGGACTGTCACAGTGTGGGAGCTGGGGGTAGTATGGTGTGGGACCCCTCCTGGGAAGCATGAAGTGCTTGGACACTGTTATCACCAAGTGTCAGGGAAAATACGGTGATGAGACAGAAAGAGGGAAAATAATAATGGCTAATGCTTCCAAAAGTAATTTGGGAAGCCTCAATTTAGAAAGCCAAAATTGAGCTCCCTTGAAGAGACAGTTTTCCAGAGGCTTCTCCAAAATGTCTGGAGGAGTCATGCGTCGTCTGGCACCAGCAGCATTTGCCATTTCTAGGACCTGTGGCTGGGAAGTGATAGTTAAGATTCCTGCCTGGCGCTGGGGCTGCCTGTCACTGTGCACGAGGAGCTGTCTCACAAACCCTCTGGCTTTGGGGTGGGTCGGGCTGTGCCAGCGACACCATGTTAGTGCTACCCCGGGCTTGGGATGTTACCATGAGCAAGCTTTCCCAAAATAGTCCCTGGCACCCCTCCATGCTGGCTGTGACGGGCCAAGTGTCTCTGAGACTTGCTTCCAGCTTCCCTATGGCCCCAGTGGGAAGTGGAGCCTCTGCACTGCCTTGGGCCCCCTCTCCCCTGCTCCCCCTGACCTGGGCAGAGCCCCCTGTCCCCCTGCTGCTGCCCAGCTCTCCCAATACCTCGCTGAAGCAGCCTGTATACATAAAATTAGCACCCTTGCGGGAGGCTGCCAGGGAAACCTGCCCTCAGAGGCTGCAATGGGAAGCAGATGCTCCGTGATTAAGCCCACATGTGCAGGGCAGCACCATCCCCGAGCAGGGCCACGGTGCCCAGGCCAGAGATGGAGAGCACATGCCTAGGAAAAGGCTGCTTTGGGCAGGGATGGCACAGGCTGGGAGCTGGCACAGGGGTTGGATGCAGCGTGGCCAGGGCTGGGGAGGGCTGGCAGGATGGAGCAAGGAAGCTGTTGCTGTGCCTCCACGAGGGATGCTCAGGGTGGAAATGATCTCATATCAGCACAGCTCCCCTCTGGCAATGCCCCACGCTTGCAGGAGTCAACATGGACTGTTTGACTCCATCGGGCTGATAGGACTGGGTGAGACGACGGCCAGGAACTTCAACCCACCAGCTCACACTGCTGGGGATGAAGCCCTGGAGGACAGGAAGGTGAGGAGAGCTGTCCCCAGAGCAGCTCCAGCACAGCATCTGCATCCAATGCCATTTGCAGCTCCCCTCGTAGGAACAAGCATCCGGCTCCACCAGCAGCTCAACTCCCCAGACCTGCCCCTCCGTGCAGCCCCAGCCACCAAAATGTCATATCTCTTCCCTACAGCAAGGGATGCAGCAGAGTTCCAAAGTCCAGGGGCCAGTGACCCTGCCCGGGCCTCTCTGCACGGCTGTGTCGGGAGGTGCAGAGGGAAGACGTGGCTTCGCTGTCTGCAGTCAAAAGCCCTGCACGACCAAGCTGTGTAACCTGAGCACCATTTCCTAGATAAGATCTAGGCAAGGGGGGGGCAGTTTGCAAGGTCAGGTCACAGGGGGTTCACTGACCCCTCTGAACACCAGCCCAGGACCCCAGCACCAGCGGGTGAAGGAGGGCACTCCTAGGTGTTGCCGTCTTTGATTCTTTTCTTCCCTTTCTTGGTTTTGTCCCGGATGGGGGGAAGTCCCCATTTATCTCCTGCTCTCTCCAGCCTCCCCTGTGTGGTTTCTCCAGCCTTGAAAGAAGGGATGGCCATTTCTGTTTCTTCTCAAGGCATTTTTCCACCCACCCTCTCTGGCCCTGGTGGGAATTGTCAGCTTTGAGATAACGAGAAGGATGAATTGTCGTACAGGATGTTGCATGAAGCCCAAGTGCTATTTGCAGGCAATTTTAATAAGTAATAATAAGGAGAGAGAACTCCAAAGGAAGTAACCTGGTACAGCAGACAAGGCAGATTTATCAAGGCAGGGAGGAAATACTCCCCAGAAATGAATCTGGCATGAGTTCCTGCACACCAGTCCCACGATCCTGTCTGCCACCACAGGCAACTCTTATCTGAAACAGTCCAGTGTTTAAAATAGACTGGAAAATAAATAGTCTTCCAGCATGACTGATCCTCCAGAGCCTGCAGTTCATCCCAGCAGCATTTACAGTTTTCTCTGGAGTGTTTCCGACATGTACTTCAAGGCCTTCCAACTCTTTTCTCCTCCCCTGCCTGTGACATTAATGAACCTTAAGGGATTCTTAAAGCACGTTTTATGTGGATGTATTTTTAAGCAGGAGAAGGAGAGAGCAGTTCCCAGCCTGGGGTGGACGGAGAGTGGCTTTGCGAGGCACACTCCAAACAGGAATCCATCAAGCGCCAGGGCTAAGTGTTGCTGCGGCAGCTCTGTGAGCGTGAAGTTGTTTAATGTTCATTGTTCACAGCTGTGTCACCCTAATAGAGTATTTTATTGTTTTTCCAGTTGTACTTAAAACCGTCATTCATTATCCTGCCCAGCCAGCGAGTCCCTCACCTTTAATTGATGACACCAGACAAAATTCCTGGTCAAAGTTTCCAGTGTCTCCACCACGGCTGGGACTGGCTCCCTGCCACCCCTGACCCTGCCAGAGGGGTTCAGCCCCTGGGGGTGACCTGGAGGATGAGGGGGACACAGGCCCAGGAGCTGTGGTCCCCGTGGTGTGGGTGTGGGGCAGTGGGGGCTGTGCCAGCAGACCCAGCACGGGGCACTGGGTGTACCTGGGCTGGAACACGAGCTCAGGCAGAGACTCCCCGAGGAGCCAGGGGTGCCACAAGCCCCCTGCTGTGGGGGAGGATAGCCTGGGTGGCAGTGAAGCCCATGGGGCCACCCCTGCCTGCCTGGACAGCGGGGTGCCCGCAGACACTGCCTTGCTCAGGCTGAGCCAGCAGTGAAGGCAGAGCTGAGGCCCCAACAGCCCCAGTGCTGCCCAGCTCCAGCAGTAGTGTTGCCTCACACGGGTACCTGGCTGGGTCTAACAGCCCCCAAATGCACCTTTTGGCCAGCAGAGCCATCTCCCCACATTTTCCCCCACATGAGGCTGGCCTGTCCCATGTCCTACCCTTAACCACCCCAATGCCCACCTGCCCATGGACCCCTCTGTACCGTCACATGTGACAACTAACTGCAGTGTCCAACTGCATTTGCTGGAGAATAGCTCCTTTGGCAGGCAGGGAAGTCTCCCTGCTCTGTGTAAGGCCTGACAGACTCTACAGTAGTTAAAAAGAACAGCATTAAAGAAAAAGAACTTACACAACCCCAAAGTGAAGGGCCTGTAATTTATTTACTCCCCTCAATGAATGCTGGTTGCAAATCACTGTATAAAAATAACTCCTTTCTCCAACTTTTGATCTCTGATATTCCTGTATTTCCCTGGAGAAAATGTAAATCTATGAACTTATTACTAATGTTTCCTGTCCCTGACAGTGGAGCCAGTTGATATTTTACTTGAGAAGCTGGAGACAAAAAAAAAAAGTAGCATAAGCTTAATGACTGCAGACTGTTTCCAATCTTAGTTTCACTTTTCAGATGGAGAGTTTCCATCTTACAACAGGGAGAGGGAGATTTTTAAATAAAACATGATTTAACTTTAGCCAAACTTCCTCCTAGTGTTTATGCTTTTGGCTCGGGGTTTGATCCAGTTAAAGCTGGTTCCCTTTGAAGCAGCCCCCGCTCATCACCGCGCACCGTCATGACGGCTTGGAAATTGTCTGTTCCGCTTCTGGATCCGAATTCCCCATCCTCTGGCTGCCTCGCTCCGCTCCTGCCTTGCCCTGCCTCGGGGAGCAGCACCTGGCTCCTGCTCACCTCTGCAGACACGGGGCAGGGTGGGTGATGGTGTGATGGCACCTGCACTCACTGGGTATCCCCTCGGCTTGGTGGTGTGGCAGCTGGTTTGGCCATATAAAGCTTGGCTTGAAAAAGCAGCTGGATATCACCACAGCCCTGAACATGGTCCTTTGGTAGCCCCAAAGCCCCAGCCAGGAGTGGCTAGTGGGGAGGTGGGGGGCAGGAACTCAGAGGTCCAAAATATGTTTGGGAACTTTCTGAATTGTCTCATTTTGGTGTGTCCCCCCAAAAAACTAAACACATTTCTAACTCACAGCAGACTTGGCTTGGAAATCCTGGCTCTTTAACTGGGAGGTTCTGCTCAGCCTGCTGCACTCCTGCCTAGGTACAGCACAAAACCATGTGAGGTTTCTCAGGTTTTTTCCTAATTAAGGACAGAAAAAAAATTCCCAGGAAACTCTCAGAGCAGAGGGAGAGAAGTTCGTGGCAGCAGCAGCGCTGGGAGCGTGGCTGCAGGCAGAGAACACAAGCCTGGCTTCTGAGAAAATGGCCCCTTCGGCTTCTCCCTCGTCCCTATCCTGCAGAGCCCAGCCAGAGCTGGGAGCCCTCCGAGTCCTGGGATGGCTGGAATCGAAAGGGACCATCAGTTCCTTTGCTGTGGCTCTGCCCACACCTGCAGTGCCCTGCCCTTTGGGGCTGCCCATCCTTGCCCCGCTCAGCACCCCCCTGGCTGGGATGGGGGTGTCTGGGGGTGTAGGGGGATGGAGCAGCAGAGGCAGCCGGAGCCCAGGCTGGAGCGGGAGCAGACCTGACGCCAGGAATGGAACTGCCTCCCGCAGGAGCAATTCAGGCATTGCTTCAACGTCAGCCAAAACACAGGGAATAAAAGGAACTTTAATGGGGTCTAAGTTGAGCTGTGCACCCTGGAGGATTCCCGGCTGCCTCTGTTCGTGTCAGATAAATAGCCCTGTGACTGCAGTAATGTTTAACATCCCCTCTCATTATCTCACTGGCATCCCGGGCTCCTGCAGGGATTCCAGCCAGGCCCTGGCCACTTCTTCCCCCAGTCCCCATCCCATTAACTGGGCTGCAGCAACACTGAGACCGCCATCCCACCACCTCTGGGGGCATGTTAGGAGACAGCTGGAAATACCATGCTTTTATTTTCATTTCCCTTCATCGTAACTACAGCTCAGCACAAACCCACTTCCCAGCCACGGCCACCCCACGTGGGCAGCGCCACAGCAGTTCCCGCAGCACCCACGAGCTGCAGCAGCACCCACAGGGTCTGGCAGCACCCACAGGGTCTGGCAGCACCCACAGGGTCCAGCAGCACCCATGGCCACCCCTCACCAGCTGCACTGCTCTGCCCGGATTATTCCATTGCTGGAGGCAATGGGAACCCAGCGCTTCTCTCACCTCAAGCACGAACAGCCACGTGTGTCTCAGAACAACCCCACAGCCACAGGGGCTGCTTTTAAGACAAACATTTCACTGCGGAGCTCCACAGCAAATGAGCAATTAGGCTGCCAGTGCAAAGTTTGTTACAGATGTAACATCTGTCCTCTAATGTCTGGCAGCGGGGTGGGAGCACATGGAGATCTCGCCTGCAGTCTCATCCTCTGGGAGAAGCCCCTTTTTGTCATTCAGGTTTTTCCTTCCTCCATCCAGTTTCAGGCAGTGTTACCGCACCAGCTGCCTGGTGGGGCTGAGCTGTCGGGATGGCTGAGCAGAGCCAGGGTAGGGCACTGGCACAGCCGATCCCCAACAGCAGTGGAGGTGACACCGAGGGCCACTGAGGCAGAGGCTGCTCTGGTTCCCCTCAGTATCCCCACATCCAGGGGAGCCCATCGATAGTTTTCACCCTCTCGGCAAGTCTCCAGGTGGTTTCCTGGCACTTGGGGGCAGGATTAGCTCTCAGCACCTGCCAACAAGCAAATGTCCTTATTGTCACCTCTGCGGGGATGAGAGGCCAGACTGGCACTTCGGGCGAGGTGCTGGGGAGGCTGCCTGACCCCGGGTCTGCCTACAGCCTGCAGCCTGGCTTGCTTCTCCTTTTGGGCATTTAACACTGTCTGGAAGCCGTGTCGATGGGAGAAGAGGAGACAGACAGACGGACGGGAGCTGCTCTGATGTAAAACAGAGCTGGGGAAGTGCGAGCGGAGCCCGCGGACACCCCAGTGAGCACCCAGCGTGGGGACAGGGTGAGAAGCACGTTTGTGTCATTACTCATGGAAAGGTTGTCAGGGAGGCACAGAGAGGGCCAAATCCCACTGCTGGCTTCACACAGGCGTATCAGGAGGGAGCACAGCCCGACGGCTGCACCAGGATCCGGCGTCTTCCCGACATGGGAACTGTGGAGCCAGGGATACTTCATGGCCCCAAGGCTGGTGTGGGGTCAGACCTGCTGCAGGGATTTATCACAGCATCCTTGGCCAAAGGGAAAGAAAAGATGGGCGGGGTGACCCCATCTCATGGAGGATGGAAGACCTGCCAGCCCCACATCATGACCCACAGCTCTGCACACCCCACGCCAGCCAAGCTTTCCTCCGCTGATCCTTACATACCTAAATAGGGCAAAGAAGAGAAAGAAAAGCCCAGAGGAGGAAACAGCCTGTCCCCAGCAGCCCTTAGCACACATTTCCTCTGCTGAGGCCAGGAAGGGCTCAAGTGGATGGTGGGCCATTTCCATCCTGAGTCCCAGAGCTGTGGCTCCTACTCCTATTTTCCAGCAGGGAGCCACACTTTGGCATGCAGTGATGCATGAAATACATCAGTTTCCTGGGGCTACCAACACCCTTTTTACCATGTCCATCTGGATCTGCAGTGGGAACAACCAGAGAGGCCCCTCTCCCAAGACTGCAGGGCTGTGGTACACAGCCACATATGAGGGCTCATCCCTGAGCTGCGGAATTCCCTCTAAGGCCATAAAATGAGGCTGGAGCCTGGCTTCATCAGTTTGGGATGAGGGTGTGATTTCCCTGGAGGGTGTGGGCAAGTTGGGGGGATGTCTGGCACATTGGGCCCTCAGAGAAGAATGCCTGGCTGCTCAGGAACAAGAGCAGAAATTCCCCTCCTGGGTCCCAGAGGGCTGGTGCTGAGGGAAGCAGCACTGGGAAGCAGCACTGTGTGGGTGCACACAGGGTGGCACCGTGCCCATGACTGGGCCTTTCCCAAATTGCCAAGGGAACCGACTCCGCAGCAAAGGGGTGGCCACATGTGTGGCAGCAGCTCAAGAAGGTGCTGGGGAAGACTTTGGCCATGCCTGCCAGCAGTGGGGAAGAAGCTCTGGCACCTGTTTCCAGGGATCAGCCCAGCTCAAATGCTCAGCTCTGGGTATTTGGAGACAGCCCAAAGCTTTGCTTTTGTGCATGTTTGCATCCCAAGTGGGGAAAACCTGGAACCAAACAGCAAAAGCTTTGAGTATGCTCATGGATCTGCATGGATCTCGTAGCCCAAATCCACCTGCCAAGACCATCTTTACCACCACCACAGGCCTGGGGTCAGTCTTGAGCTTCCCCCACCCTGGTTAGCTGATGCAGAGGGTGAGGGACCCCAAGCAGCCCTGCCTGCCAGACCTGAATAGGTCCTGTCAGGTCCTCAAGACAGCCTTGGAGAACTCTTTGAATTAATACTGCTAAACCATCCCAAGCAATTCTTGGACAAACCTAAACCCTCTTTTTGGAAGCATGTAGGGACTGCTGCTTTAACTGGCAAACAAAGGTACACCTCAGCACCTGTCCAGTGTCACAGCTCCATGCAAAGAACATCAAGGGGAACCCAGGATGGTGTTGCACCTGTGATGCAACAGTGCCTTCCCCAATGTGCCCCTCTGCCTGAAGGAGATGATTCATGAGAGAGCCTGAGCTCTGGCTGAGCAGGAGAAGGGAATGATTCCTGAGTCACTCACAGGCTGCCCAAAAGCAGGGATGGCCAGGGACATGAGGGTTTTGATGTGCTGGCACTCGGGTTCCTTCCTGCACCCACTGCCTCTTCTCTCTGGCACTTTCTCACCCCATGCCCAACCCTGGGAGCTGCCACAGCAGCAGAGGAGTCAGGGTACAGCAGGATGTTTGGGCTAATGCAGAATGAGGCTTTTCACTGGTGCATTAGCCACTTGGAGAACTCATCATTTCACAGGCACCGCTTCATGAACCCCCGAGGGGGGCACAGGGCATCACAAGTCATCCGAGAGATTCGTATTTTCCCCAAAACAAAATGCTGCCAGTACAGGTGGAACCAGAAGTGGTGGGTGAGCAGGGACCCCCCTCCGCACCCTGGTCTGGCCAGGGCTTGTCTTTGCCCCACACAGACCTGCTGCTGGGGGCAGGCGATGGAGCCGCGACGCTGACGTGAGCTGGAGAGCTGGAAAGTTTCCTACATACCAGCTTAGCAGGAATGTTATTTACTGAGCGAGGGAGAGGTCTGACAGAGTTTGAGAAAGGCTCTCGCCCGGCTCTTCCCCATGTATGGATGTGGACCGGTGTTA
The DNA here is from genome assembly GCA_038380795.1 of Pyrocephalus nanus. Classification (NCBI taxonomy): domain Eukaryota; kingdom Metazoa; phylum Chordata; class Aves; order Passeriformes; family Tyrannidae; genus Pyrocephalus; species Pyrocephalus nanus. The sequence continues at coordinate 5,363,929 of CM076277.1, forward strand.
CTCAGCAGGATGCGGCACAGACGGAGGCACCGGCGCGCCGTGGGATGGCTCTCCTCGCAGGAAGCTGGACGTGGGATAGGGGGCACCTCCCGCGCCCCCGAGCTGCCGGCTGGGCTTCAGGGCAGCACCTTTCAGCCCCCCTGAAGGGACTGCTTACCCTGAGCTGTGTCAGGGTTGCTCCCCGGGGCCGCCCCGGGTCAGGCAGGTTTTGCAAAAGCGAGGGGACACAGATGGGACACGACCACCAGCACATGGCCCGGGGACCACTGGGGAGGGGAGGGGGGAGGCTGCCACCCTGGGGAGCAGGATGAGAAGAGCATCGCGCTGAAAAAAACCTTAAACCCACCGTTTTCCTTAATAACCTTCGCTCAGCTTAAAGCAAATATTTTTATAAACGTGGGATTTCACTTCCCATTTGTATTTCTGACGTTTGTGAAAGCTGACAGTGAGCGTGTTCAAAGGCAAACACTGTTTCCCAAACCCCTGGACTTTTCCCAGCCCCAGCGTGGCCCCGGGGAAGCCCGTCCTGTCCCTCCTGCGCCCGGGGCTGCCCGCAGACGGGGGGATGCCCGCTGACCCCCCGGCCTCCCTCCTCCCGCTCGGGGTAATTATTGGTCATAGAAGGGGCGGATTCTCCTGAGTCACGGGCACATCCGACGGCCCTGCTCCTCTCCCCGAGGGCTTCAAAGGCTTCGCAAACACGAATAGGTGCAACCCCAGAGTTAAGTCAACAGAGCCTCCTCTGCCGGGGGGGCGGGCGTGGGGGCTACAGGTCCCAGTGCCCCAAAAGCACCCTGGGTTGTCCTGGCTGGTGTCCACCGTGCACAGCAAAGCAATTAAACCCAGACACTTTTCTTCTGCATCCAAATTCGGTGCTGTTTCCCCCCTCTTGGATTCTCTCACTGTTTCACTCTCTTCCCTGGGTTGCTGATATTCTCGGAGCAGCTCCAGCCGGCACCGGGATCAGGCGGGAAGGGAGAAGCGGTGGGATTATTCCTGAGCAGGAGGCACTGTGAGGGTGGCTGAGCAGATGTGAGCGTGTTTCCCAGCGGTGACTGGCCGGGAAAGTTCACAGTGTGACTCATGCTCTTCCCCAGGCCCTGAATCGCAGCATTGTGCTGAGAAATCACAAACATGCTGGCACCGTCCCGGCACGGCAACATCCCTCCTGCGTGCCCGCAGCACCACAGCCTCCCCGGAGCCCTGCGGGGAGCGATTTGGGGAGGAAAGCAGCAGCTTCTCCTGAGGCAGACGCCACCTCCGAGGGCCAGGCTGGGTTCCTGTCACCGATGCAGTTCGGCAGCTCAGAGGCCTCGGAGCTCTCAAGCAGCTACTTTAGAATGCCTCTCTTTTCCTTGGCATCCCGGGAAGCAAACACATTGCACGGGCGGGCATGCAGACGTGTGCTCCCTCAGCAAACAAGTCGGGGGAAAAAAAAGAAGCCAAGAGGAGCCTTTTCGCTGCGCCCCTCTGCCAGCACCACACCTCCCCGCGTGCCGAGTACACAGTTTATTTTCCTTCCCATTAAAGTCTCCCCACCAGCCTGGCTCTGGGAAACTCAATTTATGCGCAGAGCCCTGGGTATATTATTCCTAGCGGGAACAGAGAGGGGCAGTCAGCGCGGAGGCGGCTCCGGCAGCCGAACAAGCCGCTCTTTGGTTTCGCGGCGGCAGCGCCGAGCGGGGACGGGAAGTCCCCGTGCAGACAGAAAGTCTGGAGCTTCGCGGCCGCTCGGCCACCGCGGGGCCGGCCAGGGCTGGGAGAGGGACACGGGAGGCTTGGGGGGATGCGGCGGTGCCGCGGAGAGGGAGGGAAGGGAGCTGCTCCAGGGCTGGAGCCTCAGGTGAGCGCACGGCCCCCAGACGGGGCAGTGGGCACCTCCTGTGCATCCCGTTGGGATCCCCCGTGCCATGGAGTATGGAGCTACCCTCTGCCAACTTGGCACAGAATGTCACAGCTTAAAAAAAAAAAAAAAAAAAAAAAAAAAAAAAAAGGGAGGCTCCAAGGGTGGTGGGATGAGGGAAAAGCTTTTTGTTTTATCCCCAAGAGCCCACTCCAGCTTCTGGCACTGCTCAGAGATGCTCTCCAAAGATGCTCTGAGCACCCCCAAAGTGCAGCCTGTCCCCAGGGAATGCCCTGGGGACCAGTAGGATGGGGCTGAACACGGGGTAGCTCCATGCACAGGGCATTCCTAGCACTGCGCCAGGTGTTTTCCAGCTGTTTCTCTGAAATAGCTGCGTCAGTACCTGCTGTATTTTCCCCCAGCAGGGCTGGTGCAATGGAGAGAAAAGCCTTGTCCATGCCTCCACCACAGCATCCCACCAGGCCTCCACCACCTCTTTTTACCCACTCCTCTTCTACACTCGTTTCGTGTGACCTCAGACAAGCTAAATCCCAAATGCCTGGTGTGAGCAGGAGGTGACCTGCCATCCCCACAGCTGTTTTTTCCTTGCTCTGCAAGGTTACAATAGCTCCTTGTTCCTCCGTTCGCCCCACTCCTCTCCTGTATCACATCCTACATGACTGCTTTGCAGTGACCTCATCTTTCTTATTTTCCATGCCTCCTGCTGAAACCAAGGCCACGCTGCTGTGTCCCAGCCTCTGCCCCACGCCGCCTCCTGGGGCTGCCAGAGGGGAGGGTGGTCTCCAAGTGGCAGCCTGCCCTCCTTCCCCCCAGCCCCAGCACCCACAGGGACCCACACAACCAGAGTGCAACCTGTGGAGGTTGCAGTTGTGGCTAAAGGGCCATCTGTGAAATCCATTTGCAGCTTTTTCCTGGATTTTTAACCCCTTTATCCCCACCTACCCTCTGTCTGCCCAGGGATGCTGAGCAGCCCCCCCAGCTCCTGCCTGTCCTATAGGGCACACCCTGCCTCTGTGGGGTGCCTCCCCATGAGGGACCTCACTCCAGATGTGTGTTTGGTGTCAGACACCTCTTCTGTTTCACACACCATAAATGCCTTGGAAGTCAGTGCATTGAGGCTGCTTGGTGGCCCAGCACACAGGGCTTCTCTTGTCCAGGTGGTTTAGGACAACCTGGCGTCTCAGCTTTATTTTGGCTTGTCATTCTGGTCCATGTACAGGCCATGAAGTTTTTTTCTTCTTGGGAACCTTTCCTGTGACATTTCCCCTACCCAGCTCTTTCATGTGGTGTTCACAGGAGCCTGGTTTGCATGAAGCAGGGGGAAATCACCAAAGGCTTTCCTCTCCTGGGGCCTGGGACCTTCACACGTGGCCAAGGCTGTGGTTAGCCAGAAGAAAACATTTGTGGTAGCCAAGGGCTGGTGAGAAACCAAGAGAGCTCTCCACTTATCCCGACCATGCTCATCCCAGGGGACTGCCCAGCCATGGGGGGCACCCGCAGAGACACAAGTCCAGCCTACACATGGGCTCAGGAACAGGGACAGGACTGAGCCTTCCCGTTGGGTGCCACCCACCCGATTTCTGAATGCCTGGAGGGCCCCCCACCCAGTGGCACCCCAGGTGCCTCACTGCCTGTGGTTGATGGTTCCACTGGGGGATGACAGTGACCCTTTGCCTCAGTGACCCTTTGGCAGGAGTCCTAGGGCTTGATTGCTCACACCCTGGCACAGAAGCAGCTGAAAGCCATCTGCCTTTTAGCTTCCCGCTGAAACAGGACCTTCCCCTGGCTCTGCCATACTCAGGCATCAGCTGGGGAGGGAAGGTCTTGACTGCCCCAAGGGCAGACCAGACCGCTATCCCAAGGACTGTGCTCCATCTCTGTGGCACGGGTGCTCCAGGGCAGCAGGACCTCTCTGGGGAGATGCTGCATGAAACCCCCTCCCAAACCCTGTTGATTCACAAGCTCAGGGATACTGAAGGACTGTCCCTGTATCAGCAGGGGATGCAAACAGGGGGTCTCTCCTGTGCCCCTCTGGTTAGGGAACACTCACCAATACCCACACCTTCAAGTGAACTATGAAGATACCCTCGAGTGACCACAAAGGAGGAGGCAGGTCCTTCTGACCCTTTCCTAAAACCTCGAGGCCTCGGGAGCCACGCAGGCTGTGTGTGTGGGGGTGTCCACCTGTGACCCCCCCCTTTTGTTCCTCAGCTGGTGCTCGCCTGGCGCCTGCTCGTGCAGCCAGAAGCTGGGGGAGATGTTTGGCTGTGGGCGTCAGCCTTGGAGCAGGGTGGCACATGCCTGCGAGCCCCAGCATGAGCTCACGTCTGCCGGCAGCGACGCGGCCTCAAGTGCCTTAAGTAGGTGTTGAAAATCAGGAGTTTCTTTCAAGGAGCTCTCGGGGCGGGAGGCCCTGTGTGGCTGGACGGTGATTGATAGCGTGGGGTGAGCTGCTGGCCGGGCATCGCCGCTTCTGGCCATGAAGATGCCAGTGCTGGCAGCACGGGGGGGGATGGAGGCTCTGGGGGGCACAGCCAAGACTGGCTCTCCCCGTACACAGCTGGGCATGTGGTCACTGAAATGCTCCTCAGGCCCTCGCCACCCAAACGTGGGGTGGGGGAGGAGAAGGGAGAGGTTCTGAACAAAAGTTGAGGTTCTGGCTGACTTCTCCTCGCTGCACACCTTGTGGGAGCTGGGTGGGCAAGCTGCTCAGTCCTGCTCTGTGTGCTCCAGAGCCTGGGAGAAACACTGAAACCCTGGATACTGGTATTTCTCCGTTACTTGTGATAGTGTGTCCTCAGGAGGCTCTGTAATAAGAGCTGCTTCACCCTCCTTTGCTCTTGTTGTTTAGCTTCACAGGTAATGCTCAGAAGCTACCCCCTGCCTTACTCACTGCCAGGTCCCCTTTACCATGACTGCATTTGAGAACCAGGGCTGGGCTGGCTCTGTGTCTAGGGCAGCCCCTGAGGGTTTCCCCAAATACTTGAAACACAACCAGACCCTTCCTATGGGATGCTGCCTCAGCGTCTGCCCAAAAGGATGACCGGGTTTCTCTCTGAGGGGAGGGTTTGGATTGGACAGGGATGTGTTTAATGTGCTCCCTGGGGAGGTGGCAGGGACCCCCACTCAGCCCAAAGCCTCACCTAGGGCTTGGATCACAGCCAGGAGGGGTGGAAAGCAAAGGGTGAGAAATGCACAGTGCAGAGCCCGTGTGAGAATGGGGAGTGTGGCAGATCAGACCTTCCCCTGGGTGTTTCACACAGAAATTCCCACATCTAGCCAGCAGTTCCAGGTGCAGGTCCTGTCACACTGGGGGAACCCGGTCTGCAGGGTGGTGGGATCCCCTGCCCTGGCAGACTGCTTGGAAGGCGGTGATGTGCTGGGGGAGAATGCCAAGGGAGAGTCATTCCCCGCACCAGGCCAAGCCTTGGGATTTCTGGGCTGCTTTCCACGTGTTTCCGTACGCTGGAGCCGCTGGCTCGAAGCGCCGCAGCCCAGGCTGTTCCTCGGCGCCTGGCTGCAGCCCCGAGTGCTCGACAGCCAAGAGCAATCCCCATCCCGGCCCTCGCTGCGCCGCCACTCAGCCCCAAAATATGCTGATAACAGGCACTTGTGCAAGACAGCGCTTGCATTAGCCCGCCCGGAGATTGGGTAACCCCGGGACCTTGGAGCAGGTGCTCTGGCACAGCCACAGCCCCTGGGCAGGGCTCCTGCTCCCCCAGGGCTGCGACTTGGAGCCTCTGGGGTCCCAGGCGCAAGGAGCATCGCCTGCCTCGGGCATCAGTGGGGCTGTGCCCGCTGCTCAGCCGTGCTTGACCTCAGAAATACCTCGTAGCGAGGAGTCCTCCTGCCCCACTGCACCTCTGTATTGATTTTCAGCCGGAGTTCTGAGTGTTACCATCTCCTTTCGTGGGGTGGGAGGTTGGGAGTGAGCACTGCTACCAGAGCCAAGGGGAATGTTTTCAAGACATGCTGTTCATTGAGAACTATCAATGAGCTGCAATCAATATCGTGGGGAAAGTGGATTTTGATTCATTTCTCTACTTGAAAATATGCTCCCACCACTGGAGCTCTGTAAAAAACTCTAATTTTTTCCAAGTCCAAACGATCTCTTTTTTTCCCTCATGAAATATAAGCTAATTAAATGCAGTTAAAAACATTCTGTATGTTCACAGTGAAAACAAAATATTTCAGAAGTGTCTGAATGAGAATGGAAGAACTGACCAAGGCTGATCTAATCCAAGACTTGGGAATGAGCCTTGAAATTTCATTTTCCCCCACCTTTTGAAGGAGAGATTTCCAAACTCTCAACGGAACTTCTGTGCAGCCAACAGACGTGGGGACCGTGGTGGGTGTTTGGTGTCGCTTGTTCTGCTCAGGCTGGGCAGAGTGGGCACAGTCAGAGACCCATGAGACGCAGAGATGGGGGGACAGGGACTGGTGTGTCACGGTCAGTGCCAAGATGTGGCACTTGGAGCCAGCTCTGCGGCACTGGGGTGGGGGCAGCGGCTGCCTGGGGCCAGTGGAGGAGTTGGGGGTGGGAGACAGGGGGATACTGGGGTCCCATGGGGCAGTGGGATGCCCAGGCAGTGTGGGTGCCATGCCCTGGTCCCTGCTGGTGCAGCTGAGGTGGTGGAGCCATGAAGGGCATTGCAGGGACTTGCCGGGACCTGCTGTCGGGTCTGTGCTGCTGACTCATGTGTTACCAGCACAGATGCCCCCTGGCAGATGTTTTGAGGGCCAGCCTGGATAAAAAATGATTATAAACACAGCCCAGACTTGACTTTGTTTATTAACAGACTCATTTTATTGCAACATCTCAGGGCCCTTTCTAGGACAGCAGAAAGCTGGGTGAAACAGGCTCTGGAGCAGACAGCAGTGCCTGCCCTCCCTCTGGTGCTGCAGAAGCAGGGACAGGGCTGGCCCAGCTGTTCTTGGTGTCACTGTTGTGCCACAGCATGACAGCAGGACTGACACTGCTCAGCAAAGCCTGGAGCAAAGCACCCCCATGCAGGACTGACACTGGAGCAAAGCCCCCCATGCCCTGGTACAGAGCCTGTGCCCACGCTTCACTCGGTGATGGCCCCCTTGGGAATCTGGGTGCTCTGGTCCTGACCTCAGCCAGGCTGTGGTGCCTTCATGGGCTCCAGTTCTCAGACCAGGTGGATGACACCTGCTTCAATGTACACTTCAGCAGATTTGGAGCTTTGCAGGCCTTTCCTGCCCCTGCTTCCCACATGTGTGTATTTTCCAGGTCAGAAGGCAGGCATGGGAACCCAATGCTGTCCCAAGCTGTGCTGAAAGCACAGGTCAAAATGAGCTAATTCCTGCGGGGAACGGATGAATCCAACCTAGAAGAACACTCCCATTATGGCTGGTCGAGATAAACATCCCAATAAACATGGGTTGATGCAATTAGCACATGCAGGGGGACACCAGCCCTGTCTCCCTCCTGCCTGGGGAGGGGCAGCAGCAGTGGCTGGGGAGGGCAGTGGGGTGTGGGGGTGGGCCAGGGGCCTTGTGGACCTCCAGATCACCCTCCCTGCTGCCCTGTTAATATCCAAAGTGGCTGTGATAAGAAGCAGTTGCTGGGGCCGCAGGTGGGAAGGTGTCAAGTCGTACACACGGAGCTATAAACAGTGCGTGCCCATAAACCAGATCAAAGCAGAAAGAGTTTATTTTCAGAGGGTCTGCTTCCTCCACAGAGCCCGGAGACAAAGAGCTTTTGGGGGAAGGGGGGAGGAGAGGGAGGAAAAAAGGGGGAGAGCTAGAGGAGTGGAAAGGATCGTGTTAGCTGTGCTGATTTCTGCTGGGTGGATCTCAAACTCCCCGCGATGTGAGCAGCTGCCCTGCGGGATGCTGAGCACCTCTTTGCTCTGTCTGGATCGAGCAGGTTCAGTGTGTGTGTGAGTAGCTGGTGCCGAGAGGACAGTGGGGGCTCCCCGAGCCCTCCTGCAGCATCCCTGGAGCAGCTGTACCCTAGAGGAGTGCAGGGTTGTGTCCCCCCCCAGGGCAGAGCAGGCTGGGCTCCTGTGGGCACCCAGGACAGGGCTGCTCCCGGCCTGCCTGGAGCACCTGAGCACGAGCTGTAAGTCACAAGCCCTTAAGCAAACTATTGTGAAACCTTGTTGGTTTGCAGAGCCCGTCCCCACCCTCCAGCCCCCAAATCACAGGGCTCAGCTACCAGAGCGCTGCGGGGGGAAGCGGGAGCCCACGGCTCCCACCTGCCCCTCGGCCCGGGAGCTCGTGGTCTCCGCAGACAGGAGGAGGAGGAGGAAATCCAAGAGGGGGAAGGCAGCCGCAGCAGGTTTGCCGGCAATCGGAGCTCAAGAGGTCAGAGAGCAGATGTCGGGGCTGTAACGAGTGCGTGTTAGCTCAGAGGCGCCTGTATCCTGTGCTGCCTGGGCTCCCCTCGCCCACTTATTTAGATAGAAAATTCCCACTCCTTTCCCGCTGTCTGACTCTGAAATGAACCAGATGAAGCTGTTTGAGATTTCAAACTTGTTCAGTTTTGGTTCTGCTGAAGGTAGCCTTTTGAATTTACCCTTGCACCACTGGAGATGGGTGCTACAGCTGCTGACTCCCACCATGGAGGCTTTCCAATCCCTTTTCCCCTCCTTCACATTGATGCTGATGGGCTCACCGGGTCAGATCTGACCACCATTCTCCAAGGGGAGAGCAAGAGCTTGTGGATCCTCTCCAACCAGCACATTGTTTTCAGCAACACTTTGGTTGCAGAAGGCACCAGACCCACATGGCCCCTTCTCTCACACCCCAGCCCCCTCCCAGCAGGCAGAGTGCATCCCCAGGGGAACATCCACATCAGGAATGGGGCAACATCAGGTCCCAGACTGCCAGCACCTCCTGTGTGATGACTGCCCTGATGTGCTGCCACCACGCCCCACTGCTCCTGCCCTGCAGTGGGCACTGGCTGTGCCTGCAGCCCTGCAGGGGGACGTGGCATTCGGTGATTTTTCTTAGCCAGCCTTGCAAAGGGAAGGCATAGCCCTTTGTAAATGTTGTGCTGGGGCAGTAACAGCTTTTGCCCTGTCCCAGGAGCATGGGAGCTGGTGTGCTCGTTCCACAGTGCCCTGGCTCTCCTCGGGTGAGGTGTGTTGGCCCTACCCTGCAGGGCTCCCATGGGCCTCAGGTTTATGCTGCAGCAATTAATGCCTGTGTTTTTCCAGGAGTGCTTTTCCTGCAGCCCCCAGCAGCTTCCCGAGCCTGTCTTCTGGGTGAAGTAAGAGTATCGGGTTCACTTTCCCCGGGAAGGCGGCAGCACCGGTCCCACACCACCCTGGCAGCACCTGCTGCTGTGCCGGCCGTTACCTTCCCATTCACAACTGCAGCGAGGGAAACACATTGCACAGCCTTCAAGGGAAATTTCACTCTGGTTTGCACAAATATTTATCCCACCTGTTTCCTGCCTGGGCCAGCTCTGGGCTCGGAGGACGCGGTGGGTCACAGGCAGCAGGGCGGAGGAAGCGGTGGGGAACCGGCTCCTTCTCACACAAAGACCTTTGCTCTGCAGGGCTGTGTGGTTTGCAGGGGCTGTTCCTCTCTGCCGGGTGCTCACGACAGAGGGCTATGGATGGAATATCTGCTGTGGTGTCCCACTGTTTGCAGGGGAAGGGCAGGGTGAGGATATGGGGCAGCTGCATCTCTCAGCCGGAGAAGTAAAAGCAACTTTGGTTTGCTTTCACCCACGCTGGAGCATCTCTGGGGAAAAGTGAGCAGACTGGGAAACCATCACATGTTCCTGCCAGGGTGTTTCTGATGGTTGTCAACAGTCTGGTTTGAAATGCCCCTATTTCTTCACCCAGAAGGGGCTCTACTCTGAGCCAGAATAGTCCCACGGCAGCTCAGTCTGGATCCCCTTTCCCGTCGTGCTCCCTGGCTACCCCACAAATGACTGGCATTGACACCTGAAACACCTGCAGCTGGTCCCCACCAGCCCTTGCTTTTGGATGGGACAGAAGGAGAAGCAATTCCCTGGCGCTGAGCTGCACGGGATGGTGCGAGCACCAGGAGCCGGCCGGTGCATGGGCAGGCACGGCCGCGGCGCCGCATCCACCGTCAGCCACGGGGGCACCGCCCTGCTCAGGAAATCCCTGGCCACGGGGCCGGGCGCCGGGAAGGACGGCTGTGCTATTCTTACCCTCGCCCCTCGCCTCCATCCCGGCTGGCTGCGGGAGACAGGATACGGGCTGGGTGGCTCCGGCTCAGCGCACCACACCGGCCGCGGCACTGAAGGCGTGAGGAGCTTGGCTCCGGGGTGTCCTCCCAGCCCCCTCCCTAAAATTAGCACTGCATCCCGCAGGCAGCTGCTTCAGCACGGCCCCAGCTCCGCCCGGGGGGGCTGCTGCAGCCCTCCCCCACCTCCCAGTCTGCCCCCATCATCGCTGCGTTTCTCCTCTCTTCCCAGCCAGCTCATGATTCATGCGCACAGCTCATGGAGCCTCCCTGGAAAGCCCCGAGGACCAGCTCAGGGACACATCTGCGCGGGCGGCACAGTCGCCAGCGGCACTCGGGCCGGCCAGCACCTGCCCCGGGGCCACATCGTCACCTTCCTGCGCCCGCCCCGCCGCAGCTCCCAGCCCGCAGTGCCAGCCGGAGGCACCGTGCCGGGCGGAATGCTGGCAGGAAGGGTTTGACTCATGCTGGAGTTAATGAAAACAAAACTCTGCAAATAAATAGCATTCGCACCATTTCCTTACCGGAACGGGCCCCTGTTTCCTATGCAGGGTGCGTGCTGGTGCTCCCCCGGCTGTTTCACCTACAGGGACTGACCCTGCTGCCATGGAACTGCCTCTGGCACCAGGACCACACCAACGAAAGCCCTTTCCAAGTTTAGTCTTGGCTGAAGGCAAGTGAAGGTGGCAGCTGTGGTGGAGTCCCTGTGCTTGGTCGCTGGGAGTGGCCCCCAGACCTTAGGGATTTCTTCACAAACCTGAACCCCTCAGCCATGCTCAGTGGAAACCTGGAGTCCCCATTAGAGACTCTCCTGGGCTGAGTTTTGAGCCTTAAAAAAGGCTAAATGCTCGTTCCTGGGACTCAGATAGTAGAAATCCCCGCAGTGGGATGTGAGAAGCAGTCTGACCTGGGATGGGCTGTCGTGCACCCAAGCTCACTCTGGGTGCCTTTTCTCTTCCCCACTTGAGCAGCACAACCAGCCCTACTCTCTGAAGCCCCTGCAGAGGATGTTCCTGGCCAGGGCTTCTCTCAGCCTCTTCCCGGGACTCCCCGGGCTCCTGCAGCTGGCAGCCCAAGGGGAACAGCAGCCCCCCGTCTGGAGAGCCCCGAGCGTTTCCTGCTGAGGCAGCACATTCCCAGAGGGAGGAAAGGTCATGGCGCTGGGGCTGCCCCGGTTTCCGCTCCCGGCACGGCCGGCAGCCGCCGCGGCTTCCTCTGGCTCCGGCCTGGCCTTTGCAAGGTGCAGCCCAAACCCGGCACCAACAGTGGTCCTTCTCACCGGCCCTGGGTGTGAGAGCGTCCCACCCACCCTCAGTGGCCACGTCTGTTCATTTCTCTCATGAGTGTCTTGGTTTGACTCGCCTGGCACAGACAGAGCGCCGGGTCAGGTGCAGCTGGACAGACCGAGCAGCGCCGGCCGCTCACCGGGCCGGACGCGGTGGCCTCCCGGCTTCCCCGGTGACACACAGCCCCGCGGTGACAGAGACGAGTCACTTCCCTTCTCCTCCCCCCTCTGTCCTTAGTGAAGCACCACAAACACCATCTCCATTCACCTTTGGCCTCCAGGATGGGGGGAGCAGGCCCAGGGCTGGCCAGCGATGGGAATGGTGGAGGGGATGAGGTCTCCATGTGGCACCACAGGGATGCTCCCTCCTTCTCACTCCTAGACTGCAATTTGTATCAAATAGAATTTTGTACCATCCAAATGACCAAATCTATAATAGTATATTGCATTCACAACGTATTTAGCACAGCATTCAATAGAAAATTTGAAGCAGAAGTATCTAGCACAGTTCTTAGCATAAAAATTGAAGCAAAATTAACCAAAACAATCATGTGGAAATGAAACTTTGAAACTCATTAAAAAGATCAGGCACAAAAATCGTTGTACCAAAACCCCCATCTGCGTGAGTCATTTCAGCTCTTCCCCCAGGGAAAAAGTACCAAAATGCTCGTGTCCTGGTGAAGTGTTTCACTTCTGACTGCCCAGGTAGTGGGTGCCAGCACTCAGAAGTGCCCCTTTAAGCCCAGGTGATGCTCATTTAGTACCAAGGGAGAAGAAACCCAGGTCAGACTTATTGCTGTCGCTTATCATCCCTTGCCAGTGATTGAATCAGCCACAGGTCTCCAAGTATTGAACTTCCCAGCAGCACAATTTACTTCCACAATCTATTTGCGTAGTAGGTTTCAATCGTAATTTTATAAGAGGTTACAGTGAAGTAGGGGCTGTTAGTCCCTTGTGGTCCCTGCAGGTGGGTGCGTGCTGTGGGACCCCTGACCGCCTCTGGGGCTGGCAGGGGGCTTTCTCTCCTGCTCTTATCACCCTCCTTTCACACAGACTATCAGCCAGTGGCCCAGCCTTCTGCAGACGGGGGATTTAATGACCTCCCCAAGAGGAGGGCGCTGAGTTGGGAGGGCTGGTGTGTGCCCAGGACACACGTCCCTGGGGCAGGTGAGCAAGGCCAACAGATGGGCTCTGGGGTGGGGGCTGGACCACCCAGGATGGACCCTCTGTGAAGGCTCCATCCCCTCCCCAAAGCAGGGGAACTGAGGCACACACAGCCACGCACGATCCTGTGCCAGGAGCTGGTCTGGGACCACAGGGCTCCCCCCAGCCAGGGCTTCAGCTCCAACTTCCTGCGGAGAGAAAAGGACTTACCTGAGCTTCTTCAGCACCCAGAATATGTTTGCTTTGGCTCTGGGTTAATATATATCAGTTTACTCATCTGATAGAGAGATCAATGGGAAGAGCCGGCCCCGGACAAAAGACGTGACAGGTCTATTTTCTGCCCGTTTCAAAGCCTTGATCCCGACAACAGCACAGGGCTCTCCCTTGTTATCAGCAACCGATTAAAGCCTCTGAAATTCAGGCTGAACATTTTTGCACGTTTTTTCATCAAAACCCCTGCCTGCTTTGGGAGTGGGAACTGTGCCTTTCCCAGCATCCCTTCCGAGCAGGACGAGCTGCTCCAGGAATGGGTTGGAGAGGACGGAAGGAGCTGCCACCCTCAGAGCCAGGTCAGGGCTGCACCTGGAAGGAAGGACAAGCCTTGCCCAGAACATCCTGCCCAGCTGTGCCCAGCAGCGGCTGCGCCAAGTTCAAGGTCCTGGCTGTCCCCAGCCCTGCTCTGCAGCCTGGACAGGCTCTCCTGCTCTCATCCCTGTCCCCAACCTCCTCCCCTGATAACACAGGGAACAATAGTGGTGGCAGCAAACTCGGGGCCAGGGCTTAGGGTGGCTGAGCAGGGGAGGGATGAAGACAAACACAACCAAAAGGACTCCTTCAGGCCCAAGGCCAGGGCCCTTCCAGGGATTAGGTCCCCTCATGCTGGGGTGAAGCAAGTGTTTACCAAAGCCCTCGCTATCAATCCTGACAGCCCTGTTTGCAAAAAGGAGTTGTGTCCACCCACATGTGCCATGAGGCTGGGGATGGGGTCTCTCTCTGCCCCTGCTCCCCTTCTGTACCCATGTGCCAGCTTTGCCAGCTGCCCCCTACCCCAGCAGGACCCCCAGCTTTATCTCTGTGCCAGGACCAGTGTTTCACCTGTTCCTGTGGGAGCTGGAGGGGACACAGGGTGCGGGATCCCATGTAGAAGGACTTGCCTACACCTCCAGGTGCTGGCCATGGCTGCACTCACTGCCATACCTGCCCAGCAGGCATGAGGGGAGTGAGGTGGGAGCAGGGAGCATCCATCACACAGCCTGGCAGCTCCTGCCCTGGCTCACAAGCCAAGGGGCTGAGCATTCCTTTCCCTCTGAGCCCAGAGGACTCAGGGCTGCAGCACCCAGCATCACCTCCACCTGCCCTTCATCCCCCCCAGGACACAGGCTGGCTTTTCCTTCTCCCCCTGCTCTCTCTTGGCAGATAGTTTGCTGACGCCTTGTAACTGAAAAGCAGGTTGATTTGAATTTTCCATGGATGGCTTGGAGTCACGGATAATTCATTATTCACACCTCTCTAATTAGGCTGCTGCCCAGCAGGCAAGGCAAGGCTGAGACCAGCCACATGTCCCCTGGCCAGAACAGGTCAGCAAGGTCCAATGTGGCTTGAATTTGGGCACCCTTTGCTACATGGAGGACACAAAGCTGCTTTGATAAACCATGTCCTGGAGGTGGGAGGTGTGAGAACAGCACAGAGGGAAGGGCAGCAGCCCTTTCAGAGGGTTTTTCCAAACCTGGAGCCCAACCCAAAGCCCTGCCAGAGTCTTTCTGCTCCTGGGGAAGGGCTGGACATGGCTCCAGTCCTGCAACAGTGACTTGGAGCCATGCAGTTGTTCATTGCCCACAGAAAGAGCTCACCAAAGCTCACAGCCAGTTCACTGGGGTTCACACTCACTGCCTTTGGCAATGAATCTCGTTCTGCTGAAATCAGAGTCACTGATACTACTGCACTTTCTCATTCCAGCAACCCGTAAAAATAGAGGACCACTGCAGGCGGGGGAATTGATGCCTATGGCTGATGGACCCAGGACAAACCAGGCAGCTCAGAGTGGGGAGAGGTGCTGTAGGACGAGCTGAATGGGCACATTTCCCTGGAGCATCCCCGAGCCGCCTGCCCGCGGGGGCTCCGGGCAGGGCGCCGGGAGGAGGGCGCGCGTTCCCAGCCCCGCTGATGAGAACTCCAAATGCAGGCGGTGGGCTGCTCTCCGCAGGCAGCTCTGCGCCGAGAAGGCAGCCAGGGCCATTTTAATCATTTCCAGATTTGTGTGGGAGGTCAGGGCCCTGGGGTGCTGCTCCATGTCAGTTTTATAAACACGGCAGTTTTTCCAGATGGTCTCTGGCTCCAGCCTGGCTAGCAGGTTGATTGGGCCAGACCAAAATAACAACAGGTGGAGAACAGGCCATGACTGCCTGACGCTATCTCCTTTTTCCATCTATTCCCCAAATGATTTTCTTCTTTGCAGAAAACAATTAAGTTTTGCTGGGGCAGGGGTGGGAGCAGCACTGGGCTGTGAGCTGAGGCCCCACACCTTCACTGCATGTGTGAGAGCGGCATCTGCCTCGGCTCGTGAAGCCAGGGCAGTGCCAGGGCCAGGGCCGGGCTGGATCCTGCTCACCGCTGGCAGAGCCACCCCCGGTGTTCCAAGTGCTCGGCAGTTCTGTAGCCAAAGGATTTTCCTCTATCCTCCTGAAGGGTGCCTGAGTCAGCAGATCAGTTGCACACCAGCAGGCTCTTTCATTACCCCACCCCCCTTTATTCTTCTGAATTTTACAACAAGACTAATTTTTTTTTATCTTTTCCAGTAACTTCCAAGGAAATTCAGTGCCAACTGGGCATTGTGGCACATGACTGCACCCCACATTTCCAGGACCATGCATGGGAGTCCTGCATCCCAAGGTGCTCCCTGGGTGGCCAAGGTCCAGCTGAGGCTGCTGAGGTCCAACTGAGGCTGCTGGATCTGCTGCTTTCCCGACACTGCCAATCCACCAGGACTGCTCAGAGCAGGGCCAGCTACATTCCCTCCAGCTGAGGAACATGGCAGTACTTCCGAATGGATGCTGAGCCCCAGGGCTGAAAAACCAAACAGCACAGCTCCCAGCTTTGCCTTTGCACAGGAGCACAGCTGTGGCAGCTGCGGCTCCAATGCCCTCTGTCCCTCCCACACCATCACCCTTCATGAGCAGCCACAGCCCCAGTGGGAGCCTGGCCACGGCTGCCCAGCCACAGGCAGTGCTCGTGGCAGCCCAGGCAGAGCTCACAGCACGGAGATATCTCCGAGCCCAAACCCAGAGGGATGGAAAAACCACGGCTGTGCACTGGCGACGAACGGAATTGCTCTCACATAGAGAGCCCTTTCATATTTCCCACTCGCCTTCGTGCTAACGTCTCTCCACAGGCCAAACCTTCCCATACAGGAGATGAAGTTCTGGCCAGAGGTTGTAAACTGATTGTGGGCGTAAATAAAAAAAAGTTGCATGTGCAGCAGCGCCGCAAGCCAAGCCCAGCACATGAACCTCCTGCATCTGCGAGCGCTCGCCCCACGCATGCGGCGTCCGTGCACGTGCACGGGGACTGAGCTGAGCACACACGGAGCAACGGGGAGGAAGAGGGAGGTTTCCAAGGGCCCTGCTCAGAGGGAGGTTTCCAAGGGGAGGTGGTTCACCATCCCCTCTGTCCCCGTGGTGCAGCTCGCTCTCTCCACCTCCAGCATCCAAAATCCTCGTGTCAGCATCCCCTCCTCGCTCCGTAGCATCAATCTGGCATCACACATCTTTATTTCCTAAACTCGGGCCAAAGCTTAATTGGCCCAGCCCCATCCCTGCTCGACAGCTGGCACTGACACCTTTCTTCAGACTGCCCTGATTCCTTCCATAGGAAGGAATTTGCTCCTGCACACGGACTCCAAGGATTGCATGTCCCCCTCTGCTAATTGCACAATCCCAAAGTAAATCTGTGTAAACGGCCTGCTGTGCTTCAATTTAGCATTTAAGTCCAATTTATTCCATGGTTATTAATGGAGAAGAGGCTCCATCCATGACCAACACAAAGCACTGGCAGGCTAAGGGGCCCAGCACAAACCCAGCCAGGCAGGGGACGCAGCTTGGGCACGTGCTGCATTTTTGGCCAGCGTGATTGTCGAGATGGTGCTTGAGGTGGGGGGATCCTCCAGATCAGAAGAAATCAACACCAGTTTCATTCCCATGTGTGGCACTGGATGTGATCCCAGCACGGACCAGGATGAGTCCTGCCCACTGGAGCCAATGGCACGGCAGCAGCTCAGCAGCAGCAGCACAGGCTCCCAGCCCTCCTCATCTGCTCTGGTAAGAAAGCAGGGGATTAGAAAGGCCTCACCCTGTTTTCACCAGCTCCTAAAATGGAAGTTTGGAGCGCCAGGCAGTGGGTCTGGACAGTTTTACTCCCACAGGCAGGTAGGCAGCAAATCTGGAAACCCTCTGCAGGGTGGGAGTGGTGGCAGTGGCGCAGGGGCTCTCTTCCCCCAGCCCTTTGTTTAGGAATCCCATTTCTGCCACGTCTAAATATGCCCCAATCCTACAAACACTTCCCCTCCAGGAGAAGGAACAGACCTTTGGCTGATTTTTCTCTGCAGCCCTTTGCGCACACCTGAAACCTTAGGATAATAAGGAATGCCTTGGCTCTGGCAGGGCGCCTTTTCCCCTTGAATCTTATCACCCTTTCCGTGGCTTAAAGGTGTTATCAGCCCCATTTGCAGGTGGAAAACTGGGGTTATATTTCAGTGATGGAGGAAACGGCTCTGAGCGTGAGGAAATTGTTTATATAAAATCATTGTGTGTCTTTGGAGAATTTGGGAGTTCAGTAACCCCAGTAACCAGGCAGGCTACAGGAGTTACAGTCAGAAGAGATATGCTGTAGATCTTTCTCCAGAACAGTGTTGGGTGGAAATTGCATCACTTGGGAAGAAGAAATGGGAGGGGAAGGAAAGAAAAAAAAATTCATTTCTAATAGGGACATTGGATAGAAACAGACCCCAAGGCCACACCAAGCCAGGAGAAGCTTGGGCATCTTCAGCTGCCCAGCAGTGCTGCTCCCATAGTTGGCACAGGGAGGGGGACCAAGGGCACTGAGACCACGGCACTGCTGTGACCTGCCCTAGAACTGGGCACATCCTGCTAATATTCCTGCCTTCAGGACCACTCCTGCCTGGGCCCTGTGCTTCCAGAGACATGTCATGCTCCAGAAAAGCAATGCCTTTAACTTGGTAGGTTCTGGACAGACTCTCTCCCTGGCATCCACTTTTTATTATCGTCTGTGCAGGCAGTGTGTTTCTAAAATTAATGCACTGAAACTGCACACATACATACTGGGGGATGGAAATGGGCTTAAACACCAGCAGACGCGTTTGGAAGTGCCAGGATGGAAAAATGTCTCCGAGTGCCATGGGAATGTCCCGCTGTGGGAATGCCAGGAGTGCCGGGAGGGCTCCGGCACCCTCGGGCATGCCAGAGGGCACCGTGTGCCAGCTGCCCGAGAGAACATGCTCACACACACACGCATGAACACACACACACACGTGTGTGCTGCACACACGGTACCTGCCCACGAGCAGTCAGCCCGTGCCCACACTCCTGCACACACCCGGCCCCCAGAGTCTGTGCCTGAGCAGATACACACACATAGACACAGTGAGTGCATCTCCTGCGCTGCTTCAGCGCCGAGGGAAGGAAACAAAGGCTGGGATCCCTGTGGATAAGCGGGGAGGCAGAGGAAGGGCAGGAGCAGCCCACACACCAAGCCACCCGTGGGCTGCCCCACCACCCGGCGTTCCCAGGCTGCTTCCAGAGGCGCGGGCGAGCGGCCCGTATTGCCTGCACCTGGCTGCTATTAAGTATTCAATCAAAAAGGGATCACAAGCCAGATATAACTAATTCGGAGGAACTTTTTTACACAACAAGCCCCTTTCAGTTTGCTTGTTTGGTTTTATATCTAAGGCTAACTCCGGCAGGTTTGAAAATGAGCAGGGCTCTTGGCGGCGGGGGGACACGCCACGTTTCCAGCAGACAGAGGTGGGAGTTCTCCTTTGGTGGTTTAAAAATAGCACTACAAAGAGAGGCGGGCTGGGATCCTGGTGGTGTGTGGACAGGTCAGTGCTGGGACAGGACCTGCACAGCCAGGGAGTGTCTGTCACCCAGAGCTGGCCCTCAGGTCCCCTGCACTTGTCTTCTACCGTGGTGAGGGTGTGGGGCTGCCTGGCTCTCCCCAGGATGCTGAAGAGGAGATGTGCTGTTGCACAAGGCAGTGCCCTTGGCAAGGCTCTCTGTGATGTTCCCAAAATTGCATCCATGTAGGGCACACCATGACTTGGGTCTTAGCACCGGGTGCTCCAGATGGAAGCTGTCCCAGCATTGGGATAGCAGCTGAGGTACAGGACCTGTAGGACATGGATGGCTTGAGCAGACTGCCAAACCTCCCATGCTTAGCTGACAAAAGCAGGAGGAATCTTGGTGGACATGTGGGGATGAGGCTGTGACCCCCCAGCAGCCCTGTGCAAGCCCTGGGCCCCAGCAAACAGCGGGCAGGTGGCAGAACTGGCTCCCAACATTTCCCACACAATGGCTTTCACCATATTTCAACAAGGAGCTCACAGTGCCATTAATCATTAGTGACACTTCCTTCTGCCATGGCAAAAGAGACACATCTTCTTATTTTTTTATTAACTATGAAAAATCCACATAAAAAAGTTCCTTTTCTTCCACCTTCACAGTGCCCAGCAGCAAACGATCACCAGCTCCACCACAGCCTCCTCTAGATCCCTGTCCTAAGGGCAGCTACTTTTCTGAAATCCAAAAAATGAAGGGAATGACAATAATAATCACGTGTCCTGTGAAGCCTCCAGAGGTGCATGTGCCTCAACCCTTGTATGCCCACGAGGAGAGAGAGCACCGAGGTCCCCACTCACTCAGGGCCAGGGATGTGTCATGGCTGGTTTGTCCTGGTCACCCAGCCCAAGACCAGAGCGTGCTCACTCTGCTCTGACAGCAGCAGAGCTGTTCCCTCAGTTCCACACCATCTCCAGAATGTGGGAGTCCAGGGATTTATGCAGACAGCAGGCAGAAACCAAAGGCTTCCCACAGCCTGGAGGCTTCCCATCCCGCCAGCCCTAGGAATTCTGTCCAACATGCACTTATAGGGACCATACACAAGGCATTCCCAAAGGCCCCCCTCTGCACATGGCCATGCTTGGATTTCGGCTGGGACAGGCTGGCTTTCAGGGGAAGGCTCTCAAGGAGGTTTTAATTTAATACTGGCACTTACCCTGGGAAGAATTTCCCAAGTAGGGGGAAATTCATGATCTCCATCAGCACAGGGAGAAAGGCGGAGCAGGGAAGGCATTGCCCCTCTGCACTAATATTCCTCCTTTTGGGGACGGTTTGGGGTATTTATTCCCTGGACACTGATATTCCTCTCTCCCAGGAATTCTAGTTGTTTTAAAACTTTAGCCGGTGTTTGCATGTTATTTACACCAGCTTTTGGCTCCCCATCTGCCTGGCTCCCGGTGGTAAGGGGACCCGAAGGACCGCAGGGGCTTTTTGGGCTCGGCTCAGGCTTGGGCTCAGCTCCGGCGGGAGGGAGGGAGCTCGCTGGCCAGCTGGTTTGTTTTCACTCAGAATCAAACTCGCTGCTTGTCTCAGTGGCTCCCGACAGCTCATCCTCCCACGGCTGCCTCCGTGGGGGCACGGGCTGTGCCCCAGCTGGGGCGTCCCCAGGGAGCCCAGCGCTGCTGTGGCCGGGGGCTGAGGGACCCCAGCCCCGCAGGCACCCCTTGCTCGGCGCGGCAATGGGGCTTCCTGGCTCCTCGGGATGATGCTGGCAGGATCCCTCTCGCTGGCCCCAGCCTCTGATGGAGGGAATTAAGGAGCGGATTTGGCTGGGAACAGCCCCCAGGTTCTCTCACAGGGAAAGGGGGGAAGGCAGATGCACAGCTTTGTCCCAGGAAGGACATTAAAGACCTTGCCCTGGGAGAAGCACCAGGGTGTTGGGTTATGGCCAGTGTGACTAAGCCTCCTCTTCCTCTCTCCTCACCCCTCTGTCTACCATGTCAGGACTTTTTAAAAAGCACCTTTAGTTTTGCAATGTTCTTGCTCAGAGCCCCATTACTCAGGCTGAGCTGGCCCTGTTTCCTCGGGAGCGCTGCATCCCTGCCTGATAAGATAAGCTCCCCAAAGAAAGGTTTTGGGACCCTGACTCACTGGAGAAACTTTCTGCAGCACATTTGTACAGCCTCTAACACACTTAACTATTTGATGGGCTTATCACTGAAATTCAAATGTTCATCTATGGCCACTGGAGGACAGCCCTGATCCAGGAGCAAGGTCATCCCAATCAGGTGTTAAGCCTGGAGACTCACCCTATCTGCACGCCTCCAGCCCCCCTACATATTCACAGCCCTTTCTCTGTCCTGTCCCCAAAACCCTCCTGCCCCAGCCTCCCATGGGGACTCTACCAGTCCCAGTGGTGCTGGAGTCTTGTCCAGCTGGGGCTCTGGATAGAGGATTAAATCCCCACTGCCTGCTGCCAGCTCCCAGTGCTCAGTGGCCACAGGCTACAGCCAGGGCAGCTCCAGGCTGTAATTCCTCATTTACGGGCAGGATCTGGCCCCAGGTTATCTCTCCTGCTGATTCTGGCAGCCCAGGTCTGGTTTTGCAGCCAGGCAATAAATCCCCAAGGAGAAACAGCTATAAGGTCTCCATCCATGGACCCCCCAAGAGAAAGCAGGTCCAGACCCCAAATATTTGCCCTGGTCAGCCCCCTTCCAAATGCACTCGTGGTTTTCTTTTCTGGGTACAGGGAACTCTCAGCCTGAAGGATGCCACCTCTGATTGCATCAGCAGGGTTGCAGATGCAACTGATAGTGGGTGGGGGGAGAAATCCTTTTCCAGGGGCAATAAACCCAGGACAGCTTTGGGAGTGGTTTCTTGGCTCTCAGTGAGTTGATTCACTGTGCACTGCTAAGATAGAAAGGGCTCCAGGGATGCTTTTCACCAGCATCCAAATCCAACACCCTCCCCCCAGGCTGGCCCCAAAGCACCCCATCCCTGGGGCTGCCTCGGCACCAGCCCCACTGGGGTGATGAGTGTCAGGGCTTTGCACACCCAGCTGTGCCCAGCTGTGCCTCTGCAGCAGCAGGACCCAGCAGGTTAACGGGTGGCTCTGGAAGCCCCCAGCAACTGCAAATGATCAACCCCAGGGGGATTTTTTCCTCCCCTCGGCTCTGGAGTCAATTGTCAGCCCTGCTTTTAAAGACACCCTTGTCGGCAGCCCGGCTATGCTTTTCTGCTTCGGAGGAATTCCTCTAAAACAATAATAGTGACATTGTTCCTCACTTTGCTGGCGGTTTTATAGGGCTCACGTTGGAGAAAGGTGACCATGGCTGCCTTTTGGCCACATGTGTTTACACAAGGAAATGCATGTGGGTTTTGGGGTGGCGCCTGGAGTCAGCAGCCGCTCTCTGTACTCCTGACCCTTACAGAGCTGCTTTCTTGCTTCTGGGTACGTTTACTGCACTCCAGATGTGAGCTGGCTCCAGCAAGGCTGCGGAGCGCCAGGGATCTGGCATCCCCAGACTCATCAGTCCGTGGGGTAGAATGCCATGGTGGTTGTTTTAAAAGCTGTAATGCGTCTTGGTAACACATCATGATTTATTCAGCCCTTGTTTGACAGGGCGCCTTTATCAAAAGCCGATGCGAAGCCCGGGCTCGGCGGCGCGGGCTGGAGAGGGTGGCTGGGAGCTGCTCCTTCCCCAGGGATGGGCTTTCTGGTGGGGTCCCCACTGTGCCACCCACCCTGAGGGGCTGCATTTGGGGACACCTGTGCTGTGGGTGCACCTCCACACCCGGGGTTGATTGAGGTGTTGAAGAGATGAGCCCTGAAGGGCTTTGAGCAGCACAGTGTCCCTGCTGCCAGCAGCAGGAACCACTGCAGGACCATGGGGTGACCTGGGAGTGACAGTGCCACGGTCTTGCCTGGCAGAACCCAAGCTTGCTGTGGCCTTGCTCTTGGGCACACGAGAGAGTGGCTGGAAGGAGGGGAAAGAAGTGAAAATGGAACTGGGGGAAAACCTGGGTGAAACCAGAGCAGAGCGTGGGCAGCGAGGGAGCCCCAGAGAGGCAGAGCGGTGGCAGGGCTGGGGAGTCCCTGTCCACCCGCAGATCCCAGCACCCTGACAGCTGCCCTTCTGCTGAAACCCTGCTCTGTTCCACTTCTCTGCCCTTCAACCAGATAAACCACAAAACACAGTTACAGGGAAAAGGGGAGGGTGCAGATGGTTCCCAGCCTGAGAACAGCTCACTGCTGGCTTGGGCTGGCAGCAGAGAGGAGCCCGAGTAGGGCAAACCCTGCCCTGGTGCCGGGGCTGGCACACACCTGACAAGCTTTGGGGGAGCAGCCCAGGATGGGGTGACTGGCCCTGGCACAGCAGGGCTTCCCCAGCCCTGCATCCCTGCTCCAACCCCAGCCTCCTCCAACCCCAGCTTGGTGCCTCCGAGGTGCCATTCCCATGGGCACGGCCGGATGCAGGACACTATAGCCCGGGATTAGGAATGAGCCTCTGGTTTAGAGATATTTATTTGCTTTTATCATAATGGGAAAAAAATGCAACAGCAGATAGAAGAGGAAGGAAAAAACCCCAATCTGGGTCAGGATCTCACACTGGCTAGTTCACTTCACAGTTTAAGTAAATAGTTCTCATCCCAAAACCCTTCAGGGTCATATAAATGTGCCTCTTCACATGAAAGAGACTATTTTGATAGTAGCTGGGTGCCTGATGAATTTGCAACTTTCCCAAACTGTTGGTGTCTAGAATGTGACTCGGTTTTTCACAGTGAGATATAAAATCCTATCAATTAATCTAACTTTTATTGCACCTCTGGGGCATGAACGTGATGTTATTTAAACAAATGGTTCCCATTACCTTCAATTATTTTATAAATGTTTTTCAGTGATTTATAGGCTTCTATTAAATGGACAATATACTTCTGTGCTCCTCGAGGGGGTAAACAGTAATCTAAGGGCTTGGGTTTGCTGATCTTTTTTTCTTTCTCTCCTTCCTTTTCCACAAGCATCAGAGGCTGCCGGTTAATTAACGGGGAGGTGGGGAAGAGCCCGGCCAGACGTCCTGCTGACGGCTGCCTTCCCTGGACCCCGGGCCCAGACCGAGATCCCTGCACTGACACCCCATTTGCACCGTACCCCGGGGGTGCTGCCCCCATCTCCATCACCCACCAGGCCCCCTCCCACCTCCCTGGGACGCCTCCTGTCTCCCTGCCCCAGAAACGCTCGTGCTGTGACAGTGATGGTTATCCTTGATGTTTTTCCCAGTGTCTTTGCCCACCAGCTGTGCTTGTGCTGACTCGAGCAGCGTGTGAAAGGGATGCAGCCGGCTCCAGCGGGGCTGGGATCTGCCTGGGGGTGTCGGGATTGTTCGGCAAGGCACGAGGGATACAGGTCTGCTGCTCAGGAGGGGACAGGGAATGAATACCCTGCTCCTCTCATACATGACTGAAGGAGTTTTTCCTGCCTGCGATGGAGATATCCCTGCAGTGCCTCGTGCTCTAGGGACACACGGCACTGCCTCCAGCAGCCACCACTCCTCTGTTCCCCTCATAATCCTGTGGGGACCAGCAGCCCTGAGCCCCAAAATCGCTGGGATGGGGAAGGGACAACAGATCATTTTTGCCAACCCAGGCTCTTCTCCCAGCGCTTTCATTCCAGGCTGGATGTCGGGGGAGGCTGGGGAGGGTCAGAGCAGCAGGACGAGCCAGCGGCGGGGACGGCGCAGAGGCCGCTTATCTGTGCGGGGGTCACGCCGGGACGTGGTTTCTGGAGCAGTGACCCCAGCACAGGACCCCATCCATCTCCCTGCCACGGCCTCCCCTGCTAACCCTCAGTGCTGCACGCTGACAGACAGGACAGCAATTAAGTCCTCGCTGAACTAATTCACTTGAGCCTGTCTACATTTCAAACAGCTCTGAGATAGGCTCTGTTTACAGAGCCTGCCGCCGTTTATTATTTTTCTGGGGGTGTTGCATGGACTGGGGAGGGGAGGTGACATTTGGGGAAGATAAATAGCATGGCCTGGCTCAGCCTTGGGACAGGGCTGCAGAGGGGCAAGGAGAGCCTTTCCCAGCTCCCAGCACCAGCTGAGGATGTGCACAGCTCATTGCATGCACCCAGGGCTGCTCACAGCCATCGCCTGGGCCACCCTGGTGCTGCTGGAGGCAGGATCTGCAGGGTTGCTTGGATGGACTCCATCTTCGCTAATGAGGACTTTGATAATTTATAGGTGATCCCTGGCACATCAGGGCCCCGGTTTCACGGACACCCCTTTCCTTCTTGTCCCCGTGCTGGGCCGTGGTACACCTGCCCAAGCTCCCCAGGGCTCCTGGTGTGACCCTCGGCCCCAGGACCTGACCCCCAGCTCAGCCCCTCTGCTGACCAGTGAGCCCATGACCACCCCCTCGGAGCTCTGCCACGGGGGCTGGGCCCTCCCCAGGGGTAGCATTACCATCCTGTGTCCTCCAAAACCAAACCCTTGTTTTCCCAAAAGGCCAATCCCCACCTCCCAACCAGGGCAGCGCTTTTCCAGCAGCCATGCCCAGATTTCTGCTGGGCACTGGAGGCAGGGGTAGCCCACCAGCAGACCCCCGTGGGTATTTTTTCTTGGCAAACAACAACTCCTTCCAAGTTGTTATGCCATTGAAAACAGTTAATAAGGTTTTCCTTAATTAAACGGCGCGAGGCCTTGCAATGTGGGTCGTCCCGTTTTCCCTTCGCCTTGCATGGCTGCGACATCCCAGATGGGAATTATCAGGCTCTGCTCCGGACAGGGAGTGCACTGAGGGCGGCTGCAGAGCTACTGATAAATAATAATAATAATAATAAAACTATACCTACCCCCTTGTCTTTCCTTTGCTTAAATCAGGTCATGTCTGGAAGACAAAAACACTGCCTGGGAGTCAGGGTTTGGAGCGATACAAAGGGGAGTCTTGTCTGAAAGGCCTGGCCGGGAGTCAAAGCGGCACGGCGGTCGCAGTCCGGGCTGTTTGCACAGCAGCCACTCCGAAATCGTATTTCACTGCAGCAGCAGAGAGTCTTCATCGGGTTTCTCCAGATTTGGGCTCGTGTCTATTTCTCGCTGCAAGGTTATTAAAAACACTTGAACCTGAAACAGACTCATTGTGTCCACACGTTTGCTATTTATTATTATAAACAAGGGTGTCAGGGCCATTAAAAATAAATCCAAACGGTAAAAAATGAGCAAAAAATACAAGGAAATGAAATGATTGAAAACACCCATCCCAGCATCCAGGGCTGACAATTCCCACTCGCAGGAATGCCTCTGTGCTGAAGAGCGGGAAAATAACTTCTCATTTTTCTTTTCAACCAAACTGCATCCTTTTCCCAGCTGGGGAAGCCAAGCTGAGGGGAATGGAAAGAGGAGCGGATCCAATTCCCAGTCCTGGCTCCAACCGCTCCTGGACCCTGACTGGGATCGGTGCCCGCACACGTTTGCTCCCACCAAGGGATGCGGGTGTGGCATCTCGAGGCACATCACCCGCTGCAAAGTGGCCACCAAGGACACAGCAGGACATTCCGTGTGCCCACGAGGGCGTCTGCAAACCCCAGCGGCTCCTCAGAGCCGGGGGAAGCTCCGTGGCTGCAGCTGGGTCGAGCCAGAAATGCTGGGTGAGAACATCAGCAGAAACCCACTGTCCCCTTTGAAGGGCTCTGGGGGCTCCTCCGTGCCCCCAGCAGAGCAGCCTGGGGGCAGTTCCAGAGGTGATGGCTGTTCTTCTCCCAGCAGGAGGCAGAGCCAGGATGCACAGAGAGGATCAACACTGGGATGAAGGATTACAGAGGATGCAGAAGGAACAGCATCAAGAACAAAACCCCAAAAAATCCGTGATTGTAAATGAACTGCGGGAGCTGCAGACACGGGCAGGGTCCAGCTGGGCACACCTGGGGGCTGAATGGTTGGGAAAAGCCACTTCATCACAGCGCTCTTTTTAGAGCATTAACAAACGAGCAGAGAAGCTGCATCCTGCTCCCGTTGACACCAGGACATGTCAAAAACGTAGGTGTTATTGCACACAACACTAAAAGCGGTGCTTGTGGCATTACAAGTTAGAAAAGTTTCCAAAAGCAAGATCTCTCAGCTCTGGCATGGGAAGACACCCCAGTCAGTGCCAGTCCCAGGGCCTTGCTGGTGGCTGAGACTCTGAGGCAAGAAATGGCACGAGCCAAGGCACATGTCAGCACGGCTGCTTCTCCAGCTGATCCGATAATCCCATTAAAAACATCGCTTGGAGATTTTCCCCTTCCACACCCAGGGCAGTTCCTGCAGCCGCCTCACCCTTTGTGGACAGACTTTGCAGCTGCTCTCCTGCCTCCAGCCCCACACCAGCCCAGCCCTGCGCCTTGTCCCCCCAGTGCTGCCTCAGGGCTGTCCCACACTGTCCCACGGCACAGAGGAGGTGGCTGGAGGCAGGTCAGGAACAATACAGGAAAAGTGCAGGGTAGGAACAGACATTTCTTGGATGGTCTTGGATTCAACTGGAGCAGGGTGATGGGGTGTGTACAATAAAAGCCACACGTGGGGCTTTAGCAGAGTCATTCCAGCTCAAAACCCTGAAAATTTACAGGTTATAACTGCAAATTTCTGCCTTAGAACATGTCATTGCTTGTAAACAGAGATAACTGATCTAAAGCACAGCAGGTGAACTGACAGTAAAACACCTCACTCTGCCAAGCTGGTTTAAAAATCTGATGTCCTAAACTTTTTTGTTATTACAGTTAATGCTACACCCCAGGGTCGAACACCACGAGGCATCAGATGGACGGATATGACCCACAGGTCACTCATAGGCTCTGCAAACACCCCCAAACCTGGCAGGCAGAGGCAGGACCTGCCTCCATGGGCAGGGAGCAGAGCAGCCACTGGGAGCCCTGCCTTTCCTTGGGAACACTGTTCCTTAATTAAGGGCTCTTTTCCCTCACTGCTCCACAGTAACAGAGGTGATTTGGACAAATCTGCCCTGGCCTTCTCAGGTTTGGATTTTCTGGCTGTCAGTAAATAAAATAATGGCCCAAATTTCAGGACCTCCTGTTTAGTGTCCAATCCAGCAAACATCTGCTCTGGTGGTATTTCTGGGTTTTTTGAGCAGAGCTTCAGCCTATAAACGTCAAAATTTGCTTTGTTAAATCCAGCCTAAACACCTGAATTGTTGAATCCTCCCTTTTTACCCATGCCCTTAACACCTGTGGCTTTCAAACCTTTCATACTACAAAAACCCCTCCATAAGGTGAACTCTCCCTCTGCATCTCACTCCGAGCAGCTCTCCAGGGATCCCAGGTAACAGGAGACCCACAGCCCCAGGACGTCTCCTCAGGTTTTAATACAGCCACTCCAAAGGAAGGAGGCTGAGCTCACATGCTGCTCTCACTGCAGGCACCAGCCCTGGGGTGTGAACTCAGCTCCTGGAATCTGGCCCCAAGACACTCTAACCCAAGGAACAGCATTTGCCTCTGTAAATAACCATCCCACACCTCCAGCAGGGCCTGGCTGTGCCGTAAAACACAATCAGTTTGGGGCTAAAACAGCCAGGTCTGGGAGAACCAAAGCACTAAAACCCGATGAAAATGATGGAAAGCATTAGAAGGATCTTGTTTCACAGCAGTAGGAGACCAGAGGGGGTCATTTCTCGTCACTCATGTTTGAACACCAAAGCTCATGGGTGGCATTAGCCACATTTCAGGAGAAGAACCACACATCAAAAACTCACTCTGTTTTTTTTTAATACAACTATTAATTAAAACCATGGTTCTACACAGTGGAGTTAATGAAATCCTCCCCTTCTGGCAGGCCTGCACAAGCCAAAACCAAGCTTAAAACGAGTGGACAGTGACCCTTCACAAGAAGGGACATTGAAAGAGTTTTTGTTGCACTTGTGGGGCAAGGAGAGGGGAAGGGACACAGGCCCCAGGACTGTGTTTTGCTGGGAAGCATGACGACATCCAGGGAAGGAAGGGAACACTCTCAGCCTTCTGGCCTAAATTATCTGCTAACACAAATAATCAAATTCCAGGGACCACACTGCTCTGGCGCCACTAAAACAAGGGGGAGGCCCGGCCCCAGTGCTGCGTGAGCAGGTGGCAGCCCGAGCCTGACCCGCTCAGGATATTCAAGTGCGATGTACAAAATGCTGGTGCTCTCCAAGGAAGCCAGCAGCGCTCACAGATCGTGGGAAGTTTTTAATGGCTCACTCAAGGCAAGGCCTCTGAAATGTTTATATTCATACGTACATGTTGGACAGCCGCTCACTGGGTCTCAGCTGGAAACCAGTCCAAACAGCTGAGAAACATCTGGCCGCTAACCTTGGACAGCATCTAATCTGGTAGCCCAGGGATTTAAGAGGTCTCTTCGGAGGGACAGAAGTTTGGCAGATCCTTCCCGAGGTCTCTGTTCTGCTGTGGCCGTTTCTCAAGTCCCGCTCACTGCTCTGGGATGACACGTACAGCCGGTGTACACCCCGATCCCACTCACAGCATCCCAAATGACTGCACAGAGCTGCGATCAGACACTGCTCCTAACGGCCAGGAACACTCTTGAAGGTGTGGGACTGTGTGTGCTCCTCCTCTCTCTCTCTCGAGGGGAGTCACAGCAGCTCACTGCCAGCTCACCAAACCAAGCACCCCTGCCCTGCCCCAGCCCACGTGTGAGCAGCACCAGAGTCACCAGCCTTCCAGCCTCCCCTCCACTTGTCCTCCCTCTGCCTCCACTTACTACCAACAAATCAGCCCCAGAAAGCCCCCACCACCAGGACAAACAAAATCCCCCTCTCTGTGGATCTGCAGACCACAATCAGGCCAATGAGGAACACGTGCTTTTAAAGCAGCTCCACACAAAGAGCGGGGAGGGGAAACGGCCTCATCGTTTCTGATGAAGATGGCTCAAAGTTCACAACCCTTTTTCTTCCAAAACTCCTGCTTGGTTGCTTTTTTCCTCCCAAAGAAACTTCGGTTTTGGCTATCCTGAAACATCCTTTGGTGAGTGGAAAGCTAACAAAGTAAGACACCATAATAGAGGTTGAGCAATAGAGAGAGGGAAGAGACTTTTAAAGCATTGGACATTTACTCTCCCCTCCTATCACCCATGGAGGTTCTGCAGGGCTTTCTAGACATGTCAGGGCAAAGCCACCAACAACCTGGCTCAAGAGGCAGAAAATTAGGACAGGACCCACATTTCTGAAAACCCTTTGTAGGCTTTATTTAAAAAGAGATAAGGATGAAAAAAGGTGACAAGATACTTGACAGATAAAATGCTGAGCATCCAGTTTATCTCCTTATCCTCCACATCATCTTCTGCTCTTTACATTTTCCCTGATGTCGCCCACATTTGTTGTCACAAAAGCAAAGGCACAAAGGCACAAGCACTAGGGATGTAGCACCAAGAATAGAGGACGAGGAAGAAGATGCTCAACAAGGGCTAAAAATGCCTCTTTCCTAACAGAGGTTGAGCATGCTGGCTCTGGTCCAACAAAGCACTTAAGCACTTGCCTAACTTAAATTTGCCTTTACTGGGGCTCTTCACAGCCTTAAAAGTTCAGCACATTCTCCAGCAATGTGCTACAGTACAACCAGAGAAAACGAGGAGCTATTGAGGGACCAGAATCTCAGTCAGCAGCCGGGTTAGTGTGTGCTGGGGGAGCACACCATCCAAAGATTAATGCAACAGGGCAATTCCACTGGCTTACAGGGCAAACCCACTCTTAAGCCATCAGAAAAAGCTTATTAAATATAAAACAATAAGTAAAAAAAGTAGATATTAAGAATATCAAATTCTCTTCAGCTTCTCTCAGCTCAAGGGAGGTAGAGCTTGACACAGACACTTATTTACAGGTATGTGCAGAACTGGAACCCCCTTGTTGCAGGTAAGTCGGTGCCAGCTTGAAAAAAACCACACTGAACCCACTGTGCTGTTTCTTGGTGTAAGAAACACTGTCCTGTGGGTAAAGCAGCAACCTCAGGTGCCAAAGGGCCAGTTCCCACAAACAGCAAGGTCAGCCACAAACAGCTCTGACAGGCCGGCAAGACACGACAAGTATTTGGCAAAGGAGCAGGAGCACATCCCACTGCACATCCCTGCGGGGTCTGAGTCCCTCAGCAGAACTGACCCAGCCTTACACTGTCCCTCTGCCCTCGCCTGCCTGGCAGTGCCACGGGAGCTCCAGGACTGGGGCTCTGAGATGAAGCACCGGATCAGTGCGTGCCCAAGGCCGACGGGCACGGCCGGGCCCACCCACCCTTCTGCCCACTCCGTGTCCGTGTCTGACACAGGGACGAGCCACTCACAGCAGGGGAGTCTTGGAGGGCGGCTGATGACACTCTCTGGCTTAAAAATTGATAGCAAAAGAAACTGAAATTCTAAATATAAAGCACTGCACAGAGTTGTAAGAGAGCAGACAGCACATACTCCCTACATACACACACAGGGCCTAATTACAACACAGCAAGAATCAAACAACCATTAGTCTTTATTAACAATTAATATCTCACTGAGCTGCTGGTATTCCCCCAGCAAGTTAATGCCTGTACAGTGAGGCAGTCGCGATAAACAGGCTTTTAAAATTGAATTTGATTCCGGATAAATATGAAAAGTGGTTCCCACAAGAGGATGTAACATTTAAACCAAGCAGCCTGAGCCAGCCCCAGCCTTGGGAAGCTTTCTGGCTCCCTCTGCCGTCTCTGAGGATGAGCTGAGGCAGAGGCTCACTCCACATTCCCGGGAAGCACGGGCAGGTGAGGGAGAGTCCAGCACCCTCAGTACAGGGATGGCTCACAGCCCCTCTGCTGGTGGCAGTGCAGGGCGAGCTCCTGCTCAGCCCAGCCCCAGCACCGCCAGCAGCACCTGCTCCAAGGAACAGCACTTAATTTTATGGCCAATCAGCTTATTTTATTTATTATCCCTTCATACCCTTCTCCAAAGAGACACTGGTTCAGGACACAAAGTGAGGGTCAGCGGTGATCTACTGAACACTTTGCCTTTGCACTGCTGGAATTCACATAAACACACGCACAGCATGGTTTTGTCTCCCCACCTCATTTCTGAAGCACCAACATGCACCAGGCTGTGGGATGAGCAGTCACTTCCACCGTGCGGGTCACACCCCCTGACAAAGCCACCACACACAGATCCATCGCAAGATCATTCCCTGGGCGTTATTTTTCCACACCAACCCTAACAGGTTGAGCAGAACAGCAAGAGAGCGCTGATGTGTCCAAAGAGTGCAACTGCCAGGGCAGTTTTTTTTTAAAAGCAGCACCCAACTTTGTATGGCAGATGCTGCTAAGTGACTCTTGCCAGCACAGCTCCAAGCCAGGATGGAATGCTCTAACCTGTACACCTTGCAAAGCAAACCAGACACTTGGAAGTTTTTAAAATCATTACTTGAAGTAGGAAGGTTTGGGGAGGTCTGAAACATGCACCAACCTCCCAAACAGGGCAAGGACACTCTGAAAACCAGAGACAATCAAGCAGCCCACTGTAATTATCCACTGTAATTGTTCTGATGCCCATTTACCAGAGACAATCAAGCAGCCCACTGTAATTATCCACTGTAATTGTTCTGATGCCCATTTACCATCTTTGACATGAAGCTATTTTAAATAAGCACACACACATGACACTGACATAGTATTAATCACATTGTCTTCACAGACACCCTTCTAGGCTGCCCCAGAAGGAACAGTTTTCACTCCAGGCCAGAAACCAGCAGCAAGTTTCACAAAGGTCATTCCCTTTTTCATTCCCAACCCAGGCAGAACCTTGTTTCACCCCAACACTGCGGTGAGTGCACCAGGACCTTCCAGCAAATCCTCTGAGGTGGAGACACACTCAGAAAAGGCCAAAATTTCACAGCTACGTTTTCACCCAGATTTGGAGAGCAGCTCAGCTTGTTGCACTTCACTATTTGAGTGAAAACACTTAAAACTTCAAGTTGTGAAATAGTCCTTGACCTTGGCAGACAGCGTAACATGCAACTGTAGAGGATTTGATTTCCTGGGGACAACAGCACAGCAAGGCCACGGCACTGACAGCACACGGAGCCAGGAACTCCCTTCGGCAGCTCCTTGGCACGTCCTGACCCTACCAACTGCCAAGGCTGGGGCAGCCTGAGGTTTAAACCAAAAGTACAGATGCTCCTTGGCACAGCAGCAGCAGCTGGATAGAGACAATTGCCTTTCGCCACCAGGTTACATTCTGTCAGCTAAACGTGATCTGTAGGAAGATACTTCCAACAAATCAAGAATTCCATAAGGGATCAAAATTTCTAAACATAAATACAATTAAAGCCTTCTAATATTAATGCACACTTTTTATTATATTAAAATCAGGCAATGGTCTGATACAATAAAAAGGCTGCTTATGGAATACTGTTATGTTAAACTTTCAGTACAGAGGATGTTAAATCCTTACAACTAATATTTTCCTCAAAAGTTAATGGAAACATCAATTGTTCATTGACTTGACAGCTGCTGCTTTAAAATGTGTTTATTTTTACTCTTTTCTTTTTTTCCTTTTTTTTATTCTTTTTTTTACACAAACACTGAATTTTTCATAAAACTTAGGACACACTAGGTTGGTTTCTGTAAGCTTGCATCCACATTGCAGCAGTTAGTGGTCCAAAACAGTAAACCAGAAAAGGCAGTGATTTGCCAGGATGCAAAGCCAGTAAAGGTCCTCAATCTGCTGTACAACACTTTCCCAAAATCTTCACTGAAGAGATTTCTAAGACTTAACAGAACACTAATAAAAGCTACCACACGGATTTGATTTGTCTGCAGTTGTCACATCTTTAGAAGGGCCAAACGCAAGTGCAACAATTTGTTAATTAACATTCTTAGGTCAATCCAAAGCACCAAAACACAATGATTTGAGTGACTGGAGTGTGTTCAGAATCTCTATGTGCAGAGTTTCCCCCATTCAAGTCTGGCAGCAGAAGATTTGGGCAATCCTGGTAAATTACTGCTCTTTTCCCCACGTCAAAGCCTATCTAACAACACGGCCGTGGCCAGCTTGGCGGAGTGGCAGCAGTGCTGGAGGGGAGGGAAAATCCAAGTTTGCGAGCAGAACGGATACTCTTGTTTTCCAGGCTGGTGAAGACTAAATTTGTTGCAAAACCAAAATGATAAGCAAGAGGGAACAGGTCAAGTTATTGCCCCAACACTTACCCCTGGGCCAGGGGCGAGAAGAGTCACCAAAAGGGGCAAAAAGAAAGCAGCACCCCCACTAAAAAGAGGGGAAGAGGGAAGAGATTAAAAGAACCCTGAATCCCTCACCCAAAGCCCACGTCACTGGTGAGGGGGACCAGGAAGAGAAATACAATCTATGCCTTGGCCAAAGGAAAGAAGGAAAGCTTGCCCCAGATTATCAGGGCATTAAAAAAAAATTAATAAAAACCCAAAAACGACCACAGTCACATTCAGCCTTTACTAGAGCGAGCACAAAGGGAGGGATGACTGAGGTTAGCACACATCCCCAGTAGTAGTCCATACAGCCCAGTGTAGCACTGGAAGCAAAAACCTTTGTGTCTACTCTAATAAATAGCCCTGAGCTTCGACTCTATTGCAAAAGACAGAGAAAGAAAAAAATAACCCAGGCCAGACACACAGCAAGGTGATTGTGGGATGGATCCTTTCACAGTTAAGTTGGATGTGCCACACTGGTCTTGACAGTAATAAATTTAAATAGACTTTTCCTGATACCAGAAGTTCAGCTATGTGGACAGTGGTTACACGACAGGATTATTTGTTATAGCACAACTTATATTTCAAATGAAAAAAAAAATTAGTATCATTTACAGTATCTCAAGAAAAACCTCCTTTGAATGGGAACTTCCTTTCCAGTATTTTGAGGTCTACAAGATGCATCTAGAAAATTTACTACTGTGGAAAATGAAGACAGCTTAAATTGAATAAGGGGGGCATGTTGGTTTTTGTTGTTTGTTTTTTTTTTTTTTTTTTAATTAATTGCTGTAACATTGTCCTTCAGGTGGCTGAGGAAGTTTCATATTTTCTTTAGACATCATTAGACGCCGAAGCTCTTGCAGAACAACTTTGATACTATAAGAATTCTGCCATTTTGCTAGGACTGATATGGCTCTGGGGTCCACCTAAAATAGACAAAAAGACCATTCCTGTCAGAATTGGCATGTTGGATACACTTAACTCCACCCACACCCCCAGCTAAAGATCCTACATGAAATCCAAGTGGGAGAAAGCAAAGCAAGCAAAAGCAAGCCCTAAAAGCATAATAAATCTCCACTTGTCCACTTCCCTGCTACCCCCTTTCCTCCTCTTTGAACAAACAGCACCACAAGCAGTGAGTAGTTAAGCAAGTTACAAGTATAAACAAAGCATAGGAAACTGCACATAGAAACAACATTAAAATGAACCAAAGGAAAAAACTTACCACTCCGTTAGAACTATTTACTCCATTCATATTAATTTTTGTTACAAATCTTACAAATGGAGGTGCTTCTGGATACTTAGGCCCGCATTCTATTTTAAGGCTGTATATTCTGTTTTCATAAATTGTCTGAGGGGGAAAAGAAAGGGGAAAAGAATTACATCAGGCAGTTCAATAAGCATTTGGTTAAAGCAGTGGCTACTTTAGGAATATGGGAACAACTAAACATAAGGGCAGCCAGTTTGACACTATGCTGGCTACCTCTGTTCTGGGTTCATTTTATAACATTCAGGGTATCAAATGTTTCCGCTTCAGGCCAATAAATTCTACTGCTCTTTTAAACATCAAATTTTCATGTGAGGAAATGAAGCTGGCATTGCTTCCCAGTCACCAGCCAAAATGATTTTTTAAATCATCATATAGCTCAGATATAACTTTCCAACCAATCTTTATGGAGCAGCATTGTTTTAATCAGTTTTCTAATCCCACACACTACCTGGAAACCAAGGCCACAACTTTAGCTTCTGATCTACAGAGTCTTCCCATCCTAGAACTGCTCCTGGAAAGTATTCTTTGGTCATTAACCTGCTGGTTCTCAGAAGGCGGAAGGCTCCAAGATTCAACGCCTTTGAAAGGACATCCTGATCCCAAACAGCACTATCACTTTGGCCCCACAGCAGGAACACTGTCCCACTCCCGGGTAGCAGGAATCCTGGATCCTGGGTTTGTAACTAACTAACTAACCCGTGGGTACAAAGAGAGACAAATGTAGCATGGTGACATTGATTCTTCAATATTTCAAACTCGTTAGAAGGAACAACAACAGTGAGTGTCACTCTGCATTCTGAGAATAACTATTCTTGCTGTGCTGCTCTGGCATATCTGGCCCAGAGCTCCAGCTGAGCTGGGCAATGCAGGCAGCTGGCAGACTTACACAACAGGAACAGGATCACCACAGGGAAGTTTAGGCAGACAAGCTCTCCAGATTTAGAGCTTCTGACACAATTTCCTGCACCTTCAACATTGCAATGAACATTAAACTCACAGGGCAGTGATCATGAGCAAAAATCCAGGTGAACCTGTGAGCCCAGAAGCAGCTCCTGCTCACCTGTGGCATCATGGCACGATGATCCCACCGGGACTTTAGAGTGGCTGCCCAGTGTCCAAAACCTTCTTAGTGGAAAACTCTGTGCAATCCCTTCTCAGGCCTCGTTTGACTCTGAACAGCTTAATAATTCCCTTGGTATTAATGAATGTTTTGATGCACACCACTACCAAAATGTAAGAACTAACTTCCTGATCCAGCTGTTCCTCATCTGTGCCAAGGAAGTGTCTTCAATCCCTCTTGCACCACCAGCAGTGGGACCAGCCCCTGGCCAGCACTGGCACCTTCTGGCTGCTCCTCAGCCACACAGCCTTTCACACACCCAACCAGGGCAGGGGCAAACTGGGCACAGCCACAAAGTTCTGGAGGAAAATAGTCATCCATCAGCTCTGCTTGGCCTGCCCAGATCTCCTGACTGTGTCCCTGGGCTGCCTTGTGCGTAGAGCAAGGAACAACCCCAAGCTTCATGCAGGGCTTTGAGGCCTCTGGGAACACCCGCCCCATGCAGGGAGCAGGGAGCTGGAAGCCTTGGCTGTGAACAGCCAACATAAAACATGTTGATAAAGCTGAAGCTTTGGCAGTGCCACTGTTTCTAAGTAGTCTGTATCAGCAAGGCGAACCCATGGCTGTGGAACCATCCACACACAGCCTGGGAAGGAGAATACACCCCATGTGTGGCCGCAGGGACACTCGGGGAACTTTGCACCACTGTTCATTCCCCCACCAAGATATACAACATAAGATTCTTCCACCTGCTGCAAGCATGACTGCTTTCTGCCCAGATGGAAATAGGAGTTTCCACAGCCAGTATTCCCACGTCCTATTGAGAAACAAAATGGTCATAACTGAGTACGAACTCAGTTCGTTCAGCAGGACAGCCACTGAGCAAGCAAGAATGACTGGAAGTTCCCAAAATCTTTCTCAGTACAGCCTGTTGCCTTCAAGCAATAAGCTCAAAAGAAGTCAAGACACTTCTGGAAAAAATCTGCCTTCCTAAGTGTGTCAGAAAGACGAGAGAGGCAGAACTGAATCCTCTCCTGTGATAGTCCTCTAGCCTTGGTTTGCAGAATGACATGAACAACAAACTTCCATCGCTGCTGGCAAGGCAGCACACGCCGGTTTGTACATCCCAGTTCC
Source organism: Pyrocephalus nanus (assembly GCA_038380795.1). Classification (NCBI taxonomy): domain Eukaryota; kingdom Metazoa; phylum Chordata; class Aves; order Passeriformes; family Tyrannidae; genus Pyrocephalus; species Pyrocephalus nanus. The sequence goes on from CM076277.1 coordinate 5,401,172, forward strand.
CATTTAACTCTCTAAATTAGATTTCAAGGTTGTTTAAATTTTCCATAAAGTGTATGCACACAGTGAGCCTTCTTCACAGCCTTGATGCAGGCTCATTAGCACTCTCCTAATGTTCTAAAATCAAATGCTGTTCTAGAAAACAATCTGGGCATATCATAAACAAACGAAATGATCGTGACTGGGGAGATGTTAACAAAGGCAGACAAGAAGTAAACAACACTTCTGGATGAGATGGAAAATGCTGCATGTGTAATGCCATTATAAGGTACATTCTTGTACAACCTCCCATGTCAGAAAAGGCACTGACACAATGGGAACACACAGGGCAGTGGCATGGCTGAAGGTCCGTAAAGATTTGCATGTAATGACCCCTGAATTACTGGGAAGTGATTCTGAGGCCAGATGTAGAAGATAACATCTGTTATTGCAGGAAGGAGAACCGGCTCCTTGCACTCCATGGGAAGGAATTAGGGAAACAGAACAGCGAAACTGGAGACAACAGACAGGTTCTGGTTTTAGAGCACACGCACGTGTACAACACACAGTTAAGTTCTCAAGTTCACTACTAAAGTGTAGACACACAGTTTAGTAGGGCCTGGGGGGAGAAGAGAGAGCACAACAACACTCCCACAAAGACCAGTTGCATTCTGAGATGCTGCTTTGGGAGAGAACATTCAGAGAAGGAACTGAATTCATTAAAATTTGTGTTTCCTGAGTTAGCTGAAACTCTACAAGAGCAAGTTAGATCTGATGCAATAAAAACCAACCCATAAACTCATCAAAGAACAGCAGAAAGACCAGCAGTGCTGCACAGAACATCCCCTCGTTGAGCTCCACATGTAACCTCACTAGCCAAAGGATTTTAAACCTTGCAATATTCAAGAGTACAGCATACTAGAAATCTGGGATCTCAAAAGTTATGTCTTAATGAATCTGCAAATATAAAGCACATATGTAACAGAACCAACCAGAGAAAGGCACTAAAATATTCCAAATTCGAAGCAAAAAGCAATACAGTACATGAAAACCATTATACAGAACTTGGAACTTCAACATAATTCACTTTCTGAAGTGTTTTTTCACTCATTTGTCTTTTGTTTGTTTTGTACTTCAGTGGTTAAATTAGGAGAAAAAAAGAGGGAAGAAAAAAAATAAGTGTACTATTTTAGGATTTAACTGGATACTTACTCTTGGAGGCCCAATAATCATTCCTGTCCATCTTGTAAGTGTCATATCTTCATCATCTTCAAGGCCCCAGCTAACTGTTCCATCTCCTACTCCCTTCTGACCTTCTTCAAGTTCTTCCAAAAGACGAAAATTACGAGGAACTTTTACTCCTGAAACAATCAGAAAAACTTTTTGAGTTGAGAAATCTAATAAAGAAACAAAGCTAGAGTAATTTCCCTGATACTCGTGGTCACTGCACAGGAAACATTTTGGGCAAAATCTTAAAAATGTCACTATTTTTTGAATGACAATATTTCAACATTATGAAAAGGCTATCCCATATTTAGCTTGGATTTTACAAGCAAAATCAAGGTATTCCCAAATAAACGTACCAGAAGGCTGACAGGCCACATGTTATGGCAGTCAGTGAAATGAAATCTCTGTTCCCTCAAAGATACACCTGGTATTATGGAGCTCTAATTTAGCACTTGCATATGATTTACAGCATGAAAATGTAGAAGATTCTCCAAAATGACACCATGAGAGGCTTCACATCACTTGACTCACTCAGAGCTTTTAAAATACCTTTTAAAGTAAATAAAACTGTTTCATAACATCAGTAGGTTAATCTGAAGTTAATTGAAGTGGGCTTTGTCAGCAGCAATAGCATCCCTTGTACTTATGACCTGCACCACCAAGGAATTTCAGCACTTGGTAACTGCTGGCACATTTATCCTCAAAACACACAGCAAAACAGGGAAATTTTCTTATCCCCATTACATCAATGGAAAACAATGGCACAGACAGCCTAGGTGGCATATCCAAGGTCACACACTAACCCAGGCCACGGTGGGCTTAAAGACTCGCTCTTCTTCAAGGTATCTGCACTTTGGGCATCACAAAACAGAAACACTTGAGGCCAACCCTGCTCTTTTTGTTGTGTTTGTGGGGCCACGTGTTTGGCCCCATGTGCAAAATACACAGGATCTAAGGCACTGCAAAATGTAGCAGTGCTTAAAACTGAGTAACTCCAGTAGCATAAAAGTTTCCTTTCAATACATTAAGGACATAAAGAAACTAAATGTCAGAGATGATTCTGCTACAGAATCGGTGTGGTCCAAATTTCATTCACTACAAAGCATGCATGAAAGAAACCAAACCAGCAAATTACTACAGAAATTAGTTCGCTGGCCAGTCTGACACACACCTAACGTGGTCACGCTGAAGAACATTCTGGGGAAACGATTCAGTAACACAGCAGCACGATGAGGAGCCCACACCCAGAAGAGCAGTGTCCACAGACACCAGACCTGCACTAAACCAAACCTCGTCCAGGGGCTGCTGAGCACTCCAGCACAGTTCCCTGCCAAATCCCCTCCCAGCCAGGCCGTGCTGTTTCCATGGCTGCTGAGGAACACAGATCTTTGGCTGTGAAAGGAAATGAGTCAGTTGGGGCCTGTAAAGCCATCACCATGGGATTGCCCCGAGCACCAAACCCTGGGTGGTAACAGGACCTCCTGGGCACCGCTCTCACATCCCCTGCACAATGAACTCCAGCATTTCCTCTCCCAGAAAGTCTTTAAAGTATGAAGTGTGTATCCTGTGTGCCTCAGGGACGTGAAGGTTCAAGCATGCAGGTTATGCCTAACCCATGACAGATGAGCCACCCCATTTTTAATTCTATTCCCAACACTCTCCACGTTGCAGTCTGGGGAGGAAAAGCAGCCCAGCTCCAGCACCGGGGATACAAGAGCTGGGGGACAAGAGAAACAGATGGAGCAGGAATTGAAGGACAAGGTGCCACCTTTGCTTACACACACCCCAACTATTTTCCTGTTTTTGCTGCAGTGGATGCACAGGAGAGCTGGTGATGGGGAATGATTCACAGCACGCAGTGCCCAAAGCCACTGTCTGGGCTTCAGCCCTGCCCCGTGAAAGGAAGGGCCAGGGGAGAAGGGAAAGCAGAAGGTCCTTGTGGAGGGGGACTCCACTTTCAGTCTGACACAGCAGCTCTTCCACAGCGCAGGTGATGCCACAGAGGGAACTCTGTGGCTGTTACCAGACCCCCAGCCCGAGCCCCCCAACTCCAGCAGTGAGCCTGGGCCCCTGAACAGCTGCTTAGAATGTGTCACAGAGCCAAAAAAACCACTCTTCCAGACCACACCATCACAATGCTTAACAAGCATCATCTCAGCACTTCGGTCCTTGACCATAACCCTTCATATTCATCAGTGGTGCAAAGACAATTTACTGACATTTACTCAGGCCAAACCAAACAACCCAGGAGGAATCAGCTTTATAGCAGACACAGGCCACACATCAAAGAAGGAGACCACAAATACTGCCTGTCCACCCTTCCTCTGAGCATCACCTCTGAGGGATTCCTCTGAGCATCACGCCCTGTTCACTGAGAGACACAGGAATCCCCGTGAAGAAAATTAAGAGAGCATGTAATTAAAAATGACATCATCATGTATATATTCGAGCAGGCCATAACCAAGGCTGAAAGGCAGCCTTAGTTCTGACATTTGCTAATCAGAGGCTTTACAACCTTACGGGAAGGGAAGGCAACTTTATTGCTGAGCTCTCCCCAGATACAGCTGCTCTGATTCAGCATGAATCCAGCATGAATCAGAGCCATAAAAGAGTCACACAGGACCTTGCAGTTCTCTGGCAAGCCTGAGGTCTCCAGGGAGCTGGCGAGTCATATCATGCGCTGGCTCCTATCACACGGAAAACGTTACCATAAATGAGTGCTGATTCCACAGCAACTGCTCACTTGTGAGCACTGCAGGGCCACGATGGCAAAGGGAGTGCCCAAGGGAAGTACATACATTTGAGGTTTTATGCACTTCACAGAAAACAAGGTGATCATGGCAGATAATTGGTGACTTTACAACCAATGACACTGTCCTCGCTGCCTCCTAAAAATGTGGTAAAGCTCAGAGGTGTAACATGGGGGACCATCACCTCAGCCACCACAGAAGGTGGTCATTCTGCTCCCTCCCTGACACATTCTCAGGAGATTCACACAGCAGAAGAAAAATCACACATATACATATAGAAGACTATGCTTTAAATAATTTCTACACAACCTGCCCTTAAGCAAGGCAGAACACAAGACCAGACTGACCCTTCTGGTCAGCCAGGAAAGATGCACATGGCCATTATGCCAAGCCCAGCTCCTCTTCACTTGCAAAGGCCAATATTTGTGGTCCACCATCACATCCTGCCAGGACCTGAACCTCAGAACCCCCATGGACTTTATCACTTGTGGTCCCACACAAATACATCATCATCATCATCATCATGTTTGCTGCCCACCAAGATTCCTAGAGAGTGACAGGATCTGTTCTAGGCACACACAGTATTTGCCAAATGACTTCCATGGCTAAACCATGGCAGATGCAGAGCCAGGAGATGTCCTGTGCCCGCTGACACAACCATGAGCTGCCTGTGTTCCCTCCTCCTACCCCTCAATAAATACCTTGCATAACCCTTTCAGTGTAGCAATGGAGATTTCCAAGGCAGCAACCAAACTAACCTGTTTTTCTAAGAGCCCTTCATTTAACACAAGAAAACCTACACTAAGTGAGAGGCAATTAAAAAGTAATCAACTTGTCTAAAGTACTTTCAGTTATGCATTTTGTCTTTACTATGGTTCAAGATGACTCTCAAACAGCAGCTTCATTTGAAACAAAAATACAGTAATATCTCAATAACTGCTTCACTTGCAGCTTGCCTGACCTCACAGAAACACTCCCAGAAATGGAGCTGAAAAACATTTCAGAGCAAAAGGAGATATTTACTATTGATCACAACAGCAAACCTGTGAAAGCTAAATCATAACTGTACTGACCAGGCATATCTCCAATGACAGACTTATAAAGTCCTTCTAAAAGTTCAACTTTCAGTAACGTGCTCTGGTGAAGCCTCAACCCCACACGAGTTCAGCAGTTACACAAAATTAATGAAATCACTTTATGGCAACTGAAGAGCAGAACTAAACCACAGACTGAGCTTTCCAGAAAGTCAGGAAATGTACCTTACACCTTGCAGACCTCAGAGCTGCAGTTAAGAAGCTGCTTGGTTTTGGGTGATGTGACATCCTCTTCAGCCTTCAAGACCTTCTGTTTTCCTGGTCAGAAACCCCCCGGCACCTCACAACCCAGCTGTTTGCTAAAGCAATGAGCTGCAAGACAGAGCCAGCACACTGAAATGGGGACAAAAGGAGTGAGACCATGTCTGGTCAGAATCTCAATGAATTATTCCTGGAAGACACTTAAATGTCAGTGTGGACTTTTAAAGAGCTTAAAGCACTCTCAGATTTACCTTTTATCACAGCACTACTAAAGACACACAGATACTCTTATAACAGTTTTAAGAGTGATCCTACCAGCCTGAGATTTTTCTCAAATTTACATTCCCATGAAGTTCACAGTACAGTTGTACTAAGTTAAAAATTATACTTTCTCACAGACTACACTTTTTCATCTTTCCATTTTCCTCAGTTACGCAGCGGAAGCAATTCCAAATCCAGAAGCCTTAGAAGCTGAGAACAGCACAGTGAAACCAGGTGGGCAAGGTGCCCTGGGAGCAGATCCTCTTCTCAAGCATTTTTTGATCAGTGTCAGTAGAACAAAACACACACCTCTCAAAAACTTCAAGAATATGTTTCTCTCTCCTTTCTAAAATGAAATTCAATCACAAGCATTTCTCTTCAGGACTAAAGCACAGGCACAGGGCACAGCACACCTCAGCAAAGTACCCAGAAAATGCACTTCACTCTCATGGGGCTCCAAAGAGAGGAACTGTCTTTTGCTGAAGGTTTTTCAATATCTTCACCGATAAAAAGCAACTTATCAAACTGGCCTTTATGGACAACTTAAACTCTGCTTTCTGTACTAGTTCTTGATTTACAGTAACTCAAGCGAGCTGAAATCCAATAGCTTCAAACACCTCTGTTGTTTAATACATTAAAGGGCCTTCTGTTGCTTGATTCTGTGTATTTGATATTCAGCTTTAATTACATCCTTTCCAATATATGTCTCATCTCTTTGGAAAGATTGCAACTACTGCCAATTGGATAAGCTTTCCCTTGCAGCACTGGGACTGTAAAAAATATGTAAACATTCCCTGTCACAATGGTATTTAAGGTTTCTGAAGTGATGGAATATTTAAAACTGAATCAAAGGCTTTCAGCAATTGTCCCAAAAGCTTTTGGGACACAGGAACTTCACATTTCTTGCCTCATCTTTACAGTCAGGATTTCCACTCTGACAATGCAGACAGGTATTCTGCAGACCCAAAATAACTTCCTGTGCCCTTGAAACAATCTGAGTGTTTTCTTTCTGTGTAAGCTTGAGTCTCATTCTACCTTTCAATATTTTAGGCAGGCCACTTGAAAAGAGATCACTTAGTCTGAGGCAGGCTGGCAGCACCACTCAGGTCTGAGGCCAAGCGCAGCTTTCCAGCAGCAGCAGAGTTAAAATCAGATTATTTCTGTGCTTGTATCACAGCTGAAAAGCAAACACTTCCAGTGCAGTGACTAGAAAATAAGTCACCCTGAACTAGTGTCCTGGACCAAATCTTTACACTTCATCTCCCCAGGGAAAAACCCACCATTTCCTTTGGCACTGTGAGAAGAAATGGTTGGGACTGAGGGAGAGCTGCTCTCCTGCTGGCCCTCCTGCCACAGAGGCTGGCTGGGTTCTCCCACATTCACACCACCCACAGGTGAGGGCAGAGCACAGGTCTGCAGACAAGCCCTGAAGAGCAGGCACAGACACTGCTGGGCTGGGCTGTGCCAGCACAGGCAGGATGTGCCCCCCTTGGCCCTGCCCATACCCAGGAGGGCACAAACCACCAGGAGGGGGATGCACAGTGACTTGGAATAGGTAAAACACAGCCTCACAACCTGAAAATCCCACCCTGAGAGTCCCACCCTTCACACCCCTCACCAAATCTGTCAGTGCTGCATCCTCCATGATCCCCATCTGCTCACGTGTTCAATACACTAATGAATACTTTTAAGTTCTCAGCCAGAATGGTGTTCTTCAAATATATTATGTAATTTGTATCACTGGCCATGAAAATATTCAACTGAGTATTGTCTTGTAGGAGTTGTGAACTATTTACCTTTTTATTCAGTCTACTGCATCCTTCTGTTACAGTTCACAGAGCTCTGCAATCAACTCCTCCAGCAGCTGCTATTACAGTCCATCTTATTTAAGAAGGCATAATTTATCTTCCATTTTCTCTTCAATTACTTTTCCCCTACCCTCGAATATTTTACTTACAGGCTCAGAGGGCACTTGGTGGCTGCAATATTTCCTTTGAGATAAGAAAGGCTGTTTTCTGCTGGGCATTCCAAGGAGCCATCGTGGGGCACTTCCAGGGGCAGCTACACCTGTATCCTTCAATACACAGTTTATTCTTATTGTAAGGCCTCATTTGCTTTCCACAAGCATAACTTTGAGTTTACAGTGATGTTATAGGGCCCTCAACAGTTACAAATATATACTTTTAATATACTGTACCAAACCAAATCCATTCTCTTCTCTTAGGAGCTTTAAGCCCTGTGTATCAGCACTATCATGGCCATACACTGAATTAATTGTTTTTCCACAGTTCCTTACATTCTTTGAACACATTAAATCTGGGCAAACCATTTTATACCGAGTTCTTCCAGGCTGTTGGTAAACACAGTGTTTCAAACACATCCACTAAACTGAATTATGAGAGAAAAGTGAGTTAAATGAGATCACTAAATTTCCCAGGGTGAAAGTTAGGGAAGCAGGATCTCACAGGCCAAGACAGCTGGGTTTTGACCCATTATAAAACCTTAATCTGCAGGACACCAATATGGAGCATACTACATAGGGTTGGGGTTTTGCCCTTGTTAATTATGTCTACCTGTTTATTAGATACAAGTATCTAATCTATCTACCCGTCTAATTGCCAGGGCCAGCCCTATGACTTTTTTAAGTCACAGAGACATTTGCAGCCACTTCTTCCTCTGGGTCAGTAGCTGCTTTTGGAGACAGAGTATTTTTCATCTTCAATGTCTGTTTAAGCTCCTTTGCTGAACACAAACTCAGGATGTCACATACATTCCAGTGCTTTACAAGCAAATAGGAATACATTAAGATTTCCATGAAACAAGCATTAGCAAACTTTGTTTTCCAGATGGGTGAAGGCAGTTCTAAGGTACCCACCCCAAGTCTCCCAGCGATGGAGAGTGAGGAGGTGTCACCTCCAGGCCTCTCTGCCTTCAGTGCAGTGTTGGGAATGAAGGAACAACCTGCATTGCAGTGCCACTGCCAGCACCTGGACACTGGGATGTCCTTGCTGTCAGGAGAGGGAAATCTCCACCCTTTCCCAACACAACAGAACAGGGAGCACTGCTGGGAGGGCAGCCCATGAGTTACAGCCCAAGCTCTCAGGCTCCCACCCATGGTAGCTGCTTATCTGTATCCCAAGGGTCTTCCAGACTGAATTTTGGGGTTTTTTGCAGAAATCCAGTGTTCCTGCAGCACATGTCTGTAAGTCACACTCCCCATGATCAGCTGAAGGGCTGTGCCCACTCTGCAGGCACAGGACACTGAGGGCCCTGCTCCCACTCCCTGCTCCCAGCACTGGGGACACAACAGCTGTCAGAAACCCTGGAATAACAGGAACAGTCCAAGAGACACAGTGTGGCCAGAACATGGTGGGCAACAAGAGCCTGTCTTGGTGCTGTGCTGGGACTGTGGGCACAGCCCAGGCCCCTCCATGACCACCCAACAATTACCTCAGGAGCTGCACAGCCTTAACACCAGAAATATTTGCCTTGTTCTTCCAGCGAAGCACAAAATGCAGAGTCAGCAGCTTGAAAGGATCCCTGAGAACACACAGCAGCCAGGAGAACGTGGCAGAACAGGAAAAGGAAGGTTTAATACAGTTTTTGTGTCTTTAATCAGCTCCTCACAGTCACACGTGTCCAAGCACATACCCGTAACACATAATTCTCAGGACAGCACCTACTGCACTTTAAAAGAGTTTTTATTAACTTGATTATGTGCACTATGATGGTTATCCTTAAAATCTGAAAGTGGTCATGGACAGAGAGCTATCTGTAAAAAAAGAATTCCAAAATATTTCTGTTACATCTCCAGCAGTCACCTTCTGGTGAGCTTGTAGTCAAACTCCGGAGGGAGGACTCTGAAAACAAAGCACTGCAGGGGCACCTGTGAGACCCTGCATGGACTGAGGAAAACAGGACAATGAAAATGGCTGGACAGAAGCGACTCTGATTGATTCGATCTGTTGAAGTTCATTAGAGGATGTCAGCAGTGAACAAAACCATTCCAAACCTGGTTCCAGCATTGCTGGTTAATGTACAGTGATAAATGCAAGGAGAGGGTGTAACTACTCAGAGCAGGCGTGGGGCAATTTCACAGGGTATAAAATACACCAGCTGCTTGGAGCACACACGTCCTGACACAGGATTGCATAGTTCTGGTGGAAGAGGGAGATACCAGGAGAGACAAAGGATTTTAAAGCAGCCAATTTCCCTCCGGTGACTCCAGCAAGGGCCCGGTGACTGCCGAGAGAAGGCAGCGGGGCCAGCCCCGGACACACGAACCGGCCAGGGGGGAGCGCGGCAGGAAAAGCGCCCGAACGGCGGCCCCGGGACACCCAGCCCGGCCCCGGGGGGTGCGGGTTCTGTCCCGGCAGCGGCGGCCGCGACCCCGCAGGGCTGTCCCTGTCCCGGCCCGGCCCGCGGGCACAGGCCCTTCGCGGAGTGTCCGCTCCCACCCGGGGCCGGGACAGGCGTCTCGCAGGGCCCCGCCGGCCCCGCTCGCCCACCTGGCCCGGCCCGGGGCCTCTCCCTCCGCTCGACCTCGGGATGGGCCGGCCGGGCCCGCGGGCCCCGCGCATGGAGCGGCACCGGCTCCGGCCCCACCCCCGCCCCGCCGGGCCCCTCTCGGGGCCGCGCCGCCGCCCCCTCCCCGCGGCCGCCGCCCCGCCGGGCGCCCCCCGCGCTCCGCCGGCCCGGCCCCTCGGGAGCCCCGCCCGGCCCGTCCGTCCCCGGCGCCGCCGCCCGGCCCGGCCCGGCCCCGCTCACCCGCGCCCGTGGTCGCCGCCATCTTGCGCCGCCGCCGCCGGCCCCGCCCCCACGTGACGTCACCGCAACGCGGGAACTGCGGCGGCAGCAGGCGCGGCGCGGGCGGGCGCGCTAAGGGGAGGCCACGGCGTGGCAGCTGCGCGGGTGGTTCTGTGGTGTACGCATAGCGCTCCGGAGCTCTGTGGTGCGGGCGGGCAGGCGTTCCCGGGGTTATGTCTAACCCCTCCTGCCCCGCCCCAGGACACCCACCCCGGAGTGCCCAAACACCAGCGCGGTGTCGGGCACTTAACACCCGTAACACTCCAGCACAGCTTCCCCTAGCCCGCTCCGTTTGGAACATAATGTGAAAAAAAAATAAATTAAAAAGTAGAAAAGAAATGCAGTCTGCCTCGCGTTGAGACACGTCTTCCAAAGGCTGTGCCCCAAGACTTCGCGTGAAAATTTTCAGAAACAATTACAAAGCGAAACGTGTTGGAGACCCATCGCAGGTCAAGGCGTTTCCTGCAGCGAACCCTGCCAGACTCAGCCTGGAGCAGCAGCGAGAGCCGAGGAGCTGCTCCCGTCCATTGTTCCTCGAAGCTGCTTTAGAACAAACAGCAGCCTCACTGCTTGGATGGCATCTCATCGAATAAAGTTTCATTTTACCCACGGCTGAGCTCGGCGCTGGCTGAGAGCAGCAGGAAGGCAGCAGGAGGGCAGCTAGATGGCATGAGAGCCCAGCCGAGCTGGATGGGGACTGGAGAACCCAGCTGAGTGAGTCCACAGGGACTAGAGAACCAGGTTTGGCACTGAGCAGCCAGAGCCCCCTCTTGCTGCAAGAGGGTTTTTTCCCCCTTTTTAATACACTGCAGAACAAAACCACACCAAAATAACACTTCTGGCCCTGCACCTGTGCGGTCTGGAGGCTGCTCAGGATCCCCTCTTTCCCTGTCTGCCACCACTGCCTCCCCCCTGTTCCCAGCCAACGCCAGCTCCGAGCTGGCTCCGTATTTGTCCCCAGGGTGTCACAGAGGCAGCAGACAGGTCAGGGCTGCAGACAGATGGGTAGGAGAACATGGATAATTAACCCAGGAGCAAAATGGAACAAAATAGGAGAAGTCGAGAGCCTTCGGAAAGCTGAGCAGTCTGACTTGTGTCCATAAGAACCTCAAGGCAAACACAACCCCTCAGTCTGTCCTGGCTTAAGAAATCCCTGAGTGGGATTTTAAGGCTCTTTGCAGTAATTTTTTTCTCAATTTACTGCAGTGAAATGCTTCCCCTTGGAGCTGTGTCCCCAGACAGCTCTGTCTGTAGGACCTCTGCAGTGTCATGGATCCACCTGCTCCTCCAAAGCCCTGTGTGACCACAAGCTCACAGGGGGCAGCTGCAGTCTGGGCAGAGAGCAGGAGCCTGAGAACACAGTTTTTTGTGGAGGTGAGACTGAAATGAAAGAGCTTCTAAAAGCATTTAAACTGAAATGCTCTCTGTGGAGTTGAACAGGAATGCCTTATTCTGCTTCAGCTCTAATCTGTTCCTAATCAACTTAAAACAAATTTATCTTAAGCCAGATTTGCAGCTGTTAAGAAGGATCCACATAGCCTTTTGCTCCAGAATTGCCATATTGGTTTTGTGGAAAGATCCACATCTTTAAATGGGTGAAACAGGGGCCCTGGGAGCCGTGTCAGGAGTGAAGAGTCACGGAGCCAGCTCCGCCTCTGGAGCCCGGCACAGCATCCCATGGAAAACTGCATCCGGAGATTAACTGCTGTCCCAGTTTCTCATAATTAAGCAAGATTAACAGATAAATAGTCCCAGCAGCCACCAGTATGAGTAGCTCAGATTTGTTTCCAATAAGGCTCAAGAGGCCAAGAGAGGTTTGGGCAGCTGCAACTGCCTTTAACAGCACTTTGGATGGACAAATTCTAGTAATTTGTGTGTCCCAAATCCATTTGTTACATCCACTGCACCACTGTTGCTCACTTGGCATTTCAATCTGCAGTGAAATGAGCCCTCACGGGACCCAGTGTTTCAGGCTGTTTTACAAAGGAGCCCTGAGCACCCACCCAGTTCTGTCCTGGGCTTTGACACTGGTTTAGTTAACTCAAACTGGGGTCGAGGGTGAGGGAAAGGAGAAGAAAAGGATGAGGGCAGGAGGGACAGACAACCAAGGGCCACAGATCTGTTAGAACAGGGATTACGGGAGTCTCAAGATAGAAGCAGGTATGAACGTAAACTTTTGGCAAGATGGTATAAATACCATCCACTGCAGTGCTTTGTGCTCACAGCAAGAGATGTTGTTTCCAAGCACTCAGTTGGAGTTACTCCTTCGCATCCAAAGCAGAATTACTTAATTACTTGCACTTCTTGAAAGGTGTAGAAGTGTGGTATAATACAGGCTCCTACAACACTGACAAATGTTCACTCCAACCTAAACAGGACATAACAGGCTGACAGGTGTCTCAGGGGGCTGGAACTGCACAAAGTGTTTTGCAGTCAGTGATTGAGTTCCTGCACTAAGTGCTGACAATGTAGCAATGAAGAACAGCAACAAGACTTAAACATGATTAGTATTATCCAACTGCTTTGTTATAAATATATTATATACATTCAAACATCACATTAAAATATTATTCCATTACACCAGAAGAGATTAAGGCTTTATATTATTTACAGAAACAAGCAAGCACCTTAAAAAAAAAAAAAAAAAAGAACAAAACACCAGTCATTGACATTTCCCTTCTAACATTACAAGTTTGATACCTTGAGCTCTTGAATACAGCTATTTGCGGTGTGCCCAATGCTAGAACTAGTTTAAACATTTATTGTCAGGGTAGGAAACACTTAATAGCAGTGAGCACTCCACATGAGCAGGTGTTGTACGGGGTGCCCTCCCTCCTCAGAGGCTCCTTAAGTTGAAGGCTTATGTAGAAATGGTTTGCTCAATTCCACGTGGAGAGTAGAACAATTTTATTTTAAGGGAAGCTGAAGACACTTGAGGATTCGTGGCCCACTGGAGGAGCAGGATTCTCAAAGTCTGTTCCACATGACATCAATTGGATTTAACATGATAGTGAAGACAGAGCTGCACGTTGATCAATCACAAAGTGCATTGAACAGTCATGATTTTCTGGGCTCCCCCTGCCCTGACACTGCTCTCATGCAGAGCACTTGGACACAGAGTGACAAACCCTTGTCACCACTCTCCCTATAGGACTTAGGCAACAAGCTATTTTGGAAGTGTTAAATAATGTTGATACAACACATGTTTCCTACGCCACCACGTACCACTGGAGTGACTGTCCTGCCCTCGGGCTGCCCGACAGCTCACGGACACAGCACGTTCTAATGTGTAAGCAGACATGGCTAAACAAAAAGGTGCTCAGTGAGAGTAATCATCTTCATTTCAAGTATTGTTTTAAGAATTAGTTCTTTTCATTGCAGTCTGTGTTAGCACTTTTTAGTTTGTGCTTTAGAGTCTGTTATTTCTTTGCAGGTCTTGAATTTGGCTGATGGCTTTATTTTTTTTTTTCTTTTAAAAACAACATTGGCAACAAGTTAAGGATTGCAGAAGGCTGGCAAAAGTTATTTGATTTTCTGAGCCCATTTCATGTCATCTGCTCTTGGCTTCTCCCCAGTAAGTCCTTGGATGATGTTCTCCAAACACCTCCAGAATCTTATCTTCTCTAATGGATAGTTCAGCCAACCTAAGGGATTACACAAAGGAAAAAGAGGATTAGCTTGTCAGAGCATCCAAAGTTCAGCTAGTCCAAGACTGCTAATAATGGTCAGGTTTAACTTTCAGGATCCAGTAGGACTAAAAAATAGCTCTTTGAGTGGCAAGATTTTTGCCATCATCTGTCAAGTCAGGCTTCTTAATTGTATCGTGTTTCTGCGTGACACTCTGCTAATGAGAAATAGATTTGTTTCTTGGCAGAGGTTTCAAAACCCACATGAACTGTTTGTCAAAGCCAATGACAGAATGAAGAACTAGAGTGGTTTATTTCCTGCTCTCTGATTAACCTGATAACTTATTTAGGATTGTGCAACACTGGTCACTGGGCATTCCCACCTGTCCTGTGGGCATAATATTGAACACAGATATAAAAGGAAGTCAAAGGTAGCAACACCTGTCTACTCCTCTACCCTGAGTCATGAGTGGATGCTGAAAATCCAGAAGCCTGGCTTTAGAAATCAGCATTCCAGACCAGTTGCAGATGAAATACTCTCTTGAAGGAACAGCAGCTTTAAGACTTTTGTGAACAAAAGCCATTACAGCCATGAGCTTACCAAGACTCCAGTCCATTGGATCCTAGCACCACTATTCCCTCAGGCTGCAAGCTGAGGGAATAGTAAGTGGTGCTGAGATCCAATGGACTGGAGTCTGGGACTATTCCCTTTAGCTGATCACAAACCTTCCCCCCATATTTTTTACGCAACAAAAGCAACTCCAGTTTTACTAAGAGCCTGTGCAGTAAGAGCACAGTTAACTTCATGCCATTTTCCAGTTTAATAGGCTGTCCCTAAGCTACATCTCGGCAGGTGAACTGCCCTCCAGGGAGGCTGCAGCACGACCCCAGAGGCAGTACCAGTGGTGATGCAGAAGTAGGTCTCGTGTGGAGACACATGATGGATCCTGTGGTGCTTCCTGGGCAGGATAATGTGCCAGTCCTGCAGGAATATGACCCAGCGTGGGAGCCCAAAGTACGTGTGGGACCACTTGTGGATCTGGTTCGTCATGGTGATGAAGATGATGAGGGCGAAGACGTAACACTCCCAGGGACACGTCTCATACAGTGCCTCTGCAAAACAAGATGTGCATCTGTAAACACCAGTTATGAAAAGGCAAATTTCTGCCAGGACAATGGCTGGTGCCACAGGAGCTAACAAAGGCCTCAACGAAGCTGCTTTGGCAGAAGTGTCACAAGAGCCAGTGAGCCATAAGCAATTCCCAAATGTCACAAGACAGGCTGGGAAGTGCCAACATCTGTGAATGCACCATAAACAGGAAGTCAAACTGAGCTGACCATGTATAAAATTTATTTAATCCTTTAGTTCTTGCCTTCTAATTTTCACATAAAGTGCTTCTGTACAGAGATGGAGCATTGTTGTTATATTTGTTTTAGAACAAAGGTTTCCATATATGCTCACAGCTCGATCCTTCTTATAAAAAGAATATTTAGCATAATTTCTAATGCTTCCTTGCACAACCCTTCAGCCCCAGATCCTCTGTGGCACCTGCTGCCACCCCACCTGCGAGAAAAAAAGCTTCCCTCCCTCCTGCCAGGAGCACCAACAGCTCCTCCTTGTCATGGCACAGTCATGGATTTCTCCTACTTTCACACAGACAAATATTCATTTAAATAGCAACAACACTAAATCCACAGAAGTCAGAAGTAACAGCTTACCTGGGGAGAAAGAAACAAATTTGTATGCCATGTTTGCCAGTGGGACCAGTGTCATGAAGCAGTTGTCCCCATTGGTCTCTATGAAATCATGTCTGGTAATTGCTGTGGGGTCAATGTGATGTTCCCTAAAGGGTCGGATGAAAGCCTGGAAAAAGAAACGACACCATGGCTCAACAGTGGTCTTGGAAAGAAAATATTACCAAAGAAACCCCCCAACAAACCCCAAACTCCCTCTCATGCATTCTAATCTGATGACTGAGTTTAAAAGAGTACAAAGTATGTGAGCAGCATCAAACTTTTGTGATGACAACACTTCAGATTATTAGATTTACATTTGAGAAGCATTTCAGCTCCCAAACCCAAATCCAGGTTTTCACAGCTTTTCAGTTTTATTCTTAATTTTCAATTAGAACCTGTAGTCTCTAGATCTCAAAGACAAAGCCTCAGCATCCTAATTTCACAGACAAAATAAGCCAGTGAAAATCACAAATATAATTCGCTTGCTGTAAGTAGCATCAACCAAGGAAAACCCACTAAAATATTAAAATTCAGCCTAACATTTTTGTATGTGGTACAGATGACAGCACTAACAGAATAAATGCAAGTTAAGTGACTGGATAAGGCAGTAAGTCAAAGAGACTGTACAAAAGTCACCTCCAAGAGCAGAAATCACATCAGAACACACAGTCCCAAAGGAGACAGAGTAATTGCTTTACTGTGTGTGACAGTCAAACCAGTTACTGATTTGTCTTTACACATCCATCACATACAGCCTGTGCAAAGGTGTTCTGAGCAGCCTGAACTCATGGTCACTTAGAACAGAGTCTCCAGTTTGTTTTTTTTAATATAAACTATGGTCCAGAGATACCAGGATTCAGAGACTAATAAGTCTACTGAAGGTGAACAAAAATAAACCAAAACCAGCAATCTGAATTCTGTTGTTGTAGTTTATGTATTTCTGAATAATTACAAGGAATAGCCCACATGCTTTTTTTTTTTTTTTAATCATGATCCTTCTAATATTGCACTGTAAGAAGTAATTAATGGTAGCTATTTAGAAATTTAATTAAGAAAACAGATGATGGCTTACAACAGAAACCAGTGCACCTTTGACTAAACAAGTGGCATTTGTAGCTGCAGGTGTATAATACATCTCTAATTAAATCTTCAGTCATCACCATTCTAATATTACTACATCTACAGCAGGGGCAGTAGAACAGAGAGCTGCAAAGACTCTTACTGGAGAACCCTCATGTTTCACAAGTATTTAGGAGTTCAGCTGCAGGGGCAACTCTCCACATCTATGGACATTGTTTTTTGAGCACCTAGAATGCCCAGCCAGGTTCCTCCACCTGTGGTTCCCACAGAACCTCGGGAAGGTCTGCAAACACTGGTATTGCAAAACTGTGTGCAAACCTCAAACAAGGTGACAACACGGAGCAGTGTCACCTTGCACGTGTCACCCAGGCCAGGTGCAAACACAGCCCTGCCCCAGCACAGCCCAGTGCTGTTCCATGGAGGGCTCTGGGGTGTGCAGCTGGTTACGCTGCCAGGACTGAAGACAGAGCCTATAACTGCCCAACTCAGGTGGGGACACTGGAAGTGCTTCAGGGAGGTATTTCGTAACTTTTTCAAGCTTAAGAATAACAATCTCAAACCTTTCCAACTATGGGTAGCTCCACAGATCCCCAGGTATCCGCTCCCCAGTGAAATAATCCTGATAGGAAGTCAGCCGTAATAACTCCTGCAACTTCAATGAGGAGAGGGACAGTTAGAGAAACATAGCATTGTTACTGACTTATTCACATTTTATACTTGTTTTACAAGCTGTTTATCTACCTCTCACTTACATATTTGCACCCACAGGAAATCTACCCAGTCTGAATAAACATAAGGTCAGGCAAGTAAAAAAAAGAGGTTAACAATACAGTTTGGACAGTAACAATCTTCATTAAATCTACAGCAGGATTTTGTGTTTAGCCCATCTTGTACAGAACAGATAGACCACTCCACGTGGGTACCTTTTGCTTAGCTGACCCCTCACCTCTGCAGTCCTTCTCACCTTTCGTTTTCAAACGGGGAGAAGAAATAAATGCACGATTAGTGTGGCACCCACTACCTGGAAAGCTTTCTTGTCATACCACAAATCAACCCTCACTACTGAATCCATTATGCAGTTGGCCCAAGCTCTTAAATGCAGCAGGAAACACTTCATTCTTTATGTATCTCCTTATTGTACTGGAGACAGCTTATTTTATAAGCAGTAAATCGTGTACATTTGTTCTTGTTTCAGACCACACATGCAAGCTCCAGTGAGACCGGGTGGGACACAATAGCTTTTAGATCTGCTCCCAGCAGCTGAAAGGGCAAGCAGCCTGGGTTCAGGGGAAGATATCCAAACAACACTTCTCTTTGCAACAACTAAAATACCATTCTCGCTGAGCTAATGCCCCCATTAGCCCTTATGGCCTCCAGCAGCTGCACCATTAGAGTCTGAAACGACTGCAGGAGCAGCAACACAAATTGAGGCAAAATACTGACAGTTCAATAGATGTTTCACATGTTGCTTTGATGTCAGCTGGTAGAAAGCTAAAAGGGAAGAATGGAGGGTGCCTGGAGCAATGCATTATACTTCAGCAATTGGAAAAAGCCTAACTACCAGCAACCTCATTCTAGCTGAGCTGCAGAAGGGCTTGCTCACTCTTTCTGCACTTGTGCAGGGTGAGTAATAATAGAAGAGCTAGAACTGTACTAAGATTATACATGACTAGAATCATAACACTTAGGGTGTGTCCTGTCCCCAAGCTCAGAGGCCATGATGGAGCCAGACCCTCCTCTGGGTCAGGGACCTGATGGAGCAGGACCTGGCACTCAGCACAGTCACCGCTCGGCCGCAAGGCTGGAAGAACAACTGCCCCAAACACACCATTAACACAAGACAGCTTTGTCTTGCTGGTGTCCTGCTCAGAAACCAGGAAGCTGTCGGGGTTTGGGCCACAGAAAAGGCCCCGCTCCACCTCTTCCTTTTTTAAGAGTCAAACTGAGACACAACAACGTGCAGTCTCACCCAAGGGCTGCTCTCGCAGGGAGCACAAACCCTTCCTGTGGGCTGGCTGCTCCAGGGCCAGCGGGAGGAGCCCCACAAGAGCAGGCACTGCACTGTGAGGGCTTCAAGAGACAAAGCTATTTTACATGTTTACAACAAAAAGATGTACTTTGCCGAAATTTTACAAGCTGAGAGTAAGCCTGGCTTTGCACAGGTATAATTACCAAATTGTAACCTGGAACTCTTACAGCAGAGCACATAAAGTTTTGTATTTACTGTAAAAATTCAGTTAAGAGTTTCTCGAGAGGAAAAAGAACAGCATAAGGTGTTATTAAATAACTTGATGCTGTTGTGTAACATCACCGAGAAGTATAGTCATTTTTAATCAGTGACTGTATGAATGAGTTGAATGTTACAGCACTAAAGGGTGAGGGGAATGGCTAACTCCACACAGGAAAAGATCTTGTTTTCTAAAAATCAATATGCTAAAATGACAGTTGTTTGTCATCAGCTCAGTTGGTTAGAGCACGGTTTTAATAAAGCCAAGGCTATGGGTCTGATCCCTGTATGGGCCATTCACTTAAAAGTTAAACTTGATGATCCTTGTGGGTCCCTTCCAACTCAGAATGCTCTGAACTCTGTGAACACTTACGTGCTTATAAAAATAAAATGCCTTAGTCATCTGCCTTCCCCATGTAGTGGCTTTCAGTACAGAGAAGGCAGAGGCTCGATACCATGGCAAATTATGAAGCTAAGAAAATAAAATCTGGACATTCCAACAAGTATAAAGTGTAGCAGCTTGAAAGAAAAAAAAAAAAAAGAAGAGTTCATCATTTTGGCTAATAAAGGTGAGAAGGATTCAGTGAGAATGGACCTCACAGTGCAGTAACCAGAGAATGCAGTGAAATACAAGAAGGGCTGGGATAGCACATATTATTATAATAATATAGAGTAGTTCTATCCCATTATAGCTACAGTTTCAAACAAGTCCTGTCTAGCTCTCCAGAGGCAGGAAAAGTCTGTGCTGTGTCACAGGAGCTCCTTGGCAGGACTGGCACGTTTCTCACGGAGCCAGCACTTCTCCTTCTGGTGAATCCCTGCTCTGGGAGCCGTGTAATCCTTGTGTCCCAGCAATGCCCCCCGAGAGCAGCACACCCCACACCTCACAGCTCAGCCCTGACTGCAGCAGACCTGACCTGGCCTCGGGGCTGAGCCAGCTGCCAGGGAAAGGAGAGCCCCAAGGAATTAGGGCACAGTCTCCCCTGGGGCTGAACAGCAGCGGCTCCCAAAGCAAATACTCATCTACCAAGGCACAGCTTGGCTAAGAATCACTGCCTGATAAACTTAATGACAGGAACAGCCAAATTTTATTCTCAGGTCTTTAACCTTAGTGTGTTTGCACGAAGCAAGCTGTTCCTGCTATTTCTCCAGCTGACAGAGGGCTTGTAAAGCACCTGGCACATTTAAATGGCAAAGTCCTGACAACTTTACCAAGGCCTCAGGTTCTTTAAGAAAAAGTACCATTGTGAGAACTTCTTTTCCCTGTAAATGCACTACTAGACAGAGCATTTATGCCATCCCAGAAGGTGGTGATTAAAGGTACAGAGAACAATGGATACTAAATGAAAATCATGAGCAAATTTTCTCCCAGTAAAAAAAAATCCAATACTTTCATTAGTATCAACAAATAGTAAACACAAAACTAATCAACTAATCCTCCAGTTTCATCCCTTTAAAACACTCCCAGAATGAAGCAAGGTGAGCTCAGTCCCTGGGAGCACTGGGTAGTTCTGTGCCTGCAGGTTGGCACCCAGAGCCCCAGCACCTGAACTGGGGTTGGCATGGGATGTAATCACCATCACACTGCTCTGTTCAGGGTCTGCACTGTGCCCATGCACTCCAGCAGGGCAACACCCAACACGTGTGTGTGTTTGAGGTGCAAGAGGCAGTTTTCTGAGTGGATCAGGACCACCGAGACCTACAGCTCTTAAATCCTCAGCCAAAGAAAGTCCCCTGTAAGTTGGAGAGAGCCCCTGACAACTGGGCAGGCACACAGAGCTGTCTTTGTCCCTGCTGCTGCCAGAGAGAGCGATAGCACATCCCCTGTGCACGCAGTGGGGACAGAGAAGGGGCTGTGTCATCAGAGTCCCTCCAGCACCAGGGCAGGAGCCTCGCGGGGGAGAAGGGCTCAGCTCTCCCTCTGCCCTGCCCGACAGCTGCCAGGAAAGTCCATCCCTTAATCCAAGTGACATGAAGAACAGATAACTGGTGTCAACATCACATGCCTGAGTGCAAACCAGCAATTGTACCACATAGTTCCACTTTTACGATCAACAGCCTCCTCCCTCTCCTCCTTATGGGGCTCCCAAGAGAACACCCCAGTAGTGCCCGGTGGATCCACAGGACACAGGATACAAACATTTTAATGCAACACACACTCATTTGTGCAAAATGCAACACAGAATCAAAGTTTTGCCTATTTAACCACTTGTGGAGTTTCCACCTTCAAGAGATGATACAGTTTAGTGTGGAAACACAAAGTTACAGCTACCAAGTAACTGCTAGGTACTTCAGGTGGGGTAGGACAGCGGGTGACAAAAACCGGCTTCTTTGGACCAACACTGAAGTAAAAGATCATTTTCTGTTGCTAACTGAGGATTCTAGTGTAATTTCAAGGACCTTTTAAAACAAAATTTCAAGTGGAAATTTCATTTCAGTTCACAAAGTAACTCCAAAATGAAGCAACACTGTTACAGCTGTGAGGCAGAGGATGTGGGCACCTGCCCCACATGCCCAGCACTCCATTCAGCACTGATGTCTCTGGAGTGGTTTCACTCCAACCTGTGCCAAGGCTCTCGTGTGTTAACACACTCATCCTTTGGCTCTGCAATGCAGCTGATGAAGTGCAGCCCTGCAGAGCTGCTTGAGCTTGGAACAAAGAGCTGCTGGGCCTTTATGAGATCCAGTTTCTATTTTGAAAGCTCACTAAGTGATTTCCTCCTGTGTGATCTCTCTGCCTAACCCACAACATCTGCAGGAATGAAACGTGGACCTCAAATCAGTTAAAAAAATTGAGGTGCCCAGCACTCAAGTCAGCAGCAATTAATTGTACCTTGTCATGGCACAAGATGTTCCTAAAGATATCTGTCCTATGTGGGGCAGTTCTTACAAATATAAACAGGTTACAACACAAAGTTAACTTTCTTTTTTTTAAGACTGCAGTGCACAGTCTCTGTTATGAGCGAATGTGGCTGCACATGAAAGTCAAATGTCTGAAGCAAATCAACCATCTCAGAAAAGAGGGTTTAAAACCCTATACGAAGGCAAGAGGAGGGAGAGGAAATGAAAACCAGGATCTGTGTTTTAACTTGCCAAACTTTTTATCTAAATGCTGTTAATATATGAACTACATATTCAACTCAAATGTATTGAAAAATATGCTGGACACCACAAACTCACCTGAAGGTATAAGGGCTTTCAAACCTGATTTCATGTGTTTTGGTGAGGCTTTTCTGCTTATCAAACAATAATACCTTTGTCATCTTTGTCCCTGGTACTACTAAACATCTATTTAGAGTGCTGCTCTGGTTCTGTGGCACTGCTGGGATAGTGCCCTGCTGCAGTGGGAAAAGATGGGGGTGTTGAACCTCCACCAAACCCCCCCCCCAGCCAGGGCTGCCCACAGTTAACTGGGTGCATGTGTGTGCGTGCCAATAAAACACCAAATTGAAATCTGCACGACTGGCAGCTTGCAGAGAGAGGAACATTTCCATGGCTGCTCAGCAGCTGAGGATATTCAGAATAGGGCATGACTGGATTTAACAGAAGCAACAAAAGAAATCCATCCTCTGCCCACTCTTTTTTTTTTTTTTTTTTTTTTTTTTTTTTTTTTTTTTTTTTGACAGTGAGGAAGGGAAGGAAGTTGTCTCATCTCTGCTAAACCAGCCTGAAACACAAAAGACTCCCATGCTTCTTCCTTTCCAGCAAGATCATCCTTAGTCAGCAGGAAACACCCCAGTGCAGGAGCCATTCTAACCAAGGCCACGAAGGTCTCCCCTCAGTGACGCCGTGGGTGACTCAGCTCAGCAGCACAGACCTGCCTCCCACAGCACACAGAGAAGGACCTGCTTCCTGCAGCCAGAGCAGGATCAGACCTTTTTTGTCCCAAGAATCTCTGGATTATGGTATTCACAGTATTACTCATGTCACAATTAAGTGTTCCTTTAAAAGTAGGAGAAAAGAATTAATCACAGACACAGGGTTTAGGCAAAGTGGAATGATGCAGAATGTTCAAACTACTCCATTTCTTAAAAGATATGTATTTGCATAAGAGCACAGAGGGGGTGCCAACAATGCATTCAGTGGGCAGGTCTGTGCAGCAGAGCAGATCCATTCCATTGGATCGCTGATCCCTTTCACGTTTCCAAAGGCCTGGTGTGAACTTGATCCAGAGCTACATCTTTATTAGCAGAATGTTTATTTTGTGACCTCATCTCAAAGGTCAATATTCCAAGCTAAGCTTGAGGAAGGCCCTCACTGGAACACACTTCAGCTGCCTGTGACTCAGTGTTCCCAATTGTACCCACCATACCATCCACAGGACTTAGGAATCAGGACTTTCATGGAGATGAGCTTCACAAAGTGTAATAAAACCTAACATAAAAACCCCAAACTAATAAAATCTGATAATTACAGATATAATTCACACTCCACCTGAAGAAATAACGTACTGAAGACAACAAAACAAGATAGCCTTCAGCACTTATTATTTTATTGCACTCATTTTTGTACACACTATCAGTTATTTCCACACCATTTTATTTACACAGAATCAAGATTCTGCTACTTTAATCATTCACTACTACTTAAATAATACTATCAGTGAATTGGCTGCTTTATCAGTTAAACTGGTAACCAGGGTATCAGTGAACTCAAGCTTTTATCAACATTAACTCTGAGATGAAAGCCAGCAACAAACAGATTGCACTACAGGTTAACCACCACTGGTGACTCTCTTGTCTGCATCTGCCCTTGTCACTAAGGAGCAGTTCACAGGCCACATTCTTCTCCATCCTCCCAACACCTCCACCTCATCAGCTGAGAGCAGGCAAGACTGAATGAGGCCAAGAGGGCTGGTGTGATTCACAGTGGGAGGACACTGCTCCCCCCCAGTGCCCTTTACACAGACACCAGGAATTGCCACTTCCCAGCTCTGGGAGAAATTCAGAGCTTCTATCTATTGCTTGAACCTGCTGCTGTGTTTTGTTTGTTTGTTTAATTCGTTAGCAATATACAGCAGAGATTATAAACAAGCACCATTCTCTTCTAAAACATACACCTCACACAGTTTATAGAAAATGTATTTTTATTCTAAAGCATGGGAATGAACAGCTGCACTACCTCAGACAGTGCCCTAAGGAATGACACCATGTGTTCTCCTTTCAGCTAACCAGGCAATTCATGCAAAAGCATGTAAATGTTTATACACACCCAACACAGGAGTTACTGTTGCATTCAGTATTCTTTGCAAGTATAGGAGGACGCTGGTGAAGTGCTTGGATGCTATTCCCTCCCTCTTCCCATAGTAGAAGTTTACCAGAGAGCTATGAAAGGTATGCATTGCACAGCTGACTCTTCAGATTTCTAAACTGAGCCCTTTTTTCCTTTTCCCACATCCCCTCCCACCCAGGGACCAGCAGTGCCCAGGCAGTGCCCACAGACCGAGTCAGCCTCAGGTGAGTGCCCGCCTGCTCCGCTGCCCTCTCTGCCTCTTCTCAACAAAGTCTGTGTGCAACTGCTTCTCAACACCATCCTGCGCCACAAAACTCATGGAAACGCTGATACTTTTTGCTCTGCATGTTAAGGAATATCCCAGTCATACCCAGGGTTAGGCTTTGACTGATGTAACGGATGTTGTGGAGCCCCTTTTCACAATTCCTGATTCTGTCAGTGAAGCTCTACAAACTAGAATCTTCACTGGTTCTTCATCTCCTCCATGGGAAAGGGGAATCACCAGCTCCCACTGCAGCTCTGCCCCACTGAGATCCTGCCAATGTAAACACCTCCCCAGACCAAGGCACAGAGATGAGACTGAGCTGCTGGGCTTGCCTGCCTTCACTTCCCACCAACTGAAGTAATAAGAGATCAAGAGTCACATTTATTACCACAAGAAAGCAGAAACTTGCCTTATATTGCTGGAAAAAAAGTCATCATTGAAGATAAAGGCCAAATGTCACATCCTGACATGAAAGCACAACTCCCCAAAATTCTCATGGTCACTTTGCAGTTCCCAGCAATCAAGCCAGTTTGATGCCTTAACCACCTTTTATAGCATTTCTCAAGCTTTTGCTTTCTGAAAAGTTCTTGTAAATGTTTTTGTCGATCAGTGTATTTTGTTTCCATCTCTGACCATCTTGACAGCTCTTTTCACTCTCAATAGTCCTTACACTTGCAATGACTACCCAAAACCACCAAACTTACACAGCTATGCCAAAAACTTCCCCTTTGAGATACCGAGAAGCCACTGACACGAAAGACAAAGCGGTAACAAACTTTGCAGATGGTCTCAGTTTCGGAGGCTCTGCCCTTGCACACACACTAAATGTCCCTCTCCCTTTCCCACAGCAAGTCAAACCTAATGGATCACACACTTGCTTCCCACATCCCAGCAGTCTTGCCTTGTCTGGGGCAGCCAACAGTTCCTACTTACATATCCCAACGATAACCGAGGGCGTGTGTTCCAGTCGCAAATAGAAGAGAAGATTGTAAAAATTGAAACAGATCAGAGAGAAGCATAAGATGACAGAAATCCATTCTTGTAGTCTCTTTCCTGTTGGAAAAAAAAAAAAAAAAAAGGAAAAAAGCATGTTTTACTTTTATCCAAGAAGACATTTTGGAGTCTGAAATAATACAGACAGACCATTCTACTGCCTGCATGACTCGCTCCATTTGTCTGACAGGGAACTGAAACAGAAACTTATTTATCCATGGGAGGTGCACTCATTTTGTTAAATCACATTCTTCTTCCCTGAGCCTCCACTTAACCCCTTGCCTCTGCCCTTGCCCAAATAACAGGGACAAACTAGATATCATCTCACATTGTCCTAGTTTCCTTCTCCCTGAGATTGCTGGCATAATGTTCCTCCTTTTCTCAATTTGCATTTCATCCAATATTCAGTGTTGCTGGAATGGCTGAATCTGGGAACAAATTTCTGGCCTCAGACGTATTTAAATCTCCTCGTGATCTGTAATATTTACAAGCTCTGAGATTTTAAATAAAGCTGTTGCACTAACAGGAAAAAGCACCATCCTGTATTTTGGTGGCCCTGGAGTGACTTGTCTAACGTTGCAAGTGTACCCCCTGAAGCTCCTCACTGAACTGCTGCCTTGTTTTTGCCTTCCTGCTCCCAGGCAAAGGCTGGGAACTCTCAGCCACTCTGAGATGACAAAGGACAGAATAAGCAAAGAGAAAGAACTGGCACAAATTCTCTCCTGCACCTTGCTGTACTATTTTGTACCTCCATAAAAAAATCATTAATGAATATAGAAAGGGAACAGGCAGATCAGAGTACAGTAACACTTTGAATATCAGATTAGCAGCAGAAAGCTGCTGCCTGTTCATCACTGCTGGATCCTCACGAGGCTCCGAGGCCAAGAGCAGGGGATGCTCAGGGTGAGGCCCATGTGGATTAAGGAATCAGGAACAGACCTTTAATGCCCAAGGCCAGGCAGGAGATCTGAGCTGCCACCGTGGCCAAAAGGGCCCCGGGCTGCAGTCAGCTCTTGACATGCTCAGGGTCAGCCAGCACAGCCTCCTCCTGCCCAGGGCTCCCCAGAGCAGCCCCTTCCACACTCCTGCTGAGGCAAAACCACACCCAAGGAACACTGAGTGAGGACTCCAGGGAGGTGCACGTGCTCTCCCAGGCACACTCAGGCCTAGCATGTGTTCAGGACAAGAGCTTCTGTCCTACTCCTCCTCCCTCCTGACCTACTGCCTGATCAAATTTCTCCTCCTAAATGCTAAATCAAGTCCTCCCTCTCAACCGTACCACACAACAAACAGGGAAGTAGGAACATAAAAGGAGGATCAGAATTACCTCCAATGTGCCTACAAAGCAATATTTGAAAGCGTGGACAAAGACTTTTACAGGCCAGTTTTGCTCTAGAAGGACCCCAAGTATATAAATCAACATCCCCTGCAGCAGCAGAAGAGAGAATCGTAAAATTAAATTAGGACACGAGATCAGCCATATTTGACAGCAGCATCAGGTGGCAATGTGGGCGATTCTATAAAGAGATCCCTGGAGTAATTAAAGTAAGAGTTAATTAACACTCGCTTCCTGCATAAGAAAACCACACCCTGATTAGAGCAGCCAAGTGGGTACAATTAGCTGACTGCGGGAAATGAGGCTCCTCGCTGGCAAGTCCCCTGAGCTCAGTGTGTGCAAACACCTCTGTACTCTGAACACCGGGATCCCAGCATGGCTGTGGAGATACCTGAGTCCAAAAACGCAGCCTCAGCTCTGCACTGCAAAGGCAAATCACTCAAGGAGCTGAGTCAGCACCAATAACTTGTGTTTAAAGGGCACTCAAATTTAGAAGCGTGTCCTGCCTGAAGGAATGAGGTGACAAAGCCACAAAGAGTGTGCTTAAAGGAATCAGGAAGATATTCCAGTCATACTCACTCTGCACAATCAAATGTAATCCCTGCTCTAATGAATTCAGAAGTTGGACATCATGTGCTTCCTCCATAATACATATCCTGACGTTGTTTATGTAAATTATTTATGTAAGGCCAGAAAAAACGTGTGCATCCAACACATCCTCACAGCTTTCTGCCACACTATCACTGCACATGTCCTGCTTCACAGATTGCCCAAGAATCTCCCTCTGCAGCCAAGGATAAGGAAAATGAGTTGTTTGGGGAGGAAAACCTTTTCCTCATGAGCCAGTCAGGGATTGCTTTTGTGTAAAGCGGGAACCAGACCCAGCTGGACCAGAACTGTGTGTCCAGGCGTCGCACAGCACCTTCTCAAGGCAAACAGGAGGTGACCAAAACCAGCTGAAATGGGCAGACTTGCCCCAAACAGTCAGACAAACCAACAAAGGCCTCGGTTTCCTTATCATTGCTTGGCTCTGGGTGAGTAAGAACCTACTTGTACAGGAATTGCCTTGTGTGAGCTGAGCTCAGCTGACCTGCTGGAAACCACAGAGAGCTGAAAACGTGTCTTCCCTTTCCTAATCCCTCTCCTGCAAATGGATTCACTGGGAACGGCAGGAAGACCCAGCACTGCTCACACTGTGAGCTAAACACAAACTATGCCTAATTATAAGGAGTTTGCAGCTGTTTCCACAGCATGATCGAACAGTCATACAATAAGCACTCAAACGACAAATTGAAGCCTGTTTGATGCGTACCACGTTCCAGGAAGACCAGAACAGGAATTCCAGCATCCCTCCGCCCCTTTCTGAGGGGCCAGGCCTGGAGATCTCAGAGCAGCTCCCTGAATGCTCGTTCTGCAGCCAAAGCTTCTATCGTTACCTTATGTAGCGACCAGACCCGCTACCAGAAGGAAAGCCTCGCTTTTTGTATGCCAGCTTTTAAAGAGAACACCCGCCCCCGCCCCGTTCTGGGCCGTTTCTGGTTCGAAACGCTCGGGGCCGCACACCCGGCCCGGTCCCAGCGCTCCCGGGAGCCCCGCGCCGCCCGGGCCGGGCCGGGGGCGGCAGCCCCGGGGACCCGCCCGGCAGGGCCCGGCCCATCCCCGCCCCTCGGGGCTCCCGGGGCCGCGCCGGGGCGGGCCGCGGTGCCTCGGGGGGAGCCGGGCCCCGGGGGGAGCCACCCCGAGCGCCCGGCCCGAGGGCCCCGCCCGCTCTCCCGCGCGGCCTCACCTGGCGAGTAGAGCTCGGCCAGCTCGCGGGCCCCGGCGTGCTGCGCGCCCCAGCGCCGCCCGCCGCCCTCGGGCTCCTCCGGGGGCTCGTCCCTGGGCGCCGCGGCCGCCGCGCCGCTGCCCGCCATGTCCGCGCCGCTGGGCGCGCAGGGCCCGCGCTCGGCCCGGCCGCGTCCGCAACGGGCCGCGCTGCGGCGGGGCGGGCGCGGCGGCCCCGCCCACGGCGCGCCCCGCCAATCGCCACCTCGGCCGCGCGCCCCGCGGGCCAATGGGCAGCGCCGCCCCGCGCGCAGCGGCCAATGGCGAGGCGGCACGGCCCGGGCGCAGCAGGGACGGGGCCGGGCGGCGGCCGGGCCGGGGCGGGGCGGGCGGGCCCGGGAGGAGCAGGGCGGGGCCGGGCGGTGAGGGGCGGCTCCGGGCGGGCCGTGCCGGGCGGGGCGATGCGGGGCGGTACCGGCAGTCCCGGTTCCGGGCCTTGCGGGGTGGACCCGGGCGGTCAGTTCTGGGCGGTTCCGCATCGTGCGGGGCGGTGCCCGGCGGTCTCGGTTCCGAGCCGTGTTCCCGGTGCCTTGCGCGCTCCCCGCCGATGCGGGGCGGTGTTCCCGCAGCATCCCCCGCGACAGTCGCGACAATAAACACACCGCCGGTGCAGAACTAGACAGTCAAAATCAAAAGAACCCATATATTTAATAATTAATGCAATTATTGTGCAGATAAAAAGGAACCATCTCAAGGGAGCATGCTATGCCTGAAAGTTTGTATTGGCACAGTGTGAGTACGGTCACAGATGAAAAACTCACAATAGCATGTGGTGATTCATGTGCTCTCATTTGAAGCACGTTTTTGGGAGCGTTTCCCGAAAGACCTCCAAGGTGTGTTGGTGATCTTGGTTTGTCAGGGCAAAAGGGCTATCGGGAGGAAGGAAAAGCAGCAAATTGCTACCAAAGTTGGGCTTTGCATCGACTATCAAATTCTCTTGGAAAATGGTTGTTTTGCCTTAGTTTCGCCCTGACCAAAGCCACAATGTCAGCAACGTCAGCGGCTCTCACCTCACCTCAGTGTGACGGGACCATCGAAGGGAAGGTTTGGTCCTTCCCTGGAGCCAAACCAGCGCACAGCTGGGTCACTGTTCCTTGTGATCCTCCTTCCCTGGGGATGCGGGAGAAGCGGAGGGTCAGTGCACAGGCTCGGCCCGGCTCTGCTCGGCACGACTCGCTTAGAGCTGACCCGGAACACGCCCAGATCGCACCTGGAACACCCCGGGAACACCCCGGGAACGCCCGCCTGGAACGCCTCCGGAGCACCCCGCTAGGTGGCGCTCCAGGTTCGGCCACGGTGGCGCTGCAGGGCCGGGGAGTGGGCGGGGCCATGGGCGGGGCTAAGACATTGGGCGGTGGCGTTTAATGGGCGGGGTCGCGGTAGTGGGCGGTCCAGTGGGCTGGGCCATATCGGTGGGCGGGGCCCGGGGTGCCGGTGCGGTCCCGGTCCTGCCGCGCCCCCGCCCCGCCGGGACTGGCCGGGACACGGGGACACCGCGAAGGGCCGCGGTGCCGGAGCCATCCCCGAACAGCGGAGCTTGGCGCGCTCCTCACTGGACCCCTCCCCTGAGCCCGCCCGCCCCCCGCACTGGTGCCGCCCGGCACGGCCCCGGCCCCTGCGGCCCCGCACTCACATCCCCCGCGGGTGCCCGCAGCCCCGGGCCGCCTCAGCCCCGCTCCCCCGGCCCCGCCCCGCCGTGCCCGCCCGAGCCCCGAGGCCCTGCGGGAGCAGCAACTGGGGCCGCTCCTCGCCGGGCTCTCGCCGGCCTGGGAAAGTGTCAGTGGGTGGCGGAGATGGAACAGCCACTCCCACGGCTCCCGTCCAAGGCCGTAAATGCGAAGGTGGGGAGATGACAGGGACCGAGGAGCATGAGCAGGACGGGACACCTTGGTTACTCCACCTGGCCCCCCGTCACCCAGCCCAGCCAGGTGACACAGACCAGCCCCGGCGCTGTTCCACTGCCAGCACTCACAATTGACAAGCCCGAACTGATTCCCTGGCAGCCCCGCTTTCCCCGTGGTGCTCTACACAGGACGAGAGCAGATGGAAAACAAGTATTCGTACAGTCTAGAGCACAGATCTTTAATGCTTTTAATAAAGAAAAAAATTTCCAATTCTCCACTCAAGCCCATTCCCCTCCCAGACTTCCTTGTTCTGTGTTGCCCCGGCCATACACCCCATGGAGTTCCAGCTACCTCTCCTGCAGCCTCAGGACCTCGGAATAGATCCCCTCTTTCAGAAATTTCTGAAAGGAATAATCGAGTTCTGTTCCTGGGAGCTTCTGACACTTGGCAGGGTACCCTGAAAGGATAGGATTCCTCTTCCCCTGATGGATCTTTCAAAAGCTTACACAAGAGATCATTAATACACGATCTGTACCAAATTCATCAAAGCAGGAGGCTGTGATTACCTAGGAAATGTCAGACAACTACAGAGAACTTCTGGAAAGTTAGTGGACTCTCTCTGCCATTTTTATTGCTGTGTAAGATACAAAGTCACCTCTCCCTGTCCCTGCTCAGACTGACAGCCCACATCTTGCCAGCAAAACTGCTCCAGCACGGACTCCCTCTGCCGTGCAGGACAGAGACCATGGCTTCTGCTCTGTCACTGTTCCCTTCCAGGGTCCTTTGTGTGCTCTGGCTCTCCCTCCTTTCATTCCTTTGCAGAGCCCCAGAGTGGGTGCTCTGACCTCAAATTTGCTCTGGAAAATTTTCCGTGTGGTCAGGGAAGGTATTTCGCTCATGTTGTCCCACCGGTGCCAATCTCCAGGTGTCGTCTCCGTGGCTCTTGTCAGGGCAAAGAGCAACGTGCAGATAAAGGGGGATTGAGCAACCCAGCACTGCAAAGGCCAAGCCTGCTGGGTCAGAGGTGAGCAGAAAATCAGCAGAAGACCAACAAAAACCCGAGCATCACCATGTCACATGGGAACAGGATGAGGGAGCATTTGGGGGGGGGAGGGTTCTAGTCTGTAACAAAAGAAGTGAAGGAGTCCAGGAGACATGGCCTGGGACCGCCTGGGGAGCTTTGGGCCCTGGGACTGCCAGACAGAGCATCCAGCAGCGGGTTCAGGAGGTGGAAAGCATGTGGCAATCGTTTTTTATGTTAAAATGAAGCAAAGTGTCGAGCCTGGTCTAAGAGCTGGGGCAGACAGAAGGAGAGCCAACCTCTCCCCAAGTTGGGACATTGTCCCTGTCTGGCATTTTGTAAGAGTAAGTGGAGAGCAACAGATTCAAACCTGGCCTCTGCCAGGTACAACTTGTGAGTTGTTGTTGGCGCATGGTGTGCAGCTGAATAAAGAGGGACCTGGGGCTAGGAAAGCAAAAGAGAGCACTCACCATGCCCAGAAATAAATTTCAATTTTACTTCTCTATTTTGCAGCCTTTATTGCAACACTACTTAAGTCAGACTTTTAGGCAAGGTCCCCTCCTACCCCCCAGAGACCTTCCCACACCACCTCTGTGCTCTCTTCCCACCCCACCCTATTAGCAGGGACACTCTGCTCTGGAACCCCTCACTTCTCCTCCAGCTCCCCTCCAACACCCACAGCAATGCCCACAGCACCCCGGGCATTGCTGCAGCTCTCAACTTCTGGCATCACCTTCCTTTCCCTGTGCCCCAGCTCTGCCCCTCTGTGCTGTTCCAGGCTGCAGCCCTGTGGCTGAGCAGCTTCAGTGTGATGCAGCTCTGATCTTACTGACCTGATAAGAGCTACTGCAAGGAAAATAATAATAAAAATAATAAACAGGACAAAACTGCACCAAGAAGCATCAGAAATTTCAGCCAGCCTCTTTGGACAGCATGACCCTCAGTCCACAGACCTTCTGATAAACACTTCAGTGTTTGAGCCATCACCACTAAACTAACAGCATCCCCCTCAAAGCTGGTGTCATTCCAGGGACAGCTGCTGCAGACCTGGATCGCATGAAATGGAAAGCTTGCAAGAAATCCTGGAAAAGAAGACAATTTCCAGGAAGAAAATGCCTCTGCAATGCTTTACTGTAGGTCTGATGATGGAGCTGGAAAGTTGTGGCTTCTACAGCACAAAAGGCAAACTGGAGAGCAGAATTTAATTCATGATAAAGATGAGCAGTGAGGATGGGATTCTTCCCTCCACCTTTTCACCACGGTGGTCTCCTCCTGTTCCCCTCCTCATGTCTGTATTGTTTCACCCATGAATGTAGAGGAATCTGGATGCTATTGCATCAGATTTTTTTTTCCCTCGAAAATGTTATGTTCTTACTAAGAAATTGGTGAGTTATGCTGTCTCCTTCCTCAGCTGAATAGTTCTGAAAAAAAGAATTCATGAAATCACTGGTAGGAAGGAGCTTTTCACAGAAGTGCTGCTTTTCTGTTGAAAATGGCTCTGCTGAGAGACAAGCTGCAGAAGGGCTGCTGCCAGTGCCTGGATCCTTTCGCCAGGAATGTCTGCATCTCTTTTCCTATCTGAAGCATCTCTGAGGAGCTTTTCCAGGACAATTATTAGCAGCCTCTGCACATCTGTCCAGGCTGAACCAGGCACTCGCAAGGACAGAGCTTGGTGTGCCCAGACCTCTGCTCAATCCTGTGGTGCGAGCCTCGCTCTGCACCTGTTCCCATCTCAAAACCCCCACTTCTGGCCGTGCATTTGTTATAACAAGTGCAGAAACAATTTAAAAGAGACCAGACTTAGCTCAAAACCTGCTTGCCGAATGCTGGGGTTTTGGATAAGTGGTTAGTCCCGCCAACAAAGTTCCCATGAGAAGCTGAGAACGGACGTTGTCTCCATGAGAGTGGATGCTGGGATTTGAGGTGAGCTGGAGGAAGTTTAAAGAGATCCAGGTACAGCGGGGATGTGAAGGGGAGAAAGGAAGGAGGGGACAAGCTGGGCATCCAACCTGAATTACCACCCAGCTGCCATGTGATCCCGGTGACTGCGGGATTACTCAGCACTGGCCGGGAAAGCAGGTGTGGGCCACACCATCCCTGATAGAATCTGTTTCACATGACACTTGCACAGGCATTTTATTTTGTTAGGGAAGATCAGCCCAGGCAGGAACACAACTTTCTGCTGCCGAGCAGCAGAGAGTAGGGCAGAAATTCGAAGAGGGCAAATTTAGATCTCCAAAAACATCTTGAGAAGGTGTTCGGGAATTTTACCAACCAGCTTTAACATTTGATTTTAGCCAACGACTGGCCAAGAGAGACCAGCCATGCACTAAGCAGGTCACCTTCTGCCTGTGAGCAGGAGACCTTCTGCCTGAGGGTCCCTGAGACAGTTTGGAGGTAGGAAGCACATGAGACTGATTTTAAGAGTTCGGTTGGAAGGGCCAGTTAGGGCAGCCACTGGATGTAACTGCCAGATCAGAATGCAGGATAAAGGTGCAGGATGAGGGAGTAAACAGCCAGAAGAACAAGCCCTGGCTCACTGCAACTTGCCAGTATTTGCACCCAATACAGATGTTTGTATTTATGAAGGTATGGGCTCCAACTACAACCTCCAGACCCAGCTCTCTGGCCAGGCCCAGCTCTAATTTAATCTCTGGTGCCTTCACCAAAGATAAACTTGATAGATAAAGATGGAACTAGAAATATTTGAAGCCTGAAAACCTGTTAGGGGGCTTTTGTTATGGAAAAAAAAAAATCCTATTAAAACATGAAAAGAAAAAGCAAATAAAAAAAAAAAAAGTCCGATGATCCACTGAGTGATTCTTGAATTCTTCCTCTTTTCAGAGTTCTGAGGTTTGAACATTAAGAACAGTTGACTGTTTGAATCATATAATGCAATACCTGTTCCTCTGGCTTAACGTTACAATATTTCCCACACCGCAGGATTGCTTCACATTATTCTAAGAGGCAGTGTCATTTTCCCTGCAGTGCTGGGTCTTCTTTACTGAGGCGAGGACACTCCTACTTCCTTTAATTATATGTTTTGTTTTAAATTAATGTCCTTTATTCTGGGGATGAATCACCAGCTTGCAGACAGGTAAATGTGGGAGTAAGGGAGTGAAAATATAAGTTTGATTCCCAAGGTGGGTGTCTTTAATTAAAACGGACATCAAGATTCAGTCTTCCTTCCCAAACTTACCCCACAAATCAAAAAACTTTGGGCTCCACGTTCCCCTGCACGTCTCTCACTTTTCTCCTGAGCCACATCCTGCCCGGTGGGTCCCTTTTGGTTTCATGTGTGGATCCCCTATCGCATCTGTACCCTCACAGTTGCACCATATCCTGCAAAGCAAATACGCCAGGACAAACTTCCAGGGCCCCATCCCTGCACGAGGCGCTGGGGAGGGAGCGCTGGGTTCGCTGCACTGTGGATGTTCTCAGCGGCGAGCAGGGAGCCCGGAGCAGCGCTGTGCCCTGCTCCAGCTCCTCTTTGCTCGGCCCAGGGCTCGCAGCTGGAAAGCGGCTGTGTGCACGCCCCTGGGGACACTTCTGCCTGCCAGTGGGATTTACCAAAGCAAGCACGGGATGGAGAGTAACGGGATCCGTCTTTGGTTTGCAGCGTTCCCCCTGCTTTGCCAAAAGAACTCGGAAAAATCCCTCCTGCCTTGATTTCCCCGAGGGTGAAACGATACCCAGGGGGATCTGTGCCCCAGGCAGTGCCCCGCTCTCCGGTGTCAGAGCGGAGCCCAGGCCGGCTCGGCGGGGGCAGCAGCAGAGCCTGGCACACGCGTGTCCCCGAGGCCGAGCGCTGCCTGCCGCTGTCCCCGCCGGACCTGGCCGCGGCCAGCCCCGACCTCCCGCACCTGCGGGCCCTCAGCAGCCCCTCCCTCCCTCCTTCCCTCCCTCCCTCGCCGGGTGTGTTGTGGGCGGCCCGGCGGGCACCGCACCGCACCGCACCGGCGCACCCGCCCCGGGAGCCTCCTCCGGGGCCGGGGCCAGCAGTTGCCGAGCGTGCGGCGTGGCAGGCGGCCAGGCGGTGACGCGCCTGTTGCTATGGGATCCACCGCCCCTATAAATAACTGAGGAAAGGAACTTTCCTAAGTCAGAGACTTTAGGACACGGGACCCAGAACCAGATGGTCCGGAGGAGACGCGCCAGCCCCCGCCGCAGCTGCCGGAGCGGTGAAGCCCCGCCGCGCCGCAGGGACTGATCCAGCCCGGGTGGGCAGCGCCGCGGGGCCGTGCCCACGCCAGGGACTGAGGCAGGGTCTGGAGCCCCCCACCCCGACGGCGGCAGCTTGACCCTCTGCCGGGGGGGGCCCCCTGCGTCGTTTCCTCCTCCCCGCATCCCCCTTTGCTTTAATGCAACGCCTGGTGGCCTGGGACGCAGCATGCCTCCCCATCCAGCCGCCCGCCTTTAAATCCATGGAAGTGGCTAATTTCTATTACGAGGCGGACTGTCTGGCTGCTCTCAACAAGCTGCACCCGCGGGCGGCCGGGGGCCGCTCCATGACCGAGCTCACCGTCGGGGACCACGAGCGAGCCATCGACTTCAGCCCGTACCTGGAGCCCTTGGCATCGCAGCCGCCGCCTCCCGCGGCAGCAGCAGGGGGCAACTTTGAGCCTCCGTGCAGCAGCGGCGCCGGCCAAGATTTCCTTTCCGATCTCTTCGCCGAGGACTATAAAGGCAGCGGCGGCAGCAAGAAGCCCGACTACACCTACATCAGCCTCGGCCGGCACAGCCACCCCTGCGCCAGCCAGAGCCACAAGCCGGGGGGGCTGCCGGGCTGCTTCCCGCCCCAGATCGTGGAAACCAAAGTGGAGCCGGTCTTCGAGACCCTGGACTCTTGCAAAGGGCCCCGTAAGGAAGAAGGGGGCGCCGGGCCGGGACCGGGGGGCATGTCCTCGCCCTACGGCAGCACCGTGCGCTCCTACCTGGGTTACCAGTCGGTGCCGAGCGGCAGCAGCGGGAACCTGTCCACCTCGTCCTCCTCCAGCCCCCCCGGCACCCCCAACCCCTCCGAGTCCTCCAAGTCCGCCGCTGCCGGCGGAGGCTACTCCGCCGCCCCGGCGGGCAAGAACAAGCCCAAGAAGTGCGTGGACAAGCACAGCGACGAGTACAAGCTCCGCCGGGAGAGGAACAACATCGCGGTACGCAAGAGCCGCGACAAAGCCAAAATGCGCAACCTGGAGACGCAGCACAAAGTCTTGGAACTGACGGCCGAGAACGAGCGGCTGCAGAAGAAGGTGGAGCAGCTCTCCCGGGAGCTGAGCACCCTCAGGAACTTGTTCAAACAGCTGCCCGAGCCACTGCTCGCCTCCTCGCCTCGCTGCTGACCCCCGGCCGGGCGGCGGGGCGAGCGGAGCCGCCGGTTCCCGGCCCCGCTCCGCGCTCCCGGGGCCGGGGCGAGGGGGGGCGAGAGCCCGCGGCGGGCGGGCGGGCGGGGTTGGTTTTAATTTGTGTTGTTGCTGTTGGATTATTTTTTTCGTGTGTGTGTGTCTTTACAGACATGTTGGCGGAAGGCTCCGCCGCCGCGCGGGTTCTGAGCGGGGCCGGGGGCTGCGGGGGCGGGCGGCGCGGGGGGACCCCGGCCCCGGCCCCGGGCGGGCTCTGCAGGCTGCTGGGCGCTGGGGTTATTTAAAAGAGCGAGAGGAGAGCAAGGGCAAAGTGATGCAATCCTTTAAGCATGGCTGGGAATGCTGTGTACATGATGCAATCTCGTGTAACTGTCAGTCATGGATTGAGTAATCTGTTAAAGATGTTCTTACAGTTTTTTTTATTATAAAGAATAATCTATTTCTATAAGAAAATACATATGTATATTTTGGGATCTATGCATTCTTGCTACATTTGAAGCATTAATGAACAATTTTAATAAACTTTATGACTAGGTTAAAAAAAAAAGTAGCTTGTTTTATTTTGAAGGCACGTTTAAAGTTAGATTAAACACAGGGTTGAAATTCCAGCTGATTCTGGCTCATTGCTGTGTTCAGGGATAGGGATTTTTGTTGGTCTTTTAGCTTTCTCTGACTCAGAGAAAGGAAAAAAAAATCAACAACCAAAACCCCCAAGAGAAACCCAGCAAGGAGCAGAGCTGGAAGCTTTAGCCAGTTCTTGTTGCCTCATTTTATTTCCCCTAATCACTTGGTTTAGCTGCCGCTTGGGTGTTGTTTGGGGAGGAGGTGTTTGTGTTGGGGTTTTTTTTGCACTTCATGCTGTTCTGAACGTGTAGAGCAAGATGTGCTATCCAAACCATGACCAATCCTTGGCAAATAACACCAAGTTTGAAGTGGGAGGGAGGAAGAAAAAGGGAGGAAACTTTAAATGAGTTTTTGTTTGTGTTTGGGTTTTTTTTCCTTTACAGAGTTTCTATTCTCTATGATTCAGCATTTCTTATGTTTGTAGTTTACAGGAATAAACATGAGAAAGTAGCATTTCTGTTGGATGTCGGTAATTTCGGTCGTTGCTCAGGAAGCTCCCATGAGACCCCGCCAGGTGAGAGTCTCCTGAACAACCCCCTTCCCTTTGCTCTTGAGATATTTTTTTAAAAACTACAGATAGAATTCTCTGATGGAGGAGTGTTTGCTTCTGTGTGTGTTTGCTGGGGGCAAGTGATGGATAAGTGGGGGGTGGCAGAGGAGGAGGAAGTTTACAGCAGGCCAGAACTTTGTTTTGGAGAGATCCAAGGCTCTGCCTGCTGCTGGAACAGGTCAGCCCTGCTGGGGCTCCCAGCTCTGTTATTCCCCACTGTGTGCTCCCATGTCAAGGTCTGTAAGAAGTGCACAGTCTCAGGCTGGTTACGTGGAGGGAGTCGGGCAAATGATCACGTCTTACTCAGCATTTTCCATTTTCCTGTTAGGCCAAATTTAAACGTGAATTTTTTAGAACCAGATTCCCTGTGCCCTGGGAAAGAAACTCCTTAACTGCCTGTGCTCTGACAGCTGAGCACAAAAGGGGTCTCCAGTATAAAGACAGTGGCCTTGAATTTGCTCCTATACATTCCAGTACAAACAGCAGTGGGCTGCAGGGCAAATCTGCAATTTGCTGCTTGTTTCTAGTGTTTCTTTAAGCAAAACATGTTTTCTGCTGAAAGAACTGTTCTGCTTTTTTTGACTCTCAAGATCAGAGCCTCCTGCGGGTCCATCAGCTGGAGCTCTCCCTGACATTTGTTACACATTCCCTGCGCCCCCAGGAGCCGTGCCGTGGTGAGCAGGGCAGTGTTGGTCCTGATACAGATTTCCCCCCTTTGCTTTTTAATTTGTACAGTGCAGTTCAGCTGTTTTTATGAGACCCCGAAATAGATTTTCTTGGGTGAGCTCCTGCACCAGCATGACTCAAGTCCTTGCAGGCAAGATCGACGTTAGATCTTGTCTTGACTGTCCCTCGTGACAGTGATTACTGCAGCCTCCCGTGGCTGTTTATTCTACTATTCGTATAGTTACGAAACTTATCCACATCGTTAGATCCCATTTTCTTGTTGTGCTGTAGGCCATACAATGTTACCCAAAGTTACAAGCAGTGTTCCCAGTCAGAGCCCAGTGCTGCTGAAGGTGGAACTGCTGGAGGACTTAAGATGTTCTCAAATACCTTGTTTGCTTTTTTCTTTCTCTTTCTTTCTTGCTTGCTTTCTTGCTTTCCTGCTTGCTTTCTTGCTTGCTTGCTTTTCTTTCTTGCTTTCTCAACAACAAAGCTTCCAACAAGAGTTCAGTTTGTGGGGGCTGGAAGGCAGGGTAGATTAAAAGATAAGATGTACCGAAGGTATTTATATCTGTTTAAATAATAGTCCAGTTTTGGAGATAGAGCTCTACCAGGCATGAAGGAGCTAATCCCCATCCTCAGACTCTGCCTGCCACGGTGCAGGAGAGCCAGGGCAGTGTTGCTGCAATTTAAAGAATGATGTTTAAATTACTGCTCTATTCCAATGTATCTCCTAATTAGGATTACAGATTTCTCCTTCAGGAGGAACCTTGTGCAACAACGAGTTTTTTTGTCAGAAAGATGCAGTTACAGACAGGAAAACTGAGGACACAAATGCACCAATTTTACTCCAGTCTCACAAGGAATCTGTGAAGGAGTCAGAAAGAGAATTCCCGAATCCTTCATTCTTAATCTTGTATTACCCTCATAACTTACATTGTAGGAGCTTTGTAGCACATGGAGGTCATGAAATACCCTGCTTTCTAAACCAGTATGTGAAAAAGCCCCTGTAATTAAAATATCTAGAAAAAAATAGTATGGAAAAAGTAGTTTGGAAATGAATCTGAGAAAATTCCAAGCATAAAGTAGACAAAAGATTCCAAATACCTATTCTAATCGCAGTGGGGAAATTGGAAAATCCCTGTCCAAACAGTGGCTCAGCTCCAAATATTGATTTATTTTCCCATAACAAATAAGATTCTGCTGGCCAAGAGCAGGACTTAGGACGTCTGGGCTGGTCTCTGACAGGGTCTCCTGAGCTGCTCTTCCCAAAGCCACTCAGGACAGCTTGTGGTAGGATTGTGCAGTCCATGGGCAGGCAAACCATGCAGAGAAGTGCAGGCACCAGAGATCAGTTTTGAGTTTTACGGAAGTTTTTAAACAGCATTTCATTTGGGCTTTTTTTTTTTTTTTTTCCCCTTTCTTTGCAAATGATGTGTTACACTGGCTGATTTCTACAGGTCCTTCTTATTGCTACTGAAATAACAGAGTAGAAATCAGTCTGTAAGATCAAATCCCTGGCACCGACATCCCTGTTCCAAAGCACCTGGCACTGGTTTATAAGGTGTTTGAATTCAGTTGTACTTAGTTCTTCAAAAGGAGTCATATGTAGCATTTATAAAATATGTTTAAGAATACAATTATAGGTTTTTTAGTGGTTCTTCAAATTATTACTCTCTGCTTATCTGCCCAGAGTGTGTGCAACCCTGTGCAGCTCTGACACTGTGGTGTTGCTTTCCCACTGTTCCCACAGCCTTCCATTGGTGACTCCTGGAAGATGCAAGAAAAATTATGTGTCTTTCTATACTAATTGTTCCTCCTCTGTCAAATAAAATCACCCAAATTGCACCCAAGGGCTGTTGGATGGGAGACTTGATCACGTTTGATAACAGTGTGTTTTTTCCTCACTGAAATCCTGTAACAGCCTGAAATTAGAGCCTGAAAAAAGCTTTGTGCACAAAGTTTACCTTTGCAGTTGAATTGTGAGAACAACTGTCATTGATGGGGCATGTGTAAAAACATGAAGTTACTCTCACACTGGTTTTTAAGCAATGTTTCATTAGCTGTGACCAGAATAAAAGTCAATGCAACTCTGTATCTACTTTAATAAAGAGAAAAGCTGTATATGAGGCCAAATTACAAATCTTCTTGCATTTGCCTGTCATTCCAATGACACAAAGTGAGTCCAAAGCAGGGCTCTGCATTCGGTTTGGGCTGGATATTGGTGATTATATGGTGGATGGGGGGGAATGAATTCAGAATAGAATTTGATTCTAACTCTTTTTGCTCCCAATTTCTCATGAAAAAAAAATATTCCTTCTACTCTCCTGAGTGTTGGCTTTTTTCTCTTTACATCTTACACAAATGCTTAACAGTCAGAATTTTAGGGCAAACCTTGTATATTAATGCGAAGTGTTAAAAAAAAAGTTAAACATATACCTGGATGTTGAAAGGGTCCTAATATGTTAAATAAGAAATCTAAACAACACCAGTAATATACTTACTACTCCCAAAGAAACAATTATGTTCAAATTCTGAACACTTTTTTCAATCAATCAATCAATCAAGTAAAAATAAAACCGTGTGGTCAAACCATTAAATCTGTGAGAGACACTCACTGAACAAACAAGTGAAACCATTACAAGAATCAAACTTTATTTAACTCTTTGCTGGGACACAAAACATAGTCTGAGTTTACTATTTGCAACCTAAAACTAAACTTTGGTAGAAACTCTACACTATATCCTGAGGTTTTCTGAGGTTCCTGATTCTATCCTGTGAACTGCAGCTGCGTTGCCCCAGCCGGGGCAGACGAGCAGCACAATCTGTGATGGGTTTGTAAACACCTAAATAGATTAGATACAGCTTGGATTGCCGTCAGGATCATGTGAAATTTATGGTGCCGTGTTTGCCTGATGGGAACTACGTGAAAGTCCAGGGAGTTTCTCTTTGCAGTGATCCCGGAGCGCCGGCCCTGGGGTTTGATCCCGGCACAGCCCGTCCTCGGGAGCTGCAGCTCTCAGGCCTGGCCCAGCCCTGATTCTGATACGCTCCATTTGATCCACTGGAAATCGGAAACTCAACTGGAAACCAAAATGCCTTTTGTGGTCACTTCCCCACCTGCTCAATCTGCTCAATTGTTCAGATGTTTTGTTTTGAATGAAAGGCTTTTCTCCCCTCCAAGAAACGCTGGTGGTTGGACCTGCCTGGATGTGAAAACCAAGAGGGGAGAATTCACGAGGATAAATGAGTTAGCAGTCGGTGAAAATAATTGATTTGCACTTACAATAGGGACACATTTAGTTCCAAACCTTCCAACTGGGTGCCACTATTTCACAAAGCAGTGCCAAATTTAACTCTCGTTTGTTATTAATTTTCCAAAAATTTATGAATTTACTGTGGAAATTATATAATAAATAATAATAAATTCCAATAATATTTTCTAGCTAATTAAATGCTAAGAAAGACTATGATCTACATCTGGTTTTTACCTTGCCCTGTCCCTTTGGCTCTTGCCTCTGAGATTCCTGTATCACACATTCCATAGCTATCAAAGCACCTTGCCAGAGTTCAGGGTGTTTAATCAGGGCTTTTAGTTAGGTCTCATCATTTCACACAATTTTTAGAATAAATCCTCTACAAACTCAGGCCAGAGAAGGGCTGGCTCAGCCAGCAGGCCTGGTTTAGATGGGCTGGAACACAGACACCTCTGGAAAAAAGGGAGCTTTTGCCAGGAGGCTCCGGGAGGCTCCGGCCCCCATCCCCACACAGACCCAGCGCAGCCCTTGTTTGTTTGCTATAAATACCTCGGGTTTGCCAGTCTATTGCAACAGCACTTCATTAAGCCTGTGGTAAGGAGCTCACTGATGGTGCCTAGAAATGACAGTCACAGGAATCACAGCCTCCTCCAAACAACCCAAAAATCCCTCCGATGCCTCCCCTGCCGTGTCCCTCCTCCAGGAGCTCCCCTGGGCTCTGGGGCATGGGGGCTTTGCGATACATTTTCTATAAGCCAACGGAGGAGCTTTGGTTTGAGAAATGAATGTTACGGTGACACGATGGGAAAATATTTCAGTGCAACATGATGAAACAATTACTTGGCTGCAGTAATTCAGGAAGGGAATCGCAAGAACAAGAGAAAGTGCCTGGAGCCGGTTTGCGAAGCAGAAGGAGCGCGGTGGCTCGAGCAGAAACATTGTTTTGCTGATTTCCCCAGCCTCTGCCATCCAGACAACAACTTGGGGGTGGATGTTTCTGGCAGGGATTTGCCACACTTCCCTGAGCCTAGGTGTCCTGAAACAGTAAAACAGAGATTCTGCCTCGATTGCTTTTGCACCACCAAAGGCCAGAAAAAAAACCAAGAACGTAACCTATTGAGATACTCGAGCGTGTCTAACACTTCAGTTTTCAAGGAGCAGAATAATATCTGTGGGATAACTTGGCACAACAAGATCAGTAGAATTATAAAAAAAACCAGGAGTAATTATCAAGGAGTTTGGTTGCTTGAAGGAATGCAAGCTGGCCCCCAGCCATGAACACTTGGTGCCAGCTCTGTGAAGAAACACGACTTCCACGCAGGGCTGGTCTCCTGCTGCTGAGTAATTGATGACCACTCAGGGTGGCAGAAAACATCTTTGTGCTTAAACTTAAGAATAGTGCTGATTGTTGTGTTAAGTCTACAAATCTGAAGGAATAGGAGAGATGGCAGAAGGCCTTGATGTCTGAGTGCAGCTACTGGGTGCAGTGCCCTTAACCCCTTTCAAAGCAAATTACAGAGCTACAGAGTTGATGAGTGCAGAACTGACAGAAATTAAGATGCAAGGGACAAATACTGAGCCTTGGAACAAAAGAGGCAGTTTCTGGTCCTGCCTCTTCCACTAGTTCATCACATATCTATATAGAGTCTGTCAGCCCCTGAATGTAACAGGCTGCATGCATGTATGTGCA
Source organism: Pyrocephalus nanus (assembly GCA_038380795.1). NCBI lineage: Eukaryota > Metazoa > Chordata > Aves > Passeriformes > Tyrannidae > Pyrocephalus > Pyrocephalus nanus. Next base: position 5,444,816 of record CM076277.1, read on the forward strand.
GCTCCAGTTCCAGGTGCAGTTGCCATAGCTGCAGGTGGATCTGCCTGTTACATATTTATATCCTGATCTTGCACACGTGCTTCATTTTGTACTTGTAGCTGTAGTGATTTCAGTGGAACTATTATGACTGGAATGAGTAATGATAAATGCATAGATCTGTATTTACATGGATGCATTTACATGGATCTGTATATACATGGATCTGAGATCACGGCGTCTCTGGGAAAATTTCTGTGCCTTGCTCAGTTTTACAGCACATGCCCTGGAAAATTCTAAGCACTTTCATTTCGTGTGTTTTCAAATCTGAGAGAGCTCCGCAGGCACGTGGGCTGATTTGGCTGTCGCTTGCTGTGCAAAAGGAGATGACAGCGGCTTCGGCATTTTTGCATTTCCCAGGAAGAAAACCACAACCACCAAAACACCCGAGAAGTGGGATACAGCTGTGTTCTAACAGCTGCTGTTGGGTCCCAATTCAATGGAGTACTCCAGGGTATGTGCTACCTAGGCAGAAGCAAAGCAATGCTGAACACAAGCTTTAAAGTTTCGGATGTGCCAAGTGTGCTCTGCTGAAACACATCCTTCCAGAGCCTGCAGCTGCCTGGCCCGGGATTACGCTGTGATGCACAAGCATAAATCCTGGGAAAGAAAACCTGATGGAAAATCTGGATGTCCAGAAAGATGGTGAATGAGATGCACTCCAACAGGCCCAAAGGAATCCTGATTTCTTCCTCCTGCACTTTGGGAGCCCATCCAGCTTGTGCTGGCCAGGTCTGGCAGCCACTGTCTCAGAGCATGGTGTGATAGGCCCTGGCCCTGGATCAAAGGGCTCTTGAGCAATAACCCACTGCACATCAGCAAGAGCTGCTGCCAAGAACCATGGACTTCTCTGGGCTGGAAGACAACTGATAAAGTAGATGCTGAGAAAAGCAGAGATGCCTGCATTGGGCAACCTGAGTACGACCAATGGCTAGTGGAAAATGTTATTTTTATTTTAGCTCTGCAATTGCAGGGGCCTGATTTGCTAAAGGCTCTCCATTTGTACAGTGCTTGGGTTTAGTTTTTTATTTTTGCAAAGCATTTTATTTAGATGAACAGATGCTCCCACTTTATGAGGAAATCCACTACTTCTTGGTAGTTCTTCCTCTGTCCATACCAAATATGGGTTGACTGTGCCATTCCCTAGAATTAGGGAATTTTTCCTGTGGAGTTTACTTGTGAAGGATGAGGAAATCAGAAAAGATGAGAACGATGCCCTGAATCCTCTTGTCATACAGGCCTGTGCTGGTTGTAGGGATACAGTTCCCCAGCAAGGCTGACAGATTGTAAAGGGAGTGGCAAAAAGGACAAGGAGGCAAATCTCCATGTGTGAAGGGGCCTGGAAAGAAGGAAGTGATACCCCAGAGCACACAGTTCTGGGAAGGCTGTTGCAAGCTGTGGCCGTGGTGGGAACCATTTCCAACAGCCACGCAATGGACCTATTTTCCCACTGACCTCATGGTAATGTGAAAATTTCACTCCAGCGTTTTCTGCCAAGTCCTTAAAGGCAAAATCTTAGCAAATGGCTCCTGCTTCTGTGTGAATTCACTGGCAGGTGCTCCTCTGCACGAGCCCTGCAAGAGCTTTATGACCAGAGGGACACTGACTATTAAACAGCCACCGGCTTAACGTGGTATTTACTGCAGGACTGTGCCTCTTTATTGCACAGAGCGAGGGAACTCCCTGCTCAGCCCTCCAGGTGGTCCCTCCAGGGCAGGGTTGAGGCACACTGGGAGAAGGGGTGGGGTTGGGTGGGAGAGGCTTTCATTGCTGCCCTACCTGTTCCGGGCATAAATTGAAATGATCAGTGTCTAAACCCTGCCAATTAGGCATGCCTTACTGGCATGGGAGCCAGGCTGCTGTGACAGGGAAAATGAACATTCTTCTCTTTTTAAAAAAAGAAAAAAATCCTTCTTCAGTGGCCTGGAGTCCCAGAGCAGGGGCAGCAGGGGACAGCAGGGACTCTGTGGGGTGCCTGACCTTGACTGGACAGGCAGGAGCTGGGCAACATTCTGCAACACAGAGCAGCCCAGGGCCACATCCCTCCTCACAAACTCGTGTACCCTTCCCAGCAGTGCCTGTGTGCCAGGGAGCCCTGGGAGCAGGGCTGGAGGATGAGTCTGCAGCCATCCACAGCACCCTCTCCTCTGCAGTGACTCCACTCAAGGTACCAGATGTGGGGAAACAAAAATAGTGGGAACCCTTTCCTAGTATCCACCTGCCAACAAAGTGCTTGGGAGAGCAAAATGAGATGCTTTTACAAGACTATGAAACTGCTAATCAAGGCAGTACCTGTGCTCTCAGGTAGTGCCTTCCTAATCTTCAGATCCAGAGGTTCCTACAGTGAAGAAACAAAATGAACCTCTTGGATCTGTCTCTTGTTGGTTTCTGTGGACTGAGGCAGACACCGTTCTGTTTTTCCACACTGCTCCCTCTCTCAGGGTTATCTTGGTTACTAAAAAGGCCAGAAATGTATGGCATTGTCAAGGTCTGGGGTTTTTTTCCTCAAGGAAAAGTTACCTGTGCAGCATGTGTTTGTGTCTGAAAGTACAGCTGTGCTGTGCTGCCACGCAAGAGCACAAGCTGACTTCATTCTCACCTGCATTTGAAGAAGAAGAGGGTGAGGATCACCTCCCAAGACCCCCCTATTCCTTTCTTATGAGCCATTCCCATCACTCAAACATTTGGTCCCTGCTGCTACAAACTAAGCATTTCTGATATCTGCATTTCAGACCTATGCAACTCTCACTTGCTTCAAAACAGGATTTATTCTGAGAGGGGTTTGTTACTGGCACATGTGTATGTGGAAGGTATTTTTAGGAATTGAAGAAGACAAATGGAAAAATTATTTATCCACGTAAAAAACATTTCATAAAATTCTGCTTTTTACTTCCTGATGTCCTGGCAACTACAATCAACTTGGCTTTCTGCATCTACAGCTTGTCTGGATCCACAGTTGTCTGCTGTTAACTCACCCTCAGACACTTTTCTGGGGAAGAAAAGCTCCTTTACAAACACAGCATCAGGTCCTTCACTCCTCCACCTGAGGGGAGAGGGGAGGGAAAGGTGACCTCCAAATAAACAGCTCTCTCAGCTCATTTGTGCCCTCCTCCAGCCTCCCCCTAAGGAGGGCACTGGCTGGGTCTGTGCTGAAGGCTGAGCCCAAGTGGTTCCTTGCAGCCCCTGCTTCAGAGCAAAGCCCTGGATCTGGCATTGCTGCAAACTTCCTTGGGGATCTTGGGTTGGTCACTTCACCTTTCTTTGCTTCAGTTCTTTTATCTGCACACAGACACTTCCTGGCTGTGTCTCGGGTATTATTTGTTTGAAGGAATGTGAAATGTGAGGTATGAGACCTTGACAATGCCATACATTAATTATTTAAAATTTATACTGAAAGTTAAAAAAAAATTAATTAATTCAGCAGGGAAAGTCTTCTGGAGAAAATGACTGGAAGCACAACTGTCCCTCATTCCAAGCACTTCTCAGACAGTAATTTGACCACACAGAGTTTGGCTCATTATATATGTAAAGCAGACAGATGCTATTAGAAAGTAATTTTTTTCCCCAGTGAGTAGAGAAGCCTGTCCCTCACGAGGAAATTCTCCGCGGGGGCCGTATTTTTATCCTGTCTCATAATCCAAAGGTATTTAAAATCACCCTCAGAACTGAATAGCATCTTCCTTCTTCTCCCTTGAAGCTGAGCTCTGCCTTTGCTGAATTGCACTGAGGACTCAGCACTGCCTGTCAGTGTCCCTTTCCTTTGACAGTTTGTAATTCCTGATGTTGGTGGGTATTGTCACAGATTTATTCCGTGTGTAATTACATGTTGTTCAGGGACACCACGCCACGATAATAAAACCTCCACGTGATCAGGCCGGACTCGTCAGTCAGCATGGAGAAGGACTGAGTTCATAAAAGCACTTTTAAGAGGCTGATGGAAGTGACCAAAGAAAAGAGAAATTAGCAGTGTTTTGGACTGTTTAGGATTTTGCAGAGCAGAAGATGAACACACCACTGGATGTCCCCGTGTGGCCCATCACATCCCTCTGAGTCATCCCACCGATTCCGTGTGAGAAGGAGCAGCACGGTGGGATCAGCTTTAGTGACTTACTCGTGTGAGTAACAGCCAGGGGCGGGAATTTCCCTCGAGCAGTGCCAGGGTACCAGGTGGCAAACGCCGCAGAAATAACCTTTCTAGGCAAAACTCAAGATCACATTTTTGCGTGTTATTATTTTCACTTCCCTACTCCTCGCTTTAGGAATTTTTATTATTTCAGACGAAATGCTAAAAACGTGTCTCCAGCAGCTCCATCAGAAGGCTGTATGTGCCCTGGACTGATGATCTGAGACATCTGGCACTCGCACTCGGGGCCTTCCCGCACGGCAGAAACTGCCCCGGGAAGAGAATGCACATTTCCAACATCCAAGTGAAACAGAAATGACCAAATAGTTCCTGGTGCACAAGCCAATTTCCAAGGCCAGATCCAGCTCTCTCTAAGACCAGGGGAAAGGTCATCGCAAATCAGGAAGAAAATTACTGAGTTACCAGCATTGCAGCAACAGAATAAACTCTCCCCAGGGGACTGACTGGGACAGTGGGATGTCACCCCTGGCTACTGGCAGCGATCCCCTCGTCATTACCCTCATTAAGGTGGTCACCTCCAAACCAAACAAGTGCACACTTCAGTCGGGAACATAAAAGACTTCAATTAGATTTATATAAGAGCACTGCAAAATATTAGATAATAAATGCTGCCTCCAAACAGGAGCAGGAAGATTCATCGCCCTACCAGGTTTGTCTCTGCAACAGGCACAGCCTGGCTATTTTGGGGAAGTTACACCTTGCCTGGTGACAACACTTGCTCTGTGCAAGAGGAGAGGGGGTACTGCTGGCACGCTCTGTCTGAATCTGACAGCAAGGCTGAGGTTGGCACTTCACTGCATGAATCACCAGCTCCTGAAATTTAACAGCGTGCATATGCAAATCACTAATTAACCACATTAGCATAGTCAGTTACCCAAACTGTAATCTCCGCCGTATCTCTGAGCGAGGCAGGAGATCCCACACCCATGGGCAGGTTTGCATTTGGGAGCGTGGTTTCCCGGGAGCTGCATCCAGAAACTGGTCTTATAACCAATTTTTCCTTGTTCAGTTCCAGGAAGGAAAAGAGGAGTGAGAGTTTTTTGAGGGGTTCCCTCTCCTAAGAAGTACTGGGGAGTTGTACAAAACCAGGAGCTGGTGGGGACAGCTGAGGGACAGCTGAGAGGGATGGCAAGCCAGGCATGATCTCCTTTAATCTACTGCCCATCCTTGAGGCTCCGTCAACCCAAACAATGTGGATTTTCCCCTCTTAGCAAATATTCTGACACAGGAAAAGACCATGTGCCAGATTTTGACTTTATTTACATTGAATTACCTGAGATTAGAATCTGAAACTAGAAACTTTCTTTATACAGTTACAAATAGCTATATTATGCAGTTTTAAGGGGTTAAGAAAAGGAGGAAATCATAACCACAGAAGTCATAAAGGCAACTTATCCCAAGCCAAATAGTTTTGTTTCTAATGCAGGGCTTTAATTATAACATGTCATATAATGATGACATAGTGCTATAATAGGCAAATATAATGCATTAATCTGATATTATATTCTGGCTTTAACAATAGGTGCAGTGAACCAGCCTTAGTGGATAACTCATTCAGAACCTATCTGCACACTCCACCTAGATACTTATCTGCCTCTTTAATTAAGTGGAGGGAAACTTCTTGAGGCCATACCCATAAAGCCAGTCTCTGATGATAGCAGAGTTACTGGAAGCCTTTGGTAATCGTTTACACCCACGTTTTGTGGTTAGCTTCCAACTTTGGCTCTTTCCTTCTCACTTTGGAACCACCTATTTATCCCCCAGCGTAAATCCCCTGCTGTTCTTGTACCAAAAGGGGCACAAAGGACCTCAGGGTTTGTTTGAGTGACACGTCAGCTCAGTGTCATTGGCCTCCTCAGGACTGAGCCAGGCTCCCTAATTGCAGCCCTGAAAAAACAGCTTTGGCAAATCTTTCACTTACCAGTGAGCTGCTTGAAACGGCAGCAGCAGGGTCCAGGCAGTGCCACCTCTCTGGAACATGAGTTTCCAAGCTGTCCTTGGACACATGGCAGGAACCAGCCTCAGGGGGAGCAGGATGGGGTCCTCTGGGATAAAATCATCTCTCCTGATTCCGTGGGTTCTGTGTAGCTTTGTGTACATAGCAAAACACCCTTTTTTGGCTTCTTCAAACACAAAGAGTTGGGAGCATTTGCACACAATGAGAAAAATAAAACTTTAACTAATATATTCACTTGCAGAAGGTGGTTCCCGGGTTGCAGGGCTTGCTCTGTGCTTGGGATTTGTGAGAGGAGCATCCTGCTCTGAGGCTGGAAGATACAGAACTCATAAAGCCCCAGCATGACAGTGGCATGGGGACAGCAATCTTGAGGCCACGTGGGCCAACGTTCTGAGGTGACAGGAGTGTCCAGCAAGCCCTGCAGCAGCACAGAGGAGCTGCCCCAAGGTCCCTGGGCTCCAGCACAGCTGAGCAAAGCACACGGTGTGAGCACAACCGAAATGGCTCCACCAGCCTGCTGCCTCCTGCTCCTTTTCCTCTCCTTTGTGGTCACTTCCATACTCTCCTCCAGTCTTTTCCAGTGTGAGAGGCTCTGCTGATGACCTTTGAACAGACCATGTTGAGAATATCACTGCAGAGCTTCTTAATCTTACGGTGGCGCCTGGATAATATGGTGATGGGCCCTGAAATGCTGAAAAACAGACAGACAGATAGTGAGATAAGATTAGATATGGAAGTAATTTAGGCAGTCATCATACAGAGCAGCTGACATAAGTTCATTTGTAAAGCCAACTGCTAAAATTGCTTTAGAAGTCCTTACATTTTAATTCTGTTGAAAGGCAGACCTTTGATCTGAATTGTTTTGGTGGCATGTGCATTATTTGAATGGAACCTCACCTGGCCAGGTAATACCAGCCCGGCCATTCCTGGCATACTATTGCCATAGGAGAACAGTGTACATGCAAATCCAGCCCTACCAATAGCTTGGGGCAGGCAGATAACTGAGCATCATGGAGCAGACACAGACTGGAGGCATGAGCACCACTTTATGCTGATATGTAGAATGAATCATGGCTAATAAAAGGCTCAAACAACCATATATATGACTAAACGTAACCCCAAAACACTTTTAAATTAAGCATTATCAAAAAATAAAAGGAGAAAAATTAATATACAGTGTTATTGGTGCTGTTTGTCATGAATATTTATTAAATTACACTGGGGGAGATGGAGGAGGAAGGGGAATAAAACAGACCTCTCTGATTCACTATTGTTTATAGCCCCTTTTATATTCCAGCTCTCAGGTATTAGGAAAACACTGGGATGTTTGTACTGTATTTATTGCAGGGGAAATGATTTACATTCACACCTTATGTTTTTGTAATTTGACATTAAAAATTTTTCAAAGGCACTTCCTAGGGCAGTTTATTTTTGAAGTGGGTTATTTGTTTTCACCCTAAGTCCGAGGCCATGGTTGTATTCCCAGCTATGGAATGGGCATAAGAGTCAACCTAAAAGTTTGGAGTTGGTTACTCCCTGTGTTCCTCTGAGGAGCATTTCCCAGCACAGACACTTTGCAGCATCAGTCCCACTAAAGCAAAAGCTGCCAAATGCACAGATGAACCACAGATAAATCGTTGCATGTCTTAATTAGCGATGGCTGAACTCTCAGAAGATTCTGTGGTTGAATTAGAATAAGCATTCAGAAAGTTCAAATGTTAATCCAAGCCTCTCTAGTTTATACTGGTGGAAGTCCTTCTCTGGAACTGGCTTACTCATTCCATTTTTAATATGTCCTGGCTGAAGCTGGGCTTGAACCACTGCACAAACAGCAACTGGCACGAGAAGCAGCTTGTTCGTGCCCACCCAAAGTCAGTAATTGCAGGTGTGAGCAGCACTGTCCACACACCACTCCCCACAGTCTCGTATCCTCCTGTGACGCTTTAGCATATCCATCCTCGGCTCTAAGGCTGGAAGGCTTGGATTAATCTACTGAGCTGTTAGAATCTGTGTTTCCTTAATATTTGGGGAGATCAGCCTCTGTTTGAAGGCACCTGAGTCTGGCCAGTGACTGCAGTGAAGAAGCCAGACTCCTAATTTGAGCATCTTATTGATGTGCCTGCACGTTGGAAGGCTCAGGGTCCAGCTGCCTTGTGAAATGCCTGATGTTGCAGTGACCTGGCCCCGACAGCCACTCTGGTATGGGATATATCCAGGTGGTTTTCCTGCCCCTTGGTGTGCTACAATGGACTGTAAGATAGGAAACATTTCTCTCAACAAAAGTGCCCATGTGCAATATTCCTACAGCCCAGTTCCCCGCTGTGCATGGGCTCCCAGCAAGTCCACAGGGTTATCTGTAAAGTGTTGCCAAGCACATCTGGAACCTCCAGCTCTCAGCCTGTGACTGAAGAGCAGGGCAGGACGAGGCCAGGAGCTACAAGAACTGTACTAATGTGCCTAAGTCTGCGTGAGCAAGCGCTGGCTTTGTTATGCATGGATTTGACATCTGCGAAGAGTTGTCCAGCTTGGGAATAAATGGAGTAAGTGTGTTTTTCCCTGGAGCTCTGCATGCCAAATATGTGCTAATCAAGCACAAAAGAATGCCACTGGCTGAGGCAACCATTTAAAAATAGGCACCTAAAAGTATTACGTAGTAAAGTGCTAAAGAACATCGTTTTAATTTCAATTTTCAAAATTGCCAAGCAGCAGGCAGCTCCTGTTTGTTTGGTTTTGGTTTTGGTTTTTTTTTTTTTTTTCTTTGAGAATCAACCACTCACACATTTCCGTTTAGGTTTTGGAACATGATTTTATATTCCCGTTTTTTGAGGAACATTGGCCAAATCACTGGCTGTTGGCTGGAATCTTTATCAGGAAATCTGTAACTGAACATTCCAGGTCAAGATGCACAGAAACCAAAAGTGGGCAGAAACTTGTATGGTATGGTGGCAGTTACACTGGAAGAAGTAATACAGATTAAAAAAAAAAACAGTTTCATTAAAAAGCCAAGTTCAGGAGAAGGGACAGAAATGTTCTTTTGTGAACCTGGAATGTGTACTTTTGTGTTTGCAGGGATAACAGCTCCCCTTCTCATAGCACTGGGACTTCCAAAGCTTTGAATGAATAACTGTAGCTAATGAATAATAGTACCTTCAAATAAGATCTTAATTGCAAAACAAAGGAATAATAAAGAAAAGTTAATGCTTTTTTTATTTTATTCAAAGCTTAGAAAAGTTTAGGTTGGAGTTTGGGTAAAGGTTTGGTTGCTGCCATTTCCCCTTTTATCTGAAGCAGCTCACTCAGACCTAATCTTCATCATCTAAACCACAGGATTAACACACAAAATAACTTTGGAGCAAGCCAGGTCCAAGCAGGAAGCTGCAAGTACCATCATGTCTTTATGATATTAGCCAGCAAAATAACTGTGGTTTCTTCAGTTTTTTGGTGGTGTGTTTTTTTGGTTGGTTGGGGTTTTTTTGTTTTTGTTTTAATTCACTACACTTATGTTTTCCTTGAAAGGGGGTTGAGTTTTTGTTTCTTCTTTGTGTTGGAAACTTTCAGATTCCCAGTCTCAGTCCTGGAGGGAATTCTCGTTCCCCTGGACAACCCCACCAGCCTGGACCTTACGCAGAATGGCCGAGGATGACTCTGACTCTGCTCAGCTCTTCAGTGCAAACCAAACCCTCTGGCCACACTGCACCTCTCCTGCCTGGTCAAGGGTGAAAGAAAGTGGCTACAGCTGTATCATGTGAGGGGACTTGCCCTGCTGGTGTGTATTAGCCTGGTAATATTCCATCTGAACTGGCTGGGCTGAGGAGATTGATGCTCCTTTACTTCTTTTGGGATCCCAGTGGGTTTTAGGTGGGAACTGTGCACTAAGCTGCTCAGATCACAGCAGTTCTGGGCATGTCCAGACATAAAGCTGCTGGTACTGGAAGAAATATTATCCTGAGCAGGGAGGAACCTATGGAGTTGTAGGTGCTTAAGTCCTCTTTTGCATCTGGCCCTAACTTGCAAGGGAGGAAGAGCCAAATGCTCAAAGGCAGCTTCCATTTTGCACCTGCATTTGTATTGAGGTGAGGGAGAGCCTCAGCCAGGCACGAAGAGGCTCTGATTCTCTGCCCTTTCTCTGCTCTGGGAATTCAGAAGGGAGGAGAGGCCTCATGCCAGCAGCAATCACAGTCCCCATGTGTGTCCCACACTCCCATGCAAAGCTCCGTGGTTGGTACACTGGGTGCTTGTTGGGCAATGCCATGGAGAAGGCTGGTTTCCTTGGAACATTTTCTGTTCATTGTACTGTTCCTTCCCAGCATTTCACAAACCACCACAAAGCAGGGGAAAAAAAAACCTTCTTAAAATGAATTGTGTGTGTCTCTTCCCTCGCTATCCCAACAGCCTTGGCAAGCTCATAGGAGCCAGGCAGAGCTGGTCTCTGCTGGATGTTGCTCTTTGCACAATTTTATGATAATTTGGGGGAGTTTGCATGATTGAATGGTGAAAGCACAAGGAGAGAAGTCAGGACTCAGCCTTCATTCCTGGTTCTGCCACCAAGATCCTGTTTGTATTGGGATGATACATAAAAACTCTTTTGGTTGTCCCATTGGCATGAACCTTGTTTTATGTATTTGCTGCTTCTGTTGTTTTCAAACCAAAGCAATAGCAAAATGTCCTGATTTCTCTGCAAAACAAACCATAAAGCCAAGGACTATGACCTCCCTGCTCTGACTCAAAGGCTACTGAAGACAATGCAAAGACATCTCTGACTTTGTGTACTTCAGATCACTGTGCAGTCCTTGATCAGATGGAAAAGAGAGGGAAGGCCACTAGAACTCAAGGAAGCTGTGGGAGAATTATGATAGATATTAATGGGAGTTAAAAGACACCCTCAAGGGATGCTGGAAGCAAGAGTCCTGTCAAGGCTTGGCTAGAATACACAAGTTTAGGGACCCAGCTTTTGCAGCTTCTTGGCTCATCCCTGGAAGAAAACAACTTCCCATCTTAACCTCTTAATGGGAGTTCTGGGTTTGTCATTCACAGTACTTTCCATACCTGAAAGAACTACTCAGTTCTGCTTTCATGGCAAAATTCCCAGTGATTTCATCATGAGCACAGCTCACATCCTCTTACTCTCTGCTTTTGTGTCCTTTCCCACCTTTCCATGCCGTGAGGCTTGACTGGCAAAGTCACAAGGACACTCGTGCTCGTTCTTGGCCTCTGTTTCTTTGACACAGGTAACAGTTGTTAACTCCACCTAAAGATCATATTTGTTCCTGTAGCTACCAAAACAGAACAGGGGGAAATGAATTCAAACACTGTCACCTTCATCCATTCAGAACATCTCCTGCTTGTAGTGACAGCGTGTTTTCTCCTGGCTTTTCCCCAAAAGCTTTACAGGCGGGTTCAGATGGGGTTAGGGAGGAGAACAGGGCACCTGGACTGTCCTGGCTGCCACAGTAGCAAAAGTAGTCTGTAAATGTAGCATGTGATCATCCCAAAGCACACACACAGGAAAAAAAAAAAAAAAAAAAAAAAAAAAAAAAGGAAGAAAAGAATGAACCAAAAATGTATTACTGTTCTGGAAAATGAAATCCCATGATTGCACTTGGCTGCACTGCTGTTTCAGCAGTGTGATTTCCAAACCAGCACTGACTTTGTGGTCCTTCTCTGAGTACCTACATCCCTATGGTTGGTACCTACAGCTGCTCTCTCTGCCTTTCAAAATCCTCTTCCCAACAAGTGGCAGGCTGTACATAAAACCTGGAGAGTTTATCTAAGGACAGTTTTCCTAAGTTATTTCAAAGCCTTTATCAAAACAAAAGCTGCAAAGACGCATAACCATGATCCACGAATAACCATGCCGTCTCTAACCATCATGCCATCAATAACCATCTGCTGTCATGGGCCAAAATGAGGGAGGCTGGAGAACATGAACTCTGATTAAACAAGGAAATGCTTTGGGTTGTGATCAGAGATGGCTCTGTCTCCTAACAATGGGATTCACCGGCAGCAGTGACAAAAGAGATGTTTTGGTTCATAAGGAAATGCTTTGATTCAAGTATTTAATTTTGGTTTAAGTGTTTCTAAAATATAATTAAGCACTAAACTAAAAGGGAAACTGAATCTCAAAGCTAAAATGTTTCACTTAGAAAATGCTAGATTTTTTTGGAATTTCAGGGTGATATAACTAAACCTTGCAGTTGAAACTGGTCACAGTTCCCAAAGCATTTCGATTTTCCTAGATCTGAACATTTTGGCCAAGATTATCTGATGATAAATAAGGGAGGATGTTGCTGTGGAGAAGCAATGTGCTGTCAGAAGCAGGGTTTCAGGTGTACAGGTGTGCACTATCCCAGCCCTGCTCTGCACAGAGCTCCCAGCAGGAGGGTGGGGTGGGTACAGTCAGGAGTCAGTCACGCTTCGCTTTTAGTGTGTTATGAGCTGTGGAAAAGTTACATCTCAACGAACCCATAAACTCCACTTGGCAGGAAAATACCAGGCACATTTGTGCTGCCACAGAAATACAGTGTCATAATGAAAGAAGTGGTTCTTTTCCTTCAAGATTTCCTTCAGGCCTGTCCCCAGAGTGAATCCCAGGCAGGTGATTTATTGTTTATCCACACGACATTTAAGCGAAATATTTAATACAGTTGCAGTTCATACTTTAAATTCAAACATAACATCGATCCAACAATTTTGTTGGCAAATAAGAGGCAGCTATGGAGTGTCAAGAATCCAAAGAGAGTCCGATCTAATTTACATGGTGTTGCTCTCAAAAGCTGGCAGCAAGGAGCGCATCTTTTTCAAATGTTTCTATTAGGAGCCGATGTTTATGATCACTCTCAGCTTGGCACAAAAACATTCTTCTAAACATTTACATTTCACATTCTTTAGGACAGTTGAAAAAATGTTGGCTTGCAGTTCTCCACGCTGCAGAGAAGCCGTGAGGAATGTTATAGTAGAGCATTAATAGCCTTGTACTTTTCTTGCTCTTTGATTTATTGTGTGGTAGTTTTTATACTAGTTGTGTTCTTGATGTTGCCTGTCCTGATTTGAGTTTCACTCAAACAACATGAGCCTAGGTTTATTTTTTTAGCTAATAAAACTGAAGTCAATTAATTTATTAACAATGCTTTGTACTAATGTTACAGTCACCTTTTGGAGACTTTCCCATTTGAATATATTCCCTATATACTGTTGCAAAACTCCCCAGCAGAGTCAGAAAATGAGCATTTTTCAAGGGGTTCATCCATGAAGGAAAGACTGTTGCTGTTCTGGTTTGCCTCTGCCTCTGATTCACAACGTACAGGATCAGCAATAAAATTAATAATACAGAGCCCCTGGTCAGTCCCTCTGGCTCCCAGGTAACTACTTCCATGAGTAACTGCGTGTTCTGGCTGCTGTGTCACCTAGAGTTGGGGAGCTCTCCCAAACAGTGCCATCACCCAGCTGGATTGACTGCTCGTTCCTGCTGCTCCCTCCTTGCACATGACTTGCCCAATCTGACCCAACCAAGCAGCACCAGGAAAAAAAAAAAAATGAGAAAAAATAGCACTGGATTTATTCTTCACCAGAAGAATTGTTTTCAAAGCAGAAGTACAAGTAAATTGTAGATTAGAGGTGTATAAATACAACTGATGTGTTACCCACTTCACAAATCACTTAAAGGGAATGGACACTACTGACATAGTTAGATGGATTAGGGCTGAGGCATGGGACACGATGAAGCCCTAAACAGTGCTAGTTCCTGGGAAGGTCACTGAGAACTGATGGTACCTGGGGACTACAGGCTTGAATAAACACAAGAGTGTCCCCATATGAACAATTTTCTGTATCAAATCATCTCCCTGCTGTGTTGCAACCAGTGGGAATCCCCAGCTGGGCCCTGTGGGAGCTCACTCATGGGCTGAGGATGTGCAGATGAGGCTTGGTGGGACGTGCTGGGTGCTGGGCACTATCATTTCCATTCTCTGTGCTAAGGTGTGTTCAACCCCTGTGAAGGGACACGTCAGACACAGTGGCTTCAAATCAGCTCCTGCAGCTCTGGGCCCTTGTGCTGTCAGCTGGAGACGTGAGACTGATGCACTGCTTTGTTCTGGGGCACTCGGGGAAAGAATCAGATTTGCTGTACACCTCGTTGGCAGCAGCAGTAGAGAACTCCAGGCAAGGGAATTTTACAAATTGTGAACACAAGCTGTAGGTGTGAAGTCTTAACTGCTGTTCATAATTAGGCAACAATACAAACAAACTGCACACATACAATGCCCTTCATCAGAGGAATTCAGGCAGCTTAGAAAGTCCATTAAAGTCTCATCAAAGCATGGTGTTGTGGCAGCATTACAAGGAGACCCCCTGAAGCAGCTGTAATCTACCTCGTGTGGGCCATGGCAAGGAGCCTGGCACTGTCAGGTCAGGAATGTGCTCCGTTCCGGCAGCTCCCGGAGCTCCCAGCCAGCCGAGGGCTTGTGGCGTTCGGGGAGATGCTTTTATTCGGTGGGATAAAAGCTGGGACGTTCTGGCTTACATCAAACTTGTTTGGGGATATTTGCAAACTCATGGAAACAAAAGACAATGTCTCTTGACAACACATTTTAGTGTAATTCTGTGCAAGAACACTCTCATTCCAGAATGAAAATGACCACACAAAGACTGATTCAAAACGAACTCCCTTCCAGCCTTTAGAAACTGAAAGTCCCATTTTAAAGTTGAAGGCATTGACAAAAAGCCCATGTTTTTATTTAGCTTGTTGTTTCCAGTGTGTACATCCCCCAGAGCAAGTACCCCAAATCCAAGCAGTCAGGGGAATCTCGAGGTGCCCAGGGACAGCTGCCACACATCAAGACAAGCTCCCAAACCAGACAGGGCCAATTGAACCTCGAGGTGCTCAGTGACTCATTTCAAAGCAGACATTAAAAATGATGGGTCTTTGAAGGGTTTGAAGATTTTAGCCTAAGTTACTGGGACAGAGGAAGAAGCTGAGGAATTACTGCTATCATAGAACAAGTCCTCTCAGAGCAACTTGTTACCAATCAATAATCCATATTACAGGTCTCTGTAGGAAACTGGTACCACCACAAGTCATGAGTTAATAGAATCTGCCTCTAACCAGTGTCCTGCATAAGACTAATAACTGTATAAAGAAATAAAGGGAGCAGCTCAGAGTGGGTGGGAAGCAGTAACCAGAAGGCTGGCTAGGAGGAAGGGAGAAATAATAAGGCATCTGGTTCCCAGGAATGGCCAGAGGTGTGTTTATAGAGGTCACACACCTTCTGGTCAATTAGGTCTAAACCCAGAGGAACCACTGGTAAAATATCCATTGCTGCTGGCTTTGGTAAAAGCCAATTAGAGACCCATTTATATTATAAAACCTAATTTCTGGGAAATAAAAGCTTGGAGAACTTCAAAGAGTTGTCCGAAGAAGGATGGAGCACAGTGTATGTCCAAGACTGGACTAATGGATCCCAGTGCCTGAATGTGTGGGCATTCCATGAGATTCTGGGGAAAAGAGTTTAAAACACTGGCCTCTGGTTGCAAAATTTAAGCCAGAATTGAATTTTTTGTTTGTTTGTTTACTTCACATTTTAGTTGTTTACTTCCAGTCTAGTATCTAAATGTTTGATTTTGTTTGTTCTCGAAGGAACTTGCTTTGCCTGGCCAGGGGGAGAAGGGAGTGAAACCAAAGCTGTGGTGGTGCAGCTCCAGGGAGATCACAGGCTATCAAAGCACCACATGGAGGTAACTCTGAGAACCTCAGCACAGCTCCACGAGGCTCTGTGAGTGGGAGTAGGTTTTGCCAGGCTGCAAAGAAGCAGGGCAGGAGATAGGAATGCCAAGCTTGCACAGCCAGTCCCTTTGGTGGGCACAGACAGGACCCTTTCTGAGGCACAGAGAGACTCCCCATGGCTTTTCCTCGTGGTGCTGCACAATGAGGAGATCAAAGTCATACCACGGGGTAGTGACAAAGCTGAAAAGAATCCAGATTGCCAGCTCCCTGTCCTAAATACCAAATGCGGTCCTGCCTTCTCTAGGATAAAAGCATAAGGAAAAATATTCTAAAAGCCTTCAAGAAGCAGTGTGGATTTTGCTGTTAAAAGGAGGAAACATTATCAAAGGATCAGAAAATTCCACAAAGTAACACAACAGTTACTATTGCAAAACTCTGGGGATCTCTTCTGTGGTATTCAGCGGCTCAGATTCACAGCAGTGTTTCTTCGTCCTCCACAGTCATAAATTCTTCTTCCTGTTTTGGATAAGTTCAGTAAGTTCAACTCTTTTGGCTTCAATGAGAGCCAGACCTTGCCTAAAATGTGATATTTTTATTTCCCCTTCCATAGAACATTTACGCTGTGTTTATCAGGTCCATTTCTTTCTTCATTAGAAGTTAATGGCAATGCCATTAGCGCCGCTTTAGTGTCATGAGAATCACACTCTGTAGGGTGCATCCTATGACTGCCTCAAAAATCTCTCCCTGTGGATATTTTGTCTCTGTGAAATAGTCTGGTTCCAACTATTCATCTTTGCCAAGAAGAACAATGTTACCAATTATTTCTACAGTGGAAAATAATCAGAACAATCATTTGTTTTCTTGCAGTTGGTTATACATATCCTTCATCAGAAGAAATTCAGCTATGGATCAGAAAAATTTCCTTTTTCCTTCCCAGCCTTTTCAGTCTGTGCAGGATTCATGGTATGCCCATGCATCAGATGAGTAGTTTTACCTGGGAGGTGGGAATTGTTCCAAGTTCATACCTGCTCCAGATGTAATTCGTTTTTATGAAGGAGACTGGCAGAATGCCTATCTACAAAAAATCTCCAGTATTATTATGTGGAGCATAGAAGAGTTAACAGTGACCCAGTAAAAGAAATCAAGAATTTAAGGGTTGTTTTGTAGAGAGAAAAGATCTGTCATTACTGAAAGGAAATGCGATGAAATTACTGAAAGAGCATTTCTGATCATGCAGTCAAGGAAACACAGAACAAAACTCCAGGGCAGAGAGGGATCCATGAGTCCTACCCTGGGGAGAAGGTACTACAGATACTTCTTCAGATAAGGGCATATCAGAATTCAGTGCCTGAGCTCAGAAACCCAAACATTCATATTAAAAATACAATCAGTTCATGTTCATGTTCATCAGTTCATTGGGACACGAGTAGCTTTAGGACTTGGCTCTCGGATTCTGCTTAAACATGCAATTCCTAGGAATAACTCAGCCGTGCCATTCCCTCGCAGTCAGAGCAGGTTACACCAACAGCACACCCAGGCTACACCAGCAGTCACCCCTTGTGCACGCAGGTGGGAGAATCTGGTCCTGCAGATTTTTTGCATTTATTCTGGCTGTGCCCAGCAGCTGTGGAGGTGTTGTCCGAGGTGCTGAGTCCTCACAGGTCACTGCAAAGCCAGAGGCAGCTTCAGGTGCTCCACGCCACTGAAAATCACGTCACTGGCTTAATCATCACCAAAGTCTTATTACCAAGATTTGCAGCTGGTATCCAGTGAAATCTGAGATAGCAGTTAGAGTCCTAGTAACTAGTAATACCAGTTTTTCTAGAAAATTAATAAATGCAAATGTTAACTGTTCTAAATTCACTTAATAAACAAGTCACCTGGAAAGATTTGTGGTTTTCATTAGAACAGAGAGTATAAATAGAAGAGGAAATGGAGGGCCTGATACTTGGTGTCCAATAAACCCCACAATGTGGCCAGGTTTTTGCAGGGCTCGACAGGTATGCAACGGGATAATTAGCAAAATGTCTTTGCAGTCTTTCAATCACTATAAAATAAATGTAAATGCTTTCTAAGTGTGCAGCCCATTAGTGACTAATGAAGCGATTGCAGCTGATGGTCTGGATCCCCCAGAGCTGCACAGGACAGGTGCACGAGGCTGAGGAGCTCCAAGAAGTGACTCTGGTCTCAGCTGGTGAGACACTGGCCAGGGAGGACATTGCCAAGAGCCTCATCCCCAAGGAGCTGCTGAGTCTCATCCACATCCTGGGTCCACTCACACCCAGTGACTCGGAGGGTGATGAGCAGAGGAACTCGAGATTCATTCCTGTTCGGAAGGAACCGTGTGTGGCTCCGAGTCCTGGTATTGTTCCCAGTCTTGATTTATCCCAGTACCTCAACTTGTTGCCTCATAACAGGCAAACCAAACTCCAACAAAAAGTTTGGCATGAGTGCTCAGTGCTGAAAAAAAACTATGCTTCTCCTGAAGTCCTGTCTCCGGGAGACAAATGTGGATTTCCCTGGAAATCTGCCCAGATCTAAAAGTGAGTATGGAAATGGGTGTTATTGCCTGCACTCTGTGTTTGTGTTCAAACCCTCCCTTGCCTGCAGTTTCCAGATTTTTCCTATTGAAACTAGGGTGAGATTATAAATTAGCTGTCAACTGGATAATGAATTACGGATTGAAAACAAGTATCATTGAAAGTTTGAAAAATCATGCACTTGCTCACAAAAGAAAACTTCTGTACCGCA
The DNA here is from genome assembly GCA_038380795.1 of Pyrocephalus nanus. Classification (NCBI taxonomy): domain Eukaryota; kingdom Metazoa; phylum Chordata; class Aves; order Passeriformes; family Tyrannidae; genus Pyrocephalus; species Pyrocephalus nanus. The sequence goes on from CM076277.1 coordinate 5,463,422, forward strand.
GGTACAATGTCTTATCAAAAGTAATTCAAAGGGGGGATTGTATTCTGAATCTGGACCATGAGGAAAGTCTTCCCATTTTCTGCAGGGACCTTGACATGTGTCACCTTTGACACCTCTCAGCAGCCACTCAGAAAGCAGCTGCCACAGCAGCTCCAGTTGTGAGCCCAGCACATGCTCCCTGTCCGGCCTGGCATGGTCCAAGCACTGCCACTGCTCCACACCACGGTGTGGCCAGCAGTAAAAATTACCCAGCTGACCATAAAATTCATGGAGTGGCCCTGCTGGAAGCATCCTGCCTCTTCCTGGAGTTATGCATTGGAAAGGACTCTCTGAGTCACCCCCCTGATCTGCATATCCCTTTGCATCTCGGCATTAGCAGTCAGGAGCCTTCGGAGCCGGCTGGAAAAGCCTCATGTTTGTGCTCTCCCATGCAAATACCTCTTCTCCCTATATATTAGTTACTGTGTGTGGGTTTTCTCTCTCACTCTCTCTTGCCATATGTGTGGGAGTTGATGGCATCAACTTTATGAAATCTCAACACATGCCAAGAACAGCTGGAGAAGTTGAAACAAGTTCTGGGTGAGGTGAGTTTCATGGGCAGGGACTGAAATTAGCCAAGGTACTGTGGCTGTTTGCCATCCCAGGAGACTCACATGGAGCATGTGGGCTCTGCTCACTCCAAAAGCAGATTCCCTATGGAAAAAAGGATTTGATTTAGATAATGACAATGGCTGAGATAACTGAGTTATAAGAATCTGTTCACCAGGAGAGACCATCTCTGTACCTCTTCCGTGACTGGTTCATTATGTAAATATAAAAATTTCATCATGAGGCTGAGGTAATTAAGATCTTTAGCCAGCATGTAGCACTCTTCATCTTCAAAACCCTTTACTAACATTAATAATTAATCACCACAACACTCTGGGAAGGTTATCATCTTAATCAATGGGTAAACTGAGGCACAAAGATTTAAAGTCTCAGCCTGCCAGTGGTGGTGAGCTTGTGTCCCAGCCTGGTGCTCAGCATGTTCCAGTGCGTTCCCAAGCTGCCTGATAGGCTTTATGATAAGGGCCAAACCAGGAGTGCATTCCAGGAAGGATGAAATAAAACTCCCTTCAGACTGCACAGAACTTGTTAATCACTGGCTGCTCCCTACAGCAGGGATTGTTCTCAAACCCAGGACGTCTGTCCTTCCCTTGTAACATCTACTCGTTTCTGTTGATCCCTTCAGCAACCCAGCAATAAGAATTCCTGATGTGATAGATACCCTCTGGCCTCAGCCTCAGTTATGACTCAGGTATTTACAACTTTTTTTTTTTGTATAATTGTAGAATATAAAGAACCAATGATACTTGGCCTGATGAATTTTAGTGTTATAAATCGTTCAATCTACCATGTGCTTTTGAAGCACTTAACACATCTCTCAGAAGAATGTCCAGCTTTTGCCTCAGTCTCATACAGGAACCTTTTTAAGTCTGGTTCAAAGTTTGGCCTTAAGTTGTCAATTTTCAATAACCAAGGTTGGTTTAGGCTAGTAAATGCAGCTTTTACCTTACCAGTTTCTGCCATTAGTTCCACCTGAACACCTCACCAGGTCATACATTATTGCTTAGATAATGTCATTCCCCGAGAAACCTGGGGAGAACTGTGAAAGTGACCAATTCAGAAAATGGAATTTCAGCACAGCTTACAAAATACAGGAACACACACAGTATATCTGAAAGAGAAGTTTGCTTGTCTTGAGGCTTTACAAGCGGGATCTGTCAAATGTGGCAGGCTGTCATTAAAAACAATTAACCTAATCAAAAATCCCTTTTCTCTTATTTCTGCTTAGTCAGGTGGATGTTAAATACTAGGTTTTCCAGGGGCACAGAGGAGCAGAGGAAATCAGCATCTATGTTTTCACTCCAACATGCGCACGAAGCAGCAAGTACAGATTTGCCTTCGTCTCCCTGAAGTATGCATGTCATTAGCATGACTGCACAGGGAGTCATGGACTCCAGGCACGGCTGGCCACCTGCTTGTCTTCACAGGGACACTGCTTGTGTGTGCAGCCCTGGCACTCACACTCATGGAAACACGTTCTTCTGGCAAAGAGGACTTGTGAGAGTCGCTGTTCTCCTACCCCCACGCTCCCCTGGACTTCTGGTACCTGTTAGGACAATACTTCTCACTGAACATGTAGATTTTTGTACCTGTTGGGTTTTGAGCAAACTGGTTGCCTGTGATGTCTCAGCTCCCAGCATCACCACCGTGAGTCCAAGTACAACTCTCTTCTCAGCACTCCCAAACCTCCTTCGTTTCTCCAGAAGTGGAGGAGGCAAGGAAAACCCCTAGTTCCTTTGAGGTGGGAGCTCAGCCCAGGGGGGAGGAGAGGGAAGCTGACCTCCCCAGTGCATTTACTGATCATATTTATTTTTAAGGCACTTAGCCATAAGCCTCAGCCTATGGCTCTGCTTCCTGCAGGCACACCCTGCTTGTGGCTGTGCAGGTACTCACTAAGCACTAGTAACACCCAGCACTTATATAGGGCTTTTCATCTTCAAAGCACTTCCCGAACATCGTTTAATTAATGAATCCTCACAGCCCTCTCTGAGGTATGCACAGTTATTACCCCCACATTTTACAAGTGAGGAAAACTGAGGCAGCGATTAGCTGAAGCAACACTGTGGGAATTGGGATTAGTGCTCAGGAGAACCCAGGAGTGCCTGGACCCCCGTTCCACACAGGGATTGCCAGGCTCCCTCGTTGGGAAATGCATATGGTGCCTCAGTTCAGCACAATCTCTTAAACATAAGCAGTGCTTGCCCTTTGGTGCATCAAAAACATCTGACCTTCTGTGCCCACAAAGGTTTTCTGTGTGGAGATCTGAAAAAAATTTCTTTTTCGATTTCAGTATCAGTTCCAGCTCCTGCTGTCACCCAGAAACACAACAAAATACATCCTGCTGTCACCCAGACAGCAGGTGGAAACACAGACATGGGCTGAGGTCCTGGAAGAGGACATCTATTACCTACAGCAATTCCTAACACAGCTTCAGTGCCTTCCCGGTGCTTTTAGAGGGACACAGAAGAGGGACTTTCACCCAGAGATCTCTGAGCACTCCCTGGATAAAGGACAGTGTTGCAATCCCAGATCACAGTGTGGCTCACTCAGACCAACTCAGCCTTGGCCTCAGCTGAAGGTCTGATGATTCACGACCCTCATCCCACATTCACGAAATTTCAGTGAGTTTCGCTCACATCCTCCCCAGTAACTGTGGGTTCCTCCCCGAGAAGCCCCAGGGTATCCCAGTTCCCAGCTGACATGTGGGGGACGGGAGCAGACTTCCTGGTGGTAATGGTAGCCAGTAGGGTGAGAGAGGGCACCAGCCATGGGGGTTAAACCTGGATGGTTCAACCTCGTCAAACTTGAACATCCGAGAGAACCTGCAGGGCTTGGTTCCTTTCCAGCCCTCCAGGGCTCTCACAGCCCTAATTATTATTGTTGTTGTTGTTATTATAACAAAACATTCATATACTGCCATAAAATACAAACTAGATAATACACGTTCTTTGCCTGAAGAGCTCAGGCTTCAAACAGGCTGGACATTCTGAACTGGCTCCCTCAGGAGAGACAGGGAAAGCACAGCCCTTTTACAGCAATTTCCCTTCTCAGTTCCTTTCCAGTGTGGCTGAACACTGTGAAGAAAAACGGGATGTGGCAACAAGGAGCTGCCCAGGCAGCAGCAGATACAGCACGGCCCTTCCCAGCTGGGGAGAGGATTCGTGTCTGGCAGTCACACTCACGAGGCAGGGGACTGGAGGGGCTGGGATTTAGCTGGGGCTGTGCATCTCCAACCAGCTGCAGCTCGAAGCTGGTCCCTACCACTCGGGAGGCAATGTCGAACCCGCCGTCCCTGGTGGGAGAGCAGCTCCCAGCTCCTGGTAGTCCTCACGGCGCTGCCAGGGATTGCTGTCCCTCGGCTGATCAGCGCTGCTGCCTCCGCCCGGGATGAGGGAGCGGTTCCACCTGCACAAAGGCAGCAGGAGCCGCTCCGTCCTGCTCCCTCCGACACAGCCAGCCCCGGGCCTGTTCCAAAGGCACCGCTGGACTGGCCCGGGGCTGGCAGTGCTCAGCTCAGGAGCCTGGAGGTGCCTGTGCCGTGCCTTGGCAGACGATTGCTCCGAGGCACTGGGCAATCTGGGGGTCGTAAATGCTCTTCAGTGAGAGTGATGCCTTTTCCTGCCTGTGAGGTCCCTTCTGTTCCCTCCTGACAGTCTAATCAGAAATGCCGTGAGACGCTGAGCCAAGGCAGAAGTGGAAATGTTGCAATTGCTAAGCTGCACTTTGAATTGAAATAATAATACTTGTAAATATTAATAATAATCTCTAATGAAAAAAAGAAATCCCTGCTTATTCCAATAGAGCCAGCCCAGGTAGCAGGAGGGTGTCGGGCAGGCTGGTCCAGCCCCTGGACAGACTCATTCCCAAGGCCCAGCACCAACATGCCCTGAGTGCACTGAGCATCTGCAACAACTGCACCAACACAAAGCAAAGACAAGCAGCACTTCAGGTCCTTTGTGTGTCTGAGCAGAACAGAGCAATCCCTGCCCAGTTTGTACCAGCCAAAGGCTCTGAGCCAGGAACTGTCCCTGCATCTATATTCATAACTCATAACACAAACCAAAACAAAAAAAAAAACACAACAAAATACATTTGCAATGAAGGAAACATTTCTCGGAAGTGCTGCTGTTTCCAATCCCTCCAGTGCTCTGTGTTCCAATGTTCTGATGTTCTCTGGCCTTTTGGGCACAAAGAATTGAGCTGCTGAAGAGTTTGAATGCTTAATCTAGTCTACCTTAAACCTGGCACAAACACAAGAAAATACTAAGAATAGGGAACAGGGACCCACCTGCTATATTGTTAAGGGCTATGATGTTAGTTCTGATAAGTTCTGATAATTATTGAACTCCAAAGCAATTCTCATCACAGAACCTACAAGGCAGTGGGGAAACCTCACTGGACACATAGTGTAAAGGCTCACATCACCCACTGTCTACCCCTAAACTACTGCTGCTACACATTCCCATTCTCCAGGCTCCTAATCTGTCCCCAGCCAGGCTCTGTTCCAACCCTTGGGGACTTTGGACACAGATGTGTTGATGACTCAAGTCTGAATTTTTGCCCAGCTGCTCTGCCCCTTCATGACCAGTCAGTCCCAGCCTGCCCCATTCTCCCAGAGGGCTCACTGGCTGCACCAGCTCAGTGTTGTGTTATCCCTGCTGTGTTCCCCACCCCTGCTCTGCCCATTCCTTGGCTGGCACCAAAGAAGCCCTTTTTCCTGACTGTCCCAACAGCTGCTCAGTGCCAGCCATGGCCCCTCTGGGCAGGGGACACCTGCTCACAGCCCTGGCACATGCTGGGCTGCATTTCAACACACCAGTGAAGCAGGATTTCTATTTTTTCCCATCTGCAGAAGGTGATCCAGACAAAATGGCTAATTTCTGAGTTAGCTGCTCATGGTTTGTGCTTCCTGACATAGCAATAGTTGTCAATCAAGCAAAGCTTAATCTTAACTCAGGCATTAACTTGAACACAATTAATTCTTGGCAGCAGATAGAAAATGCTGTGAGCCCCGTCTCTCCTGATGGCGATAAGGTTGATTGTCAGGACAGGCTCTGCATTCACTCCTTGACTTTAGCAAGAGTGAGATCAAGCCCATACAGACTAATAAAACAAATTACATTGTTGGCATCAGAAAGTACAACTCTAAAAGAGTCAATTGATTTCTGTCTCACTGTGCCAGCTAGGACCTTCCTCAGCTCCCAGAGGTGGCTGGAATTTTCCCAGTAGTTTTCAGGAAAGCGCAAATAAAAAAAAAAACACAAAGAGAATAAAAAGTGAGAATAAAAAGCACAAATCTGAGGCACATGGCCCAACTGAAGGGACAGTGTTTGCCAGACTGCAGCACTAACACTCATGTCCAGATGTGACCTGCAGCCACCTGGGTCAGCATCATCCCGCCCTACCTCCCTCTGCCTGGCTTTGCTGCCTCACGGCACTTTCCACGTGGTTTATCTCACTCCACTTACAGAGGTGACTTGTTTGGGTCAAATGAAACCCTGTTACCTCTGCTGGGGTTCACAGTGATTCAGGCTATAGATGAGATGGCCTGGGCCAGACTGTCACCAGCTCAGGCCTGCTCCAGGTTATCTGGTCCAGATGTCTTGCAGCACTTGCAAACCCAACACTTGCTGTGGCTTTCCCCATCCCTCATTTCTCTGGCTATCTATTTTTCTGTTGTTACCCTTATCAAGAGAAGAACTCAACCAGACTGGCATACCAGCCTGATGGACTAAGCAGATTGCAGTGTGACTCAGTGCAGAGCTCTTCCATGTTTTTCACATCCACAGTCGGTGGACAAGGTGACAGTGAAAAGAGCACGCAGTGCATCCTGGGGATTGCAAAACCTTGAGGACTCAACAGATTGGAAGGTCCCTCGCCAAACAGGTCCCATTCCCCTCTGAAATGCCCTCTTCTTTTTTTTATTTTTTTTTTATTTTTTTTTTTTATTTTTATTTGAATAGTCTGAAGTTTGCAAAGCATCTGAGTCTCATGAGGGGATGCTCAGGAATTCCCATATAGGTACAACTTCAGCCATGGTGTATTCCATGAGGAATACTCTGGCAGCCATCCTGAAGAGCCTGTAGGAGTTATCTGTTCAGAGCCATGTATTTGATGGCCAGTGCCAATTACACCACTAATTAAGCAGAGGCAAATATTTGGAAGTGATCTGTAGGCAGGAACACACTCCTATTAACCCTCCAGTAGGGAGAATTAAGCACAGATATATCTAACCTGGGAGATGAAATGGAAAAACCTACACAGGTGACAAAACTCAAATATTTAAGACTGATTGCTATATTCCACCAGAATTAAAAGTTTTGCTAGAATTCTTGATCAAAAGGCCATCTCTTCCCACAAAAAAACAGGAGGAGTTTTTCTATGTTGAGCAGAATCTTTACCTAAAATTTCACTTGATTTGTCCTGCAAACAATCCTCAAGCTTGCACTGTTTCAAAGAGCCTTTTTGGACATCCTGGGAGGTGGTTGGTGCACTGTATACTGTGTTGTGTAAGGTGTTGCCTACTTATAGTTTGCATATTATTACAAATATGTTTTTCTACTGACTGAAAAAAACACTGACAAAGTCTTACCAATAAAAAAGCTTCAGAGTGTATGCGGAAAAAAAATGTTGTGTTGTGATTTTACTGCAAATAGTCTTGAGTGACATTTATTCTGAAAAGCACTGTCTTGCTAAGATTCATATGGATTAAAAAAAAAATGCACATTCAGTTCCTGAATTCATTTTGTCAAGGTCCAAATGCAGTACATGCTTGCAAAGAAACTGTCCAGTTCTTGGCTTCCCAAAAGGAAAATTCTGCAAGTGGCTGTTTCAGAGAGTTACTTCACTTCTGCTGAGACAATTGATGTAAAAATCACTTATAAAAACCCTCTTCATCAGTTTTTTCTTTGGCAAAGTTATGCAGCACTGGCCTCAAAAATTAACTTGTTTATAAAAATCCAAATATAGGCAAATAAACAATTTATCTTATTCAAGAAAAGAATTCAGTTATGAATACTTACATGATTTTAAAGATGTTTGGGAGACAGTTAATCCTCAAAAATAGTGTTTTTAAATCTAACACAACATACGTTATTTCAATGTGTGAGCTAGATGTACACAGTATATCATATTAAACATCTCCCCTGAATAAAGAAACACCAAAGGAAATCCTATACTCATTTTATTAAAAAATAATATCCTTCCCTTGCCTCATAAAAATCCATCTGTAAGAGTTACTTCCATAGTTCCTCCATGCTGCAGTGGTGTCCAAACCCGACTTGTTAACCCCAAGCAGGGGTTAACACTTGATTGCACACTCAGGGCAGTGCCAGCTCTGAGCCTGGGGTCAGCCATGTGAAGGACTGCCCGGAGTTTAAAGAGGAGGGATTAACTGGGGGTGATTGCAGCCATCCCAGGTCTGTGGGATGGGCTGAGTCCTGTCCCACAGCACCCTGTGCTGTGCCAGGCAGTGTCACACTCAGTGCTGGCCCCAGCTCCCCCTACCCGGGACAGGAGACCGCAGGGCTGCAGAGACCCTGAACTGCTGGGGTTTGTGGTTGAGTCCAAGAGAGTGGAAAAAACTCCCCGGGAACTAAGAATCCTCCCAGTTCTCACTCTGTTCCATTCTCCTCCCCTTTGATGTTGAATGTCGGACATGAATGTCGTTATGGATTGCGTGTGTATTAAAACCAAACAAACATGAAACAGGACACTGCTGCAGATTTCCATGTCAGAAAGAATGAGGACAAAGCCCTACAACACATGACTTATGCAATTAACTCTTCAATAATTAGGTATCCATTAGTTCAACTAGAAACGAGGAGAAACAAACATGATACATTTTCTGTTTTTCAAGAAGTTATCTCCAGCAAAATAACCACCAGGAACACAAACACAGGCTAACAGAGTAAAGGAGTCACAGGTCTACTCCCCTTCTGCTGACAGGGCAATGTTTAAGTGCAGTATTCCAATATTACAGGTTATATGTCCAAGCATGTATTCTGAATTCACATCTATAATGGGTTCTGTCAAGGCTTGACATGGCCAGTGGCAACTGTTCCCTGGAACTGAGCTCAAGGTGAAAGTGCTGGGACAGCTGTACTTGCACTTCCATCTGCTGAGGAACAAGCCCCACTGTACAAACTAGATCCTTCACTGCCTTCTTAACAAGTGAATGTGGAGTAGCACAAAGAACGAGAGTGTTGAGATCTCATGTACTATATTGCACCTGGGAATTACTGGGTGTATGTTCATAAATAGCTCATGTGGCAGAACAGCCCAGCGTGGTCTTATTTTTACTACTGAGCTACTCTGAGATCTTGTTCATCTTTCAGTATCTCATTTGGTCCTTCTGTAGCTTGGGGAACAGCACCTATCTGCTGCACTGAAGCACTGAGGTCTGTAATAATAACTCTGAACTGCTTGATAAGAGATGCTACTGAAAGACAAAGGTGTATTATTGCAAAATTTTGTGGGTTGGCAACTTAGCTAGTGGCACTGTATTGCATCCAGAGCCCATTTGGCTCCTCACAATGAAATGAGAGTGGGGGGAGAGGAAATCAGGTCAGAGTTTTTGGCAGACCTGTTCAAGGTAAGCATAATCCAGCTGATTCATTATGTGCTGCAATCCTTGCTGGCAAAGACTCCGAGGTAAAGTAGCCTCCAGCCCTATTGCAACTCACCTCTGTGTGGGGGTGTTGATGCTGCACATTAGGGAAGGGTGTCACTGGTGGATAAACTTAAGGGGGTGAGGGCTGGATAAGGAACAAAAAGCTTCACACCAGTGTGCAATACCAGCCTAGCGTTCCCTGTTGAGCAGCCCACTCCAAAATGTTGTTCCTGCCTCCTACCAGACCAGGAGGACACCTTTGAGAAGACCCTTCTGATGACTAATGCAGTCTCTGTCTCATGAATCACTGGCATTGGGATGTCTTTGTGGCATAATCAGAGCTCTGGTTATTATACTCATTGATGATAAAACAAGTAAATCTTAATGAGTTGTGGGAAAGGAGACAATAGGGCCCTCTGCCAGGTCTCATTTACCTTGACAACACGCCTACAGCCCAAGCACAAAGATCCCTATTGTGTACCCTCAGTATTTGTGAAGGGGCCAGACAGTTCTTCTCATTTCCCTCAATCTGATGGTGCTCTCTTTATCTCTGCCTTAGCATTTCTAAGGTACCTATCAGTTGGGTATCTAAGCATCTCAGCTTTAGTCCAAGGTTAAATTTATGGTAAATAAACCACTTGGCCAGCCTTTGAAGGTGAAAACTGATATATAGTTAAATAGTGGTAAACTACGCCATTTACATAGTGCCTCTTCTTTGACTAAAAGGACAAGCAAAGACTTTGTTGTTCATGTTGTAAACAAATCCTCTGTGTATGATTCAGGCACTAAGTAACTGGGTCTGTTACCTCACTAGAGCAGCCAAGCCATTGCATGGCAGTAACACATGCCCAGCATGAACTGGGAACTCTGTCCCACCAGGACTGTGTTTACACGAGGGACTCTTGTCAGCCTGGCTCCCTTGCTCAGGGTTACACCTCATCAAACTCCTGCCCAGAAGAACGACAGCAGTGGGATTATATAGAAAAGAAAACAGATATGAGGAAAATGGGCTATTCCACCTGGCAGTGACCAGCATTGCTGACCTCACTGCAGCTGCTGACTCTTCTTGTAAAACCAAAACCCAGCTGTGAATGGGCCAGGAAAGCCTTGCCCTGGTGCCTGATTTGTCTGCAGCTTTGTCATCTACAACTGCTTGGGAATCTTCAATGGAAAGAATTTTTGAACAGAGGAAAGAGATCTCCATCAAGCTCCACTTTTGTAGGTATTTTTTAAGGAGGTGTTTGTAAAGAAAGGCTTCCCAGCTCCCAGCTGGATTAGGAAGAGCAGCCCCTGACTGGCACTTGCTAGGGGAGGACCACGAGCAGCCCCCGTCCCAAGGGGCTGCCAAAATCACCAGGCTGCTCCTTTCACTGGCACGGGTGTCTGCCAGTGCAGAAAGCATGGGAAGATGAGTTTCAGCTCAGCGTGAATACAGGAACATTCTCGAATTTCTGAGAAGTTTGTCGGGATGGCAAAACACTTCCCATTCAGATCTGGAGATAAGGGCACATTTCAAGCAAGAAACAAAAGACAGACCCTGACATTTAGATCTCAGAGTGAATTCCCTGGGACAGCAACAAGAGAAAAACATCTTTCCACTTGTGCTCTAACTACATCAGAGCAGTTGCTGATTTACAATGCTGAGCTGGGAGGGCATTAAAAATAGTCTTTTTTCCCCCCCCTCGACATTGCCAGGGAATTGCAGCTAAATTAGGGATTGTCTACTGCTGGCCTCTTTGAAACAAGTTTTTGTGTTCTCACATGTTCTCCCCATGTTTTGCTCTGTCAGCTGGGGAGCTGCTCCGTGACTCACCGTGCAGAAAGACAAACGACAAACCTTTCCCTTAGGACAGAGGCCGTGTCACCTGCACCACACACCTGTGCGTGCTGGATGTACACCCAGAGTCCCCAGTTCCCACTGCCCCCACCCAGGCACTCCATGCAAGTTTTACTGGGGTGTTTCTGCTTTTCTGTTGCACAGCAGTGAGTGCCAGGAGGGGAAGATCGACCAAGTCAGGGCCGTACAGTGAGACTGCAGCAATAATCCTCCAGTAAAGGTCTCAGCAGGGCACAAGGAATTGGGCTTTGGTGGGGAAGGTTGTGTAATCAACCAGATGCTCTTCCATCACATGGAACTCACCATCTAACATGGGAGGGGGGCTGGAGCCCTGCAATTTCCTTCCTCTTTCCCTTAAGAAGTCCATCACTAGGCCAGGCTGCTTAAGGTCACTTCACAAATGGGAGGACTTTCTTTCCACCATATCCTTGTGCAAAGAATCCTTTCATCACATTCTTTTCACATACTGAAAACAATTTTTTTTTCGATAGAAGACCTTCAAGAAGTATAAGCTTAACAAAAGGGTGAGTACAAGGAACAAGGTTAAGGTGGAAACAAATACACACTGACCCTGCTTGCTCTTTTCTCACAGCAGCAATAGCCTGAATTTTCTCTTCTCTTGCATTGAAGTAAATTAAGCAGCTCAAAGAAGATTACAAAGCTTTCATAAGTGACAGGAGAATCAGATCTGTTGTGCAAGCCAGAAAAATAATTTTAGTGCTTTGTCATGGAGCAAAAGGTCCTCTCCAGCTTCTTCCAGCCATGGGCAGCAAATGAACACACACAGTGTAACCCATAGTGAGCTTTCAACTCTCCAAAGGGTTCCTTACTCACTTGTTACTTACAGAGGATTCCCTTTGAAATCAGTCACCAAGAGTCAGTGAGTTCTACCTTAGCACAGATGAGTAATTAATAATAATAATAATAATAATAATAATAATAATAATAATAATAATGATGCTTTTCCACCTCCTCTTTTTCAGTATACTGAAGGGATAGAAGAAATTTCTACAGGAATTCCTCCCCAGGTTACTCATTTGCTACAGATCTTCATTTTAACCTGTGGGAGGAAGAAAAACTGCAGGTTCAAGCTGCAGGTTCATCCACCACCCACCCCGCTTCCTGCCAGTTTGTGCCAGACAGGATTAATCAATACCTTTGCAGACACTCATGCTGCCACACAGTCTGTTTTGCCTTCTGGAACAAAAGTAGCATGAATTCAAATATTTTGAGACCTCATTCAGCCTTCCAAGAAGCTGCCAAGCCCACAGCAAAATCCAGCCATTAGCATCCCAGAAGGAGCTGCAAGGCAGCAGCTGTTTTGGCACTCAATTGTAATAACAAAAGTCTGAGAATGGAAGTGGGGCTGCTTTGCAAAGGTGGGCTCTAATTGCAAGTGTCCAGTGCTGGAGATGTGGATCTGGCCTGCTTTGAAATGTGGACTGTCAGTACTGAACTGCTCCTGTCAGTGGGACAAGAGCTCCAGAGGCTTCTCTGGTCAAAGTAAAGCCATGTCCTACCTAAATCAGAGTGAAAGACCAACACGAGGACCCTGAAAAACACCACGAGCTGGAGAAACCATGCAAAGAGCTCCAGTGACATTCCAGAGCACTTAGCAAAGGGCAGAACAAATCCAGGGCTCTTCTGAGCAGGGAAGTGCCTGCCTCTCAGAGACACTCGGAGAGTGATGCTGTGTGATCCACAGGAGCATCCCAGACAGTTCAAAATTAACCCTGCTTTCCAGGGAAAAGGTCAGTGTCTGAACAGGCAATGGAGGTGGAACTCAGTCCTCACTTCTGAGAGAAGCGAGGATAGAGACATATCCTACAGGAAGGTGAGCTGCTTGTGTCCACAGATTGAGACTTCATTCCTGAACTCTTCTCATGCCAGATTAATTCACCAGACTACATAAAAACCCAGAGCTGAGCACTTGCCAATGTGTGCATGCAGCTGGAGATGTGCAGTGTGCAATTGCATTTGCCATCAGGGTAATTGTGCATGCAAAATTGTGCAATAAGTATTTTCTACACATCCTTATGCTTTTAACTTACTTTTTTTTTTTTTCTTCTTCTCCAAGAATCAGTCACTGTTTGAACAAATAGTCAGGTAAAATATTTAAATTACTAAACAGTATTTTGACTTACTTTAATTACAAAGTCACAAGGCAACCACAGTACTATGCACTTAAATGACACAAAAGACACACCACATCACTGCTGGGTCATTAGGATCTGTTTGCACAGTTCTTTAATTTGCCTGTAGAAAGATGGATTCCTTAGACTGAACTAATTTGTTACACATTGTCTGGAATCTAAAGCCAATTAAACAATGATCATAGTTACTATGCAGTCCTTGGCAATTAGCTTGTTATTGAGGGTTCGTTTCATTTCATGGCTGGGGAAACCAAGGGAGAAACTTCTGCCAGAGAAATCACAGCTAGTGCACAAAAAGGCCCAAACCCCTTAGATCCTCGCTGAGATACAGAGTGACCCTCTACACTCACAGAAAATAATGCACAATACAGATGGATTCAGCAGATCAAATGAAGCTCAGTGAGCGCTTTCTCAAATAGAAGAATTCCCAGCTCCAATGAGAAACTGCCAAACTGGACAGGGATATCACTGCCTGGCAGACCTGGACTCCCAACACACATTCCACAGTCTGTTGCTGTGAGTGTAACCAGCAGGCTGCCCAGTACGGACGGTGTGAACTCTGTCATCTGCACTGGCCTCAGATGATGCCACTGCTCAAACAAACACTGTCAGGACACAAACCACCACAATGGCACTGCCCCTGTGAGCAGCAGAGACCAGGGGTGTCACAGCCCCTGCTAAGGGGGCCAGGATGTGACACCTGGGTCCTGCAGCTCACAGCCAGTGCATGCAACAGTCAGGGATGTTTCAAAGGTACAAAAACACCTACATATACACAGAGGGCTCTCTGATGGGAAGAAGAGATTTGTTAGGGACAGAGAGGTGTTTTTCTTTGAAAATTAGGTGTTGTAATATAAGATTCTTCGAGACACTGAAACAATCAGATACCTAAAAGGGAGAATGTCAACAACAAGAGGGGGAAATAAAGGAAAGCATCCCAGTTGGGCAATCAGTTCTGTCACTTCCAGGGCCAGGTGAATTATAGACCTGTTTAAAATCATAACTCCAAATATCTCTCTGAGCCCCCTTCAGAGCTCAGACTCTGTAAGTTCCATGCCCAGGGACTCTGAGATCATTCCATACAGGTATCCTGTTTGTCCCAGATGAGATGAAGAGGCACTACAGAAAGCTGTCCACTTGCCCGATGCTGGGGGGTTCACAGCTGGTTTTAGCTCTTGGGCTGCTACAGGACCTCTATGTTCAAACCAATATAATTTAATTAACTGATTCCAAGTGATGCAGAAATGATACAGCCTTATCTTAACATCTGAAGTGTAACTGCATCCAAAGGACATGCTGCATTTAGAGCAGATTAACAAATCCCAGTGCGAGTGAAAACAAAACTGACACCTTCCACTTTTGCAGAGTTTGATGTCAAGGCAGGCAAAGTTTCAACAAAGCAGGTGAGGCAAAAACTCCCTGTTGCATCAGAGAACTGTAGTTACCGTGCTCCAGTGAGTAGCTCAGTTTTGCACGAGCTTCTGGCTTGGCGTTATTATTTTGCTACTGGTCTGCAGAAAACGAAAACAGCATTCCCTGTAACGGAAAAGCCCCGTGCGTGGATGGGGAAGCACTTGGATAGGTGCGCAAACCCAGCCTCCTGCACACTCACGGGTATAACATGAGTGGCGCCCACCACTGCAAAGTCCCGCCTACAGGTGCAGATCCCCCCGCCTTTGCTCAGAGAGTATAAACACACACCTGCACACACGGGTGTTTATTCACCCACACTGCACACGGGTGTCTGTGCACACCTCTGTTTGTTCACACACGCTGCACACCGGTGTCTGTGCACACCTCTGTGCAAAGCCCTGCGCAGGCTGGGACACGCGGCACACGCAGCTCACACACATGTGCTCACACACATGTGCTCACACACACGTGCTCACACACATGTGCTCACACACACGTGCTCACACACATGTGCTCACACGGACACGAGCACACGCCCGGGACTTGCTCAGGGCAGCACCGGGAGCGCAGGGCGGAGCCAATGGCCGAGCGGATTCCACGAGGAGGAGCGTCCTTGGCGCAGGGGACACGGGCGCGGGGTGGGTCCCGTGTGTGGGCAGTCACGCTCAGTCAGACACACACACAAACAGGGGCTTGAGCCCAGCCAGGCACCGCGTCACCCCCACACTGGGCACTGCCGGTGCCAACACGGACCTGCCCTGCCGTGCTCCTCCCTGCTCCTCAGCCTTTGTTTGCACACAGATCCTCGGATCAATCCCTTCCATTTCCCAAATAATGCAGATTCCCTTTTGTTTACAGCCGGGATGCTGAGCCTGAGTCAGTCTCTAAAACCTTCTTGGCCAAGCCAGTCCTGTCTTGTTTGTTTGTTTTTGCAGTGACTGTGTGTGAGGAACAGGGCGGGTGGAGGCGGCTCTACATGTCCCTTCACCTCTTGTGGGTTCTGGCACATTCTTTTCACAAACACTCTCAAATGCAGGGGACAGGATGCTTTGTTTATATAATCACTGCTTTTTGCTGAGGCTCGACCCACCCCAGCACCTCTCTGTCCAGGAGGCTCTTCTGAGCCAGTCCATGATTCCAGGCTACCTGTGACATGACTGGGTAAAGCTGCTCACCCCTCAGCTGCCCCTGAGTCTCAGTGGATGCTCTGGGAAATGGGAGCTTCCCAGGGCCAGCCCCGACTCCGCTGATTCCCAAGAGCAGCAGTTTCTGTGAAAGGAATGGTGCTGCTCTGACTCCCCATCCAAGCTGTAAGAAGCAAGGAGGAGGAATAAGGAAGGATGTGAGAGTAATTTTAATCCAATCACTTCACTGTGTATTTTCACACCCATACCGTTCCCTCTGCATAAAGACCTCTATCCAAACCCATGAACATCACTGAATTAGGGCAGGTGCTTTGCAAAGACCAGACCTAAATTAACTTGCCATGCTAAGTTGCATTGACAAAGGCATGAGAGTAATGAGAGTTATCCTTACTTTAGCTGTAAGGTGATACAAACAATCCCTTTTTTAATCCTTTTCCTCCCTCTTCATGTCTTCTAGGTGTTTCTTCAGCAGAAGCCATGGGCTGAACAAGCAGAAACAACAGAGCAAGGTGCCACCCAGAGCAGACAGTGCTCTTAGAGGCTCCTGTTAGAGACCTATATATGCAATAAAAAGCATATTATCAGCCCTGTTGCACACATGGTCAGAGCACAGCATTTGCCAGCGTTCAGTAATTTAGCATGAGTGTTTCATAACAGTGAGTGGGAAGAAAAAAACATGAAATAGTTCTAGGGATTTTTCTAGTACCACATTGCTAGGAAGAGCTGTTTCCCATAGCTAAATTAGAGGCACAAACCAACCACTGACTAAACCACTTGAAGGGAAGTGAGCACCCAGCAGCCAGGCCTGGGAGGTGACACCAGTAACACAGGTTGAACGTTGGCTGTCAAACACAGCAATACCCAACAAGACAATTTTCGCAGGTTTCAGTGACTGCAAAACCTGAGTCTGTCCAGCACAGACATTTCTGCAAATTAAATGTGGATATTTTGATTAAAAAAAAACCCCAAAAACCAAAAAACAAACAAACATGGGAGAGAAATGGGAAAATAATTATGCAGATAAAAAAAAGAGAGTAAGACAAAACAAAATGCCAGATTTCTAGAGACACATAGATTTATGGGTAAAAGTTAGCCTTTTTGGTCAATAAACATTGCTCTAATATGCATCCTGGGATTCTATACATCACCCTCCCCCAGTATGCCTATCCTCTAGCTCCTGCAGAGCTTATAGAACTTCTCAAAGGTGCATCGTCTGCATTTGCAGCCAGAAACAAGGAGGCCAAAACAGATCATCATGATCTGTTTAGCAGGCTAAATCACCTCTGTTTGCTGTGTCTTCTAAGATACACATTCAGTTTTTATTCCCCATCTCAGCAACATGATGAAATGCCCCTCATGATCTAACACAGCTAAGTTTTCAGTACCTTGGCTTCTATCTGCTATACACAAGATTCCCAGATGGTCTGCTATCCCAAAAATATGGGGACTGCCTTAAGTCCACCATCAGATGAGTTCAGCTCATGAACTCCCATCTAAAACTAAAAAGCACCAATTGCCTGTGTACACAGTTCTCCATGAGGAAGAGCAGACAAAGACAATAAGAAGTGATTCCCACTGGTTTCATGCTGGGACTGTGACACCAGCAAAGTGGCAGCACCTCAGTGATGTGGAGTGGAGCATCTTGTCTGCACCAGACCCATTTTTAATGGTTAAGATCTCTCCTTCTAGAACAGATCTCCGTGGCATATTTTGCTGGAACGGCTAAATGCTTAGAAATAGAATACCAAGAAGTATCTTAGCCAGGAAAAAAAAAAAAAAAATCAGTCTCTCCAGGGAGAGGAGAGCAGGTGGGTTAAAGTCCTTCTGAGTGTGTGATTGCTGTGTTGGTGATAACAGATTCTCCTGATGAACTCTGCTAAACTCCCACACCAGCTGAGGAAATTTTTCCAATTATTACTTTTTCTGAATAAAAACTTTTCAGGTCTTTATACAGCGAAGCCCTTATTGTCACTTCCTGTATTCACACCTCCAGTGCAGCAGGATTGTGTACATTTGGCCTCAGCCTCTTTTGTTACCCAGATGTACCCTTGCACTTCCAAGAAAAGGGTCCCAGAACTGGAAATCAGTTAATTCCATGATCTGTGAATGAAAGTGCTAAGAAACTGTTTGACTCTCAGTTCTCCTTCTCAATCTTCCCACTTTGATTGCTCCTCAGTCTCCTCATAAGTGGATTGTTCACCTGCCTCCATGTCCACTTCCATTAATCTGTTTAATTCTCAAGCCTCACGCAAATTCCAGCTCACCATGCCTGTATAGTCCTTCAATAATGTGCTTAGTGCAATAACACCAACAGATTAAAACCAATAATTGGATTGCAAAGGTTTTAGGCAACCCTGGGGTCAGTGGGAAGGGATGACAAGATTGCTGTGCCACCTGTTCCAGCTGGTCAGATGTGCCTTGGCATGTGTTCTGTTATTTTCACTGCACCCCTTTCTGGAGGGCAGGAGAAGGACATGACCTGCTGTCCGAGTTTTCCTTCTAGCCAGGGCTGCATCAGCCATTGTAGCTGACATTCAGTCTCAGTGATAGAAGCTCAACTGAAAAGAAGCACCAGAGGGGGTCTGAATATTTTCTAATATATAGAATAATAAGATAAAGTAGTTCTATAGCATCTACCAGGTGCTGAGAGTGGACCACTCTAATTACAAACACTAATAATTAACTATTTGTAGCAACTGCAAATCTATACATCATTTTATATCTTTTTTTTAAATTTCTTTTTTTATAAGAGCTTTTAGCTAAGTCTGATATTCCCACAAAAATGCAATAACTGAACACTTCAGGAACTGACTGACTTTTGCACTCCAAAATAGGTCTCTCTTACTGTAAGTGAAACCACTTTGTTCCATATCTGCAAAGTACAGGTACATGGTTTAAGACCAACGCCTATTTCCACAGAATCACAGAATCATAGAGTTGTTTAGATTGGTCAAGACCTTTAAAATCATCAAGTCCAGCCTTAACCCCACACTGCTGAGCCCACCACAACCCACGCCCCGTGTTTCTTCCCGTGACTCTTGTCACACCTGTGATGGTGACAAACGCTCCAGTGAGCACAGAGGAGCTGTGGCCACAACAAAAAGGCTGATTTGCACAGTGAGATATTTTGATTACTAAGCAGCTTTAAAAATCTGCTTCAACTTTGGATTCTTTGAGTCCCAGCTGGTTATTTGTACTGCTGTCCCCTGTCTGGATTCTCTGACCTTCTGACATGCAGTTGCTGCAGCCTGTTGCATGTGTCCCCAAGCAGAGAGCAGATTGGACAGAGATTAGATAACATCGTGGGCTATGGGCTGGGTACTTCTTTTTTTCTTACCAGTTTCCTGTTGATAGAATCACACTGATAAGGAGTTTAGTTGGTAGTTGAAGTATGAAACTGCAAAAAGCTGCCTTTTCAAAGACGTGTTCCAACTGGGATGTAGATGCTGCCAAAAGATAGTTTGGGGTGTGTGTAACTGGGCTCTGGTGCTGAGGCCCATCAGTGTGGCCATTACCCAGGAGCAAGGGGGAGTAAAGGGATCTGTGTGGGTGCACAGCTCAGGGTTAAGCATTTTCAAACCTGTTTACAAACATGGTTAGAGAAGCACTGCAGAAACAGAGGAAGCTGTTTGAGATATTACTTCACTCTGGCTACCTCTTACCATGGTATTTCTGAAAGTTATTGCTCCACAGTGCTTTAAGGGAAGATGAGTTAGCACAACAGTTTGCATTTGTTTCATCTGCTTCAGTACAAAGTCATCCAGGTTGCCTCCAACTATCACAAAGTAAGGCTTTGCCCAAAGCTGATGTGCAGCAATGCCACAGAACCCTGCCAGCTGAGTTCCAGATGCACCAAGCTGTGGCAGCCATTGGGAACAAACAGCCTGTGGGCACTGAGGTTTCACATTTCCACAGTTTGACCTGCTGTGATCGCACACAGATCCAAGGCCTCCAATGCCCACAGCACTAAGGTGAGACCCCAGAGAGAGGTGGTTTGGAATAAACCTTGGAGCACACCAACAGACACCCACACTTCAGTTGTATCTGCACCTACTGTGTTGAAGAGCTACTGACTCTACAGAATCTGAAGGTCCATCTTTATCTTCCACTACCTGCAAGAGAAATGAAGAAGCGGCCGCCGGCTCTGCCGTTGGTGGTTTTGTTGCCACCTCAGCCCTTTCGGTTGGGAGGGTGCAGCTGTGGTTTCACGTGCAGGGGCAGCCCCTGCCCTCACACCCACCCTGTGCTGGCACAGCTGGTTGTGCAGCTGTGCAGTCGGCCAGAACAGCTGAAAAATTCCTTTCAGCTGACAGTTCAGTTTACCCCATAACCATGGAAAAAGGTGTGTGGATCCAAAACAGCAGCACTGCAAAAACTGGGACAACTGGCTGCAGGGAGAGAGTGGCCACTGCAAAAACTGGCATGAATCCACTGCCTGAGAAACAGAGGTTGCCCTGGGAGATCTTGGTAGGAAAGCTCAGCAAAGAAAGGGTCAGTCTACACATGCAGTTCCCTCTAAGGCAAAAGGGAGCCACAGATATGAATTGGGGGCTGTGCAAGCAGCAGTACAATGTAAAGCAGATTTTCTTTGATTAGCCATGGCCTCTAATCTCTCCAATGCCCCCCTGCAGCGAATTCCAGAGTTCAACAGCCCCCACTGGACTTTCCTGTTAAGGCTCAAATCATTAAAAGTATTTGTTTAGTAAAGGCTAAAGCACTCAGGTCCCAGTGACTGAGAGCTCTGCGAGGTTAAATGTTGTCAACCTTTTGAATGCAAGCCATATTCCACAGGATCCTCATGATTCATTGGTGGAGCCATATGGACACTTTATCTCTAGGCTTCACCCTTCACCGCAGCCCATTGCAGGGGCTGATGAAATGCTAGGACAAAATGAGCTCTCCTGGCCCCAGACACAAGGATTGTGTGGCACAGCCTCTGCCAGAGCTCCCCTGCTCACACATGTGTCACAAGACAGCCTCCTGTCTGGCCTTGGCTGGCACAGAGTTCATTTCCTTCCCAGTACCTGGTATGGGCCGTGTTTTGGATTTGTGCTGGAAACAGTGCTGATAACACAGGGGTGTTTTCCTTACTGCTGAGCAGGGCTTGCACAGAGCCAAGACCTTTTCTGCTCCTCACTCACCCCACCAGAGAGGGGGCTGGGGGTGCACAAGGAGCTGAGGGGACACAGACAGGACAGCTGACACCAGCTGACTGCAGGGATATCCCAGACCGTTGTGCTCAGTATGGGGAGCTGGGAGAGAGGAGGCAGAGGGGACATTCAGGGTGACTGCGTTTGCCTTCCCGAGTCACTGCTCCATGTGATGGAGCCCAGCTGTCCTGGGGATGGCTCAGAACCTGCCTGCCCGTGGGACAGGGGAATGAATTCCTTGGTTTGCTTTGCTTTCACACTGAACTTTTGCTTCACCTGCTGAACCGTGTTTATCTCAAACCACACGTTTTCTCACTTCTACCCTCCCGATTCCTTCCCCCACCCCACTGAGGGGGAGAGAGAGAGCAGCTCTGTGGGGCTGAGCCACACCACCTTCTCCTGACAGGCAAGAAGGGATGGCTGAGTGCTGATGAGCTTCAAGGTAGTTCTGTTGGCCAAGGCAGGTGTGACATAGACAGAAAAACCCCTGACGTCCCAGGGTATTCATCAGATAACTTCCTCAAATTCAAAATTTCACATCTGAAGTCAAGGGTTTATGCTGCTCTAGGACCAGGTTTCTTTATCCTCATGTTTTTTACTGATGGTGATGTATTTCACATGAACCAGCAAATGTGGTTTGAGTATTATGAGTCTGATCCACATCAGCTTTGACTCAACTCTGTTGCTTAGGGCAGAAGGTGTTCAAAGATGGGAAGGATCAGTTCTCAGAATGATCCAGGATTCAATTTGTCTATAGTTTCCAAAGGATTAATATTTCTCACAGAACACTCCTAGTTACACCCTAGAGAATACTCCTCAACTGGCTTCATTTCAATTTCAAAAGTTACTTCAGTGAAATTGCTGTGAATTAGTGGCCAAATTCACATTCCTGAGAAAAATTGATAGTTTGCATTGCAGCTGAAGCTGATGTGGGGCAGCTGGAGAGGCTGCATACCTGCCCTGCAGGGGGATAGCTGCTGACCCTTGCAGGAGACGAGAGGTGGGAACCAGCCCTGAGCACTTGGAGCCCCCAGGAGCACCGGGCCCAGGATGGGAAGGGCCAGCTGGAGCCTGCCAAGGGCTGAGCCAGACTCTGGACATCCCAGCAGGATATGGGAGATCCAGCACTCTGGAAGACACAGCTTGAAAGAACCCGTGAGGGGCTGCACAGAGATACAGCAATCGCCCCACCAGACTCCAGAGGAGGAGAGGTGAGAGCCCAGAGCTCCGAGGAGCCACAGAGAGGTGTCTCTGGCTCCCAGCTCCCTCTGTCAGCTCCCTGGGAGCTGGGCGGGGGAGCTGGAAGGAAATCAAGCAGGTTTTCAAACCTGCCTGGCAGGCAGTGAAAATCCAACCTGGTTTCTGTCAGTTTTGCAGAAAATGTCATATTCCCCCATGCATCCAAGCTGGGATCAACAGGAAATGCTTTTCCTTTCCTGTGAATATTTTTGAGATTTCAAAAACTTCCCTGGTACGTACTTTGAAATTTTTTTTATGATTTTCACAAAATGAAAATCGAGGGTTAAAAAAAGCTTGGGATGGGTCAGTTAAAAATTCTGTTTCAAAAACATTTCTTAGGGTTTTTTTTTCCAATACAAACCATTGACTGACACAAATTATGCACCTCTGAATACTTCCACTTTAAAAATCTGTCATATTCAGGGGAATAATGTCCTGTTCAACAACAGTTGTACTCATATTATGAATGTCAGTCTGCTTCATTTAGCTATTACTGAGCATGCAGAAAGTTGTAAAAACTGGAGGGTTAGTTCTTAAGCCTGTTTGTACCAGTGTTTATGTGCAATGTCTGTTCCATTTCCAATAAAACAACCCTAAAAGCACAGATCAGACCCTGCAGAAAATATCACTGGCACATAGGCTTGCTTGCTTATGGCAAGCAATCCTTTACTAAAGATTTCACACTGGCTATTACCTTGAAAAACAGCTACGAATAATCCTCTGAAGGTCTCTTTCACCCTAGCAAAGTAGGAAGGATTTGTTAGTCATGACCAGATTCTTCCTTCTGTCACTTTGCCAGGTTCCTGAGAGAGGCTGCTCCAGTCAAAATCCACAGTGCAAGGCACAGTAACTTCCCAAATCCTCCTGCCTGGCCCACTTTCAGCCCAGATAAGGAAAGGGTTTGGTGCTGCTAAGTGCTCCCTAGGCAACACACCTCACTGAGGTTTACAGCCTGGAAAACCATGTCAGAACCAGACATTTATTAGACTGAACCCCAAATTCAGGGGGTTACATTTAGACAGGCAGACTGAGGTGTTATGGAAGGTAATGTGGCCTCATGGGAAGACATGATCAACTTCCACTTCAAGCAGGTATTTGGTGAGAGGAATTACCAAAGAAATACCAGGCTTTTGAGCAAGACCTACTTTCTCACTTCCTCCCCAGCTCAGCCCAGTGATAGATCCGAGTACAAGTTAACTTTTACCTCCCCTCCAAAAAAATCATTATGTCTTTGACCTTTACAAACAAAACAAGAAAACAAACCACAGTCACAGGCCACTCTTAAACAATGCCTGGGCTTGATCCAGTCACTGCTTTCTGTTTGGAAAGGGAGAGTAATCCCTGCAAATGCACAAGCCAGTCATGTGTGTAAATACAGGGAGCAGGCAGAGCCCTGTCGCCAAAACCACCACCGAGCCCAGGTGTCACAGAGCAGCTCGTGTCTATTACTGGTGATGACAGAACAATTAAGCAGCTAATTATTTTTCTAAAGCACAAAAATGAGGCTGCTTTAAGCTCCTTGGGAAAGAGTCAAGGAATTATCTTCCAGAGGGCAGCTCAAAAGAAATTTATTCCTCTCCATGTGGGGAACCTAACCTTTAGTTCTCAAACTGGGCACATAAATTCGGGCAGTTTCACATGACCACCTCTCCTCTAGTCATCCTCTGTTGATTTTTGTACAGTTTATAGTTTCCTGGATGTGATGGACAACTTATTTGACCTTCTGCATAACACAAAGCCATGGATTTCCCCCCAGTTTCCACTGCAATAAGCACAACATGGTGGCTGCTGCATAACACTAAACAGAAACATGTTTGGAAATGCCCAGCCAAGGCCCCACGTGCCTGAGGGGGAATGGGCTGTGCAGAAGCAAGAAATGCCCACGGGTGGTATTTAAGAGGATCAAGGCTGAAAGAGCCATTGCACAGCCCTGTCCCACACCCACTGCAGGCCTTGAAGTGGGCACTGAAGTGTGGTCATAGCAATCCTGAGAGGGGGCATCGTGGGAAAGAAGGAGAAGGTTCCCTCGATCAATAGGAACATGCACAGAGCCCTGGGAGAGGCTCCCTGAACCCACTCTCCAGACCAGGATAACTCTCTGTGCAAACAAACAACCAGGAAGCCTTCCAGAACAAGTGGGGCCCCAGGCACACAGAACACCTGGTGGTTTGGCGTACCATGAGAGAGCTTAGATAAACAGTTCCAAAAGTATTCTGGGACTGGGGAGAGTATTCCCAGAATCACATGTGACATTTAAAACACGATCTTGTGCCATAGGTTGGTGTTGAGGGAGATGAAAGTCCTGGTTGCAGAGGGGGCAGTGGGCACACCCTCCCAGGGAACACAGCAGGATCTACCCCAAATCTGTTCTCCTTCACCTGCCATGGAAGGAGGCCTTGGCTGGAAGCCAGCAGAACAGGACAGATGTTAAATATTGAAAGATAATCACTTTAGGTCACAGAAAACCCCCAAATATCCAACCCCCAAAATGAATCTGAGCAAGCCAAATTAATTTGCATCCTCTTTTATGGTGCTTTTAGGATTACCACTAGTGTGAAACATTTATAGTGTAGTAGTTTGGTGACAGATCTGAAAACACTGTGCAAAGTGCTGTGCAAATGTGGATCCACTCAGCATGTCTTTGGAATCATGTTCACTGGTACATACATAGAATCTGGGAATGTCCTGACTTGGAAGGCACCCACTAGGATCATCAAAGTCCATGCCCTGCACAGGACAGCTCCAAGAATCCCACTGTGTGCCTGAGAGCACATACATGGATTACAGAAAATAACCCCCAAACCACTCGAAATTACCTCCTGAACCTTTCTCTTGAGGTATATATTAACGTCAGTGGCTTTCCAGGACTTGTGGTGCAATCAGGTGCTGGAGAGTGTCTGGATTTTGGAGTGGTCAGCTTTGCTAAGGGGACAAAGTGCTCATCCGTGAGCAAACAAAATAAATAAGGCAAAAGCTAAGGCCGGGCTGAGCCCACCCATGTCATCTGCCAGCTCACGGGGCTGAGCTGATCTCCCCGCAGTGGAACTTTGCCAGGCTCAAACAAAGAAACCCCAGAGTTCTGGGCAGCAGAGCCAGGGCCAGGGGCTGTGCAGGAGGTGTTGGGCTGGAGCACCGGCTCCCGTGTGTCCCAACTGCAGAGAGCAGAGCAGAGCACAGGGAAAGCAGCACAATGGGAACAAACCAGGCAGGAACAGGAAAGCCAGAGCAGCTCTAAATGTCTCAAATGCAAGGGTTTGGTTCAGGCAAGTAAGGCCAGATTTATGGGATTTGAAAGAGAAGGGAAAAGGAAGACAAAGTTACGTTCCAGGTAATGTTCTCACTGTATTTAAATGAGGCATTACATACTGCAGAGGATGAAGGAGCTAAGAGCTTCCTCACCCAACTTAGAAAACTTATCTGTTCCTCAGGTCTCAAAATTCAGTAATATTCCATGAATTTCCTTTAAAACAATTATTATCTAATGATTCTCACATGAGACTGAGTTGTGTTTTCTATTCCCAGCAGCAAATGATACTGGACAAATAACTGAGCTGACTTGTGCCTCGGTTTCTCTTTCCCCAAAATGGGGGAAATCACCTTTTCTGAAGCACAGCTGTTTGGATTAAGAGCAAGTTAAGTCTGCAAATTTAAACCACTGTCACTGACATGAAACCAGTCATTAGCTGGCCTGGATGTTGAACATTCTTAAAAACATCCCCTCGAACAATCAATAACCAAGTTACCCATAAAGTCTGTATTTCATAAAAGATCATTCAGCTTAATGCTAGTGGGGGGTAGAAAGCAGAGTTGGTCATGGAAGAACATGTTGGAGGATAAATTTCCTCCCTGCTGTGTAAAGTTCAGGTTTCCCTGAATTTTGGAGCGAAGAGGCCTGTTGTGAACCACATGCCTTTTGGGCTTCACAGGAGATTCCCACCCAAACCTCCATGTTTTACTAACCCAGGGACCTGTCCACTGCCCAAACCAGAAAACGCTTTCACAAAAATGACCTTGGAAAAAGCATCCTTCCTTTATCCGGTCAAGAGAAAAGCTAGAAAACCAATAAAATTTTTGGAATGAACTATCACCAGGACACTTTCCAGAGGCCAAATGTGCACAGATGTTACACATCTGCACAACCAGCCCTTCCAGAAATATCTGCTTGTTGATAAA
The DNA here is from genome assembly GCA_038380795.1 of Pyrocephalus nanus. Classification (NCBI taxonomy): domain Eukaryota; kingdom Metazoa; phylum Chordata; class Aves; order Passeriformes; family Tyrannidae; genus Pyrocephalus; species Pyrocephalus nanus. The sequence goes on from CM076277.1 coordinate 5,489,749, forward strand.
GTACTAAAATTACAAAACCAGCTTAAATGATGGAGTTTGTTCTCTTTGATCAGGTTTGGCTGTTCTGTTCTAGCTGGTTGTTCACAAGTCTTCACACACATGTACATTGCTGTGGGATTATTTCCTACTTCACTGAAATCCTCTGGGTTCTGACATTACAGTGCATAACTCCCAAAGCATGTGGCCCACAGGACAGGAGGCTGGAGATGGAGCATGGCAAAACCAAGCCTGGCACTTTGTTACAACAGGGCTTCATTTCATTCTTTCCAGAAGGGCACACGCTGACCACAGAGTACAGTATTGCACTTGAAAGGCTGACGTGATCCTTGTCATAGGCAGACATGATCTTCCACATGAAGGCCTTTTCCAACATCCTAATTGTTTCTAGATGATTCTGATTAGGAAATTTAAGATTTTTCTGCCCTTTGGAAGATCCGTTTGTTACCATTTACTCTGAGAACCCTGGCCCACCTCAGGCCATGCAGCCATGCCAGTGTGCCTTGGAACTCACAGAGGTCTTGACAGGGAAATCCAAGCTTAACTACTCATGGAGGAACTTTGTGTCCAGAATTTATAAGCAGAATTTTGAACGTGTGTATGAGTTCCTAGAGGAATTCACTAGGATAGAATACATTAGGCACTTTGGAAATTTCTGGTCTGTTTTACTCTAGTCCACAAAAATTTGCTCAGTTCAGAGGCTGGGGTTGAGACCCAGTGGAATGACAGTCTGAAAAATGACAGTGTTCAAAGGGTAGGAACTACCTGAAAAACAAGTTGAAAAAAGCAGTATCAAGAGTTTCATCCCATGTTAGAGCAGAACTATGTGTTGGCAGGTGGCCCACGCGGGTCTTAGGCTGGGTTTCTGATAAGGCAGTGGGGAGGAGAGTGGGGGAGACTTGTACTGGTGTTCCAGAGGTGGAACAACTGGCTGGAAAGAAGCTGCATTGATAAATTAGACTAGCAACCCCTCACTGCAGCTTAATGCCTGAGGCCAAGGCTTCCCGAAAGTGGGACACTGCGGCTCTGCTCTGGAGCAAACAACGATGTGAAAACGCCTCGCGCTGGGTCAAGCCTCGCGAAAATGACAACGTATGCTTAAAATAAACAAAAAAAATGAAAGAAAAAGGAACATGGAAAGGTCAGTCCACCCACTCAGCCATCCTTTCATACTAACTGCTAATAGCATGGAGATGGGGGTACAACATATTTATTTTTAGTGCTGCTGTTTGCTTACAAACTGCAGCTCCCTGAAATATGAGGTCACTGAGGTCAGAGACAGGTTACATTTTTTCAGCAAAGGTCCCATCCAATTGAAACTTTTTTCCCTACTGGGTCCTGACAGGAGCACAAATTTCAGAGATTTGGAAAGACTGACTGAAATTCTCTCCTTTCTCCAAAGGACTTAATCTCAGAGTCAAGAGGATCTGATAGAAATTCCCTCTGAAACAGAGGGGAGCAGAACTGCAGGTCGGGATTTACGGGACCCTTCAACACCAAATGGATGGTGGAGATCTACAGAAAGAATGGAGGGATTAAATCCACGTGGGCAATGAAACCCCACTGACAACTAGAGATGGAGAATGAAAAATGTCCCCTCAAGTATCTTTTGGTGTTCTGGTTAGACAGTTTGGAGAGTGACTTTGTGCAGATTTGAGAGGAGATGGTTGCCAGTTCCCAGAACTTCAGGCATCCTTGGAAGGATGAGGAGGCTCTGCACATAAGTGTCACAGAGAAGGCTGTGCCGCAGTTCCAGAATGATAATAATGCCATGAACGACCCTGAAAGGAAAAGGTGAACTGTAATAGGTCCTAGAGCCCAGTATTAGGAGCAGGTTACACTCACAACAGTGTTGCCACATTTAGATGCACAAATGGGAAAGAGAAACAAGGAGTGAGGCCATGGCTGTCCTACAGTCGGTGCTGCACCCAAAGGAGTGGATTTGAGCAGGAGGAAAAGATTACTCAGCAGACCCTTACCAACACCAGAGTGTGGACAAACAACAGGGAGGCTCCTCACTAAACTTCCCCCACCCACTATAAGGCAATTTTATCCAAGACCCTCCGATGCCCCTGTGGCAGCATTCACTGAGTCACACCCTGGGTGCAGGGGCTCTTCCTTCTCCTTTTCTTCCACTGGAGGCCCCTGCCTTGGTGGAGAAGCCTTTTCCTTCCCTGATTTTTCGAGCTGCTGACTTAACGGTTTCCTTTTTTTTCTGTGAAAACATAGCAAAAAGGAGTAGCCCCAGCCTGGCCACGGGGAAGAGGGGTGGGTACTTTACCAGAACCCTCTGTGAGACTCAAGACCCTTCCCCCATGACCATGATTTTCCCACGTGATGATTTCCAGAGAAGAAGGCCAGGCAATTAGGAGGGAGGATTAACGACGAAAATTGGGTTGTCAGGGCCCATGCAACTTCAGTGTGTGTTTTTGTTTAAATCTCAAACCAAAGGGAGGGGGGGGATGGACAGGGAAGATGTGCTGCAGCCTGATACTGCCCACCAAGGAAAAAGGTTCTGCTTGGATCAGAAATAACTCCCCTAAAGATGAAGAGAACAGAGTTACCTGTAGGAGATTCTGAACCCAGTTAATGTGTGCTCACCTCGGTGCTCCAGACACACAGCGGGGAGGGGACGGGCAAGGAGTGTCTGCCAGAGCTGCTCGTGCTGTGCCCAGCAGAGTGGAACTGAGCTTAAGGAGTACAGCACTGGAAAGTATTCCCACATCACCAAGGAGGCTCCTGCTGGCCCAAGGAGGCACAGCAGAGTGAGCCAGCTGGGGATAGTCCTGTGTTCCAGGGACACTTCAGCCCTGTGTGTACATTGCCCCTGGATGGGAGGTTGATTAGTGGTCAGGCACAATGACACCCCTGCCTTTCCTTTGAACCCCCAGCATGTGCAAGAAGCAGCTGTTTCCCAGGGCAAGGAGGAAGGAGAAGGGGGGAATGCCAGCCATGAGACTTGGTCCAAAAAAGATGGAAAACACATCCATCTCTGTTTCTAATTTTAGTCACTTTCTGAGGCCATCAAACACAAGATACTATTCTGCTCACCAAACCACAAATTTAGGAAGTGGCTAAATCCTGAGGAGAGTGTGATACTGCTCTCATCTGTGCATACAGAAATCACATGCTCACCAGGGCCATCAGCTGGGCGGTGGCTTCTGTGAAGGAACATCACTGGCTTGTGTTACTCACCAAGGCCTCATTCCTTCTCTTCCCTACTCCTGAAGCTTCAGAGTAGGCCAGGAGCAGCAGATAACTCCTCTTATTTGTTTACCTTCCCTTTTGTCATCCTTCAGAACATGGGAGGGAGGCCACAGACTCTGTCACCCTTGCCAATAACTGGCTCTAGAGTGCTAATGACCTTGGGGTCCAGATGATCTGGATCAGACTGGAATGAGCCAACTGGGAAAGCTTGTATGGCATCATCTGTCATCTTCGGCCTGGGTTTGTCCTGAGCCAAAGTTATGCAAACAGCTCATGATCTGAGGCCAGTGACAGACCATTACTCACAAGCTGACCTCCCTCAGCACTAAAGTTTGAACTCTTCATCCATCACCTGCTTTGACAGCTCTTTTTGGTCAAATGGAGGGGCACGTTGCTGTAGGACAATAGTGCAGTCAGAACTGGACAGCACTCTTGAATTAGATGTGTGAGAATTAGAAACATCTTCGAGCCATTAAGGAGAAATAAAAATATTCTTGTTTTGCTCTGGTGCTTACCAAGATGCTTCAAGTTAGAGAGATACTCCCTTTTTCAAACTGGGGGAACTTCTCATTTACCACAGGGTAAAAGTAAGGACATGTGGCAAATCACAGCATAGATGCTGTGCAGGAAGAACACACCTCACCTTACCTTACCCTACAGTAACATAATCACATCTCCATACCCATAGAAATAATTAGTTTTAATGCTCCCTTGGGACTGTTTAATACTACATTATGCTGTCTGGAAGAAGTTTAAAATCAGGTGATCGATCTCTCTGGTTTAATATGAAGAAAGCCTTTATGCTCAGAGTGTTCAGGCTTTTTGAAAGCAGTGACTGTGAGACAAGTGACACCTTTCAAATATCTCAGCCCCATCTCACAGCAGTGTTCTGGGACACCCAGAGAACTGTGCGTTTCAATACTTTTTTTTTTTTTTTTTTTTGTAGAGGCAAGAGCTACTCCTAATTAATTCCCTGTGCGGGTGCTAAATTGGAATCCACTTTGGAAGCAAGTAAAATTAATTTGCATTACAACGCTTATATCCTGGAAGAGTATCCACGCCACTGGGGAACAGCGATCCACTTAAAATTCTCACACGTAAATTAATGACTCCGCATGAACAAACCATTTTTGAGCCACAGGGAGAGAAAACCCATCGCCCGATTCCCAGACGGTCCACGGGGTCTCTGTACATCTCTGGTAGGGGTGAGCGGTGCGGGGTCAGCTCGGTCCGCCCGGGACCCGCCGCTGCCCCCCCGCACCCCGTGGGCTCCGTCCCGCCCCGTCCCGCACCGGCCCGCGCCCGCCGGCCGGGGATTTCCCCGCTCCGCTCGGCTTCTGGGAAGCGGGAGCACATGGGGGCGGGTTACTGTCACTGCAACCCCGTGTGGTAACCGGGACACAGCCCTGGGCGGCTCCCCGCGGATGGAGCGCGGGGCTCTGCCCCGGGGGCTCTGCCCGGGACCCCTCGGTCGGTCCCCTGGTCGGGGCGCTCGGCGGCGATCGCAGGCTGGGATGCTTGGAGCTGCATCCCGGCACGGGGGTGCACAAGTACACACACTGTTCGCCTCTCCCGGAGGCTCCCCCAGCTCCTCCGGTTGCACTCACACGCACCCTAGCACCTGGATCTGCCGCTTCCCATCCAGGCAGGATGGCACCGCCTGTCACTCACCGGAAAACACGAGTCACACATGAGTTGTGGGGCTTTCTGCACTTGCAGGCTGACATCCCTCCCCCTGCAGACGTGGGAATCTCATGGTACATCTGCTTTCACTTTTGCATTCAAGTGACCTACATTGTGAGCAGTCACTTGGAATCACATTGCCTTCCCAGCTGATTTTGAGATCAGACTCTCAGACACAAGGCACTGTGTTCTTACCCTGCTGCCCTTGTTTGCTGCACATGCCACGGGTCGGGCGAGCTGCTGTGCTGCTCACCCTGAGCCTGGACATCAGCTCTGGCTTGGAGCCTGGTCATGAGGGAGGAACACTGTGAGTGTGCTTGAAGCATTTGACTTAGCACAAGGCAAGTGTCATGTGGAACAATTAAATCCAAAATGTGCTCAAGCACAGCCTGACTGGACTAAAGCACCACACTGCGTGGTCTGGGTCACCGGTGTGGGACGGCAGAGGTGTGGGATGGGCTGTGCATGGACCCAGCTCACCTGCACAGTGCTCAGGTTATAAGCAACAGTCAGTAATGAAGTGAACAAGCAGCTGCTTTGGTGCCAGTCTGTAGCGGCCGTGGCTCAGTTCTGAGCATTCCAGAGCAGCTCCAGCACAATCTGGGAAGCACCTATTGAGCGGTGTGTTGGGTATTGCTCAGATGTGTGCTTAACAGGAAATAGGAATAACGCTCTTAATTTTTAAGCAGTGTTTCCCGAACCATTTGAAAATGTAGGAGCCTTGGAGTGCAGGCACATTTCCATAGGGATTCTCAGCGGTGGCACTTCAAAGGCAGGAGGTGAGTAAGCCTCACATTTGCATGTGCAAGCAGCACTCACACGTCCCTAGCACGGCCTGGGGTTCAGCCTGCTGTTATGCAGTCAGCATGCACTGAAATTACTGTAATTGTACTTCCAAATTAAAGCATGCACCAAACCTTTTAATTTGTGTAGAGATCACTGTTTAATTACCTGCACCGTGCTATAATCTAACTTCAAGAAAAATCATCCTATAACAGTATATACAGGCATATAACCACCTGTGTCTATGCTTTGTGTAAATAGGAGTATGAGCTGATGTATTCTGTGTAGCCAAAAACAGTGAAGAAGTCTGGGGTCTGCATAGCACTGCATGCAAAAATTAAAATAAATTAGTATCCCAATGGGCCCTTTTATAAAATATCTAATGTAGAGAGAGTTATGTGCACTCCATCACTCGACATCTCTACCTTTTCTTTTTTGATGGTAGAATTATATCTGAATTTACACCATTTTTCTTGGCTGGGAGCATCTCTAGAGATCTGCATAATTTTTGCCTGCAATCACAGACACACATATTAAGAAGAAAACTACTGAGGTTTTACAGAAATCAAAGGCTATTTCTATACTTTTCTGTGAGTCCATAACAGCTCCACGATCCCACAGAAACCCAGATCACTTGTTTCAAGAGGTGACACTGATCCATCTAAAACCACACTGTGGAAAGAATCCCTTATTTTAAGCCCTGCAATTGGTACTTGTGCATTCAAATATTAAATGATCCCTTTCTAGCCTTTTGTCCTGCTCTGAAGTGCTCCCAAGCACTGAATCAGTTCTGTACCACCTCGACACAGTCCTCACGGACAGCATTGCCCGTTCTCGGCACAGCGGGATGGGAACAGGCTCCTGCAACACAGTTTCCAGGCTGCAGCTCCTCTCTTAGCGCTCCTTCTTGGCTGTTTAGGAATTGAAGGGTAAGGCTCCCTGTCCAGAACTAGTTATAGAGATCCCACTTGTGAAACACAAGAAATGTATTTTCCGTGCTGGTCACCAATAAACCGCAGCACATCCGATATCCGGCCTCCAGCTGCAACCCCCCAGCTCAGCCATCCCCTCCCTCAAGCACCTCTGCTGTTGTGCAATGACACAGACAGGGAAAATAATTCTTTCTTAACTCTTGCAGCTGAACTCTTTGCACTCTGCAGCATGAGACTGGATCATACTGTTCATTACCTTATCTTCCCCAACTACGCATTACTAATGGTCTAAAAATTAGCCAGGCCTTCTGTAAAAATCCACCCACTCAGCTGGTGCCTTTGACTCAGTTGAATGGCAGTGCTGGGGCTGACACATTTAAAACCCCCATGTACCTCCCCAGTGCAAAAACAAGGCGCACTCTTACGGAACCTGTCGGTCAGGGCCCAACTTTGGCACTCGGTGTTTGTGCTGCACCCAGCACAGCTGAGTTTCAGGTGAGCAGCTGGGACTCTCCAGCACCACTCTCAAACACACAGATAACCTGAATTTTGCTCAGAGGGTGTTCTCCAGCATCAGCCCATGATCACATACAGTGATTTCAGTTAGCAAGGTGCTGACCACTCTCAGTGTGAAGCTCAGCCCGATAGGCTTCACGGGGGGATGAAGCTGGTGGTTCCAGCAGCATGCAAAACTAATCTCTTTTATTAGAAACTCTTACCTGAAAACAGTTCAAACCATGGCCCTTCAATTATAGTAGACTCCCTTGCACCTAGCAGGGAGCTCAAGCATAACACAGTCTATAAAAACCAAGTTGTTCTTCAGGCCCTGAAACTAAAACATCTGCTCCGGCAATTAAATACAGCAAAAATTTCAAAGCATTACTATAGTCAACATAATTAAATAACAAAGAGATCTAAGAAGCCACTGAGAATACAAGGTTTGACATATTTAGTCTTGACAGAGGTTCTCCAGGTGTGTTCCCAGGTCCACTCTAAACTTTGTGGTGACATATGCAACAGGAAAAAAAAAAGATTGTTTATTTTGGGCTTGATAGTCATGGCACTTGTAAAGCTCAGACACTTGGCAAAAATACAACAGTGCATGAAAATCATGTGATTTCAGGCAAAAAAAATTCATCATCTGCTTAGCCCTTCAAAAGTATGTTTGCAGCCATGTACAGCTTGAACCTCTAGAAGAGGGACAGCTTTTCATCTCACTCAGGTCCACAGCAAGGGGCTATTCATGAGCCACAAGATCCTTGGGGTAAAGGTACAACATGCAAAGGAATCAGCCAAAGGTTTTCTCATGCACAGGAGAGATTCCCCCCAGCCCTGGAGAAGGGGCTGCCTGGCAGTGGGAGATGCAGGCACACTTGCTCTGCTGCCTTCAGCCTCCCTGGCCAAGCAGCATCTTCTCCTCTCCCTGAAGCCCATGTGTAGAAGGGGCTCTGCCCCTTGCCATGGTTTTGTTTGAAGCAAAGTTACTGCCTTATTAGACCCTCATTTAGCAAAAATAACAGTGTGAATAGGCCGAAAAACTGGTCTCTGGAATTGCCCCCAGGGCTCTGGGCAAGTCACACAAAAGGAATGGGTCTTCAGATTGCTTCACTTGGGACAAAGATACCCGTCATTAGCTGGTACTGAACACCACCCAAAATTGCTCCTATGACTGATAAAGACGTACAATATGGGAGGTGAGGGCAAAGGCAGGGCCTGTGCTGGCTGGACAGGGCGTTGGTTGGTCCCCACCGATTTCCTGTAACCCGAAGGGCTCCACTTCTCCTTTCCTTCTCAAGGCTTTTGGCTAACAGGAAAACTGCCTCTGTGCCTTGTTTGGACACTGATTGCTGCGCACAGGCCAGTTGCACAAGTGTTAAGGGTACCTCTAGTACCTTAATCTGCCCCCTCCCTCATTAGATGTGTGCTCATTGCCTCTTTTCCTTCCCCTTCTTCATTTCCTTGCTGTTGCAGAAGAACAAACACCAAGTGAGTGGGGAAAGCATCCAGAAAGGAACTTCAGACAGGGAAGCATCCAGTGGTCCCTCTGCTCTGGGCAACATTTACGGAACCTGCTGTTCATCAGAGATGCACTTTCTCAGTGCAGTGTCACACATCCCCCGTTGCTGCCTATTACTTAATCTTTGCTTCCTCAAATAGCACCCAGCATTGGGTAACAGGTTTCCTGAAGGTGACAGAAGCGAGGAAAAGATAGCACTTCAATGACAAAACTGAAATGTTTGTCACTTGACCCATGTCCACTACTGAAAGAAGAAAGAAGTGGCCGAGTAGGTTCTAGTGGATGTGAACTGGATTCAGCAGAACTTGCCAAGTTCTGCACAGGCTCAACCCTTTCCTGAGGTCCCTCCTCCTCTTACCTCTCTGCCTTCCTGAGATCACTACACACAAACAAGCCAACCTCCCAAGTAAAGGATGTTATGTTTTTCCATAAGTGACGAACCATTTTGGGTCTGTCTCATTGTGGGACAGTTAGCTCAAGAGGGAGAGTATTAGACAACCAGGAGATATTAGACAACCAGACAAATAACAATTTTATCCTGAAAAAACTCCATTGAGAACAGGCTCAGTAGCCTGTTTCTTATCACTGATGACAGAGGACCAATAAACAGCTGGCATTTTTTGTGCTCCTGAATTGAGATTTAAACTTTCCCAAAGTGCTTTGACTCGCAGGATGTTATTAATCCATAGAAGTGCTCTGTGTGGGTACAAATCTTCCTGGTCCAGGGCTTGTAGATTAGGAAGCTCCAGGACTTTCCTGGGTGACAAGGAAATTCAAGGCAGAAGTGGACATTGCCCTTGGTCTATTTGACATTCAAAATGCCAAACATATTTTCCAGATGAAGCATTAATTTGTGGACCTATATTCCAAATCCCAATCTTAATTCCACCAAAGTCATACTTCTGATTTGTCAAATGAATTTCACCAGGAAGGTTGGGGAATATGAAGACAAAAATGTTGAACATCTGGAAAGCAGGAACATGCAGGTTCCTGTGAAGGTCTGGAAGAAAAACAAAACCAAAAAAATCACTGGGACTGGGACTGGGATCTCTTGGGACTCTCTGCTGCCACTCTTTTTAGATTTTCTGTTTACCATCTGACCCCTGTTTTACTTCCTTAGCTTTTTAATATCAAGAAATGGAGCCCTCAGAAGCAGTGAGCATTGACAAAGGGATGGAGGAGATTCATCCCACACGGTGCCTTTGGTGCCACTTCCTGCACTTCCCCAGCTTCCAGGGACCAGATGTCCCACCCGGAATGCCACATTCTGCTTGGTGTCACTGATTCCCACAGGAAGGGGCTCAGTGTGCTCTCCTGTGGTGACTTTACAGTGAACTTTGTGTCCCTTAGTAAAAGAAGAAAACCCTATTCTGACAATATAAGTGTGCACTCTACATTTAGAAGAAAATTATTTTTCTCAAGCTTTTCCAGCACAACAGTTTACAGAAGTGTATTGGAAGGCTGAGGACCATTAAGTGCATGAGATGCACATGCACTAAGAATACATGGAAAATTTCTTTTTTATCTGGAAACACATGGAAAAGGTGCCACACCAACCATTAGAATGGTTTGAAGGACACGTTGGTTCCTCTGTGACAGCAACAGTAAAGGAGGGATTGAACAGCGCATTTCCATCCGGACACACAGCAAGGGAACTCACTGCCAGGAGGTCCAGCAGCAAAGGCTGACCCCAGGCCAGAGATAATCTGTGCCAATTCACCCCAGACATCAACTCGGCTCTGTTTTAAATTCCTTTTCCCCAGCAGACAGGTCTGGCAAGAAAACAGCACATTTAACAGAAAAAAGAAAGGGTGAATTTTGAGCAGATGTGACAGAAAACATTGGATCGGGGTTCTTTCTTCAGTCCAACAGCCACAGGGGGCTTTGAGGAAGTGGGAAAAGGACATCTATACTCTCAGGAGGGCTATGGAAAGGGAAGCATTGAAGGCATCTGGAGTAGCAAACTCTCTTATGCAGAAAAGCCCCTTGGTTTCCAGCAGCTCTAGGAGGAAGAGGGAAGCATTTAAAAGCACACAGCTTTTAGTTCCTTGCACTTATTCATCAAGAACATCTTCCCAAACTTCAGAATCCAGAGTCTTATAATGTTTTCTATTAGCAACCCTGGGAATGGTGCATTGTACAGCAGCCAAAGCCACAGGAGAATAAAGTGAGTTTCACCAACAGGAGTAAATATGAAGTAGCCCTACCAGCCAGCCACAAATCCGAGCAGCTGTTTGATATTTTTCTTTGGCATGTATTTTCTTGGATATGAGACACCTTCATCTTCCTAGCCCCAAATGAAAGGAGGACAGAACACACTGTGCCTATTGTGGGCCAAACCCTCAGTATCAGCTTCCCTCCCTTCACACCAACAGAGCTGTTGAGGTTGGTGCAGACTTGGACTCCCACCAGCCTCTCACACATCTATGGCAGAGCTGTGCTTCAGCAGATAACACAGCTCTGAACACTCAGGGTTTGCAGTCTACAAGGAGGCAGGATCAGCTGTTAATGAGGATACTGCACAAGGGCCTGTGGGTTTTTAAATTAACTTCTAGATTTAGAACAGATTTTCCCAATATTCAAGGCTCTGGGGAGACAGCAGTTGGCAATATAACTTGGAATCCCTTCAAACTAATCCTTCAAATATCTATGGCTCTCTGACAGATTTAGTTTGGATCAGTATTGCCTTTTAGATACAGCAACAAGAGACCGTAACGCCTAAACTCGTTAATTCCTACACAAACAGGTGGCTTTTTTACATCAACTTCAGTAGAAAGACTTCTTAGGTTTAAAGACTCAGTATGCAGATTTATTTCTTATATTCCTGTTGGCCAAAGAGGAAGCTGTCGGATTATTTGCATTTTTGTTACTGCTTTTGAAAACATCGAGACCTTGCTTAAACAGAAGTCAGGTCTGTCTTTCAGCTACTGAGACTCATGATGCCAGGAATACAAAAATACAGATCTATACTTGAGGACACATCCAAGATCTAACATCTTTTGGCCTAGAAAATCGGCAGGAAGGAGTAGTAAGAGGTCATCTTGCTCATCCCAACAGCTCTGGTTGCTGTTGTGAATGCCTGCTCAGGAGCTGAGCCAGGTCTGTTCGTGCGCTGCAATCGCTCTGGCAGGATCTTGGCAGCATTTCCAAAGCTATTAATTAGCAAATTACTCATCAGTGGAGCTGGGTCATCCATGGTCTGATGCCCCGTTGACCCTGCTGAATTATTTTCCTGTAAATAAAATGCCATTGGTCTCCATGGGACAGACTTTCCCCCCTTCATTTTCACGGTCAGAGCAACTACTCAAAATGGTATAAAAACACCTGCTCAGCACTGAGCAGGCAAACCAGCCTGGAAGTGAGTCTTTCCATACAGCCTTGATACCACGTGTGTGCCATGGAGAGAAATGGATTAAACATTTGGGTAAATGTGCCAGTGCATCTGCAGGCTGCTGCAGCCTTGGGCGTTGGACTGGAGTTTGTTCAGAGGGGAAATGCTGACAAGGACACTGGGATTTACTCCCTGCTTATTTCAAAAGGGAAGGAGGACTTTTATCTTCTACCTGATGGGCAGAAGGATTGATCTTGCACTAGCAGAGCTGGGTAGCACACGCAGCTGGCAGCGCGTTCCGTTTACCATACTGAGAGCGCAGCCAGGATCCAAAGCTGAGCAAAATTTCACTTATACAACTGGTGGTTAATTCTGTGCCAGCAGCAATTAGCTTCTGTAAAGAGTTTATAACAAGAAACCACAAAACAGTTTTATTCTGATGAAACTGATGGGGAAAAGCCATGTGCGTCTGTCCATGGGGTGTAAGCTCCGAGGCTTGGCAGGAGAATTGAGGCTCAGGCTTCCAGGCCAAAGGCAAACAATGCTTCCCTGAGCTTGGAGCAGCTTCCTTTTTAATACTGCTTGTATTGCAGCAGCATCTCTAGGCCTAGCCAGGGAGCTGGGCTGCTGCTGTTATGAATGAAGCAGCGAAACAGAGGCAGGACCTTACTCCCAAACAGGCACAGTCTGGGGCCCTGATGTGGCCAACACTGATACAACACAGCTAAATCCTTAGTACATTTATGCCAAGGAAATTTCTGTGAAAATTACAGGATCAGGGTCTTCCTAATTAATAATAAAACCAGCTACTAAACGATATTGACCTTAAAAGAGAAGAGAGTGTATGTTTAACTCTGCAGCTGGGACAAGTTGTTACAATTTTGGTGGGATCACAACCACTTGTAAAACTAAAGCAACTGCTCCTAGTTTTTATCATAGATTCTTGAATTCATCTGTACTTGGATACATCTGTATTCATATCAAAAGTATGCTGCAAGTGGGATTCTGTTCTTCCTGGCATCAAAAGAGGCTGACTGCACTAAGCACTGGGCAAATATGGAGCTCCTTATCTTACAGTGGGAACAGATAAAAGGAGAGAAGGGAGAGGAGCCACGAAGCTAACTCCAACTAACTGCCTGTGGCCACACAACAGAAGGACACTGGGAAGAGAGACAAGGTCACCTATGTGTCATGGTTGTCATTAAAATATGTCAACAGTCGATCCTACAAGAAGAAATGAGCACATAAAAATACTTTCTATAATGCAGGTTTCTTGGGGAAAGCCTACTGAAAAACAGGTTCTCGCCAAACTTGGAGAGGAGAACTCGAAAGCACACTGGATAAGGGAGAGTCAGTGTTATCAAGGCTGGCAACTCCCAGTAGAGGAGCTTCAGGAAGAGAGTGTGACTGGGCTGCACTGGGGCACAAACTCTCTACTCTTAGGGCTGCACGATGGAGATTGCACAAGCAGCTCCTCCTGTGACCCTGCCAGAGGAGTGATCACACAGCCAGCCCCGCCAGGGGGTTCATCAGAACTCACTGCAGGATGCAACAATGGAGTTTTATTGCCACTGCCTAAGAAACCACGTTTTTAGAATTCATTTTCTCTGAGCATGACAGCTTGGGCACCTGCACTGCCTTTGTGTAAGACATGATGGGGTGAATGGGGAAATACCAGCCCTCCCTTCTGCTCCCTTGACTCACCTCTCTCCAAGGAGATGAGGTAAGTGCTAGGCTGGTCCATAGCAAGGCACTGAGTGACAAAAGAATAACATCAAAGCTCAATATTTTCAGTTCTGTCCCACAGACCCTCAACCTGCCACACTAAAACAAACACATGGCTGAGGTTCTCTGAATAGACCACCCTGCAAAGATAAAAGTGCAAGAGGAGCTGGTTTCTTGAAACTATTGTGCATTTGCATCAAAAATGGGGGAAGGAGCGACTGCAGCATGTGCTGATTTACCTGTGCTGAGCTAACACAGCTTGGTAAAAGTGGCAGCCAAACTGTGGCAATGTGTGTTTAAAAGCCAAAGGATGGACACAGAGTCTCTGGAGTTTATAGTCTGGTTCCCAGCGTATTAAAGCCCTCTCGGCTGCACACCTGGGGCTGTTACTATTCCTGCTCATTAGACTCAGCTGGCAGAGATATTTGTGCACATTCCACAAGAGCATGTTCATTTTCCTGGGTGGATTACGTGCATGCAGGGGAAGATATGCTAAATGTCTCCCAAAGTGCAGAAGGGACAGGGCAGTTCATCCCAGCAGTGCAGAAGTAAGGAGTTTAGCAGTTCCATGGTGGAGCAGAGTACAGCAGCTCACCTCACCATTTCATGGAATCAGCTCTGGCATTGTCCAAAAAAAAAAAATTCTTCCCTTGAACTTGTAATAACTTTACCATAACTTCTGTATACAGGCACCTTTCTTAGTACAAAGAGGAAGTGGGCAGTGTGGTGAAGTAAATGTTGATTGACTACTCAGGAGATATGGGTTCAATATTTGGCTTTTTCCTGACCAAGCTTTATCACCAGCTCTCTCAATACCACTCAAATTATTTCCCCTCCTTCTACTTTTGTTTCTTTTCTCGCTTTTGTTCATTCATTCATTCATGCTGTAGTTTCCCCTGACATGTTTATGACATAGCAACAGGGTCCCAGACTTAGTCTGAGATTTTGGGCATGGCCGTGGCAGAAATAAACAGTAATTCAAATTTGATACTGTTGTTTCTTGGAGTATACGTGATCCCTGCCAATTTGAAAGAGCACAAAAAAATAGCTTTTGTTTTCCTACAGTCTCGTGTGTCTCCTGAGAGGAGCAGGGGATTAGATTGCTGGGTTCTGTACAAGTGCTCAGAGCAGAAAGGTTGGGATTCAGGACTCTGCTGATGACTTGTACTGCTGTTCATGGTCACCCCTGTGCTGCTCCCTTCCCTCACAGCAGCACTGCACAATCTTCCACAATTTGTCAATGTTGCAAACATACTCCAACATGCACATGGCCCTATAAGCCAAGCAAGGAAGTGACTTTATGTGACAGCACTGGACAGAGAAAGGCTGGTCCTGGACCATTAGTCATTGGCTTATTGCTATCAGATTTTACTAACAAGAGGTGGCACTGATACCTTGTTGTTCTGAAGCTACTAGAAAGTGATGCCAAAGCCCAAACCTACTGCATTTCCTTTTAACATCAGCCAAGAGATCGGAATTAAAAAAGATGTATAATTAGAAAAGATTTAACAGGAAACTGAAGAGAACCTCTAATCATTGTAACCCTGGACTTTATTCCAAAAACAAACTAAACCAGACAGGTTTTATCCTTGATATGTTCTAAACAGTGTGCCCTTACGTGTGGTCCCAGTGAGTGTCCTAAGTAAGCGGGTAAGGAAAGGAAGGCAAGGAGCAGCTGATGTCAGAGTCCCTAAAGGTATGGAACAGGCTTATCACACATCTTCAGCTTCTAGCAGAGAGGAAGGGCTCCATGTCTTTATCCCGCTGGAGGCATTCTGCTTGTGGGAAGGGAGCATCTTCAGTGCTATCTCACGAAAGGCACTATGCTCCTGGGAGGGATCATTCTGCCTGTCAGGAAACATCAGGGTTAGCTGGGGGGAACAAGATCATCCTGCACCATGCAAGGGAGGCTCCTGGTTCAGCCCTCAGTGAGAGGGAGGGATCAGCCCTTGCCCCCCAGTAACCTCCTCCAGCCCAGTGTGGTCATATCCCAGTCCTCCAGCAGGAAGAATGGACCATCCTTCAAGGAGAAAGGCACAGACACAGGCAGAATAGATAAACCTGAGCACAGATTTTGGTTACAAAACCACTAAATGTTCTGCTGACTTACAAGCTTGAAATAAACTATGTGGAGCCACTGGGTTCAGCTCCGGCAAGAAAGGGGCCCATGGACTGTGTATGGGCCTGTCTCATGACATTAGTCCAGTACTTAAGGCATGTTCCTCTTTCTTATTGCAGCTGCTTGCTAAAAAAGCCCAACACCTAGCCCAGATTTTGGAAGAGGCACAGAAGAGACCAATGCTGAGAGCTCCAGCACCAGGTCAGCATTGCTGTGAGCTCCCAAGCTCAATCTGCTCTGCAGGTCCTGTGAAAGGCTCAGAGCTGACAGGGACAATCCACACTGGTCCCAGCAGAGTGGGTTTCTTGCAGGAGTGACCATTCCATTGCAGGCTCAGGGTGTCTGCAGGCTCTCTGTTGCTCTGTGGTGCTGCTGGCACTGCAGCCTGATGACTGACACGAGGAACAGGCAGGGGGACCAGCTGGTCACTCCTCTGTCACCTGCATTGTGCAACATGTGTCCGGGACTTTACTGCTGGATTTCATTATCCTCTTGCTAAGATGTATCCCTGTGCAGGAAGCAGTTTTTGGAATAGAGGGGGAATGATGCTGAAAATAATTTGAAAAGAAAAGAGGGCTAAAATATACTGTCACGATGTTTCTGAGTAAATAAAGATAAGAGAGATGGAAGCTCCTCTGGCAGGGACATTAGCAAATTTGCCTCAGCAAATTAGTTTAGCTCTAGAAAATTGACATGGAACGGAAACAAGACATTCAAAGCAAGGATGTGCTTTTACTAGGCACAGAGCCGAAGTTATTTGAGAAAAAAAGAAGTGGAGTTGGTTCCAGAGTAGCTAATTCATTTCTCCTTATCTTCCCTTGGCAGAGGCTAGCTGCTTAAAGACCACTTGATGTATGCCTGCTGCTTCCTCCCCTCTCCCCTCATGTGTTTGCCTTGCAGAAAACAAGAATTAGCTCTGTTGCAAATGACTCCAGCTCCCGGTGGGCTGCAGAGAAACAAATCGCAGCTCATCGGGTGCCCGTGTGAACCCGGCACTGCAGAGCACACGGCAGCACTTGCCCTTGCTCTCAGTTCAGCTCTGTGCTAAAACATTTGCTGGAATACAAATGCCAGTTCAAACCAATTTTTTTTCCATTACATTTGTGTGTTGATAACAGGCCCAGTAAACATGGATACACTGTCACAAAACACTTCCCAAGTGTAGCGAAATTTGCTTAGCGAAACTCAAACTGCCTCCCAGCCTCACTGCCTGAATGACTTTGTTGTGGTGAAAGCCCGCTGCAAATTTCAGGGAGATACTGAAAACAAAGGGTTTGATATCTGCAAAGTATAACACATCTTCTTATTCTCTGGCAGTCAAACATTTTCTCAGCAGCTCATTTAGCAGAGCCAGTATTATGTGGACAGAGATACCAGAACATCCTGCTGGACCATTTTGTCATAAAATGACTGTCTGTACTGATATTTAAAACAAAGTGGTCCCTGTCTCTTACACTTTATAGTTTAAGTTTCAAACATGTCAGGGTTAAGGCTTTGGCCAAGCTGGAAATCAAGCTGGGTTAACCTTGCAACTTGAGGCTCAGCAGCTCTTCCAGGTCTGAGCTGTGCAGACATCAAAAAGCTCTGCAGTGATGTAGAACTGGTGAATAATAAATACTCTGTGATAACTTTAAGCTGCTGCTGTTATCGTCCTCCTTTGGCTGCTCTGTGTGAGGACATCCTCTGTGTTCCTTTATGCCTCTTTCTTTGGCCATTCTGTCCCATCAAGTCAACCTTTGCATGTCTCTTGCTGCAGCTCTTGTCCACGTGTGGGAGCATGGACTGCTCAGAGTTCTACAGCTTGGTTTTCCCAGAGTCCCAGAAAAGAGGTGAGGATTCCTGCCAGAACACACCTACTCTTTGCTTCCTAACTGTTCAGCCTGGCACATGCCAATTAGGCCCGATATTTCCTCTGGATGTTTCCCTAGATTTTTGGAAGAGGAGGAAAAGAAGCTGACTCAGCCCACTCCTCCTAGTTTATGCTGAACTGACCATATGTCAGTGCAGATGATGTGAACTCAGCCTCTGGTTTTACAGTTTGGTCATTTCCAATGAATTTCCAATAACCCCTCAGAAAACTTCTGCATTGTTCACAGCTCTAAGCTCCTTATTTATTTTTCTCTATTATCACCTTTTATTTTGTCATCCCTTCAAACAGAGGCTGATTCTACTACATTTGTTTGGCAACAAACTGAGTACATCTCCAGGATTAAATAAAACTAAGTATTTACAATCACCTGGGACACAATCTTCAGCATTTTAAGAAAAGCACAGTGGTGATTACCTTTGAGTTGCGAGTTGGAGAAGTGGCAGATTGTGCTACAACAGCAGCATTCGTGGATGACTCCTCAGTGGAAAATCTGGGTTGTCAGCTTATTGCGAGCATCTGTTACGCCACTGGCAGTGACATTTCAAAGTATTAAGCCCAGTTGGTAAGTTACTATTTTGGAGCAGAAGTATAAATTCAGCACACTTTCATCCAAACCAGAGCATGCATCCAGCAAGCTGGAACTTGATGTCAGCAGGAAACATTTGTACCATAAACACAAACATGCAACAGGAGAGAGGTCGGTGTCATTCTTTTGGTAACCCAGGACTGGGGAGGCTGGGGGCAAGACAGTGTTTCCTACTGGCTTTCTGCACAAAGAGACAAAAGGGAGAGGCCCATGTGTACAAATCAAAACCTGATAGTGACCTTGCCATGTGGGGTCTCAGGTGGGCAGCATCTTTCCCAGAGGTGAAAGAACTGAACTGTTCATGGAGAACGTGTTAGTTCAGCCCTACAAGCTTTGAAATGTATAGACTGGCAGAGGTAAGTGAGCATGAAATCAGTTCTGTTAACCTCATGGCTGCAGCTCCTCGTGCCAGGAACACTCAAGAACATTCCTGCCCAGTGACAGCACACCGAGCCTGGGAGTAACCCAAGGGCAGAACAGCAACAAACAGTGCAGTCACTGCAGCCTCGGTGTGAAACGGTTAAAAATACTTGAGTCACGTCTTTTCAAGAATTGAAGGACTAGCTGTGAAAAGCCGTGCTGACTTCCAGGGAAGCAGGCTGTAAACAACACAGCAGAACTGAGGACAGGGCTGGTGTAATATATCTGACGGGTACAAATCCTCCTCCTGGCCAGCGTCGGGCGAGGGGCTTGTCAAAAAGGCATGTGCAGCTGTTCCCTTCTCAGGCTGTTTACTCTGCACGAGGATTTACCATCTGTGCAGCAAAACAATGCACACACCAGGAATCAGTGCCTGTCAGATGGAGCGTGGTCTCGTGGCTGAAGCACAGGACAAGCAGTCAGGAGATTTAGATTCTATTTATTGCTTTCCTAGTGGCTCCCACAGCAAATATGGGGAAATCACTTCACTGCTTTGTGTCTTGTTTTCCTCCAAGATACTACTTTACCTTATTAGTGGAATGAACACTCTTTGTTTGTGTTTATAAAGTGTATTTTATCTTTGGATGCCATGCTGAAGCAGAACTAAACAAGATGTATTTACACAGAATTTCTAAAGCTTCAGAAATAGCAGGTCAACCTTCCTCCTGCAGCAAAGTTAAAGGTCTGTAAAC
Organism: Pyrocephalus nanus; assembly: GCA_038380795.1. NCBI lineage: Eukaryota > Metazoa > Chordata > Aves > Passeriformes > Tyrannidae > Pyrocephalus > Pyrocephalus nanus. Next base: position 5,509,111 of record CM076277.1, read on the forward strand.
TCTGTCACAAATAATGCAAAACCATTCCAGAAGTTCCTGTGCTCCTCTCTCTGTCACACTTTGGACACTGAAGAGGGGATCTTTCAGAGATGGTGGCAATGACAACACTGGAAAATGTGACGAAAAAGGCAGAGGGATCAAATTGGTTCAGAGTTGAGCCAATGCAAATGACCCAAAACTTTGGGAATTTTGATATTCTTCCCTGAATTTTTCAGCTTCTTATTGGCATTGGCAGTTGAATGGCATTGAAAAGTCAAGTATAATACATTGTATAATACATTTTCTTTTTCAGGATAAATCTTTCAGGGTTTTTTCTAAATCAAGGCACTCCAGCTGCGCAGGGCTCAGTATTTCATGTGGGGTTTCTGTGAACTGCATCGAGTTCAGGACACACAGCTCCCAGCACTACTCCCACTGTGCTTTGGGAGCATAGGAACTTCACAAGGTGTCCCAGCAGAGTCATAGTAAATTGAACTCCTTTGCTTAAATACTTCAAGAGCTTCTTGGATTGCACTTACTCTGGGATTAGCCCTGAGCCTGTATCAAAATCACGAAGGAGATCATGGATGGGTCTTCACTGCTAACACTTTCCTAAAGTCTGACAACACTGCTCAATAAAAGGCATTTATGGAGCAAGAGTGTCAGGTGAACCCTGCAGTGAGTCCCAGATGTGTCTTGCCAGGATGTGTAGGGCAGGATGCTCCTCTATGGCACTCCAGAAAAAGTCTTGTCCCACTAAAATTACCATGACCGCCAGAGTATTGTAATATTAGAATTCACATTTTCTGTATTATCTGCCTTCCTCTGGATAACTGGGATTGGTTCTACTGCTCTCCTACCACCATGTGCTTGATTGTATATATAAGGAAAGTGATGCAGCCATTTTTGTGTTTTCTTTTAATTCTTCTGTTGTTATTGAGACCTAAATGATCTTGTTTTTGTTTTTACTGCTCTGTAATGAGTCACTGGCTTATTTAATTTAATTTTATTGTAATTGTTATCTTTTCATTCTTGTTTTTTTCCAGTCAGTTACTCATAAGACCACAAGACATAAACAGGACACTGTTGCTTTGACAACTTCTGAGGGTAATTTTTTTCACTGTCGCCCAAATGCAAAGCAAGTTACTGAATGGTCCTCACTTCCTAAGAACTTTCACCTTAATCCATGTATATTTTTCCCACATGTCGTGTTTCTGTTGATCCTTAAGTTTTCCAGCTAAAACAGATCTGCCCATCTGTTTTGGTTGTTGTTTGGAAGCTTTCTTAGGCTTTCTAATTGTGCCTGATCTAAAACTTTCCATGGAAATTTTAGTGATAGAAAATCAAGTTCAATTTTATATAATTTCCTTTGCAACAAATTTATTCTGCCAAAATATTTTGATTGAAAATTTGGGAGAAGTAGTTATCCAGTGAATTGTTAAATTTTCCTTTGCCATCTCTTCCATTTTCATGCCAACTCCATCCTTGGCAGAGCATTCTGCAGTGACTCTTCCTTGCCAGCCCTCCTATCTTTAACCTGATTGCCCAAGGAAATGGGATTTATGTGGCTGTGCTATGTTTGCTGTGTTACACACACGTGCCTCTTTACCCATCAAGTCTTTATAATTTCAAAACAACTGGCAGCCTTCCACCAAATCTGATATGAAGAGGTCTGAATTTTGTTAATGTTTTATGTTTCCCTGCAGTAGTCAGATAGAAAAGAGGTTGCACTCACCAGCACAGAGAGCAGATGAGAGAGAACAGCAAATTCCCAGCTATGGGAAAATGTCCCACTGGAGTTCACACCCATCAGAGCAGACACCACAGGGCATAAAGGCACAGAGAACCAAGACTCTTTAGTTCTGCTGCCTTTTGTACTTTGTTTCCTATGAGGCTGGCAATCCTCAGGATCTGTGAGACTGACTGTTTGCAAACATGCCACAGTTTGATTGAAGATGGTTCAGATTTTGGGGCAATGAAATTGTGTAGTGCTCTTGTTTAAGGTGATCCACAGCTCTGAAGCTGCATCCCCCTCACTGGTAATCAGAACAGACTGATAGACTTAGAAAGCTGGAATTTCCTCCAGTGTCCCTCCACTTCTCCCATTGCCTGAGCCACCTAAAAGGTGTTCAGAGGTCCCTGTATATGCCACAATTACAGCCTTAGGCATTCCCTAAGATGCAAATTGTCTGGCATGAAAAAACATCTGTTTGCATCTTTTACATGAAGTAAAGTTTACAGACTGTTCTGTAGTACCCCAGAACTTCAGCAGCCTCTGTAATTGTCTGCATTAGACCAGAAATGATCAACATAAGTGGCACAGAACTGCTGCAGAGCGTGACCATTGTCCAGCAGCACCAACAGGCTGGATATGCCATGTGCAGAAAGCTTCCCTAAGGAGGAACCTTGGAAGAGCCCTAGCAAGTGGTGGCAAATTTAGGTAAAGGCTTTGATAAACTCCAAGTGGTGTGGAAGCAGCTTCAGAGGTTAGTAACAGTGATTTTCTCTGAGTCAGCAATGAGCCAGCCCTCCTCCCCACAGCAGAAGGTACCAGGATGTTTGGAATGCCATCCATAGGACAGGAGGTCAGACTGAACTTCTGACCAGTGTGATCATCAAAAAATTTGTGGCTGCTTTTGTAAGAGTTAACACCAGTTAACTGAAGTCAGATCCCAGCTTGGGTAATTCCATTCTACCTCCCTAAAATTCCCCATTTATTTCAAACAGATGCAATATTTTTCACTTCCCCCATTAAAGGCAGCTGAGCAGTTCTGTATGTTTTGTTGAACACTTGGTGTGTTTTACCCCAGGGGTAGCTACAGTTCCCAGGGAATGACCCTGCTCAGAGCTTTGGTGCATTCAACACTATCTGGGGGGATATTTGGTGTTCTGTATGTACACAATCAGAACTGCTAAACATTCTCCCACAGAGCCATGGTTTGCAGCAAAAGCCAGCACTGAAGATTTTGTCCTGTGACAAATCAGTAGAACATGAGGCAGACCTGGCCTCTATCTATTTATTTCAATTAGCAACTTGGTCATGTTCCTTCACTTTCAATAATGCCAAAAAACATGTTAATTTTAGTTCAGAATAAGTTGGCTTAGACTCTTAATTTCTGTGCCTCAGTACTCATTAGTAACAGTGGAACAGCAATGCTCATTAAAGCATCATTAATATTTACTATAATGGATGCTGTAGGGTCACTTTCAAAGGGAGATGAATTCCTATTTCCCATTTCTTCTGACACATATAAACTGATGAATGAACAAACTGATCAATTTATACCATATGCTGTGCTAGACAACTCCCAGTGCTTGATGGCAGCAAGAGGAAACACAGGAGTGAAGCCAGAAACACTAATTGAAAGCACGTTCAGTGAGACAGAACTGTAGCTTGGTCTTAACGAGTGTGTGGTGGAGATAATGTAAAAGCAATTACTTTAGCAAAGGCAATTTACTGAAAAATTGCTTTTTACAGAGCACCAACTTACTCAGCTGGTGGGCTTGGTGCCAGGAAACACAGCCAGTTAGTGCCACTTCCACTGGGGCCACGGAGATGTGTCCTCGTGTCTGCTGGGACTGGCCCGGTGTGTTCTCACCACCGCACGGTCCCTCAGTGCCCATCACGACCTCTTCCCAACCTGTCCTCACAGTACACCTTGGTATGACCTCTGTCATCCTGAGTGACAACCCTGCACACCACCAATGGAATACACTCACTGGGAATTCTCTCTCCTTTTGCCCAGGGCTGGTGACGTGCCCACTCTGGATGCTATCGTTGTGTGAGACATACTGGTGTAAATCTAGGATTTCTCCGCTCATTCCCGAATTTCCACTGGTATAACTGAGGCAAGAATCCAACCTTTCAATCACGATGCACTTCTAGGACTGAAGTTTCAGATAACCCTGCAGTTTACCAACAAACTGGAAAGTCAATTGAAAAATGTAAATGAAATTACTGAAAAATGTAAATGAAGGGTGTGCTCAGGTTTCCTTGTCGAGGGCAACTGTGAACTAGCAGTGACATAAAAATCAGCAGGAAGAAAAGATAACCCTGAGCGCTTTTGCTGCCATTCACAGGATTTCCAAATTCAAGTAACACTCACAAAGTTTTTATTAAAAAAGTCAATGTGTAGCCTTTTGGTTGCAATTCAAATTCTAATAAAACTGTTTATTGAACTCCTTGACCCCTTCCTGGAATCTGCTCGAGCTTCCCAGAACTTTGTGTCATGTGGTTCTCGGTCATTAATAACTAAGTATGACACAGCAGTTTAGACACACAGCAGCCTTTCCTCCGTGCGAGAGGCGCCAGGACAGAGCCCCGGGAGCACAAACAGCTCAGCCCGGGGCTCAGGATCCAGTCCCAGAGCAGCGGGGCCGTGATGCAGCACCAGCAGAAAGGGCAGAGGCAGGAAGTGATTCATCCCAGTACAGTACAACGTGTGGGACATGATCACAAAGATCCCAGACTGCAGCCAGGACAAGTACAGTACTGGGCAGAGGGCTCTGGATATTAGATCCATCTCCCAGTCTGTTTACACTGAAATCCTCCTCCACCAGCCAGCTGTGCATTAAAGGCAGCATCTGGTGCTAAAGAGGGTCAGTGAATCGCAGGACCTCTGAATACACGGCTGATCTATTCTGTCCACCCACTCATTTACGTTTATAAAGCCCTTCTGGCTTCTGCCTGGAAATCTTTGGCTTTCAAACCAGAGATCTCTCCAGCAGTTCTCCTCCAGCTTTTGGCCTGCTTTACTGCTCCTTGAATCTGTTTAGCCATTTCCCTGCCAGTTCCCAACCCCTCAGCCCCCCGTCCTGCCCCAGCCCCATGGCTAATTAATCATCTCTCCTTATGACAGCTGGACTGTACTGAGAAATCCTGACTGTCACTTCCCAAAGGGCAGAGCTGATGTGTGTGCTGCAGCAAGATACATTGCAGGTACATTCTGCCTCACCAATTATATGCTTAAAAGAAAAAAAAAAAAAGGGCAGGGATGTTGTGTGGAGAAGCTAATCGCGTTCTAGGGTGAGATGCTGCGCTTCAGCTACAGTGGAATGAATGAGACTCATTGTGAATTGATTCAAAAGCCTTATCTTTGCCAAATTTGGATTTAGTTCCACATATGCATTTCCTACAAACCAAAGAAAAAACCTGTATGGACCTACTGGTAAAGTGGGTTTAATTTTGATCAAGTTCCTTGTGCTGACAGTCACTGTAATTTTACTAGAGAGGCTCAAAACTTGCTGTAGGAACATGGGTGGGAGGGAGATGGAGGAGAGAAATTTGAAATCTCAATTTAGGTGGGAAGGAGTAGATTAAATAAAAGTATGATTTCTTTTTCCTTTCTCTTCGTGTCCTAAACTGTTTCTGCCCACCTCCCTTTCACAAGTATTTACAATGCATATGTGCAAACACTGGAGCCCTGAGTGCTCTTCAGTTAAAGTTCATTTGTTATGGAAACAGAGATGGTCCTGCATCCCTGGAATAAACTCTCCAGCACTCCATTATTACCTCCTACTCCAAGCATCAAGACATGCTTTGACCCACCTTCTCAAGCACAAGCACAGTGCAGAAATGTCATTTTCAAAAACAAAACAAAAAAAAAAAAAAAAGGCTGCAGGAAGAAAAACATTTGCCTGAAAAGCCAGTTCTTCCTCTGGGGACAGATCAAGAGAATGAACTGGACATGCCAGGGCTGATCTGTGTGCAAGGCTGGAAGGTGTTCAGAAGGGATGGGGATGAAACTGGTATTGACACTACTCTAGAAAGGACCCAACATTCATTTCAGAGGAACAAAGGTCTCATCTAAACAATAACATATTTAATATCTTAGTATGTCTGAAGACAATTTAAAACAAGTCAAAGGCTCACTGTCTTATCTGCTCTACTGTAAGCTGATGTTAGCTAACACATCCCACACCCTGGTCAAGACAAAGCCTAGAAGCAAGGGAAGCAAACAAAGGACACAGAGAGTGAGGACTAAATGAAGGGAGACACAGTTAGAAAAGAGCAGAGAGAAAGGAAGACAATGAAATGGAAAAAAATGAGACTATCTTTATACTGAACAGGACAGCTGAGCTTTCGAGGGGTGCTCTTTTCCCTAATCCATAACACATGCTGGGTCTTAACTCCAGTGATGTGTTTGTTTATTTGTTGTGTGTTTTTGTAAAATGAATCACCCTTAGAAAAAAACCCCATGGATTTAAATTACAGAGGGCAAAAATCTCATTGTACGTCAGCTACTTTGGCAAAGCCCATAGGTAGTTCAAGAGGAAAAGCTACTTGGGAATTTTCTGGTGAAGAGTTTCTCTGTTTGTTTTCTTAAAGGAAAATTACACTGTGTTGAACCTGAAAGGTTTAACAAGAAAGTGGCTTTGGAACTGTCCTGTTTTGTATAAATATTAAGTAGGCACTGAACTTGGTCTCTCACATCCCACAGAAGTACTTTTACCACTGGGCTCAAAGTGATCTCTTTATTTAGGTCCAGTGATCTGATGAACATTTCATCAAAACAGGAAAGCTCTAAAGCAACCTCTGCTCTGGTGAATAACACATGAGACACGGGGCAGAAGTTCTACTCCTGGGTTTGACTTAAGAAGTCTCTCACATCCCAACTAATTGTGTGAGGCACTGGGCTGTATACTTATTTTGGGGTAATACTTGCATGTTCTTCAAGGACAATCTGGGAAGGTGAACATTTTAACCCAGTGGAGAGAAGAAAATGGTCTGAGAGCTTGAAAATTTTAACTAGGCAAAAAAACCCTGCTTATCCCACTGGATGTGCACAGGCTCAACCTCCATGTGAGGTTCCCATCCTCCAGAGGCACTGATTGTCCTGTGGGTTGTGTTTGCCAGGTTTGGTGTGTACCTGCTGCACACTCACATGTCACGGCTCCAGGATGTGGAATGTGTGGCCAGGTGTTTGGGGGCCCATGTCATATGGAATGTGTATTCTTCCCAGTGTGGGTTACATGCTCCGTGCTCCTCTGTGCATAGATGGTTTCAGTGGATATTTCTCAGCTGTCCAGCACCTTGACATAAACTGAAGTTGTATTTAGCTAATCTTGATCTGGATGGGTTAGCTGCACCAGGCTTCTGCCACTGGCCCCTCATTTTTCATGAGCTCTCATGACTTTGTCACACAGAACTTGGAAGTAAGAATTAAAACCATACAAGCAATTGGCATGAGTTTCAGTGCTGAACAGTGACAGCTTGAGAGATAGAAAAATCACTTTTGGAACTTCCTAATTAACAGAAATGAGTAAATATGGAGCACCTGTACATAAGGGCAACAAAACATGCCTCATATGTCTAGATCTCTATCATAAACACATCTGGAGAAAATCTTCACGCTTCATTTTGCCTCTTAAATGTCACATGTAAAAATAAGTACAAACACATCATTCCATCCAGTGTCCTTGCCCTGCTGATGTGAAACAAGCAATAAAACAACAAGCATGAGGTAAAACCACTATTTCTCTGTGCTGAAACCCTATTGAATAGAAGAGTTTGTCTGCCACCTTCGTTAAGCAGAATTCTGTCCAAATGCTCCATTTCCTCTCCATCCAGAAGCAACAGTGTCCCCAGGTTTACTGAGACCCACAGAAATGTATGTGGGAACTGAAAATAAAACTTGATCAAACAAGTACTCACAGGTGAATAATAATGGTAATATCAAGACTGAAATTAAAATAAATAAAAATGCTTTCCCCCCGAATCCTTGGGTGTTTGTTCAGTTTGGAGCATGAATGGTTATGGATTAGACCAGCAATGCCCAGTCTCCTGGGCATGGTGGTTCCTACTGGAAGCTTTTGAGGACGGTCAGCTTTGGGCCTCCGTGACCAGGTGGCCAGAGAGGTTTTCAGGTGACTGAAATGGAACCACTTCTTGTAGGTTAGAGTGGATCTTCTGTCACAAGATGGGACATATTCCTGTCACATAACCTAACCAAGCACCACTGTGGCGCTGTGAGACATGAGGGACATCTTTGGTCACGTGGCAGGGAAACCTTCCCTTAATTTACCAGACACATGGCAGAGGACAGGCTGAAGGCAACAGGCTCATGATCTTCTCCCTGAGCTGGTGTGTCCTCGGGAGAAGTGGCAGCAGGAAGAAGCCAGGAGGGCACAGGAAATTCAGGAGATTTCACTTAACAGTTAAAACCTCTACGTGAATGAAGCCTTGAGCCTGTTTTGCTTCAAACAATGTTCTATTCAAAGTGTGACTCAACTTTTGGGGCCTGGTCCAAAGCCCACTAAAGACAATGAGAGTTTTTCCATTGATTTGAGCAGCCTTTGGATGAGGGCCTTGATCCTGATCCTGAAAGCCTGATTCACATGAGAAAGGCTACACAGAAAATATCAAGTCTAGAAATCCTTGTTGAGATTGTACCTAATCCTTCCCTAGGTACATTTTCCAAACTAAACCAATGAAACCAGATTGGTCTGATGGTCTGCTCAGCATCTTGAAATTCACTTCACATTTGATGGTCTCAGGGATTTATAAGAATAAATCCTTGGTCCCACTCTTCTGCAGAAGTGTTCATGTTTTCAGAGCTGATAAACTGGTTTTCTGTCTTCTTGGTTTTATTTTTCTAAGGGTGTTATCAGACTGTAATTCATGAACAATTTAGTGCAGACTTCAGTAGATATCACACAGTTCACATTAAATCTTTTTGAGTCACTTTGGAAGATAAAATTTATTATGTTTGAATAAGATGCCTTTAAACACCATTATTCAACCATAAAAGAAGAGGAAGACCAAACAATACAATATTTAGGCTTTGAGACTTCCTCCCCATACATCACAGACCCCATAGGTCGTTTCAAAGCCAGTATCATCTGAAATTATTTTATTAATTCCTAAACTATTCCCAAATTCCTATCCTCTGTATACAAACATCCTGTCCAAGTGCAGCTCTGTCATGACACCTTCCTTCCAAACACATCTGAAGAGCTCATTGTGTACCAAAACCTCTTGGATGCACCAAGCACAGACTCCACTCAGAATGTTTGGTTTGTGCCTGAGAAAGCTTTTCACACAAAAACTGTTCCCCCTTCTCTTCAGTTCACACTATATGGTACATAAATAATATTTGGTTGTCCTGGTGGAGCTACAACATTAAAAAAAAAAAAAATGTTTTTGCTCATCTGGTTTGCATTAACTTTACAAGGGAAATGCAGTATATGGGGGAAAATATTTTTTTTCAGCTTGTATAACCATGTCTACACCCTGGCTGCTGCCAGGCCCGTCCTGGAGCACACAGGGAATGCCCCAGCCTTGGCACCAGCGGGGTGCAGTGTGGCAGAGCACGAGGGATGGAGTCGGGAGTGCAGGTGAGGGGAGTGGAGACACAACAGCTCCTCCACCTCCACACCCAACCTTGCTGAAAACCCACCCGGGTGATTTCTGTCAAAGCTTTTCCTTGCAAAGCTGCCACATTTTTAAGCCCAGCCAAAACCTCAGATTGCCTCACAGAACTGAGTGCTCCAGGATCCATAAACGTCATTTCCCAGGATAATCCTTGACTTTTGTTTCAGTCTGTTATTTCCCACTTAATACCCACAGCTTTTTAATTGGTTATTATTATTTCTTATTATATTTGAAATTTTTAAGAGTCTCTTAAGAAGCAAAAAGGGGGACATAATTAAAGAAAAATGTAGAGAATAATCCCAATCTAGTGTGACTTTACAGATGTGACGGACATTGACTTTTATCCCTGGGGAGGGAGACAGGAAGCTGTGGTGGGCCACAGCCCTCAGCCATCATTTGACTGCAAAATGTTCCCTCAGGACTAACTTTGCAAACTCCAGGCACACAATAACCACCAGCAGCTCCTGCACACTAACTCCCCAGTGCAGACAGACTCTTGCTGTGCTTAGGGTAGGATAACCTTTTCCATTATTTTGATGCCACTGTAATATAACATTTATTTACTTGATTTAAGAGCAACCTCTGACCTGCCACATGGTCAGGTTACTTCAGTGGGGTGATTTTTCAGACTTTTAGCTCCTCCTCTAATCATAAAATATTAACAGTGATGACCAGAAAAGGGGAAGATGCGACATGAACACTGTACATGGAGAATGAAGAAGGTGATACAACAATTCAATTCCCAAATGGAATCTGCACCCAGACAATACAAAATTAGACTACTTTTATATGCGTGGTTTCTTTCACACCTTGTTTTGAATGTTTAGCTCTTGGATTGGTTTGCTACTTCAGTTCATACACTGCCACTACAAGGGGTAGATACAAGACCAAACCTCAGCTTTAATTTAGATTGTATTAAAAAATAAACAGAGATCTACACAACACTCTTGCCATTGACTGTGGTGGTTACTGAGTTCATCTAAAAATGGAATTATTACATCTGAATTGGTACAACATTTCATATACTGTACTAAAGACTTTACTATAGTTTGTCATCACTGGACTTAAGGACAGGCACAGACAGTTCCTTGAATGCCAGATCTCCCACTCAGTGGGAGTGGGCCCAGGGACAGCCAGACAGACTGGACAGCATCTGTAAGGGATCCTGATTGGGCTGTTGATTAAAATTCAAAATACAGCTTTCAGACTGAAATGTTGCTTATCATGAACAGAAGATCTGCAAAAAACAGAACTGGGAAGATGAGACTGGTGAGCACAAAGAGTCTCCCAGTGACTCCCAGTGCTGGAATGACCCCAGCCTGAACAATCCAAGATGGGTGACTTGATTATAAAACAGGGTGGTAAACAGGGAAGGATCATGGATGGAAAACACAAACATCAAGGGCTCCAATAAGGCTGATGCAGAAATGCCCTCACTGGCTGCTGTTCCAGTGCGTGTGACACATTCCCACCATGGCAGGGTGGGTGGGGTGGGTTTGATCATTGCCTGATTGACGTTAATGACATTCCCCCAATGGCTGTGGCTTTCCTCATACCACACCCAGGAGGGTCAGAGGCACATTCCTCATGAGTTCTAATGTGAAAAAAACATATTTTTTACTCAAGTTAAATGATGCCAGGTGTTTGTTCTGGTTGCCTTAACTGGGGGCATAGTCAAGCTCAGCCTGCACTTCCCAGCAGTGTGTAACTCAGCTCTTCAGACTGCCCCAGGTACCTGCTTGTAATCCAAGTCCAGCTACTGAGTGGATTAGACTCATCCCTGTCATCATGCCTCCTGTACAGTGGGAGACAGCAACATCTGTGGGTGTGGATCCAAGCCCAGTGTGGTGTTGTGAACTGGCGTGTTTATTTGTGTTGCCTGGAAGCCCCATTTAGGGATCAGGAGCACATGTGACAGACACAAACCAAAAGCATGGCACTTTCCGTGGAAGGGTTATTTACCTCTGCTGCTTTTGTCCTGCCTGTCAGGAAAAGCCTTTCTTCTGCCAGTGACAAAAATGCACCAGCAATGGAAACGAGAGCAGGTCCCTTGCCCTAAATACCACAGTGCAAGGTCTGAAGTGTCACCCAGTCCAGATGATCAAAGCATTCTGCAGACGTGAAACCTTTCAATAAGTTAAACTCTGAGCTTCTGAGCCCAATCCCCAAGGCCACTGAACACCTCTTAAGAAAAAAGAGGTGCATACAAATGGATACAAATGCATTGCTTGCTTTGAAAGTTGAAGTTTTTGGAGGCTCTGTGCCTAAAGAAGAGGGCATATGGCCATGATAAACACTCAGCAGATCCCAGGAAAGCTAATGGCAACTGTTAAAGCTTAGAATTCCTGAAAATCTGAATCTTTCTCTGTTAGGATCCTATTTCAGGAATTTCAGTTTGTAAATAGTCGAGTGATGCCATCCCCAAACAGAAGAGTGCCAATGTAAAGTCCACGTGCTGAAGGCTCCCAGAGACAGTTTCGTAAGAGCTCTGTAGGGTGTCTGTGAAACCTGTGTGCCATGGACTCACTGGCTGGGCTCCTCCAGCCTGGCAAGGCTGCTGCTTGCATGTTCTGTCCTGTTCTCTCTTCCACCCTCACAATCTCTCACTAGGATCAGTACCAGCCCTCTGGAAGCAAAACACAGATTAGCCCGGATTGTTCCAGTGTCTCCCGATGTGTGGCACAGCAGCGGGTGGCACGGCTGGAGGGGGCACAGCACTGGGGTGGGCACCTGCATTTAGAGCCACAGGAGGTCCCAAATCCCACCCTGCAGACCCTGCCCAGGGCACAGCCCATGGCCAGGTGAACCTGAGCTCCTTTCCTGCTGATGGCTCCGTCACTACAGGTGCACACAACCAGGAACCCTTCAATACAGAAACCTCTCCGGGGTCTGAGGACCTGGCTGAGGGTGCCAGTGCAGGTCTATTTATAGCAACATAAATATTTGTGTAAACACATAGAGGAAAAGAAGGCCAATCTTTAAATTAATTAGAATACACTGAGAAAGGGAGATTAAATAGTGAAAAACTTTCATATCCATATTCCGGATTAATTTCCTAGTTGATATTTTTTAGAACAGAGATCTAAATCAGTCTTTTAATAGTCTACCTCCTTCCAAAATTTGTAAGAGCAATTTTTTGATTTTCTTCCATTTCCCTGGTGACCCAGTCATACATATGCATTTTCTCAGGATTACCACAGCGATTCCTTTGTGGTGATGATTCTGCACTTTCTATTAGGGCTGAACAGTGAGGCTCAGAATGTTAATCATGAAAAGAAGAATAACAGGATAATCAGTAGCTGCTTGCAGAGCAGTGAAGCTGCAAATCAGCTGCTGAAGATAAATAACAGACACAAACAGGCTTCAGAAGTAGTCCTGAAATGCTTAAACACAACATATTTCCCTTAACATAGGTCTTTGGGGTCACAATCTTGTCTAAAACAAAGCCTCTTCCATACAGAACACACTTGACACCCATGTCAGACCTCTCCAGAGGAAAATGGGGATGGGGCACAGGCTCCCACTGGGCAGTGGGTTCCTCTCGTGAGGAGCCAACTTCAACAGGTCACTCAAAACACACCTTCTGTGCACATCACTCCAACAGGCAGCTGCAGGCATTTTTCAGCTAATCATAGTAGTTGAGCATGTTCAACCAATTCAACTGAACTCCAAAAGTAATGGTGGAATTTTGTGTTCATGTTGATATTAAAGAGGAAAAAAAAAACCCAGGTTTTAACATTATTTCTATGGCAGAAGGATCTGCAGAGCAACAAAAGTCTGGGGATCATAAAATGGTATTTCATGCACACAGGCAGCAGTCAAGAATTCCAGGCAGCTTTGCTCAGGGTGCAAAAGGACATGCCAGCAGAGGCAAAAGTAGGAGAGCTGAGGGATTAGTGCCCACAGATTGCAGCCAGGAAAAATGAAGCTCAGAGAGTTAAGTGGGTAGGAGCAGGATAGTCTGTCTTTAATGGCCTGAGATCTCTTAGCTGTGCTCAGAATGATGTGGGTCTGAGCAGAACTTCTTACAGAGCAGAACCAGAGCATGGACTTGTGTCTTCAGATGGGTTTTGTTGTGAGAGCAGGAAAGAGCCTTCACCTTGAGCAGGGAACTCAGGGAGCCTGGGGCCAGAGTGGGTTCCAGCTCTTCTGACCCTCTCAGAGTATCTGACCCCAGGAGTGGGGTCCAGCCAGCCAGCCCGCTCCCTATTGCAGCAACGTGCTGCAGAAAACCAGGACCAGAAATCATTCCCATGCAGTCCACACTCCCTGAGCATGGCTGCTCCCACACACCAAACATCTGTCAGCTGACATCGCGGGTGGAGTCACTTCCAAGCTACACTGATGACAGGAGACTTGGGGGGGTTTGTGATCTGCCTTGTCTCACTGCTTTGCAAATCTGAGTCAGTCACAGAAATAAGAGGGAGACAGGAAAAAATAGCGAGGGAGAAGTGGTTAAAGACATTCCTGTGTGACGCAAAAGGCAGTGATGTCAGAGTTGGAGACCACAGACACCTCTGCCAAAATGAATGGGATTCCAGCAGGCTCCAGCTGGTCTCATGGTTTGTGCATTCTGCGTTGTTTCCTGGATACAAGCGATTCCCAGCTGTAAACTGACAACCATTAACCCTTCCCTGGTGTGGGTTTCCAGGCAGTCACTCATGGGGAAGTTTTTCCCTCGCTGGTGAAAGATTCCCATATTTCATAATCAGGCATCTTGTATGAATCAATGGTCAGTTTAAAAATAACCCCTTGACCCCAGCTGTCTGGGGGAATAATGGAAAAGAGAACCTTTTATACAAAGCAACATTTCTTATCTGATCCTTCAAGTGCATCCCCATGCCCTTGGGTTTCATTCCCCAATCACCCACATGACTTACTACCTTTTTCACTTTTCCAAGACCTCTTTTTTTTTTTTTTTTTTTTTTTTTTTTTTTTTTTTTTTTTTTTTTTTTTTTTTTAATTCTTTTTCACCCCCCTCTTCCTTCAAGATGATTTTTTATTTCTTCTCTGGAATGAGTAGATGAGGCATGGCTTTAGCACCAAACTTACTCTGGGAATAGATCTGAAATCCTGGATCTGACATACAACTCCCAGAAATTTTTGTGAGGGAAAGCATCCAAATTCTTAATCTACTGCCTTATTCCTTCCTGGCACAAACTGAAAACCTAATTTTGGATCTCAAATGCCTGAACTTCCCGAAAGTAAAAATCTAGGCATGGATTTTTCTGGCTGAACTAGCCCTCCCACTGCTGGGAGAGAACAAGAGCCCGAACTCAGGCCAGACCAAAATAATCAAATATCTGATTTGTTAATCACTATCAACCAAATTGCACTGAAGCTGCACGGGCAGGTCCCCCACTTGTCTCTCTGGGTACTGACTGAAAGAATAGACAGACAACAAAAAACTTGGCACAGAGAAATCAGAACAAATCTGAGTTGAGAGTAGAAAGTGTAAGTGGCTTTGAAAGTTGGTTGTGAGATGATAAACACAAACAAAATCAGAGTAAGTGAAAATGCAGTGATTACGTTGCTCAATGGGGAGAGTATACACTTGTCCAAAACATAAAGATGTGTGTAACTTCATTAAGGGCTAAATTGCATTCCCAGCCAGCCCAGCACAAACTGCTGCTGCTGTCCCAGAGAGTCCTTGGACGCTGTGATTGATTGATCTGACAAGAGAAGTGGGCAGTGATTCCCAGCCAAGGAGCATCACAGTCCTGCTTGGGTCGGGAGCTCCACACTTCCCCTTGCTCTGGGACAGCAGGAAGGACAGGCTGTCCCATCCCCACCTGCATGGGTCACATTGCCTTCACCATCTGAGCCTTCAAACAGGCCAAAACTTGGATTCTTTTCATTTCCTGGCCAAGTTTTGAAATTTATGGTTCACCCATTCAAATTTTTCTCTACTAACATGAAAATTGGTAATTGTCACATGGCAGGCAAAGTTCAACTTTAAGAAAATAATAAAATAACGAAATCTAGAAATGCTGATCCTGCAACCCCCTCTTCCTTGGCATGTGGTCAGACCCCCATTCACTGAAGGGGCTTCAGGCCCCAGGGAGGTATCACGAGACAGCTTTTGTGGCAGCTGAGCACAAAGACACCCATTCTGGCACCACTCCTCAACTTCCAAACCTCCAGCTCACGGGGTGGCTGCAGTACAGTCAGGGAGACTCTCAGCTTTCCATCCCTGCCTGTGAACCCCCAGGCACTGGCCTGTTTGCTGAGACCAGGGTCTGCAGGGCTTATTCTGCAGAACATTTTATTTCTTCCTGCACCACAGCATAGATGTGTTATTTACCACAAACTCAAGCAGTGGGGAGGTGTAAATCCAGTCCCTCAAGACTTCTTCAGAAATAGTAAAGGTGAATTTTCCTTCAGCAAGAGAGTGGTACAAGAAAGAAGGTCAGTAAACTTAGCAAAATGAAGAGTGAAAAAGAATATGATTTCTGGCTACAAATGCATCCAGGAAAATAAAAAAGGAAGGAAAAGAACAGATTAAGCTAAATGCTATTGCTGGTGTAAGAGCAAATAGGCATGAACTGACTACTAATAAACTAAAGCTGAATGAAAACTAGAAGGCTCCCAATCAGTTCAACAACCTGATTCTAAAGCTGTCAAATGTTGGAACAGCACAGACAGAACACTAGCCTAAGAATAAAACTGTTAAGGCAACAAAACCAATCGTACAGCCTGATACTCCTGAGAAGCCCCAAGAGTCAGCATCCCAAGCAGTCCTTTGTAGGCCTGTATTTCTGAAAGTTTCCTTTTTAGCTGCTTTAGCATGGCAGACAAGTGTTTCCCTTTCATTTCACTGGCAATTCACTGTTTTCAATTCTGAGTCCAAAGAGGAAGAGGAGAGGTTGTGTTACAGTCCATCAAATGCTAAGCCTGTTGGGTTTTTATCCCCACCTCCTCAGTCTCTCAGTCACTGACTTCTTGCCTGTTCCTTATCATTGTTTCCACCCATTTTGACTCAGTTTATATCAGGTCAGAGTTAAAAATAGATGCATCTTTAATCCTTCTACTGTAGCAGTGCTGCAGAGCCAAACTACTGCTTCTCGTGTGGAATACAATGCCCACCCCAAAAGTATCTATTAGTAGGCATATGTTGGAACTAAATATAAGTCATAAGGAGTTGATCCCCAACAGTGTGATGAAGCTCCCTTATGAGCTTTGAAAAGATCTTTGGGACCTTTGAATCCTAGAAAAGTGACACCATTGATACAGGTTAAATTATTTCTGCAGGGCCTAAAGATGCACACATATGGCACTAGTAGCAAGCAGTTAATGTTAAACACAACTATGTTGATGAAAACAGGATAAAAATCTGAACTGTAGAATTATAGGACAATTTAGGTTGGAAAAGACTTCAGGAGGTCACAAGTCCAACCATGTCACTCACAGAGGGCCAGCTCAAATCCCCCTGAATAGAAAGGCTGTCTGACAAGGCAGGCATGCCAGGATAGGCCTTTCCAGTTCCTCAGTTGCCAAGGAAAGCACAGTCCTGCATGGCATCAGCAACTCCCAACACAAAGCTTCTGGGATATTCACTGTGATGTTCATGCAAATCTCTGGGTTCCCCAGCTTGGTGGAAATTAATTTCATTTGAATCTTTCTCTTAAAGTCATTGGTGGTCCTGTGATAATTATCAACATGGAACCTCACTGGAAGACCACAGAAACCACGGAATGGTTGGGCTTGGGAGGGACCTCTGAAGACCATCTAATCCAAGCCCCTGCCAAAGCAGGAAGAGGCTGCAAAAGGCCACTCAGGCCAGTGACACCAAGGTGTTAGAGCAGCCAGCCCAGCACACCATGATTAATCACAGCAGAGATGAAACAAACCTGCTCGGCCTCTTTCCCCTTTGCTTTGTACTGATGTTCACAGATAAAGCCATGCGGGAGCAGCTGGAAAGAACTGCATGTCCTGTGGGAGCTCTTATCAAGCCCAGGGAGTGAACAGCCAATAACCACTCAGCAAGTCACCTTCTAAGTTTAAAAAGCAGCCTGATGTTTTAAAGTATGTAAGTTATAAACAAATTGGCTGGAGTGGTCTTCATTCCCTCAGTTTCCCCTCTCCAGTCTCCTCCCTCTGCTGGGATTAGCCAGATGTTTGTCCTTAGGATATTTTATAGACAGGAACAAAAACCTTTTGCCCATTTTCAGGATCTAACTTGTGTCACCTTGTTTGGAAGGCTGACATTTGGTTTTTTTCTAGCATTGTTTGCTCTTCCTCCTTTGAACTGAAACCTCTTGGGACAGGGACTTTTTGTCATGCACTATTTGTCCAGTACAACCATGTTCCTCAGAGCCTCCCTCCGCTCCCGTCAGCAACTCCAGCCAACACAGGATTTGCTTCTGTGATTCTTCACCACTGGAAATAGATCCAAATCCTGGCAGCCAGACCCTGATTGGAAAAGACCACCATGAAGGTCAACTTCAGAGGGTCTCAGGAGATGTCTGAGACACGGGACCAAGTGCTGACCGTGCCCTTCTCTCTCCATTCCCACTTGCACAGAGACACAGCGATACATTTCCCAATGTAACACAGTAACTTTTCTCTTTCCACATTTCATTAATTACAAACAATAGGGGACAGGATCCACACAGGATTGATTGATTGATTAATTGATTGATTGATACATATCATCAAATGTGTATTCAAAAATATAAGCATCAGTTTTTGGCACACAGCCAAGCTGACCACAAACAGCAGGACAAGAGGGCTTCCAGTGTCAGCTTTGCTATTCCCAGCATAGCCTATATTGTTAGCAATTACTATTATTAATCATCTGTAATTTCAGAAGTACAGCTGGTTTGCTTAGCAAGTACAAAACATGGAATTGGCTGGGACAGTAGGAGGTAGATATGAAGCAAACGTCTCTGCCCATAGTTCTTATCATGGTTAATTCTTCAGAGTGGCTTCTCACCAAAGTTGCAATCACTGATTATTTTTTTAGCTTGCCAGTTTGGTTGTAGAGTTTGACTGCAACGTGATTGCAGGATCTCTTAGGGAAAATGCCACCACTGCCCTCTCCTGTCCTTTCCTTGTCTCCTGTTTTCATTCCTTCTTTTCCCGGTTTTTCCTTAACTCTGGACCTACAATCTCATGCATGTGGCGCAGAAGGATGCCTAGGAAATTTTCTGTGCCCTGTTCTTTGTTATGTTTCAAAGCCCTGGAGACACGAATTGTCTCTTCCCTGTGTTTGTTATGCAGCACAGAGCACAAAGGTCTCGCCAGGGGCTCCGACTGCCAGCGCAGCACAACACCCACTCCTGGGGCTGGAGCTCAGCCTGCCCAGCTTTCCAGCTCTCTCCTCACTGCTCTTAAAGTAAGTTCAAAATTGGCAGCATTAGGCTGTTGTTCCTCTGGCATTTCGCACCAACACCTACTTCTGAAAACTTTACTAGATCATGGAAGAACTCTGGGCAAGCCTGTGTGCTTTAGGGAGCAAGAAGAGCATTCCAAGAGCGAAGACAAGTTTTGAGCAGCATTCCCTCTCCCACTGATCCATAAAGATTTGAGTCTGTGCTCTAATCCTGAATTTTGCTGAGCAATTAAAAAGTTATAAAATCTGATAGCACAAAAATCTGAAAAATCATAGGCTAAACATGCCACCAAATCAGGGGTCAGTGAGATTGAGAGAATACAGGCAGTGATCCTAAGCACAGCTAAGCACCCAAAGAAGCTCATTCTGATTCCTTGCACAGTGCCTTAGCTACAAAAAAATCTGGGAATCACATATAAAACTGTACCACATGCATGTGCTGTGCCTGCCCAGGGGCTGCTCTGGGGAAGGGGAACCCTCAAAGTACACAACTGTCAGACTCAAAAATTTGTTGAAGAGCTGTTACACAGAGACAGACTATTGAATAATTAGGAAAATATTCTTCAGATGTAATATGACCAGAGTCTCATTTCATCCTACATAAAAAGGAGAGATGCAGCATTTCAGTCTAGCCTCGTCCAAAATAGCTGAGAAACAGCAGATTCCACATTCCACCTCTATGACACTGATGATAAAACAAAAGATATGGATGTGCAGAAGGTATGTGAAGACACGTCCCTCCTGCCTGTGAGAGGCTGGACAGAATCATGCAAACCTTTTCATGCTGGGACCAACTGGAGGTCAGGACATACCCTGAGCACCACACTCTGCAAGCAGCCCCTTCACCTGAAAGGACAAATGCAGTGAAACGAGAAGCAATTTCTGGTCATTCCCAATTTCATAAGCAGGAATTACTAAAGAGGAAAGAATGTTGAAAGATTGTTTCTGACCACACGAACACCAAAACTCACTGCACAGGCAGACAGGAGAAGGCAGCTGAATTCCTAACTACGTTTCTGGGAATGGGAAGGATCAGAACACTATGGATGGCACCTGGACACAGCCTCCACCACTACCATCAGCTCAGTTCCCATCAGTGTTACTTCTTGGGTGGAAAATAGCTGGGAGTAACAGGGGAAAGGTCACTCCAGTGGACACAAAATAGGATTTTAAGTCAGAGAACAAGGAATGGAAATTTTTCCCTTTTCTTCAGGGAAACCTTGTCATCCAGGTTTGGTCATATCATAAAACCATGAATTCCATGTCAAAGGCAATGTAATATTTTGTGACATTTTAAAGAACAAAACATGATTTGAAATGGGGCCACTGCTCAGAGAAGGCAGAGCCCTATGACCTAAAAAATCCTAAAAAAGTCACCTGCTCTTAGCACATAACAAGCAACATGGAGGGAAGACAGCAGGGATTTTATCTATAAATCTTTGTGACTTGTTTCCCTGTTATCTGACATTTGAATCTTGTAACATCTGTCACATCTCAGACCTTGCCCTCTGCATATGGCAATATGGCAATATACCAATGTGCATAATGATGCGAACACCTACAGTTTGGGAAAAAAAAAAACCCAAACATTTTAAATATAGAACCAGCCCGCTGATTCTCCACCTACTTAATTCTTGTAGTGAGACAGACCATGAAGTCACCATAAACACCACTAAAGATCAGAAGGTACAGAAGCCCTGCCCCATCAAGAATCCCTGTAACAAAATCAAGTTGTCCTTTAGCTACAGAAGGAGCTCAGCTTCACAGGACATCCTGAAACTCCCAACCCTTCGGCCTCCAGCCCAACAGAAGTTTCTCTGAAGTAGATTTATAGATCCAAAGGCTGAAAGACCTGGAAGGGAATATTATGGTCCTTTAATTTGACCTGAATACAGAGGCTATAATTCTTCTTAAGGCTAAACTAACACACATGTTCTTGAAAGGAATCTAATCCCATTGTGATTGTTCAAAACTGGGTGAAGCCACTGCTGTCCCTGATAAACAACTTAATTACCTTCACTGCTGGCAAGTTCTGTATTGTTTATTTTAAAGAGAATTTTTTTTCCCTTTTCTTTCAAGCATGAAATCTTGTGTCTTTGTCTGCACAACTGAAGTGCCCCAACTATCCCAGGGCTTCCATTGCAAAGATTACTCAGGGTGGGCAAGTAATTTCTACAATCCTTCCTTGGAGATGAATTTAGCTTCCAAAATTTGTTTACCAGCTACTGGATTGTTTTGTCTTTTCAATTCCCTTTGGGATTTTTGCATCCTGGCTTGAGTAAGTGGACATCAGAACGAGACATTGTGTTTAACTAAGAGCATTATTAACATAGAATAGTTCTCATTTTTCTGGAGGTCTAACGGCTTTGTAAGCCATGAACAACTGTATAACTTAAAGGGACAGCCTGGCTCTCCAGCCACTCCTGTTTCCTGATTCTGGGTGTTGAAATTATGTTGTTTTGGGGAGTTTCTTTGTTGGTTTGGATTTTTTCCCCTCCTTTCTTCTTAGACCTTTTTTTTTTTTTCATGCTATGAAAAGAAACTCTTCATGAAAAGTTAGAGGAGAACAATCTCCCTTGGCCTTTCTCCAGTTCCTGGAGGTAAAAGCATGACAAGCAGCTTTATTTCATAAAACTGACAAATAATCTTTGCCAGATTTTTCCCAATTAGAGCCTATCAATCTTTACAATGAAGCCCTTTATTCGCCATAAACAAAGTCCAATTATACCTCAGTAGGGAAAAGGAGGAGCAGGTGCTTCCACAGTCAGAATATGAGCACTAGGAAGATGGAAGGGCTTTGGTTTTAAGTGTCTTAACTCTTTGCATGCTGCAGCTGTGTTGCAATAATGATAACTTAGCTCTGGATAACTGACCAGAGAGTCGCTGATGAACTTTGATGATCCCATCACCCAGAAGAGAGAGACTATCCAAACATTTCTAGTCAAGGGATCTCCAAAAGTTTCTGGCACCATTTGCAGTCAGGATCAGTGCAAAGCACATCTGGGAACATAAATGGGGCAGCTACAAAGTTCTGTTGCTCCAGGCACCCCCAAGATCTTCATCACATGAAGACTCACCAGTGCCTCCAGGGTAGATGCACCCTCAGAGCTGGACTCTCTGCCCTCCCTGAATGTAACAATTCTGGATGCCATGGGAAATCAGGGAAATGCACTTCAGAAAGTGGTCTGGCTCATGACTTCTCCTAAAAAGCATCTCTTTTCTCTGTTATCAAAGAATCACCACTGGACTGGCCCTGAAGGACATTACCTATGCTTGAACAATATATTCTGAGGTTATTTATTAGACATGAAGTATCCAGAGAGCCTTGTATCACAATTGTCATTTTTTTATGTCCAATATTTATTTCTGTGAAGATAGTTCTACTTTGAAATATTTTTTCATTAAGATACATAGTCACAGAACTTTTAGGGACTCTCTTCTGTCACGGAATGTGATTCACCACTCTACCCATAAAGGCCATGATTCATGTGGGCTGGTTTGTGTTATGAGTCTTATTTTAGCACTTGGCTGTCCTTAATCCATTTGGATTAGATTTGTTTGCCAAACTAGTGCACGGGATAACTATAACCTGTCACATAAAACAACCACTCACCCTCACGCTGGTGGTGTTGTATTTTATTTCAGCTTATTGAAACATTACAGTGTATTTTCCCCTATTTTGTGTTTTCTTTGTGATGCATTGCAAAAGGAAACATCATGTTGCATGTGCTACTAAAATAAAATTCTTCTTGTTCTCATTTATATTCAGGAAGAAATTTACTTCACTGGAAGTGGAATGTGTTCAGAGTTCCTAAGGTGCAAGGCCACAGGTTGGTATGACAGACATGAACACTTCCCCAGTTCCTCTGGGACTGCAGCAGATTTGCGTGCTAGCCCCCTGCATCTGGAACCACACATCTGGGAGACACAATTAAAACCAGAAGTTAAGCAAGTTGTAGCTTCCCAAGTATGAAGTTAGAATTTTCCAGAGTGACAGGATGTTGTGGTATCTCCCTGAAAGCTGTCCTCACCTTGCCCATGAATTACAGTTCCTGTAATTTTTGCCCACATGGCATGGTGGGATCCCACGGTGTCCAAGAGAATCACGGGAGGATAACCCAGCTTGGCTTCTGGGGACTGCAAAAGAGCTTGCTCATCACTGGTGTAGAACGTGCATGTCAAAGCATCTACTACAGATGGCATTTGTGTGACTGGGCTTCTCCTTCTTAAGAAACTAAATATAGATTTAAGTGCACTGAGTACTTTACTGAGCCCAAGTAAAAGTGTCCTGCATCAAAAATGGCAGTGGAATTGGAAACATAGCTACTCCCACTGATACAGTTGCATTTCTGTTCCTGCTCGGCTGGTAAAAGGAATAGTAAAAGGGAAGTGTTGAGATGCAGGCAGCTCAGTTGCTGCTCACAGCCTCATGGCAAGGGTTTCCACACATAGAGACTACAGGAGTGGTCTTGTTTACTTCTTTTATTTAATGATAAATACTAGAAGAGGAGGGGAAAGTGATAACTTCTGTATTTAATTATTTAATTAGCTAAGCAATGGTCTGATGGCCTGGCTCTCCTATTTCAAAATCTGACTCCTCAAGACAGTTTGTTATAAAAATTGAACTTTCTTTAGAAGTGTCTCTCTGACCAGCACACTGCTGTGACAGAGACCGGTGCTGCACTGTGTGACACCTCTTCGGGGCTCTGGACACCCTGCAGGAGCTGCAGCAGCCCAGATTGCCTCTGTCCAGGCAGCTGCAGGAAGTGATGTCTACTGAAACAGGAATGGAACACCTCAGTAGTTCCATAATTTTAACAGTCTACTTAAAAGTTGGACACTTTTACAACAGGGCTTTGAAATCTGAGCCCCAGAGAGGGACACCAGGTTAGAACTGATGACAGTATCCCAGCTCTAAAGAATTCAAGCTTCTTAGATTTGCTTTTTTTATAACCAGTACTGGTTTCAGAAGAAGCAATGTGATCTAGCAGACCACATGGTAGTGTGGAAGCTGGCACAGGGGTAGGTTTGTGCCTGGTCCTACCACTGAGCACAACTGGACAAGTCTCTTTGCCTCTCCAGCCCTGCTTCCTCTCTCCTGGTATTTTGGTACTAAGGCATGTGACTGTCTCTGCTCAGTTTTGGACAGTGATGAACCTCCTGAGGACAGGTCCTGTCTGGATCAGCTGGGGACTCCCAGGCATCAGAGGACACAGCAGTGAGTTTCAGACTGCAGAGGTTTTGCTGCTCTTTATTGCTGAAGCCCAGCAGAAGCAGCCACAGGCAGTGAACAAGCTGAGGGGGTTTATCCCAAACAAACAGAGGTTTGCAATACAGCACACATAACCTTCCCTTTCTCTTGCCTAATAAGCCCAGCTCAGGTTTTATGAGGTTTCCCTCTCTTGCCAAAGCAAGATGTTCACACTCCTTTTGTACAGAATAGTGGCAAGACCATCAGGACTGAAGTGCTCTGTGTGGACATTGTAGAGCGTCACACAACAGCCTGTGAATAATTCCTACAGACTTCCCTACGAAAACAGAATTTACAAAGAATCTTCTCACCCCCCAAGCACTCCAGGCAAGAGTATGGCATTATTCAGAGAGGAAGCATACCCACAAACCAGACAAAGGATACTGGCTTTAATCCTGCTTCTGCCATAAACACTCAGTGGGACTTCAGAGGAATCACTTAAATCTGATCTTTATTCAGATTGCTATGGACTTCTGTGACAGCCAGTATCTGTTTCATTTGTCCCTAGTCTGTGTGTTGTTTTCCTTTAAAAAAATAAGTGACTGGGTCTGAAGAAATCCTGTGGAGGGAGTGAGAAATTGCTTTTCCCCTCGAGGAGCAATTGAGCCTGGTCAGGGACAGAAGCTTCCAGAGCAGAAGAAAGAACATGACAGAAAAAAGGAGTGAGACAGTCACAGCAAGGAGCTACGAGCCTGTGGCTCCAACAGTGACACTCCTGAGGGGGAGGATTGTGCAAGGACCAGGCTCGGAGGTGATGGGAAGAAAACAGAGGAGCCTCTGCCCATGCAGTGGGCAGGAGAATTTGTCTATAAGTTACTTCATTTCTATCCTGTCTCAGCTAATTTTGAGTTTTCTTCATTGGAAAGGTTAAGCATTATAATTCCTATCCTAACAGAACTTGGCTTTTTTGGATTTGTTTTGTTCTGGCTACTCTGGGCCACTCAGTAACAAGTCAAAAAAGTTACCACAATTTCCAGAGTAACTTGAAGGGTAGTTGGTTCTTCAGTGATGTTTAAGTTCTGCAGATAGAAGAGCCTGACTTCTCTGGCCCCTGCCTCTTGCTGGCAGCAGCACAAACTCGGAATGCTGCTCCTTATAGGAAGTATTAGTTTGTAACATGATAAGAGTCTTCAGTTTTAAATTCTTTTCTCTGAAACTGTTGATTATTTGCACTGGTTTCAATTACTAAGATGACATGAAAAAGCTGCAGTAAATTTCTGACAGAGCTGAGTGGAACTTGGGACAAGGGTCTGGGCTTTTCAAAGCCTTCTGTCACTGCTCTGTTCTCCCTTGCTCTTGAAGCTGACCAAGAGGCTTCCACTGAAATGGCTTGGAGCATCCAGCTCTGGCTGTCTTTTTTCCCTCAGTGACAGAGGGCATCATGTTGAAAGACCCATCACAGTTTTATGCTCCAGACAAACAAAATAATAAAGCATTTGAAGACCAGATCTCCAGCTGCTGTTAACAAGTGACTCCAGGCAAAAGAGGAGAAGCAGTGCCTGTGCAGGGGGGTGGAACTAAATCCTGTGAGATGATTCAGCTCTCTTTTGGCAACTGCTGTGTTAGATCACATGTTTAGGTTCCCTGAAGTCCCTATGGGCTATTCCTCATACAATTCCTGGAACGCTTTTCCTTAACTAGTTCTACATTATTATATAGAGATCTACCACAGCTTTCTTACAGCAGCTAGTCCTTAGTTTCCAGTCTCCTTATTAAGAACTTTATCCATCTGATAGTAATGTCATGGTTAAGACACTTAAACTTATGGTGAGTATCATAAAAGATAAAATTAGCATTTTCTCTCCACAGCATTAACTGGTTTTGCTTTAATTCTATTTAATTCAATTGAAGAGAACTTACAATTTCCTTATTCAGTGTGCTTGTAGCAAGCATGCGTAGAGCCCTTCTCAAATCTCGTTCACAAAGCCTAGCCATGATGATGATGATGGCAATTTCCCTATATGGACTGTAAGTACCTGAATAGTTTACTTGCACATCCTTCACCTGGAACTATCAAACTCTTCCCTGCCTCCACTTCCTCCTTCATGTTTAATCTGTTCTCCCCCCTTTCTTAAGTCCCCAGCCCGATGTGAGTGAGAGCAGGACCTGTATTTGAACTGAGCACACAAGCTATCTAGTAATGTAGTGCCAGAGACATCACATTAGGGAAGGTTATTACTTTTTATCTGCTAATCTAAAATATTTGGTAAACTGATAGAGCCTGAGAGATTAGGGAGGCCATGAGAGTATTTCTTTTTTGCTGCTAAACTTGCTGCAGAGCATTTCTGCACCCTTCATAAAAAGTGTGTGCTTGGTTCTTTCAGTTATGTTACTAAACCTCTCAACTTGCTAGAACTTCCAGGGCTGGGTTCTGGTCACGGCTCCCACCTTCGTCTTGCCCATTAGTATGAAGACAGCATTAAAAATTCTAGCTCCTCTAATCTGCAAATAATTGTATAACATGAGAAGCAAAACAGAGTGGAACTTCCAAAGACATGGCCTGAGGAGAATTCAGCTGCATCCTTCCCTATCTTCACAAGCATCTTACAATGGAATTCATTACGTTCCAGGGGTTTATACCACAAATTACCTGAGCTGATATTTAGAATATTTGACTGTGTATTCAGCAGCAGCAATATTAAATGTAGCAGCATCAAAAATTATGGCAGTCTCTGCAAAGAAATAAGAAGGCCACTGGAATTCCAAATGCACAAAGTGGCTGTTAAGGGTCAGTACCAATCTCTTCACAGAAATACACTTCACCTCTTGCTTTCTGATCAGAGACTGATTGGATCCCTTATTCTTTTATTCAAGATGGAAGCAAAAATCAGACCCAGCTTGATTAACTGCAAAATAAGCACTGGATAAAATTAGAACAACTTCTGTTTATTCTTTTCTCAAACACCTTTAAATGTGGGCTTGATCCCCTTCCACAGAAAGGAGTGTTGAGACTGTGTGACAGGTGCTTTTACTCCTTATTGCCTGTCTGCTTTGCCACCTACACGCATCCTCCTGCCAGCAGGTGCCTCAGAAAGGTGTGTCTGAGTCCCAGCCATAAATTCACTGAAAATCTGAGATATGAAAATCCCATGAGAGCAGTGAAACAGCCTGTGCTGTCAGCACAGCAATTAAGCTGTCAGGGTTCTGATGTCTAATGCTTTTTACACGATCATTAACTCTTTTGGTTCCTCCTCGCATCTATCAAAGTTTTACTGTGAACTGTAAGATACCACCGGGAACTTTACCAGCCCAGAGTCAATAATTTGAATTTCAGGTGGCATTGCTCTCCTCTGACTACAAGCTGGTTCATCTTTCACTTCTAATTCAGTATTCCATGGCCCCTTCAGTTTAATTGACAAGGGTTTATAGGCTCCTCTCTGACAAACTTCTCAGACAAACTTCTCAGACAAACTACATTATGATTTAAATTGCAGGAATAACAACGTAGCAGAAAACAAACAGACCTATATAAGAGGACAGAAAAAATTTGATATACATTTAACATGTTACCATCATAAATGGTTATAGGCCAGTCTTGGATCATGAGACATTTTACTGGGTGCTCTACAAACAGAAAAAAAGTTTTCTGTCTCGAAAGAGTTCATGACATAAAACACAGAGTCCAGCATATAGTCTCTGTATGGCCTACATGGATAATTCATCTTTGGGAATTTGTCTGGCAGTGGCAGCCTCTTCCTGGCCACGTGGTTTTCCAGGTGTTTTCAGTGCTCAGCTGGAGATCTGCGTGCTCTCTAAAACCACATGGGTAGTACAGTAGCTCTGCAAACACACGCACAGCAGACTGGGCACTTCAGACATATCACCCACTTAGTAAGAGTCCTGACCACAAGGAATGTCAGATGATGGAAAAGTCATGGGACAGAGCCCCACTCTGCCACAGCAATACAGACACAGATCCATAACCAGAACCCCTGAGCTGTTGCTCCCCAGTGAGCTGAGGAAGAGCTCTGGTGGCAGCACAGTGGCATCTGAGGGAACACTGAGCATAGTGAGGGCAAAGAAAACTAAGGTGTCACCATCTGTTCTACAGTTGTTAAGAAGCCTGAGAAAAACCACGTTCATTTTTGCTTTACATAGGAAAATCCCTAATCTCAGAGTTTGGGTTCGTTTTTTCTAAATATTTGGACAAAAATGTCCATTTAGAGATGAAATCTCAGTTCTGCAATTTTAAGTGATAGATACACTGCCAAACCATGGGTGAAGGAGGCTGTGTGAGGGGAAAAAAAGAACAGGGGGAGTGAACAAGGGCATCCCATGTGACTGCATAATTGTCATGGCATCAGGGTGTGGAAAGGATGAGCAGTTCCCTCTTCCTGGAGAAGGGAAATGGTGCAAGTTCCATTCAAAGTCAGGTCAGTTCCCTCTTCCTGGAGAATGGAAATGGTGCAAGTTCCATTCAAAGTCAGGTCTACTAAAGCACCCTGCTCGATATCCAGCGAAGCAGTAGATACTGGACTTGTATTTTATACATCCCAGATGAGAGGTGGAATGAACGGATTGTCCAGCACAGGGGAAGACAAACACACAAGAGCAAACACTCCCCTCTTACCTCTCTCCCTCTCTGTCAACTAACAGGTTCCATGAAATGCCTCAGTCAGCACGTCCCAAAGATAAACAGCTGGGGTCTGATCCAATAGGATTTATCCTAGGAAGTGTTCCTTATTACCCTTCTGTAAGAGATCAGGACAATACCTTTCATTCTGGAAATATCTTACATCAAAAAGCCAAAGCGCCCAAGTTGATCCTCAGCCAGAGTGAGAAAATATTGCTTCTGTAAAGCCAATTGAGCTAAACAACTGGAGTGCCAGAAAATCTGGATAAGAAGATTATTTTTCTATACGAGCTCTGAGAGGACTGAGATGATTATCTTTTTAAGGATCCATTTGAAATTGAAGTGACAAAGCTCTTACAGGACCAGGCCCTAAGTGCCAGAAAAACGCTGCTGCTACTACCCAGCCTTGCCCTTTGTGAATCCATTTAAGGATTGCTTTCCAAGGACTTTTTTGGCCATTGCTATAATGGGTGAGAAATTCCTTAGAGCGTAAATTCTTGTATGCAGTTGTTGAGTTTGGGGTTTAGTTGTGACTAATGGCACTCAGCTGAAGCTGACAAAAGCTGTATATAATGCAAAGCAGAGCCCAGCAGTGAGGCAATGGGCAATAGTGTGAACCGAGTACAGAGGGAGTGTGAAACTGAAAAACCTCCTGCCAGTCAAAATGAGATTAAAAAGGGTTAAACGGCAAAGGAAGTTTTGGTAAGATTCACACCAAACCTGGGGGTGGGAAAAACTGCTCAGCTTTTTGCTGCAGAGTTTACCTCAAGGTGTTACTCATCAGTCTCCCATCCAGGGCTGTTCAAAGCTTTCTTAGAAAGCACCAAATGCAACAGCTAAAAACTCCAGGACTAACAATATAATGGGGATCTAAGATTTGCTTTCACCTGAATTCTTTGACCTCAGGTGAAATTCTGAAGAAAGCTGCTATTTTCTGTGCCATATGCCATGTAACACAGGATTCCCTGCTTGTGAGCCTAGCTGGTTCTTCACATGGAGAGAAACTTTCCCAGAGGTTCTGCCTTTGTCCCTTGCCAGCTCTTTCCATGTGCCAACAGGCTGAGTTCCTCATGCCTCCTCCAAACTCTCCCTACAACAGGTGTTCTGCCCTCCAAATTCATGTGAGCTGCTACATCTTTCCTTTTGAGCGTCACATTGCTCAGAGATTTGTTTAAGCACTGGCTTGTCAGAAGAGCACAGAAAAGATTAGAACCCTGCAGTCTGTCATGACTCATTCCTGTGGAAAAACAAGGGTCACATCTTAGAAATGTGGCACTCTCCAAATCAGCCTCTTCTTCCCTCTTTCTGTTACTGGTGTGGATTCAGGATGTGGTTTTTCACCCTCAACACTTTGACTACTCCTCTTGCGCTGGTTGTTTGTATGATGGTTACAAAAAGGTTTGGTGACGGTAGGAGACCTTCCCACATCCTCTCTGGGCACACCTCTGCTTCAGCAGGCTGAGAAACAGATTTGGGTCCTGGAAACCAGCCTTTTTGTCCTGGTGCTACTGAGTCGTGAGAAAGGGATTCCTTCATGTCTGCTCTACTTTCATCGTTAATCTCCTGGATATATTTACTGTTGACTCAGCCTTATATTTATCTTATTAAACATGAAGATCTGTTTCTAAATTTATACTTTCCCCTCAAGCTGTTTTTCCCCTTTAAAACCCCCTTTCTTCTCAAATCCTGGAAAGAACTCCCTATCACTCACTCTTCTCTCTGACTTCACACTGAGAATTTTCTACTGTTGCACTGCAACCAAACACACTGTTTGCACGACGACAACAGATGTGGGTGTCAACAACCATGAACTTCAGGTGATTGCATCTTTTTATTTCCAGGGGTTTCTTATCAACAAGCAGCATTTGTCTACTGACCTCGGGCCTGCCATGTTGTAAAGCCCGGCAGTGAGCCCAGTCCTTGAGGCTGGTCTGTGTTCAGACAGAGGCACTGGCTTTGCATTGCAGGTGCTGCTGGAGCTCAGCTCAAGCCCATTGGTCATTGAGCATAGCTGCAAATTCAGGAATCACACCACTGGCACCTCCTTTGGGATTGTGCATTCACTGGCAAGACCTTGGATTTGTTTTGCAGACAGCACTTCTTAACGGGAAATTCCAGGATTCTTGGTCACTGTGCCTGGTGCTGCTTTATTTCAGGGGATGCTGCTGTGGCACTGGGACATAATATGGCATAAGATAATTTTCCACATGTTGCATTCCTGCTGGTAAAACAAACATCAGCATCTCCACTTTCTAGACCATTTCCCATGGCACACATGCCAGAGCACCATGGATGCTCTAGGATGAAGCCTTTAAAGGGTCCTGTGCTTCAGAAAGAATGGAATGCATAAGACCCCAAAATACCAGTGTGATTACAGCAGGAGGCCAAACCCTGACTGCAGGAAGATTCACTGAGAACAAATCTTACACATGAGGTTGAAATATCTGTACCTAGTTGTCTAAGGATTTGGCTGCAATTACACACTAAGAAAAGCAACATTACAGAAGTCTGAAGTCAAACATTTTGAACTTTGGGAGTCAGAGAAGCTGAAATGTCGGTACATAAATTTAATGTCACTGTTGGGAAAGAGCTGCAGAAGGCTGGAATTGGCCTGTGGCTGCCAACCCCCTAATTATAAAGTCACCTACCCTTCATCTGCTGTACCACAGGAACGTAAGTATGAACATCCTCACTCTGCTCCAAGTAAAACACATTTGTTGCAGCCACCACGGCAGCACTTGAGGACCACAGGTCTCTTTCCCTAATTCGTGGTTTACTCTTTGTTTGAGGGCAGGACCTTCCACCTCCATCCCAGGACACTGAACCAGTCCATAAGGAATGTCATGCCCTTTGTCCAGCACCATGGAACCCTCCATCCTGGCTGTGTCCAGTGAGAGAGGGATCAACAACCCTAATCATTAACATCAACAAACTATCATCACAATTAAATTTAAATAAGATGTCTTGTACCACAATCACAAGCATCACCTTATCCTCATTTGAACCAATAGTAGGTAAACAATGAAAGCATTCGGGGGGAGCTGCAAGAAGGAGGAGAAACAAAACTGAAAGGCCAGAACTGAGGAGGCGTATTTTGCAACGGCAATTTATAAGCACAAATTCTAATTAATGAGAACCATAGAGAGCCTGAAGGAAAGGCCAAGGCAAATCCAACCACTGCCAGTAGAATGAGGAAAAACCCCTAGAATGCAGAGTGTCTGGTCTGGCTTTTGATTACATTTGCTGTTCTTGTTGTTTGCATCAGCTTAACTTTAATTGCTGGTTGCTGTGTTACTGTGGCTTCAGTGTGATTTCCCACAAACCAGGATTTCATCTAAAAGGCTTTTCAGCCAGGTGGGGCAGGAGGAATTCTATTAAAGGAGACGGGAAAGGAACTATACAATTCTAAGGAAACACGCTTTCAGTAATTAAAGACAAATTAAGTATCATTTGTGTGTATGTAAATGAGATGTTAAATCATATAAATCTAAACTGTCTGATCCCAAGTGTCTAATAAGAAAGCCAGAGATCAGGGCTTTAGAGTGTTGGGAACTGCATGTGTATAGACATCTGTAGATATGCATAATCCAGATATGCATGCATGTACATATGCATATACCAGGTATATTTAAGCACGTACCAGATGACACATCAGAAACCTGTGCTAATTTTTATCCTTCTATATTGCCTTAAATGCTGCTTCAAGCTGTAACAGTGCATCGAGTGGATCATATTGAAATACACAGAAATGAGAATAGAGTATTGCTTTGAATCCCTGATGCTTGTGATGGCCTTTAATACCATCCTAAAGAGAGTAAAACGAAAAATCACCCATTGCATCAGTATTTCTGCTTATATTCTCTCAGTTACAGGTGAATTTTCAGGAGTGATGGGAATTATTGCAGCAATTGTCAGGTATAAAACGATACTCAGGTTGCAGGCAGTTACAAGAATGATGCAAAATCAGGAAATCAGTTTTGTTCAGCTTGTAGTTTTGATCTATCTGCCTTTTGATTTTTCAAATCCACCCCCTCACCCTTCCAAGTTTTGCATCAGATTTCATATTGTCACCCCCCCAGGAGGTTTTTGCATCATGTTTCATATTATCAGCCCCCCAGGAAATACAGAGGGAGACAATATTATTCTGCAGGTGCTTATTCACACTTCTGGCTGCTTCAGAATCTCCAAATCAATCCTAATTCTGCATTTTCCCAGCGTATCAGTTCTGCTGTATCCCATCACATGCTCCTCTTCCCACAGCTTTCTCTTGTTTGGTTCCATTAATCCTCTCCACAGACAGTGTTGCAATGAGGATGAACATAAAAAGTGATCCCAGAAAATCTCAGAAGTAGGGAAGGGGAGAAGTGAACTTGCCCTAGATTTTGTTTTCTCTTTTTGTAAGAAAGTTCCCCAATGGGATGTTCCTGAAGGAATGCCTGCCTTGTCATTAAGCTGGGAGTTTACCCCCAGGTAGGTCTGATCTATTCCAGAGGGTAAAAACTTCTAACAGGACAAGTTGTGACTCGGTCCAGCCAAATCCTGCCACTCACAAAACAAGGCAATAAATCATCAGCATTTACAGCAGTGCTGTCGTTCCCTGGGCAAGAACTGTGTGGATCATAAACCGCCCTGCTGGAATCACAGACCATTTATATTCCAGATACTGAACATAAAGAGCAACTTCAGAAATGTCAGTATCACTGTTTCCATCAGCATAGACAAGTAATGCTTACAAGAATAAAAATGAAATAAGAAACGTTGAAAATAATTGAGTTGACTGAGGAATGCAACGAGATGAGGAATGAAGCACTCAGCACACAGATGACTCAAAGCTGATGGAAACAAACTAGTCAAATGAATACTTGCCAGCAGTATTCACCCAGCTCTTGGCCAGATAACTCATGATTTTGTTCTCAGTTTGGCAATATTTTAGTATTTTTCTAAACGTGATCCTCCAGAAGTGTCCAGCTGGTTCTTGGACATACTTTTACAGTTCAGACTCAATCCTGCACAGGATCTGTCCAACATGTGATGTCCACAGCAGGAACACATTTGTTTCTGCCAAGATGATGCATGTTTTGTCTATCTTCAGCCATTCTCACAAACCACATTAAACTCCTCACTCACCCATAGGCCTGTGAGTGGCACATTGGCCTCTTCCACCATGTAAATGTAGAAGCTAACAGAAACCCTCGTGTTGCCCTTAAAAAATCCAGTCTTCATAAAGTGTGATACTTAGAGTCAATCTTAAAACTGCAGTTACAGAAGGTAAAGAACACAGCCCATCAATTGTCATCACTGGAATATCTTAAGTCTTTGAACCCAGTGAAAATATGAGAAGGGGCTGGCTGGCCATATTTCATCCCTGCCCTTGGCTGCACCACTGGTGGGGCAAGAGCAAGTCTTGACACAGGTCTCAGCTCCCCCGGCTGTTTTGCTCTCCCAGCTACCAGCAGGTCCAGGCATGGGTTGTTTCTTTGTGTACAAAGGGTGGTATTGATGGAAACAAACAGTTGAGGCTCGTGAGACAAGTTCTTCAGGTGGCTTATGGGAAGGTGCTTGGGATTTTCCCTGTTCCTCTTCCTGCTCTTTGTTGGAACTGACTCCCTCTATCCTCGGCAGAATGTACCTGAGAGTCACTCCAGCCCAGAAATGCCAGTACTGTTTCTACTGGAATTCAGTGGCTTGTGAGAACTGCTACTAGAACTTTATCCAGACATGGCTGATTTTGCAGTTTAAGCCAGATGCTCAGTAAAAAGGGTTTTCTCTTTCACCTTCTTGGGTTTTCTCTCACTGTAATTCTTTTAGCCATAATTTCCACAGATCTAATTCATCATCTCCCTAATGAAACCTTTTGCATCATAAATTATTTGCACCTTTAAATTGTTTTGCCATAAATTCCAATCTGAAGCTTTATTAGTTTACACTGACATGACTCAGATAGAAAGGGCTATCCCTGTTCTGGACTGACCCTAATAATTCTTAGTCCTTACATTACCCCAGTGACATTTTAACGTGACTGGTAATATTGTTT
The DNA here is from genome assembly GCA_038380795.1 of Pyrocephalus nanus. Classification (NCBI taxonomy): domain Eukaryota; kingdom Metazoa; phylum Chordata; class Aves; order Passeriformes; family Tyrannidae; genus Pyrocephalus; species Pyrocephalus nanus. The sequence continues at coordinate 5,543,655 of CM076277.1, forward strand.
GGCCACAACATGCCTTTCAGAAGGGTATCCAGTATTCCACAGAAAACAAGTCATGGAGAACCTTCCTCTGTGTTTGACAGTTCCAGTGGTTTCAACAGTCACTGCTAAAACATTCTCTCTGATATCTGGGTGTCTGCCTTCATCTTTTACTCAGTTCTTGTTTTACTCAACTTTGCATCCTAAATATTCTCTTTACTCTTTTTCCCCCTCCAAATTTCTTTTGTACCATGTTTGGAAACTGGAGGCAGAACACAGTACAAAGCTCCTGAGGTAAGGGGTGGGTGTACCCCTGCCAGCCAGCCTTGGGACATGAGCCCTTGTGCTCAATATCCCACACAGCAGGGAGCAGGAGGATAACCCACGTGCCAGCACATCTGTTCCAGCTGGTTCCACACCATGTGCAGTTACACCTCAGGTATGAAACTCTGCCCTACTTCCACATGTTCAGGGAGCAGTGAGAACAGACACCTCACTGGTGTGACCAAGTGAAAAACGGGAAATGCTGGAGGTGTGTGCAGGAATATCTGAAGGACACACAGAGGTCAGCTACTTGACCCCATAAATTAGATGACATTTGATATGCCAGCAGAGTATTTTCTTTAAAACAGCTCTTAGGGAACACACAGACTGAAACATTTCAAACTTATTTTGTAACTGCTACAGAGTCCTGTAAGGCCTCCTATAGCCTCTGAATGGCAGTAATTTCCAGTGACTAAATGATTCTTAATCATACAGCTACAGTTCTTGGGTGATAATGTTTATTCACTGGGAGTTACTTTGGAGTTTTAGTATGACATCATATATTCCAGCTGTAGAGACAATAGACCATGACTTTTTTCCTTTCTTTATTTAATGTGGACTGGAGATGTCTAAGGTCAGGTCCTCTAAGGAGAATTTGGCCTTTAAAGTTTTTTGTTTCAGACTCTGATTCCAATTATAGTTGTAGTTCCACCCAACTTGAGTGGTTTTTTGTAAAAAATAAAATTATGCAGTAAATTAATTTCTGGTTTAAATCAGTGGATGTGCACTGGGATAAATTTGGCTCAGTGCAATAGTGATGGCAAAGCAGCTAAGCCACATGATTTACTATGCTAAATACAAAGGCTGGATCTAACTGTTTCTCCCAATCCTTTTTTCTAGACATATGAAAGTAAGAAAACAAACAAGAGATCTGCCTGGCAGAAGAAATAAAGCTCTATCAGAGATGTCACACGCTGACTGATGATTCTCATATTCTTCATATCTGTTTTTTCTCTTTGAAATACATATAGAGTACAGTTGTCTCTGCCTTGATCCACAGCAGATTATGTTAAATTATCCATATTTCTAATAAGCAATATAAATAATTAGGCAACAGTACATGACAAGAAAATTACATTTTGAGCTACTGCTGACATGCCTTTGGTGTTGTTGGCAGAAGCACATTATTGTGAAATGGAAATTAAGTTAAAAACCCCAGTGAGAAGAACTGGAGAGAGTACAGCACGTTCAGTGCCAGGTGGTGCTGCTGTGAGAGTGGATTTCCTGGGAGCAGGTCCTGGAGTCCCTGCTCGACTTCCAGCAGGAGTACAGACCCCTGCAGATCTGCTGAGCACCCACCAGTCCTCCTGGCCTGGACTGTAAAGCTTGCCCCAGAGAGTTCAGCTTTGAGAAGAGTGCATGAGACCTGAGAGAAATGGAGAGCAAGTGTTTGTTCAGAAAGTTCTGTTTCCATTTTAAGCCACAAGGCCACACTGTAAATAAACAGTGAGGACAAGCCAAGGCCATCATTACATGAGTAAAAGTGTATAGAATTGGGTATTTCTGCTCATGACCTTACATACCACCACCCCCCCTCAAAAACAAAAGGAAAGAAGAGTCTGAACAAACAAGAGTTCAAACACCGCAGCTACTCGTCAGCAGGGCAGTGGACAATTATCCACTGCATGCTAGTCCTGCTTTTAATCACCACAAGTCCTGTGAATGCTGCCTACAATGTTATTCCCCTCCCAAAACTGTCACGGATGTTGATCCTCTAAGTGTGGTCAGCAAATGGTCTAACACTTTCCTGCCCCCAGGACCAGAAGGGATGATTCAGCAAAGCTGGTGTCTGCAAGATGCAACATTGCATTCTGTGCTTTCCTCCGCTAGGAAAACATCTCTGAGGCTCTCAAAAGAGCAGGAAAAGCTTCATTCATCTTTTCTCTGCACTGGTCTCAAAAGCAGGCCAGAGACACGAGTGAAGGGCCTGCCATGGAATGTTCTGTGTCAGGGTTCCCATGGAGGAGTAGCAGCCTCATGGTGATCTGTCTCCCAGTGACACCCCAAACCATGGCAAGCAGCAGCAACACGAGAATGCAAAGGCAGGGACAGCATCACATCACCCTAGTGGGCTGTTTCAGTAGGTTTTGGTGAAAAAGAAAAGGGAAACCCTCCCCCACGGCAGGGAGTGGAACTAGATGATATTTAAGGTCCCTTCCAACATAAACCATTCTGATTCTATGGCATTATTTCCTTATGTTAAGTGGAAGAACAGCTCAGGAACTGCAGTCCTGCCTGCAGTCAAGTATTTCACAACCAGGCACCTCTGACACAGACACCTTCAGGCATCCAGTACGTTCCATCTTGGTCCTTCCTCTGTTCCAAATCATTTCTTCCACCGAATATGCAAAAATGTATTCATCCAACAGGGGTAAAGTAAGGCAGCAAACACTTCAGGAGAACAGATTTGTTCCATTTTTGATCATCAGTTTCAAGGCAGACAATATAGACCAGGAATGAGATTAGCATGGAAGAGGAGAGTTTATACAACCCCCTGGTAAAGACCTGGTTGCACTGGAGAATTCCAGTTGCTCTCAAGTGAGGAAGGACTCAGAAAATGCTGTAGTGTTGTTTTGGAAAGGCAGAGCCTGTCACTGGTGCCGTGCAAACTGCATGGATAACCTCAACCACTGATGGGAAGCTCCAGCTCCTGAATCACTGGTTTTCAGGCTTAGAAGAAAGTTCAAAAAATCATCTAGCAAAGTGTTAAGGTGGGACTGTTTTCCCATCTCCCATCACACTGAGAGAGGCTGCAGAGCCAAGCTTACTGCAGGTGCTTGACATCGAGCCTGATCATTTCCCATTACTATACCACAGTATTCTCTGGCAGATGTTCTACTTTGCTTTGTCCCCACATCCTCCCACTTCCAAAAATTTCCTCCTTTTCACAAAAACCACAGTATTGCAGGTTTCCAGGAGTTAATGATTTGCATTAAACAAACAAGAGCATGTCACTGAAAATCTTGCCAAAAGAGCTAAAAAATGCCACGCACATGTTAGATTATTGCATGACTTGGAGAATGAGAAACCTGCTTGAGTCTTCTGGGCTTTTGCCACCAACAGTGACCTTGGAGAGAAGTCACAGCTGGTTGTCAGACCTCAGCAATGGTGTGTGACACACAGTCTTCTGGAACAAGCTGCAGGTCTTGACATTTGGCACACTGCTCACCTGAGTAGCCCTTGCCCAGTTTAAGGAGTGGCCGAGGGAGTGCACTTCATTTTGTTACTTTAGTCAACTGATTACTAAATCCCATTTCCCAAACCAAATAAAAACAAATGTTTCATTTTCAAACCATTATCACAAGTGTCAAGGCTTTGAAACGAATTTCACTGAGCTCTTACTCTGATCATTGTGATTAAAGCAGTGTCAGGGACCTTTGCAACTGGCCTGAAGCTAAGCTCGAGGGGAATCGGAATCTAAGCCTGGGGTCGAGATACTCACAGGCTTCAGGGATGCTTCACTGCACTCAGATATATGTGAGGTTTAAATCTTCTGCCTTTATTAATGCTCTCTAGCAGCAACATATAGACTGAAACCATCCTCTGTACTTTCATTCCACTCTTCCAAGGTAAGACATTTGTCAGATGGCTTTATAAGCTATGGTCAATTTGAGTTGTTTTGTGTTTTGTTTTGTTTTTAAATCTGATCTTCTGTAAGGTTCAGGCAAAACAGGTCTAATGAATCCGTGGCTTCCTTTGGTACTATGGACTCCTGTCAGCACACAACACACAAAAACAGCAAATGTCCTTTATTTACCTAAGAGGTGGCCTCCAGAGGGTAACATCAGCACATGCTGTGCACACACGTAGCCAGATCATGGTGAACCTACGTCTTTGTGGTTATCTTTGTGGAAGCTCACTCCTGGTATCATAAGCCAACACTGCCCCTCTCTAGTAAAAGGTTCCTGTGTCAATACTGATGATTTCAGATTATATCCCACAAAAACGTTTGGTTTCTGAACAGATGTGGCCTCAAGGTTTACAATTTGACAGCAAAACAATATAAATTTGAAAGGTTTCTCTATTGGTTTTACGTGACTTCACTGCTTTGTTCTATTCTCTTCAGGTTTTCATAATGAGTCATTGACACCAGTATATGAAAATGCAGCCAGATAAACAGCTGGAAGTCAGTATTAGCTGTCATAAATTAGTAAACAGAAATATTTGTAAACACATGTAAGCAGTCTTGAATAGTCAGCTCAGATCATCTGCATATCTCACATATCAGTCCCTCATGGATAATGAAATAAACACTTTACAAAAGGTCAGTTAGCCAACCTACCAACAACCTATCAAAAAAATCCCACACAGAGAGGGCAAAAGGCAGCTAAAAGGTTTAATTTGACAGGAATAGCAATCCATTTAAGTTCTTGCCTTTCCTTGTGGAACCAGTTTTACTTTGTTTCACCTCACTTTGACTTTTTGGGTTCCATCCTCACAATGTTTCCAGACTGTTTGCCTCAAAAATGTTCTATATGTCAAATATATTAAAGTTAAATGGCACTGGGAGCTTTTAGCTTGTTCTGAAGTACTTGCAAATGAGCTTTTGCTATTGAGTTCCCAAACCCAAGGATAATCCTCTCTGAAATTATCGAATTAATTTATATGTTATTAATTTATAACCTCTGAAGCACCTGTAAGGTGTTCTGGCTCTGAGCAGGAGCCGCCCTTTGCTGACAGGGTGACTGCACAGAGCATTCCCTGGAGCTCAGCGCTTTCTAAAAGCAAGGCCCACATTAACCAAGCCATTTCTGATGTCTCTGATTTTTGCCTCTAAAAGTATGGAGAGTAACCTTGAAAACAGGCTAATTCCTGGAGGCCTTGTTTCCTGTGATAACTATGAACGTGCCACACACTGCAGGTATGGGATTGCTGCCCTCTCTGACTGGAAAAGCGGAGCGTCCCTCAAATCTGGAAGGTCACCCATTGCAGGATGCAGAAATAAACCATCAATCCAGTGTAGCTGCCAACTAACGAGTGGCTAAAGCCTGATTCACTGTGCAGTTGGTGCAGATTAACACACACAAACAGAAAACCACAGCCTGACTTCCTTGTCAGCTGTAACTGCCTGTATTTTCCCATCTCGCCCGAGCACTTGAGAAAGGTGCGTCAGAACCTTCTGCTCGCTCCTGGCACAGGACAAGATGTAATACATCACATCACAAACAGATGCAGTTAGAGGAACCTCTTCTGGATGTTTCTAAGCATTTCAGTGGGTCAAAAGGAGATACCGCATAACCTGACCTACTACAGAAAATAAGTTATCGGATTTCTTTGAGTTAATTGAATGTATCTATTTTAGAGAAATATTTCTAGAACTTTGTAAGTGGAAAATCTAATAAAATGCCTGGTAATTTTCTTCAATGTTATATTTGTTCAATTTCATTGTTATATATGTTTCTTGTTGTTCACTGAATGTCTGACTTCAGACCCCAATATTGATTCATATTTACAGTGAGGGGCCCTGAAATCAGATCTGGTCTGGTGTGGAATATGTGAAATAAATACATCACTTTGAACTCCTCCTCTAGGACACTTTGGTCCTTTTCTTAGCTTGTTCTGAATTCTCAGATTTTTTTGAATCTAGAGCAGGAATAAGAAAGCTGATTTTATAATACAGACATCGTTGGCCTCCAGAAAGAGAAATGAGACAAACTGTCTCATTCCTGTAGGCTCCAAATGAGATGTTCAATTAGGATTATAATTTAAGCAATAACTGCCTGTTGGATTAGAACTGATAAGATGCATACAAAAGCTGTCCAGTCCATTAACAGGACTACTGAGCCTGTTCTCCAGCAGACATTTTACATTTACTTTGTGAAACTCTTTTCCTTCCTAAAACTCTCCTTGGAAAATTCTTATTTATGAACAGAAACAACTGAAATTGGAAAAGACAAGATTGCAAGATGACCATAAAACTGTCTTTAATTAAGAAATGGACTGAACCAAATCCAGGGCGTCTCTTTGAATCTGAGACAAGCAAGAGAAACAGTTTTAAAGCCACATGCCTCCTATGACAGATAAACATTTCACTAGAAAGAGCAAAGTGCTTCCTTCCTTTGTTCTAATTTCAAACCAGAGCAGCACTAAAAAAATCCCACTTGATATGTAGCTCCTCCACTGAGGTCATTATGAGAGCCTGTACCTAGTTTCTGACTTGAAAGGATGTCACACACGTACCCTCTAGTGAGGAGGAAACTGTGTCAGTGCTTCTTGTGGTTTTGAGTCTCAGATCACACTGTGGGCAAGAGAGCAAAGACATGTTGCCTTTACATTATTTGGGTTTTTTCCAGTCAATGGCCTATTTTCTATAACAGGGCAACTAAACAGCTTTACAGAACTTCTGCACTGCAGGCAGAGGCACCATTACGACCATAGTTAGTGAAAGCAATGGGGCAGCAGAGGCCTGAAATTCAATACAACTCATCACGTGCACACATGCACCAAGTTCCCTCTATGCTTAGACAATCTTTTGCAAAGTTTATGCTGCCATTCCATCATTGCTATTGTTTAAAAGTAGCTTACCCAAGCCCCTACATGTCACACTCGTGCCTCTGAGTTAGTGTAGACATACCCTCAGGGTTGTTTGAATTAGGATCTCAGCCATGATTATGCTGAGTAAAGTCCAAGCACCTCACACAGACGTGACCCAAAATCGTGCTGTGCTGGCCCACATTGCTGCAGTTATCCTGACACAACTCCACCTGCTTGTAAAACCTGCAGCCAGTGGCAGAGCAAACTGGACTGAGGGACTACTGAAGACAGTTGCACTGTGGCCTGAGCAGAGACTAAGGCTAAGCCAGCTAAATATGAGTGGTTACAGTGGGAGTTTATTTTGAATAACAACCAGTGTCCCCGGGCTCACAAACTGGGTGTTTTTGCTGGAAAAAGCTGCAAGCAATATATTGGGCAAGGATTGCTACTCTGCATTTTCTCATTTTCATACTAAAATTTCAGAAGTACATGCCCATCTCATCCTTCCTTCTTTGCTGGTAATTCAATGAAAGAACATTTACTAGTCCTGCCACGTAAAGCTCATTAACTTTGTCATTTACGATGCTGTCACGAGCACCTCTGCTAAGATGGAGTTCAGCTTTTCCCCCTGCCATAAGTTTCATTTCACCACATATTGCTGCAGTTGTCTTCTGAATTCTGGGCTTTCCACACCTGAGTCACACTTGCGAGCTGAACCCACCTCCAGTATTCCAGTCCTCCCAGTCCTGGTCCCACCGTTGCACACTTAGGACAGTGACTCTGTATCTCCTCAGTGGGATACTCTGAATATCCCTTCACAGTTCTATTATCAAATGACACTCCCTTCCTCATTATACCAGTTTATGTACCACTGTCCCCCTGAAATAATCAGGGATTGAATCTCTACAGAACTTGGGTACTAATAGCTCAGATAAAGGTACCCCAGATAGAGCTACAGTGGTTTTGTCCCTCTTGGTTATTTTTGGTATCTCTATGTCAGGATAAACCAGAATCTACAGTAAAGGCATAGATTCATCATTTCAATAAAAATATAAGCTGATCTCAGACACGAGTCTTCAGTGGAACCTCACACCTGTTTACATTTTAGCCATAACTTCATTCACTCTGCAGTGCTGAGCACAGTAAATGTGAAGCTGCACCCTGTGCACAAACAGCCCTTGGCCACTCATTCTCCCCCACGCCACGTCTGGGAATGCAAGTCCATCCTTTTGATGGTGCAGTGAACAGGAGTCACCAACAGATCCAGCTGCAAAAAGGGAGGTTTGTGGTATTTTATTTCAGCTGGATCACTTTCTCTGATCTGAATGAAAAACCGTCATTGTGCGCATGTGTGATGGTACGAGTGATGAAGTGACTACACAGTGCAGGGACACTGGCACTGACAAACACCCAAAACTGGTACCAAAGGCTCTGCCTCATGAAACCACATCCTCACCGTGTTCAGGGTCAGAAAATATCGGGTACATCCATGTTCTGTGCCAACTGCCCCAGCTCAGCCTGTGGTTAGACCTCTGGCAGTAACACTCCTTCAGAATTCTCCACCCAGTGCCAGCTGCTCATTTCTGTCTCTGTGCTCCCCTCTCCCCTGCTGGCACAACTGCCAGGCTCGGAATAGCGAGAAAGCAGAGGTAAAATGAAGCATAATCCAGCTTCCTGGAAAGAAACACTGATTAATATACAATCCTTATACAAAGATCTCCTGCTACTCTGAGTTACGTCCAGAACTGTTCTGGATTCCGAGTTCCAGGGATTGGAAGGGAGGTTAATTCTCCCCCACCTGCCAATTGCAAACTCAGCACAACTGAGGCTATGACCCCCTGACCCCTCTCTGATGTAGTCCCAGAACAAGGCCATTGCCAGCAATGACCCTGAGCTATGGATTCAGAAGAAAAGCTGGAGCATTCTGTAGAACATTCCTATGAATCACATAACCCAAAAAGTATGTGGTTTTACAATCTTTTTTACCAGTGGGGGAAGAATTCACTGGCATTAAAACTTGAACCCAGATGTTTTCATCAGGCACGATTTTGTTTTTCCTTGCATTCAATCATGACACTGAGTACTGCCTACAGTTGCATTAAATTAATGCACTTACAAACAGGCAACATTCCTCACACTTTTCATTTACTTTGCAATATGCATTTACTTAGTTCCAGCAACACAATTCGCTCTGGCACCAGTTCAGCTTAACAGTTCAAAAGGACTCAAATTTAGCTAATGGTAGATTTACAGCACAGTAATTTCTCCTGCATTTTCCCTTTATGTAAGCCCCTCTGGTGACCACATACAGAGGCACATAGATGTGCCTACACATTCAAAGGTTTCTAAACTGATTAGGTATTTGAAACTCAATAAAAATGAATTCTTGTTCCAAAATCCATCAGCTGGACAGAGTTAAGTAGATCTGATACACCATAAAAAGAGGCAGTCAGTGGGATTACCCGTACAAAGTTAAACACAAACTCTCTCAGTCCCGAGAGAATAAACTTCAAATTCAATTTCCAAATGCACCCAGACTAATAATAAACTTCCATAGAAAGTCTTCTCAAGAATCTTCATTAAATAAGCATAAACCAACCAGCTGAAAGACATTTAATGACCAAACCAAGTAAATTCAGAAGTGCTGGGAAAAATATATGCAAATATTTCATAGTTTTGGTTCAGCTAATAAAAAATCACGAAAAACTTGTTGATATCTAAACTTCTTTTTTAAACTAGTTTTTCCTCACAAAACAGCAGAAATTTGTGTAGAATCTAATGTGCATTTAAGAAGCATAAACTCAGGGAAGAAAACCAACTTCAGGAAGCTGCTGAACCTCCTGGAGAAAGCAAAGTTTACCCTCTCAAAGCTCTATCGTAAGCACAAGGTCACAGTGTATGTTGGCACTGCAGTAGGATCTTATGTTGCAGTTTTCCTGCGCTGTGTGAAACATTAGACAGGCCCTCAGAGAGAGATCAACTGAAAAATGAGTTTTTATTGAAGAGCATGAAGATTAATGGGAGTTAGAGATACCATTCACGTCTGGTGAGTCCTGTGGTGTAACAGAACCCTGTCAGTGAGTGCGATCATTTACCAGAAACGGCTGGTATGGAGAACTCTGGAGTAGCAGCAAGACAACAGCTGGAAGATAAACACCAAACTGGAACAGATGGTACTGTGAGCCAATAGAGTGATGAGATAGAAAATAAAGCAATCTTCATTTTCGAAAGGTGGCCACTTGTCCATCTTTAGTTTGAATTATCCAGCTGGACTTTGCACATGTATGGCCTGAATTTTAGATAAATTCTGAAGAAGGCAGTTATGGAGCAGGTGACCATTGCACCAGTATCTCATGGCATTCTGTGGAAGATGTAACAGGTCTAAATGCAGCAGAGTTTGTGCAGTGATGTCAACCCACCTCCTTCTCTCAAAGATCCTGAGAATGTATAAATTGTTCTGATGGCTTCCTCAAGCTAGTTGCAACTAGCGTTTCATGAGAGAAAAACAGGCCTTAATAAATCTAGTGTTTATGCACAAAATAACTTCCCTGTTATTCAAGTTGTACCCTGGCTGATTCCAGAACTGGTCTGTGCTTGTGTTAAATGCACTGAGAGCTAATAAAAACCGCCTTGGATTAGAAATAGGACTCTTTATTCAGCATTCCAAATGGAAACACTGAGATGACTGAACAGTTCATTTAGCATTTTGATTTCATTCAGAAACATTGTTTCCATTGCATACATTTATGAACTGGCAGAAACCTCTATCCCAGGATTGTACAACAGCATTTTCTTTGCTGTTTCGTCCATGCCAGCCAAAATGATCTCATAAATGCAAATATCCACAGCACAGAGTGGAAGTGGAAGCTTCATCATTTGGGGTGTGCTCAGTTGCCTCATGACCTGCTCCTTACCATGCTGGGATGCCTGATGTATTCCATGCAGTTGGTAGAGAGCTAAGGTAATTTTCTAGAATTTAATCTAGAACTGCGATTTAATTTTGCATAAATGCAGCTTTCTAGCGCTATTTTTTCATCTTTTTTATTTTTCTTGTAGCATTACTTCTGCTTGCAGCCACTGAACACCGCTGCACTGAAAGCCTTTGCCATGTTTTTGAAAATCACCCCATACTCGGGGCTCAGTTAAATCTTCCCAACACAGCACTTTGCTCATTATCATCCTACTTCTTAAACATTCCCTCCCTCCCTCCCTCCCAGCCCCCGCCCTTTGTTATCTTCCCACATGGAACACACCTGTAGGACTCCTAAGATAGAAAAGCAAAGTAAACAACCTCAGTGCTCCGTGACTGCTCTCCCAGGGTACAGCATGTGCAGCACTCCCAGAGCTGACAGTTGACAGCACTTATTTTGGGCACTTTTGCTGATAAGGATGACTGAGTTTGGGCATTTCCTCAAAAACTCCACGTCCCATTAATAAGCACCTGAGAGGAATGACTAGTCTGGCAATAACTCTGACACCCCACTCCTCAGCTTCTTGAAGTACATATTGCAGAGAAGCGTGTAGTTATCCCATCAGGAGCACAGGAATGCTCTGCTTGGATACCTCTCTGGCTTAACACAGAGTGAAGCTTTTCATCTTGAAGCAGCACCTGCCATCAGAAGGTGTTGGAGGTTGCATCACATTTCAGGCATGTGGTTTAATCTATAAGGGTCTCATGTATATATAAAATTAGTTCACGTTTTTAACCACTTCAGGGGCAAACATTTTGTGTTTCCATGACATAATTGCTATTAAAAGGTAGGAGGTGGAATGGCAATCCCTTCTTTTATGTCCTCTGTATCTCCTTAGGCCTTCACATGAAAGGAACTTTGAGCCCAGAGTGATCAGAAAATTCCAAAAGCAAGATGTAAGCAGAGCTTGCAAATGGCATTCAGCAACACCAGTATGAAAAACCTACATGGAAAAAAAACTTTTTCCATTACAATTCCTGTCTGTGGACGTATTACTACACTTATGTGAAATTTGTATCACTAGAGACAAGTAGCACCAAAAAAATAAAATAAAATAATGGAACAACTCCTAAGAAACAGAGAAGGCAGTGGGTAACGATGAAGCATCTCATTGGGTGGCAAAGACATGAGGTCCACAAAATTTTTCTCTTTGATCTTCCTGTGTATCCAATCCAGACTCTAAGATATAAGGAACATAAATGGTGAAAGGATATGCCAAAGACTGTTAGGAGAAACATAAGGCAGAAATAGTTTATCCAGATCACTCATGAACTCAGTGGTAGTCAGGAATAACCTGGACATTTTTCACATCACAAGTTGGTGACACAAATACAACAAGCACTGAAGATAAAGTTCTAAATATTAACCTAAATTCTGAAATTCTGGTCTTTGAAGATTTTTAAATTCGTGATGATATTGTTATTATTGGAACCCTTCTGTGTATAATCGCTATGGAATTAGAAGTATCTGGTAATATAAACCTCAGCTTTGATCAAAGGGCCAGATTACCATGTAAATTTGTGTGTCCCATTTACATCCTCTGTTATTCAAAGCACGGTACTGAGATGGGAGGGACCTGCTGTACTAAGATAAAGACGCTGAGAATTTAGAGGCCTAGGAGTTGGTACGGTTCCATTTCCAGCACCTTTTCCATTAACTCTGATGGGTCGAAATCTGTTGCATTTTTACAATGGATTTTTATACAAATAAGGATTCCATGACTGACCAAGGGTGAGGGTGCTCTGGCATGGGAGCAGCTTGCCCTGGGAGGTGCCTGTGGGGTCTCCAGCCGTAGAAACAGTCAACTGGACACAATCCTGAGCAAACTGCTCTACCTTGGTCCTGCTCTGAGCTGGGGAGTTGGACTAGATGACATCCAAATGTCCCTTCCAGCCACAAATACTCTGTGATTCTGTGATTCTTTCATTAAAAAAAAAAAAATCCTGAACTCCTAACCAAGCCACTTCTGCTGATTTTACAGCAATTAAGTAATAAGAAGATTGGGAAACCACAAACACTAAGCAAATACATAGGTTTTTTCACTACAAGTAGACTCATGATGTCATGAAAATAAGAGATTTCTGTTGGTGTAGATTGTAGGGTTTCGGGTTCCTATCCCTTCAACCAAACCTGGCTTTTTCAGATTTCAGGTACTTATCCCTCAACCCAACCTGGCTCTTCCAAACACGTTTTTCTTTGAACACATTTTTGTGATAAGGTCACTTTTTGTCATTGTCCTTGTCCATCCTCAGTGTCCCCTCAAATGGGCTCTGTCTTTACCCAAGAGGGACGTTTTCCCAATTTAATTTTGTAAACCAATACATGTTTTGTTACATCCCAAAAGTTACAAACACACACCTGCTCACAGCACAAAGTTTGTAGGGGCTCACCTCTTAACTGAGTTGACTTCCTTGACATTCCTTATACTTAATCTATGCACACAGGGCTGCAAAGTCAGCAGACTGGGGTTTTTTTCCCCTTCTTAATTAAAATAATCAGTGCAGTCCTTGACAAAACAAATTCATCTAATAAACAAAGCATTTCTTTTTTCAGTGTTCAGTTTTCTAAGGACAAACCTCACTATGCAGAGTTTACCTTTGACTTCTGAAGCAGCAGGAGGAGTTAAAATACATACAGGCTCAAAGAGAGGAATTGTTCCATATCTCATTTATCATCTCATTATCAATGACATTTACATTTTTCAGTAGAGGCTGTTAAAGCAGGACACAGACAATTAGGTGCTTTGGCTGTTTGTAGGACCTGCCCAGTTAATTTTTGTACAGTTTGTTTGAACACATAAGTATGTGAGGCTCATGTGGGGATAAGAAATGAATGTTCCACTGAATGCTCAAGGAAGGAAAGAATTCTGGTTTGGGCGAGAGAAGGTGAAACCAGGACACAGTGACAGAATCCAGGGTGGAGAAACTAAATTGCTTCTGATGTGTCTGCTTGGGCTCTACCTGGGTCCTCGCAGGACAGGGGGACACTGACCCAGCTCACTTGACTGTACTGCTGTAGAATTCCAGGGAGACTGGATGAAACGATGGTTAATCCTGACTAAAGGTGGCTAAAGATAAGTTTCTGACAAAAGGCACACATAGAATGGATATTTTATCAATCAGAACAAATCCAAAGCTCTGTCTCGTTACACTGAGGTCCCCTTTCATCATTTCATTTCTGTAGAAGCCTCCCTTGCAGTATAAATTTATTGCTCCTCTTTTCACTGTGGTGATACATGAAAGGGAATCTTCCTGGATGATGTAGGTAATTCAGCACTCCTGGAAATGAGTGCTAACTGAAGTTTTACATCACTCCCTCCAGGAGTTTTCTCTAGTGCTGGTTAGCTTACCTGTTCCTCTACTTAAGAGTCAACTGTGACACCACAGAGCACTCACCAGGCAGCCATCGATGAGCCTGACATAAGACACAATCTTTTGAACATGCCAGCCTTAACTTCCATGGGGACTTTGCAAATTTTATAGGACATGCATTGGAAAAACAGAAACAATGGTCCTTACTCACACTTGTAAAGACTTTGTCAAACTGAGAGTGAGCAGCAAAACAATAAGTAATGCCATGATTATCTTTTATGAACATAAATGATGAGACAATGTAGAGTTAATGAAATCTCAATCAGCTATCTCTCTGGAAACATGTTGCAAACACTTGTATTTCTTCTTTTCCCAGCTCTGCATTCTCTGAAGGACATTATAATTTATTGTCTCAAGCCATATTTGGTATTTAGTGCCTGAAGAAGCTTGTGAAAAAAATCTGTTTGTTACATGAAAAAGAAAACATGTTGTGGTTTCACCTCAATTTCTTTCCTTCTCCCCCCACTTCTAAAGAGAAGAGATAATTTTAAGAAGCAGGAAAAGTAAACAAATAAGATAGAAAAAATATACAAACACAAATACAAACAAAAGCAACTCATAAGTTAGGAAAAAAATGGAACTTGTGCCTGGGGTAAAACATGTAAAAAGTGGTGATTTATTCAAGGGTAGAATTTTGGCATTTTTCTTTAGCTTCAAGTAAATAAATAAGACAAAGAAAAGTCTTTTCATTTGATTGTTGTGCAGTGCCCGGGGCTATATACAGTGGACACTGTTTGCAACTGTTTTCGTTTAGGGATGAGTGAAGTGGTTCAATTAAAACATGAGCAGTTCTGAACCTTTGCTGAGAATAAAGCAGAGTATTTCTGGGAAGGTTCAAGGAAGACCAGTTAATTGTCATTATTCACCTCTTTGTACTCATGTGCTGTCACACTGTCTGGATTCAGAAGTGCCACCATATAAGCCAGTCCTATTATATTGTGTTTAACTCTGCTGATCAAACCAGTCTGAATTGGTTGGGCTAGCAGCACGGAAATTTGGGGGAACTAACCCAAATAAAACACGAAATTTTGAGGTCCACCCATTACAAAATTCTCACACCCACTGCTGCGACCTTTACTTCTGTGGGAAAAATAGGAGCTGTTGCAACTTCTAAGGAGAGGACCCTGGAGCACTAAAGCCTTAGGCTGGGTCTGCACCAGGGCCCCTGTGGGGGTGAGAGGCGTGAAGGGGTGCATGAGAAGTGCTTGGAGAAACCCATAAGGTAGGAACAAAGCAGTAAAACAGCACTTGGCTGGTGAGAGCTGTTTTTCTCTGGAAGGACAGTTGTATTATACTCCCTTTCACTGCACTGCTGCAGCACGAGGTCCCGCTGCTGGCACACTCTCAAATGCTTTGGCTCCGTGGCTGAGCAGGATTTCTTTCCCAGGAAAGGCCTCATAATGGAGGCATAAGCAAGAGCCACCTCACTGCTCTGAAGCCAAGTATTTCTGTGAGCTACAGTCAGTGGGACGCTCTCCCCTGCTCCGGGCCCAGCTCTGACAGCTGTTTCCCAAACATGTTCATCGCATCCCTGTCCACTCACACTCAGCTGAAAAAAAACCCTCAAAGCTACAGTGTCAAAACTTCAAAAATTATAGCCCTGCTAACAGACAGAAGTGACTGCAAGCCCTCCTGTGGATCCCAACCTCCCCAGACCAACAAGTTCTTCTGGTTCCACTCAACGTGACCCGAGAGATTGGCTGCTCACCGGCTGACACCCCGAGTGCTGTTATGGGTGTGAGACATCCCACCCACATCTGTCACAGATCATACAACCTGGCATGTTTTCACTGCCAGTGTCCTCTGAGAGGATCAACTGAACCATTTTGCTTTGTTTGCTGCTGGTTTCTTCAGAAAAGGGTGGAAGCCGCTGCTGCTGCTCCCGTTATACCTATTTCACACAGGAAGCATGCATTGGCCTGGGCTGTTTGCTCCTCCAGTCTTTGCTCTCAATCTAATTCTCCACTAAACTTTGCTTATTTGAAAGGTCAAGAGACTACTTCCCTTCCAACTGTATTGAAGAGAATTGTCTCAGCCTGTATCATGTGCATATGAGGAGATCACCTCTGAAAGAGCTCTTGTCCTCAGCTGTTTGTGGTGCACCACTCAGAGGACACACAGTTACATCCACAAGAGCTGGAGGTGAACTGTGATGGCAAAGGGATATGTAAGACACATCTGATAATCATGCTGGGGCAAGAAAGTAAAAACATTCATGGCAGTCCCACTTAATAATTCCCAAAATAAAATGCAGAAGGAAATGGAATCACCACCTCCTTGAGGGACTGTCATTCTTGTTATCTTCATTATTACATTTTTATCACCCAAATTAGAAAAAAAAGATGACAACATATCTTCTTCCTCCATAAGATGTCCAAACACGACTAAGAAGATGGATGCTGAAGAGCACAGCCATGATTTTTAGAGGCTTGTATTTAAACTCAGACCTTTTCAGCTCACGGCTGCAAAAGCTTGTGTATGTCCTTAACTCTAATAGGAATAATCCCCCTGATTCCAAAAGCATGGCCCGAGTAAGAGGCGAGATGTACATAAATATGAATTGGGCCTTAATTAGTGATTTTAGCCACTTATGCAGAACAATGATTTTTGTGTATCTTTGGATTTATCTGGCATGGAAAACGTATTTGTCACTTTACACAATACTCAGGAAGTCACGCTTTTACTAAGATGCATTAATCCTTTGAAAGAGAACGTAAACACTCCAAGAATCCAGGTATCTTTCTACAGCAGGCTATTGTACATCTTCTGGATGCCAAAATAGTTGTAGCTGTTGTAATCACTTCCTACAAGGGGAAGATTTAAAAGTGTGCCTTTATATTCATGCAAGAGCAGCAGCAATTAGCAAAATTCATTTAGAAGTGGATTTTAATCTGGATTCCAGTAAAATTTAACTATGAAACAGTAAAACATTTAAAACATCTGAGTGCACAGATTTGTAAGCTTTGTACTGTTCTTCTCTGTATCTTACAAAAGAACCCTGAGCAGTACTAGAAGCCCTTAATTCAACAGTTCCTGGTTTTACACATCAGAAGGGCCCAGCTGGGATGTTATGTCACATCATTCATCCGTGTATCTTCCATATGTGGGTTCCCTCATTCCTTATAAATTCAAGAGCAAACTCTGTTCCCCTGCCAAACCTATGCAGTAGCTGACTTCAGTGGGTACTCTAAATCCCATTTACTCTTTCTGTGGGAGAACTCTGGGTAATGGAACTGAAGGTAAAAGCAGGTAAAGCATCGTCATAGAAAAGTTATTCCTTCCATGTAAAGCTTGGCACTAGAGAGGACATGGAAACTGACTGCAATAACTAAAACTTTGTACAATAGATGTTGGTGAACTCAGACTTGAATTCTAATTTTGATCCCTCAGTTTTGCAAATGTACGGATAACAGAAGTGGATTGTCATCCATAGTAAAGGATATTATTTTTAAAAGAAATGCATACTGCAGGAGCTCATGGGAATATTTATAATTTGGAATTTGTGGTCTGTTTCAGTTCCTGAACACTAGATAATAATTGTTCCAGGCCCAGGGTTCTTCCACTTACTATATTTACAATTTAGCAGCCACTCTGCATTGAATCACATCTTTCTTCCTTCATGGTTCTCCTCATTATAACCAGTTCTGAATTTGAAGTTTATCACAACATTTTTCCCGAGTTGTTCTACATATTGTGAATCCTCTCTGAAGCTCCTTGTAGTTCCATTAAGAAACTGATAATGTACCTTAGCCAGCTGACTGAACATTACATGCAGATTCCTGGCTCTGAAAGAGGCAACTACAATGTGAATTGAAAAATCCATTCATTCATTCAGTCCTTCCCAGCAGCATTCCTTGGCCTGAAGCCAGATACCATTTGACGTCACGGCTCTAACCAGGAACATAATGTGCTGGCACTGGGACAGAAGTTTTACTATGGAAAAAACCAGCAACAAGTAGAAACTTATCACAGGAGCTGGGAAGAGTTAAGAGAAAAGGGGCTGAGGGCAAATCAGCAGAAAATTAAATGGCCTACGTCAGGCCTAATATTTTGGTTTTGCTTTTCTGCACAGCACCTTCTTGAGTTGCTACTCCAGAGTACCAATCTTACTAACACTAACAGCACACAGCCAAAAGATGTCCTTAAATACTTAGCACCTCCCATTCTGGTCTTTGCAGCACTTGCTGAAATATTACAAAAGATCCATTCTTTCTTGCTTTTTTCTTTAAATTATTTGAAGCAAGATAATCCAAGGATATGTTTGTCTGCAATAGATAGTTTTGTATGAAAAAAGCCCCATTCTGTTTATTTGAGTTAAATATTAAACAGGTCTTTAAGTAGAGATTGAAAAACTATCCTGCAAGTCTCTTTGTGAACCACAGTTAAGGTGCTGGGTGTAAAACAAAGACCAGCAAGTTTCCAAAATACTACTAAGCACAGAAATAAGATAATAATAAACAAATATAGAAAAGACTAGGAAATATTTGAATAGCAACAACTGAAATGGGTGTTGCTGATACGATTTTAGAATGCCAGAGTGACAACCGCCAAACTGTAAAGGTTCCCCAGTGTGGCACCCCTGGATTTTGAGGGTCTGTGAGAGCTGTCAGAATCTTCCACAGAATTGCACAGGATGGATAATTAGCTGAGCAGGCCCAAGGACTGATGAGCTGTTAAAGTGGAACTGGGCCATTCAAGAGAATTTCAAGAGCCCCAAAGCCTTAACTGCAAGATTCTTTAGAGAGTTTCAGTCACTGACACCCACAGTTGTACCATTCCAGCCACTGACTTGTAGAGGCTTATAGGAGAAATGCCCTGAACTGTCTATAAATCTTATGATAGTCCAACATGGAATTAATTTTGGGAAAAAAAATTATATGCCAGTAATTTAACATTTAATCCTCAGGCAAATCTTCTGAGGATGTCCATCTCCTTCCTGTTCGTTGGAGTTCTTGGGCTCTTCCCAGGAAAGGCTGAGTTTCAATTACACTGGAATTTGAGGCTGCTCAGCAAACACCACCAGACTCTCTACTTCAGAGTCTCTTCAAGGGCTGTTCCTGTTCACTTCTAACAGGAAGGACATCTTGGGAAATGAACTGTGCACTTCCTCCTGTGGTTTGAAGCTGAATAGAATCATGGACAGTACATGGCATGTACATTCCAGAAACCAATTTCACCAATTTCTTTTGGCCTGGGTTATGACCATCAGACTCACAGCATTAGTAACTGGAGTGTCCAAATCCCTGTTCAGCTCAGTATGCCCAGTCCTTAGGGATATATGAAGTGGAAAAACTTCACAAACATTGTGTTTCATCGAAATCTGGAACTACTTAGGCTGAAATGAGACAAATCTGGACAATAGCATATCCACTCTGCATGGAAAAAAATGCCCTGCCTAAAGTGCAGATATCTCTTCCATGGAGAGCTTCAACTGGGCTGCCAGGGTCTAATCAATCTTTCATATCCTCCTCCCTCAGTGTCCCTGTAACCTGCTAAAATTAACAGTATAGGGAGATTTAATTATGCCAACTGATACAACTGAATACTGCTGAAATACCATCCTGTCTTGGGGCAGTGTCTATAGTGAGCTACAAGCTACACCTGCCCACACCTATACATGGATTCACTGAAGTGAATTTTCAGCCAGTCCCTTTATCAGTGAGAAATACATCCAGCAATGTTAATTTGAGTTCAAACCCCACACACCCAGCTGGGCACTCCTGCTGCACCTAAATAAGAGTCAGACCACGTTAGATTTGCTGTAGATTTGCACCTTCTCTGAGCACAGGCAAACAGAAAATACACCCCGTGGAGCACCCAGCAGCTGAGCTCTTCCAGCGCTCAGCTGTTCAGTGCCTCGCTCCTCTGGTGTTGCCCCCGGTTACCACAGAGCTCAGCACATCTCCTCATGTAAAAAAACCCCAACACTTCCTATCAATTTTACATTATTTCATAATGACAAAATTAAAGGTAGTTGGGAAACACAATTTCCTCATCTCATAACAGTGAAACCATAATTGTAACATTATTTTTCCATTCCCTTTGTAAGTTGTTCTTATTGACTGCTCTTAGTTTGAGCAATAAAGAATGTTTTCAAAGTAGCCACAGATTTATCTCTTCATTTGCAATAGATACTCTGCTAGCTTCACATCTCATTGAGCCACTTCTGTTTGACCAAAGCTTCATTACTGAGCATTTACCACAGTGTGGCCAACAGCAACTGCCCTCACACTGACATATCCATCCTTCTCCATCCTTTTGCATTGATATCAACTGCTTCACAAGAGGGAAAAAAAAAGAAATTAATAATTCACTAAACTTAGTCAGTTCAACATTTCCCACAATTCTCCGGACTTTTAACGTCTAATGCAAAATTTTGATCTCACCTCAGCTGGATTTTGCCCGCCAGCAGTTTGGATTTTCTCTAATCCCTAAAAATCTGCTCTGTTGCAAAAACAATTGGTTGGGTGTTGCTTGTGAAATCATTAATTTGACAAGTTCCATGATATTTTGAATAACATATTTAATGGATTTCCTCTTGTTCATTATTTACTTGGGATCAATGGCTTATGTGCAGAATGTGCAAACCTAAACACAAACAAGCCCCGGCCATCTTATTGTCCAAACACACGTTTTCTGGTTTTGGGTGTGCACAGCCCCACCTATTCCAAGCCAGGATACAGTGCCAGAATTCCCAGCCATGAGGTGGGTCACACATCCCAGGGCACTGTTCATCTGGGGAACACGTGGAAGACAAGCAGGATATGCACATATCCCAAAGAGGAAGAGTGAAACCGAGGTGCACAGTAAGATTACAAAAAGGCTAAAAGTCATTGTATTGAACTACTATTTAAACTACTTATGGCCAGATACGAATAAATATCGGGGAAAAACCTGAAGTATCAACATTTACTGTGTTCCAGGCTGGAACACAGTGCAAACCTTCCAAATCTTTTTCCAGAGAACAGGAGAACAAAACTCTCATACAGGCAGACAAATTTCAAACAGCCATTTCTTTAGACACTTCTCTGAGACTTCTCAATTTTCCAAAATGGGAGAGCCTCTCACATCCTCTTACTTTAACTAGAAATTTGCAGCACTTCAAACTATGCTCTGGCAGCAGAGATTTTTCACCTCATAAAACAAGATGTTCTAATATTTGAAAATCCTTTGCTTGAGCAAAAATGAAGTCCTTCGTTCCATCTTAAAGTTCCCTGTAAAAACCAAAAAAAAATCCCAACCGAAAAAAAAGCTAAAATGACCCAGAAACCAACTATAAAATAGTTACCCTAAAATTTTCTTTAAAAAGTGAATATTTGATCTGATTTTGATGCTCTGAAAGTCAGGCACAGTCATACAAAGACATTTCAAAAGGAACTTTGTTTGTTTGCCCCACTTCTGGAGTTCTTGACAGTCCTATTGGAACAAATTAATTACTGCTGTAAGAAAATAATTGTCAAAGTCTCCTAACCTCAGTTTCATTTCCATCAAAATCAGCAGCCAACTGCTGCAAATGGGAGGACATTATAGGGGCAGAGAATCAGAAAATCTGAATTTATTACCAAGAAGAAAGGTGGAAATTCATATTCCTGGTGCACAATCAGCATGAGAGCTAAGTGGGCAGGCAGCTGTCCTTCCTTAATCCCCTGGCAGCACAAGGGGCAGCATCCTTGGAATACAGCTCAAGGCACTCAGCTCTAAATCTCCACCTTTTCCTATTTAATGTACAGGCAGTTAGAGCTGAGCGTGTATTCGGAATGTGAGATGTGCCTGCAATTAGGAAAACTGCATGCTCTTCAATTCCATCCTGTAACAGCACAGACTGACAGAAATAAAAAGGAACTATTTACCTTTAAGTGCTAAAAAACCCCTCCATAGTAAAAAAAAACCCCGAAGAGTATTTATAAACAATAACATGAGCCTTCAAAGAGTTTATACTGAATGCCTTTATCTTAGAAGCAACTCCTCACTGTACTGAGAAATTACCAGAGCTTCTGCTTCAAGAGTTGTTCTTGATATTCATAAATTTTCTTTTATGCTGGAAGAAATAAATATATTTCACAGAATTACAGAATATGCTGATTTTGAAGGGACCCACAAGGATCACTGAGTCCAACTCTCAGCCCTGCACAGGACCATTCCCAAGAAAATTTGTAAGATTTTTATACACACACCCACATATAAAACAAAACTGACAGCCAGATCTTCACCAAATTTAACCTGCTCCACTGAAATTCTGTAAATTGATCCAAACATAGTTCTTAGACAACAATTTCTGCACTGATTTTCAACTTGTCAATTAACGAATTCTTTGCACACCTAGCCACAGGTGCTATGTCAATCAAACCCTCGTGACCCCCAAGTGACAAAGGACATTTTCAGTTTTGGTTTTGGTCACCAAGTGGCCATCTACCTCCCAGCTGTGGCATTTGGTTCCTCCTGTGGGCAGCTTGTTTGCTTAATTCAATGAACACGAGCCCAAAGTACACACTTGGTGGACTTAGTGAAGCATTGTTTCCTTCCTCACCCTTTCAGTCTCTTCCTTTGGAAAAATAGAATCCTGGTAACTAAAAGGAGCTAGACAGTAGACCTCCAAAAGGTAATAGACAATATTTTAGAGCCTGTTGAAACGTTTTACCCCTTAGTCCACAGCCATACTCAGAATTTCAGTACACAACACAAGGCCTGCAAAGACTTTCCCCATAGTTACACTGTGATTTTTAAAAGCCTGAACAGGACCCTGAATCTTTACATTCCAAGCAAATTTCTGGTATGTCCACATCACACAGAGGGAGCATCTATTTGTGAGCCCCTGCACTTGTGACAGAGCCCTGGCACCCAAGCAGGAACGGTGCTGAGTCCTGGAACAAATGTCTTTTAAACCTCTTAGTTTACAGCTTTTGAAAATGTTCTCCCAAGGTGGAGATGTGCCCCCTTCCTGCATACTGTGCTGTAATTGCATGTGCAATTGCAGAGCTTCTCCTCCACCTGTGCCTGTTAAAAATGGTTTAAAGTATCACGAGATACTTTCACTTGACGAAGATGGAAAGTGAAACAACAAGCAATGCAAATGTGTACTTCTAGATTAAATGTGCCTGTCTGTCCTGATGCAAGTTTTACTTCTGCTATGGTGCACATTTAAAAGAAGCCATCAAGATCATTCAGACCTGTCTGATAGAAATTATCCTGCTGGGAACAGATCCCCCATGGATAAAGGTGGTTTGCGGTTTTTTTTAAGGACCTTGGATGCATATTAGTTTAGATTGTCACACAGACCTGCCCCCTGAGAGGTCACTGTGACCCATTCATATTGATCTACAGGCAGATAGGAGCGAAATGTTGACATTTTGTAAGTGTTTCATGTTTTCACAGACAATATTTTTCATAGGAACCTGAATAAATTGGAGGCACAGAGCAGATAACTAATCTCTCAACCATCAGACAAATCTGGATGACAACAATATCAATGTACCTCTTCTCAGATGACAAGACAGGAGGAAAGTTCACAAAATATTCCTGAAGCCCCAAGGATTTTGTTGTGTCTGGACCAGCATAACAGTGCACACTGTGAGGGTTTTGATTTGGTTTTATTTTTCAGGGAATTTTTATTTTAGTATTTTAAAATACTAACAGACAAAGATCTGAAAATTCAGTTTCTGTTTTATACACGTCAGGAGGCATTTTTTTTTTCAGGCTCTGTAGAATCAGATAACTGGCATGGAGTAATGACACAGCTGTTCTGTAACTCATACTGACTATTGTTTCACCTACCTGGCAGGGCAGAGAGAACACTGGCCCCTGGACACAGGCCAGCAGCTCTCCACCACCACAGTTATGGATTGTGCAATTTCATTGTCATTTGAGAAAACACTGGATACTTCCAAGAGGACTTCAGAAGAGTCAGTGTAGGTTAAATGATTCCCTCCCCAATCCCACCACCCTGTCCATTCTCCACCCCGACGCCTCCTCCTGCACACGTACAAATTCTCCCTTCTGTTTATTTTTGGTTTTAAACACTCTCAGCAAAAATTGACTTTGGCTGCTCTTCCTGAACCCTGAAGTGTTTGAGCAGATAAGATTCAGATAAAATGTTAGAAGAAAGTTTCATAGGTCCCTCTTTTCCTGGCAGGTGGTCACCAAGGCCAACCATGCACTGAGGTTTCTTTCTCCTGCAGCAGGATTTTTCTGACTTATCACCTTCCCAAACTAGGCCAGATTTGAATTTTTACCATATCTGACTTGGAAAAAATGTTTATATACAGTGCTGGGTAAATACAATGTGTAAATCTCCCTACTGTCACCCCAAATGTGGTGGTAGTTTCTCAAGCAGTTTTATTGAGCCCTTGTTTGACTAAGGAAAAAGGAATTGAACTGAGCTCCTCTTCCTTTATGGGAAATAAATAAAGAGTGATAAAACTCTCACACTGTAAAAGTACTGAGACGTTCCTCTGGAAATAACTCTTCTTTAGAGGACAATATGATAATAGTCATACTTGTTTCAAGGAAATACTGGTTAAAATGAATGAACTCTTATTTTCCTATCACTATACTTTCCACTTAGAGGCTTACCTGAAACCAGAAGTTTTTCATTCTACTCATAGATAAAAAGAAATCCAGGCCATTCTTTCCACATCAGGCATTTGCTGTCAGTACAGTGATCTTACTTATGACTGGCATGGATTTTGCCCCAAACATTAAGCTCAGCATTGAATTGTGCTCAGTACAGTTTATCTGTGCTTGTCTGAGCTATTACCAAGTCTGTGTGTCACCAGGAGATGGCATATGGAAGCAGCTCCAAGCACAGTGGCAGTAATAATAATATTGATATTAATGTAGAAGACAATTTACAGTGGATCACTGAAACTGTAGATTTAGCTGTGGTGTCTCAGGATGAAGTCTTTAGGGACAATACTGGTTTATGGCACTGATATTTGTCTTCTGTTCTGTTCCTGCCCCAGCATTAACATGTTCTACTGTTCTAGAAAAATTGTTTATTTGCCACGTGGGTCACTATACCAGAGACCTGATCTCACTTAAAACTAATCCAGAAGAAAACCTAGTTTTTTGTGGGGAGTGGTTTTTTGTTGTCAAAAACAACAGCTCTGTTTCCAAGTGCAGCTGCATAAATAGTCGGGCTGGCACAACTGCAGGGGTGGGACACCACAGAAACCAGCAGCAGGTGGCAAGGGAGGTCAGTATTGCTGCCACACACTCTGCCTTGGGATACACGGCCTCGAGTCTAGTCAGCAGTTCATGTGTATAATTCACTTTGCTCCAAGCTAAGTGTACTGGCAGCAAGGAATTCAGGACACACTGCAAAACCCCCTGGGAAACCCAGAGAAATTTGCAACTGGCCTGCTTGCACCACCTGCCATGCCATGCTCACAACTTCGGATGAACTGTAGACACTCCCTTGAACACTTGTGTCTTTAACTTGAGGGGAAAATCATTTATGCTTTCCAGACTACAGGTCTGCAGACTTAATCACTCACCATCCTGCAGCCACGGGAAGCAGAGGTGAAGGTGATTCCAAACTCAGGTGGGCAGTAGCTGCTGAAAGGAAGAAGGATCATTTGAGGAAATGGTTGCTGAAAACATTCCCTCATTAATCTAAAACACTGCATAAAGCATAAAGCAGTGAGTGAAAGCCTTGGGGTAAAATACCCTATAATCACAAACATACTCACATGGTTTCTGACAGTAGAGAGTACACAACACCTGAGCGCCATGTGACAGAATCAACTGTATTTGGAAATCTTTATTTAGAAAACTAAGCAATCTGGCAAGATTTCAACACAGACTTCCTAAAAGCTAATGCTGCAAAACAAAAGCCAGCCCTGCAAGTGTAATTTTACTTGATTATCACATTAGCCATAAAAAAGAAAGTCTATTCGTTGCTGCTTGACCTAAAATTCTTTGAAGAATAAAATTCAGGCTGTGATTATCATGAGCAGGAAGGACTGGAGTGCCATCCAACGGTGAGACAGTCTTTAGCAGCTTTGACTTCAAGATTTCTCCCTTTACCTGCTCCTGCCACAGCCTGACATTAAACCTCCTGTAAACCCATGAAGACTGAAAAAGGTCCACCAGCAGAAGGTGCAGAGGCACACACATACATTGCCCACTTCCCCCAGGGCACATCATCACCCATGGCTGAAATGTCCATGCACAGGTAACAGATATATCCCTTCCTTCCTTTGCACATACAGTTACAACAGATAATTTCTTAATGTTAGTTTAGTGTCAAAAAAATTATTCTTCCTCTCTGTTAACAGAGGCAGCAGAATTTGGGTATCCTGGTCCTGCTAACAGCATTCAGGTTATCCCATCCCATCCCATCCCATCCCATCCCATCCCATCCCATCCCATCCCAGGACTTCTGCTTCCTAATTGCGACAGGACAAGCCTGGCAGCTGACAGAGCAGTCACATATCCTGCCACTCCACAGTGTGGTTTATCTATCTGCAGCTTTCTTCATCGAGTTGCTTTGAACTGCAGAGGATGAAGAGAGGATAGGAAATGTATGACTGAGTTGTGACAAACACCTGCCTTTTTTATGAAGTGGAAATAAGTAACAAGATCTGACCCTTTTCTTTGGATTCTCATTTTCTTTTCCAGTGCCAGGTTGGAATGGAGAATTTGACAACAAAAAAACTCCGAATCGCACTACACTGGGATGAAAAAGCAATGTGCCTCAAGTTACACAGGCTGGAATTATTTTGGGGAGGGACTGCTTTTCTTGGTAAAGTGCAAGAAGAGTTGTGTCCTGAGACCACAGAACGTTTTCATTTACCTAATCCTCCGTTATTATGAGGATCTAAGTCACCAGTAATACTTTTAATCTCTTCTGTGTTGTTTTTTTTTTTCATGCAATACTTTGCAGATTTTGCAACTTCTAGCATTTTGAAAGGTAGATCATAAATTTCACAGAGGCTGTTAGGAAATATTTTGCTTCTCTGCATCTGTGTGGAGGCACCATTTGAGGATTAAATATCTGTGAAAGGGTTGAACATGTTTGTAGGGCACAGGTGTCTGATCCAAGTGACCCCTTTCAGCCCATATTCTTGGCTGGAATATATTTAAGACCTTTGATTCTACTGGGACAGGCATCCAAAAAACCTGTCAAGTCCTGCTCAGCATTAGTGTAAACGGGTATTGCCCCTTTTGGCTTCATCTGGAATTCTAAATCCAGAGATTAATTTACCCTCTTTTCATTGCAAGCCAGGACTGAAAATATCATGAAAACAGACCTTCTCATAACAATTCCGATTACCTATGCTATTCTATCCCAATCATCACTGGACTATATTGTAAGATTTTTTTTTTTCCATTTGTACTTGTTTATAATAAAAAGGAAATACTTTAGAAGTCACTTTCAAAACAAGCCAAACTGTGCCAGGGTCAATTTTCCCTGCAGAAGCATTTTAAACTTAAATATTTTGCCAGTGGGAAAATACACCTTCACAATGAGGGATGGAAAGAAATAGTGTGAAAACTTAAATGCCTCAA
Source organism: Pyrocephalus nanus (assembly GCA_038380795.1). Taxonomy (NCBI): domain Eukaryota; kingdom Metazoa; phylum Chordata; class Aves; order Passeriformes; family Tyrannidae; genus Pyrocephalus; species Pyrocephalus nanus. Next base: position 5,571,280 of record CM076277.1, read on the forward strand.
CTCTTCATAACTCTCCACTGACAGTTATAGCAGTTTTAAGACTCTGTACTGAAGGAAAATAAAATAGAACTTTAATTATTCCTGGATTAAATGGATCAAGGATGGTCTTTTCATCCTGCTTTCACACAGAGCCTTATTTGGACAGGAACAGTCTGTGGCTGACAATATCCATGCATGATCCTATAGCATTGCTGCAACGATACTTTTGTGCTAAATATTTTTCATAAAGTGAAAAGTGATGTCCATAGTTTTCACACAGGAGACATCAGTTGCTCTAGGACCTGTTTGGAAGCCGAGGATTGAGTACTTACGACCTGTGGCAGTGAACCTGCAGCCTCCTGCAAGTACATCTGCCCACAGGTTAGACGCCACAGCTACTCAGATCCTAAATTTCTGCCTCGTCCCAGGAGAATCAGAGGCACTGCAAGGAATCACGCAGGACTGGGATATAACTATCACTACAGAAAACAGGTGGTGTCGAAGAGGGAGACATTTGTTTGATTGCATGAGCAGCTCTGCCCCTGCCCACCTGGCTCCAGTGATGCAGCCCCGGGAGGCACCGACGGCGAGCACGGTGTGGGTGTTTCCTCAGCTCCACACAGCACTCACGATGGAGGAGTGACACCAAGCGGCTCCTCTCAATGGTGCGGACATTCCGTGCTGCTCCAGGTGATGTTCTGTCTGGGCTCTCTTCGCCAGAGCTCCTCGGTGGGCAGGCAAAGCGGCTCCGGTGTGGGGAGAGGGACCCGCTCAGCCCTCACAAACCACCAGGGACCCCTCCAGCCCTCACACACCCTGATGGACCCTCACGGGGGACCCCTCCAGCCCTCACATTGAGGGACCCCCTCAGCCCTCACACACCCTGACAGACCCCCCAGCCCTCACATTGAGGGACCCCCTCAGCCCTCACACACCCTGACAGACCCCCCAGCCCTCACATTGAGGGACCCACTCAGCCCTCACACACCCTGACAGACCCCCCAGCCCTCACATTGAGGGACCCCCTCAGCCCTCACACACCCTGACAGACCCCCCAGCCCTCACATTGAGGGACCCACTCAGCCCTCACACACCCTGACAGACCCCTCAGCCCCCACACGCCCTGAAGGTACCACATGCACAATGCCCCCCTCCAATCCTCTGAACCCCAGCCTGGTGTTCAGCCCAGTTTGATCTCTAAGGTGTTGCATCTCCTTTTCATTGCTCTTATCTACCCTCACCTCCCACCTCAGCCCTGATCCCGCTGAATCCCACTGCCAGAATCCCAGCTGTGCTCCCCACGAGGCCGCTGAAGTGAAACCAGCCCGTCAAGGATGCTGCTGCTCTCCTGCTGATCAGGCAATGCAAGGTCCAGCAAACCAGGCCACCCCCATGCTGGCCCCTTCCCCAGCAATCCGTGAATACCCCAATTCCCTCTCTAGGATTGGATGTCTGAAGATTGTGGGCACACCATTACACCGGAGTGTGTCCACGAGGCTGGGGAAGGGTCTAGATGGTAAGTCCCGTGAGGAGTGGCTGAGGGGGCTGGAAGGGCTCAGTCTGGAGAAAAGGAGCCTCAGGTGGGACCTTCTCACTCTCCCCAAATCCCTGAAAGGAGGGGGGAGCGGGGGGGATCAGGCTCTGCTCCAAGGGAACAAGGGACAGGATGAGAGGAAACAGCCTCAAGCTGCGCCAGGGGAGGTTCAGGTTGGACATCAGGAGGAATTTCTTTCTGGAAAGCGTGTTCAGGCATTGGAAGAGGCTGCCCAGAGAGGTGGTGGAGTGTCCTGGAGGACATCCTGGAGGTGTCCAAGGAACACCTGGACATGGCACTCAGTGCTCTGGGCTGGGTGATAAGGTTGGACTCGGTGATCCTGGAGGTCTTTTCCAACCTCAGTGATTCTGGAATTCTGGGACTTGACATATATTGGTATCTAACTGCATATTGTGAGGGTCTCAGTTTTTTAGCCCTGGATGCCATTGCATGTAAAAGCAAAGCCAGACTTCCACAGCATATGCAGCAATTTGCTGTGCTTTTCCAACATGGGAGTCACAGTGAATGTCACTGCTGCAAATGCTTTCTGACTTCTTTTATACAAACATACACACGTAAAAGCAAATATTTATAATGTAGTCTATCCCCTCCAAAATTTCCAATTGTTTAATAAAATCATTCATTGAACCAGACTGATACATTTAAAGTGTTACCAGTCACAGGTATTGCCCCTGTGATGGACAGAAATTTACGAAGAATGTAAGGTACACTCTGATTTTCTGGGTTACTCTGTGAAATCTGTGATATTCAGCTGAGTATCAATTTATTCGGGGCAATATCAATTTTTCTCATTCAAGGCAATTTTTTTCTGTGACAAGAGTACACACTGAGCAGAATGCACTGCTGATGAATCATTGACTGAAAAACCTATACTGATTTTATCTATCAAGTCCAGTCAGGTGACAAAAGCATAAAAGACTGTGCGTTAGTTTCCTTTATATGATGCAGTAATTCAGTTCCATTTAACTGTAGCATCACAACTCTGACCTCTTCTACGTAGGATCAGGTTTATGCTTGCACAGAAAATGGCCATCCACAGGAACTCCTCTTTGGTTACATGAGAAAGAGCCGTCTCTCAGTATGGAATCACTGAAACACAGCAAGACTCGCCATGTACGTTCATAATTTGTGACCCTGAAATGACAGGGAAAGGAAAAAGCAGCACAGTGGTTTAAATTTGTGTCAGCAACATTGACGCACCTGACATGTTGGAAACTCCACATGCTGTGCTTAGGGCATTTATAATTGAATTCTCTCGTGAAAAGTGTTGATACTACAAATCCTCTTTCACCACCTTATTTTGGGTCAGCATTCCTGCTGCAGAGGTACCAAATGTGGCAGTAACTGTGTGCTCCAAAAGGCAGTTCCAAACAGCCATGGAACAAACAGAAGCTGTCTGACATAAAATTCCTCACTTTGGCAACAAATTATGCTCTACCATCGTACTTGGGATAACTATGTCCATTTCATTGGAACATCTGGACTTGAAATTCAGGATTAAGGACATTGGCTCTCTGAGGTGTGTAGGCTACATTCATTTGGAAATAAATGCCCTTAAGAAAAAGATGGGGTAGAATGACACATTTGCCTCCTGGGATAGAACTACAGCACCTGGACAGTAATGGCCATTTCAGAGTAGGAATCCAAGAGGCAAGGACAGGCAATCAAATGCCAACAGAGCTTGTGGCATTCCTTTCAATTAAAGGGTATGGGCCAACACGCAGAAATACATTTCATTCTGCAGACTGTGCAAGAGCGAAAAACCTCTCCATCTGATTGCAGCAAGAGAGAATGTCTTCCAACCTCACATGGACTCCCATCCAAGCGCTCTGCACCGCCAGGTCAGGCACTGCCCGTTCCCTGACGGCCCTTCCTCTGCAACCAAACGGCCGCAGGAGAACTTGGAAAGAATCCCGACCCTCCTGCCGCCTCTTGAACACACGACTCGAGCCCTTCCCCACGGCTCAGACACCAGAGGGGGCCCGGCCTGGGGCCCGAATGGCTCCGATCCGCTGCGTCCTCGCCGCCGCCTCCAACCTGCGGCACCTCGGCCGGGCCGGACCCGCCCTGCCCGGGGCTCGGGGGCGGCGCTGGGGGCTCGGGGGGAAGGCGCTGCCCCCGGAGCCCCCCGGCCCGCGGGGCGGGCGCTGCCCCGGCCCCACCGCCCCGGACGTCGCGTCGGCGGGGCGGGTGCGCAGTTCCGGCGGCGGAGCGAGGGCGGGGGCCGGGCAGAGCCGCCGCGGCCTCGGCAGCAGCTGCAGCCGGAGCTGCCGGAGCGGCGCGGGGGGCCAGGCCCCCGCCATGGAGATCGAGAAGGAGTTCCAGCGGCTCGACCAGGCCGCCAGCTGGGCCGCCATCTACCAGGTGAGGGGCAGCGCCCGGCCGGCTCTGCCCCGCGCCGAGCGGGAGCGCTCCCGCACGCTCTGCCCGGTGCCGCCGGTGCTGCCCCGGCCCCGGGGGCTGGCCCTGCCCTGCCCTGCCCTGCCCGGCCGCGGACCCTGCCCCGCTCAGCCCCCGCCGGGGGGCACGGGAGGCCTCTCCGTGCCCCTCGGGAGCGCCCCTGCCCCGCGGGTACAGCCCCGCTCCCCGGGACCCCCGGCCGGGCGGGCACCGCGGGCAGTGCGGGGCGGGGGCCCGGAGCGGGAGGAGCTGCCCCGGCCGGATCCTCGGCCGCGCTCCGGGCTCGTCCGGGCGCTGCTGGGAGCCCAGCATGGACATCAGTCCTCAGCAGCCTCTTAGAACTGCGCCTTCCGAGCCGCGGGGGAGGGAGCCTGTCGGATTTGCCTTTTGTTTTGGAACAGAAAAGCGGTGATGGGCAGCCTCGCATGCACCGAGCTTTGCAGTCACCTTAATCGTAGAACAGAGCCTAAAACAGCATGTTAGTAATACTTGTGCAATGAGCTGGTGCTTCTTTTTTGTTATGTCTTTTATTGCACGTAGATTTTTTGTGACATTTTAAAACACCTGCTTAGCTAAAGTGAACGCTTGCAGGGGTTTTTGGCTGCTAGATCCAGTTTCACATACAAGCCACAGAAATTTGTGCTTTTATCTTTAAAAGTTCTTCACATGTTTATCTAAAATGAAGTTTAAGAGAAGATGAAGTATATGAATGGCTGGGCGGATGTGTTCAGTCAGATAGGGCAGCATTATTGAAACATCCATTTGAATGTTTAGGCTGGTATATTGCATAAATTAATGAGTTGAAGTTCATATTTGCAACAAAGAAGTTGAGCTTTGCTTCCATTCAGTATGAATTTCTCTGGTGATAGATTTCTAAAAGAAGGAGTGAAGTTGTATAAAAGTGAAATAAATGGACTCGCATTTTAGAATCGCAGCAGGCAAGTTTTAAAAGTAGTAGCTTGCAGGATGAACATCTTCAGCTGTTTGACATTTAGAGAATAAGCATGAAATGTTGAGCATGCTTTTCAGAAGGTCCCTTTTTTATGTTTCCTTCCCTGCAGAGTGTCTGTGCTTTGCTGACTGTATCAGTTGAAAGTCATGTGGATATATGACGTTATGTTTTTGCTGAACTGTTCTGGACGATTTGGTGTGTTACAGGCTTAGTACTCAGGAAATGATTTTGAGTAATAGAGCTTTGTAATGGAATAGGTCTAATTCTACAGGTACAATTTAATTACAGAAGTGAAGTATCTAAGGAGAATGAGGGAATGGCCCATTTTCAATGAAGGATCCGCATTCAGTGATATTTTTGTCCTACTCTCTTTGAATGATGTGACTCAGTAGCTTGCCTAAAGTGTGGCACAGCATGAGCTTTGATTCAGGATTGAAATTCAATTAAAAAAATAAAAGGACTAAAGTGATTCTTTGATTTGCATCCAACTATTGATATGCACAGTGGGTGGGGTTTTTCCTATTTTTTTTTCCCCCTAAGATTGATTAGTAAATATGTGCATCTATGTCATGAAATTCAATTTCTCAGCTGTATTCTGCTTTTAAATCAGCTGTTGAAAATGACATCTTGGCAGGTCATGTACATCTGGAAGAACAATGTGCTTCTCCATAATCCGTGCTTTTGATGTCTGGGCTGTGACATTAACAAAGCAGTTTTCCTACAAATAACCAGGCTTTGCCTGAAGAATGCAGTAAGTAGAATAATGTACATTATTGGTGCAGAAAAAAATGCCTTCCCCTAAGTTCATTGTACCACAGGCTTCTGGTAGCTGGTGTTATGATTGTAGCTGCTAAAATCCAGAAATGTTCACCACTAATCCAAGTGAACATAATGCAATTTGCCAACAGGCCCTTCTTCTTGCTCTTGGCTAAATCTGTTATCTAGAGATACAGAGCTGCACAGCGTCTGGAGGAGGAGTTAGGAATACTACAGGGAGGTGAAGCTAATTGAAGGTATGGCTACAAGGGGACTTGTCCGGGTGCCACGTGACTTAGAAGGGTTAAAATTGTCCAAGCTTCTTTTTTTCTTGGACGAGCGGAAGCTGTGTTCAGCTGTGATAGTACAGTTGTGACAGAATAAAATTTAGATTACTTTTTTTTTTCCCCCCAGCAGCAGTAATCACAGGATGGGGACACAAACATTTCAAAATTAAGACCTCGTGCGGGTGATTTTGTGAGGACATGACTTGGGTACCACGTGTGTAGTGGAACATTCTCCACTACAGATGGTCAGAACAGGGTGAACACTGGTGAAGTTCTTTGTGTTTTGTTGGTTTTGATTTTAGTTTTGTGGTGGGTTTTTTTTTGTTTTTTTTTAATACCCATTCTTGTCCCTTTATTTTCTTCTAGATTTACTTGCTACAAGAACTATGAGCCATGAGATCCTATGAAGGTTGTTCAGGGATCTAAGGGATAAAAAGAACTGCTCAGGCTCTGGCTGTTGCTTGTATTTTAGAGAAACATACTTAGAAAATAACTAATTAAATAAGACCTGACCTAAGCATAAGAAAGGCCCATTCAAATTCAAATCCTCTTCCATAAAACAGTAAGTTAAAGGAACGTGATTAAACGTGAGCTCTGCCGTGTGCTCACTGTGCTAAAGGTGTGCAACAGAAAACAAATGCTTAAGGGTAAGTGAATGATAGATATCCTGCATAAATATCATTAGAACTATCTATTGGAATGAAAAGCATTCACTCCGGAGATGTCACAACAAAAAACCCGTAGCCCAAAGCTAAGAAAAACACAGTTTAGGCTTGCTGTTAGAGCAGGTGAGAAAAAGGTAGATATTTGCCCGGAATATCAAAGCAACATTTGATTTTCATTTACTCACCTTGAGTGCAATACCACATTTTCACAGTAATTTTATATGCAGAAGTCTTTCGGAATTTTAGGAGGTATTTTAGTTTCTAACTTCTTGCACAGTGCGATAGAATGAGATATTATCTTAAAAACACAACCCTCAAATACAGGTAGGGTTGCTTCTTGTGTTTATATAAACTGAGTATGTTGACTTTAGTATGTTGGCCAATGAGATTAATGTTGATGTGCTTATCAGGAACAGTAAAAATACCTCTGAATTATTTACCATTCAACTGGGATTCCATGCACTATGGACAGAGGCAGAGCTGACATTTGGGGACAGCTCATGAAGAGTTTTCCATGTGAACGTGGCACAATGAAACTAAAATGTGCACTCTTTTCCAATTTTTATAGTTAGTAGAATACAAAGTAAGAAAGAACTGGGCATAGTCTACATTTTCAAATGTATTTGGAAGTGGGTATCCTGAAAACAACTAACTGTGCTGCTGTGAACTCTGGAAAGCTGAAGTGTAGTTAAGAGTTGGGTTTGAGGCCTGTAAGAGACACATAATTGTTCTAAGCTTATTAATTTTTGAGGGTATTTTAAATATTAATGTGATTGTCAGTTTTTCCAACCCCCTCTCCAGGCTAAACTAAAATATTCCACATTATGAAAATGAATAAGCTTTACTCAGATGATGGGAGGAAGATAGAATGGTATTGTGGACATTTGGATCTCTCTCTGTGAAGAGAGAAAAGGCGTGGGAAGTTTTTTACGTATTTACTGTCCCTGGGAAATATTTGTAGAATATGTAGATAGGTTTTGATGCTGAAAGTAAACTGTGAAACGGTTGACCCTGTAGGTTTGTAGTAGTGTGGTTGTGTTGTGTATTTAAAGTCAGTGAACAGGAAGTCCTACAAGTGTTTTCGGTTTAGGAGCTGCAGGAGGGTTCAGATGTTGTGCTGCTGCATTTGGGTTACTGCTTTGCTCTGGTGCTGAGCAGCAGATAAACTGAGGCATGAGCATGACTTATTATAAATGCATCTTTGGGCTTTATTCTGCCAGTTCTTGCTGCTGCAGAGTGCAGGTCTCTGCATGCAGTGCCTTGCCACTGCCTAATTCGTGCTCTGTTGATTCATCCACGGCTTAGTGTAATTGGCTCTGGTTATGGAAAGCTGGTTTACAACTGAGAGTTGCAGGGAGTCTCTTTTCCTTCAGTAAGCTAGACATATTCCATGTTTTTCAGGCTGTGCAGCCACTGAATCTTGATACATGTGGTGTGGAGGGGCAAACAGGGATGGAGTAGCAGAGTCTCCATGACTCCCAGAGTCATTATCCTCCCCTGAAAACCAGAGTTTCTGTTGAATTGCTGGTCATGGTACATTTTGTGCTGTTAAAACTGGTTCAGAGAACTGTTACATTCTTCCTAGTGACTTTTTCAGGTCAAGATCAATTGTGTCTACTGCTGGCAAATGTGAGTTTGGGAGAGTCCTCTTATGTGGAGCTACTGAGCTGCTTAGTTTTGCTTGGTTTTCAGAGTCTAAAATCTAAGTACTTGAACCCAGATCTTCTGTGATAGCATGCTGAAAGTAGAACATAGAAAAATGTTTTGGTTACCATTTGCTAAAAACGTAGGAATGGTACAATGTGCACACAGTGCTCCACCTGCTCCTGAGCACATTCAGAAGGGTTTTTGTGGTGTTGGTGTGTTCTTCCACATGGTACTTACTCCTCCTTCTCTGGGTGCTCGAAGGATAGATGTATAGAAGAAAACTTAAGGAGAAAGCAGTGTTGGCCACATGCCAAATACCCTTAAATTCAAATAGAAATAGCCCTTGTAAGCAGAGAATAAAATGTGGTAGTGGTAGACCCAAGCATTTTTGAAACTAAAATAACTCTAAATATTCTGGGTAGGTTTGAAATAACGGTTCATCCTATGGTTAACTAAACATTAAAATGAAATCTTTTCTTGTAATGCTTTGCAGATGGACTTTCTCCAAGGGTTCTCTTTAGCTGAGACTTTGTAAGCTGTGGTTTACACTGAAATATCACTGCTACTTTTTTGTAAACATGAGAATTATCAGGTTTTAGATCAGTGTCACTACTTATCTGTTTCGATTGTGAATTTAGCATCATTATGTACCTGAGGATACTAAGTGATTCCTTAACATTGAGAATTCATGTGTGATTATAAGTGGACATCTTTGATGTAAAAGAAAATTAAGGAGATAAGAGTTTGCAACAAACAAAACCTGTAAGGAAAAGTACAAGCTTGAAGTCAACGCCATTGCTTGTGCTCCACTGATTGTGAGAGTGGGGGGGTTGTTTCAGCCACCAGATAATGCCACTAAATTTGTTTTCCCATAGTTAAATGAACTAATTTTTCCTTTAGTCTCCACATATGCAAAATGATATTTATATTCAGTGAAGTGGTAGAGAGCTTGTTTCTTTTTTTTTTTTTAATTTTCATGCCCTTTTTTTAACACAGGGGAAGAAACTAAAGACTTGCATTTAGTACCAGTATTCTGTGACTAATAATGTACTAAGAAGTTTTCTAGTAGAGTTTGGGAGTTTGGGGTTTTTTTAGGTACTTGCACGTGAGTGTGACAGAAAGGTCAGCTCCTGTAATAATGCTTCAGACAATTCAGCATCATAGGAGGTTTTATTCCTTGCAGTTCTTTTATTCCCTATTCAGGCAAAGGCCTGTTGTCCAGCATAGAAGGGATAAGTTCCCTGCATACGGGGAGAGTTTCTCAAAATGTGACTTGAGTAGGAGGCTTGTTAACAACAAATGGATCAATGTTTGAAAATTTAATATTGTGCCACAAACCTACCAAATTAGAAAAATAAATAAAACCAAACAAACGCCAGCCCCTTAGCTGGAGTGGTTAGAATATTCCCAATTATTTCATATTAAAGTTTACTTAATTCTGCTTATTTTTGTAATACTGATTTGGAAAAAGGACAGCTCGACCTGAGACTCAAAACGTCAGAGCCTTGCCTAGGGCTTGGTGTTGTCTTCAGTGCTGATGTGAAGCACTGTCAGTCTTCAGGCATTTTACTGAATTGCATACGTTTAAAACATCATTATTTTTAAAATATTAGACTAGACTAAAATTATTAGACTAGAATGTTTGTGTCTGCACCTCTGTGGAAGTCTGCACAGCATCAGTGTCAGAGGAAAGCAGCTCTAGTGAGAGTTTTTCTCAAAGAAGTGAGTTTGTGAAAACGCAGAAACCACCTCTCTGCAACGTTCATAATTAATACAGACTGGATCTGCTCTTTAAGCTTGGCTGTGTGCACCACTTACCACTGAGGGTTTTGGGGGTTATTTTAGTCATTGGTCAGCTTGTTTCGTGTTGATTTGCACAAGAAGTGTTTTTTTCACTCGAGTGCCAGCAGACATGCCCTTGCTGGTTTGACTGGGAGAGGCACTTTAGATAGAGCATCCAAGTGCCTTTGTGTGTTCACTCCGTAGATGATGTCGTACAAAAGCCAACTCCTTTTCCCCCAAACCCTGTGCATTTAGCTGTGCTTTTTCTCTCACCCACGCTGAGTACGGCTAAGATTCAACAGCTTGCCTGTCATATTGTACTGAGGAAAAGTGATAAAAGTGATTCTTGGAAATTCATGTGATTCTGCTAGTAGTGATAGCTGATCTGCTTTCAAATTGAGTTTGTGCCTTCTGCATTTAAGAAAAAAGGTTCATAGAATAGCAGTGAAAAATTTGATGTCGTTGTTGGGAAGGAAAATGAGCTGGCATAATATAGAACTTTTGGAAATGTTTTTAATTAATTCTTTTTCTCATTTTTAATTCTGTAGGTTCTTTTTCCATGTGCTTTCATATTGGACAATACTTTATCCTAGAATATGGGCTGATAACCCAGTAATTTAGGTTTCCATAAGTTACTCGGTTTTGCATTTGTAAATAGTGGAGTAATAAGTAGAGGGCAGCTACTTGAGGGAGCAACATAAATCCAACCAGCTTACTTGACAGGTCTATGGTTTAACTTGTAGCTAGAGTCTGTATGTTTTTAAACTCAAAGTATTTGTCATCAACACCAAGTCAGATGTGATTGTTTCCAAATTGTGTGTTATATATTTTTCTCCAGTGACTTTTGTTTTTAGCATGTACTCTCCTCCTGTCTGCTACCAGTCCTTGTTGGCATGATAAATTATACTGTCCTTTTAAGCAGAATTCTTTTGGTGTCACTGATACTGAACACGTACCTTATTTAGTTGCTGATTTGTTAGTCCCTGGAATGAAAAAATACTTGGACGGTCCCACCTCCTAGTTGGGTGTATCTTTCATGGAAGAAATAAAAAGACCTTTCTGTTGCATCCAGCATTAATCTCACATTGAATTTACTTAAATAACACACTGATACCTACGTTAAAGGTTTATTTCCATTGTTAGGAACTCAGTCTTGATTCCTACTTTGTATGTGGGATGTCTTGTTTCCTTCTGTTAGGAGTTCCATTCTTGTCTCAGCTCTTGGTTGTTGTGGATGCTTTGGGAACATGTGGTTTGAGGGATCAAAAGTCATCTGCAGCGCTGAGGGTGATTAGCCACGAAGATCATTTACCCATTCCACTGACTGTGAAGAGATGGTTGAATCAGATTTGCATCGTTTGGTACTGTCTTTTTATTCTCCTTAGAAGAAGGTTGAAGCAGTTTGTACATCAGTAGACACAGAAAATAAGAAAATTTTGGTGCTTTACCAGGGGTGAGCGTGGAGCTGGGCAGATCCTGCTGCGGCCAGAGGAGATTCTCCCCTCACTGTACCTAATGTACTAAAGTAATACTACATAGTACTATTTTTAACCTAAAGTAACTGTTCTATTTGTGGTCTTTCAGGTGCTTTTTCTTGTTTCTGAAGTTCCCTGAATTTTATGCTTCTTATGTGAAGTACTTGATTCATGGAGTACTTGATGCTATGAGCCGTCCTACAAAAGACACTCTTGTTTCTCAGATTCTTTATTTTTATTTAGAACAAGTGTTCTCCACATAAAGAGGAATGTTCTCATAACCTTCTTCCCTTGTGCACATTTGAATGAGAATTGCTTGTTTATATCATTTCTGATCCCACAGTAACAGGTTACAGTAGCATAAACAGTGTGACCTTTTAATGTGATGGCAGGAAGTAAAATGTGAAATCTATTTTAAAAATGCATCTTTGACTAAGGAAGAGTATACTTCCTTTTTCTGACAGGAAAAATAACCCCTACTAGTTCAGAAGATCTCGATTCCATTATACTGTGTGGGGCCTATTTTTTTCCACTGTCTTCTGTACAGTCATTGCAGCTGCTGGACGTAGGACTAAACCTCTGCCATCCTTGTGTGGAATTGTCTGCCCTTGCTTGGCATTTGCACGGTCATCAATGACTAAAGGTGGGGGCTACAGGAAAAACACAACTGACATGAGCAAGAGGGTTCAGTAAGAGGAACTTCTTTTGGAAAGAAGGAAAGGGTGGGTCATTGGAGCAAGAACAGGAAAAAAACTACGTAGCTTATTAAACAGCTAAAATACATATTGACACGTTTGACAAAATTTCTGGGTATTCCAGAAATGGATAAATAATGGGGAGTTTTTACCCAGTAAAGAAAGGAGGAGTGGACAGCCACCCACCTCTAGATAATGTTATTGTTTGTTTCCTTAAGAGTTTAATTAAATGGAAAGCAGTACTGTCACTTGTTTTTTAAACTTGGGACAGTGAAGAATTTTCACAGTGACTTGTAGTTTCTCTTAGAACTGTAGGTTGTCATGAGCAAGGATCGTGTTTCAGCCTGTACATGTTTTCATGCCCAGTACTGAAACCTTCTCAGAACTGGCCTGAAGTGTTTCAGGACCGGAGCAGATCTGCCCTTGTGCTGTTTCAAAGCTCGTGTAGGAAATGTGTGAAGGGCAGTGTGTGCTGTGAACCAGCAGACCCGTTCCTTTGATCCTTGCTGGTTGGTAGCGCCCCAAACACGCAGTGTTGGGGTTGGCAGTGATGTTTGGCAGTGAGTGCTGTTACCTCGCTGGCTCATTAATGATTTCCCTTCAGGTAGCAGTTGCTTTCTGTATCTCCCTGATTACTGACACACCTAAACACACAGAGATAAACCAGGAGGGAGCGTGTGGCAGCAGTGGCCAGGGCTGGCAGCAGACAGCAGAGGCACAGACAGGTGGTGAGCTTGGGTAGTGTTGGCTTGGGGAAAGGGAAAGTGTGAGCAGCCCAAGGGTGCTCTGCCGTCCTCTGGAGAAGGGCTCAGGAACAGATACCCCCAGGTTCTGGAGCTGCTTTCTTCTGTGTCCACTTGACTCATCTTGTTTTCACAAGAAGTGAAAGATTGGAGCAGGAGGTTGAAAATACGTGAAATCTTTACAGCTGCTAAGGTCCTGGATTTATTAGCCGACATGAGAGCATTAGTGGAGAGGTCTAATCTTACCAGTCTTTTTTAAGGTTGTCAGGAAGCAGACAGAGCAGAAAGGCTTCATGAAACCGACTGATTTATGTCTTACTCGTCATTGATTTCATGTTTATAATTTGTGTGAAGCTGACCATCAGCAGCTCCTGTTGGAGCCAAGCCTGTCAGGCAAGGCTTTGCTTGGTGCCCTATAGTCCAGTGTACAGGAGACTTCTCTGTGACTGGCTGACAGCAGGAAATTCCTTGTTTGCCGTTGTTCTGCCAAGTTCTCTACCACATGAAATAAGGATTTGGGGTGGTAAAACTGCTCTGTGCTTATTATCTTTTAAGAGTAGATAAATAAGGTAATGTTGCTACCCTTAGTTAGGAGCAGACACTCGTTTATTGTTTTCAGGTAATAATATCTACATCTTTAGGGATTTCTTGTGCACAAATCTTTGCTAACAATGTGTTCTGCATACAAATCTCTCAATACACAAAAGTCTGTCTTGGGATACTTAGAGAAATCCAATCTTCTGGTAAAAATGTTTTGCCCACAGCACTCTTGATGTAAAAGGAGGCACTTGTGTGTGGTTCTGATAATTGATAACATTATTTGTGGACCAGTGCTAGGAAGCCTTTAGTGCTAACTGTCTTTGAGGGGTGGGGAATGGAAAGCGATGTGGTAAGTATGAAGGTTTTTCTTGAAGATGTTTGGAATTTATTGCATTTTATACTGTTGTTATTGGGTTTTTTTCTGTAAGTGTTCCAGATCTGTGCTAAGACTGCAAATGAGGGTTTGAGGTAGACACCAAGTTACAAAGCATGTTTAGTCGAGACTGATAAGTGGCTCCGGCTGGCAGGAAGTGGAGTATGATGAGCAAGAGCCTGGTGGAGCCGTGGGGTGTGGTGGGTTCGGGCAGCGCTGTCTGGGCTGGGAAGGGGGAGTGGAGGAAGCAATGGGAGCTGTGCCTTTCCACAGAGGCTGCTGTCACTGTCAGAGGTAGAAGTTATTATGGTTGCTTGGCTTTGCTAAATCAATTGGTGTTCTCAGATTTAATTATTTTAAACTAGCAGTATGAGTAGATGCATTAAGTGGCAAAACTGTTTATCTCATCTGATCCATGCAACTTACTTTCACTCAGCAGTCTGGTTCATCAGCATGGGGAGGATTAACCAGCCCTTTGAAGGCCTGGCTCGTCGAGTTTTGCAGTCTTGTTCATGTGCTGGGGTGTACAGTGCTAATCTGTCCTGCATTAGGATGTCTGTGAACGCTTATCTTGATTATGTGATGTGCCTGTTAACACTGACATTTGTTTTTTAAACTCTCAGTTGCTTTCAGATGAGATGTCCTGCACAGCTGGAGGTGAAAGCTCTCTCTCACTGCAATGACAGTTTAAACAGCCTCTAGTAACAGGATTGGTTCTGTCAGTGTCTTACAGGATTGCTTTGCAACTTGGAGAACCAGTAAAATACTGAATACATTCCAGCACGGAAGGTTTGGCTGGTTTGGGTTAAGGGAGGGATTGTGTCTTTCCGCTGGAAGCTCTCAGGCCTGTTGGCATGAGTTAGATTTTCTCACACGTTGTCTTTCTTGAAGACATACTTCTGTTCACCTTTCCTGAGTGAGGAACTGTGCTTATGACAAGTAAAATGCAGTATTGGTATCCACTGCAACTAAAGACTTAATGTGCATTTTTATTTTACTGTGTGGAGGGCTGTCAGTAAAGAGAAGTGCTCAGAACTGACCTCAGAACTGAGTAGCTTAACTCCTCTGGATGTCAGCAAACAGTACATCTCTCCTGTAAGTATTTAGGGGTTAAGTTTCTCTTTCCAAAAAAGTATTGACTTTTCTCTCTTATCCTTAGAACAGTTTACTACTCTGGAAGTAGTTGCATAAACATTCTGCTTTTAAGAGCAGCTTCTTTTAAAGCTTGGTGTAGAACAGAGGTGTCCAACCATTCCATCCTGGAACGTGTGGGGGCTAGACAATCTGTTCTGTCCCTCTCATCAACCAGCGTGGCCTCTGCAGCCCTTACATGTCATGACAGTCACATAAGTCAGGTAACAACACGTGTGGGCTTGTGTTTGTGGGGTGAGGAAATGGCGACAGTGTTTGACTTTCCCCCAAAACTGGATTTGGGCTGCAGATTGTGAGCTGAACATCTCAGGTTCAGAACACTGCAAAGTTTAATATTAACCTAGCTTGCTTTCCTAAACACATATTAGACAGTCATGTGAAAAACCAGGAGTATCCCAATTCTGCTTTATCTAACATCTGTTTTCAGCAGTACTGTTTGTTCTCAGCAGGTTTTTGTGTGCATTGCAGTAGCTTGGCAACCTGTAGGTTGCACCATTCAGTGAATTCAGTGTGCTTTTAATCATCACTACAATTTTCCTTTCCAAATTTGAATATTCTAAGTACAGTGAATTGGGCATCTGTGATTGTAACAGCAACTGCCACGTTAAACAGATCCCAACCGAAACAAGCTGCTTATGCAAATCTGTAATCCAGCGAGTTTCTTCAAATTTCAGTCCAAACGTCTTTCTTAAGAAAAGATACTTATAACTTCTTTCTGGGAATGGTAGTTAAGCAGTTAGAGCTACCTAAAGTTCCCAAATAGGGATTTGGGCAGTCTGCTGAAAAACAAAGCCACTAAAAGCATGACTGTTTGCTGGTTCTGCTGTAGGAGCAAAGCTTGAGTTTGACCTTTCCCTGCATGCAGAGGCATGAACGTGGATTGTGCAATCCTGTTAATTGTATATTCTCTTTAAACTCTTGGCATCTCGTTAGGTTAGAAATGATAAAAAGCTTTTGGTAACAGTGTAATGGGCATGCTTTGGCAGAACGAAGCTGTAGTTCCGTTGCTTGTGTACTTATTAGTGGCCAACATGGGGAAATCTCCTTTTGCCATAGATCAGAACTTGCTGGAATTTTGTATTATACCCTAATCTGTAGGGAGCAAACAGAATGCAGGAGGGAGCTGGTACCTGTCACACACGGATCATCATTTTCAGTGAACAGGGGTTCTTGATGCTAAATAAATCCAGTTTCCCCCCTCACACTTCTGACTTGAAAACTGCATCTCAAGAAAGCCATTAAAGCAAAGTACAGTACAAATGTCTTCAAGGAAATGAAGTTCACCACTGAATAAGATGTAGATATATTTTTTTTTTTTAAATAGGTAATGTGGAGTTCACAACTTCCTATTAAACAATTCCAGCCACTTCCTTGCTCGTGTGTTTTAGTACTTCCTTTATATATGAGCTCATAACTTGCAGAATTTTGATGGAATTAGTAGAAAGTTGGAAATATGGCTGTTGCCTGCCTCATAGTATTCTATAAATACAAAAATAATACTGATGTGATCTGAACGTGTGTCCCATTGTAGTCATGATGTGACCTTATTCCCTTAATGTTGTTAAATGCAAAGACAAATTTAATTTAGCTTTTAGATTACTGGAGATTAAATAATAATTAGTAATAAAGATTACTGGATGAACAAAACCATTCCTGAAAATCTGTGTGTACTGAATAGACCTACTTCATGCATAAATTTGTTGCTTTAAAAAAAAATCAGTTTAATTTTAACATAACATATGGCAAGCTGGTGTCTAAAACTGCTTGAACTGACTGTACTTTCTAAAGGCATATATAACTTCTTAAACTCCAGATAAGAATTAAGTCTTAGAAAAACTATTTTAATTCCTGTTTGCTTCTGTGAACACCAGTAGCTTGTTTATTCTATCATCTGTCAGATCTATCAGATAAGATCTGAGTTTAGTTTTAGTCAGTGGTGGAGGTAGAAAATGAGGCTTGCAAGCTTGCTGTGTGTCCATAAAATCCTGTTTTCACGATGGTGAGAGACTTTCAGACCAACTCAAATCAAGAAAATAAAAATGAGGCAAACTCCAGAAGTTCCGATTCCTAAGTAAGAATCCTTTTGTTTCTGGTTTTGTGTCATCACGGAAAATAGGCCATTGACAATTATCTAGAAGTGCCTTTGTATTTAGGAAGAGTTTCTCACTAAAACCACCAGGGGAATGCAGGATTCCCAGGCCTGGCTCCCTGTCCCCTTCCAGTGACAGTTCATTTTTCTGTAGTGCTGTTGGTGGGGTAGGGGAGCTGTCTAAAGCTTTGTTCCCTTGTCTCGAGGGACCAGGGGAGACAAAAGCATTCCTACCAAAGCCTAAAAAAATGGCTCAGAGAAACGGCCTCCCTTCTGCAAGGAGAAATGCAAAGTTGTTCCAACACAGCTGCCAGGGCTGCAGCGAGGGGGTTGGATTCCTGAAATGGGAGTGAGGAACATTGGCTCCTAAGTTAGAAACCTAATGAGTTTGAGCATCCCAGATGAAAACTAATCTGCCTGGAGAGCACAAGTAGCATCATCACAGCAACCAGGAGGTGTCTTCTGCCTGTCTTCAGGGGGGGAATTCATTAACTGGGGCGTTTGCATCACTCCCGAGTGGCTGTTCAGAAAGAGAGCAGATCGAAATCACTGGCCTGTCTCCTCCTCATTGAAACCCTTTAACGTTTTAGCAGTTCAAGTAGACGTAAATGTTTATTTTGGAATGTAATGCCAACAACAACAACCAACTTGACATTCGGGTATTCAGAGGACAATAACTGTGATGTGAAAAATGTGTGGTATTTTCCTTTGTGAGCCCTAGGAGTATATTTTTGCAGCTCTGAGTCTCTAATGAGCCAGGGGTTATGTGTGTGCACATTCTCACATTCAGCCCATCTTTTTCCTTTGCAAATGCTGATGTGTTAATAGCATAACAAAACCGAATTGATGATAAATCTCGGAGTGTCTCCCGCTTTCCCTATTACTCATTGCATTGCCTGTGGTTTTAGGAGGTGTTAAGAGGTGCCAAGTCAAGTTATTGAATTTGTAAAGAGCTTGATAAGTAAATACAAGAAGACGTTTGGAGCTCTGACAACAGATTTTGTCTTTTCAGGCGCATTTAGTGCTGTAAGGCCTCTCTGACATGGGTGAAGATTTTGCTTTGGTCAGATTGTGTCCATGTAGCCCTCTGTCATTTCACCTACTTTGTAACATTCATTTCCAGCAGCCACCAAAATTTCTGAGGTCCTACTATTTCCTGTTTTCAAGTAGGAATGTAAACTTCCTTGGTCTTCATTACTGGTAGCCACTTTAATGTGCACAATGGCACCATTCAGGAGAGGTGTCTGTTTTCTTCTGTTGGAACCTCATCTCTCTGTAACAGAAAGCAGTGCTGCAGAACAGGCTGAAAAGTATAAGAAGCATCATCCTGTTTGCTAAATCCGGTGTTAAAAATCCATGTGATCTTATTCAGGGAATTGTCCTGGTGCTAAATGTATGGATATAAAGTCAAACTCTGAAAAAAACTCCAACCTCACCACTAGGAGACTGTTTAAGAAACCTTTTCTTTCTCTGACCTGTTAGGATTGCCTCGAGGATTAGAACTAGGAAGTGCCTCAGAGCTTGACAAATAATTTTTTTTTTTATCTCTACTGGATGAGCAAAATGATGGATTTAGGAGTGATGATGACTTTGTAGTATCTGGCAGTTTTCCCACATCACGGGTATTGCTCAGGTGTTGTGTATTTTGTAGGTACTGTGCCTGTCCCCAGGGCTGCATCCTGGCCTTACTCCTAAAATCCCTGATGCTCCATGGATGCTCTCTAATTAGTTTCAATTAGGGACAAAAGGGAAAGCTAATTAGTTGGTGAGGTTGTGTTCTCAGCGTATTTGTGGCTGGTGTTTTGGGAGTTCTTTAAACCACCTTCAGCTCCTTTCCTAGGACAGGCCTCTGGTTTAGCAGTGAGCTCGTGCCCTGTGCTGGCAACTCCTGCACTGTGGCTTTCCCTGGGGAAGGAACATGACCTGTGTATCATCCCCGTTGAAAAGTCTGGGAAATCGCCCTTTGTTTGGAAGCTCTGGTTTGTGTTGTGCTTTCATGGATAATTTCAGGAAAGTGGCTGTGGGAGCTTTGGATGGGCCGTGTTGTGGTGGAGCTGCATGTGCACCCTTAGAGCAGGGCCTTGCTGGAACGGTGTTCTCATGCTGAATTTGGTTTTCTCTGGTACCTGCTGGTTCTGGTGTGTGCTGGGCAATTAGATCTCTATCTCACATATCGTATCTTAATTTGAAAATGACCTTGACAAAATGAAGATCATTGGGGAATTGCAGCCTGCTCTTCTCTCCTCTGGTATTTTATCAAGTCCTGCCTGTTATTGATGAGCAGGTGTCACTGTACATGGGGAATACTGGACTTGTCATCTGTTAATGTGACCAGTATTTCTAAGATCCAGTTAATAATCTAGATGTGTTTAACTCATATTAAAAATAATGCTGTGGTAGCTCTGTAGTTGTTTGAGTTTAAACTGCTGCTAAGACAACTGCTCAAATGTTGGCCTTTCTTTTTAAAAAAATAAATCTAACATTTGCAATCTTATTTTGTTTCTCTAAAACGTTTGTCCTGAGCGAAATGACTGCGGTGTTTGTCTTCTAAGCTGCTAAAGTGCTGTGCTGTTTGTTTGGTTTTTAGTCAACATACTTTCCAGGAAAAGGTGAAAGGACACAAACACCACAGACAAGTTTCGGTTGCAGCTCAGTGCATGTGAAGTGTGTCTTAATCTGAAGTGAAGTCTCTTTTTAAAAACCTTACTGGAGGCTTAGTAGGAAGAGTCAAACTTGAGTTCCTCAAATGCACCAGGCTGGTTGCTTTCAGATTCATTTGTGATGTTACTCCTCTAGCCCACTGAGCTTGCTCTGTGCTTGAATGCTCTTGGCACTTGCAGTAGTTCTGTACAGTTCATTAGATGAGCCTGTTAATTGTCTTCCCAACTCATTTAAGGGGCCTTAAACCGTGACAGTGGATCCAACAGCTGCCTGGAATCTCTGTAGGCAGGAGATGATGATGCCCTTCTCTGTCAGTACAATACCTAGTGCTCTAGTGGCCTTTCACATTTCTTGTTAACTGTAGGAATAATAACACCAGATATTCTGAAAGTTTGTATTCTTTTAGTTGCATGCCCAGGCAAGTGGAAGAGCAGGATGTGTTCAAAACTAAAAGCCTTAGAGCAGACACATGCATTGGGGTCAAAAATGGGAGAGAAGGAAAAAGAATCTGTAAAGATCCATCCAGCTTTTAACTGGTAAGACCTCGAGTCTGTTGCCTGTTGAGGAAGCAAGTCTTACGTTTGATTATCTTCTCTATTAATCAAAATAGTTCATTTATCTTAAGATTAAATAGTGATAATGGATTATGCAAGCATTTATGGCATTAGTACAGTCTTGCTTTCTTAACATTAACTGAGGTTATTAACACTATCTCTGAATGAGAGTAGAGGACTCTGAGTGACTATAAATAAAGTTATTCTATGTTTCCATTTCATCTGCACTGTTTTCAAGTGCATCTCTTGTCCTTTTCTTTCCAGTTTGAAACATGTCATTTGCAGCTTGTCTAAACTCTAGAAAATACCTTGGTTATGCTTTTCTTTTTTTTACAGAGCTACCGCCACCAAAAATAAAACCAACAAACCCCAAGGCTTTGCAGGCTTCAGAGAGGACAAAAAGACATAGAAACTGTAAATACCAGAAGGTAAGGGAGGAATGAGAAAAGCTTCTTCTCACACCTTTCCATAGCAAAATCTGATCTGGTTTTGTCCTCCCTGAAGCCTGCAAAGCCTTGGGTTTTGTTGTTTTTTTTGGTGGTGGTAGCTCTGTGAAAGCTATAATCCTCTTAGATGGCTTGTGAGATGTCAGAATGAAAATATTAGGTAACTAGGAAAGCAGGACTCTGTTTATAACCACAGTTGTCGGTCTGTGAAGCCTGGAATACCCTACAGGCCAGGAATGACACGTTTTTAAACTCACACAAAACCTATGCTGCAAACAAATTAAGGTCTGAATTTGCTAAGCAGGCTGAATTCCTTTAGGAGTTCGGGGGATATCTGGGCTGTCAGATGCACCACTCTGTTTGAGAGGAGGTTAAACCAAAACTCTTTGTGTAGAGACCTGTAATGTTTGGGCAAATCAAGATCTGGATCTCATCTCCGTGGTTATTTTTCTTCTTAGAGAAGAAGAGTAACTGAGTTAGAACCTCTTGACACTTTAATGAGAGTGTGGTTTATTTCCTGGCACTGACTTTGTTTGATGAGACAGATAGCAAAGCTTTTCTTTTGCACAGCAGCTGTCAAGAAAAAAGCCATTTTGTCTTCTCAAAAGTCTATCCTTCCAATAATATCCAAGATGCACTCCTGGAGCAGATTGACTATCTGGGAGGAAGAATAGGAATGGATGTGAAGAAGAAGAAGGGAACTTGGGTTGTTTTCTTACACTGACGCTCCATTCAGTTGTTTCCTGTTTTGGCAGTAAGTGCATGGCTACAGAACAGCAGAAGTTGAGTGTTCCTGCCAGCAGCTCTGAACTTCTTCTGTTATGGGTCATAAATTTCAAGGACAAACTGTATTTTGAACTTACTGATATTTGAGAAGTTTCATGTAATTCTTTAACCTGATACTAGAGTTTCCCTGGCTCTGCTGCAACCCTCCGAAAAATCAGAATTGAGAAATCAGTTTTCACTCGTTGCAGATGACATTGGAGCAATACAAGAATCTGAGCAGCTGAGCTGTGCAGAATTGCAGAGCTTAATTCAGCAGTGTCTTCCTTCTGGTAACGGGCAAAATAAATGTGCTGTTAAAATTTGGAAGTGACACAAGTCTGTGTCTCTCCCCCTTCTGGAATCACAAGCCCAAGGTGTAAGTAGGGTTCAGGTGCAGGTGTTTAATTGAGCATTTACAGTGTTCAGCTATCTGCCACGATAAGGTGGGTACAATAAAGTACTGCAGGGTTTACTTTTATAAGTTTCTCCAGTTGGGCATGTTGAAACTAGTCAGTGGTGAGAGACAGTCTGTAATACCTGCTAGCTGGGATGAACGTGGGCCTAGAAGAAATGAATCTGCTCTGCCACGTGTGGATATGATTTAATATCACAGTCATGCCCAGTTTACATTCTCCTGGGGGGTTATTTCCGTGCCTCCAACCAGCTGACCGGTGTCACAAACTCTGCGTGGCCACATTGCTGCAGCCCGTTCAGATTGCCCCTGGAGTGCTGAATTAGCAAGGGGCTTTCTAGGAAAACCATGGTGCAAGTGTGTGATTTATTTATTTATTTACTTACTTACTTGAACCTGGCGTAATAGTGTTGTTGAACTTTAAACAAGCCTGTCCCTTCCTCTCTCTGTGCTGTTTGACTTCAGGAAGAAGCTTGGCATACCAGGCAACTGGTTTCTTATTTTTCACGGAGATTAATAAACAAAAAAATGTGTTTTACTTGAGAGCAAAACTAGGAGACCAGATAAAATGCTTTTAAGGAGTATTAAAATCCACATTTATTTCACTTATGTGGCTAAAATTCTGCAGCTGCTTAAGATTAATGATGTGTGATGCAGCTGTCTGTTCATTTATCTGATCTTTGGATTACCTTCTTCTTACCTACAAGTTACATCCTCATTTCTTGTTCTTGCCCAAATATCCTGATGTAAAGCTTAATGTAGGATAAGAAATCAAATCTTCCTTGTCAAAGCAGGTTACTCGAGCAGTTGATCTTTGTGTCCTTTACATCTTGGCACGGCTCCCTTGCTGGGGAGTCAGTTTGCTGCTTTTCAGGGACTGCTTCCTAGCATGCTGAATCTGAAGACCTGTTCCCGTTTTTGGGTGTTTATTGTGGATCCCTTGGTACTGCTTGTTTTTTTCTTGGGGTCTTCTCTGCAGGTCTTTGCCACCTCATTGAATCGTTGAGGTGTTTCCATTCTGAAATCAGTCAGTAGTGACATCTCAGGAAAAAGCACCTTTCACTTGATTTTATTGTAACTTGGGTTTACTCCTCCACCTTTTACAGAAGCCTCATCATTTTTTTTCAGTGCCAGCTTTAAGAGGAAACCTTTTTTTTTTTTTAAGCTTTTAAGCTAAAATTACTTTTTTATTTAAGCCTTTTTATACTTGTGAATTGCTTTCCTTAGTGTGACTGCCTGAAGTAGATGGATTGGGTGCACTTCTCTGGCCCCTGATAAGATCTTGGCAATTGCTGCTTCCCAAAGGAACAGAGCTGTTAAAATGACAATATATTGTTATCTCTTAGTCTGAGCTACTCCAGAGTTTATGGTGCAATTAAATGGTGTGATCAAATTGAGCCCTGCTGCAAGGCTCCCAGGGAGGCTGACTGATGAAGCTGAAGGCCTTGAGACTGCACCTTTAGTTCCTCTTCTGGAAATACTGATATGCTAATCCACACAAGGTTGCAGTGTGTGTGAATGACCGCCCTTGCATTCCGGGTCCTTTCCGTGCTGCAGGAATTGTGAGGTGATGGGCCAAGTGGAACCCATTGGTGCAACTGAGATGGATCTCACTGAAGAACTTATTCCAGTCACCACTGCAAATTAACAGCTACAGGAACTTCCCATTTGAAGAGCAGGGCTGCAGCAGACTTCCTCTTTCACCCCTGAAGAGTTTGGGGCACTTGCACGGGGTACAGGACTAAAAGCCAGGAGATGAGTGGTGTGGAGTGACTCACGCTCCAAACCCGAAGCATTTGACTTGGGAAAACTGACTTCAGTTCTAGCCCTTCCTCTTTAAAGTTTTATGTTTCGTGACCTTTGAAATGAAATGTCGAGCTTCCTTTTTAACAGGCAGGATCTCTGCAGTGTGACTTGGTGTGATTCAAGATTTGTAACTTTATCAACCCCTGCGTTTTCATCCACTGCCTTCAGTTCTGATGGCATCGCTGGCTCCAAGTTCCTCATAGCTTAATAATTCCTCATAGCGTAGTAATTCCTCATACCATAATAATCCCGTGCTGTGGATGATTCTGCTTCCTCCAGCACAGAAATCCTGTGGTGCTGTTAGGAACATACTCTGAGCCTGCCCAAACCCCAGTGAGTACCAGTAGTTATGTGACTCCAGCAGGACCCAGGGCCAGAAGTTTTGGACAAGCAAGCCCTTAACGTGGCCACAGGACATTGGAGTAACTCGGCACTGGGTTGTTTCTCTCCAATAATTTTCTCTGTTGAAGGCCATCTGATTTTCACTAAAGTCAACTCTGTATCCTGGAAGCGATCTGGGATGACAAATTCTCTTGATCACTTCAGATGTTCTAGCAACTGCTGTAGCCAAAAAAAAACAAAGGGAAAAAAAAAAAAACCCAAACCAACAACCAAAACCCCAAACCACTTTTATCCCATGTTGCTGAGCAGATTATGCCCCATGTTTTCAGCATGGATTTGAGCACTGAGCTCCAGAAATACATGCCCTTCAGGATATTCTATTTTATCATGATCATTGCACTCAGAAATGAAGTGCTCTGTGCTGCTTAGATTTTTCACACAAGGCAGCAGCTTGCCTGTTGCCATATCTGGGTCTCTCATTTTATTCCCATCCCACCCCCACCCCGTGTTTTTTCCTGTTTGTTGAAACATGCTCCAGAAATATATTGCCCTTTTTAAATTGTCTCTTGAAAGCATATATTTCTTTTCATTTTCTCTGTGCCTGTGGGAGTTATGCATCTCCTAGAACTCCCTTATTCTTTCAGGACCTTTAGGCATCGTTTCATCTTGAAAAAGATCTAATATTTACTGGTGAGGTAACAGCCAGCTCTCTATTCCCTGGACAACAAATTACAGCTTCAATTCCTTAAATACTTTGATGTAGGTGTTTGAATCTGTGAAACTCTCAGAGACTGGGAGGAGATTCCATGTGCACATACATGTGCATGCCTAAGTATAATATTTTTATATTAGAATGTCTTTGTATTATTCCATTTGGGTAAGGAAACATTTGTTCCATTTCTGGTTTTTAAAAGAGGGGGCAGTTCTTTTTAAATTTGTTAATGCTGTGAAAGGAAACTGTACATTAGTGCTGCTGCTGATTTAGCCCATTATTTACAGAAAAATACCTAAGGGATTTTGGTTTGGTTTGCATTTTGCTGATTTTATAATATGAATCCTGAGTTGTGGGGTAGTTGTGCTGGTTTGGTGTTGGGGTTTTTTTTTTTAACATTTTAAAAAAATAACACGTGTAGGATCTGTGGGAAATGTGGTCAGAGATCTAGAAAACCATTTTTCCTTTTTCCCCTTGTCTTGTCTCATGTTAATCCTGTACAGTTGTGACAGAAGAATAAACCCCTGTAAAATACAAAGCCCCCAACCTGGTGTCAAGAGACAAATTTATGAAAACACCCATTTTAGCTGCCTCATGTTTGAGATATTAGACTGTGGCAGTGCAGATCATGTTCTCCAGACTGCATTCCTCACAAGCAGAAATACTGGCAGCCATGTGTTAGGTTATAAAAAGCTGGCAGCTGATGTCAGGGCTTATTTCAGTGAGGAGCTGTTTTGGAATACTGTACTAATTTTGGGCAGGTTTATGTAAATTAGAACTCCTCTCAAGATGTAGCATTCAGTGTACATCGATACATACCTGAATAATGCAGCAGAATAGATAAGCAGGTAATGTGCTGCAGCAGATAACCCATTTTAGAATAATCTTTGGCATTGTACATGATTCTCCGTGCAGAACTGTGTTTACACAGTGTTTATGTACAATGGGAAGTTCTGTTTCAACAAATTGGGATTAATGTCCAAGGATAGCAGAATTCTTTTTATTTTAACTTCTGAAATTGCCTCAGATAGCTGAGCTACCACATGCATCTGAAAAAACCCAGCTGAAAGAATCCCAGGTGTGTGGTTGAGATGATACGAGTGTTTTAGCTGAGCATGTGAGTTGGATACAAATAACTTTGGCCATTTGCAGCTTTGTGACATCTTGCTCATAACTCCAGATAAAGGTGCAAGTGATCTTAGACAAATCACCCCTCTGTGTTTGATGCCAAGGGGGCAGACAAGATATTTTTTTTTTCATCACAGTGAATGTTTTCATTGCTGCTGAGTCAGAAGCACAATTTATATTTTGACTGATGCTGCAAACAAGTGTCTGTTAAATATTCTGCTTCGTTATTATGCAAACTAACAATATTTTAGCACAGAAATAATGTTACTGTTGCATTCTGATACATTTCAACTCCATTCTGAATTTGAAGCCTGAAATGTTCTCTGGCCAGAACTCCCACCTGTGAGGATGTGAAATCACACGGGTATTTGTCTTAAAATAGCTAATGGTATGAAATTTGATGGATTCAGATCTAACACTTTATTTTTTTGTTTCAGGACATCAGGCACGAAGCCAGTGATTTTCCATGTAAAGTGGCCAAACATCCCAGAAACAAAAATAGAAATAGGTACAGAGATGTCAGCCCCTGTAAGTACACTTTCTTTTCCATTGTTTGTAACAAACTGTTGACCTCTAATGACTTCTAACACTTAAATGTTCTTTTTAAGGACAAGAATCTGTTAGGTGGATAAGCATCCAAGACAGTCCTCTGTGTTAATGTATTTATTTGTGGGATAGATGTCACAGGATACCATTATATCCGTAGGATTATTCTAGAGCAACATAGAGTCTGTATTTGTGGGCAGAAAGCTGAAGGAAAAAATTTGGTTTACCTCTGAATTCTTCTGCTGGAGAGGAAGGGTGGCTGGAGCAGCACTGCTGCAGTTGCAGGGGTGGTTTGTGCTGCAGTTTGTTCACTCCCCAGGGCATCCTGCTGGTCAGCACAGATGGCAGCACTGCCCCCCGTGGGAGGTGGGCAGCAGTCTTGCATAAAACATGACTGCTAGAGAGAAATCTAAGCTAATGAGCTGATGGGAACAGAGAAGGGGATGGAGGCATCCTCTGTCCTTGGCCACCATGTGGGTCAGAGAACTTCTGTACTTGGTGCTTAAAAGTTCCTGGAGCCTTTGGGGCAGTCAACCAGAACCAGAACAATTGCACATTGTTTTACTGAGCAGTTCTGATATCTGGGGTTGTGAGTAAGAAATAGTTCCTTTTTTTTTTTTGCCTTTAGATAAAACTGCTTCCAGTCTGTTTGGCTTTCTTGCAAAATGTGGGAATCCTTGAGCAAGCTGGGTTTGAGTGTTTAAGCTGCAAGAGATAAGCAGTTGTGTAATTCTATTTATTTAAAACCAGTAACTCGGT
This sequence comes from Pyrocephalus nanus, assembly GCA_038380795.1. Classification (NCBI taxonomy): domain Eukaryota; kingdom Metazoa; phylum Chordata; class Aves; order Passeriformes; family Tyrannidae; genus Pyrocephalus; species Pyrocephalus nanus. The sequence goes on from CM076277.1 coordinate 5,598,501, forward strand.
AACTGTACAAATAGGTCAGTGTGGTCTGGTTTGCAGATTACTGTGGGGATTATTTCAGATGCAAATGCTTCATTTTTGCAGTGTTCTTGGAAGGTGAAGGGCAGCCTGTGTGTTCCCTCCTCTCTGTGGTGCTGTTCTTGCAGTACCTACATTGTATTTCCAGAGTTTCAATCCCAGGGAGCACCTGAACGACCTGGGATTATCAAACCCTTTTCATTCTTCAGGACAACTCAGTTTTTTTGACCCTAACATTCTTACAGGGTTGTGCATGGATTCTGCTGTGTTGCCTGTACATTAACCAGTGTTTTCTAATTATGCTGCAGTTGATCACAGTCGAATTAAGCTAAACCAAGGTGACAATGACTATATCAATGCTAGTTTGATAAAAATGGAAGAGGCCCAGAGGAGCTACATTCTCACCCAGGTAATTGCTGGCAGTGGTTAATAAAAATCATGTGGTGGCTGGAGTTTTTTATGGGTTTTGTTTATTTTTTTTGTTGTGAAGTCATTTAAGTGCATATAAACATCTGTGTGTGGATAAACATATGCTCAGAGAGGAAAGCCATGAAATACAGACTTCAGTGATGGGAATGTGGGGGCAGGAGGGCAGTGGTTACTTTTCCCTGGATCTGTGAATTCCACCCCTATCTATACAACAAATTTAAAAATACCCTGTTGTCTTACTCTGAGAGCCAGCAACCATGCCAGGATTCTTGTTTGTCTTAAATATTCCATGGAGTCTGTTCTGATCTCGGATCTTGACTTTTTTTTTTTTTTTTTATTATCCCTTCCTCCAACACTTTAGATAGACTGGGATTAATATTTTCAAGTGACAGCTCTTCCTTCCTGTTTGTGGAGAGTAAAGATAAATCTCCTAAGGAAGGAATGGCCAGTCCAGTTTCAGTGTGGAAATGGTTCTTTGCACACAGCTCTTACTGCACCAATTCAGCACAGAGGGATGTTGATCACAGGGGTGAACTGGGTTGTGGGGTAGTTGAATGTGCAGCTGACTGGTACAAATTCTCTGTTCTGATCTGGAATTTATTGGCTTTGAATGGCTTTATTTGAATCTGAGGACCCTAGCCTGCTGTTCTGTTGGAGCAAAGGGATGGACAGCAAATATGAGGCACAGAAATGCTGGTTTGTGTTGCCCAAAATTCAGAACAGTAGCTTTGGAGTAGAAAATAGCCAAGAAATGTAGCACAAACAGGACGTTTTAAGGAAATCTGCTTTGTGAAATAGGTAGGACTCTTTAAAAGTTCAGTCCCAGAGCAGATCCATGAAGATTCTGGAAAACCGTGTCATTTGTTGCTGATCTGGCATCATTTCAGTGTTTTGAGTGTTTATCCATTCAGTCAGGTGATTTTCAAGTATCATGAATAAGGTTGATGTATTGCAGAGTAGTTAATTCTGCTCTTAGTCAGCCAGTGGGGTTTTATTTCCCCATGACCTTTGTATACCTTTCCTAAGAAAATGCAGCATTTTTCACTCCCAGTTCTGTTCTCACAAATGAGACTCCATCTCTCTTCCTCTTCTGAAAAGATGAACCATGCTTTCATGGGAAGATTAATAACATGGAACTTAGAGGTGTCTCACTGCATGCTTTTACAGTTTTAAAGGAGAAGTTGCTTGTTACTTGTCTAAATCTATGGCCCAGCGCAGTAACTGTTACTGGGGAACAGTGCACTGCCAGTTACAGAAAATAATGCTTATTTCTGGGGATTCTGTCTCTGCAGGGACCTTTGCCAAATACTTGTGGTCACTTTTGGGAGATGGTTTGGGAACAGAAAAGCCGTGGTGTTGTCATGTTGAACAGAGTGATGGAAAAGGGATCCGTAAGTACTTACCCAGCTCTAGCTCGGCACTCATCACATGGTCATGGTTTTGGTTTAATAAAAAACCCAACTAAAACCAACCCAGGGAACGGGGCCAGCTGACCATTAAGTAATTTCAGCTAAGAAATTATGCCTAGAATTGAATAAATAAATAGAAAGTGTAGTCAGTATAAAGACATTTGGAGGAGGGGTAGTGAGCATGTTGGGGATCCACCAGTGATAACTGGGTGGTACATGCTTTTGCATCATCAGGAAAAAATTCCCAATTATCAGGAAAATTCTTGGGCAGTGAGTTGTGTTCCAATAAACTGCAGTCTTAATTTTTAAGCATTTTGCTTTTCTTTGTAGTATAAGTGTAATTTAATCTTCAGAAGAGATGCAGTAACCGTATTTTTCAATATTTCCTTCCTTTCCAAGCATTCCTGCTCTTTCTCAGCCCATTCTCAGTTTTGAACAAAACCAATTCCTGTGATCCCTTGGGCTGCTTCCACTGCTCAGCAAACAGCACTGGGAGCCTCTCAGTGGAGCCCAACAAAATACTGTTTGCAGACACGTTTGTGGAGAAATCAGACCCAAAGCCAATTGCTGTGTCCTTAATACAAAACCAAACAAAAGTGCAGAGAATTAGGAGTGCATTCTACACCCCAATAAACACAGTACTTCCCTTCTCTTGGGTTGGCTCACTTAAGGCCCTGGCATGCAGCAGTCTTTGCAAAACTAATCTCTCTGGGAGACTTTTTGATAAGAAAATTGAAATTCAGTCAGAAGTAGGTAATGGGAATGTTTGCTGAACACAGGAGGTTTTTGTTTGGCACTTCACCTTTAAACTGTGCCATGTAAAATCAAAATGGTCTCACTGCTATTTTTATTTTTTGTGGTGAGTGGATGGAGTAACCCAAAATCTCATCTGATGTTACCCCTGGAAATTAGCAATGTGGTCATTTCCTATATGTAGCTTATTCACAGAATTCATAATACTTTTCACAGTGTATTCTGCTCTTGTTAACATCTGTCTCTTCTTTTGAAACTTTAAATCTTTGACGTGACAGTAATACAATGCAGAGTAGGCTTAAAATTCAGATTTTGGCAGACTGTTATGAGAGCTTTTGTACTTAGTTATTAGATTTTTGTTTGGTTTTTTGACACAAGCTAAAATAAATAATGACTTCGGAGATTTTGATTAGATTTCCCAGCTTCACACTCTCTGAGCTTTCAGGTACCTATCCTCAGTCCTTAGGTGTTTTCATGAGTTTAGAGTCAAGGTCAAAATAATCTGACTCTTGCAAAAGTGGAGATGTGGTTCTGCAACATAAAAGAAGACTGATATTCTTCACACTGTAATTTCTGGTCCTTATAATAGAAGCAGATGAAGAAATTGTCTCGTAAGAAAAGGCTGTATTTAAGGATGTTTCTTCCTTACCTTTGACACAGACATAAATGACATTTGTATATCTCTTGTTTGTTTTTAGATAAAGTGTGCACAGTACTGGCCACGGAAGGAGGAGAAAGAAATGTTTTTTGAAGACACAAACTTGAAACTCACCTTGATATCTGAAGATATAAAATCCTATTACACAGTACGACAGCTGGAGCTGGAAAACACGACCGTAAGTACAGGATCTCAGTTCCATAGTGGGGAGATTCGCCTCCTCAGCAGCAGGGGCTTGGAGAAGATGGTCAGGAATTGTACTGAATTTGGTGATTCTGCATGAGCCTCAGTTTGTGTGCTGTGGAAAGGAAACTCTCAGATAATTTATTTAACATACCTGGGGAAACTCAAAGCCTTTCCATGTCTCAGCCGTACACTGGGCAATACAGACTTTTGAGCTGTACTGAAAAATCTGAACCATCTTGTAAAGAAGTGCATTTACTTACCCAGTTTCCTCTGCCCCAAAAGGAGACCTTCACAACAAGAGATAATTATTTGTAGTTTCTTGACTGCGCAGCTTCAAAAGCTCCCTGAGACTGGTGACGACTTTTAGTCAGCAGTTCCCAACACTCCTGACTCGTTTATCCGCTCTAAAAGGCTCCCCAAATGCTGTTTTTCCAGACCCAGGAAACTCGGGAGATTCTGCACTTTCACTACACCACATGGCCTGACTTTGGTGTCCCCGAGTCCCCGGCCTCGTTCCTCAACTTCCTGTTCAAGGTGCGGGAGTCGGGCTCGCTGAGCCCCGAGCACGGCCCGGTCGTGGTTCACTGCAGCGCCGGCATCGGCAGGTCCGGCACCTTCTGCCTGGTGGACACGTGTCTGCTCCTGGTAAGGCTGCCTTCTGGTGGGCTGGTCCTGCCCACCCAGAGGTGTTTTGGGGAATGGTTTGAGCCTTGGAAGAGCTGTGGCAGGGCCTGGGAAGTGTCGTCGCCGTGATTCCCTTTATTTCACTCGTGCTGTTTTGGGAGGGTTGTCCAAGGCAGGTCTCATTCCTGAGTGGCCATTTGGGGTCTGGGGAAGAGAACTCCCTTGTTTTCAGAGTGATTCACAAAGACAGGCTTTGCCTTTGTGGTTAAGAGAAAACCACACTAGATGTCTGCTAAGTCATAGCGTGAACTGTCCTGAAACAATGCGAAATCCATCTGATGAGTTTGCTTTTACAGAGTCACCTGCGCTTGTGGGCAGGAGGAAATTGTCCTGACTGCAACATAAAGCTGGAGTTCTCTTGGCTTTGTTCTGTCACTGTGTGAGAACAATAGAAAGCCAAGTCAGGCCTAGGCTAAAATGTCACTAAAAAGAAAAAAGGGAGAAAGGAACAACATTTTAGAGTCCCGTTGGTTTCCCCTCAGTCTTTTTGGGGATCCAATAAAAAGCTGCTCATAACAGTTTGCTGGGAGTTCATTAACTGTGTCATGTGGAGGCCAGGGTGAATGTCACCAGAACATAAAGCATGTTTCATGTTTTTCAGATGGACAAACGGAAAGATCCTTCCTCTGTGGATGTCAAACAGGTCCTCCTGGAAATGAGGAAGTACAGGATGGGCCTCATCCAGACCGCAGACCAGCTCCGCTTCTCCTACTTGGCTGTGATTGAAGGGGCAAAATTCATCATGGGAGATGCTTCAGTGCAAGTGAGTGCTGTGGGCAGCTCAGCCAAAGGAGGAGCTGCAGCTCCATGGAAACTGCAGCCAGTGTGTGGGATGGACAGGAGAGAAAGAAGCTTCAAGCTTGGTGCTTGTTTCAGCTTCAGTACATGTTTACATTATGGGGCTCTTCAATACAGTGTTTTACAACCTGGCACAACCTAAAGTGTTGTATTTAAGAACCTTCCAAAGAGTACCTAACAGCTTCCAGCACAGTGACCAGGGTGTTGCTGCTGCATCAGTTCATCTGGCATTTCAGATAATAAAAGTTTGCTAATAGGCCAGAAGTCTTAAGTATTATGATTAAGTTAATCAGGTTTTTTGTGGTAAGCAAAACTCTAGCAAACCAGATTCGATTTTGTGCTATTGAAGTTTTCCAGAAGTAGATTGGAATCTCTTGCATTTGTATCTGATGTGTTCTGTGTAGTGGATGCAACTTGGGTTTGGAGTTCTTGTGTCTGGTTTCTTTTTTATTCTATGCAAATGAAGAGCCACTCTAAGGATCAGTTAAATGGTAGAGCATAAAGATTCTGCCATGGTAAAGTTTAGAGTAGCTTACAGAGAGGAGAGCAGAGCTTAACAGGGCTTGTCCTTCCCTGAAGGAGCAGTGGAAAGAGCTCTCCAACGAGGACCTGGACCCCCCACCTGAGCACACTCCCCCACCCCCCCGGCCACCCAAGAGAACCTCGGAGATGCACAACGGGAGGATGCACGAACACACAGAGTTCTTCCCCAAACACCCCAGAGCAGAGGAGGAGATCAGATGCTCAGTGAGCACCGGGGAAGAGACGGTTCCAGACGGCAGAGCTCGTTCACCTGCACCGCTGAGCACAGACAGGTAATTCTGGGCTTTTCCCGCTGGGAAGTGTCCCAGGATCTCAGTCAACGTCTCACACTCATGATCATTGAACTTCCCCATGGGCTGGGACCTCTTTGGCACCCTGCTAAAGAAGTGACAGCTCATGGGTGTGTGGCTCTGGGAACTGGAGATCAGTGAGAGGTTCCCATAGTCTTAAATCCACAGAGCTGGGAGGCTGAAACCAGGAGCTGAGCCTGGGAAGTCTCCCTCCAATTTCTGCTGCAGGCAAGGAGATAAAATGGAAGTGTTTTCCCTGCCTAAAAGAAACAATGTTTTGATCTGGATTTTTCTTAATTCATTGGGGAGCTTCTGAAAGGAAAATACTCAAATTCCAAGTAATCTTTACTAAAAAGAAAGGAAGTCTTAGAAAGAGAAGCACACAAGTGGAGGCTTAGCAGTGAAAGAAGGAAGTATTACACTGGTAGCACCTCCCTCTTTCTCTCTTTGATGACAACATAGTTCTGTTAGCAGAACATTTGCCTGGAGTGTGAGATGCCTGGTGATGATTTCCATACCCGCTGAAGGTATGGATTTAAACCTGGTGTCTTGTGTCTTCTCATTAGTGTGATAAATCTGAATTTCTCAGTGAATAAAGAATTTCTTAGAAATTACTATTTACACAGTTTAGTGTAAATAAACATCAGACATGTCCAGCTCCAGAGAGCTCAGAGATCAGATTGATTTTATTTATTATAGTCCCTTGTGTGAGGATGGAGCTGAATCCTGCTCTGGAACTGCCCGTCTTCATTGGTTGGAGGGACTTGGACTGGACATCGGCCTTTCCCTTGCTCGAGTCCAGTCCTGTGCTGTGCCAGGGTTCAGGAGGGCTCCGTGGCCAATCCAGTGAGGAATATTTGTGTCCACCCAGTACTGAATATTGATTTCTTTGTCCTTAAGCACTAGTCAAGACACTGAAATTCGGAGGAGAACTGTTGGTGAAAATCCGCGCCTCTCGCCCCACAAAGAGGAGTCGAAGTCGGAGAACTCGGACGAGGAGGACGAGAGCATGGTGACAACGTGGAAGCCATTTCTAGTGAACATCTGCATGTTCACTTTCCTCACAGCAGGAGCTTATCTCTGCTACAGGGTGTGTTTCCACTGATGGCTGTTCCAGCGGGATGGACCGGCGGGGAACACGCCCGGTCGGGGTTTGTGGGAGCTCCTGTGAGAGGGAGCAGTCCAGGCAGGGGAGCCTTGTCTCAGAGCAGGTAGATTTAGGGTGAAAGGCCAGAACTTTGGGTAGGGCTTAAAGAGAGAATTGATGCACTAGGGTTTTATCCAGCCCTGTGGTCCCAAGAACATAATATTCTAATCTCAGGGCCTTAAAATATTCAGGAGTTAGCAGAGAAAATGCCAAATAGTTGGTTTCCTTTTTTTTCTTTTTTTGTTTTTTTTTTTTTTTTTTTAACTAAATAATAGAATTACAACACATTGTTGTTTTTAGCCTTTTTTAAAAAGCCAGTTCATTTTCTTTTCTTTCAGAAAAAGTAGGCACAAGTGAAACTTGCTTGTACTCTCCAAGTGTTGTAACCAAATACATGACTTACATTGACGAGTTCCCAAAAAAAGAAAAAGAAACCCACATACCTGAAGAATGTAAACCATTGGAAGGGGAGGGGTGTTTGTGGTTGGTTTTTTGTTTCTTTTTTTTTTTTTTTTTAAACTTGCTTCATCATTAAAGACTGAGTTGTGGGCAGTGCCTGTGGTATTGATATATTTAATCTTGGCATAACTGTTCTTAAAGAGCTGATTGTTTTACTTGTGTTGATAGAACCAGGCTTCTGCATTTGCTCAGGGTATCCCAACACGTCCAGCTCTTGGATTTTTTTCCTTTTTTTTTTTTTTTTCCCTTTACTAAGTGTATCTCCTCATTGACTTTTGTTGCACTCTACTTGCACATATGGCTCTTTACATTGCACCATCCTTTCTAAAGCTGTTTTTGCTTTTTTATATTCTGGGTTAGGAGGTGTTGAGGGGAGGGAGAGAAACAGGAAGGGAAATTCAACCAAACCACGTCCACCAGCACTCTGCCATGGAAGGACCAGTTCTTAAACCTCATCATTTGGAATGTAAAATGCAGTTTCACTCTCCGTGTGCTCCCTCAGGACCAGCGATGCTTCCCGCGAGGGGCGAGGCCCCGGGGGCGCTGCAGGCACCGGGGCGGGAGAGCATTTGGTAAATCCAGAGCAATGCAGGCTGTGGCAGCTTCCTTGAGACACAGGCAGTTCACCAGGAGCCGGGGTGGGCTGTCAACGTGTCGGTTTGTGATGCAAGCGTTTGTGTGTTCTGCTTTGTGCAAAGCCAAGATTAAAGTCCTGGCTCGAGGTGGGGGTCCTGCAGCCAGGCTGGGCCCAGCACTGGCCCCGCTGTGGGCCTGGCCCGGGGCTCCAGGGTGTAAAGTGCTTGTAAATAAGGATTTGGGGGTGTGGGTAGGACTGGGACTGGAAGGCAGCATTGCACTGAGCAGCCAATGTTTTTCTCTCGGTAGTACCAAATGATTAATAGTTAAAACAGTAATAGCAAAGAGTTCTTTGCTTGTGTTGTGGAGCAGAGGGCAGGAGCAAACTCGCTGCTGAGAGCTGTTGTGACTGAGCTGCCCCAGGACAGCTGATCTGCAGCACTGTTACTGATCTGCTCGTTTTATTTCTCAAGTCTCTCTAGGTTTAGAGCACTTAAGCACCCCCTCAGTGCAGCCCTTGCTGTGGAGGAGCCCAGGGGAGCCCTCTCCACTCAGTATTTATTTTTGCCAAGCTGGCTGTAGGTGTAGCTCTTCCTTCAGTGGGTGAGTAGGTGAAGGGGGTAGGGGGGGTTGGAGTTATTTCTATTTTGTGTTTGGTTAAGCTTGCATCAAGGGCTTCTCAAGAGTACAATAATAAATCCTCAGGTAGTACTGGGAGTCAATCCTTTTTACCTGTGAGACTGTTGGTCAGACCAGTACTTGAAAGGAGGAATGTTGTAATCAGTCAATATTTAGTTATATTATTGGAAACAGGAAAAATGAGTATAGAAAAATGGTAATATATAATGGCTCATCTGTGTATTTAAGATACATTATGTGATTGCTTTGTCCCCACTGTTCTCTCCAGCACGGGCAGGGTCCTGCCCTGAGGCACCATTTGTACCCCTTTGTATTAAACTGCATGTGAAGTCTCCGGTGTCCCGATGAAACACCACCTGCTTGAAAGGTGAAAGAACTTATATTTCTGCTTCCTGATGTGCCCAAACGATATTTGCATGACCTGATCCTTAGTGGCTGTGGTTCAGAGGGTGTTGCTGAAAGTCTCCTCGTTCAGCGATGGCCTGTCGGGTGTTTACCAGACAATGTGTACTCGCCTAATCCTTGGCATGACTTCCCGTGGGATCCCGTGTGCCCGGTGGTAGCATGTTCCTTTCAGCTGAGTGAGTGTAGTACAGACATTCCAGAGTTTAGCCAGCCCTATCCACACCTCCCCTGGACTGGGGGCAACAGGAAAGACACAAATCAAACCCCCCCCTCTCTGCACAAGTTCCCAAGAGAGAATATTTTAAGGTTTTGGTATGGCAGAAAAACAAAGTCCCCTTCCTTTGATTCCATGTTAATTCAATTGCAAATGATTCTACCGAGAGAAAGTTCCTGCAGGTCACAGACAAGCTCTGAGCATCCCCCTTTCTGCCTGTTCCTTCCCTCTGTTCCAGCTCCAGCTCTTCCCCTGTCCCGGGACACGCAGTGACTGCTCCCCAGGCCCCTGAGGTGTGGATAAGGCTCGGAATACTGAACTGTTCCCATTTTGTTTTGCTGTCCTGTACTGTCTGTGGTAGTTGGGGGGTGTAAATACCGTGGGGGTGTTGGGTAACCTGTTCTTGGAAATGGACAAACATCCATGTTAGACTCGGTAGGACGTTAGTGAGCTGCTCTGCTATCTGCCTTAAGCAAATATTTACTCATCAGGTCTTTCTTTTTTTACAGATTGCCATAGAATAAACTTTTATAAAAAAAAAATTTTAAAACTCAACAAAAAAGCTGAATGTTTTGGTATAATACAGTTTCAGGTATCTTGTCTTTTGTGTAAGCCGCTGCTGGGCCTCCCAGGTTAGAGTACAACTGTACAGTTTTTCAATCTCCCATACAAGTTTTCAGTTCTCATTTTAGTTGTAACAATAAAATTCTTTTTTTAAAGAATTTTGATGGGTGTCTTATTGCTTTGGGGCTGGAGCCACAGGCACAGAGGGGCAGGAGGGGAACGTTGGGGGGGTTGTAGAAGAAAGTGATTTAAATGTAAGAACTTACTGTAGGCAGAATAAGAGATGAGTCCCCTGTGTCTCTCCCTGACCCCTCCAGCTCCCTGCTCTCATCTTCCACATTAAACAGTTCAATTTTAGCCCCAAGGGTCCAAGCCTGACCTGCCCCAGGACAGGGATCAAGCCCAGTGCCCTGTGCCTGTCCCCAGGCCTGCCAGCACAGCACCACAAACCACTCACAGGAACTTGTCTCAGTGGTTTATTAGAACTTCAGAAAACAGTATGAAATCCAACAAATAAATACTGAATAGAAAAGTTTTATACACATATTTATATATATAAATATGTACACACAAGCCCAACTCTTTCAAGTATTGTACCCGAGGCCAGGCCTCTCTCCACAGCCACCCTGCCCTGCCAGCCAGGGGCTGAGGAAGGGCCTGACAACAGGTGGATGATTATGAGAAGTCTTGATCTATGACTAAACTCCAAATTCAAACCCAACCCAAACCTGTCCCTCCGTCAGTCAGACCTGCACCTGGCAAACCCCACACAGACCCTCCTGCTGAGCACACACCCCCTGTCAGTCCCTGCTGGAACGTGGCCCAAGCTAAAACCATGCTGAAGGCTTTGGAAGTAACAAGTTTTCCTTCTGAACCCACTGAGCTGGATCTGTTCTGCTGGCGAGGCAGGTGGTGTAAAAGGCTGTTTGTTGTCTGCTGGTTCCAGAGGGATTGTTGGAGGGTGATCATTTCCCCTTCAGGAAATGCCAAATCATTAAAGCACTTCATGGGAAAATAGATCGTACTGGATTTACAGCTAATTCCAGCAAGATGGAGATTTTATCTCCGCTGACAACCTGGTTCCACATTCCAAGAGATCCCAGTTCTCAGTCATCCAGGCACTTGGTATTTGATCACGTGCTGAGGGACGGTGAGAAAAGGTGTTCCAGCCTGACCTGTGGAGACTGCAAACCCTGCCCTTTGGAAATGGGCCTGTCCTGGGGCTGGATGCAGCAGGGACAGAGCAGGGACAGCCAAACCCATCCCTGGGGTACCCATGTGGACGGTGGGATTCAGCTCCTCCCACTGCACTCCTAAAACACGGTGATCTCAATCTCAGCCTCCTGCTGTGCAGTTTCCCTCAATTCACAGCAGATCTTGTCCATTTTCTCGAAGGCTTGGCGGCCCCTCTCCCCTGTGAGAAAAGAAAGAGCCTGTGCTGAGGGAGAGACACAAACACCTGAGAAATGGGATCCTCTGGAAACACTTCCATTGTGACCTTGTTTGGAACTAACAAGGACTCCCAACAGTGGCAAACACGTCCCTAAGGGAATGGTTTTCCAAAACACGCTGGAAGCCACTGTGGAAAATCAGGCCTCCTGTCAGTACTTCCACATGAGTAACAGCTTGGGGCATCACAGCTGGAAAACGTGCCTTGCATGTGAGCCTGAGTGTTTCTGGGAAGCAAGTTTGGAGATCCCCAGAACTAAGCATGGATCAAAGTGGCTTCTGGAAGAACAGAACAGGGAAACAGTTTTCCAGCATCACTTCCAGCATCTTTGGTCCTTACCTGCCACCTTTTCAAAAGGTTCAGCCGTTCCTAAAGCACTTTATCCTGGAGAATTTCCTTGGTCTGGTTCTGTAAACCTCAACAGGAGGGCCCCTGGTTGGTACCTGTGATATAAAGTTTGCCTCCATGGTATGAAACAGCAGTTCATGAGGTATTTCCACTGTCCTGGATGTGTTCTGAGGCCTCTCCCAGTCCTGCACTATTTCACATCACTTTTTCAGACTATTTGAAAGCCTTACCAAAGGACAGCGTTGTTTCCCTGGCTGCATTCCTGACTTCCTCTGTCTCAGACTGGCACAGGTGGGCAACCTGCTCAATGCTCTCCACAGCCTGTGGGAGAAAGGAAACATTGGCCTCAGCAGCTCCTCAGCAGTTTGGTGGATGTTTTTCACAAGGTAAACACCGACACACAAACTCCCATCTCCTCCGGTACCAGGACCTTTCTCTTCTCCCTCAGCACATCAGCTTGCAGTTACATTTCCTGACATGTTCTCACCTCTGTCACCTCCTTCTCTCCCTGTCTTAGGGCCTGAGAAAGTGTAAAAGTCCCAGGGTACAGGTCCCTGCTGCAGGATCATTAAATCAGCATCACCCAACCAGGGCTTCACTGAAAGGGTTAATCCCAGTTGTGGCTTTGCAAATTGAATTTAAGGGTAAGACTCTGATTTCCTGTTGTGTGACTGGATATCACAGGAGTTCAAACACATCCCCCGTGCCCTCGTGCTGTGCCTGGCACATCAAACCAGATGCCCACAGCTCCCTCTCCTGCTGCCTTTGGAATAAGGGCATTAAGGGTTTGGAACTTTGGCAGCCAAAGAATTCAGGAATTCCAAACAGCAGGAAACTGCTCAAGTGACCCTACCAGCTTTAAAATCCCAGCCAGACACACTCGTGCATCCCTGACCGTGGCCAGAGGTGCCCAGCAGGGCTGTGAGCACTTACCCTGAGGTTCTTAAGAGCCAAACATGCAGCTTGCTGAAGTCTCACATCGCAGTCAGATAAGGCGTCAGTGTAAAACAACACAGCCTGGATGGGAAAGGGAAGGTAAAAATGAACACCTTGAGTGTAATCAAACAACTAAAGCAGACCGACAGGAGCAGCCCTGCTCATCTGAAAGTGAACGGAGACAAATCCCCCGAGCACTGCTGTGGTTTAGGGGCCAGTTCACAGCTAAACCAAGGGCAGGGGGAGCGGTGCCATTCCGGGCTGAAAGCATCGCCTGGATCTCAGCATCCCGGGAAGGCCGGGGGGGCTGCAGCGCTCACCTTGGCCCGGAGGCTCCTGCTGGCGGCGGCGCGGCACAGGCAGGACGTGGCCGCTTTGCTCACCCGGTGGTTCTCGTCCAGCTGCAGCTCCCCGAGCAGCCGCAGCGTCTGCGGGAGCGGCTGCAGCTTGTTCAGCCGCTTCCCCTTCAGCTTCTTCAGCGTCTTCAGCCTCCCGGGGCACTGCAGCTCCTCGATCAGCATCACTGCGAGGGAAGTGCTCGGCCTCACTCACCCGCAAACCAAGACATTTTCAAGGAACTCCCCCCTGGCCCAGTCCCCTCCAGCCACAAGCAGTGATTCCCAGGGCCAGCGAGGAAGCCAAGCGTGGCAGGAAGCGAACCGGGACAGCTGCCCCTTTGCCCATCCTGTCTTCTCTCCCTGCCATTGTTCCATTTCCTCCCGTGCCCAGGCTGGGGCAGCAGAGCAGCCGATCCGTGCCAGCCCCGGGTGCATCCAGGACAACACCCAGAGCAGCTCCCACAGCCCTGGGCATCAGGACAAGAGCCCAGCCCACAATAAGGAACAGGATCAAGCAAAGTGCCCGTAAATAGCCCTGGAAAATCTCACTGTACAGGACAAAGAAAACCCTCTCTCTTTTAAAAACTGAGAAATCAGGCACTGGATTTACCCTTTCAATTTGAAGAATATTCCAGGTGTTTTTCACTGACTAGGAATGCTCAAGTTTTAGCCCCCCTCCAGATGAGTCATCTGCATCAACATAAGCCTAAAGATGCAGCCAATATAAAGACTATTTTTAAAATAATTCTTTTCTAACACAGAGTAGGTTTTCAAGTACTTTCACATGTTGGACAAGACTCCAGTGAGGCCCTGGCTACCTCAGGCTAGAAAGTGCACGTTAGTAACCTCTGCAATTTTATTGCTATTTTCTGTGTCTGATTCCAGCTGCAATAGACACCCAAAGCCCCAGACTTTACTCAGTCCTTGGATCCAGCTGTAGATTCCTCTTGACTTTGCTTCTGCTTTAACTTTAGAATATCCCTGAACCCACTTTTCAGGGCACTTAAGATAAACCCCTCCTTCACACCTGGTTTGTTTGTACATGGCCAGATATGGGAGTCAAGCACATCTTTCCTGTTCTGATTAAAATTACATGGTCACAAGGACAATTAAAATGGAAGCAAGTTGTCAGTGCACTGGTTGGGGTGTTTCCTGCTCTGGAATTGTATTTTGAGTGGGAACCTGGAGGGTAGCCCTGAAGGAGGAGCCAAGCACTGCCATTACCTTCCTTGGCAAGTTTTCCCAGGTGTTTCTCCAGGCTGGCAATGTGGTGCTTCTCCAGGTAGCTGTAAAACTGGAATAAAGTAACTGGTTCTGTTTGGAGGTTCGGAGCGGGGAGCAACCCATCACAGGTGAGGATCTGCTCCAGCAGCCTCTGCAGCACTGGAGGGAAGGTGGACAAGGACAAATGAGAAAACAGCAGGTTAATTTGTTGGAAGCTGCTGAGAACAAGTAAGAGGTTTGGGTTTGTTGTTTTTTTTAATGCACAAGGACAATCTTTAGCAGTGCAGTGAAATGCAGTCTGAGTGGCCGTGTGCTCCAGTGGTACCTGCTTCCAGCTGCCTGGGGTACTTCTCCTTCACTCTGAGCATCATGGTGTATTTCAGGGCATGGCGGAACCTTTCTGCTGAAGCCAACAGGATGCTGCCAGGCTCTGCAAGGTCACTCCAGATCTTCAGGTAGTGCTTCTTCTTCTTAGTCTTCTGAATAACTGAAATCCCACATTTGAAGAAGTCCATGAGCTCCAGCAGATTTTGGATTTCACATGAGAAATTAGGCACCAGATGGATTATCTAGACATGGGTCAGCATTAACTTGGATTTGTGTTAGAGCTGAGTTTGTTCAAAATGGGGCATTTCCTGCCAGAATGCTAAAACCTGCAAGCACTGATCTCACCAAGCTTAGGCTGAGCTCCTAAACTGTCATCAGCAGCTCTTCTGCACCGTATTGTTCATTTTGTCCCAGCATGTGAGTCCAGAAGAACTTTCAGTGAGTTTAACTGGCTGCCCTTCTATCAGCCAAAGATGTGCCACTGCCAGGTTATAGACATCCTGCCTCATGTTCCTTCCTCAGGGCTCTCTCTCGTCAAACACTTCACTTGAAGCCATACCCTGTGGTTTCTCACTCCCCTTTGGACCCTTCATTCCTCACTCTTCCCTACAGAGAGACTGAACTCCTGCATTTACCACTCCCACACCTCCCCTGTCACACTGTGCCAAAGGCCCCTTGCAGCTCTGCTGCAGGGAGCGGGTTATTCTTGCATCCTCCGGGATAGAAATCTGTCAGCAAACACTTCCAACTAAAATTTGCATTCTTGCTGCTGTATTTACCAAGATGAGAACAAAAGCTTTCCAAGTCTCCCATTCTGCTTTATCATTTTGTCAACAGTGTATAGAGGAGTTTGGAAAGGCCTGAGGTGGGAAGTTTGACTGCAAACTCCGTCATCTACAACATCCCTGTTTAAGACATACCAGTTCAACCACTCTGAGACAAACTTCTCCAAATCTTTTCCTACTTTGCAGGAAAAATCCAAAGCAAACCATGAGCCTTGTTTTCTCTAAGAATCCAGATATAAGAGCTGGTTTAATTATGTGAATGTTTGCAAGGGATTTAGAATGAAATCCTGATGTGTCAGGGGAAGCTGGAGCAGGCACATCAAGGGTGCACCTCTCCCATCTCTGGCTTGCCTTGGAATAATACAGCTACTCACTTTCTTCCACAGACATATCCAGGACATCCCCCAGCACTCGGGTCTGCTCCGATACTTCTTCCAAAATGCTCTCCTGGACGACCTGGGCTACGTTTGGTGACCTCAGTTTCTGAAATGCAACATTACGTATCTCAGCAGCTGAAATAAGGGCAGTATCAAGCTCAAGATAAACCAGGATTTCTTTCTTGGAATCAAACTTCCAAGAGCAGTGAGAAAACACCAGCTGCTCTGAGAAGGCCCCTCTGCCATCACAGCACATGCTACTGGTAGTATCAGTCTTTCATTCATTCAAAAATTGATCACCCCTTGCACAATTAGAGCCAAACCTGTCTGATTGCATCTGCAGCCTGCTTAGGGCACAAAGTACTAATTAGAGCTCCAGCAAAACCCAGAGGCTGAAGAAAGGCAGCAGAGTTTTATATGACACCTTCTGTGTAGACACATGAAGATGCTGCAGTTTTTGGACTGCATTTCCATTCTGAGTCTTTCTGCTTTTATAAAACAGCTGTAAAATCCCTTCTGTCCATAATCAGAATCAACAATGACATCCAGTGCTCTAGGAATCCCCAGGCTGTTCAGTACCTGCAGAAGACCTTTGCACAGCTTCAGGTGAGTTATCAACAGCGTGTCTAAATTGTCATCACCAGTAGTGACATCTTGAGTTTCTGGTCTCATGTCACAGCTCAGGGACTTCAGTGTGTTGTCATTGTATGTGCTGTTGAGATGAGGGGGGAAAAAGAGTTACAACTCTCCTCACTAAACAAAATTAAAGATGTGCAGTCTCAACAGGAGCCTTCAAAGCAAGTCGCAAAAGTACAAACCGGGTGGCATCAAACAAAACAGCGTTTTTTTAATTTGCTTTTATAACCTTAAAAACACGAGGACGTGTTTGTGTGCTGTGCTCTGAGCTGTTACTCAGCCAAGTGTTCCTGGGATCAGCCCCCTCAGCCCTGTCCCCAAATCCCCACAGCACTTACCTGACACTGGCTGTCCTTACGCTCCCAAACAGCGAGAGCTCGTCAGCGCTGCAGTCGGCGTTTAGGAAGTCAAAGCTTTCCAGGACTGTCTCCACCATTAAACTCTCCATAGATGAGTGTTTGTGATGAAGTGGCTTTTGCTGTTGATGGAGTGGAGGGAAAAATGCTGTTATTTGTACTATCAAGTCGTTTTGCAGGAGTTATTTGCTGGTTTTGAAGTCATTCTCAATAATAAATTAATATGCTTTTCTGATTTCATTCTTAGCACATCAGTTTGATGAACTGATGCAGTCACCTCGAGCTATACCAAAATTTAAAAATATCAATACAGATTAGAAGCAAACCCAGATGCTGAGGCTCTGACACAGTTCAGGCTCAGCTTAGCCCAGACTGGTTTCCAGTTGGGCTGCACTGGTTATTTCTTTGCCAGCTGTTGCTCAGTGCCCAGCACTGGGAGCTGCTTTTCCTGAGTCCTGCCTGACCTCTGGTGGCCAAACTCCTTTTGGGAACGTGCCATTGCTGCATCATTAAATCAAATCAGCCAGAGGGTCACAGAACATCTTCAGATTTGGGGGTAACAGAGGAAATTGCACCATATCCCAAGGGTAAAACATTCCCATACCTTTAATTTATCCCTCAAAGACGAAACCTGGTATTCCAGTTTCTCCAGCTGGGCTTGCCCCACATCATGAGATTTCAGCAAATTCAACACTTCTTGGAGAGTCTTGTCAATAGACTTTGTATGTCCATCCAGCCTCGGGTCACCTGCAGCATTCCAGCTTTTCTGGCTGCTGTCCTCCTGCTCTGCCAGGCGGCGAGTCCTGGGCTGGCTCAGAGAATCCCTCCTGCCCTTGTGACGAGCCGGAAAACTGGACGGGTTACTTGGAAATCCATCCCCACATGGAGTCTTCTTCAGGATATCCAGAGTTGTGTGATCTGGGAGAGGGTGCTGGTGCTCTTCTGCACCAGTCTCTTGAATAATCACCAATGGCCTGTGGTCCAGAGCTGGAGTTGTACTCCTGGATTCTGCCCCTTTCTGGTCCTCAGAGCTGAACGAGTCTCCCTCGCTGGTCTCTGCAGGATTGTGAGCTTTGCTCCTCCCATGATCATCAAAATCACAGGCAGCCAAGTAGCTCAGGATGCTGGGGGGCTGGGCTTCATCACTTACATCCCCCTGGTTCTGCCTCAGCTGCAAAAGAGACTGCAGCAAAGAGATCCATGAGTGAGTGTGGACAAAACCTGAGATCCCAGCCAAGAGATACAACTCTGGTGCCTGTTGTTGGAAACATGCACCCAAATCGATCACAGCACAGGGGCCCAGCCCAGCATGATTGGACAAAAAGTACTGAAACCAATTTGTAAGAGCCCCTGGATGAACAGAGGAGCAGCAGTAGCCACGTGGTTGATCTTTCAGCTGAGAGTTACTAAGGCAGCTCAAAACCTGTTTCTGGGTTAAATGAATGGGGGTTAAAAGAAAAACATAACAAAGCCCCAAACTGCAAAGGCTCAGGGTGCTATGCTTTCACACTTCTGAGTGTGCTCCTGAACAGTCTAATCTAACCCAAAATCAAGCCCTAGGTCTGTGCTTTGCATCTTGCTTTCCTCAGGTACTCACCAGGTAGTATTTCTCTCTGAAGCTGGGGGTGTTTGGGGGGGTCCAGTTGTATAACGAGCTCTTCCTGCTACCCACAGAAAACTTGGCAGTGCTTCCAGGTGACAAAAACAGGTTCTCTGTGTCAAAGGGGCTGCAGCAGAAAACAAAGGCCTAAGTGTCAGTGAGAGCAGAAAGCACAGAGGTGTTCAGCTGCAGGAACAGCTGGGAGGATTTGAACTGTGACATTCAGTCAACGCCACAGTGAATAAAAGGAAACAGAAACCAGCCCTCTGACCAGTACCTTTGCTCCAGCAGAGAAAGAGGTAAGCAAGAAGGTATTTTACACAGAATTCTCAACACCCTTTAGACAGAGACCTGTGCCAGAGTCTTTGGAAGAGTCCAGTGTTCCAAGAGGCTGAAGTGCTCCCTGCCCTCCTGCAGAGCCTGCACAGGCACTGGTGCTGCCCATCCAGCACAGCCTGTGTGTGACAGGCACTGGGCACAGTGGGACAGGCACCACTCCAGGCAGGAAGGAAACAGAACACATGTAATAAAGGAAAACTGCCAATTTCCCTCCTGCAGAGCACGCAGCACCTGGAAAAGCCAATAAACCCCCCTCATTATCCTTCACTTACTAATAAATGACTGGTTGGCAGAGGAAGCTGTGCAGGGCTACAGGGCAGTTCTGTGGGTCACACTGGTGTGGATGAGGCCACTTACAGCCCCAGAGGGTACTGGCTGAGGGCTGCAAGAGCTTGACAAGTCCTGCTCTAAAGAGTTCCTAATTACCTTCTGCATGACAGCCATTAATTTCCCAACTCCTCTGCAAAGCACTCTAAGGAAACTTGGACAAACTGTGTCCCCAAATGCAACCCAGCTACCCGGGAGAGGGAAAACATATTTCAAGTTCAGCAAAGCAAGTTTGTTTTTCCTACGTGTTACTTTTGTTCCCCACTGATATGCCTTGTGGCACCAAAAGAAAGTTTGTTTTTCCACTTCAGGACTGGCATTTTGAAAAAAAGTGAACTGTTCACAACAAATCTGCAACCTCAGCAATAGGAACATGAGGACCAAACAGCAGGATGAAGTCAGCTGCATTCAGCTGTACCTTGCAGAAGATCCAGAAGGTGATGAGGACAAATCAATTGCAGGGAAAAGAATTTCTGCTCTCTGGCAAAAGCTGAAAAGCAGAGCTCCCACTCTGTCTAGCTGTTCTGTTGCACAGGGACAGTTCTCCCCAGCACCCTGCAGTGCAGCTCCTCAGCACAGAGTGACACTCTGAGCTCCCCTAGCACAGGTTAATTGGCTGAATTAACCAGTGTCACCCAGCTGGGGTCCCTCACACAGCCCAGTCCCAACCACCACCATCTGCACTGACTCACTGGACAGAAATAAATCGGGTTTCTGACAGCCAGAGCCTTTTCCCCAAAGCCTGCTGTGTTTGCTGATGAAAGCAAATTACTCCTACCCGTGGCATTTCTTAGCAAAAGTCACAGGGATCCATTCCTCACATTTTTCACTATTAGCTTTTAATATAGCACTGCAGTAATGCAAAATGACACTTCTGGGAAAGGAACAACAACAACAAACTAAATCTGTTTCGCCCCTTTGACAATTCCTGGAACTCTCCAGCAAAATGCAGCTCTTCAGCTGCCTCCAGACAAGGACACACTCCCAGTCCCTGCAGGGAACAACTGAGAGCAGAGGGGAAAGAAAGAATGGAGTCTGCTCTAAAACTTCTATTATCTCTTGGCTCTAAGCTCTTTGGGCACAATCCATCATCTCCTTCCACATTTCCACAGCAAACAAACCATCACACGGGGACAGATCTATGAATCCATCTCTCCCAGCATTTTGACATTGACAGAATCCAGTAGGGGATATTCCAGGGGAAAACATAGGAAATGAGTCAAACAGAGTGGGCTTTCCCCAGACACATGCCCAGGTTTGAGGCAATCTATGGCTGGGATCTGTCATGCACCAGACTTTGCAAGCAGACTAGTGCCTTTAATTGTCACTGGCTTTTCCTTAGTTTGTCTAGGGGCTTCCTGAAATCATTGACACAAACCCTCTGTATAGGTAAAAGTGTGGAGAAATGTCATTATTTAACTTAAAACTGTGGAGCAAGTACTTTGCTGCAGGGAGTGGGGGGTGTCTGTGGCTAATCATAACCTGTCCACATTCCCCCCATTCATGTGCCTGCACAGGATTATCCACAGACACCTTTTCAAGGCTGAAAAACTCTATTAGGAAAAAAAAAAAATCAGAGTGGCCCACCTGAGTTCTGCCAGCCCTGAGCATGAATTCCCAGGGAGATGTTACTTTGTCACACCCACCAAACCTGTGGAGGGATGGAATACTTGAGATTGCTATAATTTACCTCCCCCCGCTGCACTTTCTGTTGGGTGAGTAAGGAGGACACTGCCTGGTTTATGCCCTCAGAGGAGCAGAAGTGATGAGACAGAGCTTAAGAGCAGAACTCAGTCCAGCTTTCAGCCCCAGAGGATCTGCCTTCCTTTCTCCCACTGTGCCCTGAGCACTCCCTTTCTGTCTGTGGATAAAATACCACCAGACCAGAAGGGCTCTGGGTGGATAGGCCTGCCTGAATCCCAGTGCTCAGCCTGTGAATCCAACAAAAAAAGCCAATTCTAGTCAACTGACTGGCCTTGCTGTTAATCATGAGATTTCTCTTGCCACCATCAAACCCAGGTGAAAATGCCCATGCAATTTACCAGTGAGAAGGGTGGTAGTAGGTGTTTCACCTCCCCCTTAAAGCAGAGCAAGCAGTTTCCAGGTTAGTACAGCTTGTCACAGCCCCAGGCCATGAGTGCAAGGGGATGCACTGAGGGATCACTGCCTAAAGATCCTGCAGGAGTGACCACATCTCACCTAAGCTTTCACCTATAAGAGCAGGACTGGCAGCAGATACACATCCAAAAATAGAAACCAGACTTTCCTTTTTTATTCTCCCTTCAGGTTTTCTCTCACTCCAGGAGTGAGCCAGGCCAGCACAGCCCAAAGCAGGCAGAGTCACCAGGGCAGTTCTGACTGGATGGTGCCCTTGGATCCCAGCACAGGGTGCTGCTGAAGTTCTGAAAGCAGAATACAGCTTTCTCTTTGTCCTGCATGTGAGACACAGAATTCAGACTGCTGTTTAGGTTGGCAAAAAACCCAAAGTCTTTTGCCAAACTGGCCAACAAAGCTGTTCTGCAATGGCCCCAAGCTCATTCACACTCCTCATGGCACGATCTATAAAGGAGCTGAAGGCACTTTTGTTTGAGCCCAGAAGACTGGAGACCTATTTAAAAGAAAATATACATTTAGAAGCGGAAGAGAGAGATCTGCATTTGGATTCCTCACAAAGCAGGTCTAGACTGAAAGCTTGTGCCTCAGAGAAGTTTGGGCAAATCAGATGGATTTGTTTAGTTATTCTTAAATCAAAGAGAAAAGCAGCTGTTATTTTGAGTGCTCTATCTTTGAAAACAGAAACACCCTGAGTTATCACCACAAAACTTCTCTTTTCTGTAAACAACTCCAGCAAACAGGCTGTCAGAGGAGAGGCCAGCTCTGCACAGAAGTGCTCTGGAGGATCCACTTGGTGGGATACCAAAGCATTTCACAAAACTCGAACACAGCAGAGAAGCACAGCCGGGGTTTTCTCATGCGCTGAACAATTCCAAGTGGGGATTAACTCCCAAAGAAAATGAGTCACGACAAACCCTGCTCCCAGCTCAGCTGCTGCCAACTCCAGGGGCTGTGATTGTTGTCCCAAATACCACAGACCTGCTGCTTTTGCCAGCCCAGAGCTGCACGCTGAGCTATCAGACACCACAGCCACGGAGGGTCAACAGCATAGGGATTGGACTTTTCCAGAAAGTTCTGCCACAAATGTGATTTCCTTGGGAGGTTCAGGCTGTTATGAGGATCTATGCAATATCCCAGAATAGGGACGGGCTTTGCTCCTACAGTCCCTTTGCAAGAACAGCTTGTGTGCATAATTAATTATGGAAGCTTCTGACAGAGAGGAAAGGAAGTGAGCAGACCCAGCAGCAGTGAGTGAAGGGACTGTCCGATGCCATTGGTGTGGGTTAATAACAAGAGAGTAGAAGGGATTTCTTCCGAGCACCTCACCAAAACAAACCACATCCTGATAGCCCACTGTCAGATCTCGGGAGGAAAAAGCACCATAAACAGGTGCAGCCAAAGGCTGCTGGGTGAGTTTATTTCTCATTGACTCTGAGCAGTCTGGGTGTTGGAAAATCGTTTTCAGGTGCTGTGGGCAACACACATTTTTCAGCCCAGTTGCAGGTACAAGTCAGCAGTAAATGTCAAGAACCACACCACGCACAAGAGACATTCAGAAAACTGTGTTGATCAATAAAGCTTTTCTTTCCCCAGCCCCAGAAATGGAACCTGAAAGCTGTTTCTGCTTTTCCTGGAGAGAGCCTGGATCCCAGGTCAAAGTGGCCTTTCCAGAGGGTCCTTATAACAGAGGAGTGTTCAAAGACCTCCTGGCCATGGAGGGCTGGGAAGAATCAAGGGCTGCAGTAGCCACACACAGAGGTACAAGAGAACAGTGCCCACTGTTTAACTGGGCACTTCACTAAGGGGGCTACACTTAATCCCTGGACAACAGTAAATGGAAACAGGTTAAAATGTCTTGATTTGTTGCAGATGGGCCTTTCAATGTGGAACAAACAGCAGTAATACCTCAAAAACCTTGGTGAGTCTGGAGTGAGGAGTAAGTTCCACTGCAGCATCCACAACAGTGAGAATTTGCTTTTAATAACATCAGTAATCCACAGCAATAATCAACTTACAGATTTAAATTATAAAACAGTTCAATAAATCACAGGCACCATGACAATGCTCAGCTATTTTAAAAGCACATCTGTAACCAAGCTTCCCTGTAGTGCACAAACAGGCCTCGTATCCATAACTACTCACAGTGCAAATATGAAGGTGCCAAGTCTTTGGGAAAGCTTCATTTATAAAAAATTGTGATCTGGTCAGAGTGATTGCTCTAAAATTTCAACTATGGTTTTTTTTTCATTGTGCCTACAAGCTGCTACTTCCAGTTTCAAGATTATTTTTCATATTTTATAGATGGACAGATATTACTTGGAGCTGGACTGAATGCTCACTGTGAAGAGGGATGAGCTAAGTAAGGCTCACTAAGTCAGCCTAAGTCAGCTCCCATGCCTACCCATGGTTTGGTGAGAGCAAAGAAAGATTTTAAAGGTCACAGAAACAGCTTGTGTCCTTTCCCCTGCCCTCCTGAGGACTGGTCCCACAGAGATCAGGCCCAGCAGCTGGGGTGGCTGTGAGGAAGCACAGGGCTGTCATCCATCCTGCACCTTGAATGGAGAGAGGACTGTGGGGGTGAATGCTGCTCACTGACATAACTTAGCAGCCTTTGATCATTTCCAGTGTTTTCTAGCTTCTCCCATTGGAAGCTGTACTTACTTCCAGAGGACCTCCAGCTGCAGCTTGATGGTGCCCAGCTCAGTGATGTCCACAATGATTGCCTGAGGCTTGGTTGTAAAGAAGTTTATGCTGTCACATGTCACGACACCAACTAGAATGGTGGCCAGTCCTCGCAGCTCTGTCACCTGCAGAGACAGACAAACATATCCAGTCTCATCCTACCAGACAACCCTCAGTCACCTGCACGGGAAGGAGAACACCCCAGGCTCAGATCTGCTCTGAGACTCAACAAACCAACCCCTGATACTCAGTCCTGGGCTCGCAACCAGCTGTGAGCTGATGTCCCCCCAGGGAACACCTCCCAGGGGGCTGGCACAGGGGACAGACAGAGCTGGACAGCACTTCAGACAAGAGAACTTGGTGGACTATGATTTTAAGAAAAATTAGTCTGTAATTCTTGCTCTGGTACTGGAACTATTTCAGTACTGGACTACTTCAACTCTCAGTTGCCTAAAGGATCTGGAGGCACAACTGTCTGCAGCCACTGTGACCTTTGTGACTGTCCTGAGCTCAGCAGGATCAAAATCAAAATTTGGGTCATTCTTTCCTCCAGCTCTGCAGGTGGCTCCAGGTTTGTCATCAATGCAGTCACAGGCCTGTGTTTTTTCCAGGCTGGCACTTGGCTTCTTCAGCTACTTTTAAAAAAGCCAAACCTAAATAGAGTATTTGCTATAAAAACATACTTTCAGCTGAAGATCACATTGCTCTAGAAGTGCATGAAGCATCAGACTCAGCAAAGAACTTTAGCACAAGTGCCTGAAGTCCACTTTGGAATTAGTTGCATGCCTGCATCTCTTTTAAGAGCTCAAGTCGTGCTGCTGGGCTCCTCTTGGAACACTCTTTGGCACTCATCAATTTTCTTCTCTGTTTTTTTAAACCTGCTATGTGTTTGCACTGGGCAAAGATCATTAAGCACAAAGTGGAAAGAGCAGGAGGATGTGGAGGACATTCATCTGTAGACTTTCATAAGCTGACAAAAAGAGTAAAACTGTCATTGTCACACAGAGTAATACAGGTTTTAACAGCCGTTATGGGAAAACAGGGATCTGAATTAGCTTCTCACCTGATCTTCATTGTGCAGTGACAGTAAAAAAGCACATTATAAGCACATTTCCAAAGGCAGTGCTGGCAAGATGCCAAAGAGTGTCTCCTGTGTAACCCAGTTCTTGCTGCCAGATAGGAGGAGAACACTGCAATAGCTGCTTTAACACAGCTGCCAAAGCCCCAAACCCTGCACTGGCACAGTTTCCCAGTAGGACAGGATCCAGCACAGCCTTCAGTGGCAGCTCCGTTCAGGCTGACAGGAGTCATGCTGCACAGTCCAGCCCACTAGACATGCCAGACTACAGTGGAAATGCTGCTTAAGGATTAATTCCACCTGCAAGGGAGGTGTCAGAACCAATGCAGGGGCAGCTGCATGTGGGGCTGTGAACACTGCAGGCTTCCCCCAGTGTCACCTACGGCTCAAAGGCCACTGCACCAGTCCCTTACTGTTAAAGATGTGACCTGTTCCAAGGCACTTCTAAAAGTGTCAGAACTTTAAACCCAGATTTAAAGCACAGCCAGTTTGCAGCAGCACATAAACGCCATTGGTTCTTCACAGACATGGAGCATCTCTGCAGTAAAACACAACAAAAGCAGCTGCACCCCACCAGATAAAGGGATGTTTAACCCCACATTCCAAACACACACAGATGCAATGGTTTCTATGTTTTCTATGTTTTCTATGCATTAACTTCTCTCTTTCAGTAGAGCACAGAACTCTTGGTACTACAAACACATCTGGGTCTCCACATCTAGACTTCATCCTAGAAAATCCCAGATATTGGTCTAGGACATTTAAAAAAAAAACCCAACCAAACAAAAAACCCAAAACACAACCACATCTACCAGACTCCAGAATATGGGAAAGCAGATGCACTAATACTGTTACAAGGGCCAGGAGCAAAGGAAAACCAGAACTAGATGTCCCTTCACTAGACAGAACACGGATTAACTGCCATTTTTACACAGCTAGAAAAAGCAAAAATATTTAAGAACTTTGAGAAACACTTGGTAGCTTAAGAGGTAAGAGGCAAGTAGCAGAAGATGTGTCGACCCACTGATTCCAATCCAACCATTATACACCACACCTTGATTTCAAACTTCTCGTGGAGGTTGGGTATAAAAATCTTCTCCTCCTCATCCCATGTCTGGCTGTCATCGGTCTCGATCTTGCCTTTCAACCTCCATTTCTGGCGCCCCAGTCGCACAAACACCTGGAAACCACAGAGAGCAAAGGATGTCGGGTCAACATATCCCATAACGTTCCCTGCAGTCCCTAGGCCTCTCACTGTTCCAGTCTGGCAGGAGTGAAGCCATCCCCTTGATCACCATGCACTTGGGAACTTGGATAAAGCTGGAAGATTGGAGACAGGAATTCAGGATGCAGGTTTTAACACCTGCAGCAGTGCCAAATGCCACGTCCCAGCCATTCTAGGAGAGCTGCAGAACTACACTGCATTCCAGCTGGGGGGTGCTGGAATATAAGGCACACTGGAATTCATTGGGAACTGTCAGAGGTAGGAGAGCACCCAGTAAGACACTAAGGTGCATTCAAATGGTGCCAAGGGCAGTCTTCCTAGAAACAGGCAGCCACTGCTACAGGATTCCAGGGTAACTCTGAAGACAAAGCCCTGACAGGTTGGGTTCCACAGACAATCATTGCCATCTTTTAAACCCTCCCATAACACCCAAATCACACCTTTCCCTCCCCAGCCTCCGAGGGCACAGTAACTCCTGAATGTGCCAAAGCACTGTTCCCATTACAACAGTGAGTGTTTTTATCACAATCCGGTCCCTGCTCTCCTCCTCCATGTTCCACCCTTGCTCTCCTGTTCCTCTGTTGCAAACTCACACCAGGAAAATAAAGGACAATTAATGGCTTTATACTGCACCTCATACTGGTCCCCCGGGCAGAGACGTGCAAAGCCCACCAGCCCTGAAAAGAGAAGGAAAACTCCTAATACTTGTATTGTTTTACAAACATCCCCCAAAAGCCTCAGATTGCAATAAATCAAGTGGCTCTCTGGCCAACACCCCCCTCTCCTCAGCTCTGTGCAGAAGCTACGCCATGAGCCCAAGACATTCTTGAAAGGACAAAATTTACTTGAGCTGAGGAAAGAAAGTTTGTCAGCTTTTGTATTCAGATAGAAAGTAGCATTGCAGAACTGTTTTACAGCACGGAAGCAAACAGGAGTTTGCCAGAACTCTGTTCAGGGTGACATCCAGCAAGCCAGTGGCAGCAACTGGCATTGAATAGCTGGACTCTCAGTGGATCAGATTGCTACCTAGATCACTAAATCACTTGATGAGTCTTGAAGGAAAGAGAAAAGGAACCTACCTTTCATCTTCACGTGGAACTCTCCCAAGTGGACCTCCAAGGCCCCCTCTATGAAGCACATGTCCTACAAGAAAGGCTGCACAGTCATCACGGCTGCAAAGCAGTGCAGAGTAGCACCTTCCCACATGGGCCGTTTCCTTTAGAGGCCTCTCCTTCAGAGGCCATTTTCTTTGGCCCTTTTGTTATTTTAAAGGACACCAAACATTATCACAAGTAGAGGCAGATACAGAGTCCATTCACACTACTTTTTAAGACAGACAATCTTCCATAGAAGAGTGGAACTGCTTGAGCTGACCATTCTCAGTTACATTCCATTCCTTGTTTGGGGAAAATAGCAAAGCTTATTCCTCCTCCAGTTCTCATCCCATGCTTCCAGTGGAGGTCATAATGGACCCCAGTATTAAAGATTTTTCATGTTATGTATTTTATACACATAATAAGTTTTTAACCCACACCATTAACAACAACAACAAAAAAAAAAGCCAGTAGCAAGTCCTAGTACATTTTGTGCTAAGGAAGTCAGGTCTTCATTACTTATGTGTAATTTCCTACCTCTGTGCACTCTTGGAAGTTCTTGTAAAGCTCCACTAGACTCTCTCTGGAGGCTTTGGTGGAAGGGGACAGGGAAAAGGCATGTTTCATGTTAGTGGCCCCATCTCGCAGCCTGCACTGGATACAATAAGCTTCATAGAGTTCTTCTACCTTTAGGATTTGGAAGATGGGGAAAGAGGGAACCAAAATTACCTTGGCATAATTTTAAGAAGTTTTGGAAATGAACATCAGCATCTTTCCTGGCAAAAAAAAACAAAGCAAACCAAACAAAACCAACCAAATCCCTCTGTCAGAGCATTGCAGGATGCTGCAACTCCTGCATTTTACAGAGTGCTACAGTTTGCAGAGCAGGAAACCATTCCTTCAGTACAGACTAAGCCCCCTCCACCATTAGCTATGCCAGAAGAGAGGTTCCAGTCCTTTAAAAGCAACTGGCAGACAGCAGACAAACTCCACAGAACTGCCCCTTTGGCCCCTCGTGGGAAGGGGAGGGGAGAACATGTCAGTGTTCCCAGAGCAGCATTTTCTGAATAAACTGGCAGAGTGTGCAAACTGGTTTCACAGGAAAGCTCAGGTTGGGTCGCGCCCAACATTCAGCTTGAATAGAACCATTCAGGAAAATAAATAAATAAAAACCCCCTCCTTCAGCACAAAGAGTGGCTACAGCTTTCAGAGAGTCCCCAGCATCATTCCCCTTCCGATGAACTGTAATCAAAGTGGTTTCCATTTTGCTAGGTCACTTACAAAGCAGTGTGAGCCTGACAGGTA
This sequence comes from Pyrocephalus nanus, assembly GCA_038380795.1. Lineage (NCBI taxonomy): Eukaryota > Metazoa > Chordata > Aves > Passeriformes > Tyrannidae > Pyrocephalus > Pyrocephalus nanus. Next base: position 5,626,812 of record CM076277.1, read on the forward strand.
CAAAGGTAGGAACCCCCTTTACCTTGCTAATGTGAAACTCCAGTTTTCTGATGTATCTCTCCACAGAGCGGATTTGCTTTTGAAGAGGGGAGAGAGAGAGAGAAGGGGACTTGAGAAATTATTTCCTAAACATGCCTGTAAGTTACACAGCAGACACATCACCCATTTCTCTCTATTTGCAGCATTTCCTCTCATCCCCTGTAGCCTCACCTTGTCCAGGTCGTAGTAGAAAGCCTGAAAGAGAAATGGCACAGGCTGAAGAGGAGAGCACGTGTATTTGTACCTGTTAATGATGCTTTCATATGTACTGCAAGATTCACTATCTTAAAGGACACTAAACTGAGATCATAAACATTGACCACTGAGCAGACACAAGGAGACACTATCCCAGTAAAGAAACAGGATCTGAAAAACACTGCTGGATGTTGAAAATGAGCAATCTCCAGTTAAATTCTCACATGTGGGGCTACCTTCCTTGGGAAATTGCTGACTGTGATGCCTTGCTGGATCCCACCTCAGCATTTTAACTGGAAAACTCCTGGGAGTTCCAGGTGGGAGAGAACATCTACTTTTGTGACTTTTTTAAAATATTTAACATTTTAAAAATCTTACCAATCTGGAGTTCCTTTTTGTATCTTTGTGTCGACCAGAGAGATAATCTAATTCAGCCTGATGTGCTTCCAAGTATTCACTGGAGAGAAAGAAAGAAAACCCACTGTTAGATTCCTCTGGTACATTCATTAGAAATTCTTTGGGGAGGTGTTTTCAGCAGAATGTTACAAAGCAACTTCCTTCTCCAGAAGACTTCCCTTGTTTTGCTCTCTTGAGATGTGAATGGCTGCAGGGATGTGGGCCAAGAGATGAGAAAGGCTGGTTTCCACAGACAAGTGCTTGTTCTAAATGCCAAGCTGACCCTAGAGGAGCATCTCTACCCCACAGGTACCAGAAGATGGTTACTGTCACCCAAAATTTAAAGATGCTTTACATTAGGAATCCTCCTGACTCCTCTTCCCTCTGACAACGTGTGGAATGCTGCAGTGCAATGCAAGGCCAGTGTTGCTGCATGAGTGTACACAGCACATACACACTGCACTCAAACCTCCACAGTTCTTGTTTCCCTTCATTTAAAATAAATCACTCCAATGAAAGACGGGCTTTATTCTAGAACTTGAGGCAAAACCAAACAAGACAGTAGAGCTGGTAGTACTACTAAAGGCAAGAGGAAAGGAGGGATTAGGAGAATAGCAAGTTCCAACACATAAACCAACTCACAGATCTTTTCAGAGTTCTCTGATTGTTCCTACCTGAACCTTTCCTGTCAGCTCATTTGTTGAGAAAGTCTCTTCTACAGTTACTGAGGAGAAAGAACCAACCCCATCTTACAAAGAATTGCAATATGGAACAAACCCTACAATCCCAAGCTCACAGAAGTGCTGCCCAGGTAAGAAGGGCAGATGCCACCAGTGTTGTGGCAAACAGAGCTCAATACCACACTGAGACAATTTCTTAATGCAACCATAACTTTTTCCAGAACAAGAACTATTTTGCAAGGTGTGAAGCACTTGGTGCCAGTTGGCTTCTATAGACTTGCACACATGGGTTGTGCCTTAGGAGTTTCCACAGGGCCTTAAACCTTTTCTGCTGAGACCATCTTCTTCCAACTTTGCTTTTAATACAGAGCAGACTTAGGTAACTTTTTCCTCTTACGTTTAAGAGGGAGCAAGAGTCACCCAGCAAAGGCTGCATTATTAGACACAGGCTCTGAGCAGTCAAAATAACCATTTTGGACAGCTGCACTTCTTCACATTTGCTTCGATGCATTTCGTTTTCTTACTGTTTCAAAACCAGTTCCCCCCAGACACCCCATGTCTCCAGCATTCAGCTGTCTGCCCTTGGCACTTGCCCATCGACAGCTCAGTGCAGAAGCAGCCAAGGCTGGTGGCACAAAAGTGTTCACTTACCTTTCAGAAAAGCTTCCTCACTTTTAGATTTAAGCCTGTTGGAATTACCAGCCTGATGGAATGGCACCCAGATGGTTAACAGAATAAAGAGTTATTTTTTTCTAGCTATAAAGAAACAGGCACGTAAAACATGTTCTGCACTAAAAATCCAAGTCACTCCAGCACCAAGTGGACTTTGTCTGCATCTACTTAAAATTTGGACTTTGCATTGCTATTTGATACAGTTGTTTTCTGTAGGTTACTTCAGTCAATTAGTTGCTACTCAGTTTTGGCAAGAGGCTGATCCTACGGTATTCACTGCAAAACTGGGAACAAATTCTGATCTACTTTATGGTTTCTCCTCCCTAAGCTCTGATAAATTCTAAACTCTGCAAAAACATTTGGTTTCATAGTTTCTTTTAAATCTAAATCCTCTAATAAGACGTTGGTGGATATTTTTAGGGCTAAGACTTCATAGTCTTTTATTGGACTAAAAATGTGACACATCTGACTTTACAATGTATTATTACAGTGCATTTTATGCTCTTTGCTTAAGAAAACAAACTGTGACCAAAATTAATACAGTAGCAAAATTTTGAGGACAGCAGCAACACACGTGAAGGAACTGTCAGTAGGATGCCAGCAGAAAGAGCTACAGGGTTTACACATCCAAGGAAAGGTATTTTATCTTCTGACAGGAGCTGCAGGGTGTGATTGAAGCTCTGTGGTAGCAGATGGACCTGTCAACATCAGCTGTAATGCTTTAAGATGTGCATTTTTGTATTACAAGACCCGGGGACTCTGTTGAAGGCAGAGCAGTGTCAGTCACCCAGGGAGGCTCAGCCCTTCTGGGCTGTCTCTGCTCACCCACAGCCTCTTGGCCCATTCAGCACTGAATAATATCAGCATTCTCTGAGGTAACTGCCACCCTCCCCAAAGCCATAGGACCCTGAATTCAGGCTCCCAGCCCACTCTTTGCACTCCATTGTCTGCTGCAAACACCCCACAGCAGACAGACAGAGCCAGTGGGCACACCTGGTCTCATGCCTTTTCACTCCAGTCTGCCCTGATGCAGCAGTGGCTGTGCAGTCCACCCTGATAAAGACTCTGAAATAATGCCAAATTTACAGCAAAGGAATGTTATTTACAGTTCCATAAGGAAATAAGGAGATGGAGCTGTACTACAGCTCTGCTTCCTCACCCTGAATCAGCTGAAATTTTCAGGTGTACCTGCTTAGACTTCCCTTGCAAGACACCCAAAGATGATTCTTGAACTCCAGACTACAATTCCATTAAAAGAGGGTGAAAAAAAGACAAAAAGCCTCCACCCCTCCTAGAATAGCTAATTCTGCAAGTGCTCCCTAATTAGCATAGGGACAATAGAAATGGTTGATGAACCAGCCTCCCCACTGTGTCCTTGCAGGGCACACCCTCACTTGCATTCGATTTTAATTCAGCTTTTTGAGTCAAAGCAACACTTGCCTTTCCAGAAACTTTCTGCCAGTCACCACCCAGGCCTGGCTGTCCCATTCCTGCCCTGCCACCCTGCATGCTGGGAAAGCCTCCCTTCCTCACAGGAGCTCAGCTGCTTCCAGAGATGGACAATCTCCCCTCTGAGTTCTATCTGTCCCTGAGTTTTTTGAGTGGTGTAATAAACTGGGAAAAAGGAAAACATCAGAGCATTTTGCTTGCAAGCAGACTGAGAGTGAATGAAACTTGTTTTACAAGGTCCCCAGTCAGTGCCTGGGGAAGTCACCACACATGTTTAGAGATGCCAGATGGAGACAGAGCACAGTGACACACAGAATTAAGCAGCATAACGAGGTGAGGCAAATTGCAATATTTAAAAAGTCCTTACTTAAGTCCTTTCTTCAAAGCTTCAAAAATTTTCTTCACCTGCAGTGGCTTTGGATCCCAGATCAGTGCCCCCTTCTGCAGGGAGTTATAAGTCTTAGGGGGTTTCAGAGACATCCTTGATCTCACTGAGCTTCTGCTGAGAGACTTGCTGTAGAAAGAGAGAAGAAATACAGGGAAGATGCAAATCCCATCACCTGGGAGAAGGGAGATGCCCAACCCACAAAGCTTCCAGGCTGCAAGTTGTATGTCCAACTCCACAGACATTTACTCAAAGAACAAAGCTCCTGGACACACCAGGAATACTTTCAGAGGTAACATCAGAAACTTCACACTGCTGGCAACTGCTCAAGGTCTGACTGATCGAGCTCACATAAAAACCTTTAGCAATAGCCATTCCTCTGCCTGCACTCCATCCATTTAAACATGGCTCAGAGCCCCACCACAGTTTTGAAAAGCAAACTACCCAGCCCAGATTGCATACAAGATAGAATCATCAAGGTGTTTTTTCAGCATCTAACACCTCACTTAATTACTTTTTAAAGCAGCTACAAAACCAAAATGAAATATTGTTTCCAACAGAAGTCCCACACAGAGGATATTTTGTGCCAAGCTCCAGAGTTAGAACACTCTGAGCTATTACTTATATATATATATATATTTTTTTTTTTTTTACATCATTCAAACCAGAAAAGGAGCTCTCTGCAGATGATTCCTGCCTGGTTTACCTCTATCTAAATGCTTCTCTAAGTCTTGGCTAGTTTTATATAGTTTTGTTAATAATCCCTGTAAATTAAGCTTTCCCAATCCACCAAAGCAAGCCAAGCCAACTGGTGGCTCTCAGAGGAACTTTCTACCTTCTCTCCAATCTCTATCCTAAATTCAGCTCACTTGGAAAAATTACCAACTTCAACAGGCTTACCACTTCAGCACTGGCTTGACTTAAGTTCCAGGCATGTGACTGTAGGCCTAAGGAGATTATTGAGCTTGGTGATTAAAGCCCAGACCCAACACACCTGAGAGCTGTCCCTACTCCTATTCCAGAAACTCTTGAGTAACTACTTTAATTATCCTCATCCTAAATTTCCACTTGCCTCCATTTTTTAGCATATGTTCTGCAAAAAATCTGTTAGATTAGGTGTTGCCAAACTTTACTGGATATTTGAATTCCTCACTACAATGATTATCTTAGTTTTTTATGATGGCTTCATGTAAAGTGTTAATTAAGCAAACCATTTGGAGCTCAGGTTACCTATAACAAGGAACCCAACTCTTAAATTAGAAACTTGCACTAATATTGCTTTTCTTTATTAAGATAATGAATCTTTGAGAGGGTTTCAGCAGGAAGGGATAGTCTAGCCAACAACAGCAGTTGAAAGAGTCTCCTAGAAGGCTCATCACTTAAAATCCTTTCATGCTAAGAAGAAATAGCATCTCATTCCATAAGTTAGAGTACTCTAATTAGGAAGATACTATATAGGACAGATACCTAATACTGTATACAGATACAAAATACATAATCCTGTATTTTGAAATTAAACAGACCAAATTATTCCAGGGTTTTGTTTCATTTTGGAAAGTAAAGGACTTTGAAATTTGACTTCAGATTTTTGGACTGCAGATCCTAAATTCAGGAAATCACTTCCCTTCAGCTGGAAGTACAACATCTAAGTCCTGCATCCAGACAGGCTGGGATTCCAAACTTCTCCTCAGCGTCTCCCACTGAGTGCTGTAGCCCACACGAGCACTGATGTAAGAATCCCATTTTCACACATTTCATACCGAAGTTCAGTGGCTGACGTGGGCCTGGAGGGCCCAGTAGCTAAAAGCTGGATGCTGTGTTGCTGCTTTCCCTTGTGAACTTCATAATTTCAATATCAGATTTCCCACTTTATGGATAACAGTAATAATATTTACTTCCTGTGGAGCCCATTGTGGAGAAATACCGAGTCGTGTGTCTGCCTGAGAGGCTCAAAAGGAAGTTGCTGAAGGAAAGCAAAAGTATATTTAGCATCTGCTTCAGAATGTCCATGTGGGCCTGATTTGTGTGTCATCCTTTGGACAGACCTTGCACAGGGCCCCTGCAGGCTCCTGCTGTGTTTTGCAACAGTGCCTGAGGGACAGATAAGTTAGGAAAGGGTGATTAAAAAATGCTGGGGAAAGCTCTCATGTTCACTGGGCTGTGACTGAGTGTCTAAGTACACAAATCTTCCTTATTGCAGTGGTTCCTGAGCAAAACTGTCTGTCTAAACACTTTCATAATGAAAAGCAACATCTTAAAAATGCATAAAGAGAGGCATTTGGTTAGAAAACCTTTGCAGCAAGAGGTAACAGGATAACCTGAAGGGACAGATGAACTCCTCTGTCTGGAGCACTCATACCCCTGCTGCAGACACAGCTGTTCAACACTGCTCCTGGTAGAGCCTTTCCCTGCTAGAACTCCCACTCTGCACCTAAAATCAAGTCTGCTTATATCATTTGACAGAGTTTTTCTCCAGATCTTAGTGATTGGTGTGGCTTTAGATGTCTGATCTTTGCTCGGGGTAATATTAATTTTCAGTTTCCACAACAAATCAGTTTATTCAAATTGAAGAGTTCTTGATGGTGTCACAATCATGTTGAGATTTCATTTTTTGCTCCTGCTTTGTGTTTAACTAAAAGTTTGATCCAGTCATTTGGTTCTTTGGTAAGATGTTTCATTACATGAGTCAGGTATTTTCCTGATACACAACATTATTTTTTTAAGTACAATATTCCTAGGGGCATATTTCCCACCACTTCTGTTTGATACTGCTAAATGATTCCCTTTGGTATTATTTTAGCATGCACTGGCAGTCACATTAATTTTACATTTATGTATCATATCTGCTAAAAGCACTCAACAGGCTTTACAGGATTGCTAAATTCAGAAAAAGCACTTCTAGTGGAAAAGCTGCAGTTACCTACACAGAGCAATGCTGCCCAACAGCCTGTGAAAAGCCAAATGAGAAGATCAGTGCAGGATGGTTTAGCAATTACAGAGCCCAGCTGAAGGCTGGATTATGGATTGTTACTGAGAGCTGTGAGTTTGCAGTGGCCTCCTGGCCTGTTTGATTCCTCCCTTCCTCTCTCTCCCTTGTGGCACTGCCAGGACACAGCTCTTCCTCTCATGAAATGCTGCTCTGCTTCAGTAACTCTGCAGGATCTGAGCTGGCTCCAGTGACAGATATTGCCAGGATTCACCATTAGCATCCCCATCTGTTTAAAGGTCTAGAAGGCTTTTGATTGCCATAACTACTGGGAAGGCTTTAGTCATCAGTCACTATTTGGCTGCTAGCAGGAAGGGTTGCAGCCCTTCATTTTTCCAGCAGAAATGCACACTATTGACAGTCTGATCCATCCTCTCTGTAATCCAACCATCCCTGCAGCGCAGTGTGCAAGGCAGGGACACAGTCTGGGCTAAAGTACAGCTGTTTCATCAGCGAACCATGGCAGCACTCAGTAGTTTTAAGGTGAAAATTAAGGAATGACACCTACTCAGAGCTGCCTTAGGTTAAAAACTCCACTCCCAGCCTGCTGCCCAGAGGATCAGGTGCTTTGCTGTGGATGTTACTTACGCCAGCTTTCTGCTTTGCACTGTGCTGAACCCAGTGAAGGAGCAGCTCCTGCTGATCCCACCCCCATCACCAGGGGACACAAAGGTGAGTTTGACCGACATGGTTCACAGTCAGGGAGTTTGTTGGCTTCTGAAATGAAACACAAAAACAGATGAGTCAAAACCTTCTTGGCAGTTCAGGCTCGTGCTGCTGCAAGGGTCGAGCTGCATGGAAGGTGAAAGTCAAAACAACAGACGGGGGAATAACCTGAAAAAAAGGACTTGCCTGCAAATCCCGTTTCCTCTGTTGCCATCCACTATACAATTAATGAGGGATTGAGCAGTCTAAAACGAAATCTCTCATGCCCTCTTCAATTTCTGATTGATTTTACAAACTCACTATGCAAAAGCCAGAATAGCCTCAATTCACAGGCTCTCTACATTTGTGATTTTTTTTAAAAACCCTGTAATTGTCCCACTGCTTCAGGAGTCCAGGCCAATCAGTGTATTTCCAAACGAGTATGGATGCCAGAACAATACTTAAGCTCCAGACCTAGTGAGGTCCAAAAAGCAGTTCCTTGCATGTGTGCAGAGCCACACTGCAGTCAGTGGTAGGGCTGGCTGAGTGTGGTGCTTAAGCCCAAGGCAGAAGTCTGGTTTCAGCAGTAAATTTCAGGTTCATGCTCCTCCTCTGGCAGGGTTTCTCTTGGATTGCTCTCTTGTTTTCCATCAGTCAAACTCTTTGGCTTTCTGGAGAACTGTGTTCTCTGCCATGTGTCTATAGAATCCAAGTCACAATATAAGTAACAGACATATCCTTCAAAGCAGCTGTAGAAAATCACCCGGACAGTTCATATACAGAAAAATTCCCTTCCTTCCCCCCTCAAGCTGGTGTAATGTAAACACCACAACTGAGTAAAACTGAGTCAAACAAAAAGCTGCAGAATGTATTTGTAGGGAGAAGTACAAACTCCAACAAAGGGCTCTCCGTGGCCATGCATATGTTTGTCCCATAATTGGAGTGTGCTCTGAAGAACAGCAAGCTCTGAATCCATCAGTGGATGCTCTCTCTAGCATGGCTACCACTGGTCACATAGAAGGCCAGAAATGTCAAGATAAGGCTCTTTCCCTGGCTCTGCCACTAACCTGGAAAGCAACCTACTCACTCCTCTTCCAGAGTGCAGTTCCACTCATGAGAACTGAGTGGTTCGAGGCACTCCCCGAGAGGAACGGCGTTGGAGGGTGTTTTGCTAATTCTGGACTAGTCTACAAGTACAGGAATTACTGCCAGTGGCTAAGGTTAGGTATCATCATCATCTCCCAAAGCAGGAATAGTTATCCTAGATTTCCAGAAGCAGAGATCCTGCAGTGAGACTGACTGGTCCAGGAAAAGCCACTCAGTCAGTTCTCTGGGCTGAGGTCTAAGACTCTTTGTCTGTTCTATGGGCTGTGCCAAGCTCCTGAAAACATCTGGGAAAAACAGGCAGAACATTTTAGAACAAGATGTGAAAATGATACATCTGAGCCAAACAGCTGCCTGCTTTGCAAGCTCACTGGTTTGTCAGAGGTGCTGAGCGTGGCAAGGTATTTCACATCTCAGAGGATCAAAGTCCATGTGATTCCACAGCCTCAGCAGTATCCATGGAAATCTGGATGGAAAACATAGGTGCATCTAAATCACCTTTTAATCAAACTGCACAGCACTGGCATACTCTTCCTTTGAAAAGGTCCTCCTTAACACCCTTAATCAGACTTTGTACTTGCATCATATCACAGCTGAAGTTTCAAAATATTTTCCATTCTTTCCTCTAGTTTTCAGATGTTTGTGAGTCTGTGAACTGTCACCCCATCAAAAGGATCATTAGCCTGAAAAAACATGCAACTTACTGAAAAATGTAATTGCATAACAAGCTGTTAAAGGAAGAAATAAAAGGAATAGCCTCATGGTTATTGACCACATCCCTCAGCAAGCCTAAGCCAGATTCCCAGGATCTATTTGTCAGCTCTTAACCTGGGAAACTTCACTTATGGGTAAAAAGGAGGAAGAAAGTGCAGGAGCAGCTTGTCTAATTTTACAGGACCCCTAAAGCCTGCATAAAGACTGACAGCCTTTGGAGCACCTAGATATGAAACAAGCAAAACCAGGCAGGCCCTTGTCATGGAACAGAGAGCAGAAAATGATGCAAAGACTCCTGAAGAAAATTCTGTGGCACTGAAGTCTAGATGTGAAGGATTATGTTGGAAATGTCCAGTCCCCCAAAACTCAGCTGGGGAAAGAAATAAATCGTTCAAACTGCCCAGACTCGATTCTGCTGCCCCACGTGTGTTTATAAATCAAATGTAATTCTGTACTGCTGCAAATCAGTAGGAGTGAGAGATGACTTGGGCCTCACTTGGACATGGCCAAAAGCATTTCAGCTGCTCAGGGTCATCTGCTTTCTGTGACTGCACAGAGCTCAGTCCCTGAGGCCACTGACCGTGTCGCTCTGCTCTAACACAGCTACTCCCCAGAGCAACTCACAAGCACATTTTCCCAGTTCCCCAGGAGTGAAGGGAATGTCAATCACCTTCGGAAAGCACCATTAGAGGGGTCATCTTTCTTACTCTGAAATAATGTCCACAAAGTCAAATACCTCTTGGTACACACCTATACATATATTTTTTGTAGTAATCTAGAAATTTGAAGGCTCCCTTCACACTTCTGAGCAGAGGACCATAAGTTGGATGTCAAGACAACATTTTATTTATAAGAAAGACTTATAAATGCAGTTGTTTAAACAGAGGGTTTTTGTAGCTGGAGTGACTGAATGAAGTGCTGAGCTATGTTACAAGTGCCCCTGAGAAAAAGCATCTGGACACATCTCAAATTCTACCCTCTCTTTAGGGTAGAAAGGATAAATCACATAAGGACCCACAACAAAGCTCAGTTCAAATCTGTCTCCTAACCTGTAAGCTCTGCTGTGCAGGCCAACATCTCCAAATCTCATAAATACAGGGGCTCTGCCCAAGGGAGCAGAGGAACTTCCTCCCTTTCCCCCAAAAGCACAGGATGCAAGGACAGGAGCTGGGCAGGACCTGGCACATGCAGAGCATAAAAATATCAGGCCAAACTGAAGGAGTCTATTGCCAGGGGCAATGAAACACCAAACTACTGGAAAAACCATGGAGTCCTCAAAAATTTCTATAAAGCTCGTGAGTCTCGAGCACACACCTCAACTGCCAGGGACTCATCCACTCAAATGTTTCAGTATCAGTTTTGTAGGACTGAGCCTTTGGGTCTCAGAGGGGCATTTTTAATATAAATCAAAAAAGGTGTTTTTTTTCATATTAAAAGAGTAGGTTTGTTTGCCCCTGTTTTGATGATTTGCCCTAACAGACTATTGGCATTTAACTTTTGGTGTTACCAAGTATTGAGGCATGTAGGGCCAAACACTGGGGCTCCCCTGCAGCAGTGAGGACACACACACCAACAGCGTGTTCTGCTCTGTCTCTGTTAGTTTTAGGATATTCCTCAAGCCAAATGACCTTCATCCTTTACAAACAAAAAACTGGGGTCTGTTTGTGTTTATGGCTAAACTTTTCCAGCCCTAGTCACATCTTTAATTGTTTCTGGGCACAATGGTTTCAGCAATTTCATGAGGAAAATATGACTCACTGACTTCTTGCAAAATATTTCTTCTTGTGTTTTGTGCTTTAAATTAGTGGCCATGTTTTTGTGTCAGTATGTCCGAGAGGTTCACTTGAACTTGGTGAACTGCTGCTACAGTAAAGAATTTGTGTTTCCTTCAAGCTTGTGGCGCTCCCACTGTGAATGAGCAGTTGGGTAGGAGACACACACTTTCTCCTGGTTGTGTGTCTGCAGAAACTGTCCCAGAGTTTTGTCTCCCTCAGCTCATTGTGGGCACACACAGAGCTGACATCCTGGACAGCCAGATCTCCCCAGTGGGGCAGTACCTGCTGCTCACTGCTCATCTAAGCTATTAGTCACTACAGAAAATAAACACAACCACAGACAAGCTATCAATTGTTAATAACTCCCCTTAGTGGGTTTCTGCACAGCAGAGGACATGGGCTTATTGCAGAATTGCCACATGGAATCTACATCTTTCATAGTGTGGTTTTATAAAATTCACTTTGTGACAGCCAAGCAATCTCTCCAATAACGTGTACTGGGTCTATCTATACCATCTCCACTGAAACCTGGTTTTCTCTGCACATTACCAAAATCAGCAGTGATTAAGCAGATGAACATTTAGGGCCTTTAGAGACACTCTCTGGGTCTTAAAAATGAGCTGTGATTCCAAAAATGAGCTGTTGTTTCAAAAAAAACTTCTGTCAAAGGTGCTGGAGTTGTTCATTCCACTTCCCTGAAGTTCTTATAAATTCTACCAGACTAACTGTTTTGCTGCTGCAATTGCCTTGGCATGGGGGTTTTAGCTGATAGAAATATATATTGCAAAGATTTAATGGGTGGAAAGACAACACTAACATAGTTACACCAGAAAATTTCTACCGTAAGTCAAATTTAAGACTGAATTTGCAAACCAGGCTACGTTTGTCTCCCATGACATTGATGTAATAAAAACTGTTTTCCTTCTTGTTGTTTATTTGAACGCTTAGGAAGGATGGAATTAACTACCCCTTCCGAATGCTGCTGATGGGTGGTACCCAAACACACAGTGGCATTTGTCTCTTCTGACACTGATAATCAGATTACCAGAGTGTCTTCAGTACTGTCAAACACTTGGAGCAAAGCCTCAGGGCCGCTCTGGGCTTGAACCACCGAAGCTTTTTGTGCTTTCGGTTGTTGAACAAGCTGGAAGTGTCTCGACCTTGGCACTTCCTCTGCAGCAGTTGGGCATGTAAAGAATCCAGCCCATTAAGTGAGTGAAGCTGCTGAGATGTGATAACATCCTGACTCAGCCCCAGCACTCCAAAGGTAGGTGTGGGGAGCTGGCTGGGTGAGGAGTGAAGTGACCTCTGGGCACAGCAGTGCTGAATCCACTGGGAACAGACACACTGTATTTAATCTTTGCTCCCCAGCATTCCTCCAAAAACCCACTGACCTCAGTAGCAATGTCTACTGTGCTGGATAAACATTCCAAATTTATCATTACAACCCCTTAAATTTTAAGCATTTTTGTAAACAGTTGGACTAACATTCTATTTATATACTTATTGGCAGAAAGGGTTATTTTTCTAGGGAAGAAAAGTCATTTGAATTAGGGAGACAGCGCCCTTGATCTCAAAATACACCTCAAAATAGCTATTTTAACACAACATTATGCAAATAGGGATTCTTTCTTCAAACAAAGCCTGTTTTGATATTTAGTTTTTCTCTGGTAAAACAGATTTGTGAAAATGGAGGTAAGGGAGACAAACAGCTGCCTGTGGTGAACTTTTTGGAAATTCCTTCCTCAGTACTTTTATCATCCATCTCTGAGGTACTAAGAGGTAAATTTTATTGCCCCTTTTCCACAGAACTTCTTGACCCAAACCTGTTTAGCTCAGATTATTAGATGGGCCCTTTATTTTGCACCATACTTACATCTGTCAGGTCGTATTTTGAAAATCTCACATGATTCAGGAATATAATCCCATTCTCGAAGGTACTTTAGGCTTTTAGGAGCTGGTTAATTGATTTTTAATAAGAATTACATTCAGAGCACACATTCTTTAGAAAGATGAGTCTTCAGTGTGTAACTCACTTTGGCACTTCTGTAGAATTTATCCAGACAGATTCAACTCTTGAATATATACTTAAATACTGCATATCTGCCTCCTGGCCAAACTCAAACCATTAAAAGAAAATCAGATAAAGGGCTTTGATCCAAGTTATTGCTTTAGTCATTAGGCCCTTGCATGGGTTTATGCCAGCTTCTGGAAATGAAGTCCTGGAGCCCAGGTTTCCTAGGCAGCAATATATTTAAATATCATCAGCTGCTCTCAGACAGGTTCTCCTGTGCTGGAGGTTGTGTCTCTAATGGACCCATTTCTAGGGTGGTGCTCTGAAGACAGGACTCAACTTCCAAGCCCGGGATGAGCTGCTATTCAAGCTTGTGATTCAAAATGTTACTGTATTTCTAATCCCTTTCCACCTTAGCACACAGCTCCAAGTTCTACTCTCAGTGATAGTGTGTACATCCAGAGGAAATTCATCAGCCACCTATTCCAGATTCCCAGTAGAATCCAGCAGTAGAAGCTGGCCTGACTCAGTTAATGACCTGGAAACCATTTTTCAGGACCTGATGTCAGGGTTCACTTTGTGCCTCCCACCAGCAGCAGCACCCAGAGCACAGAGGGGACCTCTGCATGGAGCATCCCCAGGGACTGGGCCCTTTCCCTCATGGAAATCTGTCACATGGAACCACAGTTGGCTGTAAATCCCACCGTGGCATTTGGCAGTGCTGTGATAAGGAAGGGGCAGTGATTGCATCTAAGCAAATCCTGGTTTCCCCCTTTGCCAGCCTGAGGCAGATCCCCAGGGCTGGTGGCATTTCCATGCCTGTGTCACAGCTCTTCCAGGTGCTGGGAGGCTCCTGCAGGGAGCTTGGCTTTCCTCCTGGGGAAAGGCACAGGACAATCCACCCATTACCAGCTGATTTGGGAGCACAGGCCTTGCTGCTAACTCCTCTGGTTTCAATTTCCAACTTGATGACAAACTTGCAAGCCTGAATCAGGGACTCAGGAATGTGGCAGGCTCCACAGGCTGGCCTGACTTGCAGCTTTCCCAGCTCTGGCAGAACCTGAGCCTGCATTGGCTGCACTGTAAATGGATCCTGAAACCCGAATTCCTGATGGGAAGAAGCAGATGGCACTGAGGGAGAGCAGTTTACAAGTGAACAGGCTCTTCCATTTGTGACAAAAGAAAACTTGCCTATGCACTGAGTCCCACCAGTGCTGGCCTTGAGACGTTCCTTCTTCCTAATTAGGAGCCCCAAGGATGACCCTTCTGTCATACACACCTCATTCTCCTTGTTTTCCCCAGTCTGTGCCTGAATGAGGGTTACAAACAGACTTATCAGGTGTGATCATGTCTCCATCCACCCATCCTTCTAATGCAGGAGCCCATTGCCAGGTTAATTATGAAATTATCCTTTATCTCAGCCTTAGGGCTGTGGAGAGTCCCATGGCTAAGCTTCAACAGAAACCACCACAGTGGATAGAGAAATGTTTTGATTATTACACTGAGAAGAGTATATTAACCAGATCAGACAACAAACTTCCAGTAATAGTGAAGCCTGATGTTCAGCAGTATGTGGAATGTAGTTTGCTATCTTCAGAACTTGAGCCCTGTGAATCACAATATCCCAGTGCTTCTGAAGTGGGACAAGCTCTGTCATTTACCTGTCTGATCAGGAAAATTGTCCCTTTATTAAGAATTAAAGCATCAAGTTCACTTCCTATGGCAACATTGGTTTATTCCCATAAATGTTGCCAAGACAATTCTTGTGCCATAGAAATAATAAAGTTGTTAAGTTAGGATCAGTATCCCAAAGAACACTGGAAAAGGAGGAAAAGTATACCAAATGTGATAGAAGAGAGAAATAGATGAAACAAAAGGTTTATACTTTAAAGCCAAATAATGTCTTAAGTGTAGAGTAGACATAGAGTTAGTTCCTTTCAAAGTCAGTATTTCCAGTCCTGGCTAGTGAATCTTGGTACTTATCTTAAGACAATGAAGAAGAGTATTTTTTAGAAGGAGATATCAAACTCAAGAAAATTTAGAAAGTCTCCCATTGGCCAGCCAACAACTGCAGAGTCAAAGAATGACTTGGTGTGTTGGAACATTTTATCTAGGCTGAATTTATTCAGTATCTTCTACCACAGGCTTGAAGTCATTATATTTTCTAACAAATTAGGGTAGCTGTCATAGCATTCCTGACACTGTGTTCTGCACTGATGTCCCCTTTCTCTAGACACTCCACAAGCATGTAAATCTACTTGTGGAAAAAACCAAGGACTTTGAATATATGTGGCTATATCTGTACTTTCCCCTTCCCTTCTTACCAGTTCCTAACACACATGCTCTGACATTCAGGGCCCCCATCTTTTATGCTCTTATTCTCTGCTTTTATTTGGTTTGGGCTTGTTTTTAATGAGGTGAACTTTGCACAGCCCAACTTTAGCTCCTATAAAATTTGTGTCTTAAATGGCCAGATTTAGTGATTTTTTTTTTCCTCTGGAAAGAAAAAGCCCTCCATACTCACCACAGAGCCGTACTTGGAACCAGATGTCTGACCCCCTTTCAACTGAACTAATGAGGACAGGGATCTGGTCAGGAAAACTTCTGTCTAGGTTTTGACTTTGAAATTATGGAAAGAGTACTGCAAAGACTGATGCTTCCACATAAAGGGAGGGGAGGAGGATGGTGATTCCACTGATGAGGAAAGTTTGCACTTCTGCACTGGCTTGAAGGCATTTCCACCCCCCAGCCCTGTTCATCCCAGTGTCACTCCTACCCTTGAACTCACACAGGAGTCCCACAGAGAGCAGGCAGAGCCTCAGGGGACATGAACTGTGTGTGCAACTCTGTTCAAAGCAGTCTATGTACAGAAGCCCAGGGTTTGGCTCTGGGTCACCTTTGCATTTGGCAGGTGTGAAAAGACTCTGCATCTTTCTGTAAAACATAAAGTAGACCAATTATTGAGGTGTGAAATTACTGATGCTGTGAAAACCAAAATTTCCAATAGAAATCTGACTGAACACGAACATTTTTAAACTAACTTTGCCCATCAGTGTGTTTTTAAAGCACAAAGTGTCTCCTGCTGCTGGCTCAGAAAGGCTTTTAGGACCATCACTTCTCTGCCCAATCTTGCTCCCAGCATAGTCACTGGGAGCATTGCCATAACATGATGAACAAGACCTTTGAGGTCATCATTTGGCACTCCAGCTGGAAAAATGCATTAGTGTGGCTTTCTAGAGAAAAGATGCATCAGATTCTCCCTCTGGTTCCTATCTTAAGCTTCTTTAAAAAAAAATGATTCTTGATTTGTCTTTCTGTGCCCTTCATCAGTAGGTTCCTTGTGGCATACAGGGGGTTCCTTGCACTGAGCCACAGCAGCAAAAAAGAGTCTTGTGAGACACAGTCATTACATGCAAAGTAAAGTGGGTTTAGTGGGGCCCTAGTTCCCCTGGGGACTACCATAATATAAATTATTAATAATAAAAATAAACATTGGCTAGCTTGAACTTCTCTTCATTCTCTCAGAGCTTATTTTTGTGACAGAATTAGCTAAATAAAGCCCACTTGAAAGAATGTTTAATTGCAAACTATCCAAAGAAAACAAAATGGAACTAATTGGTTCTTAGATATTAAACATTCAAAAGGAGGTGGCTTTGGAAACAGCTGAAAGACTAATGTGTCCTAGGATACAAATGGTGAAGTGAGCAGTTAAGCAAAATGCAGCCTAAACTGGACCACATCTGCTTTTAAACCAGATAGTCAAGTTTTGTCAGTCTGGTCCTGCCTAGGAGACAGCTTTGGGTTGTGTCAAGCCTAAACAGAATTCGAGCAATAGTCTCTGAAAATTATAATATCAGAAGAGCCAAACTTGCGTATGACTTGTGGACATCATTCGCCCGGGAAACACTACATAATCTACAATGCTCATAACTTCGTGGAGTGCCCCTTCACTCTATTCCAGCCTGAGGAAAGCATCTTAGCAAAGACAGCTGTTTCAAGTGGTTTTTCTAAAGCACTTATTTTCTTTCAAGTTGGGTAGGGAGAGCTCACAAAGCCAGTTCTGTCAACACATCTCCAAAAGAGAGTGGTGGTGCCTTCCATCAGAATAACTGACTGCAGGTCTGCCTTGGCCTTTGTAAACCTCCTTCCTTCAGCACTGTTTTTTTGTTATTGCTGTTTAATTCAAATATTTCACAGTCAGCAAACAGAAAGAATCTCTTTGGTCATGTGAAAACTCCCTCTTCATATTCATTAAAGGTTAAATAGTTGCCATACTTATTTCAGAAGTATTTCTAGCAGGGCCAGGAAATTATCTAATATACTGAAATTTGTAAACAAGAAAAAAAAAAACACCTCTGCGTTAGAAGGGAGCAAGAAGTAGGTACATTATAACCAAAATCATACAGTTAAAAAAACTTAAAGTATTCATTAGTGGTAGAAGAATTTTTCTCTGCAGGATCACTAAGTGCAGTGAAATCAGACTGGTGCTCAGCCATTGAAGGAGCACTGTCTAATCAGCCACATGTTTACCTTCCCACTTATCAATAAATGACAGTAACAAGACTTCTGCCAGAGATAACAGATTCCTAGAAATGCCAGGCCCCCCCTAGAACACCCAGCCCAAGCACATGAGAGCTACTCACTGCAAAAAAAAAATGCAGACAACTGGAAGTGCTAAGTAGGAGCTGCTCAGCAGGATCAGTCGAGATCAAACCACTTCAACATTTAGGCCAAAAGTTAATGTAGTTTTAAGGTCCCTTGAAATGTTGTGAATATCATCAACAAACACGGCAAGAGTCACTCATGAAAATGCATTTCAGCTCTGTGCACAAAAAAAAAAAAAAAAAATATCAATCAGCTCTGTCTCAGACTCCTTCAAAGACTGTGAACCCAACTGTTTGTTCCCTGAGGACTCAAAGCTTTTACTGCAACTAACACATCTGCTTAGTGTTTCCTATTTTTCAGCATCACAAGGAGTTTTTCTTAGACCTTGGACTGGTTTACTCAGCATCTCTGTGTAAGTTCCAGACAAAACTCCAACAGGAGAAAGAACTGAGGTCTCCTGCCAGTTTGTTTCTACCTTTCTCCCCAAAAGACACAGGCAATCCTGGTAAAGGAGTGTTCTTATAGGGGTGTTTAGCCAGCATAGCTGTGTCTGTATGGGTTTCATTATTTCACATTCCTCTCAGTGCTCACAGCTATGCCAGAAACTTTGTAACATAGATCTACACAACTACACAAGAGAGCTTTGCTGCTTTAAAACAACTAGTACAGTCTGAAAGGTATTAACAGCCTGCAGGTCATGAAAAATCCTCCACTGTCTATCTGTACTACCAGCACCTCTCTGCTATCCAAATACTGCTGTTCACTGAACATGCTGATCCTTCGTGCATCAGCTCCTACTGCCCCAACAGAATGAGGGCAAACAAGAGCCACCTTCAGAATATGCTGTGGAGAGGAGTGATGTTATTATGTCACTTCTATATATATATTATTTTATATGTATATAATATATATATTATAGTCACTTCTACAGTCACTATATATAGCTTTGCATTGTTATAGCTCTTGGAGCTGCAGAGAGAGGGAACACAGAAATGCCTTGTCCACACTCACACTGCCTAATCATAGAGTCAGAGAATATCCTGAGTCAGAAGGGACCCTCAAGGATCATCAAGTCCAACTCCTCCTTGATAGATAATTTAAGGAGTCCTGGTAATGGATGAGAACATCAGTGAAGAGCATTAAATTCAGGACAACACACAGGCAAACCAGTTAAATCTCAGTACTGTGATGAGTCCAGTGATATCAAAGGCATTACATGTTACTGATCTGCCTTTCTGGCATCAGTGAGGCCTGATTTGTGACAGAGATAATCCTCAGCATCCTGCCAGATGGGCCTGAGCCGATGGCAGCAGTGTCTGAAATGCTGAAAGCTGCTGTGAGCAGTGACCAGCCTGCCCATTAACTGGGATCCATGGCTGGCTGGAGAGGCAGGAGGTAGGACAGGATGTCCCTGGGATGTTCTCTGTCCCCTGGCAGCTTTCCCACACTTGCAATCTGACCCTCCAACCATCAGCATATGGACCATTGATCTCATGAACTCACATTTGTGATCCTCCACAGAACTGCCATTGAGAACACACAGGCCAGAGAACTTCCTGGCAGAAAGTCACCCTTGGGTGATCTTCAAGATTCAGAAATGGCCATTCAGATAGAAAACATGTTGACAAGTGATTCCAACAATACACTAATTCAGGTCCAGAATTAAATCCAGATTCTGACACAGTTACAGCAGCAATGGCAGTCAGTGCATTCAATGTTCTAATAGAAAAATGGTGTTTTGCTCCATATGACTTGGCTCACTCAACAGATATTTACAGGAAGGTACAGTTTTACTGTATTGTAAAGATAATTTGACAATTACAGGTCAAAGTATATTCACTTATTGCTTTAAATGGAACTAGAAGCAGTCAAACTCATACATAAAGGAGGAAAGGTTCTTCATGTGTTACTACAGCTCTGGAGAAAACAGACACAGAAATTTTGTCTGGACTGGAGGTCTCACAGAACACACAGTATATGTTCTCATCCTAAGCCTTCTGCTGCAGAGCATGAACTCCTTACAGTTGTGGGTTTGTTCTTGAAGAACCCAAGCTCAGGTCATTCTGAGATACTTTGCACTGCTCCCTAAATGTTTTGCCCTTCTGCTGTTTGTTTGCAGGCAGCAGGATGCCTGTGATTTTCTAAGGTTATTTAAATTCTCTATTTGTTAACAAATTACATTGGTTGCACAACACATTGGCATGTAAACCCTTCAGAAAAAGGGAGAGGCACAACTGGGCCTCAGTGGAATTGGGAACAAGCTCCAGTGAGTTCAGCAGAGTTACACAAAGGCCAGCTCTATTGTCTCATGGCAGTTGTGGTTAATTGAAGGAGTAGTTCCCGTCAGCTTTCTACATGCCAGGACTCTTCAAAGGTGGCATTACCTTGGAGATCCCTGTGTGGGTTCCAGTTCAGACAATGAGTAACAAAGGCCTAGTGACAGATTTCCATACAGTCTGGGCATTTGCTGCTGCACTGAAAGTACTCTAAAGGCACACAGAGAGGTGCAGTTACATGTATCCATACAACAAATGTACCCAAGGCTGTGGTGTTACACATGGAGTCAAACCAAGCATTTTCAGACACGAGGCAGCCTCTTGACCTGCTCTTTTTTGTCTACCACTGTAAAAAACAGGTAACCAACTTCCTACAAATCAGTTCCTTCAAAACTTTAGAAAAGCCTCGGAACTTTCTGCAGAGATCAAGCCTCAGCCACATCCATACACTGGAGTGCAACGATTGCTCCGACAGCCGCACGTGCTTTTGGAACATTTTGGGGTGTCAGTTCTTTCAGAAAACCCCTGGCCTACTATTTGAACTTTACAGATCTCATCAAACAAAATCCTTGCTCATATTCTGGAGAAATCTTCTAAACCCTTTTTGTAAAATCTCAGTTATGTAATGGAGGAATTGCAGAAATTCAGCGCCTGGGTGAACTGAAGGTTATTGACGCCGGGTTTTTTCTGCACTGGTAGAAATATAAACCTATTCATGCCAACACTAAAGCAGTAAACATTCAGATTTTAAAGCACACTGAGGCCTTTGAATTGCCTCTCTGTTTATCTGTTCAGGCCCAGTATTGGGGAATTATGTTTCCCTCTTCAAATCTTTGGTAATTTAAATAATAAAACACAGGTTATATAAGTGCAGAGAATTATGGAAAAACGTAAGTAGAAAGTACATAGTTTTAAAATGCATTTGAATAACTCAAATACAGCTGAACTGACATTATTCAGACTTTCCAGTCTTATTCAATATTGGATTGAAACCAAGCCCAAGACATTTCAGCCCAAAGGAGATTTTTAAGAAAATTACAAGTACCTATATTTCCAGTTTACAAGGTCTGTCTGGGAAAGCTCTACCGCCCAAGGAAAGACCAGCCTACCTTCTCATGGGATCAAACAGAAGAGATGTCAACTAATTAAGGGGACATTTGGATCAGCTTGTAAACATAAGGATGCCCCAAAGAGCACCCAAAGCAGAAACCTGGATGCAAATATCTGCGGTCTTGGAGCAAACCATGGATGCAGATTCCAGTCCCCATTTTACACTGGAAGTTCATTTCTAACCTGTGCAGACACAAGCTGTAGGCCCAGCTCTGCATTCCTTCCACACCCAGGGTTGGAGTTCTGCCTGAATAAGGAATGCAAGAGAGAAATGAATTCCTTATCGGCCTGGCAGATCTTGTTTGGTGATGTACATGCCTGTGAACCTGCCAGAACTCAAATGTGGGACGTGGCACCCAGCCGAGCTCCAGAGCTGGGAGACTGCAAACCACTGCTCTGCTCTGTAGGACACTCGAAATAGGTAGAACTATTTCCATAAGTAACTGCTCCTAACTCTGGGATACCTGGATATATTCTGGTATTTCTGTTAGAAACAATTTTCATCAATGGAAAAGTGAAGATCCCTCCCAGATTTGTATAAAAATGAGTAACAAAGGGAAAAAATTGTGTATTTCCAAACTGAGGGGCATTTAAAAAGATAGCTATATGGGAAAAGATTCAATAACCATAAATCCCACAGTGGGAAATACTAAACAAACAAATAGGAAGAGAAGCTTTCTCAGCAGAACACTGTGTGTCCATTGCCCTCCCAAATCACAGGGCATCTTGTACATACAGATGCTTATGGCAAAATTTTTCCATCATTCCAAAGAGACACAAACTTCACCCTGGCTTTTGAGAAGATAAATCAATTATGTCTCCTTCAACTCCACAACCAGCAGCATTTCAAAGTCTTCACAGAGAAAGACCTCCCAAATGCATGAATGACAAGGAACTGTGGAAACAAATCTCTTTATGTGTGAATCTTGGTCGTTTTTAAATTTTTTCAGGGCTGGGGCCTTCCTGGATGCTTTTCTCATTACTGTCCCCAAACAAAATGCAAAATTGTAGGATAAAGATGTGGTCAAAAGAGTGAAAAAGACATATTAAGGTAATTTATGTTGCTTTTTTTTCAGACAAATATTTTCATAATAGTTGAGAAAAGAATATGTTTAATAGAGCATCCACTATTTTGAGAAAAATAAATGCCAGTTAAAATCAAGGGTTTTGGCTACTTTAAGGCTTCCTAGGCAAGATTAAATCAAAATATTTCCTGTAAACATTCCCTCTTTTCGTCAGCATGTCAACTGTAGTCAGTAAAATGTGATACTAATTCTCAGCATCAAAATCTGGGATAACTTTATAAAGTCAAATGTTTCCTTACTTTCACAGAAACAATTATTGCTGGAAATATTTTCCAAAGCATGTTGCAAGTGGAGGTAAGTAAATCAGATAGCACACTGCACATTTTTCAAGGAAAAAGTTTCTAAAAATGAGTCAGGATTTAATAAAAAATGTCTCTGAGGTACGTAAGTCATGCCCATAATAGAATATTTTTCAATTTTCAGCCCTGTATACAGCATTTTAAACCACTTACAGATGTATGAAACAAGAAGCAAAACTGTCCCTAATTCTTTACTGTGCACACACATGGACAGAAACATGGAAACCAATGGGAGGCTCTTAAACATTTTCCACGAGAAAGACAATTTGCTCACAATTCCTTCTCCCTTTAAATTGTTTCTGTGGCAACACATCTGGTGCTGTAATTCTGGGCCAGACCATTAACTATCCTGAAAGAAGAAAGTTATGTTGTTGTTCTGGTCTGCAAGAATGTGCAGCAGAGAGAGATCTGTGAATCCACAAAATCAGGTCACCCTTATTGCCTTCACAGGCTCCCAGAACATCAGCTACAGACATTTATGAGTAGCTGAAAATTACAAGTTTTAAAACATTTCAGCAAGGGTTAGAGAACACTCTCATGGCAAACATGCTGTCTATAAGCTAGAGTTTTTTCAATAAAATGATGAGTGCTTTGCTACTGCTGTTCCTCCCATGTGAGGTAAGTGAGGGAAGGACTCAGCTAAGAGGACCAAGGTTCATTCCCTAATGGTAAACATCACTCTCCCTATGGAATGGAGAGAGATTGATGTTGATTCCTTATCATCCCCCAGCACTACGTAAACAATGCTGGATTATCACCATTTTCCAGCCGAGGTATTTCAGGAGAACAGAACTCCTGGAGTGTCTGTTAACTCAGCTGCCCTGAGGGGAGTTACCCCTCCCAGAATCATGGAATCACTGGGGCTGGAAAAGCCTTCCCAGACCAAGCTGTGCCCGATCCCCACCTTGTCACCCAGCCCAGAGCACTGAGTGCCACATCCTTGGACACCTCCAGGGATGGGGATTCCACCACCTCCCTGGGCAGCCCCTTCCATGCCTGGACACCTTTTCCATGGATAAATTATTCCTGAAACATGCATCCTCGAAGCTCTTGAGGACCAATAGATTTTACTGGCCTTACTTGAAATCATAGGAACCCATGGGTGCTTGATGTAAGTCCTGGACATCCCAGCTTGGGCACATCAGCAATCTCAGGATGTGTCATCTGAACAACTTAGTTGTAGAGACAGGAAAATAAAACAAGAATAAAAGCTTACAGCCCCAATTCAGCTTGCTAAGTCAACAAATGAACAGGGTTTTAATCACTAATAATCCTGAAAAGTCAGTCTCAACTCTTAAATCACATTGCATAATCTAATGCAAGATATTATGGCTATTTTACCGTGCAACTGAGACTGACATCTCAAAATATAAACTCTGCCACGGACATAATTCACAGTCCAAGGGCCATGGCAATTTCCAAGGGCTACAGCATTCCCTGAACTCAGCCTGTAGCAACAAGAGTTAAAAAAATAATGGAAGTGGATTTTTGCTATTTCATCAAGCAGATCAGGGACGAATTCATGGAAAGAACATATCTGATGAATAACAAAGTATCACTGACACAGTTACTTTTCCAATAATAATTGCACTTTAAGTTCTCCATAAAACAATTTTTATTATTTAATTTGAAACAGCTAAATTCAAATCTAGAGCAGTTACATATAAATCTGTTTGCTAACTGCACTTAAAGTATTTCTGTATTAGTGACAGAGAACATAAGATCATCTTGGTGTTCTGACCTTCTAAATTACTAATGATTAAACGCCTTGACTGGCCGAAAACCAAGTTTTGCCCTAAAAAGTTGAATTGAATAAAAATTACAGTTTTCAGCCACTCTGTCTTTGAAGACAAACTGGTTTAAAGCAGTCTGTCCTCAGGGATAATAAACTGGCAGCAGAAATGGAAAAGTTTAAAAAAGTGGATAGAACCTGGTATTTCATAAATATGTATGTCCCTTTTGTGCTTCCGGAGGCAGCATCTGAGGATGGGAATCGAAGCCAAGGCCTGAGCACCTGTAGCCATTAAAGGCTGGCTGATGGCCCCTGCACGACTTGCTGTCTGTATAATTTTGGATTGTCACCAGCCAATCACCTTCCAAAAATCCAGTTCTGGGCAATAACAGTCTGGATAATTCAGCTCTGTCTGTTCCCTCTTTCTCAGCCTTTTGGCTAAGATCAAGTGTGCAGATTTAACTAATATTAAACCTACCATTATACATAAAATATCTCCTTCACTTCCAGTCTTTCTATTTATTTCATCCAAATGAAACAAATTAATAAGCCTTCTGAGACAGTTCTCCCTCCCTTGACTTATCTTGTATAACCTTCTATGGCCAGAACCTCTGTTTTGTCCTGGTGCTCTGTAACTCCACATTATCACTCCTCAAACCCCTGAGAAAGACACATAGTAAGACTAAAACTTTCCCCTCCCTACAGACTGAGTCTGGTTTCCCTTTCTAGCCATAGTGGCTCTATTCCACTTCTGAGGCTCTTTATGAGGATATTGCAAAGGAATATTTGTGAAGGAATTAGCTGTGGAAGGCAATAAAGTGCTTTTGGTAGATGTGATATTACAGAGTCCCAACTCCCTGCCTGGATTGCTCCTAAGAAACCCAGGGTTAGAGAGAACATTGTAGACAAACTGTACAGCTGTTCTTTGTCTTGACAGAAGGAAATCATCTCATCTTTACACTACCCTTTGGGGAATGCCATTACATAACTCACTGTTTGGCCCATATCTCCATGGTTCTGGCTCCGTGCTGTTAACAGAAACACCACTGCTCCCCTGCAGCTCCTGACTGACTCCAGAGTGGAGCACCAGGTCCAGATGCACAACCTGCCACCTCAAGGAAGCCCTTTCTTTCCTCTAAAGAGTATCCAGACTCTTAACTGCAGGAAAATTTTACCAAGCTAGTTGTTCACTACCAGATCACACGTGTTGGATGTCACACATCTCTCTCTATATCTGGGGCATAAAGAGGCTGGGCCTGCCACTCAGTGGCAGCTCCAGCCCATTTTGGCAGGTTTTGTGCAGCTTTTCCTGCACTAATACATGTGGTGCTTATGTCATTCACTGTTCAGACTTCAGAGAAGGAGCATGGAAGGGATCAACTACAAAGGGACACAACAGAGAAGGAGTTTCACTTATACACGTTCCTTTAGCCACTGCATCTCCCTCAGATGTACCTCTCCACTCAACACCAGTGTATGCACTGCACCTCATCAATAGGTGTAGCTCCCATTTTACAGCTGTGAAAACACAGGTATAGACGGATTAGGTCTTGATCCCAGCAAAGGAAATGACTGAATCAGGAGTCTGAGCACTGGTGCTGGTTCAACACTAAAGAAACGGCTCAAGAAATACATAACCTTATTTTTCAAATTCCTTCAAGTTTCTCTGGTTGGCGAACAACTGTATTTCCATATGGCCCAACTTATTTAAAACACTTTTTAAAAGGGGAAATTAAACTCTGTGTGAATCAAAATGTAACTGGGCTGTGACCCAAAACCTCAACTCGTATTTATGAGCAAATAAAATGTAAACTCCACACAGACAAAAAGAGTTAACTAAAATATAACCAGTCCATGCAATGACACCTCCAAAACACAAACCCTAGAGGATGGCATTGTCCTGCTGCTCTCATTGTTCCACCTGCTCCAGCCAGGTGCTCCCGGGTGTTTCCTGGTGTGAACAGCTTTATCCTGGATAAAAAGCTACCAAACCTCTTTGCACCGGTGCAGTCTCTGTAGGAATATCGTCACTCTTTGAAGCTTGTCCACTTACAGATGCCTGCAGACTCCTCAGGAGATCACCTGCCCCACAGGTGACTCTATCCCCACTATAGGTGACTGTATCCCCCCACAGGTGACTGCCATGTCCTCCTATAGGCGACTGTGCATCCTCCCCACAGGTGACTGCCATGCCCCTCCATAGGTGCCTGTATCCTGCCCACAGGTGACTGCCATGCCCCTCCATAGGTGCCTGCCCTGTCCCCTCTCGGTGCCCGCAGCTCTTACCTGCCGAGGCGGTGCCGGTGTTCCTGCGGTGCCCCGCACGTCCCGGCCCCGCGTCCCGGAGTGTCCCTGCCCCGTGCCCGCCGCCGGTGCCCCCCCGCCAGGTGTGTCCTACCTGCGCTGCCGGCGGGCGCGGAGCGCGGCTCGGCTGTCGCGGCTGTCGCGGCTGTCGCGGAGTGGCCGGGCCCGCCGGGACGGCCCCGATACCGCCGCTTATCGCCGCCGCTTGTCGCCCAGCTGGGCTCCGCTTCCAGGAAGCCGCGGCTCCGGAGCGCTTGTTTGCCGCTGGATGCCGATGGCCCCGTCCCGCTCGCTGCCTCTGCCTTCCTCCTTCCTTCTCTCCTTCCCTCCTTCCCTCCCTCCCTCCCTCCGCCCTCCTCCGACCCCCCTCATCCTGGCAGGGGGGCTGGGAACGCGCCGCGCGGCTCCAGCACATGCCGAGCCGGCGGTCACGGCCCGGACCCTCTGCTATTAATCAGGAGCATCCCAGGCGCCCTCCCGCCCGCTCCAGCTGTTCCACTCCGGGCCCCACAGCGCCGCAGGGCAACGACAAACCAGAATCACACGCGGGACACCCGTCCCTGCCCGCTCCCCCCCCCCCCCCCGCCGTTTACTCCTCCGTTCCCCTGACCCCAACTCTTACGCCTTTGCTTCTTCTCAGGCCTTTTCTCCAGTGCCCAGATTCGCGCCTTTCCCATCTTCCCCATCCATTGCTCACTCCTCCTCTGCCCTTACCCCACGCTCTCTCTTCATTATCCCTTTAAAGGTTCCCTCCCCTTACAGCCCTCAGTCATACAGTCCTAATCATCATCTTTCGTTTTCCTACTGCCTCCTCCCTCTCACCGTCCTACCCTCCCAGAGGTTTGCTAGGACTGAGGAGATGTAATTTGCTCCCTTATTTTCTGTTGACCAAAGCCTGCTCCCACTACACTTCATGCTGCACCCACTACTGACCTCCTTCTTGCTTCTGCAGGCAGGTTACTGTTCCTCGGGAATGGGCTGCCTTCTGCTGGCTTCCTAGACACCTTCCAGGCAATCCTGGCAAAAAGAGGTGAAGTTGTGATATAGAAAGCAGGCTGGAATCTCCCCGTTCCTCATGTCCCCGCAGGCACCCCCACACTCACACCTCTCTCTTGAGGAACACCTCACACAAACACGTCCCTGCCCTGGGCAGAGCACCCCACATTACTCTGTGGCTCATCCATCTCCATTTTCCCCTGGTTTTTAGCACTACTTCCCCATGCTGACTGACTGAGAGCACAGGAAGCCAGACACTCCCCACGGGGAAAATGAGCTGACTGTACGGAATTTGGACATGCCCTTACGATAACTTATTACTAATAGTGTTTGCTCCCCCTTTGACCATGCTCTGCAACACCCAGGACACACACCAGACCCTCCCACCCTGTTTCAGGAGGATGAAACACAAACTGAAGTTCCCAAAGCACCCATTGACCAGAGATCCCATCCAAGAACCTGTGAGGGCAGAGCTGCCAATTTGTTTTGTGGCACTTTATGAAGTTGATTAGGATTTGTATTTTTCTGTGCACGTGCTTAAAGGAAAGTCTTGAAAGAGGCAAGAGAAGATCTTTTGCACAGCTGAACGTGTTTTTAAGGAGATGCATGAGGGAACTGACACACATGAAAGGGAGAGCAATAAGAGACAAAAACAGATGGGCTGATGGAGTTGGCTGAGTCAATAATTCAGACGCTTCGGGGGGTTTTATATATGAGACAGAACTGTGCTGAGATGCTGTAAAAGTGGGTTTCATACCTCATCTTGAGACTGGCTGGGGCCTGGAGCACTGGAAATGGTGATGGTGATCCACCATGGACACGAGAGCTGGCGTACCTAGGAAAACAAATGAGATGCAAACACATGGACTTGTACAAGTAAGTACAGAATATACTCTAATAATTGTAACTCTACTAACTCTTACCTTGACTTTACGGTGTTTGGGGTTTTTATGATCAATCACACTGACTGCTTGAAGATCCCCTGGCAATTATAAGTGCAGCAGCTACATGTCCTGCCACTGTGCTCGGGTTTTCCAGCCCCATAAGATAGTCAGCAATGGGTGTGTGCTCAGCCCCAGTCGTGCACAGGGTCAGGGCAGCTCCTGCAGAACTGCACTGAACGTGGGCTGGGAGCTGCAGCAGTTCCCTGATTCCATGTGACGGTCCCACAGCAGGGTGGGGCACTCTGGGACCAGTTTAAATCAACTTAACTGGATTTGCAGGAGGACATTTGTCAGAACACCAAATCTCTGCAGGAGCCCCAAGCAACCAGTTGACCAAAACTGTTACTGTCATTTCCTCCTGACCATGAGACTTGTAACAAATTCACAGACCAGACCTGACACAAATGACCACGGCTCCCTCACTCCCAGTGCAGATGTCCCCATTTACTTCAGCTGAGGATCATCTTTATGTGTTTTTATTCCAGTTTATTTTTTATGATCTTCATTTGCTGTGTCTTCATCTGGTGTGTTTATGTGGCTGGTGCTTGGTTTTCATTATTTTTAATTGCATTTCAGATCATTTGCTCTATGGTTTTGTTCACATTCTCCTTTTCCATGAAATTCTAATAAAACACTTGGCTACAGATTTTCCAAATTGAATACTGATGTTTAGTGCAGATAATTATGTAGAAGGGTTCAAAGTGAGTTCTATAATGTAACAATTTACATATTCTTGAAAACAATGGATGCAAACCTACAAATTATTGTTACAAGCTAGTTTCACATTCTTCTGGAATTTCCTTTAGAAATGCATATGTTTAGTATTCTCACGCATATGAAAAGCAGTAAATACTGCATTGCTGGCACCATTATAATATTTACAATGAAAAAATAAAACACACTCTGATGTCTCTCAGACCTCAAGGGACACACAAAAAAAATGCCAGCACATTTCCTTCAGAATCTCAAAGCACTTCACAAAAGCCTTTCACAAATTCAGCCACTCAACATCCATCAATATATGCCAACGATATACAAAGATCATTTTGCAACAAAGCATTCAGGATGGTTGGAACAGCATTACACATTCCGTGTTTCAGCATCACCAGTGTCCTGACATAATCAGATTAATCATCATTTTATTGTTTAAGTATTGAATTAAGTAGTTTTTGTTTGTTTTCTAAATGGACTGAATTACAGGCAGCAAACCCTGTGAGCAGAGCAGACCAGCCTTCTCAGGAAGATCCAGACTAAACTGACTTTCAGAAAGGCTGCTATAAACCATAACTCTGTTTATAAAAGCAATAGCTAATAACTCAGTAGTTGGGCCTATTCCTGTGATCCTTTGCACCAGGCTGACTTGGAGAGACAATAATTCTTCTTGCAGCTCCTAATGCAAGCAATATGTATGAAAAAATTTGCCTGTGTCTCCACTCCACCCTTTCCTATTTTGTATTTTTTAATTGTAGAATGCTGGTTAAATGTTAATAATATGAAGTAATCTGCATAGAAGTGGATCACCCCTCAGTCTACCAATATATGGGCCAGGCATTTTCATTACTGTAACACAACAAGATTCAGAGCATGTCACACAAACCCATCCCTGCACAGTTTGCTGAGGGTGTGTTACAGTGGGACTAAACTTAAATACACACATCCAGAGTTACAAGCACAGGATTATTTTTCCTTCTTTGTGCATCTATCTGTGCTGGAGCTTATGGTTCATGGTATTATAACTCAGGAGAGATACTAAGAGAAGAGCCAACAGAAGCAAAGAATATCTTCTAAAAGCTGCACACACTGTGACAGTGGCTGAACTCACTGGATTCAATATTTCCAAAAGTGACAGAAATGTAAAAACTGAATTGCTTTTCCAGTTCCCTTGGCTTGTACTTTTCTAGTTTTACTTATTACCACTGCACTAGTATTATCTGCTTAATAAACAGTGGTACTTCTATTACATTAATGTATACATGCCTGCCTGTTCACACTCTGTACTCATTTCAACAAGAAGTCAATGACAAATCAAACAAATCAAATGAATGTGTCCCATTCCTGGAATTGTTCAAGGCCAGGCTGGACAGGGCTTGGAGCAACCTGGTCTAGTGGAAGGCGCCCCTGTCCATGGCAAGGGGTGGAACTGGATGATCTTTGGGATCCCTTCCAACCCAGACCATTCCGTGATTCTGTGAATGATACAGTAAGCCCCAGTAGGATTAATTTTCTATGTCTATTGCAAATCCAGGTGAGGTTATGAGCGTAGTTACTGCGCTGGACGCACTGTGGTCCAGCCAAGGCCGCTGTTTTAATTAACGGCGGTAATTAATGGCCGTCGCTCTGGTCACGCCAGTGCGGACAGCGCGGGCACAGCGCCCTCTGCCGGCGGCCACTCCCGCAGCACCAAGCACGGACAGTCGCGACAGTCGCGACACAGCCTCCCACGTGCGATGGAAACGGACAATCCCCACGGGATTCCCTTCCTTCGTGCCGGATTCCCCTCTGGGGTATATCTAAAGCAGTCCGGTCTGCACTGCCCCACGGGCACCGCGGTGCTGCCAGCACTGCTTTGAGCCTGTGGGAGCACTCCCTGGTGACTCGGGGATCATCCAGTGATAATTCAACCCCAGTAAGCAATAATTCCTTATTCTATGAAAAGGTATCATTATTTTTGCAACTAGATGCTGAAATCATTTGCAAAATTAATTCACTGTCTCACAGTCAGACCAGGGAACAGGCCCTGCCGTGACCTCCCTTCCCTCACGTGTTTCTGTCGGAGCAGTTTGACTCAGCACAAACCTGTTCGTAGCACTCTGACAGAAGGAGCGCACAGGGAAGCTCAGGAAAAGGAAGTCAAAGGCTAGACTTCTGAAACAGAACCTGCCAAAGTAGGGGGCAGGAGGAACTTGCCTGTGAGTGAGCTACAAACTTATTAAGTGATGTCAAAATAACACTAAGTGTTCAAACATCACACCTGGGGAACAAGAAGACACCAGACAAGATTGTCCAGTCCAGCTGGGCAGCAAGGGACTGTGCAGTGGAGCTGGGTGTTTAGAAAAGGTTAAACTCTTAGAGTCCACAGTGGTTTGTTCACTGTAAAGCTCAAATGTTATCCTTGTTTGGGAGGAAATTACCTTGAACAACAAAGCCTAGTAATTTGTTTTCCAAGCATATTGTACGTAATCACAAATAATTTTAAGATCTATCAACAACCATTCTGTGTAAAAACATTCCTTTGTAGCAAAAGACACAAGTACTCATTATTCAGCAGATGGTACTTAATGTCTTACTTATTTCAGGTTAAGCCGCTAGCAGAGGGCATAGTTTTCCTCATAAAAAGCCATAACATGGTTTCCAGGCAAGCACAAAAGCAAAGTCTTTACTCCAAAAGGTTTATTAGGCAGAGCTTTTTATCTAATTCTCTAAGAATAAGACAAAATTTAAATTCCAATCTGAACCAAGAGAAGTTTAAAAGAAATTTTGGAACAATTATTCCTTGGGTTTGCCATATTTTTTTCCAATTCCAGGAATACTCAGTGAGTAGTGGAAAACCAAACAAGAAAGGTTCACAAATTGCTTTGTGGAAAGAAACACTAAAGTGTTACCTATTGACCTGTACAACTCAGCACCAGTGTGGCTTCTTCCAAACACTTCAGCCAGAAGAGTTAAATCATTAAACTCTACACACGAGTGCAAAGTGTGAGGTGTCAGCTGTGCTCAGTACTGCCCTGTTTAAATAAGGAGGAATTTCAAAGTAATTCACAGTCATTGAACAGAAATGGATTACTAGATGAAGAGGAAGAAAAAGCTTTAAAAGCTTTTAACTATTTTAGTTAGAAACCTAGAGAGTACAAATTAATGTATCGGTATCAGCTTTTGACTTGCTAGGAAAGTATTTTCAAAAACCTTCACAAGGTTATCACAACTAAAGCCCCAAACCAAGAACAATCACAGGAATGTTCCAGAGCCCCCCAAGAGCTGGGATGAACAGCCCATTTTGTAAAGTACCTGCAGCACATCCTCCTTTGAAGGTCTGATGTAGGAGCCAGATGAAAGTCACCATTCCCATCCAGAAAAAAAGGCAAAAATGTCTGCAGAGGCAAGAAAACCAGAAATAATTCAGTGGTTTCTCTCACCTTGGTGTGTCCAATTACTTGGGTATATTGCTGGTAGTCATCCCTCTCCACACTATGTTAAATTTACGGGCGTATTTTGTGTGAATAAATTCAAATCAAAGATCTGATTACAATCTACTGAATCTAACAATCCCTCCTCTGAGCTGGCACTGACAAATAAAGAATAGTTTGTGTTAAAATAAGCATAAGCCCTGAACTATACAATAAAAGTTTAGGTGGGTCATCAGTACAGTCAGCATATGCTGACAGAAATTTTCTGTGCTTTCTTCTTGCAAGTATTCTGTGAACCTCCAGGAGGGTTGTCTGGAATACCATCCCACTTAAACTGTGGGAAGTCTCGAGATGGGAAGGAAGCATCATGATAAAATCTCGCTATAGTTCATGGTGGACTTCAGTGATGGAATTTCTACACCAAAATAAACAAAGGAAAAAAAAAATGGCCTCCCAATAAACTTCCCCAACTGCTCAGAGATTAGGAAACCCAACCTGTCTTTCAACTTCACAGAAACTGAACGTGCCATGAATAGCTTGATCAGGTCTGAATCACAGGTTGTACAGAACTTGTGACTAAAATAGCTCTATAAACTTGTGTTACAGCTGGCACGAAGAGCCTGCCTCTCTCCCTACCTTTATCTGAAATCAAATTGTTTATCACATTCTTTCCTCATACGTCAGCTCCTTGTGATGAAAGCCAGGCAGTGATTAATACATTTTATTAGGTTGGTTCCAGTGACCTGAAGTGAATTTGCCCTGCCTCCTTAGGCACCCTCCCACACCCACTGCATGGCACTCCAGCCACGCCAGGAATGCACAATAGAAAACAAATTATCTCGGGCGATACCTCATAAATCTATAGCAATAAAATCAACTGCACAACGGCTCCCAGCAGAAAGCATCTTCAGGAGGTTCTTCTTCCCTCGCTCCAAGGGAAAAGAAGCAAACCAGCAGCTTTAAAACCCCAGAGAAGTCGCTGTTCCCTTGTCACTCCCACTCTTCTTCGTGCTTCCTACAGCTCATTAAGCAGAGCTGTAGAAGACAGACATGGAAAGCAGTCCAAACTCTTCAATTTTATAATTACAAAATGATAGAATAAGAGGTCTTACTCTAGTGCTGCTTACGTAGCTGTAATGTCTTCTGTTGCACCAGGATCCCAGATTTTATCTAAATTTACAGGCTGAATTCGCTATGTATCCTTTTGCAGTGTAAAACCAAAACATACTGGATAAAGGCTTGAATCAGCCTAGACACTGTCTGACAGCAAACTATACTTAACTATTAACAATATCCTCTGTGCTAATTACAGCTTGTCTTGGCTCAAGTGATAGCTGCAATTCTTTTGCCTTTGGCGTGATGGGATTAAGATCAGCTGTACAAAAAAACAGTACCGACTTAAAAGTGATTCAGCACTGGATGTTTTTATTTAATTACTGATTACTAGCTGAGACTTGAGGACTGACTAGACACTCATGCCCTCATGCCTTGCCTCAACTACAAGGAGTTGTTTGAACTCCTTTCACAGCCGTCCACACAACATCTACACGAGGATAACTCACATGGAGTTCTATCAGGTTCGTAGATTAGGGAGAGAACTGTAACTCAAAGGTTAGTTGACATAACTAGATTAATCTACATGCTTTCTTCTTGCCAAAGCACAAGTGAAAATTCATTCTAATTCAGACAGTAAGGTGTTCATGGTCTCCCCACTCATTGTTTTGTCAGTAGCTCTCAGGGTGGCTAAACCAACCTCTGTATGAAAATAACTATCAATCTCAGAATTAAACCAATGAAGGTTGCCTAGGACAACCCCTCTGACATGTTACCACATCCTGCCACTTTAATTGTAGATAAAATGAAAAGAAACTCCTTGCACACCTTTACGCCCAGGACAGGCATACAGCCGCATCCTAAGAGGAAGAGTTCAAACCCTCTGCCCCATCGAGACTTATGTAACTAACACTGGCGCACTTTTTGTGTTAAACCCATAGGATCACAGAATCATTAGGGTTGGAAGGCTCTCCGGAGATCATCCCGTCCATCCCCAAGCCCAGATGTCTGAGGGGTTTGGTACCTTCAGGGCAACCTGCCCAGGGGCTCCCGGCCCCGAGGCTGTGGAGCTCCCCAGGGCTGTGGGAGGGCTGGCAGGTTCGGGATGGCGGCTCCTCAGGGCTGTGTGAGGGGTGTGGGATGGCAACTCCTCAGGGCTGTGTGAGGGGTGTGGGATGGCAGCTCCTCAGGGCTGTGTGAGGGGCACAGGGTGAGCGGATGGCGGCTCCTCAGGACTGGGAGGTGCGGGATGGCGGCTCCCGAGGGCTGAGGGAGGGAGGGCGCAGGGGGCGAGAGGCCCCTGAGGAGAAGGCGCGGAGCCGACCCGCGCTCCAGCCCCGTGCCCGCACAGCCGCGGCCGCCGCGGGCAAACCTTGCCGGGACACATCCCGCACGTGTTGCCGGCAGAGAACGCCGACACCCCCCATCCCTCCATCCATCCATCCCTCTCTCCTACTGCCCCCCGCCGCCTCCATCTTGCCGGCGGCGGCAGGTGCGCGGCCCCGCCCCGCGCGCTCCCGCGGAGGCGGCGCAGGCGCGGCCCCGCCCCGCTCCCCGGCAGGTGCCGGCGCCGCGCCCCGCCCCGGCCCGGCCGCGCTGAGGGCGGAGGCGGCGGAGCGGCCGCGGCTCCGGCTCCCGCTCACCGGGGGGGGTCTCTCGGCTGGGCCGCGCCGTTGCCCGGCCCGTCCCGCGGCGCTGCGGCGGAGCTACGAGCGACAGGAGCGGGGCCACCGACCGCGCGCGGCATGAACCGGGCGCAGCGCGGCGCCGCGGGCAGCCGCGGCCTGGGCACCATGGAGGTGAAGAGCAAGGTGGGAGCCGCCGCCGCCTGAGGGCCGCGGGGGATGGGATGGGATGGGCTGGCCTTGCGGGGCCGTGGGGCCGCGGTGCGGCTGCGGGGACGGGACGGGGACAGGGACAGGATAGCTGCTGACTCACCTGCCCGAGGCCGCCGGGCACGGCCGGGGCGCTCACGGGCCCCCGCCCCGCCTGCCCTCGGCCCGGGGCTCCAGGGCCGGGGAAGGCGCCGGTGTCGCTCACGGGGGTGCGCTGTCCGCGGGGGGAGAATAGAAGTGGTTTAATAAGAAGGTGCAGGTCAGGGGAGCTGGCCCCTGAGTTCCTGCACAGGCAGAAAAACATGCAGAGAAATAGGTGGCTGGGGAAATTTTGGGATAAGTGGGCCAAAAGAGGTGTTTAGAGTCGTAATTCCTAAGCTCCAAAAGCTGCTCTCCGTCCGAATCACAATGAGTACATTTGTTTAATATTTGTTTAACTTGGTGACTGTTTCTGTGGTTCCCTTTTTTACTTAGTGATTATGCGTTTCTGGACCTTTGTTTTTTGTGTGTGGCTATGGGGTAGAGCATGTTCTTCCAGCTTCCATGGGAGGTAGAGGTAAGCCCTGGTGAACTTGTCCTAAAGTGGAGTTTGCCGCCTTTTAGAGGCAACCAGGGAGTCCTACACGGGCAGTGTTTTAGGAGCGTGTACCTGTGTGTCACAGAATATATCACCGTTTTCTTGTGGTCAGGGCTTTGCACAAGTCTGTAAATTCTCCCACGTGTGCATCCACATCCATTCTATTTTTAATTTTTCATTTGATGGTTGTGCAAAGTTTTTCTGAGAAAGCTTTGTTCTGAAAGAAAACAGATTTTTTGTTTGTTTGTTTGTTTGCTTTATATTTGAAATAATTTCTTGATGTGTCATTCTGCTATTAACAATTGTAGAACTGTTGGAAATGGAGTCAAGCTGTTAGTTAAATAAACTTTGAGTTAGAACCCCTTTTTCGTTTTCTAGGCAAATTGTAACTGCACCCACGTGGTGGGAACATGGATCTCTTGGGGTTTTTTTATCTGATGACCAGCCTGTGGTCTGTTTTTTGTACCCTCCTTTCCTGCTAATCAGGTGTTACAGCAGCAGGGGAGGTGAAGCAGTCAGGGCTTTGTGCTGTGTGGATTTGTAAGGATAACGTTCCAGCCAGTGCTGGAACTTCAGGAAAATGCGTGGTTGGTTTCTACAGCTTGAATGATGTTAACAACATTAAAAAAAAAAAAAAAACAAAAAAGTCACCTTTTCATGTGGACAAAACCAGAAAGCACAAGAATATCTGGTAACTGTGATTTCAAATTCTAGTAAAGCACAGCTGATGCTGTGGTTGGTGAAGCCTTTCATTTTGTTTATGCCTTATGAGGTTGAAAACAATCAGTGTGATGTGCTTATAAACCCAAACCACTTTTTCCTCAGCCTAAAACTCTAGGATTACTGTTTCCCCACTCTGTGTTTTCCTTCATTTAAAATACATCTAGGGAATCACTCATGTGATGTTGTTGGTGTTTGTTCAGAGAAGTGTAGCTCTAATGAATAGGGACTGTCCCTTAAGTGCATGTTTTGGAGCAGGTTTCAAGGCATTCCTAGAACTACTTGTCGCTGTTGCATTATTTAACAGCACCTCCATTTAATATCGCAGAGGAGTCAGCTTCCTTCTATGAAAATGAGCAATTCTTCAGAGAAAGAAGAAAGGCCCGTGTGGGAGGGAGGTGGAGGGAGCCCTTCCCATGGAGTGGCCTGGGCTCTGAAGGCTGATCAGTGATGTGCAGCTCTTTATTTAGATATTCCAAATCAATACTCGTGCCCGGCTGACAGGGCTGGGCCAGCACAGCCCAGCTGGGGCTGCAGTTCCACGAGCACAAAACCTTTTGCTAGTGCAGTTAATTCAGATTGGGTAACTGCTCTGAACTTGCTCTGGGGATTCCCCATAGCACTTAAATTCCATTCAGCCCATTTTCTTGTCACAGAAAATAAATTTTTATACCCCCAAACTGGAGTTCCTGGTGCTGATATGGGAGCCTGAAAATAAACTTGTAGTTCTCTAGACACGAAATTCAGGTTTGCCCCCTCTCCTTCTTATGGCTTGGAATAATGGGCATTTTTTTCATAAGTGGGCACTGGAGCTCGTGTTCTGTCAGTGCTGGAGACTGGCAGCTTTATGCTGTGTAACTGAGGATTTGAATAAAAGCGGCTCCCATAAGTGAGTGTTAAGTGAGAATCTCGGGTGACTTCCTGGTGTGCTGACACGGCTCTCCTGCCTTTTCCCGGGGGAGTCAGCAGGAGAACAGCACGTGTTTAAGAGCTCAGGTGGCAGGGAGACTCCTCTCCTTAAGTTACTTTTCCAGTCTTTCATCTCCTCCAAAGTGTAAAGTGCAGGCCTATTTAATGGGATGAAGTTCAACATCTGATATAAAATCAAAACATTTCAGGGGGTTAAAACAAACCATGCGATTGCACAGTTTTACTTTTGTCTTTCATCTGCTCTATAGTGGTATTGAGCATGTGGCAAACTGTGGAAATAAGAGCTGTATTATGAGTCTCTTGGTATTTACCAACTATGTATAAAATAACATGGAAAAAATAAAAATCAAGTTTGAAAATCTGGCCCTTCACTTGGTGGGATAAGATTTAAATTTATTCCAAATTGAGGGCGAAGTTGTTGGCTTTTGAAATTTTTATTACTGAATTATGTTTAAACTCTGTAGCCTTTGAAAGCCAAGCGTTTACATTGCTGCCATGTATGGACAGTTCCTGTGGTGTCCACGCTGGGAAAGGATTTGAGAGACAGGATAAAGTCTCTCACTGATATCATGATTGTGCTGCTTCTGACACGATGGGAGTTCTTCCTGTGGGCTGGGCCTGGCTTTTCTTGTTGTGGGCAGGTATGAGTCATCCCTTCTGCCTTATTGTTAGTTAATGGTACTGTAATTGGAGTATTTCTAGAGGAGGAATGTTCCCAGATAATTCCTTTATTTGAAAGTATTGGAGGAAGGTGGGATGGTGAAGGTGTAGCTTGTTTTGAGTTAGCATGGTGTTAACATGCTAACAACGGGGTCCTTGTCTCCTTATTTCATTCCTTTGTTTGCATGTGAGAACTCCAGAGCTTTTATTCTCTAAAAGATTGTAATCAAATGTGAGATGAAGATGGGGCTGGAAGGTGGTAAGTGCACCTTCACATCTGCTGTGTGTAACACACACCCGAGTATGTGATACTGAGCCGTTTTGTTCCATGTGTCCTGCTCTTGCTAAGAAGTAATTTAAAGTTTTTATTTTCACTGTAGGGCAGCAGTATAATTCCCACAAAATAATAATAATAAAAAAAAAAAAAGGCCACCAACTGAGGTTTTTAAGTTATTAGCTTATTACCCTTTTAACTCATATACAGGCTGTTCTGGTTTTTGTAACCTGGCTGCTGCTATCTCTGAATTCCTTTTAGCATCTCTGGTGTGTTGTGTGCGCCTGATATGGAGGTTTTGGAGTAAATTTTATCCAGTACTCTGTTTGCTTTGCCCTTTCTGGGCAGAACAGTAAGATTTTATTAGTTATCTGTGCTGAAATTAAATTTGTTTAGTCTACAACAAATGCTTATTTTTTTATTGGCACCCAGTCTTATACCTGTCCCCACTGCAGCACTGGAAGCCTCGTGTTTTAATGAGTGTTTGCTTTATAGATGGTTTAGGAGACTGAGCTTGAGTGGACTTGTGGGCTGGGTATTTGTTGAATGATTATATTGACTAAATGCAGATCCTACCCCTGAAAGTAATTAGTAATAAGTCAGTGATTAAGCTTTTGTTCGTATTTTGAGTCCTTTCATACACCGTGGATAGAACCACGATTTAAAAGATCATGCAATCAAAATTTGAGTCTTGTTAATAGCAGTGAATCTTCTGAATGCTTTCAGGGGTAGTGGCTGATTGCCTCTGTTCTCTCTCTCTGAAGAGCAGAACTGACTTTAGCTCTGCTCACTAAAGCTTTGCTGCACGTGGTTTGTTCTTGGTAGTCTTCACGTCAGAGGCATTTTCATTTCTTGGCCAAACAACCGGGAGTCTGAAGGCTGTTCATTCTTGTGGAGGTGAACCATGGCTGTGTCACAATCCATACACTCTGTTCTCAAGTGCACTCGTAGTTCTTTGAGGAAAAATTCCAGGTATTCACATAGCACAGGAGGTTAATCACCATCCTGCTTGAGCCACCACATCGGTGCTGGCTATGAATCCTGGCCCTCACTGAGAGCGTGGCAGTTTCAGCAGCATGTGAGAATCTGCATTATCTTTGTCACCTTAATGCTGATGAGCTCCCCTTAAATGGAACGATGAAACAAATTTTGCCTGCTCAGAAGTACATGTTTTATCAAGTCCAAAAATAGTTACAACTTTTTGGGGAAAAAACCCCAAACAGTTGTTTTAACTGATTTTTTTAATGCCATTTCAAAATTAGTGGTTGTAGTTTCTAGTGCACTTTTAATTCCATAACTTTTCAGGTTTAGCATTCAAATAGTTCTATTGCTTGAGGGTGTTAGATTTCCGTGTTAATGATGTAAGACATATTTTGTTGTAGTTTGGAGCAGAATTTCGACGGTTTTCTCTGGAGAGGTCCAAGCCTGGAAAGTTTGAGGAATTCTATGGATTGTTGCAGCATGTGCACAAGATACCAAATGTTGATGTGCTGGTGGGATACACGGACATTCATGGAGACCTGCTGCCTATCAATAACGATGACAATTATCATAAAGCAGTTTCCACAGCCAATCCTCTACTCAGGATTTTCATTCAGAGAAAAGGTAAGTGCAGCTGAAATACGTGAATCATCTGTTTATCCGGTTGTCCCACAGGTCAGCAAACAGCGAAGTATGGAGGAAAAAACCCTTTAGCCCTATTTCATCATGTTGAATTCCATAGCAATTGTGCATCATGAAAGGTATTCACAACTTGTCTCTCTTGCAAGTACTTCCTCAGGCAACCTATTTATACTTTGTGCTTTTTTGCTGGTTCAGGTTAAGTCAAATTAAATCTCTGGCAAATGCTTCTTTCTGGTTTTATGCAAGCAAATGAAAATAAACTTTAAACCTCTAGGGCTTTCTGTTCTATGTGTAGGATACTTTTCACTTAAAATTCCAATCTTGATCAGATGAGAAGAAAGACCATTACAGGATGGAAAGGAATACTGAAAGTCTTATTACATGAAGTATTAAACTTAATATGCAAGTATAAATTCAAGACTCACGTTGTAATATGCTACTCTGATCACACTTGCATAATAAAACATTTTGAAGCTTTGATTTGACAGGCTTATTTCAGTGAGCAAACCTCAGATGTGTGTGCTGCTGGGCTGTTGGTCTGCCTCGAGAAGCAGCATGTCTGCTCTGGTTGTGTGTTCCTAATGTCTGCATTTGTTCATGGAGGGAAGTTGTATTTG
The DNA here is from genome assembly GCA_038380795.1 of Pyrocephalus nanus. NCBI lineage: Eukaryota > Metazoa > Chordata > Aves > Passeriformes > Tyrannidae > Pyrocephalus > Pyrocephalus nanus. The sequence goes on from CM076277.1 coordinate 5,667,630, forward strand.
TTCTTGGGATGCTCACTGTCTCTGGTGCTAAGACAGGCATCTTTTCCTTGGAAAATCCCCAGGCAACAGAACCTTTTATCAATGTTCCCACTCCAAAAAATTAACAACTCCACAATATCCTGACATAAACCCAATATTCACAAGCAGTGTGGCTGCTTGGCAGCTGCTCTGCCCTGGCAAACTGGTTGGTTGGTTTGTGTCGATGGTATAATCTGCTGAGGGCTGTGTTTTCAGTCCTGAAATGCCAAAGGCATGAACCATTTGCTTTAATAGAACCTGGAGGTGGACAAGGTCTATGATTCCATTTAATCCCCTACAGTAGCCATATGACGAGCACGGATAAGCCACTTTGTCAGGCTGGGATTATTGAGTTTATATTTTAACACCATATGTTTTTAGACTGTCGCCACTGTTACCTGTCTAATGTTGCCTGTTCCTACTGTTACATTTTTAACACCTTGTATCATCATTGTACCCTCATTTAAAGCCTAATGGATTAGTTGTTCCTACTCTGGTACAAGGAGTTGATAAAAGAATTGATACAATGCACAGAAGTAGAAATAAGATTAACCCACTTTAGTTTGTCAGAACAAGAATTGAGTGGCAGGAAGAGCTGTGTGTGTGGAAAGTATCAGGTGTCATTGCCTTCCCTTGGACACGAGAGCCTTCTGGCCATGGAGTTTTAGGGAACAGGGAACCCAGGCTGGAATGTTAGTCCAGCACTTCCAGCGCTGTGCTTTGTTGTGAGTTAATTGTGACCATACTGATCATGTCTGTTGATTAAATCGAGGCTTTGACTTCATTGGCATCTTTGCCATATAAAGCAAATATTTGTTTGATAGAAAATAAAGAAATAACTTGATTCTGTATTTTATTTGTGATGATTTGCCTGTAATGTAACCAAAGGTGAACTGCTGGACTTAGAAATGGGTTATATTTTGTGTAGTGTGATTGAGGTGTGGCTGATTCATAGGATTGCAGAGAACTTTATTGGCTGTACCTCTGAAAGGGAAAATAAATGAACAAATACCTGCTATTGGTGGAGCTGCTTTGATCTGTGCTGGTTAGGAACTATAATAAGTGACACAAGTTACTTTTCCCCCTGCAAGGCTATTTGTGGCTTTCATGCATTCTCTTAAATCAGCTGAAAAATTTCTGTGGGTTTTGTAGTGGAACTTCACCTTCTTTTGTGTTTCCATCTGTAGTAGTTGGGAATTTAAGATGTTTGACAAAAAGCCACTGGGAGGAAGAGAGGAAGTTTCTGCTGTCTTAAAATATAGAAAATTTTTATTACACTGTCTCACCTGTTTAGAAACTACATGTAATGGGGCAAAGCTAACATAAGGTATGAGCAGACTGCAATAAAATCTAATGTAAATAGTATTAACTTCTTAATACATTGCATTCAAGGTACACCTTGAGGGGCTGAAATGGAAGCAACAAGATGTTTGTGCAGTTATTAATAAGGACAGTTGTGATAATGTTGTTAAGCCACAGTATCCCTCTTTCATCTACAGTTGTGACTCCTAATTTCTGAAAGCTGTCAGTTTATCCTAAGCATTGATGTGTCTTGGTTAATGTGGTAAGAAACTTAGAAATCCTGTACAAAATCACATCATTCCCCCTACACTCCTCTGACTGTACTGCACTAAATTCCTTTAAAATACTTCAAACTGTTCCAGTGCTAAATCCAAACTGGGGCTTGATGTTGCACAAGTGGAGATTGGCTGTCAGCTTGTGGAAAGCAGTTCCGGGCTGGAATTTCGTTCTGCAGTTTAACAGATTAACAGGTACTGTTGACATCTGGTATTTAAAGGTTAAACTGATGTATTGTGATTAAATCCAGATGTATGGGAGTCACTCTGTCTGTGAGAAAAGCCCTACTGGAGAGCCAAAGGGGGAACACAGACTGCACAGGCTGAAGGACAGTTTGATGTGGGGAACTTTGCATTGTAAATACAAGAATAATGGAGATAACAGAAGATGTATTTCATTATAATATCCTTAAAAGTAACTTGGAGGATATTAAATTAAATATACAGCTCTTGCAAGTCCTGCATGTATGTGGCTGTAGATTCTTTGGTTAATCCATTTGTGCCTCTTTTCACCAAGAAGCTTTATTTTGGGGAGATGTAAGAGGAGTTGGCTTTTTAAACAGCTCTTTATGGACTATCCTAGTTATTCTGAGACCTCTTCCTAAAAACACAGGTTAGTTTCCTAAAACCAGGTTTTATGTATCTTGTGACTAGGATAAGATTTGTATTTAAAAAATGCTAAATTGCATCTGTATTCAAATGTACTAACTGTTAGGGGGCTTTGAAAGTTGAATTCTTGAGGGGTAACTCTACATTGCTTTGCAAATAGATCAGGAAAATATTTTAAAAATCTATCTTCAGCAATGTCAAATTGAAAACAGATTTGGCACTTGTGGGCTTTTGTTTTCAGCTTCATGGAGTGAGTCTGTACAGATTGGTGCCACCTTGAGCTTGAAGCTGCTGGGGAAAATCATCCCTGCACTGTGTGGACGTTCTCCTTAACGCTATCAGGAGTTTACACCTTGTCCTTTGGCTTTAGGCCAAAATATTTTCTGCCACAGCTTTAAACTGATTAGTGAGGTGCCAGAACAAAGATGCCTTTGTACTTGAGAGTATTGCTTTAGAAAATTTGCTTAGCAGTGGAAGGGAGGTTAACCAGAGTGTGCTGTTTGGCTGAGATTTGGACAGATGAATTTTTATCAGCCTTTTGCTATTCTTCCCCCCACAAATTCTGTAACTTTAACTGCATAACTGAAAGTTCATGCTAGTTTCAAATTATTACACAGCTAAGAGCAGTTATAATGCAAAAAACTTACCCTCTGGTGCTTCAGAGTTTCTGAAACGTTTTGACATCTGGCTTACAATTTTAGGATGCTTTTATTTCAGCAATGTGTCCTGTAAGTTAAAGTTTCTAAAAACAAAAGCAAAAAAAAAAAAAAAAACAAAACAAAACAAAAGCAAAAAAAAAACCCACCTCTGTTAAGATTTCTGATTGTAGACTTGTCTTATGAAAGAGACTTAAATTTCCTATATCTTCTAAGAAATGTTTTTCTGATCTTAGTTTTTGGCTTGAAAGTACTTTTAAATCTGTTATTTCACATATTTACATAATATTTCTTTCAAAGCCAATCCTTTTGCTACTGATCTTTGTGTTCCTTTAATTATGGAAAATCTGGAGTTGGACAGAATTTTAAGCCGTACTTGCTGATAGCTGTGGAAGCCAGGCTGGGTGGTGGCTTTTGTGAAGGAAGTTGGGAACAATTTCTAGATCTAACTTGGGTAAAGAGCACAGAGTGTCTTTAATCACTTGCAGGACACGATTTGGATGCAATAAATGTGTGTGTTTGTATATCCAGTCCATGCCAGGCTGGGGTGTGAGTGACCTGCCATGAAGGTGAGAAGCCCTTACAGCCACTGGTAAGCTGGGAATGTTGATGTGATACACATTTGATAGGACAGAGTGGGGTAAATACCAGATCCCATCTGATTCCCTGGATTTGCGCACTTCAAATTTAAGGAGAAACCCCCATAAATTCAATACCTGTGCAGTGCACATGGGAGAGTCCATAACCTAAAAAATAATCTTATTACTCATTAATGTTCTTAAATCTAATATTCAAGTCACCACTGTCTGCTGTTCGTCTAAAACCATCTATACTTTCACTTTCTTGCTGTTGTGTTACTTTGTATTTAGCAGCAAAAGATATTCAAAGCAAAACCAGTCTGGGATCTGATTTCACAATCATCCTTTCCAAGTTGTTTTGTAAACAATTGTAATTCTAAATAAAATAAATAAATAAAGACTTGCAACTCATTGAATTGCAAAAATCCTTCCAATGAAACACCAGATGCCTAACTTGAAGCTGGTTGGATGGGTTGTCAGGAGAGATAAGGGCAAAACTTCTCACACTTTCTTCTTTGATCATAAATTTTAAGCACACAACAAAAGAATTGCTCCGTGTTGTCTGAAAAGGCAGCACAGTGGAGTTCAGCAGCAGAGTACAGGGATTTAAACAGCTGATCCTCAGTCAGTCAGATATCCCAGGGGGCATTTTACAGAGAAAATGGTAAGTTTGCACTTTTGAAGGTGGTGTTTTATTCTTCAGACCTAGTCCACCTGTTGTATGCTTTGGTTTGGGAAGTTGGATTGGTTTTTAATGAGCCATCTCTTAAGTCAGTTATACTGAACACTCTTAGGCATCTGAAGAATAGGTTTTAGGCTATTTCTAAAGCTTCCTTGCTTGATTTTGAGATTTAATATTATTTTAATTTAACCTTAAATTACAAAGTAACTGAGGTTGTCATAGAAGCCCATCCAGAGTATGGTAGGGCTGTGTTAAATCAGATACCTTCAGAAATGATTCCTGTTTGTCAGTTAAATTGTTTAACAACTTCATCTGTGAACATCAGTGCAAAAGATGCTCTGTCTTTAACAAACAGCTAAATAAGAGCTTTGCCTCCCTTACTGTGTGATTAGTTTATTTTAAATAAAAAAAAAAAAAAAAGGAGAAAATTAGGCCATTAGGACACATTTTTCCAAACCATGCTGGTGAGCTATTGTGTACACACAAGGTAGGTTTATAATAAGTCCCTTTGGGGTTTTTTTGTGGGCTAATGTAAATTTGTTTCTTTTTCTCTTGTCCTTTATCTTTTAGAATACCAAGTCCAAGGCTGCCTGAGCAGAGCAGTCAAAGGGCTGTTCTTGTTTTCAGGGAGGAGTTAGTGTTCCATGCTGGAGTAGTGGTAAACTGTTGCTCCAGAAATACCCTCTGTTCTATTTTGCCTAAAGCATCTGAGGAGTCCAAATATAACTGGTGTGTGTCTGTGTATCTCAGCCTCCAAAAGAAGTGTCTTTGACTTACCCCACTCTCCCTGTGTGCTGATTCCTCAGCAGTTGACAGCTCCCCTGAAATGCCACACTAGGGCAGCCTGCCATGGTTATTCCAATTCACAGATTGAAATGTATAGCCATTCTTATATTTTCTTAGCTCTGCCAATGGCATCTGAATGTGATAATACAAAGAATCCCAACTTCTCTGAGTCCCAGAGTTAGTGCAAACCAGTTCTGCTTACTTATTTTTCTTATCCACTTCAGAAAAAAAAAAAAATCTATGCAGTGTTGCAAAAGTACAAGTATAAATCCAAGGAAACTCAGATCTGATTGTATTTAGGTTCATTCTTTTTGGAGAATTATAGTATATTAAAAGGAGAAATGGAACCTTAGGTAAGTAGGCATTTCAGAAACCAGACTTGGTCTACAGAATGTGTGTTCTCTTTCCTCAGTAGTTGTATGACTAACATGTTTTCTTTTTTGAAGTTCTAAGCCATTTGCATATTTTGTATCCAATTGTGGCAGTTACAGCACTGCCTGCATGAACAGTTTGGCCTCAAGTATTTGTGTGCAAGGTCTCTTTGTTTCTCTCCACAGCCATTTTACCTACATGGCGTGGGGGGCAGGGAAGAGTGCAGAGTGGAATAAGCTTTCTGGAGTTTGAATCCAGGTCACTTGGCTGGTTCCCAGCAACTAGGCAATAATAGGCACGCTGGCTGCTTTCCCTTTTTCATTCTTCCTTTTCCAATGATCTGAAACCTGAGCAGAGAAAACTAGCAAGTGGAATTACTCTGAATAAAATTAAAATGTTTCTAGGAATGTGCTCACTCTTTCCAATCTGCCCTTTCTCTCAAGCAGCTGTGGTTCTTTGTGTCTGCCACTGCTAACTGGCTGTAATTTTTTTGTGTACCCTCTTTCCTTTGGCAGAAGAAACCCAAAAGTATTACAAACTTTGAATCTCATAACATTAAAGCTTTTGTTTTGTGAGTGAAGAGAAATGTTTCTACTGCAGTAAAGCAGAGACCTTCTAGATTAAGTATTTTACTCTGCCTGCCCATACCATGGTAGCAGAGTGTTCTGGGCCCCAGCTGAAGGATCTACCCCCCTTGTGCTCCATCTAACACCTTGTGTTCCATCTGTAACCCCCTTGTGCTCTCTTGCAGAAGATGCAGACTACAGTGCCTTTGGGACGGACACCATGACCAGGAAGAGGAACGTCTTGTCCAACGTGCTCCGGCCAGATAACCACAAGAAGAAGCCCCACATTGTCATTAGCATGCCCCAGGACTTCAGGCCAGTGTCCTCTATCATAGATGTGGACATTCTCCCCGAGACCCACCGCAGGGTGCGGCTCTACAAGTACGGGACCGACAAACCCCTGGGGTTCTACATCCGAGACGGCTCGAGCGTCAGGGTGACACCGCACGGCTTAGAGAAAGTGCCAGGGATTTTCATATCCAGGCTTGTCCCTGGAGGGCTGGCTCAGAGCACAGGCTTGCTCGCTGTCAATGATGAGGTGCTGGAGGTGAATGGAATAGAGGTGTCGGGCAAAAGCCTCGATCAAGTTACAGACATGATGATTGCGAACAGCCGCAACCTGATCATCACGGTCAGACCCGCCAACCAGAGGAACAATGTCGTGAGGAACAGTCGGACTTCGGGCAGCTCCGGCCAGTCCACTGAGTCCAGCCTTCCAAGCAGCACGCCAAATATTCTGGGAAACCTCTTGCAAGGAGAAGAGGAGAGTGATGAAGAGGACATTGTTATTGAAGATAGTGGGGAGCCACAGCAGATCCCAAAAGCTGCACCTACCAGCGAAAGCATAGAATCGTTGTCACAAATTGAACTGCTTCACGAGTCCACACAAAATGGATTCCTTCCTTCCAGTGAGATGAACTCCAATCACTCAGCAGGCAGCATTAGCATGGAATATGACGTACCAGATCCAGGGCGTAAGTCGTTGGAAGAAGATGGAACTATAATAACACTATGAAATTCCATTGGTGTACTTTGTATTAAGTAAGGATGCCATACATGTTTTAATTGGGCTTAATATGTAATACATTTGATACCTCTCCATCTACCAAGCACTGCAGTTAGATTAAAAGGAGGGAAAAAAGTAAATACAAGAAATTCAAAATTATGTAAGTTAACTAACTTCGTTAATTCTGCACTTCTATGTAAATAATTCACAAAGCTGGAAGATAATTGATAAATGGCTGAAATTGGAGGAGGAAAATTTAAATTGAAAATGAAGGATAGCTAAGAGATGGCTGTGAGCTTTCTTTTAAAGGTACTTGATTTTTTAATTATTATTATTTTTTAATGTCAAATACTACTGGTTCTATAGACGTAAACTTAATTATGTGTGAGGTTGACTATCTAATTGTCCTGTGGTTTCATGTTCACCTGAAGTGCTGCTTACGTGTGACGGAGCTGCTGTAGCCACCTCACTCCTGCCCTGGGCTGCAGAGCTGCTCTGTGCAGGAGGAAGCTGGAAGATAAGCTGGAGGTGGGTGGGAAGAGCTGGAGGTGGCTGGGCTGTTCCCTGGCTGACAGGGAGCACAGGGGTTTGGAGCTGGGGCTTGGAGGGTGACTGTTCCTTTGTAAGTGAATGTGCAACCACAGGCTCGTTAGTCATGCACCTTTCCTGGTTCTAATGGCCAGGTAAGCTTACTTTTAATGACTGATTTTGAAATTCAAATGTGAAAGTCTTAACACTAGTGCATCAAGGACCTGTTCTCATTTTAGTTGGCAATATTTTAAAGACACTGTTGGATTTAGTTGCTAATCCCCGTAAATTACAAAAAAAATCAAATGTAAACGTAATGCTATGGAAATAGCATAACATAATCTCTGTTAAAATTGCAGTCCTAGTGGAAGCTGTAAGGGTTTCTACTGGCAAAGGTTTGTTCTAGTGAGTCTGGATAATGTAAAAAGTGACTTTCTTCAAACCTGAACAAGTTAAAACATCTTAAGCGAAATCCCTGGATTAAAAAAAGTCTTAAATCAGAATGAGGCTTTACTACAACTTGTTTGAGTCATGTGATATGAACTTACCCATTATAACGAACTGAACTGTAAATGCAGATCTTTGTGTGCCCCTGGCTGGGTGTTTGGGCTATTCCAGAGCTGCTCTGTGCCACAACTCTGACAAGTCCTGATGCTGCAAGCACATCGGTGTGTGTGCAACCAGCTGCACTCACTGGGATTCTTGCAGGGGAGGATTCTAGCCTTGTTTTTTCCCTTTCCTCTTTTTGTATCTCCTGCTTTACCACTTTGGCACTCAGTTCCCAACCTGACCCTTCTCTGGGAACGGAAGCTGTGTCAGCAAAGTGAGATGGGAGGTAATAGGACTGGGCAGGAGGATGGCTGGAGCTTGTCCCCAGGGGTCCCATAGGCTCTAAGTAGGAAGTACCAGTTCTGTCCTGTGTTCACCAGAACCAGGAGTCAGGTGCTTGGGAGCATGTTCTGCCCTCTGGGAAGACAGGATGAGCGAGAAGGAACACTAACCTCTTTCTTTTTTCCCCTCAGTCTATCTTGAGGAAACATCTACCTCTGGTAACTTTTCTAACAGGAGACTAACTGTAAGTTTAATGTTAAGGCATCTGTAAAGGTCTTCATAGACTATGAGAGGCTAAAGCTGTATTTGTTTAAGGTTTTGTGACGATGCAAACACTGCTGCAGGAGCCCCTGCTGTTTGGTGTTACCAAATGCCCGTTTGAAATGGGTTTCTCATGAGCAGGGGTGTTCTCAAACCTCGGAGATGCCAAGAGAGGCATCTGTAGCCCTTAGGATTTATGAAGAGTAGGCACAGCAGGCAGTGGTGCTCTGCAAATACAGGTGAGGGTGCTCTGGCCTCACACTTACTTATGGTTTCTTCGAGGTGTGTAAGGAACCTGGAACCTTTTCCAAGAGCAAGAACTTTGAAGTGTTTCACTTATTGTGCTAATAATTATTAAAAATGAAGTAACTACACCCACTTAGTGTGAAATGAGGAAAAGAAATACTCATTCTGCAACATGTAGACTTTACCTGTACGTGTTTTCTCTCAGTGCTGCTCTACACTTCCTTTCTTTAAGGAAGATTGTTTACTTTAAAATATCTTTTTTTTTTTTCCTTTATCAAAAGACTTTCCTTCCTGTATGAAATCACCAGTGGAGGGTGAGGCTCATTATTCTGCTAGTTTGCACTTCTGTGCCTTTGGTTTACTTGAATGTATTGTGAATAATCAAAGGAATAAAGGCACTTGGATGGGAAGAGATGAGGTCCACAGGTACAGAGAATGAACTGGCAGTGCACTTAATGCAGGTGTAACGCTTTCATTCCATGGAAATCCCTTCTGGAGCTGATGTGGTCCAGGAGTGTTTTGCAGCTTGGATCCCAGCTTGGGCTGAGTCTGGGAATGCCCAGCTGGCAAGGGAACTGCTCAGCTCCCAGCCCGAGGCTGGTGTGCCAGCCAGGCTGTGCTTGGAGCAGGGGCATGGATAGTTGGAATATGTATGCCAGTATTAAGGACTTGTAGAAATTTAACTGGGGTCCTACTCTAAACTGCATGAGAATTCATCCTTAGGACCTTTCCTGCAAACTGATTAATCTAAACGTGAGATAATATTCTTTTTGACGTATATCATGTTCTGTTTTACAATCACTTGGTAACATGTAGTAAAACTAAGCATTTGGGACTTGATAAAAACAGTAAAGAATAAACCTAAACATTTTTTTTCAAAGTGTGTATTTACAGTTACAATGACAGACTGCACAGCATGTAATTGCTTAATGCTGCAGTTACCACAAAGTTCCTAAAGTTCTTCCATATCTTACTAATGCATACGCTGTTAATTACAAAAGATTTTTAAATTGCTACTTCGGGATGATCAATGGTTGATTATGAGTGGCTAAACTTAATTTTATATATAAATGATACTGGGGTTCACTATAAGGTTTTTTAAAATATGCTGATATTGTTAGCCTTTCATTCACTACCTCCTAAATTTTTAACATCTTTGCTGTTTTCTCCCTGGAAGACAATACTTAAAGGCTTGACTGTTTTATATAGATTTTATCTTTACCTAAAAAAAAAAAAAAAAAAAAGAGGAAAAAATCCGGAGGTGATGGTGAGGATGCTGCGCATGATTGACAATATTACGCTGCTATTGATGTAATCTTTGTGTATTGAGTATCCTGTGTATGTAAATTGTATTTTCAATCCAGATTTTATAAATTAATTTATAAGTATCCAAATTATTTCAGAACGGAATGAAAAACTACAATTCCTTTGACTAGTGTTAAATGTTGTACATGCACAGTGGGGGGACAGGTCATTCCTCCCTTGCAATGGGAGATCTAAGTGCACCTTAATAGGAAGAAGAACAAATTCTTAATAGAATTAAGATGCATTTACTTTGAAGTTCTGCTGTGGTACTGGAGAAGTCAAGCCTAACTGTGAATCATATTTTTTTTTTTTTCCACACCTGAGTTAAATTTAGGACAATGTTCTCACAAGCTGTCTTTAACATGTGTATTTTTTGTGAATATTATGTATTTTCTAATTAAATTTTACTTGCAATGTGATTTTTACATGAATGAACTTGTTTAAAATGTCAAATATCAGTATTTTTCTTACAACTTTAATGTATAATGTACATTGGTATCTCACTGAATGAAGATTGATTTTACAAAATCAAGCTAGATGTAGTTGTATATTAGTCTTATATTTTTACAGACTGAAATAAATGGATATAGAAATAAAATGGTTTTTTTCTCAATTACTTTGTCAGATAAATAAAAATGGGGAAGAATGTATCCTCTTTTTCTCAGGTTTCACGTTTTCCACCTGGGCAGCTCAGCGGGCTGTGTTTTCCTGTCAGTCCTCACCCTGTGCTTCCTGTGCCTTCCCCGGAGCAGAGCTCTGCACGTGGGAGGTCACAGGGGTTCCAGACACTTGTCCTTGGTCCTCTTCACTAATCTGTGCTGTGCTTGTTCCTGCAGTAGCTGCAAATGGTGACCCTGCACCGAGTGCCTGCCTGAGCACTGCTCCTCCAGAGTTTGTGTCCTGAGGCCTGGGAGGCGGCTCCTCACCCTCCCTCACCTGTGCCGGGTGCTCCTGGGGATGTGGGGTTGTCACTGCTGCTGTAAGTAATGGGTGAACTGTCTGTTTTAACTCACCCATTTTGCTTGCAAATGTTTTCTCCCCTCTCTTTTGCCTTGCAGCCCCTGTAAACGTTTACCCAGTGACCAGAGACTCGAGCTGTGTTCAGCTTTTTGTGTGTGGCTTCTGTTTCTGCTGCTTTGGGGCCGAGCACAGGACTCCTGTTCTGCACCTTCCCTCCGTGTCTGCAGGGCTGTTTCACTTGTGTGGGTCAGTGCTTTTCATCCTTGCTGATGTAGCTGTGGGGAGGGGACACAAGGGCTGAGAACACCATTGCAGTGTCTCAGTGTGCTGCTGAAAGAACCCAAGCTGCTCCCCTGGGCACTTGGGGCTCGGTGTCTTGGGGCTGGAAGAGTTTTCTTCACTTTGCCTGGGCACTCTGAAGGAATGCTGAAATGGTATGGTGCACTCCTGGGGCAGTGTGGGCTCTGCAAATGCCCCCTCTCCCACCTTCCTTGGCTCAGCGCATGGGCTGGGGAGTCACTTCCTGGGGCAGCTCATGCTCTTTGCAGCAGGAGCACAGGCCATTTAGCTGGAACATAAGTACCCACTGAGGTTTTGATGTCTTCCTGCAAGATTCTACATGTGGGAGAGTTTCCCCTACGTATAATCCACTAGGAATCAAGGGGGTGGGTTGCTGCAGGAGCCATGTCCTCAGGACTGCCTTTCTGTGAGGATAAAGTGGGCTTGACAGGCCTGGCTCTGCAGAGGAGGCACAATCCAGGAGCAGGGCTGGGATGCTTCCAGGGACTGAGGCTGAAGTGCCCACTCAGGCAAGGCAGCAGTGGCAGTTCTACAAATCACTAATACCTACAGGTAGCTTTCTTAAACTGAGGAACTAATTTACAGCAAGACCAACTTCCCCTGCTGCTGCCTCCTTGAGGAAGGAATGCACCTCTTAACTGCAATAGTATCCAGCCCTTAAATGCCAGCAATATTTAACTTCTCTCAAGGTGAGGAGCTCTTAACAAGGTGTTAGGGCTTGAGTTACTTTATGAAATTGAAAATTCATGTATGGTTACAGATACAAAGACATCCCTGGATTTTCATAAGTAACCAAGTGAAAATCCTCATCTCCTCAGTACACTAGCAGGAGAAAGATTTAGACTAGTACTAAATACACCTTTGATGTTTTTTATCTTAAAACCAGCAGTGACATTCTCGTTTCAGACTTGCCAGAATTACTTCTGATGAACATGTGTCTTTTGCAACACGAGTATCAGCGCTCAGATACTGGGATGTACCTGCGTGTGGTAGTAGAGGAATAATCAGCTTTAAGGTAGCTTCATAAATGGCTTCCAATGCTAACCTGAGGAAAAATGTGTTGGACAGTTAGAATATTGTTCTTGGATGCTGTAGAAGTATGCAAGAAATGGTATGGCTGGTTCTTGGAGAGGTGAGATGGCAGCCAAGATATAAGAATTCAGACTCCTTGTGCAGCTACGATGGATCACTTGTGTACTTTGCCACTCAAATAGGAGATAAATTTGTCTCTGAGGGCTTTATGTTGTGTGCTTGATTTTAAAAGTGCTTTAGAGCTATGAAGCACAAAGCAATTGAAGAAGTGCTGTGCTATTGAACCAGCAGTTCTTAGAGTTCAGAAGTGTTGCTAATAAGATATCATATCCTGTCCTTCCAATTAACATTCCTTTCCACTTGAACCACTATTTAATTACCTGGTAGTATAAGGAAATACTTTGCATTTCATCAGTGTGAAAGGCTTTTTTAAGGCTCTATGATGTTCTGTTTAAGAAAGTCAATAAGAGCATATTTGTTGCCCCCACATTGGTGCAGTGACTTCTCCACAATATTTTCATGTAAGTACCTGCATCACCCAGTTACTCATAATGGCTTTTTTTGTAATCACATCCTAATAGCTTAAATCCACTAATAACCTTGTTACTGAGCCTGCCCTTTGTACTCTTTCTGTCCTGTGCTGTGAAACTAGAAAAGTAGGTATTTTTTTGCAAACTCATGAACAAATGAGCTAAAACTTAAAGAAAAAAAAAAAAACACACTTGCAAAAGACAATTTAGGTGTTTTTATTAAACACTGAAATGCTATTAACTATCTTTTAAATATGCTTCAGGTGGTTAGTAATCTCTCCATCAATTCCATCTCCATATGTGGTTGTCAATGATTTGCAGTAAGTCAGACTGCTTACATCCAAAGCTTGGGATCTGTGTTTTGGTTTTGTGTTCAGCATTTTCAAGGTTATGACACAACTTAGTCCAGGATACCCACATCATTTTCATGTGGTTAAACCACTGACAGCTTCTGTCTTAACTTGTGGGTTAGGATCTACTTTATTAGTCATGTACACATCTACAGTGGGCCAGACACAAGTCTTGTTAACGTTGTCAACATTTACAAAAATGAATTTTCAAGCTTGATTAAGATGATGTTTGAAAGTGAATTAGTTAATAGGGAATAAGTTTCATTTAAATATTAGTTCATGTCAGCTGGAGTCTATTGATTTATCAAGTACCACTCATACTGGTGTTAAATATGAAATAAAGAAGACATAAACAAGTTTCCTGTACAGTGCTGTTAGAGATTGTGTGTTTTTGTAACTGTGTGCCTGTTAGGTCTGACAAGAAGTACAGAAACAACTTGTGTTCTTTGCTCCTTGCAAGTCATTCTGTTTCCTTCAGGCCTCTTCAGCTGAAATTAAACATGTGCTTTAATACTGATCTCCCGTGGACCTTGCACTTGCATTGGTAGCCTGCTCAAAGCAGCCGTGTAATTTAGGTCTTTTCCTACTTGGGAATTAATCACAGCTTTTGTGGCAGCCTCTTCTTGAGTGACACTTGGGGTGGGCCTGGCCTTGCCAGCTCACCTCAGTCAGGTATTTCAACACCACGAAAGTCAGAATGGAGCTTTTGGCTTCCTTCACACAGCCTTAATTTTGCAGGTTTTAATTTTCAATTAGCAATAACTATTTCCTCAAGCATATGACTTCTAATTTTCATCATGAGGTTTAATTTTGTGTAGCAGTTGTACCAAGAAAAAAAGACTACAATACTGCTGAATACAAAATAAGGTATTTGTGTTGTCTAATAGAAGACTTGGCCAAGTGGAAGCTCTCAAGCCTCTCCTGGGTGATGTTATTCTGCCTGGTGTGAATGTATCCTTAAAGAGCTGGGGCAGAAGTTAGTTCACTGTGGAAATACACCTGGCATTGCATTCCTTGCTCCCTCTCAGACCCTGATTATTGATCCTCAGGAGGGTTTGTTTGGGATTCCAGAGCTGCCAAGGGACCAGATCATACTGAAGCCCTGCTCGTCTGCCACAGTGCTCAGTGTTCCTGCTGGAGTCTACAGGGTTATACAGAGCTCTGTGCTTGTGTACTTTGGCTATTTTTAAACTTTTCTGCCTTCTCACCTTAATGACTTGCTAGGAGAGCACTTTGAATCCCAACAAAGGCAGCCTAATTTTTTTCAGTGAAAGCCAAAGGCTTTTTGGAAAACTTTGTAGAAGAGATTTAGTGCTGGATTTTTTTTTTTTTTCATGTTCCTTCAAAAAGTTTGATGTTCATATTCATGTCTTGTGGGCCTGAACACTTGATGATATAAAATACCTGACCCAAATATTTTTATCAAGGAGTGAGCTTGATATTAAAAAAAAAAAAAATCTATGGGAAAAAGCAGGTAAATTGTTATAAGGTTGAATGGGAACACAATGCTGAGGCAAAATGAAAGGAGTGATGGTGGGGAGTAAAAAAAGCTTCTCTTATTCCAGGTGTGGAGTAAAGAGGGAGGAGATTTGCTGTGGAGAAATAAAGACATCTAAAGAAGTGGTGAGAAAGAGGTACTACTATGGGCACACTATATAGTGTACAAACCAAAGCGTGAAAGGAAAGCTGACCTCAAATCTGGGCTGCAGATTGTTCCCCTCTAAGTCACAAAATGAAGTAATGGGTTTAATTTTTTTTTGTTTCTTTGCTTAAATAAACAGGAGGATCAGCAGTGGAACATTAAACGCCATGTGGAAGTAGTGCTGCTGAGCCTTTGGCTGAAGTTTCATGGTAAGTTATCACTGCTTCTGGAAGATGGAACCCATCCCTTCCCCTTGGGCAGTGAACACGGCTGTGCCATGGGCTGAAGAGCTCAGCTGTGATAAAATGAGGTGGTGAAGGAATTCAAGGGCGGTTTTCAGCCCAGCAGAGTCTCCTGGTTGGGCCCCCTGGATCTCCCCTCGCATGCACAGGGCTGGCCGAGGGACATGGGCGGTGATGGGATGAGCAGGACGCTTCCATCGCCAGCGCCGGCTTATGCAGCTTTAAAGTGTCTGTGCAATCACAGTTTGACTACGAAGCACCTGTCCCGCCCTAGTTTCATCACAGCTGAGGGTGTGCTCAGTGGGATTTATTTCAGATCCCGGTGTGGAGGCCGGACGGGCCCTGCACGGCCCCCGGGGCGGGCGCGGGGCGCCATCTTGGCGCGGGCGGCGCTGTGGCGCGGGGACCGCCAGGTGGCGCCGGGGCGCGCGCGGCCGCCCGCGGGGCCGGGCGGGAGGGACTGAGGGGAGAGGCGTGAGGGGAGAGGCATCAACACAAACACCCACCCGCACCAACACAAACACCCACACAAACACCCACACAAACACACACCAACATAAACACCCACCCGCACCAACACAAACACCCACACAAACACCCACACAAACACACACCAACATAAACACCCACCCGCACCAACACAAACACCCACACAAACACACACCAACATAAACACCCACCCGCACCAACACAAACACCCAGCAACGGGGCACGGGGGACGCGAACGCACCCAGGTGGGGAGGAGAACGGGCAGGGCGGTCACCAATATACACACAACAAGGGAGGCAACGACGGTAGGGGGGAGGGTGTAGAGCATCCTTAAGAGGAGCGGCTGAGGGCACTCGGTGAGTTCAGCCTGGAGAAAGGGGAGAGTGAGGTTGGACCTCACCAGAGTCTGCATCTCCCTCACGAGGGGAAGTGGAGGGACAGCACCCATTCCTGCTCTGTGAGGACAGGACCTGAATGGCCTGAAGTTGTGTCAGGGTGGTTTATGTTAAATACCAGGAAACTATTCTCCAGAAGGTAGTGGGACACTGAACAGGCTCCCCAGGGCAGACGGCATGGCCTCAAGGCTGACAGAGCTCAGGGATTGTTTGTACAATGCTCTCACGGACAGCTTGTGATTGTTGGGGTGTCCAATCCAGGGCCAGGAGCTGGACTCGATGATCCTTGTGAGTTCCTTCCCACTCATGATATTCTGTGATATCTCCAAGGCAGGTGCCAGGCTCTTGGTGCCCACTGACAAGACGAGGAGCAAGGGCCATAAACTAAAACACAACGAGTTCTACCTCAAGCTGAGGAAGAACTTCTTTAGCCATGAGGGTGTCAGAGCACTGGAACTCCCCAGGGCTAGTGTGGAGTCTCCCTCTCTGGAGACATTCCTGTGTCCCCTGCTCTGGGTAACCCTGCCTTGGCGGGAGGGATTGCATTGGTGATGTCCAGAGGGCCCTTCCAGCCCCAACTATTCTGGGATTCTGTAAACAACCAGCACTCTTCCGTGGGCCTGTCTGGTACTTCATGGTGTTATAAAGCCTTCGAAGGAAGCTGTTCTGGTGCTGCCACAGCATTTGGAGACAGTGTCTCTACTCAGCTCATGTGTGTTATGGTAACAGGCACAGCCACCACTGGCACAGGCCGGTGGTGCCCACCACGAGCCTGCAGTCAGAATGGGAGACAGAAGTTCATACTGGTAGAGCAGCTGAGTGGGGGGTACAACATTTGTAGCACACTGATTATTTTCACCATTGTCACCACCTAACTGTGGGGGTGGACCATTCAGAGCAAGAGATCTGCATTGCTATTTAGCTATTTTTGACTTCTATCAGTGTCTCTGTTGGTCTCTGGCTTTGTCACAGGCATGTCTTGCTCATGGAAAGGAGTCATTGTTGCTTCCAGAGGAAATGACATAGAGTGGAAAGAAACAAAAGCTTGGCTGCTCACATCTCACATGGTTAGCAGGGGACTTCAGAGGAGAAGAGCTGCCTTGTAAGAATGGCTCAGTATTAGTGGCTGCTGGAGCAGCTCTTTTTTCCATTCATCTTTTGACAAAAATAGCTGAAAAGGAGCACGTGAACCTCCGAGTCTATTTTTTGATTTGTCTTTGGATTCTCTAGTACAGCACATCTAGTCTGTACAAAATGTAGAACACAAGAGATTGGTTTCTTCAGCCGAAAGTCCCTTGAGTTCATTCCTGAAAGGTGGCGATTACTTCGGTGATACAGCATCACCTGCTCAAAGCCAGGGTTTTGAATCAATAGCTCTTGACTGCTGATTGTGTTCTGTCTCATTTACTATTAAACTCATTCACTCAATTCTTCCGTTCGGGAGCTTATGACAAGTGTTTTTTATGTTCCTTGTTAATTTTCCCATTGGCCAGTCATGCACCTCACATTTCTGGCTCTGGTGTAGGGAAGGTGGTTGGTTTGTTCAGGTGGATCCTGTGAGCTTTTAAATCTCTTGTGAGACTTCTCTTGCCAACCTTTCCTACCCCAGCCTCTTGCAATGCTGTTCTCCTGTTGTTTCCATGGGTCAGTGCTGGTTACATTTTGAGATGGGATTCTTTGTGCCTCTTGTGTACACTGGAAAAGATACCTACTCAGACATGCACAGCTGGTTTGGTCACGTGTGGAAATTCCCTGTTTCCATTTCTCTGGCTTCTGTTCCTTGAAGTGGATTTACAGATAGCTACAAAATCTGCTTGTATTGATACTCTTTTTTTTTTTTTTTTTTTTTTTTTTTTTTTTTTTTAATGCATGTTTTGATCCTCCAGCACACTCACCAGTTACAGAACCACAGAGGAGTGGTTCTCAAGCCACTGAACTTTGGGCAGAACTTGCTCCAGGATATGCTTGTAAATCCTGCTTTATGATGGTTCCCCAGAGCAGCTGCTGGTGGCTCGTCTTTGTCTCGTGGTGCTTTCAGAACCTGCTCCCTGAGGCCCTGGGTGTGAAACCTGCTGTCATCACTGGTAAAAGAGAAGAAGAGAAGGTTTTGTTTGGGTCACTGTGTCTGGGGTTTGTTCACTTCCAAACAACCCAACCTCAGTTTTCTCTCTTCTCACCACTGAGCTGTTCAGTTTGCAGTGCTTACCTTTACTTGTGAGCCTTTTATGTTACTCTGTGTTAACATGGGATCCAAGACTGAAAAAGAATATAGATAATCCTTTCCAAAAAGTCCCTGCGACAACTAGGATTTGCACAGTGACTTTCACTTTTGGCTCTCACTACTTTTTTTTTCTTTTCCTGAAAAAAAGTAAGAGTTTCTATCAAATATGAAACAACAGAAATCTGTGCTTGGTTAAGTGGTGGAGCCTGACCAGCATCAACGTGCTGGCTGTGGTTTGTGTTCTCATTCATCATTCTTACTCTGCTGGTGCTGCCTCCAGACTGACTTCAGTGCTATTGGTTCGCCACCTCCTTGGGCTTGGTCTTGCTGATTTGAGTTACAAGACCAAGCTCAGTCAAACCTTTCTCCTCCAGTTAGCACAATAAAGTCTAGGAAGAGGAATATCCTTTTTTTCCCATGGACTGCTATGCTCTGGTGCTTATGCAGAGCACTTGACTAAATCTATGGTAAGATAAAGTAAAATACATTGCACAAGGGGAAATAAATCTTGTTTTATAGTTGGGGTTTCAGGGCAGTCCTGCTCTCTCTGGCTCATGAGAGGTTGTTGTACCAAGAGAATCATTTCCCTTTGTCATGCGCTGCCTCCTCTCGAACTGGCTGTCGCTGTGGTTCTGCAAACTGCTGCACAACAGCTCCTCATGAATCATATTTGCATATCATTTCCCCTCAGCACAGGCTGCTGCTGGCAGATCAGCTCTCCTGTGTTTTGTATTGGTCATTTTCTTTCACCCTGGAAGAAAGATGGTTTAAATTTGTTCCATGTCTGCACTGACATTGTGGTGGTAGTTCCTCTGCTGGCTCTGAGCACCATCTCCTGCTCTGGCTCTGCCCCAGATTCTGTTCATAGCTGCAGTAGTTATCAGGATCACTACAGTAACATTTCATTGTAAGAGTGGCTTTTTCCAGGTCCCTGCTGAGACCAACATGAGCAAGTAAGTTTGTACCTTCTCTCTGGAAATTCCAGGCTCAGATTTTAACCTGGATTTCTTTACCTGAATATGAACCTCACCTCAGACCACGAATCTGTTCTTCATATGTGCTTTACAATAGAGGAGGATTTTTTCTGCCAACCATTGACTAAAAAGAATTGAACAAACCTGGAACCCATCTGCTTCATCTCCTCTGTTACGTGTTAATTCTCTATTTTATTTTACTCTAGGAAATATCAGTGTGGCTCCATTGACAGGGATCCTGTTGGACATGAGGGACATGATACAAAGGTCCCAGGGACTGCCTGGGGCTGCAGTGGTGTCACTGCTGGGGAGATGCCCAGGGTACATTTGGTGGCTGCAGTGCTGAGACCAGGAGTGCAGGGGACACTGGTGGTTTGTTTGCAGTAGAAAGCTGCCACAGGTTGATGTCTGTTTGATCTTCTATTGCAGAACACTTTGGAGCACTATAAAAGCACTTGATCTGCATGTACTCATTCTGGTAATAAAAATACCATAAAAATCTTACTATGAGTAATTTTATATGCATATTGTTTCATTTATACCCAGTTTTTAAAAACATGACTTCCTAAAAAAACACGCACACAAATGAGTCATGATCATCAGTAAAATGTCTAAGTACCTGTTGGAGTTTATAAATCACGGTCCATGGATTAAATGATCTACAGCAGTCATTTATGCTTTATTTGAGCTTCTAGATTAAATCTGAAAATGCCCAGAAAATTCCCTGCACTATGAGCCTGCTGCCAGATTCTCTGCATTCCAGCTAAAAGATCCTTACTTTTTCCTGAGGTTAAGGGAAGAGTGTTCTCTAGCTCAGTCACTGGGACAAAAATCTCAGCTGAAGAGATCCTTGTTCCTCTGTATTCTTTAAGTCTCTGAAAATCATAGCATAGCTTTAATGTAGAGTGAACTAAGACCTCCTCTACTCCACTGCAGCTGAGAAAGAAAACTTGCCTAAAACAGGGCTCTGCTGCCTCTCATTTCTCTTGTCAGTGTGTTTCTGCCCTCTTTTACAGATTAGAATGCCTTTTTGGGTGTTTTGGGGAGGTTTCCTTGGTTTTGCCTTTATCTTTCCCTTCAGAGAGTTATTCCCCGTTCTTGGCTTATCCATCACTTTTGGCCTGTACATTGCAAAAGCTGCAGTGCTGTTTGCAGATGTATCTTGCTGCCACTGAACAAAGCACTGGCAGGTGTTATACAGGAATTTGGGTAATTCTTGCTAATACAGCTCTTGGCAGGACTTCAGATAAGGTTCAGGCTCTCCTGTGGATGCCAGAAACAGGCTTGGTTGTAGTAGGTAACAAAAGAAAATGTCTACTATATTAGGCCTTTGTGATAACTTTATGAATAGGTGTATTTTGAAATACTCACATGAAAAAAACAGTGCAGTGTTTATCTTCAGGCTTCATCCTCATGTAAGTTACTTTTTTTTCATGCAGATCAGAAGTGATGCATCAGAGACCCTGCACGAGACCACTCCACTCATTAAAGACAAGGTGCTAGAGAGGAACCACATCTGTGCCAGAGTTGATAAACTAGAGGTTTGTTCACTAGAAAATTTACATCCTTCTCTTTATATGTTTATGGGTTAACTGTCCGGGATTTTATATGGAGCACTCTGATGTTTATGGCCCTCTATTGTCTTGTGTTTGGCTTTAAATCAGTATGTTTACCCGTGGCTCAACACATATAAGTGTTTATGGGTTTGGGACATCACTGAGTAATTTATTGCTGTGGATTCTGCAATTCAAAATGGTAGATGAAAAGCATTAGTTGTGGTTGAAATGTTAATAATTATGCTAATAATGTTAATCTGTTTTGTGACTCGAAGGAGCGTGTGCGAAACCTCTTGTAACCAAAAATCCCAGTCTCACACACAGTGCAGACTTTAATTTGCTGGGCATTGTCTCGTGCCAGAGCAGAGATTTCTGGGCTGCCCCGTTCTGCTGTGGCTGCTCTGTTGTTGGTTGCACCCAGCTGAGGGAAGCCGGTGTGACTCACTGTCTGCCCTCCCCATGGCTAGTGAGCAGTGTGGTAACATTTGTGTCAGCTGAGGGCAAGTGTGCCTCTGGGAGGAGAGTAATGAAAACACCAGCAGAGAAATTGTGTAACGCTGAAAACCAGTTTTAACTGACTCGAAGTGAAACCCAGTGGTTGTGGCAAATCTGTTTGCGGTTGTCCATCCCTTCCCTCTGTTCTGTAGGACATCCCTGCAGAGATGCCCCTTCAGCATCTTTTGCCATTGGAAAATTAAGACTGTCCTGACCATTTCTGTAGGTGAGTTTACATTGTAATCAGTGTCCTACTTGGATATCTTTTCTCCAAAGCCTTATCAAGGGGGTAAAAAAGTCTGAGTGCCCCTCTCTGAATAGACTGTGCGTATTTGTTTCAGCTACATTTTCCCCTCTTCTTAATTAAACAAGGATGCCATTCTAAATGCAAGGGAAATCTCCTTCTCAGTGTTTTGCAATTGGATTTCAAAATCTTGCAGTGTTTGTCTTTTTCATCTTTCACTGTGATTTTTTTCGGGTATTCAGAGGTTTGTTTCATAAACACTTGCAGTGCAGAGTAATTCTGGGAGAGGGAGAAAAGTGAGTAATGAGGATTCACTCTTTGTGTTTGGAATATCCAGAGGTGGGCTGAGAAGAAAAGACCTTGTACTAAATATAAATTACAAACATGCCTGGGTAAGTGTAACGGGTTCTAAGAATATAAAACCTCCAGAGGGAACAGAGCAGAGGAAGGAACTTTCTCTTGTGAAGTTTGTGGCTCTGTGGGAGGAAAGCTTTTCTGCTGTAAAGCTTGAACTTTGTATGGGAGAAACTGTGATTTCAAATCTTTTTATTCAAAGATGTTATCTGTGCCCTGGCTGAATGGGGTGCAGCAATCTTAGAGAAAGGACAGGAAATCTATTTTAGAAAACTTCAGCATGTGGAGTTTAAAGAAAACACCAGTATCTCCCAATGGAAGAAAGCTGAGCGTTAGCAACTCTTGCTGTTTTGCAGCTTGTGATAGCTGGGGTGTTCTCAACGCTAGAAATTTTCTTTCAATGTCACTGGCTGAGAATCTTGTCAAATATTTACTTTTGGAGTAATTTTTAACCCTTGTATAATTGCAGGGAAAGGCTTACAAAGTCATAACCTCCAAAAAATCTCACGCTGATGGTTTGGAGAAAAAGTGCACATGTGTTAGATAACTTTTCTGAAGGTTGTTTTATTGTGGTTTTCTTTCTCCTGATGTTGTAAACTCTGCAACAACAGCTGCTTATCTGAGCTGGGGTTTGCTGTCTTGTCTGGGCTGAGGTGCTGGCTAATGGTTTTTCCTGACACCTGGGGTAGAGTCTCAGAAATTGAAGTGGGAAATTGATAGTGGAATATGAAGTGTTACTTTATTGCTTCAACTGAGCTCAGTAATGAGCAGAAATTATTGATAAGTTAGACTGAGAGACCTGTACTTAAGTCCTTTCCAGTGGTTGCCGGTGTAGTGTGGATATGGAATCCCAGCCCTCTGGCTGCAGTCTCCATAGGCTGATAGGAGATTGATTCTCGGAGAGAAGAAAGCTCGGGAGGATTAAGGAGCTGTGTGGAGTTTGTTTTGCTGAATGTAGAAGACGTGTCTTATCAAAAATAAATCATGGGAATAAGAAGTCTTTCCTATACTGAGACTTTGCATTTTTTAACTTTTGCATATCAGCCTCCAAATGTAACTTGATGTAGGTGCCAGCCTCACTCTTTGCTATATATTAGCAGTTCCTCTTCTTGAGGACTCCAAAGCAACACATATTGGAATTTCTGTTACTGTCTTTGCCACTGACAATGTGTGATCACATATATGTCACGCTACTTCTTTGTGTCCTAATTTACCTCACAAGATAATGTTTGGTGTTTCCAAAGTGCTACGAAATTTTTTCTGACAGCCTTGAAGAAAAATATTTGTTAAATTAATGCTCAGCCATACCAGATGGGAAGACGAGAGGAGAGAAAATAGAGCAGAGTATTTCAAAACTGGGGGTGTACTATGTTCATATTCAAAACTCATTAATTTTCAAGTGCTGAATGCTACAAACCATTTTCTTAATAATGGGCAAAATCAAAAAAATCTGGCTCGTGCTAAAATATTTAATGTTAAGGACTTTGGGGGTATGCTCAGCTTATTTTACCTGCAGCTGTGCTTGAAGTTAATCCAGTCCCTTTCTGGCTTGGACTGATGCATTAACTGGTTTGGCAGCCCCAGAAAGGTCACTCTGGTTCTGTGTTGAGAAAAAGAACACTTGAAAATGGGAACATTCAAGGAGGGGATGCAGTAGGCCCAGAAGTCAAGATTTCAGCTGTCACAAGGCTGTGACAGTTTGCAGTTTTTAAGTGGGCATGAACAGAAGTCAAAATACAAAATACAGCCTGTTCCCACATGAACCACTTCTGTTGGACTGTACTTGGAGCAGGTGTAAAAAGTCTTTGCACTAGACGTGGTTGGACATGTCCTTGTCAGACTGTGCAGAGCAGGACAGCTCAGTGACACCTACATGCAGCTCATGTGCTGAGTTCCAGACGCAGCAGTGGGGGGACGTGGCCGTGTCACCGCTGCTCTCTGGGGAGAGCTGGGGCAAAGGGGCTCTTGTAAGAACAGGTGCCACTTAGGGGGGAAATCAGCTTTGAACTGAGCCATCGTGCTGCAGTGGTAGCAGAAAAAAAGCCCTTTTTCTCATTTATGTGCAGCAAAGAAGTTAAAATAACAATCCAGATTCCTTTTTTTAATCAGTGCTAAGATTGGCTTCTGACTTCCTGTTCTCTAATGGGAGGGATTAGGCCCTTTATGTTCTGAAAGAGACCCGAGCCAATTCCTGTTGCAGAATTCCAGAACTGAGATCAAATGAATGAATAAAAACACTTAGGGAAAACTTGATTTGTCAGAAAGGCACCTTCATTAGTGCTCTCATCACTTCTCTGTCACAGGAATTGTCTTCAAGCTATAATTGCATCTCACTGACAAAGGCTTCTGGCTACATATGTAAAGATTTGTAAAATGCTGCCTTTCTGTAAACTGGTCTGATCTGTGCCAGCGAGCAGGAACCAGAGCTCCTCCTCCGAGCCAGTGCCAGGGACTATTGGTTAGTTCAGCTTGAAATGCTCTCTGCAGTGCACGGTCACTGGGCTCTGGGAAGGCAGGGAAACATCTTCCTTCAGCAGCGTTTTACATAACATTCCCTGTGCAGAGTTGCAGTGAATTACTCACAGAGCAGATATTGCCTGGCACCAGTCAATGGCAGAAATGTCTCCTCACCCCCTTTTTCACGTTCCTGTGCTCCTGCTGTCAGGATGGCAGTGTCTGCATGTGGCTGCCTGGGCAATGGGGGTGGCTGCAGCGGGGTCAGCTTCCCTGTCTGTACTTGCATTTCTGTCCCTACGAGCTCTGTGCTGTATTTGTGCTGCCAGACGGGGCTGGGTGTGCTCAGTGTTACAAAACAACACGTGTGAAATACTCACGGATCAGGGCTCGTCTTTGTGAACCTGGGCTGTGCTGCTGTGAGCTCTTAAAAACCCCTAAGCAATAAAAGAATAAAAGCTAAACCTTGGCTGCTGTGTCTCTGGCATGAACACTCCATGGCCAGCAGGGCATGTGCTGGGAAAGGTGCTCTTGGGTCCCTTTCTCAGCAGAATCACCTGTCTGGATTTTTCTGGCAGCAAGCCCAGTTGCTTTGTTACAGGTGCTGTTTGTACAGCTGTTAAGAGACATTAACCGCATTTCCCAAAATATTAGAATTCCCTTACTAGGAAAGGATGAATCTGTTCCCTCTTTCAGGGTTTCCTGGGTTATACTATTTTTCTCAGCTTATGCTCTACCAGCTACATGTTAAATTCTAGCTGAGTGTAAAATTCTGGTTAAAATAGATGAAGAAGCATCCTGCAGACTGCATGGTGTTTGGGGTTACAGATCTCAAATGGACTTTTATACAGTGAGAATTTATGTTCTTGCCAGCCATAGTTGTGGTGATCTTGTTGGGAACTTTGTTTTACCATATTTCTGTGGGTTATTGTCTCCACAACATGTTATGCTCCTCCACTTAGTGCTGCAACCATGCAATATACACTTTTGGAACCATGTCCCACCAGAGGAATGTCTGTGGAAATTGTGGTCTCAGTGTGACAAAAGCAAAAACTTCTGTGTTTATTTCGTTCCTATTTTTAATTCTGCACGGCAAAAGAAAAAAAGTTAACCTTTAAAATTATTATCTGTTTACAAACATTTTGCTTTTTTTAAAAAAAAAAGTTCATAATTTATACTTGGGGATCAACGGGGGTTGAAAATCACTGCAGCTGTCTTCATGCAAGCTGTTCTGTCTTTGAGCTTCCAGTTTAATGTATGCAGTCTGCCACGTTAATTCTTGAAGTAGCTCTTAAGTGGGAAGCTGTAAAAGGGGTGATCTTGGACCACTATACTTTTGAAAATAGGAACTTGAGTGTTGCAGAGGAGACACTCGTCTGGTTCCTCGTGTCAAAATGGTCTCAAGTAAAGAAGCAATTTTGGAGTAGTCTTGAAAATTGTGAAAGGGGTTAATAAAATCTCTGCAACTTTTCGTAGAGCAGGGAAAGCTACTCGTAAAGTGGATTCAAGTATCTGGAAAAGGGCAGTAAAGAAGGAATGGAGGGCAGTGATACTTTGCCATATGTATTTCATTGATGTGGGAATGAGTGAGGTGTTGGAAATGCAAAGTGATTTTAAGAAACACCTGAGCTCCTTTGTGCAGAGCAAAGAGCTGGACTGGAAGTAAAATGGCTCAAGTTTGGAGTATGAAGAATCTGAGACCAGATGAGGGGTTTTTCATTATAAAGAATACCTTTTGTTCAAATATTTGTGGCATGGATATGTCCTGCTAGTGTCTTTTTTTTTTTTCAGAAGCACACACTGAATGTCAAATGAAACACCACCTTGGCCAAAGCTAAAACAAAGCTTCTACCATCTTGTCTTGGCATCCATTAAGTTCCAGGCACAACTTTGGGGCAAAATGTTGATATTCCCCGGTTTTCCAGTGGGTAAGAAGTAAGGGGGGTTTATTTTCAAGTTGATTTTTGAAAAGAATGAGTTTAACCATCGCCTGTTTGACAAAACGGAGCGCATTCCATCACTGGCCCCATCCCTGCCGGCCGGTCCCTGTTCCGTGGCCTCGGGCACTCTGGGTTGGTGTCGCGGTGCTGCGGGGAGGGCGCTTTGCTGCTCCGCAGCCTCCGGGTGTCGCGCCGAGCAGTGGTTCCCTGGGGACCCGCGGGCACCCGCGCATCCCTGCACATTCCTATCATCCCTGCGAATCCCTGATCATCCCTGCGCATCCCTGCGCCCCACCCGCCAGCACGGCCCTGCCCCGCCTCTCCCCGCGCAGCTCCCTCGCTCCCGCACACACACACCCACGGGCACTGCCTTTTCCTTCCTGATT
This sequence comes from Pyrocephalus nanus, assembly GCA_038380795.1. Lineage (NCBI taxonomy): Eukaryota > Metazoa > Chordata > Aves > Passeriformes > Tyrannidae > Pyrocephalus > Pyrocephalus nanus. The sequence goes on from CM076277.1 coordinate 5,694,215, forward strand.
TCCCAGCGTCGCCATTCCAAGGCAACAATAGCTGAAAGGCTGTTTTGCACAGGTGCCCTTGGTTTGAGCAGCGAGACAGAGCGGGTGTGTGTATGCGCGGGTGTGAGGGAAATCAAAACAACCCCGCGGTTTACGGCTCAGGGAGGTCAGGTTTCTCCTCTTTCGTTTTTGAAGAGTCTTTACTCAGCAGTCCCATTTTTTCCTTGTGGTAAAAAACGCAGCCGAGCAGATGGCGAGTGTGAACACACGGACTGCGGCTCTGCCTGGAGTCGGGAACAGGGAACAGGGAGCCGGGGCTGGCGCTGGCTCCCAGTTCTAGTAGTGTTTACAAGGTAGTGGATTTGTTCCACTCGGAATGTCCAACGGTATGTGCTGGGTTCAGCAGTCAAGGGATCCTTTAGGAGTAATCGAGGAAAGCAGGAGGTTTCCAGACACTGAGCTTATGGGTTTTTTCCTTTGACTGATTTCAGCATTTCTGCCATTAATACGAAACTGCAAAGAGAGCCAGAAGGAGCAACAGTGGATAGCAATGCCCAGCCTTTACCTGAGGGGAGCCTATAAGACAGGTGGAGTGACAGGACGGGGGAATGCCTTCCCACTGCCAGAGGGCAGAGTTAGATGGGATACTGGGAAGAAACTCTTCCCTGGGAGGGTGGTGAAGCCCTGCAGAGGTTGCCCAGAGAAGCTGTGGCTGCCCCATCACTGGAAGGCTGGGTTGGACAGGGCTTGGGGCAATCTGGTCTAGTGGAACATGTCCCTGTCCATGGCAGGGGTGGAGCTGTGTGCTCTTTAAGGTCCCTTCCAACCCAGACCATTCTGTAATTCTATACTGGGCTTTGAGTACTGCAGTGACACCATACACCTTAGGACAGCTCCATATTTGACCATGTGGTTTAATTTCTATTGAACCTTCCTAAACCTTAGACAAGGATTTGAAAAACAAAGTATTATGTAGCAAATCAGGAGACATTTTCATATTTCACTGCGGTTTTCCTTCTGCTCTTGCTCTGAAAGTATGAGTGCTGGCTGTTCAGTGGGCTGCTGTATATGAATTACCCCCCCTGGCAGATAAATGGCCTAGAAAATAAAGTGATCAAGTTCAGTATGTTTTCAGTTTGTGCATAAGATTCCTTACTACACCACCACGTTCTCTACCTCATAACATCTGAAACTGAGCCACCTCCAGGAATCATATTCATAGTTAGAAACAAATACTGGTTGATGGTAACTGAGCATCACACCCACTGAGTATTTTACCCAGCAAGTTTCCCTCTGCACAGAATGTTCTGTTTGCCAGAACTACCTAAACCTGCAAACCAGGGTTCCTTGTCAGGCAACCTGTGAACATGAGGGCACAGGAAGAGTTAACATATTTTACCTTACGAGCAATTGGTGCCATATAGGATGTTTTAAAGGCTGATTTGATATTTCTGGCATTAGTTTTTGAGTTTTGTAAAACTGTAGATTTTAGTCTTGTGCAAAATGTTCCTCACTTATTCAAAAAGGACTGAAGGCCAAGTTCCTATTGAGAAAGGAAAGGAGACCATCCTTAGCTCACCTTTGACTTAAAAGCTGACAGTGATTTACTGCACCCTTTAGGAAGCTTCTCTCCACGCAAACAATGCCTAGTTCAGCGTGTTGGGGTCTGTCTGTGAGCACAGCCAGCCCCGCAGGGAGCCCCGAGGGCGCGGGGTTTCGTTTGGCTGCCTAAGGGGAAGGTGCGGTTGTGGTGAGGTTATGGGGTGGTTACAGTGAGGTGTGGTTATGGTGCAATGATGGTGTGGTTGTGGTGCGGTCCCGGTGCCGTTCCAGTGTGGTTCTGGTGTGGTTTTAGTGCCTCGCTCCTGCCGCTGGCAGGGCACACAGCGGACCGAGCCCCCTTAGCCCGGCCCCTTTACTGGGCTTTGGGGCTGTGTGACATCACTGGCAGCCAATCAGAAATGCTTTAGGGCAGAGTTTAAAGCTATTTCATAATACATTTATATTCAGTGCAGGTATTTTGGGGCGTCAGTAGCATTCATTTTGTCGCAGGGTCCATGTGTAAATATGGCTTGGGGAGAAACCCGTGTGAGAAAACGCCCCCTTTGCCCTTGGTTCTGGACTTCAGCGCGGCTGTGAAATGCTGCAGGACGCGCGGCCAGGATGGGGATGGTTTGGCAGTGACGCTGAGACTGGTGCGAGTTCCCTGCTGGGCTGCGCCTGCCTGGGCAGCCGGACCTGCGAGGATTTCCCGAGCTGCTCCGGTTCGCCAGGAGCACAAATGCAGGACAGTCTGCGGGGAACGTGTGCGGGGGGCGCTGTGCCCCGGCCTCACCCGGGGCTCGGCTCAATCCCTGTAGCAGGACCTTGAGGGATTGCAAAACTATTGTGATAATTTCCAGACCATAAACAACAATTTTTGCTATCCGTTGTTACTAAGGAGAAACAGTATTTCTTTTTACAGAAGGAAGAAACAGAGGCTTGTAGCAAGGGTGGGACTATCCGTACTTTTATTTTTATTTTGGGCTGATTCTCCTCCAGCTTAAGCACTGTGCATGTGCTCATGTCAGGTTGCTAAAAGTCACGTATTCCCATATGTTCCATGACAGGCCTGCAAAGTGTAAAAGTGCAGTGCTGGCTCCTTCATCCTCTTGGGATCCCAAAGGTTTTACGTGCTCCTGAGCAAGAGGCTGAGGAAGAAGCCTTTCAGGTGCTGGCTGTGTCTTCAGCAGGCTGTTCAGTGTTCACAAAGGATTTAGAAAATGAGGCATTCGATGGGATGAGAAGGCTTGTTGATATAGTTATTTTGAGATCATAAAAGGGAATGTCAGCTGCAGAGAGCTCCAACATTAAGAATGGGAAACTTGTAGCCAAAATGTCAATAAATTAAATGTGATGCACATGGGGGTGATGTGAGGGAGCCTCACGTGTGTGGTGTTGCTCTCTGAACCAGCATTTTTCACTAAAGAAGGATATAATGAAATAACCCAGATGGCCTCGTGAAAACCTTCAGCTCTCAGGTCAGTTACAGAGAGAGAACACTGAAAGTTAGAAACTAATAGGAAAAGCACAAAGAAAGAAAATCAAAACTGTCTCGTGCCCCTCTCTACATCTGTGGTTTCATCTTTAATATTGACTGAAGCTGTGAGTTGGAACTCACTGTTGTAGTTGTAACTGAAAGAAGATTTATGTATGTTAAATTTGATCAAAGTAATTTCACAAAGTTACTTTTCTATTTCTAGGAACCCATATGCTGCAAATTCCTATAGGTTAGGGGAACATTCCAGGCCAGAATGCTGCATACTTGCCCTGTTTTTATACTCTAAGCATCAGCTGTTGATCTCAGCTGGAAACAAGTTCCTCAGCTTTGGCTGGACCGTGTAGGCATGCTGGCTATTCCTGTAGTTGTGGGCAAATTTCTTCCTGGGCCACTGCAGAACAGCATCCCAGCTGCTCACTAGAGGTTCACACACAAGCCAGCCCTCATTGATCTTTGTTTCCTGCTGTATTACTCTTGGAAGCTGAGTGTAATTTTCCATCTCCTATGACTTGTGGGTGGGTCAGTCTTTGTTTGTCTGAATGCCTTCCCAATGAGAGTTAGGATATTGAAGATTTTGCCAGGCTAAATCCAACACTTCCAGTTCTGCCACATTTCCAGTATCTGCTGGGTTGTCCAAGGTGCCATGTGCTTTCAGTTCCCGCTGCCTTCTCTTGTTCAGGCTGAAGTTACCAGCTGTCTCAGCCTCTCCTCATCACGTACATGCTCCAGCCCCTGAGCATCCTGATTGTCCTATTGCTGGACTTGCTTCCAGTGTCTCAGTCCTGCAAATCCTTCGTGTCCTGGGATGCCCAAACCCAGACATGGCACTGGCTGAGTCTCCTGCCAAGAGAGAGGGCCGTGATCAGACCCCCCAGTTTGTAGGTTGTGCCTGTCCCACACCCTGGTGTGTTCTCTCTGCACTGCCAGAGGCTCTGCTGAGTCAGGGGCAGCTTCTTGTCCCTGAGGACCACCAGGACTTCCTTTCTTGCCAGCTGTTAACTACATTGACTCTTTTAACCACTGTTTGCCCTTACTAGGTCTATGCTGATTCTTTCCAACCACCTCCTTTTGTCTGGAGTGCTAGTAAAGGATTCCAAAAGGTTTTGTTCCCTATTCTCATTAGTACTGAGGTTAGGTTGAACATCCTGTGGATAAATCCCTGTATCCTGCTCTTCAGCCTTCTGGAAGTCAGGCATGACATTTGGCTTTTTTCCAGTCATGAAGAGCCTCCTCTGATTGCCCTGACATTTAAGCTGACTGACAGCAGCCTCACCGTGATGTGAACCAGCAGCTTTGGCATCCCCACGTGCATCCCTCTGGTCCCAAAGGCTTTGTTAGAGGCTGGGTTTTTTTTTGCTTTTTTAAACCATCTTGCTGTAATAGTCCCTGTTTGGATCTCCCCCTGTCTTAGGCACTTCCTTAGGCTGGAAGTGCCACTAAACAGGGACTTGGGAATTCTGAGAGCAGACCTGGCAGTAAAAGCCAGGGCAAAGGATGCACAGAGTTTTCTAACAGGTAGAACAAGAACAGGTGCTGGGAAGGTTTCTGCCCATGGTGCTCCTGCAGGTGGAAATGCTCAGTACACTCATTATTTATCTTGGTTTGTCTCTTTCCTTCTTTCTCTCCTATTCCCTTTTGGCTTTCCTGAAGATTAACACGTGAGGAAACTGAGAGGCTGAGCTTGCCCAAGCTGGGCAATCTGCCTTAGGAAGCCTCCCAGACACAGACTGTCAGACCAACCACAAATGGCAACAAAACACATCCAGACTTGCTTTTTTAAAGGACATGCTCCTTCTGGCAAGAGCATATTGGGAAAATGATTATATTAGTGAGAAGCTAAATCCATCAGTGAAGAGCAGAAAACCTGGTGGGTGACAGGCCTAAGCACAAAGTCTTGGACTGTGCACTCAGAGCATGTTTTGCAGTGAGGTTTTGAAAGCTGTCACATCTCCTCTCTGTCCCACACTCTTGTGGCAGGAGAAGAGCTGCTGCATCCTTGTTTTCTGTCTCCTTACCAAACAGCCAATAAGCTGCACCTTCTCATGGCTTCAGCAAGATTATTGATCTGTGCAGATCATTATTGCAGCTGCTGAACAGATCTTTGCTGAAGAGATTGAAGGTGAAAAAAAAGGGGACACTGTTGGGTTTTTTTTCCTGTGTTTTTCTAAATTCTCTCTAGACTTTACGTATCTCATTATTTATTAAATAGAAATAACTGTTTTTACATATTTTCATGGTATTGTACTTCCCAAAGGAAAGCCTAATTTATCCTTCCCTTTGGAAAATTATATGTAATAAGTAAAGGTTGTCATGAATGGCCAATTTCAGCCAAAGGGGTCTATGTGATGCTTTCTGGAGCTTGCAGGGAATTCACTTTGCTCAAAGTGCTTCAACAGAATGTTTGGAACAACAGAAAGGAAAAGACTTTTGTATTTCTTCAGGAAGAAAGTTCTTCAACTTGTGCTCCACATCCAGTCACATTTTGGGCTTACAGAGGGGTAGTTTGATTTCCTTACCTGGCTGAGATAGTAAAGCTGCTCCTATGGAGAATGGAACCCAACTCCTGTAAGGAGTGCTGGGTAAAGTATATCTGGTGTAGGAGATGGGCAGAAACTGAGCTCCAAAACTTGTGTTCTGAGAACTGGAGTGGTTAGACTTTGCTGTGTTTGCCTGAGGACAGAAACTTCTGTCCTGAAGAGGAGAATTTCCACCCGTACTCTGGCTTTTGTAATGAATAATTTTGGCTCGTTCCTACAAACCTGCCCTCATCAGGGGTTTGAGGTGCGGGGCCAGGCTGGCTCTGATGTGGTGTCACACTTCCTCCTGTGACAGAGAGAAAAATCCCCCCGGGGGAGGAATGGAGAGGGCAGCTGGAGGTGCTGAGGTTTTAACCAGCGCTGCAGGCGCTGCAAGAATTTCCCTGATGCAAATCCGGGCTCTGCTGGGACTTGCTGTCCCCTGGGATGTGCTGTGCCACCTCCCTGCCTCGGCTCCCAGGGTGCAGTGTGTCTGATGAGTTTGTAGGGCTGGTGTTAGGTTATCTTCAATCTTCAGCCTGGTTTGGAGTTGCCAATTAAAAGGTGATTCCTTGAGGTGATTCCTTAAGAAGACTCTGAGAAGTTGGGCTGGGTGGCTGAGGATGAGCCCCAGCACTGGTTTTACACTTCCTGTGCTGTTCCATCCTCAGTGCCATGGTCACTCAGCACTGGCTTCCAGAAGAGCTAAGGTTTGTTTTCTTGGCACACTGGGATTGGTAGCCCCAAAATGGGAGATAAGGATGATGATGGAAGGCAGCCTGAGCAAAAGTTGTCTCTGATATAGCAGTAGCTGACACATCTTTTGGTAGAAATGAAAATTATTTTACCATTGTTATATAAACTATATAAAAATCAAGATTGAGTGGAATCCAAATAATAATTTTTGAAGTTTTGCTGGGAAAAAAATGAGGTTTGCTTGATTTTGGAGCTGCCAAAGAAAGGTTTCAGCTTTTGCTCTGTTTTGATTACTACAGTCAGTCTAGGTATTGATTTTAATACCTGCAAGAATGATCAGAGCTGAAAAATAATTATTGCCAGAGAGCCAAGAATCCCCTTTTATCTTTGATAGCAGAGTTCAGATGTGTGTTGCAGAGAGATGCTCCTTGAGCTGCATCACTGTCTTTGGTACCTGCAGCCGTGCTGATCCACTCCAGAAAGCTTGGCAGGCCTTCCCTGGAAACTAACTGGAGCAAATTCGTTTATTGGTGTCAGGGGAAAGGTGCATTAGTGCTGCTTCAGGTGGTAGGCAGCAGGTGTGAGAGACATGGATTCAGGAGCTCTGGGAATGGGAATAGTATTTCAGGCAAAGTCATCACCACAGTCCAGCAGAGGGGATTGAAATATTTAATTGTTGTTCCTGTCCTGGATTCAAAGAGGCAGAATTGGTCCAGAGCTGAGTTCAGAGGGATAAATACCCCAGGGCAGTTACTGCTGAGTTACCAAGGCTGTGCATCTGCTACTCTGAAAGGAGACTATTTTATTTCTTTCTTCCTTTCTTTCTTTTTTTTTTTTTTTTGAATCTGGAATGATCCCTGTCAGAGTCAGAATGAAGGTCTAGGTTTCCAGGAACACAGAATGTGGAAGGGTAGCTTCGCTTTTCTGCATGAAATAATATCCCTCCCCCTTTTCTCAGGTAATCTGCTCTTCCCTCTGTTTGTGGGGGTGGCTCTGTGTTTTAGCTGTAATTAGCCTGGATAACCATCCTGCTTGGAATAGGGTCAGAAATCCTCCTGGTGATGCCAAACCTTTCAGGTGGGGAACTCGGGGGCTGTGCCAGCCCTGCCCCACTGAGAGCCCAGACCTCCTGTGCTGTTCCAGCTGCTTCCCAAGGGAAGCACTGCCTGCTCTGAGCTGTTTGGGAGCCCTTTGGAAAGAGAAGGGATAGGGACAGATGGATGAACTCTGGGATAATGGTCCCTGAGGGAAGATGCCCTCCATCTGCCTTATAAAATCAGTACTAAGGTGGATTTCTGGACCATCTTGTAGATAGTTGGGTGGAAGGGAAATGATGTTCTGTGTCCACATCAGCAGTTCTTGGAGCACTTTCTTTAGATGTGATGATGCTGTGTGAGCTGCCTCGAGCCTGGCTGTGGAACTGAACCCAAGCAGGCACCCCCCTCAGCCCAGCAGTTCTTCCTTCAGCTGAAGGTACAGTCTGACTGACTGTGAGTTAAGCTGTTTGCTGGGTGTGATACAACCTGGAAGTGATCACCTTTTGACCCAGCTTTGCTGTTCTGATGCTGGGGTGCAGTTGTCAGAGTAACCACTCTGCTCTTAAGTGGGTCATTTTCTCCCTGCTCTGTGTTTGCTGGGGCCTGGCTCTTGGGGGCTTCAAACTGCCTTTCCCAAGGGTGCTTTTAGTGCCTTCCATGATGTGACACACACTTTGTGTCCCTGGATAACTTGGCTGCCTGTTCAAATGCAACTGACTGAAGTCTCTACAGCTGCCACCAGAAGTTTTAATCTCCCAGGCATGATTCTACGTGCCAGTGCTTTTATTTGCCTGCAAGTGCAGAGTTGTGTGGACTTGATTTTTCAAAGGCTCTCGCAAATGTTTTAATCCTTTCATTACTACTATTTGATCAGGCCTCATCTGAATATGCCTTACTGCCTTGCAAATGCTAAATTCCTCTATAATTCCTTTAATCTTTATTTCCTCAGTTTATTCCCTCATTGTTGGATCATTAAGGTAATAGAATCCAGGGGTAGAGGGCAGCTCAACAGAGATCTGATTCCAGCAGAGGGCCCTGATCTGGCCTTTATTAGATGGTGACTCACAGGAATCGAGTGATCTACAGGTGAAAAACTATTTGCTTCTACTTAAACCTTTCTCTTGTGATGACTTCAAGAGGCTTTGGAATTTCAAGACATTTTTCTCCCTCTTCCCCCCTTCCCCCTCTTGCTTAGCAGACAACCTCATCACCTTTCCTTTGAGTTTCCCAGCAGCCTGCCCACAAAGGAATTATTTCCTGTGCAGCCTGTGAGATGTGCATGGCACAGAGGTTCCTCTTGTTTAACCCTGGGTGGCATTTGTGCCACTGTGGAAAAGCTTTCCTTGGAAAACAGTCGCATCATGTGGATTGGGGGCTTTGCCTCTCATTTCCCAGTGGTTCAGCAGCTGTACTCCAGGCAACAAGACTGAAGTAGTTCCTTTAACATAAGCTGGAAACAAAAGTGTTCTTCAATGAAAGTTTGGTGTGGTTGGATGTAAACCAGGAGGAGTCACTTTTGGAAGTGTTTGAGACACAGTTACAGGAAGTCACCCTCAAAAATTACCCATGTCAGGAGGGAATAGAGAAAGCATATGGTATCTGCAGGTCAGAGGGGTAAGTGTGCCTATGAGTCAAAATACCTGTAATACTATAGAAATAATAAGGTTTTCACCAAAGCATCAGATTTACTATAGCAAGGATCTCAAAAGAATTTAGAGCATTCTCAGTGCAATTGTGGCACCCTTTGTTTGGAGGAATTTTCCATAGTAAGTGCTAATAGTTCTAAAGTAGCTGATTACAAAGCAGAGTGGGACAGTGGTTTGACAGAGCTGTGGGAAATTCGGAGCCTACTTTTAAAGCCGTTTGAGAGGCTGTGTCCTAGTGAAGGTGGATTGCCCTGGGCAGGGCTTTCTGCTAACAGATTGGCACCCAGCTCGTTAAGCTTAATTACTGTAATTCACAGCACTATTTCTGCCTTGTTTTCTCCTGGTATGACCACCGACAATATTGCCCTAGAAATGGGGGACAGATCATTTTCCTTGGAATATTAGACTGACCATCAACTTTTCCTTCTCCCTACTTTTATTTTGGGGAAAATGCAGACAGTGTTCGTGTTCCACCGTGAATTGTTGCAGGGGGCTGTTCTCACAGCTGCTCTGCTTCAGCTTTGGAGTGGGACCCCCATCCGTCCTGCCCGTGCCGTGTGAGCACAGCTCCAGGAGCCAGTACCACATCCCAGGATAAATGAATATTTACTACTTAATTAGGCCTTGGTGGATGTGCAGAGCCAGGGTCTATTCCCAAGAATTAACAGTGGATGCTTAAGAAACTTTTGTAAGCAGACACACTGCTTGAAACACACGAGTGAGAATTAAATACAAATAAATGGGAGGATTACCTTTAAATAGCAAACTACCTTCTGGAAAGAGGTGAAGTTTAGAGCCTGGAGAGTATCAGCCTCATGGGAAAGACAGACTCTTCCTTTTCCACTGTGACTGGGATTTTAGCTAGAGGTTTGGATTGCTGCACCACAGAAAAAATGATTTTCTCTCCTCAATTCAAGATTAATCAATTATTTGAATTCTTCAAAACCCCAGGAGCAAAACCAAATCCCTTTCTGTATTTCTTCTTAGTCAGTATTTTCCAGTGGTACTAATTCATTTGCATTTCTCTGTGCTTTAAAACTAATTTCCCCTGTGTTCTACTCTATTTTTATCTGTTCAATATTAACCCAGCAAAAGTCTGTAGAATCAGGTGTGAGAGTAAACAACTTCACATTTTCAGTATTGGTTACAAAGTCAGTTATTACTATTGGAGAGCAACTTCGGTCTGAGCTGCTGATTCCACCCCCTGCCCTTGCCTCTTTTACCAGTCAATCCCCTCAAGTATTGTTTCCTGTTCTTGAGCAAAAAGAAGAATTTCTGCCTTGTTCTTGTTCCACAGACATCCTGTGCCAGCAGCTTACCCCTACGACCTGCCAGAACTCCACTGAACTGAAGACTTTTTTCCTGTGGACTATGTAGGTACCAAGTATCCAAATAATTAAGTTTTGATAACCAAAAGGTTTCTAGGAAAGGCACCTGGGATTATTCTTAACTGTCTGTGCTTGGGGACATTGTGACTGTATTTAATTCATCTCAGGTCTTTGCCTGGCAGCTCTGAGGGAAGGCAAAGATTGCTGATCCTGGTGCAGGTCTGTGGAGATGGAATGTTTATTCTGGGATCTGATCACAGGAGTTTGCACTTAGGTGACGAGCTTCCAAAAATCAGTGAGGACAATGTACAAAAGCTCACTGTGGTTTACCCTCATGTTTTCAAATTTAAAATGATCAGAGGGTTGAAGAGTGCTCTAGTGTGGCTGTTAAACCTGCCAGCCATGTGCCAACACTGCCAGCTTCACAAATGCTCAGACTGCAGGGAGAATGTGAAGTCAATGGCAAAATTTTAAAATTCAATAAACTGCACTTGGCTGAAGCTTCCAGCACACTCTCTACTACACAGGGGTGGTGTTTTACAAGCTGTTGTGTAATACAACTTGAATGATATGAATAAACTTTCTGTTCCTTCTGTACTTTCTGGGCATTTGGATGTGCAATTCTGTAATACAGATGTGACTTAGCCAGGACCAGGAGTAGCAGTTTATCCCTGTGCCATTTTTAATGTTTTTACTTCAAAAGAGGCCTGGGGAAACAAAACCCCCTCAGTTCTCTGAACAAGGAACAGAGGAGGGGATGTACCTTTCCAGTGATTGGCTTTGCATCCAGTACAATGCAGAGAAATGGAAAAAATGCCTGTTTTAAAAATGCCTGTGGAAAAGCTCAAGATGGAGAACCCACTGCAAAGTCTGTAAAGGGAAAAAAAAAAAAGCCAAGCTTATGGTGAAAGTAAAGCTGCATGGCTGTAACCATGGAGACCAAAGCTCTTCTGATGCAGAAATAAATGAACACAACCTTTTCATATTTATTAGTGGGACTGATGAGGAAAGATAAAGTCAAATTAAAATATAAAGCAATACAGACAGAGCAGGTTGCTACCTCTGCCCCTGCAATGCAGGTTATTGTAATGGATCATTACAAATGAGCTGGGGTTACAGAGAGGCAAATTACTTATGAAAGGAACAAAACACTCTTAGTTATACCAACCTGTTCATCCAAATATCAGCTTCTTTATTGACAAAACTGGAGAGACAGTGCACACAACATACTCCTGAAATGTTTTGGTTCTGATAGAATGGGAAACAATACCATGGCATTGAATGAGATGTGTGTACTACACAAAGGGAAACTTTCCTGTAACTGTACTGTATATTTGACACCTTCTAATTTCTTGGTAGCAAGAATGATAGAGTGTTCCTATAAAAATCCTGGGTGAGTATTTGGGTTTGTCTTGAAAATACATGTCAAAGGATCAAGTATTAACTGGTGAGTTGTTGCTACAGAACTGTTACTGCAGGACAGAGGATGGCAGCAGGGAATGTCACTGGAGCTTTGGGGAAGATTCAGAGCTAGTGCAATAAACCTTCAATGCAGATCTTTGACACGATGTTGAAGGAATTTTTTGATTGGGCAGAAATCCCAGAGCAGGGAAAGGATTAAGGTTTAAGGGTGGCTTTGGTGTGTGAGGGCTAGGACAGAGAACTGGGAATTCAGGAAAGCTGCCTGTCTGTCCCTGCTGGGGGAGAGCTGAGCAGCTGTGCCCGAGGGTGGAGGGGATGGAAGGACAGGAGCACTGAGAGGGGAAGCGAGGGAAGTATCCCTGTGGAACCAGGGCCCCGGTGCAGGTGGGAACAGCTCTGGCTGTGACTCCCCAGCACAGAGGGCACCTCAGCAGCTGCTGTGCCTGTCTGGGGCTGCCCTCAGCTCTCCTGTCCCTGGGGGGGACAGGGCACAGCAGCTCCCGCGTTCTGCTGCCCAAGCTGGCGTGCGGCCAAAAACGATGGCTGTGCCAAAATCTGCTGCTCAGGCCCAGCTGCTCCACCCTGCAGATCTCAGAGTGGATTTCAGACAGAAAACTCATTTCACTTTCCTTCAGTTCAGGTGAAGTTGCTGAAACAAAGAAGGGTCTTAATGGTCTTTGTGCCACTGTGCTCCCAAAGCCTGGGCAGCCTCCTGGCTCCAGGATTGTCAGTGGCAGCTCCAGCTGCTCCTCTGGGATCACAGCAGGTGACCAGAGATCTGCTACAGAACTTTGTAATGGCTGTAAAACTTGGGTACCCTCCAGCTCATGAAGTTACAGTGGTATGACATTGCACATGGTGTTAATTTACACAAATTGGGGTTAAGGTTCTCCCAGTTTTATTGGGCTCTTTACCTCTTCTGCTTTTTGACTTCCTCAAAAGTGTGGTTAGCCTCAAATCTGAGGGGAATCTGAGCCCAGCCTCAAATCCACATTTGAAGAGTAACTGGTTTGAAATAGTGGAAAGTTTATGGCAAAACTTAAAGTAATCACCCTCCATCCTTCTTGATATTCTGGCAAGAGACTGGCTTTGTGCAAGACCTTTAATTTAATCACTGTATAAAATGCCATTTCCTGGAATTTTCTGGCAAATGAAGCACTCCTAGAGAGTTCATATTTCAGTTTTAGTATTCACTGACTACACCCAGGAGTTCAGAATATTTAACTTATAACTACAGAGCTCACTAATACTAAATTTACCTTGCCAGATACTGAGACAAATCTGAGGCAGGTTGATAAAAGGATACCAAATTGCTTCTGCCATTGCTTGATAGATAAAGGCTGCTGTACTTTGGGTTTAAATTTCTTGCAAATATATTTGTAAAATCCCTTAAAGCCACGATGAAGGACACAGAATAAATTCTGAAATGTCTCAATCTTCAGCCAGCAGCTTCCTGCAACACAGTGGGAGGAAGGAACACAACCAAGTTTTCTTAGAAAGGACTCAGCTTTTCCAGGACTCCCTGCCTGGAGCGACTGGGATACAGATCAAGCCACTGACAGCTCTAAGTGGTCGTTAACAAACTCTCACCTGATTTACTGAAGTTATTCTCCATGAAATAGTTTGGAAAACCTGTTCACAAAAATAAGTTGAGGTTCAAGTTTTCTTTTAAAGCACAAAAACACAAGGAGCTCTTATGCTGATGTACATGCAAAGTGTTTTTCCTGTATTCTCCTTGAAACACCTTCTACGCCTGGATTTCAGAACTGGGAGCTGGGAAGTCCAATTTCCACTCCTGTGAGGTAAAAAAAGCACAACAGGAGTTGTGTCCCTTCTGTGAGGGGGGAGGAAACAGGACAAATCTAAATCATCTCCACCTCCAGGTACCTGTTTTCAGTCATCACACACAGAGTTAGCCCAACAAACCCCAGAAATGCTCACTGCAGTGCCAGCAGCACATGGAGCAGAGCCTGAGCTTTGGCTCCCAGGGCCAAGTACAGTTAAACCCACCTGACTGCTCCAGATCTCTGGGAAATGGTTTTGCTGCTTAAAGTGTTGGAAAACACAGAATTATTCCCTCCTTTACAACATCAGTGAAAACTGCACAGGTCAGTTTAGTTCTTGTAAAGTATCAAACAGCAGGAACTGGGATTTATGAGTCCCACTCATCACTCTGATGAAGAAGAGTTTTGTTCTCATCACAATTAGGCTGCCCTCAGTAAATCCTCAGCTTGCCTTGCTCAGCTGTCTGTTCCCTGCACATGTCTACAGTGCAGGACTGGCTTGGCCAAACCAATCCCAACTTTGAATAGCCTGATTTTCAGTTTTTCTGTTACCCAAATTACTCTTCCTGCCAAGCCAAGCCAAGCCTGTGCTCCTCCCTGTAGGAGGGGTCAGTCTTCCAGCACCGCTGCTCTCCTGTCCCTCAGGCCACAGTGCTCCAGACACAGCTCTGGGGAGGGGTTTTAGAGGTGAAAGCAATTTCCATTCATTGAGTACAAAGGGATGGAAAAGGCAAGGAATTCACAATTTCCCCAGGATGCAGAACAAGCAAACCACTACAGTTCTATTTATAACTCTGTGTTCTACAACACTGAACAGAAACAACAAATTTCAGACCAAGTTGGTTGTGCAGATTTTCAATATCCTTGAAGGACATCAGTCTATTCAGTAAGTACTAAACAGGCCCCAGCAGGGCTGTGGAGCACTTGGAAAAACAAAGGAGAAAAAAAAAAAGGAATGAACAGTGCAAGATGGGATTTTCTAACCAGGAACGTAGCAGTTGCATGTAATAAAGCAAATATTTACATTAAGCACAATACAGCAATTTATTTAGATGCTTAAATGAAGAATACAAAGGGAAATAAAGATCACAAAATTATACATACTACAACAGTGTGTCATATATTAGATGGTATAAATGAATACAACACCTTGTTGGTGTTAACTAAAGATAAAACTAAATATCCAAACCCAGCACTTTGTCTCAGTGTGCTGCTTCAACACAATACACTTTTATACAGATCTAAAAGGTGTCAAAATTAGTAGCTGCAAACTTGTTTCTTGCATGTGATTTTTCTTTTTTAGCTTAAAAGATTTCAGAAAATGGCTCTGAAATACGTTTGTCATCAGTTGTCATGTCAAGGATATTCAGAACAAGAAAATTCTATAATACAACAGAGCCCAGATATATTTTTATGTTGCTGGCCTCTGGTTGGAGATTGTACAAGGTTATGTGCAAAAACTAAGTTTGTCAAAATTCATACTAGAGCAGTCTCAAGCTTTGCTAGGGAAACTAGATACAGCATTTATTACACAGCAGGGCAACACTAAAAAAGAGAAACAGATCTATGATGGGTACACAAGAACAGTTCCATAAGCTTCACTTGAATAGGTCTAAAAGACTGTACAAATATACATTTCAACTATTCAGAATGATACATGAAAAGTCCATTTCCCCAGAGTCTGCTATACAGGTGCACCGGGTCGCGGCCGCGCCGCCGAGAGGGGCATGTTGGAAAGACACAACTCAACATGGACAAGGTGAATAAAGGTTGGAAATGCAGATAAAATAAACCTCTGCTTTTCTCTGTGTGCATTCTGGAGCCACCAGCGTATCCGTTTCACATTAAGTTACTGTGCTCATCCCAGCAGGAATTCTCAAGCCAGAGTAGCCAAGAGCATCCGTCCAGGCCCACTGGGTCGGCAGTGGCCAGCCCAGGCCAGGCTGAGCCCTGTCAGCAGTCCCACTGCAGGGGTGTGGGGCAGTGTAGGCGGTGCCAGGCCGTGCCCTCACGCCTGCTGGCTGCTCAGCTCCACGCCGGGCAGGCTGCCGTGCATGGGCTCGGCCACGGCGGCCGCCACGCCCGCGAAGGGCTCCCCATCCTCGCTGTCCATCGCGCTGCTCTGCCACTCCATCTGCTGACTGGACAGGCTCTCCTCCATCTCTGACGTGTTCTTCCATTGCGACTGGTCCTTGGACCAAAACTCTTCTACTTTTCCATAGGAACGATTCTTCCACTTTGACTGTTCTTCATCGCTTTCGGATCCGCCCCCTTTGGCCTTGACAGCTGGTTTACTGCTCCCGGCATCTTCACTTTGGGAGGATTCATCTGTCCACACTTCTGGTTTTACTTCTGATGTATTATCTTCAAAATCTGAGACCTGCTGGGAACCAGGCCCGCTTTCAGACTGGGAAGCTCCATCTTTCCATTCCACAGCATCATCCTGATCACCTTCGCTATCTGAAACGTCCCCTACCAGTTTTGCTGGTTCTTCAGCAGAAATAATATCTTCATATTTAGAGCTTTCCTCTTGTTTTTGATCAGACTTCTCTGGAGACTGCAATGCGTTTTCTTCCATGATTTCCTTGGATATGCTGTCCTCGGGGTTCTCCTCTGTGCCATCAGACGTGGGTTTTCCACCAATGTCAGAGATACGCTGACCAAAGGGACTACGGCTTTCATTGTATTCCTCCTCTATATTTTCATAGCTGTCTGAGGAACTCTCATTGTCTTTTTCTAAGTTGATTTTTTTATCAACAGTCTTACTGGCATTGACTCTGGAGTTCTTTTCATCGTGGTTTTCAAACAGCCATTCAGCATCAAAATCCATTTCGTGTTTGACTTTGTTGAGCTCTTTCATGTTGAAGCCAAGCAGCACCCCGGGTTTGTACTTCTCACAGTCCCGAACGCATTTCTTCCTTTTGTTACTGAAGTGAGAAGCGATATCAGATTTCCAGAGCCACAAACTGGCCGCCAGCTTTTCGATCTCTCTCCTCGTGGGGTAGGGTTGCTTATTGAAATATTTTGTAAGAAACGTTTTCCTGGCTTCGTAGGAATCATCTTCGTGACCCTTGGGGTCCAGCGCGAGAACTACGGGTTCTTCAGGCTTCTCCTCAAAGCCAGAGGGGGAGTCCTCGTCATCCATTTTCCTTTTCTTCATGAGTGGGAACTCCACGTGCTCGTAGGTGCGTTTCACCGGTGCCATGGCCGGGGACTGGCCGAGCCGGGACGTGCCCTTGTCCTGCCCGTTCTGGGTCTTGCCCACCCCTCTGCAGTGCACCAGGTGCAGCGTTATGGTCGAGGCCGTCATGTTACTCGTGTACACCCCGAGGCAGTGGATGCACTTGTAGGTCAGCTTCTTCTCCACGGGGTGAACCGTCTGGATCACCTGATGCCTCTCCCGTAGGTGATGTGCAAGAGCATCAGAGATGGGTCCTTTTAGGATTGAAAAGCACAGAGGACACAGAGTTTTCCCCACATCTTTTTTGTAGGGCACTGCTGCTTGTGGAGAACTTTTGACGGGTACATCGGACTTCTCCTGGATTTTGGGCTGTGGTTTTGGCGGAATGGGGGGAGTGTTCTGAGCGTGGTAAGCTACGGATTCGGCAGGAGCATCTCGCAGGTTGTAGGTGGTTACAAGGAGATGTATGTTTGTGTGACTGCCTTGCTGCAACGTCAAATCAAAGGTTAGGGTGGAATCAGTCTTAGGTCCCATTTCTTCGTCCACGTGAACCATTCTCATGTGAGCGGCCATCTTCTCCACGTCGTTGAAGGTGGAGCGGCAGTAGGGGCAGGACAGGCCGTGGATCAGCATGTGGTTGAGCAGCGTGTCGGTGGGCAGGTAGCGGTTACAATAGAGACATTTGCTAGTGAAGTTGTGGATTTTCATTATGTAGTTGGCAACCGCAGGCACCTTCTCAGCCTTGTGCTCCTTTTCAAAGTGGATGCTGTAGACGTTTTCAGGGAACAGCTCGTTGCAGATTGTACAGATTTTCCACTTCTGTGTGGATGACGTATTGACAGCGGAAGGACCTGTAGCAGCCACAGGGGATTTGGAGCCAGACTGGCCCAAAGGCCTGGTCGCTGCCTGTGTCTGGGACAACGAGGTCTGTTTGAGCTGCGTGGAGGACAGCGAGGAGGAGTTGGCAGACTGCAGCGAGTACCTTGCTGAGGCCTGGGACCTCTGCTCCCCTCCGAGGGTGTAAGGCCTTCCGTTCCCACTCGCTGAAAACTGTTTCATGGTTTGTGACTGCTGGGAAAGAGAAACGGGAGTGTTTCCACTGAGGCTGAGCCTCCCCCCCGGCTGCCCAACGTAACTCGGGGGCACTGATTTGACCCCGTAATTGTTCTGCTGTAGGTGAACATTTGACATCATATTCACTCCTGCGGAATTTAACGTAGGCTTTGGTATAGTGAGTCTGTTCATCATCTGCTGTGACGAGAGAGACCGGACACTTCCAGTGGAGAGGGTGCCCATCCTCTGGGGGAGTCCCATAGGCTTTTTCTCCTGGGGTTTTGGAGCTATGAGCATCAAAGGTTTAGACCTTGGAACCACGACATTAGTGTGACCTATCATTGCCGTGACCTGGTATCCGATCCGTTCATGGTCTTCGATCACGTGCTGCACTAAAGCTTCGTAGGATTTCGGCATGAAAAGGCATCGTTTGCAGTGGATCCCCGCCTCCTCTCGGGCACCGGAGCTCAGCGGAACCGCACCATTGAGGGACTTTTCCCCTCCCTTCGCTATGTAAGGAGCAGCAACGTGCTGAAAATGTTCCCTGTAAATGTGCTTTCGAACGATCTCGTAGAGCGGGTCACGGTAAGTGCACTTCTTACAGTAATAAACAGCTTGTTCCACACTGTCAGCCTGCTTGGGTTTAAGGCTCTCGTGTTTGTTTTTATCTTTGAAAGTGCTGATGCCTCCACTCGGTGTACTGGCATTAGGAGCATGGAATATTTTAATGTGCGTTTCCAAAGTCTTTTTGTCCGCGTTGAAGGTACAGTAGGGACAGTTGAGGAGAATCCTGTTCTCAAAGTCTTCGCTGTGAACATTCCGGAAGTGGCTTTTGTAGGCTGAAAAGAACTTCGAGGAGAATGGACATGCACTGCAGCAAAAGGGCTTTGTCCGATAGTCCTTGAACAGAGCAGAGAGCACAAACTCAATATTGAACAGCAGTTTTTAGAAAAACAACACCTACTAAATATTCCCCAAACAATGTTTTTAAATGATACTCATGAGACCCCCCTGCAACCATCCCAAACCTTCTGACTAATATCTCCTCTCCCAGTTCTGGCCTCCTGAGAAGTTTATCATCTGAGCACACAAGTGATGCGCCAAGAGGCCCCTCAAGAGTTTAACCATGACCTCAGCAGGCAGGGCTGACTCAGAAGCCTCTTTCCCACTAGTCACAAAAGAGCCTCTTCCCTGCAGCTGAGCTGCAACAAAAGGTTCCCCATAAGCTCATTTCTGAGGGAAAAGGCAAACAGGATTGTTTGAGGAGAACGAGACTGTATCCAGATGGGATACTTCCCACCTAAATCTGCCAAACTCCTAGAGATGTAAGATGGATCTAAAACTTGAGCTATTTCAGTGTCTTTATCCATTACACACTTTAATATCAAAGATGGAATTCAAAACCTATTTTTGGTGAACAAAAGGATTTCAGCTTACCAAGACATAGACTAAGGCTACACAAGCCCTTAAAGCCACCAAGCCTTTTCATTTTGATCAAAGCACAAACCTTATTTTTAAACCAACCTTGACTCGGGAAAAAAAATTTGAAAATTCCACCCTTGCAGTTTCCCTGCAGGTCTTCCCTTTTGTTACATTTAATGTACTGCCAATGCAGTCCTTGCCAACTGATGCACCACAAATCAAAGTTCCACTGGCCTCAGAGATGGCCACGAGCAACCTGGCACTTCAGGGGAGGCAAGACATGGAATTCAAATAGTTACAAACATTGCTTGTGGGTGTCAGAACAAGCCCTGTGCACTGAGCTACAAACAGGTCACGTGAAGGAGCTGGAGACCTGCACTGTTCCTCTGCACAAGGAAGCAGGAATATCTGCCTCTGGGCACCTGCTGGAGCCTCAGACACCTGGAGGGCTGGAGACAGGCCACAGCAACCCAACTAACCAACACCTGCCTCCTTTTATACTACAATTTTTATTCTGGATTAGCTAGAAAAAGGGACATCAGTGTGGTTTATGGGACACAACAATAAAGGGACATTTTCAGATTAACACTAGGAACCCATCTCATGTCAGGTTCCCTCCTCTCATTTCCTCCCTCCACTTCTGGCTCAATTCAAGTTTCCTTTATTACTGGCTCAGAAACACCTCGACAGCAACAGTTCCAGTGTCACTGAGTTGCTGAGCAGAACCAGGTGTGTCCCAAGCACAAATGGGACACAGCCTAGGGAGCCCTTGGCTGCGGCTGCCGGGCACCAACAGCGACTGCACAGGGCAGCAGTGAGATGTGCTCAGTCCAACAGCTTCTGAAACTGATGAAAACAGGGAATAAACCATCTAGGAAAGGTAAAAAACTTATCACCAACTGTATAAAACTATTGATCTTTTGACAGGAAGGCTGGTGGAATTGTGCTACGCACGGAAAGAGGTGGGAATGGGCTCTTAGTGTGCAGCTGTTTGACTTGAGCAAGGTTTCTGGAGCCATCAGTTCTCCAGGACTGGCCACCCAGACTCCTGAGACACACAGGATTGTAACGTAACACATAAAAGTCAGACCAAAGCACACAGCTTTTTGCTGTCCCTTGAGCTGCCAACACAAGAACTGTGGGGAAAACTGCAGGAAGAGCTCTTGGCATGTTTGTGAAAGGCCCTTTAGCACAAACCACCTTCAGACTCAAACTCTTACCAACCTGGTTTTTTGTAAGCGATGGGTCCCACAGTCCTACATCCTCCCATGTAGTGTTTTTCAAATAAAAGTCATTAGGTTCAAACTGCTTAAAATCCTGGAAAAGGGGAAGATGGGAAGAGAGGACAGAGAGTCAGAACCAACGAACTGGAGCAAAAACCCTAAGCAAACCCTGAGCATTCCCTGGATTCTCCCAGGGGCTGCTGGCAAAGGGCACAGATCGTTAACCCAAGGCAGTGGGGGTGTCACACTCCTTACAGGGGCAGAGCTGTGAATATTCTCTGCATCATAAAACACCTGAAGAACCATTTTCAGCACTCATCTCCTGATTAACCCAAGACTGTAGTTACATACTCATTTCAAAAGCAATCCTGGAGAAAAGTATTCCCAGACTCTAATCTTTGGGGGTTTTTGTTTGGTTGGTTGCTTTTTGGGGGATTTGTGTGGTGTTTTTTGTTTGATTGATTTTGTTTGGATTTAAATTAATTCCACACAGGAATTCAGATACAATTTTTAAAAGCTGGACATGTGTGATGTCCAAGACACCCAATTCTTATTAAAAAAGCAATCTTACAAAGTACTTTGGCATTTCTCCTTTGGCATCAAAGTTGGCAGCACAGAAGGACTCAAAAATAACATTTCCACTGAAATAAATATTGTCCCAGTTCAGAATTCTGCCCTTAAACGTGAGACCAGCCAAATTCTCCAAGCAGGAAGGACTGGCATTTCTTTCCCTTCCACATCTCACTTCAATGCTCTTCACAGAGACACAGACAGAAGAGCCAGAGCAATGGGTCATGTGCTGAGAGCTGCAAGGGGTTGTGGGGAACTGCCAGGGAAAGCTGCACTTCTGGGACAGCACTGATGGACTTTGTCCAGGAGAGCAGCACAAACACCCTTCCCTTGTAGGAACTGACACAGGCACAAAGTGCATCTTTAACTTCTGACCTGCTGTAGCATTGACAGACCCATCCTCTGCCCCCCCAGAACATCCCACACTGCTCCCAGTTCCTGCAGCATTCCTGGGTGTTCAGTACCAGGTGCCACCACAACCAAAGAGAACCTACCCTCAGTGTCACCAAATCAATCACACAGAGCCTCAGGTGTGTCTTGGCTCCACTAAACCTTCCAATAAGTGTTTACAGGTACATTTAACCTCAAATTTTTAATGAGCTCCTACTCTGTGTAGAACTTAAACAAGTCTAAAAATAATGTCACAAATCTCTCATAGTGCCCCTAACTGTGGAGAATTTCAGCTCAAACTCTTGGGAGGTGCCATACTTACTTCTATATGTTCTTTACAGTATTCCAAACCAATGTCACTAAGGATTTTTTTCACAGTTTTCCGGGCCTTTCTTAAACTGCCAAGGTTGTTGACAGGAAGTTGGAACATAGTTTCTATTGAAAAAGAGAGTAAGAGAAAAGGTTTAAATCAAATGTGGTTTGTCTGACAGTGTTGCACTTTTAATTATTAGTAATTATCTGTCTCATTTCCCCACAGAACTCGTATCAGAGCTGTACCTTTAACTAACAAACTATACATTCTGTCTGATTTTTCTTGGCTGAGGCTGCCCATAAGGCTGGAGAGGGCACTTTAACAAGGCAACAAACTGATGGAACAACTATTGCAGGACTTTCAGTGCACCTGGAAATAACTTATTTCTTTAGAGTGTTTGTCTTTACACACCCCTGTGCTGAAGTACTTCAGGACTCAGTTTCTCTCCTGTGCATACGTGTTCTAACTGATTTGAAAACTGGCAAGTTGAGCTTCAAGAGTTGTGTCAGCCTTATAACTCATGTACCAGTGTCTCTTTGGTGAGAAAGATGCCCCTTCGCTCAGCTTAGGTGAGGTGAGAGATTAGTGCTGCTTCCCCCTTTACTGCACCACTCAGAGCTTTAGCTGGCTGAGGCTGTTCAGCAAAGACCCTTCTGTGCAGAGGGTCCTGAGAGCTTGGTCAGAGACCTTCAGAGAGCAACTGGGGAAGTACAAGGGATGGCTCAGACCTCTGTGTGTACCTGCAAATGTCAGCTCCACAACAGGAGCTGCTCTTTTGCTCTACTCTCCCCATTCCCACCCCTCCTCTGGTATAATCAGGGTTTCACCTGCAGTTCTAACACTGTCCAGGCCTCAGACACTCCCCCTGTGCAGGAGGGACCCTGTCTGTTCAAACAGTGAGGGTGATTCATGTTGGCCTTGCAGAGCCTGCTCACTCTGGCCCAGGGAATTGTTTTAAATCCTCAGGAAGGCCTGGGAAATAAGGTCTGATCCGAGTTTCTGACTTCTTATTATTGTGAACACTGACTCGGGTGAATCAGTTACTGAACCACGAATTCGAGGTTATGGTTCTTTATCAGATTTCCTAACCAAATTCTGATTTATCCACATGACCACTGCCTCTGACTTGTACTAAGAGCTATTTCTAAAGGCACACATGCAAGAGAAGTTTAAAAACCACTTTCAACATAGGTAAGATTTTCTGACTCTGTTCTGTGTGTGAGGCTCTGAGTAAGTTACTGCAGAGTTCCAAGTTGTGCCCTCTTTTCTCCCTGGCCTTGCCCACATGGGGTATCAGTTACTGTGTGAGCACCTCTGGGCAGAGGCTGCATTCTGTTATTTGTGCTATTGCTTAACATGCCTTTGGATCAAGTAAAATAAAAATAATACCATTTATGTCAAAGTACAAGCACATAAATGGTGGAAAATTTGAAACCAGTAGTGATATCTATCTTGCAAACAGGAATTTGTACTAAGACATTGCTGTACTAAAAAAATTCAGACCACAAAGAGCACATTTATGTGTTTCAGGGCAATTTTACTATTAGTTCAGTTATTTCAACAAGTAGAACAAAAATCTCCTTGACTAAAAATAATTTTGCTTCAATTGTTAAATCCATGTCTAATACAGCCTAAAGTGAGCCAGGTCCATTTTAAAGACAGGAAGAGTAATCGAAAATATTTAACAACAGGGCTGAGGGTCACCAATGCCAGTTCTGTGAAACATTAGTTACAAATTGGATTAAAAAGACTAAAACCAGATCTGACTTGTGTGATACTACAACTTCATTACCAGGACACAAAAAAATAGCACATAGTGTACAGAGTGGTTCTATCCTAAAGACATGAGAAGGAATGTTAGAAAGGGAGTATTATTCCTTAACAGTCTATTCCAACTCCTCCCTCACCAGAACTGGAGCTGTGGCTCTCAACTCTGAGCTACAATCAAGTCACACAAGTCTGCTTTCAAAGCAGAGCATGATTTTTTTTTTAAACTCAAAACCAGCCATTTATTATAAGTTCTTGCTGCTGCAGGTCATAGAGCCAGAGTGAAAAATATTAATGTAGCCAAGAAATGACTCGTGGCTCCACCAGCCCCTGCTCTCTGAAGGCAGTGGGATAACGTGGCTCTCTCTGGACTGCACTGGCTCAGTAACCCTTCCAGGCACTACCTGCAGGCTCCAGTTTAATATAAAAAATCCTATGTAGCAGCAGAGTCAAGTGTGTTCAGGATTTAAATTAATATTTTCACGTGAATTTCAAATCCAGGGAGATAATGTCCTAGAAATTTTATTCCAGAAGAACCCAAGTGATTAATGTGAACTGCAGAAACAGCATTGCATGAACCAGTTGTGGGAAAGCTCCTGGCAAGCCCTGCTGCTTTCTCCAAAATCCAAGTCCCCACTTCGAACTCCTTTTGCCTGCAAAGAAACCA
Source organism: Pyrocephalus nanus (assembly GCA_038380795.1). NCBI lineage: Eukaryota > Metazoa > Chordata > Aves > Passeriformes > Tyrannidae > Pyrocephalus > Pyrocephalus nanus. Next base: position 5,718,249 of record CM076277.1, read on the forward strand.
TTTCTGGTCTCAGCAGAGTCAGAGCAGAGCTTGGCTTGGGGCAGTGATCACTTGTAAACCTGAGTCAGCCACAAGCGCCTTGTTATCAAATAGCTGATTTCAGTACAAAATGCCACTAAACTTCTTAATCAAAGGAACCAAATGCTTTATCTTAATTTATCATAATTAGTGCGTCTAAAAATGCCAAATACACCATGATATACAGAACCTCAAAGAAAAAGCAAATTATTTAGAACTGCCTAAAAAGAAGATCTCTGTTCTCCCTGCACCATCCTCCTGCCTCTGACCTTTGCCTGCCTCAGTCAAGTCCTAACAAGACAAGAAACTCCAGGACCTTCCTTTCTCCAGCATCATAACAGAGAATTAGATCTTCACATTTGAAACCTGAACTTTTACAGAGCAGCTTTTAAAATCAGCCAAGTTCTGCTTGACAGCTGAATCCAACTCACCTGATCTAACAAAAAGCCTCATCCTCAAGCAAATACAGTTCATTTCATTTAGGACATTTCTGACTATTTAATCACAGTCAGTGGAGAGCCAGATATTATTGTGGTCTGTGACACAAAAGCAGCTTTTAGCACCTCCATCACTTCTATTCAGAGCAGTAACTCAAACTGTAACTGCACACAACCCTCTGCTGGCACCTCCCTGGGTGTGGACATGAAACCTGCTGGGATTGAGCAGCATCTCCAACCACCACCCAGACACTGATGCTGTTCTGGAAACCAGGGATCCCTTGTCTGCCTGAGATCCCTCCTGCCCCACAGCAAAAGGCTTTTCCTCTCCATCCATCCCTAACCTTGTCAGCCACGGAGGGCAAAGGAGGGGGAGAAATGGTGTAACACCTTGAAACGCTCTCAGGAGCACTGGTGGGAACAGTCAGGAAAAAATCACCACTGCTGCTTAGTCTTAGGGACTTAACAGTGCAAATATCCCAAGAACAGGAAACCAAGACTTCTCATTTCTATGGCATGATAAAGAACACAGAAAGGAAACAAGGTCTAGCCCCAAATCAGCCACTGTATAGCCACAGAGCATTTTTAACAAACCCCAAACTCTTCCCTGTTTTGTTTTTTTAAACAGATCTTAGCATTTAGACAGACTTCCCGTGACTCCCAACTCCAAATTACCTCTTCACCACTTGACTCTTACTAGCACTTCAAATTCCAGATGGAAACAATTACAGTCACTATTCTAAAAACATCCAGAATGTCTGACACATCCTCCTGTTACATTTCTGATTTTTAAACCAGTTGTAACATTTAATAAACTATCCTCACTGTACCAGCTTCAACTGGCCATGCAATTCAGCCCCAACACATACCAGTCACTGAGGGCTGGAACCACCTAAGAGCTGAGTTAAAAGATGAATTAAAAAAAATTACTGTGCAATTATTTGGAAAAATTACTGTAAAATACAGTAACTGTATACCTGGTTTAGTCTTGTTGCAACAGTGAATGTTATGCTACATTTCTCTGTCAGGGCAAACTGCTCTGCCTTAGCAGGGGTGTCCTGATCTCACACCCAACACTGCACTCCCACCTCAGAGCCAGGGCAGGGACCACCAGAGGGGAAAAACCCAGAAACCCACATCCATCAAATTAGCAGAGGGGATAAAAAAGAGAAAGCTCCCATCTGTCTTTGGACCCGGGAAGATCTTTCTATTTTAGTGTAACTAAAATCTTAATTCTCCACTGGGTCTTTTGTATCCTGGCCCTCAGCAGAGGGGCTGCTCTGCACCTGCTGCCTTTGATGCCCTCAGGTATCAGGTGTGAGGCTGATGAAAGGATCGATCTTCCCACGTGCAGCTTCACAGCACCCACAGGCCACAACGCTACTGAGATTCTGGGCAAGGTGCACCAGCGGCAGACCAAGAGCCTTTTTCCCTCAACTAAAATCTTCAGCCAGTATTCACAATCTGCCCTCTGTGTTATTTGCACTTTTGGACACTATTCAGGGTGCTCACCAGGCTGGGTTTATGTTTCAGCTTTGGTCCAGTACAAGCAGTAAGAACAATGTATTTCTAACGTCACAGTTTTACTCTGCAGTAAAACAGTGTTTTCAGCAAGAAATAAAGACTGAAGAACTAACCTGGAGGAAGATGTTGCTGTGTAAAGGCACCATGACAGCACCACTTTAGGTTTTCTAGAAAACCTACTCTAGGTTTCCTTCTCTTTGTGCTTCACTGGAAATGACACCATTTCCTGCCCACACAGGGCACCTCCCAGGAGGAGCAAGCACAGAACGTGGGTGACCTGAACCTCCCCTGAGGGAGAGTCTGCACTGCTGTGAAATGGCAGGTAAAAACCAGTTTTGGAATCCCCAGAAGCTGGACACAACCCCCCAGCACCCAGTGCATTTTATGCTGTTCAGGCATCCCAGACCTGCAGGAGGACAGAGATCCCAAAGCTCTTCTCAAGTGTCTGTTCATCATTGGCTTAACCAAGCCAGTGGAATTCTAGACTCTAATGGTACTAAACAAATAACTGGGAAGTTCCTATCTGGCTATTTCATTTACTTCCTTCAAAAGTGGCATGAACATAGTTCTAAGTTGATCTGAGTTCCCAGAGCAGAGAAGTTAGAAGAAGCAGTCAATCAAGAAAAGGAGAACTACAAAAATTAACCTTTCCTGAGTGAAAACTATGAATGAAAAGAAGTGCAGATTTTTTTTTACACACATGTAGCAATTTTCTTGACGTTCAGTTTTGTTTCACCAGTTGATGATTCCCAGGCCTACAATAAAAACCTCACAGGAATGCAGAGGTAGAAAGCTGGAAACTCATTTTGAGAGCAGTTTCCCTCACAATGAAATATATAAAGTTACTCATAATAAGCAACATCTACCCCTCAACCCACCCCTTACACACTAAGCTTATCTTTTCATAGAATCTTCACAGAGCAGCTGGGGTTGGAAGGGACCTTAAAGAGCATCCAGTGCCATCCCCTCCCATGGGCAGGGACACCTTCCACTAGCCCAGGTTGCTCCAAGCCCTGTCCAGCCTGGCCTTTGACACTTCCAGGGATGGGTCAGCCACAGCTTCTCTGGGCAACCTGTGCCAGGGCCTCCCCACCCTCACAGGGAGGAATTTCTTCCTAATGTCTTCGAATTTCTTCTTTCCATCTCTTGAGCTGCTGCTTCTTAAAGGCATTCCATGAAATTCACACTTCCATACAACTTATGTTAAATAACTGACCTCAGAATAGATCTGTCCATGCAATTACAACTCTTAGGGATGTTATTAAAAAGAATAAAATAAAGCATCAGTTTTACCTTCTCTTATAAGCACATAAGGTTGACCCTCCCACTCCTACTGCTCTCATTTACTCCTATTATGAAGACTGAGAAAACTTGAAGTTTTGGGTGATCTGACACCCAGCATTACCAATGGCACTGCTGAACAAAGCATTAGGTGTGAGCATGTGTGCAAACAGACATTTGGTAAGCAGTGTGTAAACCCAGCCTCTTCTGTCCCACTGTGACTGTTAGTTTACATCTCCACTCACATCACTCTTATTACAATCATCAGCAATGTAAGAACTCTAGTTCATTAAAGCAACATTTCTGCACATGCTTATAAACCAGAACTTCTCTTACTTTCTCTTTTCCCCTCTCCCCATCATCCTCTGCTGCCTCAAAGGTCCATCCTTTCGGTGCTCCTTCCCCCTCATCCTCCTCCTTTCTTTGCTGGTTCTTGGCCTTCTTGGTCCTTACCTCGCTCATTTTCCCTCTTCTCCTCTTCCCTGTGCCAATTCATAGCGTCCACATTCTTTCGTCGTTCTCTCTCATCCTGTCTCCACCGCTTCTTGATATCTTTGTCCTTAACTTGCTCATTTTCTCTCCTCTTCTCATCATCCCTGTGCCATTTTATTGTTTCAGTATTTTTCTGCGGTTCCACGCTTCTTTTGAGATAGTCTTGTCGCCTCCTCCTCTTTTTTAACATATCCCTTTCCCTGGCACGAGCCTGCTTTTCTTTCTGGGAAAGAAAAGCTTTACGGGGCATCATGAGCTGCTGCTGTACCTGCAATAATATCGTATCCATGGAATGACACACTATACAAGCACCCAGCCAGGCACCAACACCAACACTCCTTTGGAGTCAAGGCTTCAAATGCTAAGCCAGGACAATGCACTGCTTGTTCTCTGCCCTGCACAGCCCTGGGCTCGCTCCGTGCTGGATGAGGACGGGCACTGCCAGCTCCAGGCACCGCCTCACTGACCCCTCTGCAGCACCGGGAAGGGACCCCTGGAACCCTCTGGAACCCCCTGGAGCCCCAGGCCTGAGCACTGAGATTTCTGTGCCCTCCTCACGACCCCTCCCACCGAGCTTTTAGCAGCCCCTCGGCATTGCTGCACCCAGCTGAAGGAACAGGCTGCTGAGAGAGCTGGGAAAGAAACTTGGGAACGTTCAAACCTGTTTCCTCCCTTAGTGGGAGAGCTGCACTGAACCAAACTTTAAAGGTGCTCATTGATCTTTTCAGACCTCCATCTCCACCCAGTTTGGTCGAAAATGGCTCCCTCTTCTCTTGGCTGGGAGGAGGGATTAGGAGACAAGCCACAATCTGAAAAATTGTGTAAGCTTTGTTTCCTGGGGAAACCTGGCCAAAACATTTAACTGCAGTTAATGAAATAAGTCCTGACTCATCTACTCAGACTTCCTCCAAGTATGTTATGTCTTGCTATTCACAAAAACAAAGGGAAAAAAATGAGACTATTTACTTGGAGAATTCCCCAGGAGTGGGGCTTCTTGGGTTTGGGGTTTTGAGGTTTGAGTTTGTTTTTTAAAGAGGTGTTAATGGAGATTACACTTAACAAAAGGTTTTACTTTTGGTCATTCTGTGTATTCACCCAACACATTCATATCTTCAAATGTAACAATGTTAATACCTGCAATTTTGAAATCATGGAGAACAAAACAAACCCCAGGAAGAAGTTATACCATTACTAATAACCCTTAAATTCCTTTCTGTACACACTGAGCAATGTTTCAGCAATGACAAACTGCAATTGTGGCCCAGGTTTGAGGGTTTTTTTGGGTTTGTTTTGGTTGGGCTTTTTTGTTTAACTTTTGTTTAGAAGAGAGATTTGCAGAGGTCTAATCAAAATGAAAACTGCAGAAAAGGACAAAATTACTAGATTAGAATACTTAAACAAAGCCTAAAACAAAATGAAACAAATGTACTTTTAAAATTTAGCTACCTTATGGAAAGCACTTGTTCCCAGCATGCAATACTCCATCTTTTTCCTACAGAAAAAGCAACGTTTCAAACCCTTATTCTACAAGCTGTTCCTTTCCCCTACATAATACCCCACCCCACACACTAAAACCCTCTCCTCCGGTCCATTGCCTTTGATAGCTCTGTATCAGGATCCCATGGTTTTCATTCCAATAATTCAACCCCAAATTTCTTAATATCCATAAAACTAAAAGGGAAGGGCTGCAGCAGAGTCAAACACCATAATCAAAAAAATGCATGCAGTTTGGCAACACATTAGTACAGAAAATTCAGATTATGCTCCAAATTACTTCATTAAAAGGTGTAGGTAGCTCTCTACCAGACAACCTCTGTTTAGGTATTAAATATTTGGCAATAACAGCTGGCATTAAAATCAGAAAGCAGCGAGAACCCAGGATCAACATCCTCAGTGCAACCCAGACACTGCAAACCTTCACCAGGGTTTCACTTCTCTGTGGGCTGGGTGCCAGGACATTACTGGTGTTTACTCGAGCAAACTTAACTCATTCACTTTTAAACATACATTATCTTTACAATTTGATCAGTAACCTGACTCAGTTCCAATAACAGCATGAATTAAATTGGAAGTAAAACACACATCATGCAAATTATTCTCCCCCCTTCCTCACCTAAGGCAAGTACCAACATTTAAATTTGTCATTTATAAAAAATAAAACCCTTCTGGGACTAATTGTTATATTTTCTTTCATTTGTTTGTTTTGTTGGTGGGGTTTTTTTCCCCCTTTGTCTTAACTTTTCACAGTATTTTTCTCTCCCCTCCCTTTATACAGCCCACTTTGACAGACCAAGTTATAGACAAATGATAGAAAATATCTTAATAAAAGAGCATTTCAGTTGAATTTCCAAAATGAAACATTTCAATTGAGATTCAAATATGTAATGTCAGATTCCAAGGAACAACTTAAAAGGACATCCAACTTGAATTAAGTATCTCTGAACTTCCCTACCCCAGTTCAGAGGTTTTCCCCCAGTTTAGCATGGCATTACTTCACACAGGCTGGCCATTTCCCTTGCAGTCAGAATCAGCTTTCACTTTTACTTCTGATGGTTTTAAACCAACAGAGGAGGGGAAATTTTAACCCAGGAAACTAATTAATCTGCAGTGAAGCTGCCAGACTGACTGAGCTCAAAGCCCCCACCCCTCAGTGTCTCTGGAGTTCAAGCTGGTGTTCCTTTAAGTTCAAAACATCCGAACCTCAGAAGCAGTCAAAACCATCCTTTCTACTATTTTTTGCCCATGCTTTGACAAATGAAAATCTTAACTCTTCCCCATCTATTCAGTTCATATAATGAGGCATTTACCTCCAAAATGAATGGTGCTTGGGCGTCTCAGACTCATTGGACAAGTTTCACGCAAAAGCCTCCAAACTCAAGTCTCTTGCAGGCCGCCCGCTCAGGGGGATGTTGCACCTACTGGGGGAGGCCCCAGCCCGGGCACAGGAGGAGGATCATATCCTGCTGTGCAAAAAAAGGGAAAAGACAAAGGTAAGAGATGTTGAAAAGGGCAATCTGACATTGACAATGAAGCATCGGTGCTCCTTCTAAAGCACAGCGCTGTGCCGGGGCTGCTCTGAGTGCAGGTCACGGGGCTGCAGCCAAGGTGGCTTGAACAGCAGCCTGTGCTGGGTGGTGCTGCCTGAGGAACGATGCTCAGGGTGCAGCTCAGGCACCCAGTGCACAAGTCCAGCAGTGAACAGAGCAGGAATGGTCCTAACCCACACTCCAGCCAACCTTCTGGCTGAGGGGGTTCAGAGCTGTTTGCACTGCCCTGAGCTCTCAGCACCACCCACAGCTGCACCCTGAGGGACACTGAGACACCCCCAGCAATGGCACTGCCTTGGGCAGCTCATTCTTCCCGCAAGGGTCCATACAACAGGCCCCACCTTCAGCGACCAGACTATGGGACATCAAACACGGGTCAGCCACAGCCCTGGGGACACACATTCCTTTGGGAAGAAATCTAATTCAGATTAGAACTCATTACATTGCTAGGAGGAGGATGGGAAGTTTTAGGGAATGGCATGTAAATGATCACACTTCTTGCTGGAAGACTGATCCCTCTTCAACTCCCAATAGCCATGCACAGAAACTCAGTTTTGAACAGACTGCAAACACAAGACACAACAGCAGCACCACGAAATCTGGAACAGACAAATCTAAAGTTCATAAAAGCAAAACTTGTTGAGTCATTTAGAATTACTTTGCCAAGGAATAAGGCAAAATAAATTGCTAGATTTTAATCTCTTGATTATTCAGACTGAACATCCACAGCTTAAAGTACAGATTGCTTTCTTTGGCAAGTACAGTTCCAACACAAGACACTAAAATGTTTTAAGAAATTAAAAAAGACAAAATTCTTAAAATGCTTCACACTTAGGCAAAAATGAATATTGCATCTGCTTTAACAAAAGCACCAGTCAAACCTTCAGACAAGTAAGGATGCATGATGGGTTGTTGTTTCATACTAAAGTATTTTCTAAGGAGAAGGTAACTTTGTGCCCATGTGCCTCTAGCAATCCCAAATTACCTCTCCCACGGAATCCTCCCTGCAGAAAGCACACTTGTGGGTGAGGACCCATCAGCCTTGAGAGCAGATCAGTAACAATTAGTTTATCAGGCTGATGATGCTGAGCTCAGGAAAGCACTTCATCCCATGCTGGGTCTCCACTGACTGAGTATCATTGCCCTGCACTGTGTTGCTGACAAGGATCCCCAAGCATCTGGCATTTCTGACTCCATATAATCCAAATTTCTTTTATATAAGCCCTTATTTTGCCAGTATTTTATCTCACAGCCCAACACAGGAGCTAACGTCAGAGCTGGCTGCAGCTCTAAGATCCTGGGCGAGATGAAACAAGACTTGGTTTCTTGAAACTGTGCTTTTTATCTCCCTATTCCAATTGCTTTTAAAATAAGGGAACTTTTAACAATTTGCCCAGCTAACTACATTTAATAACATTCTCTAAAAAGCAGCCACGAAACAGATTTGCAAAGAAGGCTGGTAGTGCAACATTCACTGAAATCTCTTAAAATACAAGAAAAACATGCAAGAAAACGAACCTGTGGTTCCCACAGCAACAGAAAAGCTGCCTCCCTGTGCATGCAGGTTAAATGGTGCTGTGTGGAATGATGGTGTATAACACTCTATATTCACATGAGGACAAGGATGGCCTGTCCCTGGGACCTGACAGTTCCAAGACAGCTGAGCAAGGAAGAATGAGAGCCAGGAAGCAGAAAGGTGTCTCAAGGAAGAGTGAGCAAGTCAAAACCACCAGCAGTAAGAATACCAGGGAGAACAGGGAAGTTGGAAGAACTGAAGCTACTAAAAACTCCCTTGAAAAGGTGAGAGTTGCAATTAAATCTCTCTCCTCCCTGCACTGAGTGACTGAAAAGTCGGCTCCTGACACATCTATCGCTGCCTGACTTTGAGCATTTTCACTTTCTTCTCTTGGAGTCTTCCCTTTCCACATTATTTAAGCATTTCTGGCCTAGTTTTCCGAGGGCTGTGCACCCACACTCCTGTGAAGATAATGAGATTTGCAGTTTAACAGCACATCTGAAATGCCAGACAACTCAGGGCTCGTTTTTCCAATCCACTATAATCCTGGAGGGAGAGTGTTTTGTAACAGCAGCATTTTAAACTGAGAGCACATCCTCTCAGCCACTGCAGCTGGAAGGTCCTGCCCAGGGAACAGGATGGTCCTGCAGCTTCCAAGACACCCCAGCTCCAGTGGGGAATTCAGGGTGCATAGCTCCAGACACAGAACTTCAGTTCAACCTTAAGCAAACGAGCCCCAGCCCTTCAGCTTGTTCCTATATCCGAGGTCCTTTAACCCACATCTACATCCAAAACAGGACTTACTGAAAAGATCTGAAAAAAACTCCCAAATCAAACCCTGGGGAAAAACCTGACATTGGTTTAAAACTAAGACATTTGGAACTGAAGGCAATCAACAAGTGCAAGTTGCTACCTGGTCAAAGCTGCAAAACTCATACAGCACTGTGCATGTGACACCAGCTCCCCCCCGCAGGCAAACTATTTCTTAAAAGACCCTTTGTCAAAAAGAAAAATTTAAAAAACATGTCAGAGATTAAATCAGCTACATCCAAAAAAAAATTTCAAGTTGTGTGTCAAACCAAAAGGACCGTTTCACACCCCTTCTCCTGACATCCCATGTAAACACGGCTTCAGGAGAGGAGATGAGTCCACCCAAAATGTGGTACTAAAACACTCCCACCTTATCCTCTGGAGGAAATTCTGAGGCTAAATCTTAGTTGTGCTGTTTTAATGGCTATAGACAATTTTCAGCAAGGGTTCATGAAACTCTGGTTTACATCTCTTTTTTGGGGGTTTGCTGTCTCCCTTCAGCTCTTGCACTAAGAACTCCCAACTTGCCATCAGAGGAGAAACTTCATTGAAGACAGCTGAGTGAAAGGAATCAGTAAGGCTGATGTGCCTGTCTCCATTCATTCTTTATTTAAAGGTTAAAAAGCCCACCTTCTGCAGTCCAGCAGACAGGGATCTCCTAAGTCATTCACACACTTCTCATTCTTGCTCAATTTCTGGAATTTTCCACTGGAGCCCGAAGCTCCATCTGGTGGGTGTGGACACTCACTGCAAAACTGAGCGGGAATTAACTGTTTCCTCATCAACTTCTGTTCAGGAGGAGTTCTGGGCACTGTGGCACCTCTGTGCCCCAGTGTGAAATCCAAAATGGTCAGACTTTGATTGCTCTGCGAACCACAACTCCTCATTTCTGCTCCTGATGAACAGCCTGCTTCCCTTCACTCTGCTGGGAGCTCCTCTTGGGTTCTCTGATTTGGGTGACATAGGCTGAGGTGTGTTGGAGGATGTGCTGTTGCTAAATCTGAGTTTTTCTGAAGGATCTTTTGAACACACATGACAAAGCCCACATCAACACCGGCAATCTACTGCACTCTGAAAAGCAGCCTGAAATTGTGTCCATTCTCCAGGGCATAAGAAATCTTGAATTAGAGGCACTTACAGCTCAAGAATTAGGCTTGCACAACTACTGCCATCTTAAAGAATATCTTTTGTGCCTGTTCAAGACCTCCAAAGGTAAATGTTGATATGCACACACCCATGTGCAGTCAAATCAAGATGCAACACACATACTCAATACGAGAGTCGGGCTTGTTTAGGGCTATTTCTAAAAGATTTGGGTGTGAAATGCAGCAAAGACTGCACATCTTGCTGAAATTTGAAATCGAGACTGGAGATCATTGAAGCACAAAGGATATTATTTGCTTACACCATGATATCCACACTTCAGTGATCACGAAAAAAGGCTGCATGAATATGCTCTGCAATTCCAAAATAATCCTCATCTAGATTGTAGCTAAGCATGAACAATCCCAGAATAAAAATTATTTTGGAAATAGAAGAACGCTTAATGAATAAGCAGTTACCATTTAAATGAAATCAAGAATCATCTTAAAATTTTCAATGCAAGGCTCACAAAAACATTTGTCTAATTAAACAATGCAGCACAGAAGTCGCTGTAAAATGTGCGGGAACAAAGCAAATAATCAATATACACGTAATTTATGACTGGATTACACCGACTGTGAAACTGCAGCCAGATTAGACTGCAAGGGAAAAGGGTCCCCAGCCTTGTGTGTCATGTTTCCTGACATCACCACTGTGTCAGCAGCCAGAGCAGAGCCCCATCCAGCCGAAAAGGAGCGGTCTGGGGGCAGAGCAGCTCCTTCACTCACCACACACAAGTGCTGGGCCTGGGCCAAGCCCCAGGGCAGCAGGAACAGGGCTCGTGGCAGCACAGGCACACACACAGGTATTTACATTGGGAGGGAGATGCAGCCTTGGTGTGTCCTGCCCAGCAAATGCAGGGCCTGCGTGGAGGGGCAGAGCAGAGCAGCGACACAATGGAGCACACGAATACTTTCACAGGCTCATCCAAAGCCCTGCCAATCCCTGCTTTCTCAGACAGCAGATACATCAGCTATTGAAGGGATCTCGCCAACTGGCTGCATTGAGTATTTAAAGTGTAAAAATAGTCAGGGAAGGAGGCTGGTGCTGATTGTTTTTCCTCTGCCTTACACTTCACACACGCGATGCACAAATGCTGGCATTACGAGGTTGGGTAAAGTCTGTAAAGAAGAGCTTAAAATCAGTCTTACCACTTCACATTTCTTACCTCTTTCCCTTTCTGTCTAAGCATAGCTCCCAAGTGCTCCAGCCCCTGCCTACATTCCAGCGTTAATCCACCTCAGCTACTGCTGTCCTCCGGCTGACTCAGGAACCTTCCACAGGCAAGGCCTTCAGAGCAGCAGCAATGGGGAAACAAAACAGAACAAAACATCACAAACTTGAGTTGGACCAGTTAGGAATTTAAAAAAGCATTTTAAGACCATTATCTTGCCCACTTAGATTCCAAGAGCCATTTTGTCCCCTCACTGTTGCTGCTACGAATCTGCATCACCGAGAGCTCCCCTGGCCCAGCTGCAGCATGAGCACAAATCATCAGAGCCACAGCAGAGATCAGTGCCCAGCAGAGGTGACACGGGGTGAAAGGGAGCACGGCTGGGGGCTGGGATAGGGAACAGACAGCAAACTGAAGCCAAAGCAGGCCCTTTCCTCCACTTGAGGGGCTGAGTGTTTCTTCAGGGGACAGTGCTCACACAGCTGCTCAGTTTCTAGCTCTTGTAAACTGTTTTAGACACTACTTCAGACGTAGATACTAAATGAAACATTTGGCAACATGATCTGGATACATCTGCAGGTGTGGGGCGTTCACAGAGTCAACTACACAGGCATAGGCCAACAGTCACTGTCAGTTTTCATCAAAATAATCTTTAATGCCACCTTAAAAAAAAAACCCACAAATAAGGATATAAATGGTGGTAACTGAAAGTGACTCACTGCAGAAAAAATGATATTTACTCCATTCTTACTCAAAACCATCAACTGCCACACACATTCAAGAGCACTACTGTGAGATCACAGACACTAAATTCAAGCCTCCTGTTTGCCTTTTGAGAGCTGCAGTGAAGCTCTGAACAATGCAGCTCTTGCCTTGAGGCACATGGCCCTCAGGTAGATAAATAAGAGCTACACCCTCTCAAAAAATGCCTTTATTCAAATCTAGAACGTGTATTTGATTTTTAAACCAGATCTAAGTTCTTCCTGAAAGCTCAAAAGGAACAGGGCAATTTGGCCATCCCGCCTAGGAAAACCAGGGCACTCTTCCCAAACACGTCAGCTGAGGCAAAACACACCTTCCACATATACAGTAGGTATAGGATTTATTTTTAAGAAAACTAAATTAACACGAACAAGAGTTCTTTTCTTTCTAGTGCACATTCAGACTTAGACCAGCACCTCTCATTCTCATCTCCACCTCTTACACTATTAAGAACACACTTCTATCAACAGATCTATTTGTATAAGCAGGACCGGCTCCATATTAACAATTATCCTGTTACAATTATGTTCATAGAAACCATACCCTATATACCTATATAGATACAAATCTAGGCAGAGCAGGTCTTGATTGACTATAATGAAAAACTCCTGTGCTGCTTGTTCAGGTGCAGGCCAGCACAGTCAGCTGCTGGCTTCTTAAACAAGCAGGTTACAAGCACCTTAGAAAACACACCAGTCAATGCAGCAACGTTAATACAAAACCTCAGCTGAATCAATGATTTTAAAAACATCCCCCATTTTTGCCCCTGCAGATAAAGCAGCTCCAGTGGCACCTGTGACACGCTGAGCAGCTGCAGCCCTGTACCTGATCTCTGCCTCTCCTGCTACCCAAGCCCCACACACTTACACTGCTCCTCCTCGGATCTGACACTGGTTTGTTCATTCCCAACGTATTTGGTCTCCTAAACCAACTTCAAGTAGTGGAGCAAAGACAACTTTCCCTTTCTGAAAACAAAACCCCACAAAACACACCCCAATAAGTTTCCTACAAAGCTGCTAAATCTGATTTGCAGCCACCTCAAAATAAACACATTAACCCAGGAGCACTACCTTTGCTGCACAAAACCATTTGTTTCAATTGCTTTCTTTGCATCAATCAAATCAGCTGCCATCTTAATAACAAGCTATAAAATATACATTTGGACTGTATGACTTCTGACTACTGATAAGATTCTGCTTTGTTTCTGTATTCCAGGGAATGCTACTGTAAACTTTCACATTTGCTTTCAGTGTTTACTGTTATTATGGAGTGGTAATGCTGGGATGGGAATAATCTTCCATTATTCCCTCTGCAGTGTGTGAGCACAGCTCACCTTCCCCAGAACACGGGAACACGTTCATCTCCGATCTACCAGCGATTCAGTCACGCCACAGGGAGTTGGGGAAGCACCCAACAAATGAGGTTTTATACTATTAAAGCCTAATTAAAATGCTGTTACAATATACCCCTGTCAGTGACACACACCAGCTCTGGAAATGCCCCTGGGCACCTTCTCACCACTGGTAACCTCTACCCAACACACACAAAAAGACCATGAAGTTCTTCACCTCCTCCCGAGGAGCACACACCCCTTCCTAGGTGTGTTTGTGCAGCTGATGGTTAATGCTGCAGGGCAGGAACTTCCCAAACCAGCCAAGAAGCTCCTCTCCTGTGAAGGCTTTTCGTTCCTAAGCACTGTGAGCAGCAGACCCTTGTCTGTCCTACCTACAGGCAAACCAGTCACCTTTCACCCTCCTCCTCTCCCACGCTTCCAAAGCATCTCCCTCCTGCACCTGAATACGAGTGAGCTTACAAGCTCTTCATCACAACAGACTTTGTACATAAATAGTGGTAACCTAAGGAGATGCTTTCTACAAACCTGTCTGATGGACCATCACTTCAAATTCAAAACAAAACAAGATTTTTTTTTTTTTTCAATAATGGGGCATTAAAAACGAATCAGTTTGCAATGATCTCAGAGCAGTCCCCAGACACCGGGAGCAACTTATTTCTATTGGAGACCAAAAAGCAATTCTTAAGAGCTAATTAAGAATATTTATCTGAGTAAAGGATAGCTTACTAGAAAAAAAGAGTACAAAACCATTTAGCTTAGTTTTAGTTTTGGAAAACAATTTATTTGTCATGTGCCAAAAAGGACACCTCTGTTTTGACTGAAGTTTAAGTATTTGCTGCAATAATCATCAGAAAAGGTAAGCATTATGTTACAACCCATCAGCATCTGGTGCAATTCTTTTAACAACAGCGTGTTCCTCTGGTGTTGTCTCTGGCGAATGTTTCAAGATTTCAGCACATATCATGGTACATGTCCATCTGCTGACAGCAAAGTTCTGCCCAACATCTGCAAATGCACATCTGCACAGGAACCAAGCCTGGGTTTGGTTTGTTATTAGAAGCACAAAAAATCCCCTGCTTTTCTGTTTCTCAAGCAGGCTGGTCCATCTTTCTCACCTAGAAGGATGACAACTTGTGATTATGAGTTGCCAGAGTCCTCAAGTGAAAGTTTTCCCCGAGTATGAGACCCTGCAGGAGGGAGGAGTGCTGGGGCACACACAGCTGAGCCACAGCAGTCAGCTCAGGTTGGTCCGTGCTAGCCTGACAGGCAGCAATGCTGTGTCTCCATTAGCTCACACCCTGCACCTCCAACAGAAATAGAAAATAGACACAAAAATAAATAGAAACACAGCCAGTAAAAAAACCCCCTCAACTTAAGAAAAAGGGGTGCGGGAATAAAAACCTCTTTGACACCTACCAAACGCCTCAAATACACCCACTAAACAGCGAACGACAGCACTTCCAGGTACGGCGGCTCTGCCCCGCTGCCCCAGACAAAGCTCCCCGCGGCTGGAGGAGCGCCCCGCGCCGCGGGCTGGGGCTGCAGCCATGTGCCCGAGGGCTCAGAAGGCGCACAGACTGCGAGGCCCGGCCGGCTGTGGCACGACCCGAGCCCGGTGCCCCCGATCCTGTCCCCGTTCCCCCCCCCGGTGCCCCCCCCGCCGCAGCGGGGCCCGGCGCGCAGGGCGCCCCCTGGCGGTGCCGCCGCGCAGCGCCCCGGCCGGGCTGCGGTGGATCGGGGGGGCCCGAGTGTCCCCCGCGGGCACGGCCGGGGGCACCGGGGCTGGGGGCACCCCCGCACCGCGCACCCCGCGGGGCTTGCTTAGGGACCCCCGGGCTGCAGCCGCCGCGGGCAGGCGGTGCGCGGCACGGGGGTGTCTCCCCGGTGCGGTGCGAGGCTCCGGGGGTGGTTTCCCCGCCTTTGTCTGCGGAGCGGTGTCGGTAACTGTAGCCCGGGGCAGGGGCGGGTGAGGCAGCGCCGCTCCATCCCGCGGCTGCGGCTCGGGATGGCAGCGGCGAATCCCGCCTTTTCCCGCGGGCACGGACCCCTCGGCTGCTCCCATTCATCGCACTCGGCCCCGCTCGGCGCCCGCTCCGCCGGTGGGGCCGTGCAGCCGCACCCCAGGATGCCGGCCCGGCTGGCGCTGCCGCTGCCCCGGGACGCGGCCGTGCGGGGAAGGGAGGCGGCGGGGCGGGAGCAGAGCCCGGTGCGGTGCCCGCAGCCGCCGGGGCTCCTCAACATGTGTGCGGCGGGGAGGGGCCGCCGCCAGCCCCGCAGCCGGCGCGGCGGGCAGGGCGCGGGATGCCCGCGGGAGGAGGAGGAGGGAGGCAGGGAGGGGGCGGGCGAGCGGGCGCTGCCCCCGCCCGGGTCGCCCCGCGGACCCGCGCTCGCACCTACCTGAGCGGGCTGTCCTCGCAGCGAGGGCGGGCTGGGGGGGGGGGGCGCCGGACCCTCCCCGGCGCCGCCCGGTCCCGGGGCGGGCGGGCGGAGCGGAGCCGGCGGCGGCGCGGGGGAGACAAAGGGGGGGATGTCGGGGGGGGGCAGTGTGCGGGGCGGGCGGTGCGGGGCGGCCCCGGGGGCGGGCGCGGCGGGCACTGGTCCGGGGTGCGGGGCGGGGGCGCGGGCGGCGGGCGGGGGCAGCGCCCGGGCCCCTCAGACAATACAGCCGGGTCCCGCTGCCCACAGCTGCCCGGGCCAAGATGGCGGCCGAGAAAGAGCGGAAGTGACGCCAGCCCCTCATTAGCATACGGGACTCATTGTCCGGCGGGAGGGGAGGGGGCCGCGCCCCGGGGGGGGCAGGGGAGCCCCGGGGGTCCCGGCGGGTCCGGCCTCGCCGCGCCCGGGCCACCGGGCGCTGACGCGGCCCCGCCGCGGGGGGGCCCCCGCGGGGAGCGTCGGGGCGGCCATGGCAGCGGCGGCGGCGGCGGCGGCGGGATCTACCCCGGCCCCGCTAGGAGGCGCCGCGCCCTGCGGCTGGTCCGGCGCGGGGATCCCTCCGCCGCGCCCCCGGCCGGGACTACTTCCCGTCCTGAGGGGCCGCCGCCGCCGGGGCGGGGGCGCGAGCGGCGCGGGGCACGTGACCGCGGGGGGGGGCGCGCACGTGACCGCGGGGCGGCCCCGGGAGCGCGCGCGGGCCTCGTGCGGCGGCGGCGCCTCCGGGAGCGCGCACGGCCCGCCCCCGCCCCGGGCACGGAGGTGACGGGACCGGCACATCCCTGAGGGAGCTGGGGCTGTTCGGCCTCGAGGGGAGACTCCGAGACGGATCCCCATCCCTGTCTGTCAGTGCCCGCAGGGAGGGGCACAGCATGGACCAGGCTCTGCTCGGGGGACCCAGCAATGGGACACGAGGAATGGGCAGGAACTGATGCCCAGGAAGGTCCACCTGGACATGAGGAAGAACTTCTTTGCTAGGCAGTGATACAGCACTGAACAGAAACCAGAGAGAGTATGAAGTCTCCTCCCTGGGGATGTTCCAGACCCATCTGGACACAATCCGGTGCCATGTGCTCTGGGATGGCCCTGCTGGAGTGGGAGGTGGGACCGGGTGACTCACTCTGGGCCCTTCCAGCCTGACCCATCATGGGAGGGCCGGGGCTGGACCCAGGGAGGCCCCAGGCTGGGCTCAGTCCAGGGAGGGAAGGAGGTGTCAGGTGAGTGGCACCCATTGCCAAATGTGCCTGGAGTGTGATGGGATTGGTCAGGGAATCTGGAGAGGCGTCAGAGTCTGTGTCATTTATACACTGCCACTCTCAGAAATCCAAATTCTCTGGTTAACCCAAATTTTGGGTTAATGTCCTGAAGCCAAGGCAGCACCCTCAAGGCGTGTGTGATGTTCCTATGAGCCCTGTGCACATGTGCTCACACACAGCTGTGCAGAGACACTGGACTTCACTTTTTGGAGCAGGAACATCTGGATCAGGACAAGACCCCACATGAAGCTCTTCCTTGTAGATCAGGACACGTATGCTCAAGACCTCTTCAACAATGTGAGTTCTACAGCACAAAAAAACCTTCAGAGGTGAAAGGGAACGATGGTTTTTGCTGCCTCAGAAAGACACAAGCACTTGGAGGATGAAGTAAAGTGTAATTCCTTCCATCCTCAGCTTTCAAACCCTTTCTGGTTTAGTGACGCACTCCAGCTTAGCCTTATAATGCTAGAAAGGAAAGTCCACGTGTATGAAGCATTGCCTGAAGTGCAGAAGCAGAGAAAACTTATCACCAATTACTGAGACCTCATATAACTCAAGGATCTCCTGCGTTTTCAAGTGACTGATGTCCTGGCAGTGTGTACATCACAATTCACTTAAATAGCTTTCATGGAGAATTTAGTGACATGTTATTGTGTCTGGGAGGCTGCTTTGACACTTCCTCGTTCAGTGGGATGTAGAAACCCACTACTTGTCACTGCAAGTGACACCAGGGTTTCACTCTGTGCTTCCATGGCATCCTCTCATCAGTGGACATGAGAGTCAGTAAAGTCACTGAAGGAGTCTTTGTTCGACATGGAAATGCAAATAAAAAACCGGAAATACACAAAACTTACCTGCAAAACCAAAGCTGGTGCTTTGGCATAACAAGGGCTCCTGGAACTGAGGTGCTTCCAAAGTCCCTCTGCCACACGTGTGAAATACTTCTCGAGTAAGGAAAGCAAAGAAAGCTGGTTTGGTTTTTCTGTAACAACATCATTTTGCCTTCCAAGAGCAGGTACTTTTGCTTTGATGGCACAAAACAAAAATGTTGGAAAACATTTCTGAAACGTTAAGTCAGGACTTGACGTTCATAAGAATGTTCAGAAACTCTCAACTTTGTGGCTGCTTGAGGCAGTTTGCTCCTGCCTAAAACACACAGCCCCAAACTTGAGCACCTTCCTGTTTCAACACTTACTTATGCTTTACCAGTGGCCACTCTGGAGCCATCACTTAATACAAAGAAAATACAACTCCAGAAAAACAACCCACAGACCTTCTAATCTGAGGGTGGAATTTGAGAAAACAGAAGTGTCTGAAGTTTGGAGGAACTGAGTGTAGAGGAATATGATAATCCAATTGGAAGTAGAAATTATATTTGATACATATTTAAGGGAATGAACACAACAGGAAGATCTGTGCAAAGGATAGAACAGCACAAGCACAATCAATCAGAGTCCAGGCGGGAGAACTTTCTCTCTTTTTCTCCTGTGTGTGCAGAGTGAGGAGAACAAAATGAAGCAAAAGTTGATAGTAATAGTTTTAATATACTTTTTATACCACAGAAGTGGGTATTGTTTCTCAAACTAGAAAAATCAGTAAAATCACTGCATTGTAGGAGACTAAACACTTCACAGCAGAGGGGAGGCAATTAGCACTCCCAAGCTGAATAGGTTTAATTGCACGTGTGGTGCTGATTCAGGTCAAAATTGTGCCCAGATTCGTCATTGTTCTAGTTTAGGAGTCCTATTATGCTTGTTTTTTATTCAAATCCTAAATAATTAAGACAACTCTTGATGGTTTATACGTAATTAATTATATAATAAGTACAAGTAAGTTAATCAGCATTAAGATCACAGGTCTCAGGTGATCTTTAAGACCCACTAAGCCACCCACCTTCTGAGCTGTGGCACTTCATCATCTGTCAGCATTCTCCAGCCTTCTTCCGTGAAGTTGGCTTTGGGAAGAGTTGTAAGGAAGGAACCAAATTTAGTCTGTATCAGGATAAAAGTGGGGAAGAACAATTCCTTGACACAGAGTACCCTCCCTTTCTCCTTGTTTTTCCAAAGGATACTCATATTGAGCCTGTCTGTGATTAGAGATGCTTAGAATAGATTTGCTAAGTTGGTTGGGATAAAGTGAAAGTCCTTTAGTCAGACCAGCAGGAAATTTATCTGTCATAAGTAACAATTTCTCTTGGAAGCCGGTCAGTCAAGTGTCCTCTCATTTGGGGGTGATGCCATGACAAGCTACACTTCTGTGGATATGGATATCTTACCTGTTGTCAGTGCTTTCAGTCAACATCTTTCCTGTTCTGGAGCAAAACCACAAGTATCCTTTAGTGCTCAGATCTTGCCCGTCCTGAGAGCACAGCGTTTTAGGAGCTGTGTTAGAGAACCACCCTCAGTTTCCCAGGAAACAAGTTCTCAGCTGTGGTTTTGTCTGGGTTCTCCTGCTGGGGTGTGACATGTTTGCAAAAAGTCAGAACAGGAAAGAAGTTTGTGAGCCAAACACAGGGTGGTTAAGGTGGTGTTTGTTTATGATGATGCACCATTGGTACTAGTTTCTGTTGTGCACTCAGTGCAACCACCCCTGCAGGGATAACACTCCATTTTATGCTCTTTGCCCTCTACTGCTTTGTTGCAATCCCTCCCTCGGGCTGAGTTTTCAGACCTAATTTTGGATTAAAAGTTGCAATGTGGTCTTCTCTCTGCAGTGTCAGTGTATTTCCCCCTGAACAGTAACAATCACGGTCAGTAAGGAAGTTACAAATTGCCAAAATGTCTGGAGAAATAAGGTAAAATTTGGCAGGAGCAGAGGAAGAGATGATGCTCATAAAGTTCCTGTGCTTTGCCAGTTTACTCATGTCTTCTGCAGCATGGAGGTGATGTCATGAACAGTGAAAAGGTTGGTAAGGATTCCTCTCCTGTGCACATCCCCTGTTCCTGCTGGTCCCAGTATTACCATTTGCCTGCAGCTCTGGAATGCCAGCCCTGAAATCTGTCGCTGAAGTTACCCATGTACTGAACCGAGCAGGCAATCTGTCATTTCAGTCCTTTGTGCCAAGATTTCAATCCATGCTTATACTTGGAATCCTGATAGACCCTTAAGTAAATATTATTGATTAGTCATCATTATTTTTTACTGTTGATATGCAGAAGGTTGTGGAACCTTGTGGTTGGATTTCTACGCAGTCCACTGGAAAATATGTTTGATTATCGTGTTTGTGTTGGCAGCTGGGTACGTCTTTATTGCAGGCTCAGATTAGAGCCTCATAAAGATTGCACACAGAACCCAAACCAAAACAGAAGCTGGCTCCCTCCAACCTCAGACCAGACAAACCCTCACCCAAACAGGCAGGGATCTTGCTTTGCTCCTGGTTTCACATCCTCGTGGGCACGTTAACCTTGGGTGTCTGAAGTGGTTTTGTCCCAGCTCTGGTCTGGGTCAGAGGGATTGAACTGCTTGGCCTTGTGAATCACAGACCTAAATCTGCTCAGGGGAAACTGAAATGTGAGTTACCTTCTTCCCCCCTTCATTAAACATGCCCGACCAAATATATCCCTGCCATGCACTGATTTGAGCCAGGAAGCAATTAAAGCTCCTGTTCTTGCCAAATGATTGAGTGCTTGCAGACACAGATTCCTAAGAAAGTATAATAGAGAAAGTGCATTAGCAAAGTATTTGTGCCTTCATAGGAAATGAATATGGATGTAATTAAGAAAAGCTGATTTATGTAGAACTGTAAAACCAGGGACATGA
Source organism: Pyrocephalus nanus (assembly GCA_038380795.1). NCBI lineage: Eukaryota > Metazoa > Chordata > Aves > Passeriformes > Tyrannidae > Pyrocephalus > Pyrocephalus nanus. The sequence continues at coordinate 5,739,255 of CM076277.1, forward strand.
AATGAAAAATTCTCTGTAAATGTCAAGTCAGTGTTTCGTGGTGGCCAAAACAAGGCAAGTAGAGAATTGCAATGGTATTAAGAAAGGAACTGAGAATTAAAATGCCACTTTATAAATCCCTAGTACATGAATATTTAAGACATATTTAAGTTCTAAGCACCTGAGCTCTAAAATCATAGAACTGCTGTTCTACTACAGTCTGCTACTAACACTTGGAGAATGGCAAGTGTAATGTGGCTTCTCTGGGGACATGGAAAAGACAAAACTGAGTATGATGAGAGGGTAAGCAGGGTCTCTAAAATAATAGGAGAGGGAAGATGGGAACGAGAAATAGGGAACATAGAATCATGAAATGGGTTGGGTTGGAAGCAACCTTAAAATTCATTTAATCCCACGCCCTGCCATGGGCAGGGACACCTTCCACTAGCTCAGGTTGCAACAAGCCCCATCCCAACCTGGCCTTGGACACTTCCAGGGATGGGGCAGCCACAGCTTCTCTGGGCACCCTGTGCCAGGGCCTCACCCCTGTCACAGGAATTCCTTCCCAATATTCATCTAACCCTGCCCTTTGGCAGTGGGAAGGCATTCCCCCTTGTCCTATCCCTCCATCCCTTGTCCCAAATCTTTCTTCAGCTCTCCTGGAGCCCCTTTAGGCACTGGAAGGGGCTCTCAGGTCTCTCAGAGCCTTCTCTTCCCCAGGTGACCCCCCCAGCTCTCCCAGCCTGGCTCCAGAGCAGGGGGGCTCCCGCCCTGGAGCATCTCCGTGGCCTCCTCTGGACTCGCTCCAGCAGCTCCATGTCCTCCTGCTGCTGTTCCCCAATTTGCATTCTAGCAAATGATCAGCATTATGTTAATTTAAATAAACATCCAAACCCTCACTATTTAGTCATCAAAAACTTTGTACCTGTTTTCAACTTAAAATATTGGGGGTTGCCATGAAATCTCCAAATGAAACATAAATAGATGAAACCTCTCATTGGAGATTCAGTGGCCCTGTGGACCCAGAGACATCTCTCTGCACATGTTATTAGATCTGATTAGTCTGCACCAAATGAAATTATATATATTTGGAAAAATTACAGGCAAATGTCACCAAATATTCGGTTCAGTCACTGTGATCCAGTTACATGAAAATTCAAAAACTTACAGCTATATTTTTTATTATTTATTATTTTTAGGCAAATGAAATATGAAACATTTGCTCTGAATAGTCAGAAAAGGAGAAACTGTATCTGTACAACTCTACTAAAGTACACAAAAAGAGCTCTAAAGCAGCCCACTAGGAAATAACCTTTAAAGTATTACTTAATTATTTTTATCAACGTGATAAAAGACTATCTGAAATATGAATTTATCATTTATCTACAGACTTTCTGAAGTTCTTTTTCAAATAGTAACAACTGTATCTGGTGTAAAGGAACGCAGATAAGCACAAGCCAGATAGGCAGCATTTTCAATACATTTGTTGATTCTCCTCTCCTAACCATTAATTTTCTGATACAGGTACCCAAAAAAAGGACATAATTTTTGATATATATAAAGTCATTATCAGAATAATTTCACCCTCCTCCCCAGTGCACATTTGATTGCAAGGGCTTTGGAATTTCTGAGTTCTGGCTCTATCAAACCATGAAACAAAAACTAGTATTGCTGTTTGTGTTTTCTTCCACAGGATCTGGAGCAAATACAGACTTTACATTGCAAATTGTTATTTGACATAAGACAAAAAAACCCTCAAATATCTTTACTGAGATGAACTGGGTCTCCTGTTACCCTGAACTTTGTGTTCTCAGATCTGCAGAAACATGGAACTGCTTTAAGACACATGTGCTGAGGAAAGAAAGGACACTAATTTAAAGGACATTCATTTAAATGAATATCTACAAACCACAGAACAAAGAAAAGAAATTCTGTTTGGGTTTTTTTTATGTCCTTAACTTGTCTTTATTTCAAAATCATCTTGATTCATTTCCAAATGCAAAAGATCACTGATCTTTGTGTTCTTTATTATGACTTCATTGTTTTTACAAAAATAGAAAATCATTAGCCTTTATTAGTTTTTAGTTTAACATACAGTTCATTTCTTTTGGAAGGAGCATTCTGGGAGACAGTGGATTCAGTTTATTGTTGGTGGTTTGTTTAATCTGTAGTTGATAGCAGGTCTTGTGGTCACCACACAGACTGTCAAGCTTCTGCTGTTATATATTAAAAACTACACAGACGTCAGAAAATATTTGACTAAGAAAGTGAATTCAGGACAAACTATCACGTTGTGGCAAACAAGGTCAAGAGCCCCTTTAGGAAGGAGACTATTTCATTGCCTCCCAGTTTGGATTCGCCGTAGACACGGTCCACAAATGAAATAGGAACCTGTTGAAACAAACAAAACTATTGTTAAGGTTCAAAACCTAAATAATCAGAGATTCTCTGCACAAAAGAATGGCCTTTGAACTACAGCATTTTCAGACACTGGAACAAGGCAAGCATCAGACTGGCTTCCTGCGTGTCAGTTCTTCCCAGTGGCTGAGGAGCAAGAAATTATTTGGCTTATCACCTTGAAAGATGACCCCAAGACATCACTCAGTGGCTGGATGGTACACCAGTTAGAACAACCTCAGTGTTTTAAGCCTGGGGGCTTAAAATCAACCTCCAGCACTTTCCTTGTTCAATTCAGTACCTTTGAGTCAGAGCCCCAGGAAGCACCAATCTCCCACCACGATGGAGCAGCTCAGCCTCACCCTGGCTGGGAGATGACTCCTGAATATGACAGTGCACATTGCCCTCCTTTGAAGAACTTGTAAAATTGCATGCAGCTAAAGAAGTGGCAACAGGAAGAGGGAGGGATCTCAGAATCTTATCAGCCAGGGGAATAAGTAACTGGAAATTCAGATCTGGTATTCACCTGGCAAAGCTGGAAAAATAAGAGTTCTACACCTGTGATTTCTTTATATTAGTTTGAAAATCTTGGCTGCTTCTTGGGTGCACAGGAAATTCAGTCACCTGTGTGTCCCTTTACACAAAAGCACGAGATCCTTATCAAACTTGTCCTGTACCTCTCCAATGGTGTATCCCAACTGCCTGGCCCGAACAATCATCTCCATCTGGAAGACGTAGCCTTTAGAAACACATTTCTCCATGAGTTTCTGTAGGACTTCTTTTCTGTACAACCTGTAAACAGTTACAAAGAAAATGAAACCTGAAATTTGGAAATCAAGGCAGTGTGTGGGAATCTGAACTGCAATCCCTCACTCATCTCATTACTGTTTATAAAATCTTGAACAAAGCCATAGGAGCAGCAGTCCTTGCAATCTAGTCCACTATTTCTTCCACCCTTCCCAAACAGATTTCACAGCCCTCAGTAACGAAGGGCTGTTCTTATTCCAGTTCCTTCCTCAGCAGATTTTTAATTTCCAATGAACTTTATGAATTGCAAAGCAGAGCCATACCTGAAACTCCCTGTGAGGTCTGATGCTCCTGGTCTCAGCAAAACCTGAGTCAGAAAATTGGCACCACGGCTGGGAAAGAAAACATGAATGTCAGAGTTGCCCAGCACACAATTCCCTAAGATCAAGCAGAATTTCTAAAAAATAAGTACATATCATCCCCCCCCCAACCCAACAAAACTTTTTTTGCTTAATATGAATAAAAACAGATTTCTAGTGTGTTTTCAATTATAGATTTGATTAATAAGTTATAGAATCTTGAAATCAAACACCCAATGTTTTGTTTTTCAAAAACAGATAATTAGGGGATCACTGAACTTCTCTGTGAAGAAAAACATTTGCCAGTGGTGCACACTTGTAGTATTTAATGTGATTTTGTAGTGCCCAGCAGGTACAGCAGTTCTGCTGACTAAAGACTCAGTTCAGCACGGATGGAGCATATAGAATTATGATTTATAAATAACAATTTTATTTGTAAATATCTGAAAAACACTGACCTGATTAATTTTCTTCTCAAATCCCAGCCATATACCCCTCCATTTCCTTTATATCTTGTTCCAGATACAATATCAAAATTGCCTTCTTTCTGCTTTCTATAAACAATTGGTTTTATCAGAAAAACAGGAGGAATATTTCAAAGTACAAATTTCAAAGTAAGAACAATCACTCTTTTAGCACAAAATCCGAAGTTTGAAAACTTTTAAATAAGTAAGTAGAGAAGAGAGGAAAGCAATAGTTAGAGTGGTTATAAGCATTATTTAGACACTTGTTAATTGTTTTCTTAAAAAGAGCTACTTCAAGGAATCTTATGATTACCTTTTACCCACTATGGCACAGAATTTCACACAGGAGTTCATAAATAATTTATAAAGATCAACTTGCATTTTCATACTACAATTGGTACTTACCTGATAAACTCTGGAATAAATTTTGGCTGAAATGGAAGGAAAATAGATCAGAAAAGACAAAAGGGCAGGGGTAAAATAAAACCAACCAATTAATTCTAACAGACTAAACCCACAGTACATGAAATACAGACTTACATGGTGGGAGAGGTCAGCATCCATAATGACAATGAAATTCCCAGTGGCATGCTTCATTCCATGAATGTAAGCAGTGCCTGGTGAAAACAGCACAGAAATGTTTCCCTCACAACTTTAACATGGGCAACCTTCCAGCCACAGTCTTCCCTTCATTTTCTAAAACCTCCGCTAGAACACGATCAAGCAAAAACTCCTAAATTACTTTTAAATGATGTATTAGTGGATAAACATTAAAATTCTTATTTCTTTTTCCCTATGATTTCAGCCCTGGATTTTATAAATATAAACCTTGGCAGGTCCCACTGCACCAGAAATGCACAAAGAAACTTGACTGCAGAAGTGGGTCACTATCTGAAATCTCATTTACAAAAGCACTCCAGGCACTAAAATAGAATAGGACTCAGGCTCCAAATATCACTGACAGTTCAAACCCTCATTCTGCACTGAGGGAATGAGAGTGGGAGGGAAAGGAGCAGGTATGAAGTTGTGGGAAATGTTTTATAAACACACTGGGATATTTATGTGTGCATTTTTAACCTTGTTTGCTTGCAAACAACTTGATGAAAACGTACATTTCTGCTTTTGGGCTTTACTGTAATTTTTTTCTGGGCCTTTATGCACTAGATCAATCAAAGTATACAGCAAATTTTTTATATTACTAAATCAGAGTTAAGGACTTACCCAGGCCCAGCTTTCTTGGTCTGGGTCTCAGAAGCTGCAGAAAATGTAAAAGACGCATATATTACTTGCAGTACAGTTTTTAATTCATTTTAGTGACACCTTAAAAGTTACTGTTTTCAAGATATGAACGTATTTTAAACTTTGCTTTTAATTTTTAGGGAAAAATGTTACAGAACACACAACTCACAATTTTATCTGATCCGTATATTTTTTCCAACTGCTTAGCGATTTCCTGCGTCCCATCTGGGCTTCCATCATCAATGATGATAATTTCAAAATCGATTCCACTGAAATGAGAATTATTTTTCAATGAACAAACAGAAAACCCTGATTCCCTCCCTAAATCCCTGTGAAGGGCAGGAAGCTGAGGACCAGAGCAGAGATTTCGTGGGGTCAGAGCTGCGCTGTGGGGGGTTCGGGCTCTGCTCCCAAGGAACAAGAGGGAACAGCCCCAAGCTGTGCCAGGGGAGATTCAGGTTGGACATCAGGAGGAATTTCTTCATGGAGAGGGTGGTCAGGCATTGGAAGGGCGTGCCCAGGGAGGTTTTGGAGTCCCCATCCCTGGAGGTGTCCAGGGAACGCCTGGACGTGGCACTCAGTGCTCTGGGCTGGGTGACAGGGTGGGGATGGGGCACAGCTTGGACTCCACGGGCTGGGAGCGCTTTCCCAACCTCACTGATTCCGGTATTCTGTGACTCTGCAGTTCACTCCGGGTTCGGATGATGTTCCTGCCCTTCTCACCTGTGCCGTCCGTGTGTCGGTGTCACCTCCGGGCATCCCCGGCCCTACAGACACCGCCGCCCCCGCTCACCCCGCCCGGCCCCACACCGGGGGTGTAACCGGCCCGCCAGCCCCCGCCGGCCGTACCTGTCTCGGAAGGTGCGCACCAGCAGCCAGACGACGAGGGGCAGGTTGTCCCGCTCGTTGTAGGTGGGCAGCAGCACCGAGAGGCGCTGTGGGGGCGGTGCCGCCATGTCGGCAGTGACGCGGCCCGGCGGAAGCGCCGCAGGGCCAGGCGGGGCGGGGCGGGAGGAGGAGGCAGCGGCGCGGCCATGGCGGCCGCGGGGGCGGCGAGGCTGCGGGCCGAGATCCGCCGGCGGGAGCGGGAGCTGCGCGGGCTGCGGGAGCGCCTGCAGGCTGAGCTGGCGCGGGGGGACACCGCCGAGCAGCAGCAGGACGAGGAGGAGGAGGAGGGGGATGGAGCCCGTGGGGCGCGGGAGCGGCCGGCGGCCGAGGAGGCACTGGGGGATGCCGAGGAGGAGCATGGAGACCGCGGGCTGCGGGACCTACTGGCGCGGGGGGACGCGGGCAGCGCCGAGGATGAGGAGGATGATGGTGGTGATGATGATGCTGAAGGGGCCGGCGCCTTCCCAGCTGAGCTGCCGCCGCTGCCGCCCCGCGCTGCGCTGAGCGCGGCCGAGATCGCGCGGTACAGCCGGCAGCTGGTGCTGCCCGAGCTCGGCGTGCGGGGCCAGCTGCGCCTGGCGCGGAGCTCCGTGCTCGTGGTGGGCTGCGGCGGGCTCGGCTGTCCCCTGGCGCAGTACCTGGCCGCGGCGGGCGTGGGCCGCCTGGGGCTGCTGGACCACGACGTGGTGGAGACCAGCAACCTGCAGCGGCAGGTGCTGCACGGGGAGGCGCGGCGGGGCCGGCCCAAGGCGGCCTCGGCGGCCGCGGCGCTGCGGCGGCTGAACTCGGCGGTGCAGTACGTGCCCTACTGCGGGGCGCTGAGCCCGCGCTCCGCGCTGCGCCTCGTGCGACAGTACGACATTGTCGCCGACTGCTCCGACAACGCGCCCACGCGGTACCTGGTGAACGACGCGTGTGTGCTGGCCGGGAAGCCGCTGGTGTCCGGCAGCGCCCTGCGCCTCGAAGGGCAGCTCGTCGTGTACAACTACGGCGGGGGGCCCTGCTACCGCTGCCTGTTCCCCGAGCCGCCCCCGCCCGCCACCGTGACCAGCTGCGCCGACGGGGGCGTGCTGGGGGTCGTGCCCGGCATCATCGGCTGCATCCAGGCCCTGGAAGTGATCAAGATCGCCTCGGGAATGGGCTCCTCCTTCAACCAGTTCATGCTCATGTTCGACGCCCTCGAAGGGAGGTTCCGCAACATCAAGCTGAGACCGAAGAAACCAGACTGTGCCGTGTGCGGGGACAACCCCACCGTCACCTGCCTGCAGGACTACGAGGCGTTCTGTGGTTCTTCTGCCACGGACAAGTGTAGGACTCTGCATCTGCTGCCCGGCGAGGACAGGATCTCGGTAGAGCAGTACAAGAAAGTGCTGGATGACAGGGTTCCTCATGTGCTGCTGGATGTCCGCCCGCAGGTGGAGGTGGATATCTGCCGCCTGGAACACGCCGTCCACATCCCGCTGAGCAAACTGGAAGAGAAGGATGAGGAACAGCTGGAGTATTTAGAAAAAAGAATTCGTGAAGAGAAGCAGAGAACTAATGACCAAGCATCTCTTCCTGTATATGTTGTTTGCAAATTGGGAAATGATTCCCAGAAGGCTGTAAAAATCCTGCAGGAGCTACCTGCCAAAGAATCTGGTTCTGTGTTAGCAAAGGATATTAAAGGGGGGCTCATGGCTTGGGCCACTAAAATTGATCCAACATTCCCTCAGTATTAGAAATTTATGGTGAAAAAAACACACGTTTTCCTAGTAGGTTCCATAGGTTTTCATCTCTGTATAATGACTATATCGTATGGAAAAAACAGAAGTGCCATGTTGCTTTGTTATGTTACTTTTTTTTCCAAAAACACTGTATTTTTCTAGATTTTTTTTTTTTTATAAAGATGTGAATCTGTCCATGGGAATGGAAAGACATGTGTTTCTTGGTTATGATTTAATAGTAAAAACTTGGTATAACTACTGAATTGTACATGTAATGATTGAGAATGGCTCCTAATTACTAATTGTAACCTGAAAATGACAAAGCTCAGGAATCATATTTTTACTCAATCTGCAAACGTCTTTACAGATGGAAACGGTGCATAAAGCAATTTAAAAAAATAACTGTTAATCTCTAGCTGATCTGTACCACTACTAATCTGTCACGGGGAATTGCCAAGGCAGCACTGATGAGACCATTGTGGTCAACATCTTTTAGTTCTCTGTAGGAGCCTTATGTATTTAAGGCAGAGAACAGCACCTACAGCAAGGGAGTTCTGCTAAGAACTTCCAGAGCCAGCCATCCCCACTTGTGGGCTGACAAAAAAAGTGGATTCTCCAACTTGAATAGAGAAACTGAGATTAACTGTTAATAAGATGTAAGTCTGACCCCAGGAAGTTTGTAAAACAGACAGAAAGTGCTTTTGTCAGTGCTTAGATTTCAGAGGTTGAGAGATAAGGGGTGGGAGGGAAGAGAAAAAAATACATATTTATCCTCCTTTCTGCAAGGACAAAGACCTATTTCCTTAGTTTTCTCCCTGTTTGTTTTATTTGCTTGCTGTCATGGAGAGCTCTGCACATCTGAGAAGTATCTGCAGTTGAACTGAATGAAAAGAAAGAGAAATAAATAGCTTCTCAACAGAGCTGCCTCATCACTTCGGCATAGTAATTACCTCCTTGTATTAATTAAGGTATGGATTTCTTTACTTCCCAAGGAGGAAAAAAAACACCTGTCATGACTTAATCTTCACATTGTACCCAGGAAAAAAAAAAGAAAAGAAAAAGAATAGTGCCATTATAATTAGTTGAAAAGATATATTTTATTAAAGTAAATTTAAGAACAGCCACACTCCTGCTTTATTGCACCATGCCATGGTTCTGGCAATGACAGTCTTGTGAAGGAAGCAGGGAAGTGACTTTATGAACAGAGTTGTGTCTCACAGTTTAGAGGGCAATCAAAGCATGGAAGGACACAACTTATAACCTAAATTTTAGTGTTTGTGGTGTGTGCTTCTCAGATGGACAGTGGAGGCTCAGCTCAACCAGAATTTTTGGGTCCTGGTGGGTGCCTCTTTTGGGAATTGGAAACCAGAGGGACTTTTTTGAAGTGCCTGACCTGTGCTTTTATTTTTCTGTCTTTGCTGTGATGCCAAGGAAAAACTGGAACACTAAAGGCAGCAATAGCAGTAATTCTGAAACACCCACAGCGGGGGGTGTCACACACCCATCTGCCCTCAAAAAGGGACTGCTTTCCAGTCACTGCAGGCAAGGTGAACCCAAGGACCTGGAGAGAAGGGAAAGACTTGGATTCTAAATCTGAGTGTTGTGAAGTCTTTACCCTTGTTACAGCTTGTTTTGCCTGTGTGTTGTCCTGAAATGTCATGTTCTCTGCTGGTGTTCTCATCCCTTCCCAGGACTCTTTAAACTATCAATAAAGCAGGAGTTGGACTCTGATCCTTGAGGGTCCCTTCCAACTCAGGATGTTCTGTGGCTCAGGTTAAACATTTAGCAGCAGGTGTTTGCCAATTCTGGGACAGAAGGAGGAGGATGTTTTGTAGCAAATTTAAATGTGAGTTTCTTGCAGTGCATTTTCAAGCAGGAATCCAGACTGTGGGTCTTTATAGGAAACAGGAAGTTCTGGAGAATTCTGTGGAAACACAGTGATAAGGATGAATGAAAATGGGCCCAAACCAGACTGATATCAGAACTGGCAAAAAAAACAACTCAAAACTAGTAAATGCATCAGTTCAGGCTGATGAGAGACAAACTTTTGAGGATGTTTCCTATTAAAATGGCTTTTTAGAAAGGCCATTCCTGCCATTCTGCAGGGACTAATGTCCAAAGCAGGAGTGCACCATCTGAAATGCATCTGTGATTTTTACATAAAGAGAGTTCTCAACTGAACTAATTGGGCATACAATATGGAGGAGGGTATTTTATAGAGGAGGGAAAGAACTGGTGGCTCAGTTCTGCTCTCAAGGCAGTATGCAAAATGTAGGTTTCTTTGAAAAAAATTTTTTTTTCCTTGACTTAGGATAGCAATGAAATCCTCAGCAAAGATGGAAACATCTTCCATGTCTCTCAGAGAAAGCTGGAGTCCATAGTGCTTGTCAAATTTTACTCTTTACATGCTAGGGATTTTATTTTATTTTATTTTATTTTATTTTATTTTATTTTATTTTATTTTATTTTATCATGGTTTTTTCCCCTTGGCTTGCTAAACTCACACACAGGTCATCCTGTAAGCACAACCCTCAGCAGTGCTGGGCTCTTTGAAGAGAAGCTGAAAAATCAAGGATCATAAAATCATATTTAAGCACCAAACCATTCTTATTATTGCAAACTTATCTTTTATTTTGATGTGCTTTAATTCTTGAGCTCTATAAAACACCTGGTGGTTTCTCTACAGCTAGAGAAACTCTACTTAGAAATTCTAAGAGATGCAATAAAACTTTATGATTTTGTAGTGCTGCCAAAGTCCTGCTGAAATATTGGTGGGTGTTGCCATTGTGAGTGAAGAGAAGGTGCTTTGGCCACGGAACTCTGATGCTCTGGGCTGTGTTACCAGGAGAAAGAAGGTTGGGCAGCACAGGGGGTTCATCTCCTTGTCCTTCCCTCCATGTCACAAAGTTGCCTTTTGCCTTTTTTCGGTATATTCTCTGTAAATGCCTTCCTAGGATTTGGCACAGGAACAGCTCCCACCTCAGGGTTTGGGGGGATCCACAGTGGCTGCTGCCTTTTAATGACTCCCTTGTGTTGCTCTCGGGGATGGCTGCAGGGTTCATTTCTAATCCTGTTTATTCCTGGGCCACCATGGGTGGTATTTTAAGGCAAAGCAAACTGAGCTGGTCAAGCTTGTAGACTAGTCTAAATTGTACTAATGTGCCTTGATAACCTGGCAGAAGTCTCTATTATCTCAAAACCCCACTAAATTCATCACTGACCTGCTATCAAAGCATAGGATTTTAAAATCCCCTAACAATTAATAGAAGTATTTGTACACAACTGTATAGGGGATGTAGTCAAAACTAGTCCTCAAAGTTCACACATCTGAATTTTAGGTATGTGAGCATCTTGACTATTATTGTCCTGTTAGAAAGCATAATTTCTACTAGAAATAATAGCTGTTCAAAACAAAACTTTACACTAGATGCTTAAAATACTCCAAGCACAAGGTTGTGGTGGTTTGTTTAATATGAAAACTTGGAGCTTTCTGAAACTACAGAAAAAATAATGTGAAGGCTGTGTGCTAGGTGGCACTGCAAGTTAATAAACCACAGCATTCCCCAGGCTGTGAGAGGCAATTCAAGCTTAGAAAGAGCTGGTTTTGTACAGCTCTTTTGAAAGAAGATGAGGGAAATGGAATAAATTGGAGATTACACCTATTAGGGCAGCAAAATTTGGAGCACAGTTAGCAATGTGCTCCAAACACACATATGAATTGGCTTGTGGTATTAACCTTCAGTGGGTTGTGTTACTTGGTTAAATATACCAACCCCTTTCCTTACCTCACACTGCAGCTTCAGTTTCTTGGTAGAGAAATAAATACAGTGCAGGAAAAGCAGTACTTGATTGGAGGCCTGGTTAGGAAGGAGACAGAAAGATTTCCCAGAGCTTTCTCCTCCAGTGACTCAGTTGTCCAGAAGGGCAGTGGTTTCATGAACAAGGCAAAAGACAGAGGAGAAATGCAGAGACTCTGCTAAGTTTTGGCTGCACTCCTGGGCAAGTCACTCTTTCCCCAGTCTCTGCTGTGTGCCCACTGTGTCCCCAGGGACCAGATTTCAAGGAAGCAATTTAACAAGCATGTTGTTCTGGAACAGTTCTAATAGCTCAGATTCATAGGTTATGGGACTTGGACAAGGCAGGGGGGTATTGCAATGACAAAAGCTTGGCCATTTAGAGCACAAGTCCGTTCTAATCTGTGTTGTGCCATACAGCTGCACGCTCTGTACTCTCCATACAGCAGCAAAGGGAAGGGAAAATGCCCTCTTTGCCTGTTCTCTAGTCTTTTATCATTGAACAGGTTCATTTGATCTTGTCTTCACAATATATTTCAGGTGACTGATTCAGCTGATAGTCAAAGCCAACTGAAATATATCCATGTGATGGTGCTGCTCTGACCTCTTGTTCTTTTTATTGTGAAGTGCTTGCAAATCTAATATTTCGTGCTCATGCTAAGAACAAAAAATAGCTTCCCTCCAAAATGATGGCTGTCATCTGAATCTTATCAGAAAAGCACATTGGTAAGAGTTCAGTCCAGTCCTGCTGTGGTACAAGTTTCCCAGGCAGAGAAGAAGCTATTCCTGGTCTGCATTAGGGCTGCTCAGAGTGATGGTGTCTGTTGAAAGCCAGAGTCAGGCTGCAGCTTTAGCCAGAACCAACATCTGGGAAACACGGCTTAGGCAGTGCAATCCAGGCTGGAACCTGTCCATGGCCCAGCTGCCAACCTCCACCGGGGCCTTGATGGGGGGGTTCGCTGTGGGATTTGCTGCCCTGCCCCTTTGCCATCACTCCCTGAAGGAAGGAGCCAGCAGTTGGATGTTCCTGTGGCTTCTCCATGCCCATGGCACGAGGCCCTGCTGTGCCAGGAAGCCATAGTTTGGTTCACGAGGTGTTCGTGCTGTTGCTAAGAGACCAAATCCCTGCCTTGCAAAGAAAGGTTATTTCCAAATTTGAAATGGATCTGTAGATATTTGACTGGGAAATGAACTCTCCTAGGCAAAGGGGCATTCACCTGTGGTGAAAGGGGTCTTGGAATCACAGGGTGATTTGGGTTGGAAGGGACCATTTAAGATCATTTGCTCCAAACCCCTGCCATGGGCACAGACACCTTCCACTATCCCGGGTTGCTCCAAGTTTATCCAACCTGGCCTTGAACACTTCCAGGGATGGGGCAGCCACAGCTGCTCTGGGCAACCTTGCCAGGGCCTCAGCACCCTTATTGTAATAAAAGTCTTCCCTATAGTTATTCTGAATCTACCCTCTTGTAGTTTAAATCTGCTACCCCTTGTCCCACTGCTACAGGCCCTGCCAGAAGTTCTTATTTTGGGAAACAGATCCCTAACTTCACACTGTAAGGGTTTGAAATTCTTAAAATAAAAATAAAGTGTTTAAACTTGTTTTTTTCTGTATGTATTTTTATGTACAGGTATACAGGTATGTGTTAATTTTAGTCAGATGAAGTTGCATTGGCCTTTTGAAAGATGTCCCTTGCCAATATTCCAGCCAAAGAAATGCTGCATGAATACTTTTATGAGGATTTATGTAGTGTCAATACGTGCTTTGCACTTCCCAGGAAGCTCTGGTGATGGTGTATCCTCGTCCTCGTTTCCCTGCAGATCCGCCAGCCTGCTCTGGAAATGACAGGCCATGTGTGCAATGGATCGAATATTTTCCCTCATATTTTAAAAAGAATTTCCCAAAATGTTTTACAGCTCCTTTTCATGTCGGCTGGTGCGGGTGGGAGCTCCAGGACCGGGAATCAGCGGGAGCTGCCGGGAGCGGCCCGTAGATGGCAATGTAAGATCCTGGGATCAGGCACAGAGGAAAGCTCGTTCTTTTCCCCAAACACTGACTCACACCTTGGATTTATGGTGTTCTCAGTGATTTTTGACTCTCCTAGCACTGACCAGCCTCTGGGGCTAGGCCTGCATTTGAAGTGCTGTCCCTTTCCACTTCAGAAATACAATTGCACACAAATACAGCAAATAAAGGGAGTCGGATTTACAGGGAACACTCGCCCTGTGGCTTTCCCTGTCAGTGATATGCAAAAATTTAACCAGATCTCATCACAGAATCCCAGAATCACTGAGGTTGGAAAAGCCCTCCCAGACCTTGGAGTCCAAGCTGTGCTTGATCCCTGCCTTGTCCCCCAGCCCAGAGCTCTGAGTGTCACATCCAGTCGTTCCTTGGACACCTCCAGGGATGGGGACTCCAAACCTCCCTGGGCAGCCCCTTCCAATGCCTGACAGCCTTTTCCAGGAAGAAATTCCCTTTGAAGTGCTCACACTACCTTAGCTGTGGGCAGGAGCTCCTGCTGCCAGTGGAGAGGAAGAGTCAGCAGAGGAAAATGCTCAGGTAGGTTTCCACAGGTCCCAGCAAAAGGAACGTTTTCTTACTGGAATTTCAGGGGTTCTAGAAGCCTCCACGGTGGGATGAGGATCCAGCCTTGCCTCATGCTGCTGTTGCTGCTGTTGCTTTCCCATTCCCATGAAATTATGTTCGTTTTCATCCTGTGATCCCTTGTTGAATTTGTGCTCTCTGCTCTCACCTAACTTCACTCACTGTGCCATGTGTTGCTTAACCTTCCCCATTCAGGTTGTCCTCAGAACTATTCCTCTCCCAAATTAAAGATACCTAAAACTCCACGGTGTTGGATGTGGTTTTGATTGAGGATGGTATTTATCGATTTCCCAAAATGTTCTTTTATTTATGAGTGAAACTGAGTCATCTTTTCCTTGACTGACCTGGAAACTGCCATCCCTGTAAAAGTTACAGATGATATCGCTCAGCTTCGTTGTGACATCAGGTGCATCACTAATGAGAATGAGAGCATTACTTCAATTTATCATTCAGCAATTGTGTCAAGACTTCATTTCTCTATATGATTAACTATAGAAATTTATGCCAGTCCCCAGCACTTTGTTTCTGAGGTGGACACCATTTAAATTATGGTGTCTTTAACAGAAAGAGAAACATTATTATCTTGCTGACCACTTCACTTGCACGAATGAGAGCTGAAAAATGAGGTGTCTAGTTTGGGAAACAAATGGCTGTGTTTTTTTTAAAAATTCCCATCTCCAGATGATGGCTGGGAAGCATTTGCATTCCACATCAGTCACTCGAGCAGGCTAATTACTGTAGTTTACAGCCCTGTTTTTCTGGACCCACAATGGATGTAGGAATCAAATTACAACCGTAATTAAGAACGGCCACAAAGCCGCGTCGTTAACGAGGGTACCTGACAAAGGAGAAGCTGAGCCCTCTCCCTCGCCACAGTTACACGTGTTTGTGTGCCCTGCCTGACGCTGGAGATGCACAAGGCTCTTCGACTCTTGTCACAAGGGCTGCAGGGATAACGAATGAATATTTATCAAGTGTAGCAAATATGCTCTAATTACCCTAATTGGCCTGCTGTGGTTGCAGTTACGGCAGAACTTTATTTCTGTTCAAGTGACATTTGCTTCTGGATTAGTTCCCGCAGGCAAAGGGGAAGTGAAAGCCCTGCTGAAGAGGGCAGAAGATCCCCTGATATTCTGATCCTGCAGTGTCCTCACCATGCTTCTGGCAGGCTGAGAGCTAATAACATCCTCCATCTCATTAGTGATTTCTATGGAGTATTTCAGAAGATGTGAGATGCTGGAAAATGACAAAAAATGAGCAAAAAGGGGGAAAGGACCAGTTTTATTGTTAGTAATTAATAGGCCAAACTTCAGTCTGGCAGTACAGGTAAAATTCCCCTTGACTTTACCAGTGGTGTAGAAATTTATCTTTATTTGTGGTGTGTGATTTTCCATAGTGACTGACAGCCACCAAACAAGGGATTCTGTCCTAAGGACTTACACTCTGTGTCACAAGGCAGAACATGCACAGTTATAAGAAGTATCTGTCCCTTTCCTCTTGTTTTAACTTAGTCTTTTTTCTTATCCAAGCAAGACTAATCAGTAATTGTATGGAACAGAACTGGTTTGCAGCCAGGCATGAGCTGCCCAGAGCTGTTGTATTTGCTGCTGTGTTACTGTTTCTGACTGACCCTGAACAAGAACAACTTGACCTCTCTGCATCTGGATTCTTCCCACTCCTTGGTTCCCCACACGCAGTGAATGAGATGTGGAAAGGATAAATCAAATGGTGGTTCTGTACAATTTCATACTCCATCTATCCTAACACTGGACTTTTAAAGTAACACCTGAATTAGGGATCTGGTTCATTCTGGGCTCTCTCCATTAAAAGTCAAAAAGGAGAGAAGACAATATATCTCCCAGTGGGGATTGAGATCCTTTGACAAGGTTGATACTCTGCTCACCCTGCAGATGCTGTTCTTTGATGTACCACTAGAGAAGCTGTGTGGCTCTGCTTTAAGTTCTCAGTGTTGCCCCACCAAGGGATTTGTGCTGGTTTTGAGGAAGGAGAAGGGTGGCAGGGGAAAGATTTCAGAGAAGGTCATTCAGTGTACCACCTTACCTGGAAATTCTGGTTTCAACAGGGATTTTTCTTTCTCAGTCTTCATGGATCCTTCCTGTTCTCTTCAGAATCTGTTAGATCCTTTGGTTAAATGCTTAAAATAGTTTAAAGTTACATCCCAATGAACTGTGATTGTGATTCTTGGGACAACGTGCATGGAAGGGGTTTCCCTACACAATCTTGGTACCTCGATTTTTATACAGCAAGATTAATTTTCTCTGCTAGTAAATGTTTTCTGTCACAGTCAGAAACACTCAGAGCCCCAGTCCTCCCTCAGCTCCACTCCCCTCCCACAGTGAGCCCGCGTTGTCACACCCCTTCAGCAGGTGTGACAGGCTTTGTGTCTCGCAAGAAGCACATGAAAATGCAAGGAGAGCCTAAGACTTTATTAATCCACACTAGCACAGCTCCTGCTGTGGGGTTCATTCTGTACATGTACTGAGCATACAGAGGGCAGTACCAGAGCAGTGCCTGTCGCTGTCACAGACATCGCTGCTGTCGGGGCCCCCCAACAACCCTCCCGCATCAGGAAAGCACAACGTGGCTTTATTGCAACTGCCTTGTCGGCTGCACATGCTGCTAAAATGCCAAAAAGGAGTGATAGCTGACTGGGGAGCTCTCAGAACAGGCAGCTTTTGAGTCAAGCCACAATTTTCATGAATCTGGCTAAAAATTCAGATACTATACTGTAAAGAGGCATAATCATCTGAGACCCTCAGCCTTCCCAGAAAAGCTGGAACAGAGTGTGGGTTTCATACTAATGTTGTTCTCTCCTAGCTGGATTTATTTAGCATAAGGACTCCAGTCTGTATTGCCTCCTGTAAAACACAGCCAGGTTTGTTACAGTGATTCAGAGTAAAACATGGCCATATCCTTACAAGGAGCTGTTGCCAAGTACAAAATTACATGGGGTAGGTACATCCTCGCAGCTTATTTGTCCCTGGCTTAGGCAGAACTTGCAAGGTGCTTTCACAGTTTTGCTCAACCAACACCCAACTCCAGGGTGATATTTTTAATTTTTTTTTTTTTTCCTGGACAAAGGAGTCAACCTTTGGTGTGGGGATAAAAAAAAAATAAAGTGATACATGAAATAAAGGAGCCTTAATGTAAAGACATTGAGAAAAATGGATGGCCCTACAGCATTTATTAACTAGCAGAACATGGAAATGAGCTTGGGTTTTATTTGGTAAGTCTTGATTTCTCCTTATATTCACTTACAGCTTCTTATTTATGGCTCAGCCTGTCAAACACATTCTTAGATAAGCAACTGTTGCTCACAGGACCAATCTAATTACCAGTTCTTTTTATAACGAACGCTGACACCAAGGTAGAAGATGTATAGCACTTGTGCTGCAGCCAATGCCACAGATGATCAAACAGTTCTGAAATTTAAAAAAATGGGGATAAAATGGAAAACGTGTCCCTTTCTTGTCACGATGTTCCTGTTTTTTGTCCAACTCTAATTAAAGCTGAAGAAGAAGAGTGAAAAGCTGGTTCATTTGTAGCTTTGGCGCAGAATTAATTGCCAAGAGTTTAGGCTGGATATTTTAGCACTCCACAGTAATGTTCCATAAGCACATTTCCCTACCACAGGCTGGAGTCTTAATTATTGGAAAAATGCATTTTAAAAACTTTCAGAATTATCCTTCAGGAACAAGCGTATCAGAATGCCTTCAAATTGTATTTTAAAAGATACTTGAAAAGAAAATCAGCATAGTGTGGGCTTGGCCAAACAGCACAGGCTGAGAAACAAATTTTACTTTTTCTTAAAGGACAATGTTTGTGTCCTTGGTCTTAATTTAAATCATAAAATGATCCAGAATTCTGGCATTTCTAGAACTGCCAATACGAAATAGTATTTCTGAAAATCAAGGCAGAGAATCATTGGTCAGTGTGATGGGAACTTCTAAATTCCCCAAATCTTAACCTGCTAATACGTAAATTTGATAAAAAACGGGGGGAAAAAGGTGAAACTCTTCAGATTAGCTTTCCTCTATTTCTAAGCACACATGAAATAAAATCAGTGGATTAAACTAATTTTTTTTAAGTTCTGGAGTTTTTCTCCTGAGCTGTTATCAAGCCAGTACCATTGCCTCTAAAATAAATGGGGAGGAGGGGTCTGTCATTAACCTGCAGAGAAACTTGAGCATCTCATGACCCATGTGTTCCCCCCTATCTTCAGCAGAACCTGGACCAAGACAGCCCTGGGGCTGATGAATACATGGCTGTGGTTTAGGACCTTAATTGCTTTTTCATGTCTTGTTTAAAATTTTCTCCATTCCTACCACGTGTGGTAGGTAAGGATGGCAAAGGTAGAGTTAATGAAGCCTTGAGTTCCTCCTGATTGAGGACAGGATAAAGCTGTCAGTGCACCCCACTCCATGACTCAAATGGTATTTTGGTTTTTTTTATTTTTTTCCTCACTGGCAACTTCCCACGACCACATATTTTCTGCTCCTTTTACAGAACCGAGTGCTCAGTGGGAATGGGAGCCCAGCGTGGATTTGCCCAGCGCTGGTGGGGGGTCCCCTGGAAAATGCCCTCTCTGAGTTCCCTTCCAGAGCTGAGGTGCAGTGAAACCTGGGACAGATGGTGGGGAAGCCTGGCATCTCCTCATGCATATTGCATTGCATTCGCAGCTACTCACCTCTTGATAATAATATTAAGTGCTACAAAACTCCAAGGCTTTGTTCCTGGGAATGCTGCATTCGATGGCAAAGAATCAATGCTGTAATGTCAATTAAATTTTGAAGCTGGGGAGCTCTAAGTATTTACATCTTTAGCAAGGTTATGCTATAAACAGCTTGATCCCTCTTTTCTGCTGTGTTTAGGGCTGACTTGCAGAGAAATAGGTGGTTCTGTTGTGAGTGACAAATCTTGATGCTTTTTTAAAAGCACAATGGGACAAACATCTGTGGTTATTTCCATTCCGCTCCAAGGCGTGTTACTGGGAGAGAATTTAGCCATTAATTTTGTTGTATTTACATTATTTATATACAAGAAGAACAAGAGAAATGGCAGCCTGTTTAATGATTATATACATTGTGATTCGGTTGGAAAAATGTGTGTTACAAGCGGCAAAACAGCCTGTCAAGTACTTAATTATATGTTGTTCTTCTTATTTTTCTTGTCAGGGATCTTTTAATTCCTTAAATCCCACTGCATGATCTCAGTGCAAGATCTGTCCTATACATTATACTGGGCAAGGGGGGAGGAAAGAACAGCATAATAACAGATCTCTTAAATCACATCAGTTCCTGGCTATAGCTCCTTTTCTTCATTTTAGTATGAGGGTTACCCTTGTAAAATGCTTCCAAAGCAAATTAAAAGATGGAATCTGATACAACAAAACTACTCGACAGCAGGAGAAATAGTAACTTAAATTTCATTCATTGTCCCTGGTCTCAGAAGAGAGAGTGGTGAATAAAACCTCACTCCCTTGTGACTCATTGCTCATCTGAGACTTGGCTTTCAGTAAGAACTGTGCTCTCCTGTACATTATTCTTTCCTGTTCTTGCTTCAGCTCCAGGTAGGAGCGTGAGAAGGTGTGGAAGATGGAGGTGACGGGGAACGCCATGAGGAGGATGCCGCTCAGGATGCTGCTCAGGGCCACCACCTGCCCGGGGATGCTCCTGGGCACCATGTCCCCGTAGCCCACGGTGGTCATGGTGATGACAGCCCACCAGTAGCAGGCGGGGATGCTGGTGAACTCCTGGGAATCCGCCATCTCGTTCTCCACCACGTAGAGCAGGGGCGCGAACAGCGCGATGGCCACGCACAGGAAGAGCAGCAGGAGCCCGAACTCGCGGGTGCAGCGGCGGGCGGTGAGGCCCAGGGTCTGCAGCCCCAGCGAGTGCCGCGCCAGCCGCATCACGTACAGGATCCGCAGCGCCCGCAGGATCCGCAGCACCAGCCCCACCTTGTCCAGGTAGATGTTCCCAGAGCTGGGCTTCTTGGAGCCCACCGAGGTGGTGTCCACCAGCAGCGTGATGTAGTAGGGCAGGATGGCGATTATGTCGATCAGCGTCAGCGGCCGCCGCAGGAACGCAAACTTACTCTTGGCCTGGATGAACCTCAGCAGGAACTCCAGGGAAAACCACGCCACACACACAGACTCCACAATGAAAATATTGTAGCACATCTGGGAACACTCACCCTGCAGGAAAGAGGAGGAGTTTGTAACCGGCACTGGGTAATAACTATTTTAGTTGGTGCGGTGACAGGAAGAGAGGTTTCTGTGTGGGTTTTCTTAAACCCAAAATATTAAAGGAATTGGAGCTGTTGCTAAGGGAAAACACACTGACAATTTGGAACAAGTTATATGCAAAACTTAGAAAGGAACTACTTATTCCACAGAAGGTGGGAATTTCAGGCTTTCTAAATTGCAAACACAAAGAGCCTAACAAGGCAAGATTCAGTCATACACCAACAAAATTTTCTTTGGACATAGAACTGGATGTGCCCACAAGTAATTGAACAGTCATGTAAAATTTCAAATACTCTTCGTGATATTTTTCCCCCTCCAAGGACAGCTGTAAAATCCCCATTGAAATCAATATCCTCAGACCTTGTACTTGCTCTGCTCTTCCCAGCACATACCATTTTCCATCCTGAAAAGCCAACTTACCTTTTCCTCCTCCTCCCTCAGGTCAGGCATGGTGCTGATGGATAAGTTCACTGCTGTAATAGTTACAAACAAAACAGACAAACACGCAAACACCTTTCCAGGAAGGCCAGACTGGGGCCTTTCCACCATGTCTTGCAACTTTTTCATGCACAAACCGATTTTTGTCTCCTCTACTGTTTCACCTGTTGTTTCATTTTCTAGGAGGTCATCCTCCCGTTCATTTATCTCTGTGAACTCCTCCATTTTTTGCAGATATCTCCTTTTACAACACCAGTCCAAGTTGTCTTCCTCAATCCCCCAGTAGAGCAGCTCCTCTTGGAAAGACAGCGCACACATCTCACGCAGGAGCCGGAGTTTTCCGACCCGCAGGAAGGTCAGGATTGTCCTGAACGCCCCCGGGTTGCGGTCGAAAAAGAATTCATTGCAAGTCACATCGTAGTCATCACAGATGTTGAGAATGTCGTCAAAATTATTACAGAATTTCAGTTGTCCCAGACGTGTCAGTGGGAATTCATCGAGTGTGGTCCAGGGGAGCAGGTACTTTATGCCCCCCACGTTTATAATGATGTGGTGCTTCCTGTCGTCGGGGTGAAAGCCTTTGAGGAGATCCTCCTGAGGGGGAATTAGCCTGGCTCTTTGGTAAAAGACTCCCTTGAGGGTTTCTGACTCTGGGAAGAATGTGTGGTTGAAGGAAGTATCCGAAGTACAGCTCAGGGCACTATAGTCATAGTCGGAATTTTCTCCGGGCATCAGAGTCATCTTGGAAGACAACTTTACATCCCTTCGATGCTTCTGCAAGTGTCTTCTGGAACAAAAACCACATGGAGTGAGTAAATGAGAGGTTGGTTTTGAGTTTTGAGCAAATACAGTGATTTGAGCTCAAAAAACACTTATGGATGATAAAAACAAGTGGGAAGAAAACAGCAGAGGCTGAGTGTGGTCAGAAGACCTTTCTAGGAAGGCTGGGTTTGTCCAGCTGGTTCGTCCATCAAGGGCTGCTCCCATGTCCAGGAGCTCTGCTCAGCATATTTGTCACACTGGGAGCCTTCTCCCATCTCACATAGAGAGGTCTCAGTTCCCAGGAGATAGAGAGGGAAGCAGGAATAGTTCCTCCATGTGGCAGGATATTTCTGGTTCAGAACGGAGGTATGAAAATTATGACAGTGTCACATGAGAACACAGTTCAAGTGTGCTTTGTAGAAAAGGAACTTGTATATTTTTATTTAAGTATTACACATAAAAATCATGAGTATTTTAGTACCCATGAAGTATATTGAAAGAATCAGAAGTCACTTATGTTGTAGTTGAGTACATAGACACTTATAAAAACAAAACTAATTTCTAAAAGGCCATATGGAAACTATCTGGGGGGAAAAATCCCACTTGTATTGGTGATCACATAAATGTTTGTTTAGAGTTTATACACATTTAATGACATGGGAGCTCCCTTTTTACAGCCTCATTTACAAAAGATTGCAAAGAAATACATGATTTCTACCCAAACTTTGGGTACTATTTCAGTTTTAGCAGACACCCCACATGCAACAATAGGCCTCTGTCCTTCTAGGGGGTTGATCAGCACCTGAGAGCCATGGTGCCTTCACCTCTGATTGTGAGAAACAGAAAAATTTTAACGACAACTCGGAAAATCCCTTTCAAATTCTGCTCACACAACACTGGCGTAGAGCCTATTGAATGAAGTGAACAGAGTTCAAAAGGGTATAAAAAACAAGAGCTGGGAATGCTAAACTTTTGGCCTCCCTAACTCACTGCATTTGTAAAGTCAGCCTGGAACCTGCCCCTCAAAGGAGGGTTGTGCGGAGCTGCTCCAAGACCTTCCATCTGCACACTCAGCTACAGCTTCATGGAATTGCTGGGCTTCACTTGATAAGGGTATTTATTTACTAAGTAGATTGTACAATAAATAGGTATTAGTTATGCACCAGTATTTTGACTTTCTAGCCTCGAGTTCACAGGAAAGGAATAAAGGAATAAATATTACACTTGATTAGCAGTTCAGTTCTGTTCTTTCCCTGGCTGCACTTACCTCCCTTCGGCTGCACACCCTGGGGATACACCCCCTGCCAGGGCCACTTCCTTAACCACAGAACCCTCCTTCTCAGAAGCTGGGCTTTATAAACCACACCAGGAGTGGCACATACCTATTGGAGAAGAAAAACCCATGAATACACAACAGCAAAGGGCTCAAACCACAGCTGCAATTCAGTTTAAGAGCAACGGGCTCTCCTTGCTGCAATGGGACTTACAATGCTGCTTTCAATGAAACACTCCCTCAGTCCTGCTCCTGAACTTCTAAGAGGGGTTAAGCTCAACAGAGCAGCTCCTTAGACACTGCTTACAAACAGGTAGAGCCAAGTCAGCTTTGGATGGAGTGGTATTTCCTGATTCTTCACCTGGATAGAATCATGGAATGGCTTGGGTCGGAAGGGACACCTTCCACTATCCCAGGTTGCTCCAAGCCCCGTCCAACCCAGCCTGGGACACTTCCAGGGATGGGGCAGCCACAGCTTCTCTGGGCAACCTGTGCCCCACCACCCTTGCAGGGAAGAATTTCTTCCTGATGCCTCATCTAAAACTGCTCTCTGTCAATTTGTAGCCAGTCCACCCTGATGACATGTAATCCTCTCTATTACTAAAAGGAAATCATTCATTTACTTACCTTTAGGGCACATGGACAAGGAAGTCTACAGGAATATATAAGAATGAATAAGGCATGATTCAGATCTCTCAAGAGCCGTGGTACCATTTTCTGGCCTGAGGTAAGCAAGGAGCTGAGCTTTGTCACCTCCCTGGTGTCACAAAGTGAGGTCTCTGTAACTGCTGAGAGTGACCTGAGCACAGCTGTTCTCCATGCCAAACTCTGAACTGTGTTTAGCTCGCAGTGCTTTATCCTCCTCACTGGCTTGTGTTGCTGAGTTGCTCTGTCTTTGCTCCAGAGTTGTGACTTTGTAAATCCCCTCCACAGAGGATGGAGGTTCTGAAGCTCCTGTAGAAGTAACTGTGGGTGCAACCAGTGACAAAACCCTGCAGGCCTGCACTCAAATCAGCTTCCCGTGGATTTAGGTCTGTCTCTTGCCTCAAGAAAGACTGAGGGGAAGGTCTGCTGACCTGAAAGTCTGTTTTTAGGAAGAACATTAACATGAAACATACTTGTATTAAAAAGCCACATTCCAAGAAATTCTAGCCAATACTGGAATCATCAGTGGAGTTCATGACAGGTGATGGCACTCTGGCATTGCCCACTGGACAAGCTGCAGGACTCGGATAAATGAAGGAAGGGATCTGAAGAGAGGGAGAGCTGGCACAGACAGTGCTAACTAGAGCTCATGGAACAGAGGAGCAGTTTAACTTGCAATTATCCTGCCATACAATCCATCAGTGAAGCATTCCCAATGACCTCAGAGGTGGTCTCCTGTTAAAGCATTCCCAAGATAAGATCAGCAGTAATGCCATTGGAAATCAAGCTATAGGTTTGATGTGGGAAAACAGGGAAAACCTGATGTATGTTTATGTAGGGCTCCTTCTCTTAGAGCAACTGTTGTTTTATTTGGAAACAGGCATTTTCCCCTCTGCCTCAACCATGCCTGAGGCAGGGCTGGCCCGAGGAGAATAAAGATGATGACTGATATAACACCACGGATAAATGGGAGCTGTTAACCATTTTCCCTTCTGCAATGCCAGATGATGTTGGTTAGCAACAACTTATCCTTTGAATCTCAGCCAGGAAAAATGAGGAGGCAGCTCATCTCTGTCACTGGTTTGATCTCCCACCGCATCCACTGTTGACACAATGGGAAGAAATGGGGAGAGGGGAATGTAGATGTTCTCTGTGTGTCAAACACACGCTGCAACCCCGAGGCAGCAACTGGGAAACAACAGAGCAAAGAAAAAGAATTTCTTTCCTTGCTCTCAGCTTCTAGACCTGTGCAAGACAATAAATTGGACAAAGTAATCCCCCGTGTGACACCCTGAGTGACTGCAGGGATAAAAGGTGGCTCCTTCCTTTTCCATAACCAGAACTGGCAAGCCTGCAGATCCCACGTAGGAGCTGGTGCCCTCCATGGGTTATTTACATGTTCTTTGCCTCAGATACACGTAGCATCAGATCTATGGGGGAAGAGTAGGAGGAAATAAAGGACAATAAATAGTTGAAGGAACAGAGGAAGGAGAAAAATAAATGCATACATTTCTCTGTCTGTTGTTTTCCTTTGGAAGGTACCTCTACAGAATGATGGTCAGTACTGCTTTAAGATGGGAGAGATCTAATTCATGGAAGGGTTTTTTTTGCTCTTGAGCTTAAAACCCAAGCAAAATGTTTTCTTCCTAAGTTGCAGCCTGGTGACACTGGAGACAGCTGATAAGAGATGTGTTAAGGATTAAAGACAACTCACTGGAATATAAGGTCACACAAACACATTGGCCTATAGCAACAATTTTCCTAGCAATTAAACAAGATGAACTTCAAGGATATGCTGGAATAGTAAAATCCCCTGCTCTGTTCTGGTTAAGGCCCAATGGTAAAATCCTTCTTTGTCTGAGGCAGCATTCTACCCTTGGAATGCTCGGGAGTTACTGAAGCCCAGTCAGCTTTCTGGCTCCCCTAGCTGATAATGTGTTCTTATCTGGGGCAAATCGCTTCTCTTTGAGCATCTTTTCCTATTTTGTTTGTAAGCTTACTAGGGCAATAAATGTTTCTCACTACATTAAACAACCCTGGTAACTGTTCTGGCTCCCAGAACCTACGGGAATGACTCGTTGTGAAAAGAGCTCTTGGTGACCAAAGTGGGGTGTTGTGCATGGGAAGCAAGATAGAACATATTTTCAAAAATCTGTCCTGCACAAGATGATATCCATTATGCCTGCTGAAGAAATCAAATTAGAAATCTGTACTGCCCTGACTTGCAGCTGAAATTCAGGAAGGATGCCAGACTCCCAGGCAATGGGAAAAGAATTATTAAAGATGCCCTTCTGAGGGAAAGAAATAGAACTCATGAGTAACATGCTAAAATTCCACTGCAAGTGTCGTTCCCCCCCCAGTGTCCTCTGCAGTATTTTGAATTCTGCAGTGCATCTCTGATGTAATCAGAGCTCCTGCAAGGAGTCCTGCTCTGCTCCGTGGTGCAGACAATTCGAAGTTGTGCCTGGATGAAAACAAGCATGCAAGGAAGATGCAGAACTCCCCCCTTAGACTCTTCTATCAAATCCAGTGCCTGGAAGTCATCTCTGTTGCTTTTTGCCATTTGTAAATTAAGTTTAAATAAAAAAAGGAGAAAAGTTTCAGCTTTTGGTGCAGGTTGAATATGAATATAGTGATTTTTTTGAGAGAATTCCATAAGAAACTCCTTTACAGTTTCTTCCTCCTGTAGCCTTTCCTTAGTTAACCAGGCAGTATTCCCAGCACTGGTACATTCAGCTCTCTCCTGGCACAGGATTTCTGTGCTGTACCACACTCAGGTACCTCCTGACATACTCCAAGCCACACTCATGCAGCTCTTTTCAGCCTAAGAACAGATCTCAAACTTCAGCTCTGCTTGCAAAGTGCTCTTCAGCCAAATCAAAGTAAAGCTTAAAAAGGTCAATGTATAATAGGAAACAAAATTCTCTTGAAAAGCAGATAAGCTGAAAAAACGTCCTAATATCTCTGTATTGCTCACCCTGAGCTGGACAGTTATGGCATCTTATGACAACTTACAAACTGAATTATGTCAAATATGTTACTCACTGTTTGGTTTTATGGAGCTGAACCTTATTCTACTGATAATAATCAGAAGTGAAATAACTTTGCAGATAACTTATATCCCCAGGAGAATGCTCTGAAATACATTAGGAGTAATAACTGTATTTACTCTTCTGCTGTGAAACATATTTATGTCAACAAATTTTAGCAAGTCACATTCAAAACAATTCCTTAAACATATTTTTTTAAAAAATAAATGATTTTATAATTATTTATATAGGTAAATATTTTGCCACTGAAATGAAGATATGTAGTCACGGAAGAGTTATTTCATGTCTACCCTGTCCTCCCCCCCCCCCCCCCAAGTCTTTTCCAATGAAAAAAGTCTGCTAGAAAGACATTGCCTATCAAGAATAGTTCACTTGATGTGTCAGTCGCCAACGAGCAGAAGTCAGTAAACAGATCAACATAAAAGACATCTCTTAATTATTTTAAAATTAAAGCTAGAAAGGACCTTCAGATTAGGCAAAGCAGAAGAAATTGGAAACACAAGCCTCCATCCTGCGCTGTGCAGACACAGGACCCGTGGAGCGGGAGAGCCGGGAAGGGGAAGCCCGAGCAGCACGAACGGAGCCCGATGTATGAGCCTGGAGCGCCGTCAGCCTCCTCCGCGGCGGGGCCGGGGCAGGGCAGGAACGAGCCGGGCGGTCCCGGGCAGCCCCGCTCCCGCTGCTGGCGGCGCAGCCAGCGCGGCTCCGGCAGGGAATGACGGCGCGGGCGGACGGTCCCTCTCTTCCATCCCTGCGGCGGGAGAGAACCTGTTGCTACAACCCGTGCAGGGACCCCTCCCGCCCCTCCCGCCGCGCTCCCCGCTCCGCGGGCTCCCGTCCCGAGCATCCCCGTCCCGAGCATCCCCGTCCCGAGCATCCCCGTCCCGAGCATCCCCGTCCAGCGCACCCGCGCCCCCCAGGCCGGGCCGTGCGATGCCCTCGGCTCCGCGGCCCCGCGCCGCTCCTGGGAGAAAAGTTCCCCGGGAACTTGCCTGCGAGTTGCCCGCTCGCCGGGCACGGGCAGCGAGCGCGGCCGCCCCGGGGCTGGGTCGGCACCGGCCGCGCTACCGCGCTGCGCCTCCGCTGCGCCGGGCGGGGCGGGCGGCGGGGCCGGGAGCGGCGGCGGCAGCGGGAGCGGCGGAGGGGAGGGCGGCCCGGGCGGGCACCGGCGCAGCCCCGGCCCCCCGCATGGCGCGGAACGGCCGCGGAACCCGCAGCTCCGCACGGACCGGCCCGCGGGGCCGGGGGAGGAGGAGGAGGAGCTCCCAGAGCCGAGGAGGAGCCCCGGGCCGGGCCGGGCCGGGCTGGGCTGGGCCGGGAGGAGCCCCCCCCGCCCCGGCCCCGCTCGGGGAGCCCCGGCTGCGCACAGGTGGCGTCCTGGGCTGGGCAGCCTCGGGAAAACTTCTGCGGCTTCGCCCGTTCCGGGGGAATTGTGATTGTTGGTTGAGAAAAGGGGATTGCAGGTGTCCAGTAAAGCATAACTCGTAGCGCGGCTCTCCCCCCGATCCGCAGCAGTGGCTGCAGGAGAGCCAAACCTGTGCTTTATTCCAGAGGCACCCTTGCAGCGTCCAGCGGCAATTAACACCCTGATTCATTGTCAGAGATTTGGGGAGTATTCCGTATCTCTACTTTTTAATGAAATTTGTTTGTCGTCCGGGTGGAAGTTACTCTGTGTGGATTTAAGGCAGTGAGTTAAATCTTGGTGCCAGGGTTAAGGAGTCACCAGCAGCTCAGGTCTGTCACACACTATAAAGCACGAACTATTCCCATCCCGTTTGCTGTTGTCCCCTGTGGGTGCACAGACCGTGATACTTTTGGGCTCTGATTTCTCTTCCCTGCCAAGGCACTGCTACTGGATGGAATTTCCTGCGGTGATCTGCACCTCCGTGCAGGACGGTGACAGTCACCTCTAAGCTCGGTGGGGCGAGGGGTGTCTCTCACTGTGGGCATTGTGCACCTCACCCGGAGCACTGCGGGGTCTCATTTCAGGCAAGGTCCTTTGTTGCCATGGCAATACAAATGAAAAATCTATACTATGGTAATTTTAGCAAAATACCTCCTTTTTTTTTTCTAAACTAAATTGGACTGTGGTTCAGAATCGTGTGGGCACACAGAAACAGTCGTGCTGATATTCCTGAGCCGTAGCTGTTGAACAGCAGTTGTGTAGAGGGCTGTCAGCGATGGGCTGTCAGCTTGGGCTGCTTCTCCCTGATATTGCATATGATTTTTGTGCTTGAGTTTAGAAAGGTTTCTTAGCAGGCTCTCAGCCTTTATCTGCAGCAGGGAGGTGACTGGTTTTACTGACCACAGTGCCATGAACGAGAGTTTTGGCTTTTGTGTGACAGTCTGTAATAATCTCGTTGATGAAAGCCTGTGTTTAAAAGTCTTCACTGTCAAAGAGGAAGGACATATTAAATAGGTTCTCCCAGGGAATAATCTGGGAACAGTTTTGGTCAGTTTTCTGTAACAACTTGGGTGATAGAATGGAGGGCACTTTTACTACATTTGCCGTGATTCCAGCACGGAGTGCAGGGCTGAGGTTTAAAATGACCCTGATAACGCTGCAGAGCCAGTCCAAACTCCACACATTGAAATTCTAGGAGAAAGAATTCTGTAGTGTGCCACAAGGAAGGGATATCCCATGTCAGATGAGGACTATTAGTTAGGAAGAACACTGCAGAGGAGAACCTCGGCACTGGAGTGGCTCTCAGCCTGAGCAGTGCTGCAGAGCAGCCGTGCTGCTCCGAGCTCTCGTAGCAGGAGGATCAGCTGTAAGACATCAGAGGGCGTTATTTCTGTTCCATTTAGCACCAGCCAGGCTTGGCTGGAGCACTCTATCCAGTTTCAAGCATTACACTCACTCTTAAAGAAAGATGTAGGCAAACCACATAGGAGAATAGCAGCCGAAAGTGTAAGAGGCTTAGAAATGTAAGCTGTGAGGAAAGCTGGAATTTTTTATTTCATCTGGAAAGAAAACACAATATAAGGACATGGCAACTGTCTTCAAACATATAAACACATTTATAGAGATGACAGTAAACAGCTATTCTGTGACCACAACCGACGGGACAAAAAGCAATTTACTAAAGTGCATTAGGGAGGTTACTTTAGATATCAGGGGGAAAAAACAAACAAACAAGACAAAATTATTATCCTGCTAGTAGCTGGAATCTCAGGAGGCTGTAAATCTGTTCAGTGAAGATTTAAAGAAAAGATTAGACAAGCAGCTCTCAGGACTGGCTGTGGCATGCCTGAGGCAGGGAAGACTCCCAGTGACCTTCATTTACCAGCCCACATTTCAGTGATTCCTGGTTGCCCATCAGGCTACATGGATCCTTCCAGGAAGGGGCACAAAAAAAGAACTCATTACCACCCCATATGATTAATGCAGAGGTTTTTTTACTGAATCACCCCTGTTTGGATCAGGATCTCATTACCACTTGGAGACCAAGAGCAGCTCATGGAGACACACAGGGAACAGAACTACCCATGGCAAGCAAGCAGTTTTCAAATCCAGCTTTGAGCAATAATGACAGGAACTAATGATTACTCGATGGTCAGTGTAAACATAAATGTCCTGCAACTTGCTTGGGACTCAGTGTAGAACTCACCACCTCATTTGGACCCTTGCCTGGCAGATTCAGTTGAGGTCAAGGATTTCACAGACATGAGGAGTCGGGTGTGAGATCACCGGCTGTGGACAATATTAAATCTGTCCTGGCACATGGAGCTCTTCCCTCTTCAGGCATGCTTGCCTTCGTCCTTCACGAGCACAGAATTCCTGTGGGAAGCAGAAGTGATACCTGCCCTTGAGGGAGTGCACTCTCAGTTTTTCTGCAGTCCACCTGACTGCATGGTGGACCGGCCCAGGATTCCCAGAGTAAATTTACTACTCCATTTTTCTTGAGGAACTGGCACTGCCATGGAGAAAAATTTTAATCCCACTTTCATCACTTTTACAGCCTGTGGCTGCTTTTCCTTCTGCTCCTTTGATTGTTGACATTGTAATCCTGTTCTGTGGGTTTCTCTGGCTTTTGCAGATAATTCCAGCATCGTTCTGCAGTCAGGAGCAGTGCTGCCAGCAAGCAAGGTATTCCAGCTTCACAGCACCTTCCACCTCTCACTTCCCAAATGAAGCAGGAGGCTAAATTTCTCTCTTATAAACAGAAATTAGGTATCTACATGGCTAAAAGGTGAGAATTTTCAAAACCAAGCTATGACCAAGGATTATTCACAGAACTTATTCATCAGAAAATTTCATCTAATGAATACATTACAAAAATGTTATCTGCTTGAGAACTGTAAACAGAGACAAAAGCAAAATTCTTTGAGGAAGTTATGGATGGCAAATTATTCACCTGGTCCTAGAAAGCTTAATGCTTTTGCCTTTTAAGGATGCCATGTAAGGTACATGCAAAGTGTTAGGCTGGAAGTGGAAAGCACAGACACTGCTGCAAAGTGGTTCCAAAAGGTCTCAGAGAAACAACATGACAAAGCCCAAGGTACCCTCTGCCAGCCAGAAGAAATGGGCTAAAAGCCTCAGAATTGCTGTTCCATGTGTGTCTCACAGCTCTTGGTGCTGCTCCCATCGAGGACATGGACCAGGTCCTGGTGTGTTTGGGTTTGGTGCCTTTTTCCAAGGAATGCTAAACATTTCCTCACCTGCCTTGCTTGAGGTAAGGTAATTTTAAATCACTTTGTCCTCCCTTTATTGCCAGTTGAGATGCATTTGGGCAAATGTGGCTGCTCACCTTAAGGTACACGAATAAATTGTGTCTGTCTCCATGGGTGACTCAGAGCCCTGTTCAGTGTAAAGGGAATCCTAAGGAATTCTGGCACTGCTGCTCACATCTGCTCAGCAGGATCCCACCTGGAATCACTTGCACTGGACCATAGAAGGTCAGCAGCACAGAGGGAATTAAATTTAGCCATCTTTCTCTCACCTTTAATCATTAAACAAATCCTCAGACGTTTGTATCTGGAGAAAAGCTTTCCTTTAGCTTCTTTCCTTGTACAGTTTTCTGGGAGTTCTGTGCATGGGCAGGACCAGGCTCTTCTCCTGCTCTGCCTCTGTTTGTCCCTGCTGCAAATCCCCCAGGAGAGCTCCTGCAGGAGCTCCTGCACACCGTGTCGCGTTAGCCGTGGCACTGAAGGAGCGAGGAGTAACACATCCCTCCTCCATCTGCAGCTCTGGAGATGTGCTGTTTATGTTTGCAAGGTGGCCGATGTGACTAAAATTAATTTACAAACTCCTGAGATTTTACTCCAGTGCCTCGTGCTGCCAACCTCCCCCATACTCCCTCTGCAGATCCTTGGCTGGAGAGTGTGTGCTGATACCTGTGGGCTACTGGGAAGTGTCTGAGTAGGATCCGTTGGTGGGCAGGGCACCAGAATCAACATAAACTCTCACTCTACAAAGAAACTGGGAAATGAACAGGGAATGAACAGGAAGAAGTCAGGAGTGTGGCTGGGCAGAAAACTCCTTTTAATTTAAAAGACTCCAGGGGTGTGGATGTGCTCAAACTGCCTTGCAGGGGTTTGGTTTGACCTGTGCAGCTTTTCTTCCTCAACTTAACACTGTATCTCAAGTGCCTGTCTGTGCAGCTCTCTGCTCCCACCCAGACTGCATCCAACCCTGGAAAATCCTGGAATTGCATGAGTGAGGAGAGGAACCTCTGCATGCACATACTTTGCATGTTTTGCAACATTCCTGCTGAATCTACATGTGTGATTAACTCCCTAGCAAAGGGTGAAGAGGGGAATTTCCTCCTGCAGGTGACTCTTGTGGCTCTGGATTCCTTTGCAGCTGAGAAGTGCAACTGTAGCTGTGGCACAAACCAGAGAATCAGCTTCAAAATATTGATATTCCAAAATGTTTGGTAAAATGCAGAACTTCAACTGTGTTTAAATAATTAATTTCCATTGTGTACCAACAAGACCAGTGAGAGTGTTTACAGGAGAGGAAGGTTCTTGGACTGAAATGAGTTTCAGGGAACTGCTCTATTAAAACTATCAGGGACAGTGGATTATTTATCATGGCTCTGGCAGACTTCCAAAAACATTGCAAGTGGTTTTTTTTCAGGTTACTGAACTGAAAGAGCTTTGCAAGGATCAGGGAAATGCCTTCCCAAGCATGTGCTTCAGCAGCAGGACTGTTCAGCTTCATGAGTAAGAATGGCTAATGCTCCTAAATACCTCGTTACTGCATCTGCCTCAGATTAGTCAAAGAAAATCATCACTCCTCTTCTGTGCTCAGGCACTGAAAACCTGTGGGTGTATTCCCAGGGTGTACATGTGGGTCTGTGGGTTTGAACCTGGCTGATGCACGCAGGACTCCAAGCCTTCTGCAAGGAAACTGGAGAAATCCGGGCTCAGCCATTCCCTTCTCCTGCTGCCTGTCAATCTGAATGGGAGTCTCTCAAATTAACAACCTCTTACTGTCAGCCCTTTTGAATTTGTGTCTGCCATGGGCAGGAAAATGCAATAGAGGGAAAAAGAAATAGCCATGGAAAAGAAATAGAACAAGGTCAAATGGCCCTACTTCAGAACAGAACCTGTGCTATGAAACACTCCAAGGGTGAGAGGGTCCTGAGTTCCAAACTAAATTTACCAGTTCCCTGATGACAGATTACTCAAGCTGCCAAAATGTCACCAGAGGTGACCAGGCACACAATTTTCAGGCATTTCTTTCTGTTCAAAAATATAGGTAAGAAAGGATGAACTTCCATTACGTTTCTTTCTCTAGCTCAGTCAATTTTTAGTACTCGTGATACATTCACTGCATGTGAAATAATTATCTTAGTCATAATACTTTTGATTCAAACAATAATATATTTGGTGTTGCAGCCTTTAAAATGATTTTGACAATATATAAAAAAAAATCTATTAGGCAAAAGCCATCATGCATGACTCCTGTAATTGCTGTTACTAAAAGCTGGGGGCACACAGTAGAATTGAAATGATTTACATTTCATTATTTCTGCAAATAAACACAATAAAGGCTTAATCCTGACGTTTCTCATGCAGAGCAACCTCATCCTTTCCAATGTTACCCAGTAAATTAGAACCTGGAGAATCTGTGTTGCTTAAGAAAGCACCCTTTCCATGAAAAAGTTCCTCCTGATGTCCAACCTGAATGTCCTTGGAGGCTGTTTTCTCTCCTCCTGTCTCTGGCTGTGATGGCACCAGTAGGCAGTGGATGGGACACCAGGAGATGGGGCAGAGAGCTCCTCTGCAACTCCAGTGAAATTCCTGTACAGCCTGTGCTTTTTTTCCCTCTGAACTTTCTTGTATCTGCAAAACAGAACATTTTCAATAGCAAAACCTGCACATGTTCACTGCTGGAAACCTTCGCTTTGGAAAGCAAATCAGCTGGAGAATAAGTGCTAAAACAGGCCCTGAGAGGCTCAGTGGGACATACAGATAATTCTGTGTGGAGCACAGTCATTCCTATAATTACAGTCCCAAATCCCAGAGGGAAGTCTCTGAGTGGCCATTTGCACAGGGATTTACCATCTCTGCTGCACGAGGTGGAACAGTGGCGGAGGAAACTCTGAGGACCCAAACACTGCAGGTGCTGATGTGTGGCAGGCAGCTGGGAGGCCAAGATTCCTGCTGTTGGCTGTGCTGCTCCTGGGCTGCTGTCCCCACGTGGCTGTGCCTGGCAGGTCCATCCAGTGTCCTGCTGTCCCCATGTGATGGTGACTGGCAGGTCCATTGGTGTGTGAGCTTTGCTGGATCACGGGCTTGAAGTTGTGCAGTGCATTTTTGATTTAAAAGACTTTATGAGTGGTTGAAGCTCTGTAGGCAAAAAGCAAACAAACAAACCAACCAGAAATATCTGGCAGTGGTAACCCAGGAATCTGGGTGGGGAAGTGCAGTCTGGCTCTAGGGAAGGAGCTTTTCACCATCCACCACCACTCTGCTTCCCAGGGCTCACTGCAATTCCACATCTTTTTACAAGAGCATGGAGTGACAGGACAGGGGGAATGGCTTCAAACTGTCATAGAGGACGTTTAGATTGGATACTGGGAAGGAGTTCTTCCCTGTGAGGGTGGTGAGGCCCTGGCACAGGTTGCCCAGAGAAGCTGTGGCTGCCCCACCCCTGGAAGTCTTCAAGGCCATTCCATGATTCCATGGTCTCTATCGACAATTTAGGGTAATCTCTTTAACCTGGAGCCACATTTTAGGGGTTTTGCTCTCTGGGAGCAAGGCCATGTTTTCCTGTGGAGCCTCACAGGGTGGTTTTGCATCCCATGGAAGGAATGACCTCAGGGTAGGTGAAATAGGGTCAGCTCTGCCCAGTCATTTTTTGAAAAGTATACAGCACCATAACACTGTTTGCTTTCTAAATTGATAATTACATCTCCCATGCACTTTCATGGCTATATGGTGAACCTTAACGTCTCTATTGCTAAATTCAGATTGTTCATATCATCTTATTATGATTCAATAGCTGCTGAAATTATTATCAGTTAATAAAAGAAAACGCAGTGGAGTCCAGGCAAGAGATCTCATGGAGAGATTTAGTTTTCTTAGCCTGTGAAAAAGTCAATGTAGATAAATTTGAAGTTAAACCAATGTGTGACTCTTATAATTCAGAAATGGAACCTCATATACAAGAAGCAAGACATGCATAATACAGTTATTATACCTAATTATTGTTCAGCTGTATGTCTTGCTTAGAGCAAAATTGCCACAAAATGTAGACCAGCTTTCTGCTTAATAAGATTCTTTTCCTTCTTATTAAGTTTATGAAATATTACTCTAAAAATAATTATTGTAGAAATCATAAGAGTAAAATCAGGTTCTTCATTGGTGGGTTACTGTGCATTAGTCATTCATATTTACTGAACTTCTGAAGCTCATGGATTTCTCTAAAAATAAATATTGGTTTTTTGACATTTCCTGTTTGGTTATAATTTTGCCTGGCTCTAGTTCCTGACAGGAACCCTTCAGCTGTACACCTTTGGAGTTTGTCATGGCAACTTTCTGCTTGTTGTCCCCATTGAAATTCCTGTCAGAACTCCCTCAGATCCAAGGAAAACTGGGCTGACAGATAAATCCTGAACAAAGTCTCACATAGACTCTGAGGCTCTTTTGTAGCCCTTGCTCTGTAAGTCTTGTAGCATTCAGAGCTTTTGCTCATCTTTTGGCACAGTGTGGGCAGAGTTGAAGTTCACAGATGATCATGGTTCTTTCTTTCTTGGCCAGGATTTTGGCTTCAAATTTTGAGCATCATGTGGTTTCATTAGCACTGAGTTCTGTTTGTCCTCAGCCCCACTGCTGGGGCTCCTGGAGGCTGCCACAAAAAAAAAAAAAAAAAAAAAAAGAGTAATTTTCCAAAATGAGCCCAATAAATCTGTCCTTTTTGCCACTTCTGTGTTTAATCTGGTGAAGAAGGGGACTTGGGGTGTGTGTGCACTGAACAGCTGACTCCTCTGTTGGATCTTGTGGCTGCTGGGAATTGAAGAACAATGTTAGCATTTGTTATTCCTCTCATAAAATAGTGAAACCAGCACTGCCTTGACAAATTTGTTGAAATAACTCACAAATGGGTAGTTCCCCTGGAGGAACAAATACAGCTTAAGGTCATTCCACTCCCCTGTATCTGCAGGAGTTCTAGGACTACAGAAGGTAAAGGTTTATTTTATTTTATACAAATACAAAAAAAATCTCCATATTTTCAGTCTCTGTATAATCACTGCAATGTGATGTCATTATTATAACAAGGTCTGATTGCACTGCTGATCAAATCTTAGTTTAGCAGTTGGTGGACTGATAAAAAGATATTAATGAGTTCTTGATCATTACTCTTTTTCTGTCAGACAGCCAAATAAAGTGCAGTGGACCAATTTAATTGGAAAATGGGCACTGGAACATCAACTCAGTGTGTAGTGGAGAGATACCATCTCCTGTATTTTGGTAAATGACTTAACTGTGCTCTTGTGGAAAGTGTTTCATGTCCAGGGGAGGTAGAACGGGATGTAATTGCAGTGGGGGATTTTCTAAAATTGCTTCACTGGGGATAGTTTGGAGTCACTTAGGTAGTTCTGCAATTTGTAGTGTAGAGTGTATAAAGTTACTTTAATAATTAATTCAGTCAGTTGTTTTCATGGATATACTTCTGGGTGTTTTGTACTCAATTCCAGTTGCACTTGTTTTGCAGTCTCATTATTCTTGGTTTATGGCTTTACAGGCATCAGTATCTGAGAAAATTGGACTGCTTATGTCAGTGTTGTCCAATCTCTCTCTACACCACTATAGATACAACCAAGAAGGAAGAGGAATAAATTAGCTCAGTCTGCACTGGTATTTCTGTAAGAATTTCCCAGGCTGACATAGTTGAAGCCAGACAAGCAGCATGTGAAGAGTCAGTTTCTAGAATTACTTTCTTTTGAAATACAGTGGAGGTGAGACCCTGAAGCTGATTATCTCCAGCGAAGGGAAGTGTAGGATTGTTTTTTCTCATCTTTGACATTTTGTTAAACTCATCTGCCAAAACAAACACAAGAAGAAAGTCACAGGATGTCCATGGCTTTCCGAACACTGCAAGCTGATGGGCTGGTTGGGTCCAGTTGTCTTCAAGGGTCTGGTATAAATCCTGTTTGCCTTGTTTATATGAAGACAAGCCCTTCTAAGGCAGCATTAAGGTTATATTTGGGCTATAGCCCTTTATGGAGCAGAGCTGTACTCTGAGGCCAAAAGGAGCAGGTTATGTTTGCAGCTGTGGAGCTCAGAACACTCCAGGGGGCTCAGTGGAGCCTATTTCTGGTTAATGGGGATTTGTTTAATTAATGCATCAGCAGTTTTCCAGTGGTGTCTGCAGCGGGCTGCCCTGACATCCTGAGACTTTCCCATTATTGAGCAAAGAGAAATCCCCTCTGGCTCCTGCACAGTTGTCCCTCTGTCCCTCCTGGGGCCAGAGCAGGGGTTGGCTGCTCTGTGTCCTTCACTGACCCTGCTGAGGTGGGAGGGACAGTATTGTCCCTCCTGGGAGCTCGGTGGAACAGGACTGCTCTGCTTCCAGGGATCAGCCAAGGTCATCTGCACTGAGACACCGACACCCTGCCCAGAGATGGGTTTGTAGATCAGATTTCAGTGGTGGAATTGTACAGTTGACAAATGCTTGTCGTTATGGGCTTGCGGTCTGTTAGAAGGAGGTTGAGTACACACTGATTTTATTTTTAATTACAGGAATTACAGTTGGTCTTTTCCTCTCTAGCTGGAAGTAACACCACTTAGTCAGTGACCTGGAGACACATCCAATTAGCTCTTCTCTGAAAGCCACCACATAATGACTTGTTAAAACTTCCCTAACAAAGTTCCCTCTCTGATGCTGTACTGTGGGCAGGAATAATTATTTGCTGCAGTCAGAGGATGACTTCGTTCTGAGTACATGGATGAATCTTCCAGTTCCTGGGTAATGCTTCTGGATCCTGCTGTGAGCAACAGCTATTCTTTAAGAGCTGATGCAGTGGTTTTATTTGCACATAGAGTTGCATAATGCACTATGAGGGGCCTGTCCAGTTGTCTCTGGAAGAGCAGAATTCCTTCCTTGTCCATCCCACAGCCCACTCCTACGTGCTCTGTTGCCCCCAGGCTTTGAGACTCACCCTCCAGTGATACTGTAATCTTGCAGCATTCTACCATGGATGCTCATTCTTGCTACTTTGGGCAGAAAAACTTTCCAATTGTTTTCCGCGGTCTCTGGAGTTCCATCTCCTGATGATATTCCAGAGGAAGCTCTGTTGTATTCTCTAAGAGTGCTCCTATGGAAGATTTCTTACCACTCTCCTCCAGCATTCTTCATAGTGTGCTGCCATGGGCACACTTTATTGTATTTCCAACCAACTCCTAATACCTTGGAAAATCCCCGCCAGGAAATAACTCTTATTTCAAGAGACCCATCACATCAGTCCCAGAGTTACCTGCACCCCTCTTGAATATGGAATTGTCTTACTGTTTGCATCGTTTCCATACTAAAATGAAGACATCAAGACTGAGTCTTTAGTCATGGCACATTTGAAGTTTCCAGCAGGAGTAATTTGTTTGTACCCATCACTTCCAGTCCTTTCTCAGTGCAGTGTATGCCTGGAGTTTGGCAGGTATAAATGAAACCTCTAGAATGATGCAGTTACTCCCTGCTGTGACTCAGAACAAGGTTTTCATCAAGCTGAAATTCTAATCAGTTATGACAAAGGTGGCAGGATGCCAGAGGATAATCCATTGAGCAAGGAGGAGACATGAAACACCACGTGGTGTTTGGAGCAGGGCTGAGCAACTCCACAGCCAAGCAGCTTGTGGTGTCTCTCTGGTCCTGCTGTCCCAGGAGAGAGTGTGCAAGGCACATTGCCAGGGTCCTGAGCAGCACAGGGGCAGAGCTGTTTGTCCTGAGGCAATCCTTGGATCCTCTCCTGGACTCCTGTGTCTCTGGGTTAGACATGGAATGAACAGTATCCTCATGCCACTCCCAGTCATTGGTTGTAATCACAGCAGCTGCCCTGGGCAAGTCCTGGGGGCAGGAGTTGCTCCAGCTGTGCCACACACCATCCTAAGGCCCAAATTCTGCAAAATGTTACCTTCCAGCTTAGGGCCAAGTGAGGTAAATCACAACACACACTTGGAGAAATGAACGTTGGTCCAAATTCTCCCCAAGTTCAGAATATCTGGGGTTGATTCTAGTCTTACTGGCCCATAGAGTTAGTTTTTGATATGCCTGTAGCCCTTTCTGTTTAAGCAGAATAAAGATAACAGAATTAAGTTCACTTTAAATTTACTTAATCCAATACTTTCCTGACTAAACCTCTTGGAAGATGTAGGGTTTACTCCAGGATGAATTTGACCCACATGACAATCAGTGTCTGGGATAACAGTTGCTATCTAAAGAAGAAAAGGTAAATTTACCTACAGAAGGGAGGGAAACAAAGGAAATATTTATCCACAGCAGTGCTGCTATAGAGACCAGGGACGTTTCAAGCAGCAATAATAAAGAGAGATGTGTGGTGAATTATCTCTGCTTGGTTCTGTCATTGTTGGGCTCGTTACCATCACTACCTGCTGCACTGGTTCTGAACAACAGCTCCACCACTATTTCTTTAGAGATTTATACTTACAAAACCCTCTAAATTTGTGGAACTGGAAGATTTCATTTTACTTTGACAATGAGGTTCCAGCCTTTAGAAAATAGCTTTTCAGTCTCCTTCCCAGACTCCAAATTAAAAGAATAATTTATCACAGAAAAGTACAAAAATGGGCTCAAGGAGAATGAAAGTAACATTTATTTTTCTCTGCATAAAAAGGTACCTCAGAAGTTGAAAGTAAAACATGCAGATGAAGGGGCTGATTGAGGCCCCACTGCAGATTATGCACATTCCGGGCAAACTTTGCTCATTTGGTGACGTAGAGAGGGTAAACAGAAAATAAAACAAATACAGTTCAGATTTTTAAGTAGGCTTTCAGAAATCTTTCAGTGAATTCTGTTTTATCCCATTCTAGAGCTTGCCAACACCTCTGGGTCCAGAGCAGCAGACCTCCAGTGTCCTGCATTGCACACTCAGCCTTGGTGCTGCAGGGTGAGACACTTCACGTAACAGCTCCTGTTTGACACTGGTGCTCAGAAACACAGCCAGGAGGGGTTTGATGTGCTGGTTCACATCTCACCTGAGATGGAAATAGAGAGTGGCCATTTCTGGTGCCCCTTGTCCAGCACAGCTCCAAGGGCTACAGGTAAGTGCCGGGAAAAGCCCTGGTTTCAGATATTTTGCTGAACAGGTATGAGGTGTCAGGAGCAAATTTTTCCTCTTTTTTCTTTTATTTTTGCTTGGGATCACTTGCACAAAAATGAGAGTCAAGTGACTGTGTCACTGAGTTCTTTGTGTATGGGAAATGGATGTGTCCAGGACTATTACTGTAATAAGCTTCTCCCTACTCTTAGTAGTTACTGAGGCTATGTGTAATTGGGGAGCTATTAGCTTAAGAAATGATCTGGAAAGGATTAATAATGAATATAAAACTGGAATATTGAAGGGCATCAAGTGTTCCCCAGGGAAGAGAATATGCTCAACATTTTAATTCTGTGATCCTGGAGGCAGTGGGGTATTTGCACA
Organism: Pyrocephalus nanus; assembly: GCA_038380795.1. Taxonomy (NCBI): domain Eukaryota; kingdom Metazoa; phylum Chordata; class Aves; order Passeriformes; family Tyrannidae; genus Pyrocephalus; species Pyrocephalus nanus. Next base: position 5,779,974 of record CM076277.1, read on the forward strand.
TTGGGAATCAGGTGGGAGTGTTACCCACCGGGGTGGTTTGCATGTCTGAAACTGAGAAAAGTATTCTGAAACATTTTATAGGCAGCTGTGAATTATTAATTGGGCTACTACTGTCAATGTTTCAGTTGAGTTATTTAGTCTGGGTTCAAAAGCCCATGGTCTGTTCTCAGGAGTAACACTTGGTGATGTGAGGGACAGTCCAGTGCAGCTCTCACTGAGCCTTCCTCTTGCTAACTGCTGAGGGCTGGGCATCTCCCTCAGGTCATCATCTCCTTTTTGCTCCTTACATTGGTTTTTCCAGCTTTTCCTGAGAGGTGTGTGTGTTATTGTACTTGCTTTAATAGCGACGAGCAAATCAATATTAAATCACGCGCCCTATTTTTTGGCCAGCAACAAAATTAAGAACAGTTTATCAGCCATTCTGAAAGCCATATTTGGAGAATAGAACAATAGTGAGTCAAGTCAGCTTTCCTCTTAACATTAAGGTAATTACTTGAGTGTAATTTTGTATATAATGTAATTGGTAGATACCTCAGAACATTCCAGTGTGTGTCTGTCTGCATCTTTCAGGGCCTAAATACCTTAAAATTACTGACTATATGAAATGAAGTCACTTTGGAAATGGAAATTATAGTTCTACATTAATTAGCTATATTAGAAATTTTTACCTTGTGGGTGACTGGCAGATTTACATTGGGAATATTAGTGGCTTAATGAAATGAATGTTCTTCAGTTCTGGGATCTTTTACTTCACTGAGGTGTGATATCATAGCAGTGTTGGACAACCCAGGTAAAAAATAACCTGCTCCTTATATGCATGGGTAGTGTACATTTATCTGGCTATATCACTTGTAGCATGAGTTAAAAAATGTGCCTAAAAAGGGGTTATTACCCAGTGTAATCTGAAGTAATGTCAGTATAAATCATTGTAGTTCCTTGGGCTCAATGAGAGGTCCCTGATAGGCACCTGTCTTGCTCTGGAATAATAAACAGACTCAGAACATTTTAATATAACCATATTCCCTGTCACCTCAGGGGTCAGAGTGGGGTTTCCATCCAGAAGGAGATTTCCTTTCCCTCCTGTTCACTCCCCATCAGGCTCCACTCCCGGGCTCTCAGGGGTTACTGCTCGTGGCTGCTGCTCAGTGCCAAGCAAGCCACTGGGATGCTGGGCCCAGGTTGCTCATCAACTCCTCCCTGTTCATAATTCTCTGTTTTAATACTTAATTCTGCTTTCTATAAATGTTTCTTGTCTTTTGACCTGTGTCAGAGGGGGCCATGTTAAATGTAGGGTAATTTCTTCCTCCCATAAATGGGCACACATGGAAAATTTTGGATGCTTTATTATCCAGTTGCAGCTTGTGCTCTCTTTGGTTTACTCTGGGTTCTTGGCATGTTTTATAGCAGCGTCTGGAAAATCAATTTTTCTTTTCCCAGCTACAAAGCAGTACATGTGTTCTTAAACAAAATCCTGTCATCCTGACCAATATCTTCAGGTTTTTTTCCCCTTTTTTTTTTTTTTTTTTTTTTGTCATGAAACCTACTTCAGCCCCATATATATTGCTCTTTAATTTCAGTGCTGCTTTTAGTGACCACACTTAGTTTAAGAATGCTGTCAAAAAAGTGATTATACAAAAAGGCTGAATGTGTGTTCAGAGTTTTTCCAAAAGGGGTTGTTGTATATTAATTGTGCTTTCCAAACTGTAGAACTGCACTGGTTTCTTTCTTTTATCCTCCTTGTTTATTATATATCTTCTTGTTTAAGGAAGTTAGATGGATTAGTGATGAGATTAAATGCTTCTCAGAGGGGGATTTATGGGAGAAAAAAACCTAAAAATGTTGTATTTCTGATTCCATGGGATGCCAGCTGTGTCACAGGGATCCAGATGTGCAGTTCTCTGTTCCCATGGCCCATGGATGTTGTCCTGTGTCAACAGGGAGAGGATCCAGGGAAGTCCAGCTGTCTTCTACATCAGGAGTGGATGTTAATGTGGGTTGTCTGGGAGAATGGAGGGCTGTGTCTAGATTGGTTATTATTGGCATGATCCTGGATTCCTTTAAAGTTCACACTCCCATTGGTCTCCTCGGAGCTATGGGCTCGGAAATAGAAAAGGCAGCTCAGGGTCAGGGAGTGTGGAGTTTGTCTGCCTTGCACAGATTGATGGCCCTCTCCGGGCCCAGAGCAGCAGTGAGTAATGCCCTTCATCCCAGGCTGCTGAAAGGCTCCTGCTGCAGCTTTATCCATCCATCCATCTCGATACAGAGCCGTGCAGAGCAGAGCCCGAGCTCTGGAGCCGAGCCACGTTCCCCCTGCACAGCCCACAAACACAGCCCAGCCCCGAGCTGCTGCAGGGGGAGCTGGGCTGGGGGAGCTCAGGAATGTGGACAGCAGCACCGAGCTCTGTCCTGTGCTTCTCATCGCTCCTCGGCCTCAGGGAAGAGCACTGAGCTCCACCCTGGCCGTGGGGACCTTGGGGAGAGGCTGGTGACAGCCAGAGGAGTCCTGCTCGAGGCTGTGGCAGGAGAGGTGAGCTCAGAGGGGCAGGAGAGAGCAGGTTCTTCTTTCCTGCAGCAGGACCTGGTGTCTTGAGCTCATTAATGCCTCTGAATGCTCGTTAATGTAGGTGGGACAGTTCTGTCCCCACTGCTGGGTGGATGATGTCATCTCAGGGTCAGTTAATCAGTCCCTGTGTAGGCAGAGCATATTCTTGACTATATCTGGTGGAACAGAATTTAATTACTGGATTAAGAATTTTTTTTTTTTAACACTGAAATTATCATCAGCGTTCTCATTTGAAATAATGGGTCTGTCGAATTAATTTCTTGTTTACAGTATTTGTCTTGTAAATGAAGTTTTGATCTTTATGCTGATGAGCTGATACCCCACAAAGCCTCGAAGAAGGGAGATAATGAAAGATGCTGTCAAATGATAGTGTCAGGGGCTAAGGTTAAACGGATCTCCTTCAAGGTGCAGAGATTCTCTGCTCTTCTGGGAATACTGAAAAGTGCTGGTGTTCTGTAACAGCATTTTGGTAACTCTACAGCTTTGTTGCCGTTCATAGAGAGCTGGGAAACAAAACCAAATTATTCTAAATATTTAGCACCTCGCATGTACATTATCTTCCCTAAAAGAAGCAGTCTCCTGGTGCCTGGTGTGAAGGGGCACCAGCAGGGCTGGGAGTTGCTGACAAGAAACAGAACTGGCTGTTCAAGTCCGTGCAGGAGAGCCCTGGGAAAGCTTGGGATAAAAATGGTCCTCACCTGCAGGAAAAGGGTGAAGATAACACACCCCAATGCAAAGCATATTCAGCTGATTTAAAAACAGGAATTTGAAAACATATTTTTGTAATAGGAGTCTCTTATATTTTTCTTTAGACCTTTAAGACAACCTTAAAAAACAAATTCTGAAGGAGAATAGGGTATTGGTAAATGAACTCCCAGCAGTACTATGGGCTGTATCAATAATCCTCAGATTATTTTGGGGGATAGTTAAATATGTTCCTGTTAAAAAGGACTTAAAGTTGTTTTGCTCTTCAGAAGAATATGTTGATTTCCCTTTAAAAATCGGCACTTTATTTCAGCACCTATTGGTAACACCTGTGACCGTGCAGGGGTATTTAACCCGGAGTTCCTAAGCAGGTGAGAGCAGTATCTTGTGTGGGGGACATGTGCTCTTCCTGTCTCCCTTTTTTTCACTCTTAGTTCCCTTCTGCTTTTCTTTCCCAAAAAAATCACAGTGCTACTTTCTTCCATACCATGTGTTGATCTCACTTAGCTGATTTTGTTTGTTTGTTTGGGGTTTTTTTTGTTTGTTTTCTTTTTAACTCCGGTAACACTTAAAATTCAGGTCAAACCTTGGTGCTCTGAAATGCCTGGGATGGAGCACATTCAGCCATCAATTTTTAGTGTCTGGTATAAGAAGAGACTGAATAGACCAGACTGAAGCATAAACTGCTTGTTGATGCAGAGTTGAGCCTGTGAGATTAACTGAGAAGGACATCACAGTGCAGGTAAGGGGGTTTAAAATTCAAGTCTGAACTGTGGCTTTTTCTTGTGCTGCCAAACTCTCTCCTTTTGCATAACCTTGGTCCTAGAGATGTGAGGACAGAGAAAGACTTTGCAGGTTTGTTGCTGATATAAAGGAAGGACTTAACTGGCACAGAAATACGTGTGGAGTATCTGTAATGGGTGGGACTGCAGGGCTCCACTGCAGGAAAGTGGGTACTTTGAGGTCAGTAGTTTTCTTACCAAGCTCTGCTGTGGAACAGGTAAAAAAAGCAATTCTGCTGTGGCTGGACCCCGGTTCCAGTGGAGTTAATGTTGTTATTGACTTCAGTGGAGTCAGAAACACTCCCTGAATCCCTCTGGTCCAGAAGCCAGACAGGGAGGGCAAAGCCACTGCTAATGATAACAGAGCTTTTAACTCCCTTTGTCTGTGCAGACCTTAGTCCTGCAGATAAGTGCTGTCAATGAGGGTGGTATTAGTACATAATGCAATTTATCACTGCTTGTCTCTCTTTATAAGAGCTCTTCATCTTGTTACCAGGCATTCAGTGCTATTAGAACCAAACATGCAAACCCAGAGCAGCTGATCTTTTCTGGCCAAGCTTATTTGAAATTATACTGCCATGAGAGTTTTGGTGACTTGAGGAGATTTATTTATAGCTCTTGTGATGTACTTGCAGCAGGGTTTAGGGTTTTGAAACCCTGAGGAACCTTGATCTTGGTGCTGAGAGACACCAATCACTCAGAGGCAGAGACTCAGAGGTGAAACTGGGTGACCTGCCCGGGGAAGTTGGTGGAACATTCCTGCTGCCAAACCTGCTCCTTGTGCAGTGTAATGTTGGGAGGCCTGGGGGAGTTTTTCGGCTTTTCTCTTTGCAAGAGCATAAAATTATCTTTCATTAGCATGTCCCTTGTTTTCTCCTGTTTGTTACATCCTGAACATAAACCATCACTGGCATTTCCGAAGGTAATGTGCCTACAGGGGCAATATTACCCCGGGAAAAGGCAGCAGCAGAGCTTGGGATAATCCATTTTCCTCGAGCCAAACCTGTGCAGCACATACATATGCTCACTGTACCTGCAGGTTTGGAGGGTGAATTGGTCTGGGTATCCAAGTGGCCTCTGATAACTGGGATTATCCTGAGGCACTGGAACAATGTTGTGATGTTTACTGGACTTAAAAAAGGAAAGTGGGGGAGGGAAATGTTTAGAGCAATCTGAGAGGCCCAACTCTGGCTGAACACTTCATATTTGGATTCTGAGGCTGGTGTCACGTGAGATCAGTCCAATTTCAGTCATTAAGCTAATCTTGTGAGACTTGGTACAAGCAGTAGGATATTTCACAAGCTAGGCTTTGCATTCAAGTCTCACAGGATTGGACTGAAAAGTCCTTAAACTGCCTTCTTTCAAGAAATTCCTGTCTAGCCAAATATTTAAGAAGCAATCAGAGCTTAACAGGCATCCAATTTATTCCCCATCTCAGCAAAACAGGTTTGATATTTCTTACTAGTTTGCTTCTCAAGAGTTGCAAAAATAACCAGTGGAGATTGTTAATAGGAAATGTCACTTGCTTTATTTTATTTGTTTGTGTGATTGGACTTCAGGGTAGAAGTTCTCATCCATATTAAGACTGTAACTATTTTCCCAGCCTGTGTTCCCTAAGTTTTCCTTATTAAAAAAAAAATTGCTTACAGGATATTTTGTCGGTGTATGAGCCTGGGAATATGTCACGGTTTGCCACCTTCTGGCTTTGCCATTTGGAAAAGCTAATTTTGTTACAGGATTTGCTTCTAGCAACTTGTAAGCAGCAGCTGCAGGGAGATGCAGTGACGGGGCCCCTTCTGAAGGACTTCTGTGTGCTTGATAGGATGGATTATTTCCTCCCCCTTGTTCATTATTGCTTCTCTTTGCTTGGGGAAATTGTCCTACCCAGTACCAAACTCCACGCTTTTCCTGAGGGCATCTTCCGTGCTTTTAAAGGAGTTTCTCTAAGCTCCTGATTGTTGCGTGGTTAAGGAGCAGAGCTCTAATTGCCCCATCTCATTTCCCTGATTTAATGAGCAGTGCAAATCACTGACAGCTCAGACACTGCCAGCTTCTGACACACAACTAAACACTAAACCCTCCATCGGCTTGGAATGACTCTCAAACACTGGTATTGTTGGTGTGACCTGATGTACGGGAGGAGGTGATTGAGAACATAATTAAATTGGGCTGAGGCTGAACCAGGGGATCTTCTGCAAGTAGTGAACAGAGGGAGTTTGGTGTGTCTGCTGGGCAAGGATTGAGAACTCGATCTTCATTTTTTTCCAGTGGGAGAACAAAGGCTTTGTCTCCAGGGCTTGTGTTTTCCTTCCAACCCAAACCAGACTGTGTGGATGGCAGGACAATTTGTACCGCTGGTGGTACCCCACCAAGGAGGAACAAGGCACAGATGGAACCTGTTTGGGATGGAGGTTATGAAGTTTTTTGAAATGTTTGGAATTTTACTCGTGACTTTCTTGAATAAAGAGATCCAAAAATAGGCTCAGGCTGTCCTCGGAAGAAATGAGGTCACAGGGCTTGTCTCACACCTTCACCTGTGACAACAACACGAAACGTTGGAGCAGCTGGAATCTGTGAATGAAATGTTGCATTTTCAAGTTTTAAGTTTGCATCCAAAACAGTGCAGGTTTTAAACACAGTAACTGAGAACTGCATTAGTGAGGTAAATCTGAAGTATGCAGCCCTTGGTATCATTGCAGTCTCACAGTTCAGCTCTGGCCATTCAGTGATTAAGCTTCAACAGCCACTAGATCTCAGCTGGGAGATGTGTTCCAGCACATTTGAATACTTGCACATTCAAACTCAACACCCAGATCTCAGTGGCTCACCTCTATTGATGTTATTCATTAGCATGGCCTGGATGCCAGAATAACAATCATTGGAAAAGCAAATGCTTCTGCATAAATGATTAAAACGTAAATGTGTGCTTCACTGTTCTCCTCTCAGCTGTGTTTGGGGAGTGAATTCCTACCCTGAGGCAGCATATCCAGGTATTGCCTCTTTCGAGATGGAGTTAAAAAGCAGAAGGTAAACAGGCCTTAGCTGTAATTCCTGTATGTTTTTATATTGGTGGGTTCAATTCAGTTTGTAACTGAATGACAGAATTCTGAATTTTGTAGGAAATGTTAGATGACACTGTGTAATCTGTGAAGTCTGTTAGTGAGGATAACTTAGAATGTTTTTGGCCTTATACTTCATCTCTTCTTGGCTCTTTTGACCAAATGTCTGACCACTGTCTGGAAAGGTTATAGGAAAATGATCCCATTGAAATTCTTGATTTGCAGATTGCTCCTTAACTCATTAAATATTTTTAAATGAGTGAACGATGTGTAGGAAATGGTCTCTATCAAGAGCCCGTGCCCTGAACAAACAGAAAGGAATAAATGTGTGTTTGCAGACCTCTTTTTATCACTGGTTCAAAAGGAGATATTTAGAACTGTGGGGCAATGTGATGAGGTAAGAGGTAATTAATTCTAGTGAGACTTATTTTCTGTCTTTATTAGCAAGGATATGAACTGGTTCATAAATGCTTTGGGTTTAGAAAGTTCTGGGCTGGGCTTATCTCCTCTGGCTCCCCAGCACTGGTCATCAGCCATTCCCTCTGAATGGAGGTGTGTGAGCTCAGAGCCCCGTGCTTGTCTTGGGGTGACCCAGTTGTTGGCATGTTCAGCTTGGCTGCAGGACCTTTAAAGGTCTAGAGGATGAGGCAGGAAAAAAATGGCAAGACTGCAGATCTAACTTGCTGTTGATGTTGCAGTAGTGCTCCTAGACTTGTATCTGGGGCAGATTTGCATTGTCTACTTGGTGCTGTTTAGGTGCAAAGGAGGACTTGGACCTTGACCTAAAAAGTTCATAAAAATGGTTTGTCTGCATATTGTCTGGTTTATATTTAGCATTTCCTGGGCATGTGCAAACAACTCCTGGCTTGAGCAGATTCCAGCCTAAGGCTTTGCGAGCAAATGGGCCAGGGTGAGCAAAACCTGTATATATGAATTAGTAAAATTCACTGTAACTCACAATCTGTCAGCAAAGGAATTTTAAGGTCATTCTCACACTGTTGCCCAGGCCCATATAATGCTATTTAGGAATTCTGGTGGGATTGTTTTATAGCTCAGAGGTTTCCTGCCCATCATGCCTGGTATGTGGCTCCTCCAAAAACCCCGGTGAATTTTATCAGATTTGGTTTAGGTTATCCTGGTGAGTCTGTAGTGGAAACAGGGACACCATCACTCTGCTCATGAAAATGATTCCTTCAGGCAGTTAATGTGGACTGTCTTGTTGTAACACCTCAGAACGAGGTACCAAGAGCTGTATCCCTGCAGCTTCTGTTCGTAACAGGTAGGAGGGGGCAGAGTGTGAAATATGGAGGGTGTCACATTCAGTGTTGTGCCATTGCACAGTTACAAAAATATTAAATAATTTAAAATACTCCAACCAGTGCTGCTGCAGGTTGGAGAATGAGCTTGAAAAACCAGGTTTTATCACGTAACTCCAGTCCCCTATTTTCTTGTAGATCAGTCTAAAGAATGGAAAAGAAAGGGCTCTTCCACTGGGGCCCTGGGTACATCTGCACAGGATCTCCATAACACCCTGACACTTATTTTTCCCTGGATTAAGTGCAAATGTCTTGTGCCAGCACCAAGTTCTGCACCTCAACATACTGAGTGCAGAGTACTGAGAGTAGAAACTCGCACTGGAAGTACTGGTGGGAACAGGAATTGTGGTGCTTGAGCAGTTGCCTTTGGAGCCTGGATATTCCCCTGGTAAAAGGCATTAGAGTCACCACTGGAATGGAGTTAGCAAGGAAATTTCAGTCTCACTCTCCCTAGGTCTCAGCATCACGTGTTTTGTCATCTTTTTTATCTTGTTTTTTTTTTTTTTTTCTGAAGCATCTTTTGAGTTGGAACATCTCCATTAATGGCAGTTGAGTAAATTGCTCCTTTTCCTTCCCTGCAAATTCCTATAAGCTCTTTCACCAGGTTCTCTCTGGCTTTTAAGCATAAGGAACAGGTAAAGACTGAAAGGACTGATGATGGAAATGAAAATTAGCATCTACTTCTTGGTGTTTGGGGAGTTTAGAGGTAGGGGGAGCTGTGAGGGAGAACCACTTCAGGGAAGAGAAGTGAGAAATGAAAGAGTGGGAAAGGAAGCAAAGCAAAGGTCAGGAGCAGTGATAGTCCTGAAGGTGTACATTTGGCTGCTGCTGAATGAATGGGAAGGTACTGAACAAATAGTAATTAAAATCCCAGCTACTATGTAAATGCCAGATTAGAGCTGTGATCTTTTTGCAGACTTTCCTTTGAGGTGAGTGGGAGTCTGTATGTTACCCTTGGGAATGCTTGAGCCTAAATATAAGCTCAAAGCCAGAGGGAATCAGTTTTCTTGCTGGAGTGAGTTGACATCCCTTTGACACGAAGCAGCAACACCCCAAGGTTTCTATGAGGTTTAACTGCTCAGTGTTTCCAGCACAGTGATTTTACTGTTTTCCTGCAGATGAGGGTGTTTCACTGATGCCCTTCTGTACAACAGCTCTGAGTTCTATGGATTGACAGCCTGATCCAGAAGTGAGCACTTCACTTACTCCTGAAAAACGTGGTCATGAAATTATATGGGGGAAATTATGCTCTCATGTGGGCAGGGAACCTTTCACACTCCTGTTGGGAGAATAAATCCTGTTAGGAGTCTCCCTGGATAGACACAGGGTGCTGTGCTCAGCCTTAAGTTGACATGGATGGAGTGCACCAGGCTGGGGGAGAAGCTATTGACAACTTATTTGGTGAACACGTCTCTATAGTCCTGTTTCTATGGCAACCCTGATGTGAAATGTGTTGCTAGAAAAACATTAGTTACTATAGAAACATCATCCCCATGAAAAGTCTACTTGGTAACACGTGATGCCTAATATTAGTTTTTTTTTCTGGTTAAACCACCCACGTGTGTGTTGGAATCAATAAACAGGTCACTGTGCTCAGAGTGACATAGCTGGGAATGGACAGAACCTGGATGTCTTCTGCTCAAAGCACTGCTGGCTTTGCCTGCCCTCACACTGCTGAGCAGCAACAAGGACACAGAAATGTTTTATTCTGCAGGGTGTGAGGGACTCTTGAAATAGTTGTGTCTGAAGTATTGGTTGAGACCCTTAATTCTGTGGGAAATCTGTTAATTTTGGTTTTCAATGGATCAAATCCTTTCTCTCAAGTTGTAGCCTGGACCGTTCAGACTCACCCTAATGGCCATCAGGGCTTTAAAACTGGGGGATGTTTTTGGTTGGTTCTTTTAGGGTCACATTCTAGAAACAGCCTCCTGAAGGCAAGGCCTGAATCTGGTTCTTCATGGAATCATTTAGGCTGGAAAAGACCTTTCAGGATGAGTTCAGCCATATGTTCTGCTCTGCTGGATGGTGAGATGAACGTCTCAAAGGATCTGCTGGTCAAGTGGTGGGATCAGACTGCTGGGTGTGGAGAAAGAAGGTCATTGTTGTTGTGGAAGCTCATTCAGAGCAGGGCAGTTCACTGTGTTGGCAAATGCCACCAACAAGGCTCAGTGGTGGAGTTTTCAATGTCCCCAAGGTAAGGATCCTCAGTCATTGCCACTTCACATATAGGTGACTTCTCCTGCAAACATCAGACTCCCTTGTTCAGAAATGGTGCAGGGTTTGAGGCTGTTGCTGAGCTGGAGAAGATTCCCCAGTTGTTACCTGGGCTTTGCTGTGTCTCTTGGGCCAGCACTGCTGCTCTAAGGCTGCTGTGAGCTTTGTGGTGCTGGGGGGGTTAATGTAAAAGGTTTCCCGTCTTTTGGGGTTTGATTTCTGCATTACCTGAGCACATGATAAAACTGTAGTAATGGGTTAGCAATCCTAAAAGAACAATTCCCCATTGTTTCTGCATTCCCTGCACTGCTTGGGTGAATCACTGAGCTCCACAAAGCAGTCCCACACCTCCTCCCGTGAAACAAGTTAAACATTGTCATAACGTTCCAGTTGAGTACATCAGGCTGCAGCTCTAGGAAGCTGTTGCAAGCACTGTGTACACCTCATTTGAGGAGTCTGAGGCCTTTGAGGAGGATTCAGATCTTGCTGGTTTCATAGACATCAAGTAGGGTGTGAGGAAATCCATCATCTTTTCTCTGTGCATTTGCTCTAAGACAAAAAAGCTTTTTAATTTTGCCAGTGGTATTTTTCAGTTCATGTTGAACTCTTGCAGGAGACAACTTTGCAGAAATTTCTTGTCTGTTTTTTTCCAGTGTTGTCGTTCTTGCCTGGGGTCTTCCCTCTGGGCAGATGCTTAAAGGCAGTATGTTGCTTGGCTGGAGGGGGGAGCTGTTCCTGGAACAGTGGTGGATAAACCAGTTAATGTGAATTGTTCTACAGAATGTGCAAGGATTCTGATCCTGATGTCACCAGAGTGAAGGGATGTGGGCTGGATGTGGTGCACATATGCAAAATGAGGTGAAAAAGGAGGCTTTCTGCATGTTCTATTGCCTCCCCAGAGACCAGAGTGTCCCTTATTAACAGCCTGGCTGTGCTGAGTGCTCTGGAAATGGTCCACACTGTGAGTGAAGGAGCAGGGGACGCGTGTGACCTCAGGAACACGGGGTCACTGTGCTCTCCAAGCCTTGGGCTGGATCCTGCAGTTGAAAGGTTATTTGCCTCGAGGTTGGAGGGACCTTGTAAATGCCAATCCTTGGCTGAATGGAATTTCCAGAGAAAAATGTATCCATTAAATGGACCTTTGGCCTAGGGACCTGTTTGTTCCCTCATAGAGCTGTGGAAGGCAGAGTGCAAAGGTGGCCCCAGTGGGCAGAGGGACCAGTGCTGGAAGACAAGGAGGAGAGAATAAAGAAATTGGGAGATACTGTTCCAGAAATGTCATTTCTTAAACAAATGTTCCTTCTGAAGGTTGGTACCATCTCACCATGTGCTGCTGGGTGACTCTGCACACAAAGTCTCAGATTATCTGGCATGCTTGAATGAAAGAAAGAAATGACATCTGAGGGGCTTCAGGAGGATTCTTTTCAGGTGACTTGGATGTGCTGTGTGGTTTAGGTCATTTTGGACTGTTAGGTTTAGGAATTTGTAAAAAAAAAATAATTGAGTTTATGTAATTCCCCCAACCCGATATTTTCATCTTAAATGCTGCAATTGCAAAACTCGGTGCTGCTTTTGGGTTTTTTATCTCTTCTACAGTATGTGCCAGCCCTGTTTAATCACCGAATTTCATGCTGTCTGATCACCTGCAAATAGATTTCTTGCAAAGTCCCTTTGATTTCTCAGAGCCTGGGGATATGGGGTGGAGGTGGCATGAACCTGGTCTGGACCAGTGCTGAGGGGGACAAGGTTTGTGTCCCTTTGTCAGCCTGACAGGCACATTAGGCAGCCCTTCCTCTGAGGGATTCAAAGTCAAAAGGTTTAGACTGGTCTCCTGTTTTCTGAAGAAATCTGAAACTTGGAATAGAAATGTGAACACACAAGCTGTTGTTTCTGGACTCCCATAATAGCCCTGCTCTTGGTGCTGCAGGAGTTTTCCTTCAAGCACATTTGTGTGGTGTGACTGTGGCATGGAGTGATTGGCGGGACCCGTCTGCCCATCCTGTGTGGGGCCCAGGGACAGGAGGCAAACAAGAGCTGTGAATTTGGGGTAAGGAAAATATCATCTTCCCACCGGCTCTGGTGTATTCCCAGCCCAGGAGTTTCACTTCTCTCTCCCCACGCTGAGGGAGTGAGAGTTTGTCTGGCAGGGCTGACCTGGTGCCCACTTGCGGGGTGCAGGTTAAGGATATCTGGGTTGTGCAGCAGCCCCAAAATCCTCAGCATCCTGAAATAACCCAGAGGTGGGTTCTTTACAGCCCCCTTGATGCATCACCTCACAGGGAAGCTTGAGATGAACAGTCACCTCAATTCAGTGCCTTGGGAGAGATCCCAAGGGCCTCGAGCAAGGCTGAGCAGTGTTTTGCAGATTTCCATGTTTGCTGTGCTCTGAAGAAACAAAAAATCCAGGACTGGATTTTTACTGCCATGCTTGATCAACCAAAGTTGTGAACACATCCAGGGGGAATGAAGGTTCTGTGAGCACACCTGGGAGGAAGAAAGGTTCTGTCCGAAAGACATGTAAAGGGGGTTTGGTAAATAGTCCTTGAGAAAATGGCCCCAAGGATGAACAGAGCTGTCAGTACAGACTTCCTACTCTGCTGCTTTCTGGTTTGGCTTTCCTGATGTCCTTGCTAGATGATGGCCACTCTTCATGAACACACTTGTATTGAAACATCTCTGGCAGTTATTCCTTTCTGAAACCTCATGGAAGGAAGGGTTCATGTAGGCAAAGACATTGGTTGGAGACAATTTGGTCTCATTGATGGGCAGAATCTACTTCCAGAATTATTAGTTCAGATGGTTTGTGTTGTGGTTTAAGTTTGACCACTTCTAGGCTGGCACTGAAGACCTGGGGGTAAATTCCAGTGTTGCTCCATTAATGTCCTTAAAGGAGGGGAAGGAGTGAGAAACCATCCTATTCTGCACTGGTAACTTAAGGACAGACTGTTCTAATTTGGGTACCATAAATTATACCCATGAATAAGCATGTCCTGATTTTTCAGAGGTGCCGAACACTTATAATTCTATTGACTTCAGTGGAAACTGGAATGAGCCCAGTGCATGCTTTGGATAAATCATGTTATGTAACAGAAAAATGATGGTAATTTATGTTCAAGAATTTTTCATCACAGCACCGAGCTCTCTTCTTTGCAGCTGGAAAGAATGGAAAGTTTGAAGAGTCGTGCTGAGACTCTTAATTCCCCTGGCCAGGCACCTGCACAGCATTTCTGATGTGCAGCTCCAGGACACCTGTGCTGGCTGTCACCTGCCCTAGTGCTGGGCCACTTCCAGGGAATGATGGGTGCCACGAGTGATGCAACACCAGTGGAGTGCTGAGGGCCTGGGAGTCTTAGGAAGTTTAGGATGCAGAAACATTTTTGGTACAAGAGGTATCTGTGACATTTAACACACTTGGGACTACAGGGAAGGTGTGTGCAGGTGGTAACTTGGACCTTGCACCTGCAAAGCACATTTCTGAGGAGCAAAAGGAGCAAAGATAAAGGCTGGGAACACAATGTCTTCAGCCCTCGATTGTGGAAATTGGGATGCACTTCCCAGGCTGCTCCTGCACCATTGCTCCTGTTCCTTTTCTGAGAAGAGTGGCCAATGCCACAGTATCCAAACATTCCCTTGGTCCCCTCCCAGTGCTGCTGTTTGCTCTCAGGAAGGGTGCAGGAACATCGAGTGCGAATTAAAAATAGAAATAAAACTGAAGAGAGGAAAGCAATCAGAACACCTAAAATCCAGCACTATCTTTAATCAAAAGTGGAAGAAAAAACTGTTATCGAGTGTTGTTTGATCACAATCTAAACACAGCCTAAACAACCCTTTGAATTTGTAAATGACATGCAATAGAGGTATTTTTAGCTCGTGTTGCTCAGATCTCGAGGAGTATTTTTTGTATGTTTTAGCTTATCACATTTCTTGCATAATAAGCTCTAGTTTTCCACAGCAGTTTAATTTTCTGTGAGCCTATTCTGTATGCAAATAACTTCTTTTTTGCAGTCTCCCGTGGCAAGATTATCTTTACTCAGAGTGGATTTAAGGTGAGAAGGACTTTACCGAAGGGCAAGATTATAATCTCTTCATTTACCTTGTTTGTCTTTCCCAGCCATGTTCTTATTACCAGTCTCACTTATGTTTTTGCTCTTGTGTTGAAATTCCAGTGAAAACGTGGCAAAATTTCTCACATGTTCAGAGAATTTCAAAAAGCCACAGTTTTTGTTGCATTTTCTGATTGAGACACGCACCCTTTTCCTTTTCGTATCTTGAGTGCGTTTAGGTGGGTTCATCACCCTTGTGTGAGTAGAAAATGCTCTTTAATAAAATAAATAACCTGTGTTTCTAAAGCATTCTTCTACTGAATGGCTTCTACTGATAATTCAGGAGCAGCTGAAAGCTCAGCCTCATCTTCAGAACATGCCAAACAGGTTTTTGTCTCCTGGGAACTGGACTGAGGACTTAGGAGTGTAGAGATGGGACACCTCTAGGAGCCATTTACAGCTTTAAGTGATGCAAGGGCTGGAGGGGGGCCACAGACAGCTGGTTTGTGCAGCATTTTCCAAACAAACTGGTGCTCAGATTTAGTTCTACAACGAAAGAGAGTTAATTCTCTGCTTTAGGCATCAATGGTCCAGGTGCTCCTGTGCCACAGCCCCAGATGGTCGATGATGGAGGTGCTCGAGGTCTGTGTGCTGGGGAGGAGACTTTGCTGCTTGAGGCAACTGGGAGGAAGCAGAAAAGCCTGGAAGAGGCTGGAAAGGTGAAGCAAACTCAAGAGAATGGAAAAGGCAAGAGCACAGGAGGAAGAGATGGGGATAGGCAGTCCTGAGGAAAGAACTGAGTGGGGACTTTTCCTCAGCAATCCTCTGCTTCAGCCAAGCTCTTCTCCCTAATTCTTGTGAGACCCAGAGCATGTGGCTGCAGGCCAGTGACAGTGAAACAAATCTCTTTGGGTGTCTGAGGGACAGTAAATCTGGAAATGCTAAGGGTGAATGTGATCCCAGTGCCCCTTGTTCCAAGATCTGAAAGCAAACAGAGGAGCTGTCACAGGCAGAATGGGAATCCTGTATTTTGACTGCTAATTAAATTCCCTACTCTTATTTAATATCTGAAGTACAACAAACAGTGTTCATGGGATTTGGGGCTCTTCCTCCCTTACTCCTAATGATTAGTCCCTGTAGAGGTCTGCTGGAATCAATTGGATTGATTGCATAATAAATTCCAGGGTTCTTGGCAATTTCAGTGAAAATGAGAGGACCTGGAGAATTAGTTTAATTTGAGAGACTTTGTTTAATTACAGAAATGTCTGGAGCTGGGCTCAGAGCTGCAGTTCAGCACAGCTTTAGGAGCAGCACTGACTTCAGCCTGGCCTTTCTTTACCTGTGTGCCACTGTCCATTTGACATTTGGGGATCTTTGCCACCTCCTTGATCCACGTAGTTGTCATAGGAACTATTCCCTAAGCTGCGTTCTGACTTGTTCCATCAGGCACTTTATTGTATTATAAAGTGTTGACAGCAAAGCACAGGGATAGATTTTTAAATGTCACCAAGGTAACTACTGGCATTCAATTACAGTTTCAGATAAAGATGAATCCCTTCTGCAAATGGGACTGTGTGACAGCCAAAAACTGTGCTGAGGGTGAAGGTGATTTGTGATACAGCACAGAATTCTCTTGTCACTTTGCAAGGTTAATTGTGCCCATTCTGTTTTTTGGTAACGCAAATGTAACATTGGTTATTGCTCAATTCTTCACTGACGTCCTGAGAGACGCTGAGCACTTGGGATTCAGTTGTTTGGGTTTTATTCTATCCTGCTCCATAAATGAGTCTGTCACTCTGTGTTGCAGACCCAGGGCTTATCTCAGTGATGCTCTGTAACACCCAGACTAACTCTGCTGTAAATGCCATTTCTCTGGCTCTGCATAGACATCCCAGAGACCAGAGCAGGAATCAGACTTGGCTGCAAATCTCTTGAAACCTCAGATGGTCTCATTCATCCTAAGCCTGAGAAGATGAAAGTGTTGGGACTTGTGGGGATTAGGGTGAGTGGACAGCTCAAGACAAATGTGTATTTTGGAGAAGGGCTTTTAGAGACTGGGAGAGAGTGAAAGTGTATTTGTGTGTGGGATCTGAGGGATCAAGAGGGGAGGAGAGAAGGGAAAGGTACGAACAGGGTTAAGAGTCTGGCAGAAAAAACATGTAGGTGTTTTGGTATTTGTGGTGTTAAAGCTGGGCTTTGAGTGTGAGAGCTGCTCTGAGGCTCTGGGCAGTCAATTGGCTCTGAAGGCAGGAGGCTTCTTGAGTAGGGTGAAGACACTGCAGACCCTTAAACCAGCTGGAGCTTCTGTGATCTGAGGTTGTAGCCATGGAAAGGGCTTCTTCCCAGGCCTCCTCAAACTGCCTGGTGGCAGGCAATGCCTCTCCTTTCTTTACTCTTGACCTGCTTCCCTCCTCCCTCTGTCCATTGTGTTTCACCATCTTTTCCCAGACTGATAATCGCTTGGTATCATTAAAGTAAAATTTAGGGTATTACACATTCATTTTTCTCCACTATCAAGAACAGTCTTTACTTTCTCGACAGACTACCTTATCTTTTTTAATTTGAAGTTTCACATTAAAGGTGAAGAGAAAAGGGCCTGACAATGTCATCTGAGGAAAGCAATTTTATTTTAAGGTAAAGTGATTTGTGAACAGCATCCTGATTGCTTGGCAGCTAAAAATAGCTGATCAGCATGTGGGGACCTGGGATTAATGCATTTGTTCTATGCCAAATATTGTCCTAGCACTGGAATTGCAATGAAGGGAGCAGGTGGCTTCTTCAACAGAAGGGGCCCATGACAAAGTGGGTGAAGTGATGTATTTCTGTTTAAAGCAGTGTAAATCAGCAGCAACTTGATTTATCAGCACAATTTGAGGTTGTCCATTCCATGTTTCTATGACCCTTCGTGGATGGATGAAAGGGTGGAGCTGGTACTTCACACAGCTTACAGAGGGCTTGTCCATTAGAAGAGAAATTTTGGCTCTCTGTGTAAGTTGAGGTGATTTATTATCCTAATTTACCACAAAATTATAAAAGTTCATAACAGAAAACATGTTTTATTCTCCTGAACACTGCTTTCTGGCCCTGTTGATTTGCAGGACATGTCCTGACAAACCTGATCCCCAGAGCAGGGAGGATGAGTTGGTGGTGCCAGTGTACAGGACTTACTGCCTGCTTGGCAAAGCCATGGAGACACAAGCCAGGCTGTGCTGCTTCCCCCCAAAAGACCTTAAAATGAATGTGAAACTCCCTGGGATAAAAGGGAAACACAAGCAAACCACGAAGATGCACAGAGCACTTGTGCACCCTTGACAAGTAACATGAAATCCAAACAAAGGGCTGGGATTTGGGAGGGATTTGCCATGTAAGGGGCCCAGTGGAGATGGAGCATTCCCTGTCTGGACAGTTGTGTTTGGATTTGTTTCTTGTAACATGGACAGTTTTTCTCCTTGTTTAAAGTTGTTCTCTTACAATTTCTTTAATCATCATAATCCCCCTTCTATCAGGAGCTTGCCTACCAACAGAACATTTGTCCTCCTTAATGTCTCTATTTCTATCCTTCTCCTTAATTTTCCCTCCCAGGCATCCTCGTATTTGGATTTCAGCCCTTCAAGGAATACACTGGGAGGGATTGCAGTCCTAGGATGTTTACAGGATAATTGCCCTGGAAAAATAAGTAATTGCTGAAGAATTCTTGCTGTTTTCCTTTCAGAAGATAAAGTGGGTCAGATTCTGGAGAACTTTTTCTCTTTGGGGAGAAATCCTCTTTCCCTGGGAATGTGCCATGGAGAGAATTCTTTTGAGAAGGGTTACTAATACATCATATCACCTGTGTGGATACATACCATACCCAGTGATAGACATCTACACAATGGCAATTAACTCTCCTTTTACCATCTTGTTGGGGAAATAAACTCTTGGTGTTGTTTTCAAGACAGTTTAGTACAGTTTTAACACAGGAATCCCTTTTTTTTTTTTCCAGAGGAAATTGCTGTAAATGGCAAAGACCTGCTTATCTCATGTGGATCATTCTGAGCTTCATCTTGGGAAAGGCAGATGAAAGTTCTATTTTACTTTTTTGCCCACTGAAGGTGACTCAGTTACTGTGAGCTGGCAGCACTCTCTATAGCAGTGGAGATCATGGGGTAATTAGAGTAATTAATGATCATGTGCTTCCATTTGGTCCATAGGAAGGACTGATTTCTTACTCCAGTCAGTTCTCAGATGCAACTCCATTATAATCCCTGGAAATCTCTTGTTCCTGACAATATTCAGTTTTAAAGGAAACCAATATTGTAGAGAGGGAATTAAAGTGGGTCTGAAAATATGATTTAAGTAACTCTGTGAAACTGAAGTTTCTGTGCAGTTTAAAGGCATCTCTCAATTTTAATATATGCAAAACACTCGGATATTTTTCTGGTTCTAGCAAGGAAAAATGGAAATAGTTTTGTTTCTCATCTCCCTCTTCTGCCTCTAGGTAAATTCTCATGAGGTTATATTTGACACTTCCTGAATCTCAACTCAACAGCTCTTCAGGGTATTTGCTGTTAAACACACAAGTTGTTCATAAGCTCTGTGAGGTTTGAGGGGATACAAGCAGGGAATAAAGCAGATGGGAGGATCATCTGAGTGCTCTTTGTTTTTGTTTTTTTTTTTTTTAAATGCAGCGATATAGCAAAAGTAGTTCTCATTTTGCCTGTGGACATAGATATCTAAACCAGTGATTCTTTGATTTAGTCTGTAGCTTTTACACTTCATGAGACAGAGGACTGAAGGAATCCTGTCCCCTGAGGATTTGTTCCCAAACTCCTGAAGACAAAGGTGTGTGATGCTGGTAGATCTCTGAAGACAGAGGCACCAAATCATCCAGGAATTTTGAGTTCTTCTGGGTCTAGTGCCCATGGAGTCACCTGTACAGCCTTTACCTGACTCTCTCAGGCTGTAAACACCCTAGAATAATTATTGTCCTTCTACTGCTTGCTCAGTGTACAAGGAGGTAGGAAAAAGTCTATCCCGGGGAGGTTTGCAGTCCCCATCCCTGGAGGTGTCCAAGGAACCACTCAGTGCTCTGGGCTGGGTGACAAGGTGGGGACTGGGCCCAGGTGATCTGGAGGGCTTTACCAACCTCAGTGAATCTGTGATTTTAATTAGGACTGTTTTCCTGGCTCCTTTGTTAGTTTAATCTCTAAATGGGTGCAAACTGGATGCTATTCCAAGTGAGGAGAAGCTCCAGAGTAAGCCCCGATGTGATTTTTGCAGTGTTATTGTCATCATTTTCTTCTCATCTCCCAGCTGGGGATGAAGGTACAGGGATTTGGGATGTGTGCAGGAGGAATGGCTGTGGAATGCCTGGTGCTGATAGCTGGGAGAACACTTTCAAACATGATGCCTGTGAGGAGAGTTTAATTTCCTTTTAAATCTGCAGCTCTAGGATGATTAGCACTGAGCACAAATGAGCTCTGACCCTGGGCCTCGCAGCTCAGAGCTGAGTTTGGGCGGTGTCTGCACGTAAATGAGACTTCCCAGAAACAACCCCTCTCCCACCCTAAGAGATGTAATTGTGTGTGAACGTGTGCACACAGCCACAAACACTGTCTTTGTTTTTCTCTCACAT
The DNA here is from genome assembly GCA_038380795.1 of Pyrocephalus nanus. Lineage (NCBI taxonomy): Eukaryota > Metazoa > Chordata > Aves > Passeriformes > Tyrannidae > Pyrocephalus > Pyrocephalus nanus. The sequence goes on from CM076277.1 coordinate 5,800,270, forward strand.
TCCCATCCCAATCTCGAAGACAGAATGAGCTGGGAGCTAAAATGCTGAATTTATCTCCACAAACGTGAATAGAATAGCTGTGCTTTTCCTTTTGTACAGTCTTGCCTGGTACATGTTCTGAATTGGAAAAATGAGACCTGGTAAAATTTGAATTAAATCTCAAGCAAGCCAATATATTAATTAAAGCAAGGCTGATGGTTCTTAATTAGCAACATATTAGTGTGTAGTGAGCACTTGAAGTTCTGAGTTGGTTGGTGTGACTGATTCACCTGTATTTACAGCTAGTTAAGGAGACATTACAATCATTAATGCTTTTTGCAGTTTCTTTATAGAGAAGTTAATTGTGCAAAGACTCAGAGCTGCACTAAACACCAGTGCCAGGATAAGGTCTGGTGCACATGGGGCTGTAGAAATCATGCCCCTGATGATTAATGTGTTCTGGGCTCTGTCCCTCTCTACTATATAATTTATTTTTTTTTCAAGAATCTTTACTTGAGTGCCTCATTCCATGCCTGCTGCTGCAGTCCAGCCTGTGTGACCTGTGTCCCAAAGCACAGGGCCACAATTCCCTCAGTACTCATTTCTGTGTGTTCTGGGGCAGTGGCTCAACAGGGCTCTAAAAACCCCAACCCACCATTACTTCAGCACATCTCTCCCACCTCACCCTGAAGATGCTTCATCTTAATCTTGTTGCCTGTTGGCTTTGAATGTCAAATAGTAAAAGTGGCTTGTTTTCCTCTGTTGGAGGAAGTGATTAAAAACAGCGCTCGGAGCGCAGCTGCAGAAACGTTCAGGTTGTCCACAGTGCTGCTTTTAAAACATTTAACTGGACAACATTTAGCAAATCAAGGAATTTGGAGACAGGAATGGGGAGCTTGTCTCTGATCTGGCTCCTGATACCACCTTCTTTCTTTGTTCTGTGCAATTGGAATGTAGGATTTCTTGTCACTTCACCTTGCCAGGCTCTCCTGACTCCTCTGTGGCCCGGCAGGCTGAGCAATTGGTGCTTTTCATTGTTTGGAATAGTTTAAATCATTATTCTACTCTGCAGTTCTAGGACAGGTTTTTAATTTAGGGATCCTTTAGACTTCAATGCAATTTAATTAAACAAAGGTCTTCAAATATATTAGCGAAAAGGAAACTGCAATTTCTCAGTCTGGTAAATTGAGAGACATTGACATGTGGGTTTGGGGAGGTAAATACAGGAGAGGAAGGTGCTGATCTGCCTGACTTGCAGAGAAACAAATAAAATTCTCCATGCCAGTCAGGGCTCCTGTGCCTAGAAAACCCAGGGGCTGTGTGTGGCTGAGCTACACGTGCAGGGTGATAAAGGTGTCCCAGGCAGGGTCACATCCATGGGAATGAGGGAAAGTTCCCAGGTTCCCACGCAGTCTGTGCAAGTCCCTTGGATTCCTGAGCTGGCTCGTGGTCCCTGTCCTGAGGGAACTGTGTTCCCCCATGGCCAGTGGGCTCTGCTTTTGAGTCTCTGTGTGGGGAGCCCATGATACTGTAAAAATCCTTTTTAGTTGTTTTGTTTTGTGGTAACAGAAATGCTTTGGTCTATGGAAGAGATTGACTGGCCTGTAAATCACCTCTCTTTAAATCCAAGGAAATCCCAGGCTGCCTGAAGTGAAGACACAGGTCAGGCTGATGTGTGAGGGGACACTTGCAGTGGTGGTCCCTGTGACTTGCTCAGGGCTCCACACAGGGCTAATAACAGACTTCAGGTGCCTGTGCTCCAGGTCCTGCTGGGAAGTGCAGCTCTGGCCAGGGAAGAAGACAGAATTCCATGTCAGAGACTTGGTGTGCTCTTTGCTCTGCATCTCTGGGGATGTTTTTCTCATGTTCCTGCCCCCACCCCACTGAGCAAGGAGTATTTAGGACATCCTGTGTGGTCCTTGGTGCTGTGGGATGTGTCTGCCTGTCACTCTCCCGTGACACCAGAAGTCCTGGACCACAGGGTGTGCTCTGGAAAAGGAGCACACAGAGGAGATGGTGAGGGAAAAGAATGTCTCTTCTAAAGGTCAACTAAACCTATGGAGCACTTACCAGCAGAAGAAATTATAGCTTTGGTCTCAGTGGGGGCTTTGCAAGAGGGTGAAAAGAACAGAAGCCTGGTACAACAAGGTTCCAAAGAAAAGTCCTTTAAAGGTTGCTATTAGAAGCTATTAGAAGGATTTCTCTGGGCATAAATGAAAGGCAGCACTTTGGTGTGGAATGTTCCTCACTTTTGACAAGTTAAATGGCTCCCTTGATTATAGAGCCTTGCTTGGCAGTTACTGGAACTGCACATTAACTCCTCCAGTCCCTGTGACGCTGCCTGTGGGTTAGATAACACCAGGGCTGACTTTGTGAGCCTCATTTCTTACTTCCATCCTCCCACAGGAGCTGATGTTATTGCATGTTTATTAGGTGCTGATGCAGTCTTCAGATCTGTGGTCAGATTAGCAGCTGTAAAGCTACTGCTCTTCTCTTACAGAATTTCCCAACCTTTATAGAAAACCCCCAAAGCTTTCAGTACAAGGACTGTCTGATCCTTACATCTTCAACAGCAATAATGAAAATCGTTCAGAAATGGGTTAGAAACAAATATGCTATTTTCAAGTTGCACCACGTTATTGGATTTGACTTGATTCTGGGAATGTAGTAGCACTGAAGAGATCAAACTGTTCCCACAGAGAATTCGAGCTGAAACACAAACCTCAAACCCAATAATATGAGTAAAAGTTTGTCTTCAGCCCCAAGTCTATTTGCAAGCACAGAATAATCTCTGTTTCAGGGCACAAGCTCGTCACAGCAGCGTTTGTGTTTTCCTTCTAATCCATTTGCTTAAGGTTCTGTCACTGTGTCAAAGTCTGCCACCACTTCAGGGTCCTCAAGTCCTTCCTGTCATTTGTACAAGCTTAACCTTGACAGGAAATCTTTAAGTTATGTTATAAACATGCAGCAAACAGTGTGTTGCCAGTTCCTCCTCTGTGCCAGAGAACAGTTTCTTTGGGCTCTCTAGCCAAGGTGCTAAAACCTTCTGCAGTGCCACTGTTGGGCACTGACTCCTTGAATGTGCCACTATGTGGCTCCAGCTGTAAACTTAATTCACAGGAGGAATAATGAAGGTCAGGTAGGATTTGGCTGGAGGCTTGGTGTGCTGGCCATTGGTTTTCAAGGTAAATATAAAGGCACAGCAAATTAACTTTTTTGTTTGTTTGTTTTACATAAGGAGCTTCCAACTGAATTGAAAGAATTGAATGTTTCTGGATTTGAATTCATGGTCTGAAAATGGCTCTGAGTTTGATCAGTGCCACTGCAAATGGCTGGTTGCAACACTTTAATCATGGTGTCATGCAGATTGTGGCTTTGTAAAGGGGGTCCTGGGACCTCAGGAAAATTCCCAGCAGGGCAATAGTGGGAAAATGTTCTAGGATACATCTGATGAAGCTGGATGGAGTTTACTTATTGGTGCAAGCTAAGCTGGTGTTATGGCCAATAGGAAGTGTATCCATTCCATACCCATATGTTGTTTGGGGTGTTCCTGTGCAGGAAAGCAGTAGGGTCTCCAAGTGTGTGAAGGACAACCATATGGTTTCTAGCTTGGCAGGTTGCTCTGGTACAGATGAGTCTAATGAGGAGAAATTGGGGTATCTGGAAACTAGTAATGAGATCTGTCAGTTTTGGATGCTACACCTCAGTGTGACTGAGCAAAATGCCAGCAGAGAGAGGCTCTTTGTAACTTAGAGTGTAGGCAAAATAGGGAGAAATCAGCTGCATAACCTAAACAACAGCTTTGAAACAAGCCCAGAGGTACAACAGGTGACCAGGCAGGGCTTTAATCCAGGAATTAGTAGGTTTCTGGCAACCCAGACTAAGTCAAATGCACTGTCTCTGATCACTTCCAGGTGAACACCTGGGGCTCTTTGCACACTGGAGTATTTAGAGAGAAAATCAGGTGTTGCAGCCTCTGCAGAAGAGGAGGGAGGATTTTTTTTTTTTCCTTGAAGTTCTTACTGTGCCAAGTTCAATTTGGAAGCCTGTAAATATTCAGGGTATCATTTTAAGCATTTAGAACGTGGGGGGCAGTCGCTGTTCCTTGTGCATCCAGCACTTGTTTGTTATCAGAATTGTCAAACCCTCTGTGTTGTGCAGGAATAATCAGGGCGTGTGTTCAGTGACAACTTGTCTGGGCCAGGAGCCAGCAAAGACGTTTCAGGAACAGTGACACCAAAGTGTTGGGGCCCCTCAAGGGGGGAAAAAATATCTACTGAAGATGAACAAGCTGTATCAATCTTAAATGGGGAAGGGATCCAGTTGAATGCCGGGGTATCCATTATTGATGCACCCCATGCCCCAGAGACACAGCTGTGTGTTTGTCGCTGCAGGACCTGTTCTTTTCCAGGGCCACACCCCTGGTTCCATCTGAAAGACTTTTAGATCTGTGGTACTGGATGCATTTTGCCCTTTCACCATTCAGCTGCAAATTTTCCAGGCAGGGTTTGTGGGCATGATGTCTTATAAAAATGGGCAACTTGTGTTGTGTAAATAACATCTGGTTGTTTTGGGGGTTTTTTTTGTTTGTTTGTTTTTGTTTTTTTTTTCCTCCCAAGGGATCTTCAGCTGGATTCAGGTTTTCAGAACTAAATTTATTAAGATAGAAATGATCCTACATGAAGTAAACTTTTGTTGTGCCATGTGATGGATCGTTTGTGGAGTTTTATGCCTTGTCAGGACTTTCCAGTTAATGTAGAACAAACATGTAAAATACATTAACTATTGTACATAGTGTGTCTTTTCTGGACCTCTTGTCTATAAGGAAACCCTACTTTTTAATATGGAAATGAATATTTTTATCCTTGACTCCAGGTGAAGCAGAATCAAGCCCAGTTCTAGGCTTAAAATAGGCACTGTTTTGATAGACTGTATTATTTCTGGTAAACTTCTAGTGGGTAACATTTTAGTATCCAGGCACATATTTGTGCAATATTTGAAAAGTTAATAAATTCTAGTGCAAATCAGTGCCGCTGAAACCTAAGTAAATATTAAGATTCCCCTTTCATGAATAACTCCTGGCTAGGATATTATTTCTAATTCAAGAAACCACCCCTTTCATCTCCTACCTAAACACTTTTTATATTTGGATCAAGGTTATGTTTTACTACACACTGCACAAATGTTTCAGAAGATATAGTTTCTTCCCTCAGAAGCTGACAGTTTTCTCCATAAATCCAGTGTTGCTAGGTTTACAGAGAAATATTTACATGTTGAATAGAACTTGAGTTGATCACAGATCACTGACATAGATAAGCTGTGGCACCAATAATAATTGTTGGTTTAATATCCCAGAATATTAATTGCCAAATAGAGACAGAGGTGGGGAGGGGGAAGCATTGGAGCCTTTCTGGATCTAAAAGTAAGAACAGAGTGATTTAAGTCACTGGAGGAAATAACTGCAGGTTTTATCACCTGTGTAAGGGTTGAGTCCACTTTTTTTCCCCTCTGAGAAGTGTTATCACCAATGTTTCTTCTTGAATCATGAGAAGAGCAGAGTTTTTGTGGCCAGCAACCAGCACCTGTGTGTGGGTTATGATGCAGTGCACAGGTACAGCAAATGTAATTGTTTTCCCCTTAACACCTCTATTGACCATATTGGTCTACACAAAAATTAGGTTTTTGAAAGTTCAAGTGTAGTTTAATGTCACTGGAGTGAAATGGATCTTCTCCTGAAACCCAAAGTGCTCAGTTACCATTTTAGGCAGATTTGCCCTGTGGCAAGAACAGTTTCTGTGGTTCAGTCAGAGGTAAAATGACCGCTGGGGTAAGTGGGAGCTGCACAAATGCTATTTAGTGGTGCTGCCTCCCTTATCTGAAAAACAATAAAGATCGTGGCAGGGAAAGGGAGCTGTAATGAACACAGATAGGTGTTTGAAAACAAGTGATCTCAGACAAACTGGCAGTTATGAGATGTTTAGATTGCATGTTATTTACTGCAGTTGCTTCTTTGGTGTTGCAAGCTCCTGTTCTGGGACAGAGTGTTTTAGGAGTGCCCTTCACTCAGGTTGGTGACAGGTAGTAATTTAGGCAAAGGAATTAAAACCTTGAATTCACATCTAAATTCCCACTTTAGTAAAACTAAAGTGACTGGATTTTCATCATTGTGGTGACACAAGTTTTAGGGTAAGTAAATCCATTGTCCCCTCCTTTCCTTGTGCTGTAGATACACCTGCAGAGACTAGAATATAATCTGCAGTAAATTATTCTGCATCTTCTGCCTCAAGTTCCCCAACACTTTGCAGATACTAATGCAAGTTCACAACTCTCCTCTATAGCACTGGAAAAAAGTGTAACTAATGTTTAATGAGGTAGGAGTTCCTTTGTGCAGGTGATTTGCCAACAGGACAAGACAAAGCAGCAGAGTGAGGATGTGGCCAAGTCCAGCCCAGCTGGAGTTTTTTGGGCAGTTATTGCTGGTTTGGCTAACTGAGAGCTGGCAATGGCTATAGAGGGAGTACTGAAGTGTAGACTTAGGTCTCTATCACCCAGGCTTTAAAGCTCCTTTTGTTCTATTTGCAGTCTCAGGTGCCATCAGGGCACTCCCTGAGGACAGTTCTGGGGGTGTTTGTTCCAGAGAGGTGATTTCATCCTGTGCAGAGCAGGTGGACACAGAGCTATGGACAAGGCAGAGGTAGGATTATGGTTGGGTCACCTCTTATTGTTCAGCTGCTTGGTAATAGTTTTTCCCATCTTATGCCAGATAATCACACAACACAGTAAAGCACAGCTCAGAAATCCAGCAGGCAGGGCACCCTGGGAAATCCCTTCATAAAAGGCTCGGTGATGATATTGCTTGGGGGTTTTTTGGGTTTTCTTGGGGTTGCCCTGGGTGAAGAATCTTCACCTCTGTCTTTATTTCACTCAGTAGTTTTGTTGGCTTCTCAATTTTGGATGAAAAAGACACATCTGTTTTGCAACAGAACAAGAAAAAATTGTCAGGGAGGCAAAGGGAGTTTCTTGGTTAGGACCTCAGAATTTCCATTTGAAAAAAGTCACAAGAATTTGAAAACTTCTCCAGGTTCCTTGAGCAGTGAATTGAGCAAAGAGTCTTCAAACAGGAGAGTTTCCACCCCTTTTGCAGTGCTTTTCCAACAGGCCGGTGAAAGCATTTCTTTCTTCTTGAAATTGTTTCTGTTCCAGCCTTGGGACTGCAAGTCCTGTCTCATATGGAAAAATACTTAACTGACAGTGTTTTGAATCCTGGGCAGGATTTGGGATTGGACTTAAAGGGACAGACAAGTTAACTCTGGTTTTACTTCACCCACGTTGGTTCACCCGTCTCTGACCTTGGTATCTGCCTTCAGTCCCAGCTGGGCAGTGGATGCACAGACAAACTGCCTGGGGATGCAAAGTTTCAAGCTTGGCCATTCCCTTTGGATTTACAGCTCCCTGTGGGAAGCTGCTGCTCTATTCCAGAAGTGCTCCTGGGTGCATCCAGCCAGAGAAGCCCATGTGGGAGCTGGGCCCCCTGAGCTCAGTGTTGGGAGCAGACTGGGAAGTCTTCAGGTCATGGATACAACCTTGGGACTGCAGGAGGTATCACAGCCTGTGTCCTATTGCTCTGCCTGAAATGCATCCTTTGGGATTCTCTTCTGGTAGCAAATTTCTAAAAATTTAATCCTAGTTCTCGACATAAACCCTGAAGTTTTCCAAAAAGTCCCACTTTGCTATTATTCTTTCCTGAGGGGGTTGTTGTTCAGCGTACATTTGCATACATTATAATTTACAGTTCCCTTGAAATGCTGCTGCTTCCTATTACCTTTCCCACTGTGTGACACACCTTGCAAATTCTGTGTCTGTTCCTTGTTGTGTATTTATCTACACATTTTACCTCCAAAGTGTGAATTTTCAACTTTGTTCCTGTAGCACAGCCTGGGTTTTCCCCCCTTGAAAACAGCACCTGAAGTTTCTCAGACAATTGTCACATAGATGAGTCACATTTAATTAAAGTAGTGAAGAGATTTGTGCTTATCTGGTTAACTGCCCATTTTATTGGGCACTTAATTTAAGTCCCTAGAGAATCATAAGGGACTTGATTTAGCTTTTTTCCTCCAAAGCTTTGTAATGATTGTGACTTGGGACTTGTTGTTCTTGTTTCTTCCTTTAATTAAGGACTGAAAATATACACTGTCGTGAAACATCTGGCATGGCCTGTTCTCTCTTGCAAAGTAATTTGGTCTGGTATTTTGTGCTTTTTCAGCCATAAATATTTTAATGTCTCTCTGATATTCTGAACTCTGGGGGTTTATGTGCCAAATATTATCACCAACATTTAGAAGAGAAACTTTAATAAAACTTTTATGTTAATGTTTAGAAAACTTCTGGCCTTTGTTCACTGCAAGTTTCCAATGATAATGGTTAGGGACTTCAGCCTGAATTTTCTTAAATTATCTATTTATTCATTACAATATTTCATATGCAATGGATGAGTGGCATATTTTATTCAAAACCAGCTTTTTACTACCTGCACTTCTCCACAGCAGCTGTTAAATGTGAATGTCTTACAGTAATTCCTGCTACCTCTTCCCACTTCATGTGAAAGGTCTGACAGTGGTTTGTACTTAAAAAGCAGGAGTGTTATTATACTATTAAATGCTAACACTTGTAATTGGGGCTTGACAGAAGCACGACTTGAGAGGTACAAGCGGTTTCTGGGTTGGAGTCACAAACTGCAGAGAGACAGCAGTAATTTGAAAACAGTAAAAGGGTTTTACTGAACCTTAGGCAAAGCTCAGATTTCGGCTGAGAACGCCAGCCATTGGCTCAACTGGTGAGTTCCTCATAAATAAACGTGAACCTTCCAGCAATAACTGTGCTCTCTAAATGTCAACGAAGAGAGAAGGGTGAGGGTCTTTATTCAAGTTTAAATATGAAAATATCTAGTGAAGCCCCCTCACACTAAGGCATGTGAATGTGTTTGGCTTTCTGAAGGGCTCTTCAGACAGAAATGTTAATGTGAGAGTGGCTGTTTTGTGCGTTGGTTTTGTTACACTACTAGATAAGGGCTATTTTTGGTAAGAACATCATATTCTCCTGCAGGTTGTGTTACCTAGAGATGGCTGAACCCACTGCACTCCACGGCCTGTCTGCTGCCCTCCCTCTGTCTGAAGAGCTGCCCTCCTGACACGGTGGTGCAGTCTGGGGTACCCTGAGTAGCTCAGCACAGAGCACTGGTACAGATACAATTGGTAAATAAGCCATGAGAGAGAAGTCAGGCAAGTCCTCCCTCAGACCTTGTCAGCTTACAGAAAATGGGGCAATTTGCTGAAAGATTCACAAATGGAGGAAAAAAACCACATCAGACAAATGTATCTCACACTCTGCAGTCAGATGCTGCCTTGAGGACCTTGGGGGTCATTTTGTACAACCCTCAACAACAACTTCCCCAAATCATCAGAGTCCCTCCATTCACTTCCATAAACTGTTGTGGATGAACTGCAAGTTAAAGGAGAGACAAGAGAAGCCTGGGGAATAGGGAAATCTTTAGTATTATGTAACTGGTGGTGTGACTGAATAAATACTTTCATGGGTTGGACACTGCTGAGAGCCACGAAGAGAGGAAATAAAGCTTTGAGAAGATGCTGCTGCTGGTTCTATTATATAGCATTTTGTAGGTTAAATAAAACACTCCTCTTACACTGCAGATGATGTTGGATATAATAATGCAAGTTTATGAGGCTACAGGAGAACACCAAAGAGCAGCTGCATGGTTTGCAGGCAGGGAATTTGTTCTTTGTAGTTGTCACTAGAAGGCTGAATGCTCATGAAAGTAATAAGGATCTGCATCTAACTAATATTCACCTGTGGAAATGGAAATGTGCTCAGTTTCCAAACATATTGGAAATAGGAATTAAATTCTAGTGCTTGACATATTATTCTGGCATTGGATAAACTCTGCTTATAGACAAGAATTTTGGGTATTTCTGTGATCGGTGGGACTTGTTTCAAGAACTTGGCTGGTGTTCAGCACAGGGGCTGAACCCAAATTGAAATTGATTTTAAATGTGAGACTTCTGCCTGTTTTAATTCTCCCTTTATTTTCTCATTATTTATAAACTGGCCAATGACCAACTAAAAAAAAAATAAATATTCTGCTGGGAAGCACAGATGTTCCAATCATTGTGTGTTATCTCTTTGCAACAGCACTTGTAGTGCAAAGGATGATCAGAGAATCAGGGAATAAGTGTGGCTAATGTTGGAATAAAATTGCTTTTCAAGCATCACTGTGCAAAGTCATGGATTCAGTGCTCTGAGAGCCCTGTTCCAGTTTAGTGGAATCCAGTCAGCATCTGTGGAACTGCCCTGAAGGATTTTGTGCTATAAACAACTGGAAAAATAAACATGAGCAAAGAGTGGTTTGTGCAACTCAAAGAAAAAGGGAACTGTTCCCTGTGTTACTGAGGATGCAGCACCTTGGGGTGGGTGGGTAAAGGAGCCACTTCTCTGTAGGTTAACGAGCAGAGGGTCCCTTTAGCTGCTCTCAGGCATTTTTGGTATGTTCCATTTCAGGTTTACTGCTGGTTTCTCTTCCTGATGAGATTTTTGATGTAGAAACATTTGCATTTCTTTGGACTTTGAAGGGATCCTTCTATTCCATGCTGGTTAAACATTTGCCTCTGTGTCAGCAGAGTACTAGAAAAGGCCTGTTCTGAAAACTTTTAAAGCAAAAAAACATTGTGCATCATAAGTGGGGAATGAATGACAGTGAGCTGAAAGAAGACAAATATATTTTGCATAATTAGAAGTTTCAAAAAGCCTCTGCACTTGCTGGGGATGGTCAAGAACTCACAAGAGTCATCACAGTGAGTTACCAGATTGTGCAGTTCTTGTGGTTTTTGTGTGTCCGTGGAAATGAAGAACACGTGATTTTTCTGTTCAGCTGACAAGCACCTCGTGTCAATGGGATTCACAAGAGATTTACAGTCGTGCAGTGAAATAGATACAGGCCAGGGAAATATCTGAGGCTGCTCAGCTGCCATGGCATGTTTGTGGCACGTTTCCTGTGCAGACAGACTCCCTCCATGTGCTTGTGCTGCTGCTTTATGTTTATTGGCATCTTTGGCAAGCAGCTCGTGCTCTGCAGCCAGAGGAGTCCATGCTGAAAAAGGAGGCTGAAAGGAATGGAAAAACAAGTAACTCCAGTCACAGGCTGCACAAACTTTAACAGCTACAACTGAGTTACATCATCAGAGAACTAATTACTGCAGGATCTGTGCTCTCAGACACGCTTACTTCAGTTTAAGGTGGTATGTAGGGTGGACAAAGGGCTGGTTTGTGCCTTTTTTTTTTTTTTGTCTAAGTTAGTATTTTTTTAAGCTCACACTTTCCAGTTCACTTCAGCAGTTTAGTACTATGCAGTTGCCAGCAAGAGAACTGATTTTTTTCCCCCCTCTCTGTTCCTGTCATTGAACGTCAGCTCATCTTTCCTGGTACAGTAGAGACAGGGGTTATCCAAAGCTCCCATCCCTTTGCACAGGAGGGAGTTCAAGGCTCTGATCTCTGTAATGAGCTGTGCAGCCTGAGGAAGGTCAGGCTCAGGTCTGACTCTAACAGGCAGAGGCACTTCCCAGGCTTCAGGATTATGATGGCTATTAGTGCTCAGTGCTGGCTTTGCTCATTTGTTCATGCTCATAAGCACAGCTGCCTCCTCTCTGCCATTCTTGCAATGATGTCACAGGCCAGAGGAGCTAAAGTCAGATCCTGAACTAAAAATAAAGCAGCAAACACCAGCTACAAACCCAAATAAATGAAAAACCCAACACGGGCAACCGAGGAGGTACAACAGCTGCTCGAATAAACTGAAAGGGAGGCTGCAACAATGGCCTGAATTATCATTGGAATAAAGGAGAGGCATTGTGCTGGTTGGTGTTCTCTGGCTGAAGGTGCTGAGCTGTCACATGGGGGTTCAGAGCTGTGGTGGCTCGTGGGGCAGGAGGCTCCTCACCTTGTGTTGTGTGGACCTGCTTCGTGTTTTGTCCTGTCCCAGGCAAATGAGCTTAGAAGAGGCAGTGAGGGGAGGGATTATTGACCAGGACAGCTCTTGTGGGGACTGCAGAAAGCACCATCCTGTGCCAGTGCTGCAAACACGTTGGTTCCTGGAGAACTGAAGCCATGGAAGCTGGCCATGAGCTGGCTCACGAGTGAAGGACATTTAGCTACTCATTCAGGGCTGTGGGGAGAGATGGACTTGACATTTCCCTTCAGTCAGAAGGGTTTTGCCAAACTGTGGGGTCCTATTTCCATGTACTGGAAGACATTAAAGCACCACCCTGACTTCTGGGCAGGTTTGACTCCCAGCCAAGCTGCTGTAATCAGAGCCCTTTGTATTTTAGAATTCCTTTCAGATTTCAGGTGGAGGCAGCCTGCTTTTTCTTCTCCTTAGCTAATACACACCAATTAAGCTTTTCCACGAGTGTCCATGGCAGATACCTCTAGCTATGTGGCTTGGAGCTGCTGTCAGAGGGACCCTGCCCTTCTTCCCCTCCTCTGCTATCCTGGATCACAAAGCAGATCCAGCTGAAAATGAACTGGGTCTGTTACTGATTTTGATGTGTCAGGTTACTTTTCAGATGTATTTGTTCTCTAAACAGATCATGATGCAGCTGGAGAAATGCTGGGGCACTGGGGAGAGCTGGCATTGCCTCTCTAGTAGTGGTTTGCTTGCTTCATTTTCACAAGCAAGGCTTTCTATGGGCGATGTTTTGGCATGTTTTGCATGCAGAGGTGGCAGGATCAGAGTTGAGTGTCTGTTGTAGCAGCAGTCAAGGTGCAGCACAGGTTTAGCGATTTTTTTTTTTTTTTCCTTGTTAAGGTGACTAAAATGTTACCAAAAACCCCCCATGTCTGCACAGCTCTGTGTGGGTGGGCAAATCTTGAACTGGTGATTTCTGTAGTAATGTGACTTTCTGCAGTGTGATAGATTATAACTTTAGGTTTTAACTTTAGCTACCAGACTAGAAAATTAAGATAACTGAAATAAAATCAAAAATGCAAAATTCCTCATCCTCAAACACACAGATTGTTTTGCTTATCACAATAATGATAAAGCTTTAGCATTCCTTACTTCTGTGCTTTTCCTTCTGCTGGGTGCTGTGAACAAGCAGACTGGAGACAATAAAACAGGAGGACAAGTTAGAGAACAAATCGAGGGACAAGGAGGAGGCCACCCTGTACAGCCCAGAGTCGTGACAAGACTGAGTGGGCACAACCTGAGTGACTCCTTAGCAGTGGATGGGAACTTCCCTCTGATCCTTTAAGAATGGAAAACTCCACCTGCCAGCAAAGAATATACCCTAGAAGTACAGGGACTGCACATTTCCCTTAGTTCATCTGGGAAATGCATGGAGGATAATAAAGTGGATTTCTCCAGTGCTTCAAAACTGCAGTGACTGACTATTGAAACAGTTGTTGGACCCACTTGTTCTGGGCTGTCCACTGTCAGTGCAGGTCCAGACCTGTGACACTCCACCTCCTGCTGGGATGGAAAGGACTGCTAAAACACCCCATTTTTTTGGGTGGGGAACTTGTTTGTCAGTTTAATGAAATCTTTTGGTGCTGAGAGCTATAATTTATTTATAAGACTGGAAGGAAATAACCTACAGGCCTCCAAACAGCTTTGTCCAGGAATTGAGAAGTTGCATGACACTGGTGATGTTCAGCTCATTAGGATAATATCACAAAATGGGAAAGAAGCTCAGCTAGAAATACAGTCGAATTGCAGGAGAGCTGCAGTCTCCTGGGAATTGCAGCTCAGTGTTGGAGTAACTGCTGCTTAGATGGCAAAATAATTGAAAGTGGGGGGGAGGAGGGGAGAGTTCTGCAGATGGCTGCTGGGCTGTGTCTGAGATCCTGGAAGGAGATGGAAAAAGCAAGAGCATTTGGCATCAAAGAGTAGGCAAATGATGCCGGCTTCGTGCCAGGCAACTCTTTAATACAGGCTCACATATATCTGAAATTGCAGAAACAAGCAAAAACAGGCAGCCTGAATTATGAGCAGGAAAGCAAAGTAAGTCCCTTAGTGTTAACTGTGAATTTCTTTTCCTAACAAATGACTTCTGCACAGGAATAAGACTGTTCTTCTGGCACTGGTGTGAAATACATCTGTGCCTGTTGCTGCAAGAGCAAGGAGGGCAGGGAACAAACAGAGAAGCACAGGGAGCAAACAAAGGATGTGACGTGTCCCAGAGGCTCAGTCTGGGTCAGCTGGCAACTTATACTTCTTCATTTGGCTTCCCTGTCCTAATCAGTCAAAATCTGATGAGGACTGGCAGTATCTCTGCAGGAAGCCCATACCTGTCTTGTGAATCTCCTTCAAGGACAACCTGACCTGCAGGGAGCAAAAACCTGCAACAGCTCCTGAGCTTTCTTGATGTTCTTCTTTCCACACATGAAATTTCTGCTCTGACTCCATAATTTTATGAGTTGGAGTCCTTGGCTTACATATACATAAAAGCTGTTTAAACATCTGCTTTTTAAAAATAAGCTGTTCACGTCCTGTGAGTGCATCACCCTTCCTGGAGCACTAAACCTCCTGAAAGCAGTGCAGCCCCTGTGCCCCAGCACTGGTGGCTCTGGAGGCTGCTGTTCCCAGGGCACAGATCCTGGATGTGGCCAGTGGAATAGCAAATAAGAGTGATGATGTGGCTCTGCTCTCAGGTTTCCTGCAGAGTTGCCTTCATCTTACAAAATATGTCTCATGTCATGGATAAACTGAGCCTATTCAGGAGCAATTTATCTGAGCCTTCTTGATGTTTGCACCCCTGGAATTTGCTGTTGAAAGCCTGGAAACTCGCAGACAAACTGTTAGATTCCTCTCTTTCTGCATGGACAAATTTTTCTGTTGAAAAGGAGGCTAAATCAGTCAAAATGTATTGGATGTCTTTTTAAGAAGTATGGCTTAGTCCACACATTTCTGAATGGCCCAAGCTGAGTCTTCTGCCACCAAGCTTGGTGACAGAGGACATGAAATGCTCTGTCATTGCTCCTTGGCAGGATTATTCTTTTTCTTTTCTCTGATTATTTCTCCTGTGGCTGTTCTTAGCTTGCCCAGTAGCTATTCCACACTTCCAGGGGGAAATCTGTGCTAGAAAACTTCCAGGGCCTCCATAGTGTGTCAAATTGGTGCTGCTTTTCTTGTACAGAACTTCTTGGGTTTGCTCCAAGGCACTGAAATGCCTCACAGTGAGCTACCCAAGGTGACTGGAGATTTCTATTTTGGGAAAAAAAAAATCCATTCTGTGGTTTACTTGTTTACAAGATACTGAAGTGATGACCAACATGGGTCTGACAGATCTGATTGTTCACTTTCTAACAGCATGGCAGAAGCATTCAAAGAAATTAGGAAACTGAGCACTCTGGTTAAAAGCTGAATTTTCTGAAAAAAAGGGGTCTCCTCCTGTGTGGGTGAGAAAGTATTTCCAATTCAGCCCATGTTTGATCCAGTAGTACCTGAGGACTGTGTTTTTGTGGGCTGGAATAGCATACTGGGAAGGACAAATGATATTCCATTTTTTTAGACTAAATTACTTTTCTGAAAGTGGCCTCTAATGCTGTCTTGTTGTAATATTGTAAGAACTTACACAAATAACTGCTATGCAGTAGAGGCTTAATTACTGGAAGTTAATTCAGTAATGATTCAATAAATGACCTGTTCCACAGGAGGGTGAAGTTCAGCATGGTTAAAGGTCTTGGTTTTTTTTCATGAACACAAATTACTTTAGGTTGGCTTCATGCAAAGAAAAATCACCAACAAATTAATGCCAGAGAGGCCTAATTTATGGATTTTTTTTCCCATCTGTTAAGAAGCTATAGTTTATATATATAAGCTTATACATAATCACAGAGCTGAAAGCACAAAGTTATTTGGGAGGTGCAGCTGTTCTCCATGAACCCCCAGCCTGTCTCAGACCATGGATTTTCTCTTGGAGGTGGATTGTCACACACTGTGTCCTTTCTTTTGCAGAGCTTTGTGTCCCCAGGTGCTTGGATGATTAATGTCCATGGATTATAATCTTTCTCAGGTTTTGACATCCACACTTTCAACTGTGACAGAAAAGGTGATCGTGGGTCTTGCAGGATCCACTTTTGTTGCCAAACACTGAAACCTGATATTGTTACGAAATTGTGACAAACCCTGTTAGGTGGCAAATCAGTCTTCCTGCCCAGCCACATGTTGGAGATGTTGGCCCCTTTTCCTCTGGGAGGTGATGGTGGGGTTGGGACTTCCCTCAGCATGTTGGTTGCTTTAGTCCCAGTTCAGCATTTGGACAAATAGTGGAGGTGGATGTGCCCAGAGTGCTGTCACCTGCACCACCTTCCCCAGCCTGGGCAGAAACCTGCAGGAATGGAGTCCTCTACAGGCACTGGCAATAGAGGCACAGGTTATCCTTGGTGGCAAATGCTCTTTGGAGACACTTGGTGAGGAAAGATGGGGAGGGGTCACCAGGGAGCCACGGCAGCAGTGAAAAAAGGCAAGAGTTTGGTGTCCAGGGCACTATTTGTAAAAATAAGCAACAGCAACTCTTCCCTTCATTACATGGAAGAGAACAGGTTCTGTAAAGAAATAATCTGGGCCTTTTCCATCTCATCTTCTTTGTGAGAAGGGGGAATTTTGGGGTATTCTCAACATCCCCTTTATGCCGTTGTGGTCATCGAAAATTACCATTTCAGACCACGATTCTTTGTGTATTTCCTTTCCATTCATTCAGAGCTGCATCTTTTCTCACTTTCAGCTGTATGTTATTCAGCAGTTTGAATACATTTAACACCCTCCATGTTCACTCTTGAGAATGAACCTTTTCAAAATAATTACTCCCACTCATCTCCAGAGCAATCGATAGCGTGAATAAACCTGGAGGCAGCCAGAGGTTTAATTCATTCTAGAAAATATTTTGAAAGTAAAATGAATGGACATATAAAACTCAGTTGTTGAGGTGCTCGTGTGGCAACAGAGACTTTCCTTTTGAAGCTGTACATGACTTGTATCAATACAAAAGAGAGTGGGGTGTTTCCCAGGTGAGTGGTGCCCAAGTGTTGTTCATTTTTATGACTGGAAGAGGAGGGATGGCAGCTGAAGGTCTTTGCTGCTCTTCCTATGCCAAGGAAAACTTCTCAAAATGACTATCAGAGAACATAGAGTTGTCAGAAATAAATTGGATTGGTGGATCATGGTTGACATGGAAATCTCATCCTTCTGATGCCTCTGCTTTTCCTACCCTGATGCTACATGAGCTCCTTCTTCTCCCCGGCTGCCTGTGACGGCTTTTCATCGCCAGTAAATAGGGGGAAAAGAAAAAAGAAAAGGAACGTGCTGTGAAGGAGGAAAACTCCTTCTGAAACGACTCCTCTCTTTCCTTGCAGGAGAGTTTGGTGCAGTTTGGTTGCTGAAATGTGCCAGCTGAAGTAAATCAGATGAATTATTAATGCTTTGCAGGCTGCTTCTTTCAACTGGCTGAGCCGAGCAGGCTTCGGTGGGGCGTGTGTAACTTCAGCTCTCAGCAGCAAAAATAGACTTCAGGCCTCAGAGGAATGGGAAGCTTAACAGACTATTTTTGTCAGCACAGTTTTAGTTCTATTATGTGTTATTTTGTCAGAGTGGATAGGGTGGATTGTTATTTTGGACATAGTGGGTGATCTGACAGAAAACCTGCTTCTGTTTCCTTTCTATATGTCACAAGCTGCTTCAAGTTAGAAGCCCCATATTTCCCTTGTTGTATCCTCGACCAGAAGAAAATAAATAGGATGTATGTGGCTGTTTTGCAGGTTCAGTTGCAGACTATTATGCTTCCACCAGGCAACCACATTTCCTAGGGAGAGGATTTGGACTTCATTAACAACTCAAGGTCAAAGCCGTTGAAAATCTGTCTTAGTCTCTTTTTATTAACCTTTCTCACTGTTGATCTTTAATTAGCTTAATTAATTTGAGCACACAACTCCTACCTTAACATTCTGAAGTCACTCTGCTGCGCTCCCAAAGGCTCTGCATCCCTGGTATGGTTGTGATCCTTCCTCAGAGCTCCTTGGTCCCTGAAATCCAGCCGTATAAATCCAGAGTCAGAAAGAATAATGCTCTTCCAGGGCCTTTAGAAGTCTTCAGAAGTCTTAATTCAGAGTTTATTTACAGGGGCTCTTTCCTGCACAGGATAAATGCTGGCTTGCATGCTTTGCTGCCTTATTTCTGACTGAATTGGGTGTTGGCATTTTTACCTTCTGGGCCTTTTATCTCCCACAACTTTCCACCCTCCAAGCAAATCAAACTAAGGAAATGTGTCCTCATGTTGACCACGTCACTTGTGTACCCACATTCCACTGGCCAAAGGGCTTTTTTAGGTTGTGTGCAGGGCTACTTTCAAGGCTGTAGCCCCAGTTGTTGTGCATTTAAAGTCCCAACCCTAAACTGGGGCCCTTTTCCTCCAGGTTTCAAAATGTACTAAGCCTGCAGGGCCATTGTGTTCTAACAACCTTGGATTTGGATCTTATTATAGCTGGGAAAACATTGGTTACAGTCAATCTGAGAATTTGGTGCTGCTGGAATAAGCCATTGCAGTTCCTCCCTCCTGGCTCTGCTCTCCAATTGCATATCCTGAATTAATTCTCCTGTGAGCAATGTCATCTATAAATGCATCCTGGGAATTTGCTGCTTGCATCCCTGATCTGGGGCTGCCACTGCCCTGGCTCTGGCTCAGGCTGTACACATGGACAAACTGAAAACCAGAGAGTTGGAGGTGTGAGTTCTGGAGCTGCAGGTGCTGTTTCCCTTTGGCAATGGCCCGTTTCTTTCTGAGTTAGGGAAGTGTTTGAAATGCGAGTTGTACAATTCTGATGTGCTTGGGATACCTTATTTCCTAACTTTGGGGTTTAGATCAGTAGCACACACGGATGTCCCTGTGTATCCCACCATGCTAGAAAACACAAATTATATTAAACCTCAGTGTGGTTTTCAGGCAGATAAACCAGGGTCACTCTGCCCATCTCTGTTAATTCCTAAGCACTTTGTGCAACAACAGTTCTTTTCCAACCGTTGGGTGAAGGTGAACATTGATGATTAATGGGGTTGTTCAATATAAGAGCATAAATAGTGACCTTCTATGTCTGACATGCAGGATACAAGGGTTTGGTACTGACAGGAGATAACTTTACATTTAATTTAATTTTTAAAAGAGAAAAGAAGTAAATAAAAGTGATCAAGTGGAGGGCAGCCCTGTCAGAGGTTATAAATTGCTGCCTCCTTGGGCAAATTCAGTGTTCTCTTTCCTATCTTTGCAGCTCTTGGAGATTATTGCATCACACCAAAGCAACGGGGGTTATATTAACAAAACAGAGTTATTTATTGCTCTGAATGAATTTTCCTTTGAATACAGAATGTTAAGAATCACTTTTTCTCTCCAACTCATACCTACTGCGGTCTCTCCCTTGATGGATGTTCTTGATTTACATTGTTGTTTTGGCTGGGGAAATGCACGTATTCTTTTTCATGGTGCTTGAAACAGATCTATTATTTTGTGCAATGGGATTTAATCTTTATTTCAGTTAAAATTTTAAACTTTTTTTCTTGGAGCTAATAGTAAGAGTCAGGTTTTGTTGGGTTCTTTACTGATTATCATGACTTAGACAAAGGATTTTTCTATCAACATCAAGATTTGATATAAATTAATTCATACTGATTTTCTGTGTTTCCATAAGGACATGAAAGTGCATTTGACAAAGGCAACAGAGAAAGTACTTTCTGGATGTTCTGAATGGTGTCTTTCACTTGGGATTTGTTGCATGGAGGATACAGTGAGCATTTTGTGTATATATATGTGTATGTAAACAAAAATAAATGTAGAATTCTGTAGAATTTGTGAGTGATGGTGAACATACTGACCTTCTCAGTGCTTATCTAAGGTCAGATTATATATTTTTGAATGTTCTTCTTTAGTGCTCAGGTGGGCTGTGTTTTCTGTCATGCTCAGGATGCTGCTTTTGGACACACATCACTTCTTTGAGGTGGTGGTAGAGAAAATCTCAGTTTGTTTTGCCTTAAGTGCGTTTTATTCCCTTTATTCCAAGACTCTGAGATTTACAGGGACTTGTAGGGTAATTTCCTGCCTTGCTGTGCTGTTGCCAGAGCCTCGCCCTTCTCCCTGCAGTGCATCATCCCTTGCAGGTTTTGTGACATCTGGTGGTTGACATATTTTGAGATATTTCAAAATTCCACATGAATCATTTTATTTGCTTCCTTATTATATTGGATGTGCCATCTCGTCAGTGGTGCTAACATTTAAGCTCTCTTTTAATTTACACTATTAAGCCATAAGGAAAACAATCAAATACAGCAACTAAAAGTAGATTGTCTTTATCTCCAGCTTGTGTTGTGCTGATAAATTAACTTACAAGCTATTCCAGTCAAGACATGACCTTTCCCTTTCTCTCTGCTTATTAAATGCAACAAATAATAAAAGTTCATGAACTCCCCAAATTGTTGCTACCAGTAATTTTTTTTTTAAAATGAGTAAACAACTTTGCTCTAAACAGAGGGACACTGATAACAGGAATTGCATTCTGCACATGAGGAAGCTTTGCACCAGTTTTATTCCTTTGATCTGCTTATAACAGTAACCTGTCTTCCCCCAAGCAAGGACAACTGTGTTAAAAATTAGAAAACAACTTACTTGTTTCCACTTCCTGGATTTTTAATTTCATCTCCACCTCCCACCTTTGTTCTCTCTAAATTTCAAGGCTTCACATGTGGTCTTGTGTTAATTGCTCCTAAAAAAAAAAAATCTCTCTTTATTGGAGGAATCACAAATCTTCTAATCTGCCATAGCTGCTAATTAAATTACAACTGACTTTTGATGTTACAAATTTGTGTTACAGGAATAAACATTTCCCTCTGATTTTATTCTCTCTCTCTTCAAAATGAAGGATGGATTAGTTCTTGCAGGAGCACATTTCAACTGCAAAGTGCTAGGGCAGAATTTTACTTTAAGAATTACTTCTTTTCAGGCAAAAATGTTTTCCACTGTGCACCTTCACATTCACAGAGTATGTGTGGGATGGTGCTGTCTCAGCCCTGCTGAGATTCCGGGGCAGTTTGTTATCCAAGCATGGAATGCTCATGTGAAGGCCACAGGTGGATGTGACCAGTCTGGTTTAAAGTCTGGGGTCAGAGACAGATAAAGCCACATGTTTTGTAAGTAATTGGTGCAACAAGACTTGTAATTTTTCACATGTCAATTCAGGTCTCAAAGAATATCTCTCCTGTGGTTGTGTTCCTCTTTTTAAGTCGTTGATTTTTTGTTTGTTTGTTTGTTTTTTTATTGGGTTTGTTTTTGTTTGTTTGGTTTTGTTCATGTTGTTTTCACTTTATTAAGAAATAAAACTTTTTCTTTAAAGTTTTTCTTTTATTTTCACGGATTCAGGTACTTGGCTTTCTTCTGTTCAGGTTTCTGTTTTGAGGGAGATGTATACAGGCAAATCAATATTAGAATATTCCTTTGAACTTCGGGTTCTGAGATGAGAAGGATTCTTGGTCTGATTACCAGTGGTTTTGCAAAATCAAAACCTGACATGGGTTTTACTTGTTACTGATATTGATCTGTAGAAGTTCTTGTTTTTCTCCAAGCTGTGACCTGTAGTTTGTGAGCTGCTTCTGGTCTGGTAAGAGTTGTCCACTCTGTTTTCTATCACTATTTTCAATTCATGTAGATATTTTTAATCAGGGATAACTTATCCCACTGTTATAACAAAATTTGACTGTGATTTTTTTTTCCTTTCTCTACAAGAATTGTTGTTGATAAATATATTATTTAACCCACTTACTTGGTGTATATAATTTTTATGCCTTAAGTAGGTGTTTTGCACTTTGCTTTTCATGGTGATTGATTGATATGAAATGAGGTGTAAACTTTGAAGTGAGCCTGGAGGTGTGTGAAGGAGGAGTCACTGGTGAAGAGATTGATCCCTGCAGGGATACAGGAATTCATTTCTCCCATGGAAAGGCCCTGCTGAGGTCAGTTTGAAAGGAGAAGTTTGTTGCAGCACATTAACTGCAGAGGGCAAGTTTGTACCACACTATTTTGAGGAGGCCTCTTCATGAAGCTCCTGATTTTTCAGTAGAGAACTGGCAGAAAATCTGTTTAGCCAGAACAGTCACTGACAAATAAGTCAGAATTTTGCTGCTGGGATCCCAGTGGAGTTGGTTCAGCAAACTTCTATTTTGAAGAACATGAGAATTATCTGCTAACAAAAGTGTCATTGTGTGAAGAGGGATAAAGCTGCTTTCCATTATTTACCGACTTTTCACCCACGAGTCAGTTCCCAGCTAAGTTTTTTCGCTTCCCCTGTGCCCCGGTTGAGAAGCTGAGCTGTGAGAAGAGCAGAGTCCAGGCAGGACCTGCAGCCCTTCCCCACCCACGTGGGTGTGTTGGTTGCCCACTGGGAACGAGAGAGCCACATGACACTAATGAGCTCTTTTAGCTCTGATTTAAAGCTGATTTTTTAATTTTATTTAGACCTTACAAGGATCTCTTGGCACTGCAAGTGACTTTTCAAAGACCTCTGATATCAAGCCTGTGGCCCAGCAATATATCTCACTGCAATTTTAATGCACAACATATTCTGCCCCTTACTTTAAGTTTCTCTTATAGAAATGTTTCAGGTTTCAGACCAGAATTTATTCTCTTTTTTGAGATCATATTATATGTCATGGGAAAATTCTTCAGTGGTCCTTGGATAAAAATATCTTGACTATATAGAAAAATGACTTTGCTGCTGCTTTACATGCCTGACTTCAGCTGGCTTTAAACATTTGATGCAACTTGGAACTGCTGGGAAAGGGAGGGTTCAGATTTTTCACATTAGTCTTCCTTCCTCATATACCTGTGCTCTGATTTTTTTAATGCAATTTTTCAGTAAAACATACACATGATTCTTTTATTAATCAACAAGTGCAGTCAATGGCACTGGATGCATGAATGGTGCTGCTGTGGGGAAAATAAAAAGCCAATTGAAGGTGTCTAGAGGAACTGAACACACAAATGAGGTGCCTTATCATGTGCCAATATTGTACCCTCATTTGGAGACCTTGGAGGCTCCAAATCAGGCACACAAAATCTGGGAATCAGCTCTTTGCAGGAGGAACTTGGGTATTTACTGCCCTGTAGTCACAGGTTTGTCGTGATACACATTTATTTAGACTCAGAGTGCAGCAAACCAAATGAGTGAGTGTGCTGAAAACAGAATCTGAAATATATTTAAATGAAAAATGAGGTTCTAAAAAAACGGTTTTGTGAACTTCCCAGGCAACTAAAATATGAAATGTCTAACATCTACGTGTATTAAATGAGATTAAGAGCTGAGTTTGAAATTAAATCGGTACAGATTTTGGGGGATAAAAGGATTAGGATGAATGAAAAACAAAGCCAAAGGTGCCAAGTAAATAAAATACCTTCAAAAAATAGACAAAAATTTACATTGCTATGGACTCTCTGCCAGAGGATTTACCTTTGGTTGATTAATTGCACCTGTTCATTACATTTAATGGTGGTGGAAAATGCAGAGTGTTGTTTATTTTGAAGTTTAGCCCAACATCAGGAGGATTAAAGCAGCTGCAGGAGTCCAGGAGTAAATATTAGGGGTGCAATCAGGTCCTGGGAAAGCTTTTTTTATTTTTTTTTTTAATCTCCATTTATCCCAGTGGATTTCCTGGTGCAGGTGAGACGTGAGGACTTTGGAGAGAGAGTTATCAGTCATAGCAGAGATCATTACAACCCCAGCTGGGAGGTGGGCTTTGCTGGTGAACAGTGAGATCCAGGAGGTTGTGGTCAATAGGCCTGGAATCCCTGACTATGTCACAGTTGACCCTCCTGCAGACATGGGAGATAAGTTCCTGTGCCTCAGTTTCCCCCCTGAATCCTGTGGGTTGTGGCACTTGCCTCCACAGTAAATCTTAGGAATAGAATCCAAGAGGTTTTACACTGGTGAGAGAAAGCTGGGGAAGGAGGAAGGGGACTGATGGCATTATTTTCCTCACCTAATGAAGCAATTTTTAACAGCCAAGAAGATAAAGTGACCCTTGAGGGTTTTCACTGCAGCCCTTCACCCCCCTGTGACACCACCCCTGAGGCAGCTGCAGGGAGCTCTGGTGGTGTCACTTCCCTGCGTGCTGGAAGGCAGAGGTGTCATCAGTGCTGGCAATAGGTAGGATTTGAAAACAATGACTGTCATTGTGTTGGAAGGGGGTTGAGTTTAAGGTGTTCAGTTCCTCTCAGGGAGCCCTGATGGCAGTGACTGGAGGGAGCTATTACAGTTATCAGGGGAGTGTAGTTCAGAAGTCTCTCGCTGCTGTGATAACTGAAGTGCAGAAATAAAAATAAGAGAGAAAAAAAAGATAATGTGGTTTCTATAATAAATGTCTTTTTGACTAAACTCCTGAGTTGTCACAGGAGGTTTTAAGATGCAAATATTCACTGAAAGGATGTGGTAAAGGTCTCTTGCATCACACAGCAATCTGAGAAAGAACCGTTCTGTTTGTGTCTGGGATCTGCAAATACTGTCAAGAATTCCCTGCTTCTTTCCTGCCAGAGAAATTGCTTTCTTATCTGGGCACTCTCAGTATTTTTTTGACATTCTATTGAAATAAGTGGAACAGCCCTTCATCTTTTTTGCTACTTGAACAAGAGAGGCAGCAAGAAGCTTTGGTGAATTCTCCCTGGACAGAGTTGACTTATGAAGGGCTCCAAGGCCATAAACCTTAAACCAATGCCTTTCTCAGAACAGAGGAGGAGCAGAGGACCTGAGACCATAGAACTGAGTGGTTGTCCTCATAGCTTGGGTAGTCACACAGCTGTAAGTGCCTCTGACTATAGTTCTTGTGTGAATAGATATGTATTCACTTATGCATATTCTGATTATACATGTGTGAGTCTATGTGGATATTTAAGGAGCAGGTGCATTGTAAGAAGCTGGAGTTAAATCTCTACCAATATGATCCCCTGCTGGCAGAGGATATTCTATTTATGGACATTTCTTATGGTTGTTATGGCAACAGGCCTGCAGTGAGTGGTCTATTTTGTGGGGCAGTGCAGGGATGGTGTCGTCCTCCCTGTGTGTCCCTCCTGCCTCCCCACATCCCTTCTGTCTGTGGGGAACATTGGGGTCAAACACGTGAACCTGGTGTTCAGTGCAGTTTTGGGATTCTGCTGAACATGTGCCCTGAGCTGAGTGTGAGTGGGGTTTGTTTACATCCACACTTGAGGAGCAGGAAATTCCATTTTTTGGGCTCTCCTGAGATCCAGCTCCAGCTGCTTGTCACGGCCAACCCTTCCACTGACAGTTCCAAGGTCTGCACTGATATTCCTCTGGGCTCCTTCATCTCCACACTGGCCTCCTTGACTCTGTGCCCTGCCCAGGGATTTTCCTCTGATAGCCCTTTCTTAATTTTCTCTTCCTTTGTGTAGCTGTTTTCTTGCCCCCATCCCTCTGGGAGACTGGCCCAAAATCCAATCACACCCACTTGGGTGCTGGCCCTGGGACACCAGACCCATGAATTTCTGTAGCTTTGGTGGGAACAACATTCCCATGGAAGGAAGGGCTCAGCTGCTTCACAAACCCTTTGTGGGGCCCCACGGGTAGAAAGGGGACAAGAGACTTTTCCATGCCCCTTGTACTGCAGTGAAACAGCCCTGGGAAGGCTGAGGACACTCTTTCCCTGGAGAAATGGTCCCCTCAGGAAACAAGTGCTGGACACAGGCAGTAGCTTTGGCATTTAGATAAGCAAAGTGTGCACCAAGTCCTTAAAGGGTTTTGTAAAGGGCCTGGTTGGCATCTCTGTAGGCACAGAGGGGAGTGAGTGGCAGACATGAAATGAGAGCCAAACTACAAACCCTTGTTCAGTTTTCCTAACATGATCTCCAGTGCAGGAGAACTCCAGAAAGCAAGCACTGCCTGCTGCAGAGTGTTTAAGGAGCACACAGAGTGTTTTGTTGCTGCCTTCCTGTTGGAATGGATGGATTCTCGTTTTGATGCGTTATTTTTGGTCATGTTCTCATTATGGATGTTTTCTAGCTCATTTCTCTTGCTAACAGCTCCCAGGTTCCATCAGTCCCAGAGCCAGCTCACAGCAGCCCCAGGTTTGGATGCTGAGTGACTGCAGAGCTGGGCACAGAGATTTTCTTACACAAATGACTCTGAGGGAGGGAGGATTTACTCTTGTAATGTACTCAGAGGGGGAGAGAAAACAGCAAATGATCAAATAAGGACTGCAGTGTCTCCTCCCTTTGATCCTGCCACAAACTGGGGCATTCTTAGGGTAAAATTCTCCCCTTTAGATCTTTCTCTGTGCCGATTGCCAGGATTTCTGACCATGCTCTTCATGGGTGGTGGCTGTGTGTGCCAAAAACATCTTTAGTGTAATTACCCACTACTTCTACCTTCATGCCAAAAGAATGCTGTGCCCATTGATTCTGCTCCCCTGTTATTCCAAGGTCCATGTGAGTGTTGAATTCTGTGGGGAAGGAATGATCAAAAATGTTCTGCCTGGGACTCAGGGGCTTCTGAGCTTCCTGTTGCTCTTCTTTCCAAAAACAGATCCATTGCCCGCTCCTCCCTTTCCTCCTCCTCTCCTCGGCTTGGCTGCTTTTCCTCTTCCCTATTTTGGAATGAAGAGCAGGCTGAGTCAGAGGGAAGTTTGTCAGATTCAGAGGAAAATAACTCACAACTGCCTGTGGCCCTGCTGGTTGCTGCTGGCTGAGTGGGGTCAGGGAGAAGCTGGGAATGACTGGAACAGGCTGGAGAGCAGCAGTGTTGTAGGGAAGAGCTATGGACTCTCAGATGTACATCAGCCTTTGCTGCATGTCTGGGGCTGGATGAGAGTTTAAATTCCATTTGGCATTAAAATCCCATCAATCCT
Source organism: Pyrocephalus nanus (assembly GCA_038380795.1). NCBI lineage: Eukaryota > Metazoa > Chordata > Aves > Passeriformes > Tyrannidae > Pyrocephalus > Pyrocephalus nanus. The sequence goes on from CM076277.1 coordinate 5,827,202, forward strand.
CTTACACAATTTCAGTGTGAGCTGCCCTGAATTCTTTTAGTCACCTGTATTAACAAGGTTCTTTTGGCTGTGCAGATTCAGAGGATGAATAATGCAGGGTTTGGATGGAGGTACTGTTAGATCACTGAGTGGTGTTTGGATCAAAGGCTGAGAGTCAAAACTTGCCAAGGTATCCAACAGGTTTTGGAAGGTCCTGGCTTTGGGCTTTGACTGGACCCAAAAGGCTTTAAGGCTTCTGTGTGATGTGCCCTGGGCTCCCAGCAGAGATAGAGAGGCAGTTCTGGACTGACCCCACAACTGGCAAGTGGACATGGCTGGAACAGAGCAGCCAATATCCTGCAGGGGAGTAATTAAAAATCCTGTCAGTGTGAGCAGAAAATTCTGAAGTGTCCGTGGAGGAGCAGTCTCTGTCAGTAACTGTAGTGAGAGAAAGAGGGGCAATGGGCTCAAGCTGAGAGAGGGGAAATTTAGGTTGGATATATGGAAGAAATTCCTCCCTGTGAGGGTGGTGAGGCCGTGGCACAGGTTGCCCAGAGAAGCTGTGGCTGCCCCATCCCTGGAAGTGTCCCAGGCCAGGTTGGATGGGGCTTGGAGCTACCTGGGGTAGTGGAAGGTGTCGCTGCCCATGGCAGGGGCTGGAACTGGATGAGCTTTAAGATCCTTTCCAATCCAAACCATTCTGTGATTCTCTGATTTTCATTGAAGTGCACTGTGACCTCCAACCTTCTACAGAAGAACTGTGATGATTCTTAAATTGGGGAGGAAAAAAAAGGGTTATAGAGACCTGTGGAATTGGCAGAGGCTGTAGTGAGAGGTATAATTTGTTTTTTAATCTGCAGTCATATACAATTTCTAGTCTTTGATTTGAGCAAAATGTTTAGCTTGTTGTCAAGGCAGTCATTAAATGCTGCTGTTTATTCAGCTTTGCACCATTTTTTCCCATGTTATCTTTACAACAGAGTTGTATTTCATTCATTCATTATTATTCTTTATCAGTAACTGCAGCCCAAAATGTGTCAGTTTTAGTTACTACCCTTTATTTTACCAAGGCATTCCAAACTGTGTGTACTTGTGCAGTGACCTGCAACAAAGTCCTGTAAAAAAGGACATGAAAGCCATGAAGTTCTATGGCTAAACTTGCTGAATGTGCTGGAGTTATCCAGGATGTCAAAAAAAATCTAGCATGGAGACTCCTGCCTTCCTTACCTTCTTCTGGAAGTATTAAGAATCCTGAACTGCATGAGTTCCCCAGGCTTTGTCTGGCCCTGCTGTGAATGGACACCCTGTGACTGCAGTGTTTGAGAGCAGCAGGTGAAGTTCAACCCAGAGAAGCTTCCCAGCAAGGTTTAATCCAGTTACAGGTTTGACCTATCCATGCCCTTGACACCAGCACAGGCTGTTCCAGAGCTGTGCCTCGGGCTGGCCTCGGAGGTCTCTCAGATGGCCAGAGTGACACCTGCCCAAGTTCCTGCGGTGCTGAGCTGATACAAACCTCCCCCTGACCCACCTGCTCACTTGTGCATGGACTTAAACTCTTTGCTGTCACCTCTGAAATCTCTGCCTGTGGCTGTCAGAGAGGGGATGCTGGTGATGGCTGGTGCACTACTACACTGCTCCAAGACACAGAACTTACTCCACAGAGTAACTAAACCTTTGTGTAGAGCTAATTATGCACAGCACAAAGCGACTGGAGCTTTTTTGAAAGATTATGACGTGTTCAAGCTGTTGTGTAAGTGCCAACAGAGATGTGTTTCTACTCAATGTGTCCCCAGTTTGGAATTTCAAAGAATAGCTGTAGTTGTAACCACACTGAGTTTCTATATATTCATTGAAAGAAAAATCACTTCATAAATATTGGATTGAGCTGCTACCTGCAGCACACTTTGTATGTGATGGTGATCTAGAAATAAATTGATAGAAATTAGGTGTTTATCACTGGTGGTATTCATGAGAATTTCAAGGCACATAAATAATGAATAGAAATGTCACTTACTCAGCTTCAAACCTGAGAACAGTCTCCTCATTATTCTATTGACTCAGTGAGAGGGAAGAGCTCTGTGAGGGAAGAAAATGGAAAACTAAAGACCATCAAAGCATTTCAGAAGCATTCTAAACTCCCCAGTCGTACCAATTTAGGGATGGAGAGCCCAGGAGAGGAACAATAGTGCTTAAGAGGTTATTTAGAAGTGTTATCACAGCACTTGTGTGGATGTGGTTTAAAATTAGGCTTTATCTGGTTTAAAATCAGCATTGTCAGTTGTCACTGGCTCTGCTGGTCAAGGACCAGATCTCAGACCTCAGAACATGCACCAGGAGGGTCAGTGGATACAGAGGGTTTCAGGGCTGCCCTCTACTGACCTTGGGCCTTTTCCCATCTTGCAAAAAACTGGGATTTCTAAAGGTTGCAACTGCTGTGGGGTGTGCGTGGTCAGTGCATAATTCCTTAGTGCATGTCTGTTCTAAAAACTGCATTTAAGACAAAGTTTCTTAAATATTTGTTTTAATATTAATGCAAGAAATGAGGGAAAACAGAGGTGTTCCAAGGAGAAAGGGGTTTTGGTTTAAGGAATTTTGTTAGGAACGAGGTGGGCAGTGGGAAGTGTTTTCCCTCTCCTGTGGTAGCCGCTTAGGACAGGCTGATGTCACCACATCTGAAAACCAGGGGAGAGGGGTTAGACAAGATGAGAAATAGTATGGGATGGGCCAGGTAAGGGCCAGGGAAGTATGAAGGATTAAACTGATGGACTTAAGGAATTGCTGAATTAAGAAACAGCTTTAAGAACAGAAAATCTTATTTCTCGCTTGCAAAAACTTGTCCTCCTACCAAAACCTGCCTTGCTCTGCCTCTGCAGTGGTGCCCAGGCTCCTGAAGAGATGCCCATGGCTGTTATCCCATGGGATTGCTTCCCTGCAGGTCGGAGTTGATGTGCTGCATAACAACCAACCAGTCACTTAATAACCAGAATTGTTGCCTGTTCTGGGGGATGAGACTAAACCCTGGGTGTATGTTTTGTGTATCAAAGCACAACATGAATGTTGTTCCGATTTCTATGAATTTTGAACAGGCCCTGGGTGAAGTGTGACACTGAGAACAGCAAACAGAACCCAGGCATTTCTGAGTGTCTGAGAGCCCTGAGTGGGGTCTGGCAGCTCAGTGTTTTTTCACAAGCATCCTTTTCAGTGTCACTGTTTGGCCTTGACCTCCTTCCCTTCCTCCTGTGGCCAATTTTGAAGTTCCATTAGTCAAACACTGATAAAAACGCTGAGCTCTGTATCTCTCTGCTGTCAGGTAATGGTTTTTTGCTATCTCCCTTTCCTTCCACTGCTGATTTCTGACTCGTTCATCCAGCTATTCTCTTTATTTTCTCAGCCCTTGCATCAGCGGGAGAACCTCTATGAGAAAAAGAGGGCAGTGATTGTGCATTGCCATTATTTATCTAAAAATCCATTTTAAAACCTAAAAAACCCCTGGAACTAGACATTTTTCTGTGAAGTGTGTTTGTCATTTGGAAAATCCCCTCCATTTCCAAAGGCAGGTCTCCTCTGACAGTCTGTGCCCGAGTTAAAGTGAGGACAGGAACGATGTTGAGCACCTTTATTCGTGTTGCTTATGCTCAATTATTCCCAGTGGGCTGGAGGTAAAAGGCTTTGACTGATGCTTTAAATTTCATTAAGGTCTGGTTGCAGTTGCCTGGGTTCATTTAGGGTCAAACCATGTGAATAATTTTCTCCCATTCTTTTATATAAAATGACTTGCCTTTATGAAGAAACAAGTATTTTCTTTTGGGGAAAAAAACATATTTTGTTTTTTGTGGTCAATGGCTTTTCTTTTTCAGTCAGTGCTGACATGTGTCACTGCTGTCACAGCCTGGATGAGCTTTCATACTGGAGTTTAGTTGGTTGGTTATGTTACTTTTTGAAACAAGAGGAAAAACAGAGCATAACCAAGCCCTGTCACTCTGTGGGCTGGCTTACAGCAAGTTAACAGAAGTACTGGAAATTCAAGGAGTGTAAGTGGCTTTTTTGGCTCCCATCATAAATTAAATATGAGTAAAATTGCACCATTATTACAGTGTAGCAAGATTCTCAGAAAGTTGCTGGGCTTGTTTATGAATAAAGGTGAATAAAAGTCTCCATCATATTAAAAATGTGACATTCAAAACATACAATTTTCAAAGTAAATGTGTCCATTTTGTCTGTGTAGAAAATCCAGTGTGGCCCTTGCAAATGAAGTATCTGTATAGTTGTTTTTGCACAGAGCATCAATCTGAAAGTGGTAAAATTCCAGTGTGAACCAATTCTGTCTAGTTAATATTCTTCTATGTTTTCTTGCAGAAAAAGGTTATTCTTAGTGTTCTCACATTTAGATTTTAATAGTGATGCTATTTTAGCACCTGGGAATTGAATAGTGTGCTTTTAAATACCTCAGAAAATGTGATCAGGTTTGCCTGTCATCTTGTGTAGAAATTCCCAGCTCCAGTAGAGCAGCAGTATCAGTAAATCATCACATTTGGAGAGGTTCCCTTTATTAAAAATACTGCCTTTTGGGGCAGGACTATTTAGTTTAAAATAGGGGATTTTATATTCCTAATATTTCACCAGAGGTTTTTTTGCTGGTTATTCCCTTGATGAAATTGCCTTTCTGCAGGAAAACAGCAGCAAAGGATGTAGAGTAGACCAGGTGGGTGATAGTGAGTCCCAACTCATACATTTGTACCCCAGCAGAGGTTTTTAAAGTGTTTCCCAATCGCTGTTGTGATTTACAAGTCTTTGAGTACATCTTTATTGATGCATGAGGGTGTGTGTGTGTGACAAAACAAAGGTGCAAGCTGCAGAAAACTGGCCTTATAAATTTATATTACAGCTGATTCTTGAGCTATAACCCCTTAAATTTCACCCCTTTCATTTTGTGGAAGTACTTTTAGTTTGGCCTTTTCTGCTTGCCCAGGTAGGATATTAAAGCAAATATCACTGCACAGGGATAGTGTGGTGTTGTGCCCATCCCCTCCTGCAACAGGCAGAGCCTTTCAACTCATGTGTCGTTCCCAGATGGTGGCAGTGAGATGAAATCCCTGAAATGAGACAAATATGAAAGAGAAACATTTATTTTCTTCTCTTTTTTTTTTTTTTTTTAATGAATCAATGAACACTGTGCACACACATATCCATTTACTCCTCACAACGACAGTTGAGAATTTTCTCCATCTCTCATCCTGTTGAACAGTTTATATTTAGTTGTTGGTTTGGTTTTTTAGTTTTTGGGTTTTTTCCTGTCTTGAAAATTCCATTTATAGAGTGGCTGGCACAATTCTGCTTCCCCTAATCACGATCCAGCTGAGCTGATGGCAAAATCACAAATCTTTAATGCACACTGGGAGGATACAGAATAAGGTGCTTGTAATGGGTTCTTGGTATCTCTTAACCCAAAGGAAACCTCAGTGATAAATACTGATTTTGTGTGAATTAAGGGAGAGAAGTGCATCCCTTGTCAGGGAAAGTGGCAGAAAATCAAAGCTTCTTACTGCAGTTCAGAGCCAACGTCTTAATGTGGGATCTCATATTGCAATTTCTATTCACACATGTGATCATCTTTATTCCCATGGAGCATCTGATGGAAGCAAGAGTTGATGTAATTGGATTCTCTTACCCTTCCTGTTACTGGTCATGAATTTAACTGAAATTCTGGTCTTTTTAATAATTATTGAGAAATCAACCCTTCCCCCTTTGCACTCCCCCCCTTATTGCTCTTCCTAATGCGAACACAATGTTCTTAATTTAGAAATTGAATTAAAAGAAAATCTTTCTGGAGCATGTCTGAGTTAATCAGTTAAAACTAACTTTCAAGCTGAGCAGAAGAGAATACTCCTCTGTTCAAGGGTAAAGCTATGTCCAGTGCTGAAGAATTAAGCAACTTAAGGGTTCTCAGTCAAGTGGAAGAATAAAGGGAAAGAAGATATTTGGGGGTTGGAATTAGATGATCTTTAAGGTTCCTTCCAACCCTAACCGTTCTATGATTATATGACCTCAAAAATAGTGACTGTCTAACAGCAAGGATCTCTATAAACAAATTTAATTCCTGTTCTACTGTGCTTCTGTTTTCAGACTGAAGTCAAGGGCAGGACTGTCTCTGCCAGATGATGTGGTGAACAGCAGATTGGGGTAGTGGAACATCATGGGAGTATTTCATGTTAAATGTGCTGCTGTAAAAACACTGTGAAGGAAGAGGGAATGGGCATGTTTAGAGGGAAGAAGCAGGGAAATGAGGATAAGGGAGAAAGGGGAAAAAAAAGTTGAAACCCTAAATGTTTGGGTGCTTTTTCACTGCTGAGAGGAGGGATGGCTGGGCAACCACAGCCATGTCCCTGGGCTGACAGAAGTGATGCCCTGCCCCTGAATTATCTCACCCAGACTCTGTGCCCTCCAACCAGGGAATTACACGGGCCCCTGGTGGTGGAACAAAGTGTGTAGTGGAGTTATGCCCAATGCAAATGCAAATCCTGTTAATTAACAGGAGCTGCACAGAAGGTCAGTGCTGCAGGAACATGTGCACGAGTCACGGGGCCCCTGCAGGGCTGGCTTTGGGTGATTGGAGCTCTGGGAGAAGAGAAGGAGTTTCAGGAGGTGGCTGGGGAAAGGGAACAGCCCTGACACACTCACCTCACTCTGCAGGATCCTGGGTGGAATTGTCCTCCCTTCCCTTGTCGTTCTCCTGCGGGATCTACGTCTTTCAAACCACACCTGGTGTGCCAAGCAGAGAGAAGCAGAGGTGTTATTAAAGTAAATGTGTGGTTTTCTTAAAGGCTTTTTGTGTTGTCTGCAGCTGTGTAATTGCCAGCTTTCATGTAGGCTGAGAGGGCTGAGCCTCTGCTATGTAGCAGTTAAAATTCTTATTCAACAGAAGCTTCAAAAGACCCAGAAACACAGCTGAGAGCAGCAAGTGCCCACCAAGAGCCACCACAAATTACCCCTCAAAGTGGTTAGTCTCTTGTAATTAAGAGAGCTCTCCTCATGGCGTTGTTTTAAAAGGCAGTTAGGAATCTCCCAAATGGGCTTCATAGGGAAGGGAAATGCTGCAAGAGCAGCTTTTGGGCTTTTAATGCAATGATACATAATTGGAGCCCAAATGTCACTGTGGATTGATGCTCTGGGCTGTCTGTGCTGCTGAGTTGGAAGGGATGAGTGATGAGGAACTGCTGGGATAAGCTCCATGGAGCACAGCCTTCATCTGCAGTGGGGCATCACTGGTGACATTGCTTTTAAAAAGGCCAGGGATCAGGACACACAGAAATAAGCTGCTTTCCAAGCTGAGAAAAGCCACAATAAGGGTATGAGTCTTTTTTTTTTTTTTTTTTTAATGTCTTCATTCTTTCTCAGCCTCTTGTTCCATGTTCTGCTGCTCTTCTGCTTCCTCTAACTTGATTAAATGATTGGATTAAACAGGCTATGATTTTTAAGGCCTTCATTTGATTTTGAGGATTCTCTTGCATTATGGAATTTGGAACAAACACACTGGCATGTCAGGAAGAAGAATTATGGTATTACTGATGACAGAGAATTGAACACTGATACTTTTATCCTTGTGCAGCTCCTTCTGTGTTACCCTCTGTGATGTGCTTTGAAAATATTGACAGTATTCCTCTAAAACAGCTAAACATTCTCATCTTTTTCCTGAGATGGAGTGACTTGGCCAAGGCCCTGAGTCAGCCAGGCAAAGGACCACTGCAATCCTTTTTTTCTCAACCTGTAGTTTTAAGCCCTCTTTCCACGGGCTTTGCCTATCTGCCTCTTCTCAACAGCATAATTCAAGGTCTGCTTCTAAAATGCAGCTTCTTGGGGCTTTCTATAGATATATTTTAATTAATACCTTTTTTCTTCTCAGTAAAGGGCCAGATTAAGATTCAGATTGTGGAGTTTCTAGGTGTCCTTTCTCATGCTTGAATATTTCTGAATGCAGAAGGCTGTTGGGAAGCAGAGGCAGCGTTGCTCTGATGCGTTATTCTTCTCATCCTCCTGCACAATTTGGCTTCTTTTCTATCAAAAAAGAAGCTGTTTTTACCTCCTCAGCTGGTGCCTGTGTGTGTGTTTGTGTGCAGACAGCTCAGGCAGCTGCAGTGGTCAGAGCACTCCAGAGGGCACTGACATCTCTGCTCTGGAGAAAAGTGAATTCTTTGGCACCTCAGGCTTTGGGAAATATCTTGTCTGAAGTGTTATTTGAGTGGTTTGCTCACTAGAACCTCCCTGGTTTAGGGGATGGTTGTATAGAGGTGAGCAAGGAAGAGCAGCAGAGGTGAGATGAGATGAGAGACTGTGAATTCCTGGCCTGGAAAAAGCTGCCCATGGGGAGATGCTGCCACAGTCCACATCCCCCTGTAGCCAGAGAAAAGCCATAAAGGCACTGATGAAGTGGTTGTCATGTAGGATTGCTTCCTAAAACTCTGTTTCTTCTCTTTTTGTTGCCTTATCTAAGGCATACCTGGGCTTTAGACTGAAACGGATCCTGTTTTTTACGTCACTGATGTATTTGGTTTTCTTTCCTCATTCACTTTGAAGATGAAACCCAACATTTGCATTTAAGGACAATTATTGTGAGAACTTATGACGTGGATAAAAGTTGGGGGTTTATATACTTATATGTTCATAAAGCTTTTGGGAAACGGGCAATATTAGTCCAATCTCATCTCTGTCCCATCTTCCTGCATGGTTTAACCCCTTTTCTTCCAAAAAAGAAGGTGCTTTTGGCTCCTCAGGTTGCGTCTCCGTGTATTTTTACACAGCTGAGTTAGATATATATATTTGGACTTCTTTTTAATATATTTAAAAATATTAATATATATGACATTTATTTTCAATGTCTATTTATAGCACTGGAAACACACCTTCCTTTCATAAATGCACTCCATTTGGAGGGCACTTCACTGTTCCCCTTAGAAGACATCCTTTCATCTCTTACACTTTTCCTCACTTCTAAATGAAATCCTTTCTCTTGGTGTTTCTAAATGTCCTGCTAATTCCTGGCTAGGTGCTGTGCCATTCATTATTTTCTGCTTTTCAAACTGCTGTGCAGCCAGGGCAACGCTTTTCCTCACCTCCCATGCCACAGGTAGAGACACTGAAGTTGCTCAAGTGACTGGTCAAAAGCCAAAGGAGGAGTCTGGCTGAAATGTTTGTGCTCAGAGCTCCCAGAGGGATCAAACCCCTGTTACACTGCTGAATTCACACTGAGATGTGCAGCAGAGCTGTGTGTGGAATTATCTGCAGAAAAGTGTCAGTAGTAAATTACATTGCTCATGTAGTTCTTGTGTATCATATTAAAGGGTCAGAGAACGAAGTGCTTAGTCAGGAAAAGTCCCGATTTCCTGGAATTTTGCCTGATGAACAGACTGAGAGAGGGCCCCACAGGACAGGGTTTGGCAGCATGTTTGATTTTTATTGGAGAAATGAATGTGACACAGTGGGAGCTGAGCTGGATCCCTCTACAGCATGCAAATGTCATTCATCAGAGGAACAAAAAGCCACAGCACTGACAAATTTGAAACATCCTGCCCAGTGACCCTGGGGTGCACCAAGGAATGGAACTGGTGCTGGCACATAATGGCTGTGATGAATATTGTATTTAATATTTGACTTGCTGAGCTTTTCAGGAATTCAATTTCTGCCCAAGGAGTTAACAGTCTGTACAGGGATGATGATGCAGATGAAGCATCATCAGATCCATACTGATTTATCCAGTTCTGTTGGGCAGATGGAAGGGTACAGTTCTAGGAGAACTTTGACTACTCTGAATTAACAAGACATATCTCAACAGCCTTTGGGTCTTCTTAGGTTTATAGACCACATTTGAGTCTTGAGCAGCAGTGGAATTGTTTATAGTGCTGAAGGTGCAGAAATCAGCGATGCTGCACTTCATCCTACACCCTCCCTAGACTGGAGTGTTTTTGGCATATGACTCATTCAGGAGTCCTCAGCATTCGATCTCCTTTGATCTTATTTTTGCTTTTATATCTTCTAATTGTAAATCGAGCCTCCAACTCTGAAATATGTGGCTGCTTTCTCATCTTTTTCTTGCTCAAGTGAAAATTGCTGTTCCTGAACCTGGGCTAGCAAGTGAGTGACCTCTCCTGGAGGGTGGTTCAGACTGCTGAACTTCATTATATTGATTGTCATCTGGATGGGATCCAGTTGACTGTGGTAGTGCTTGTTATTGATGGCTTGGCTTTAGATTACATGGTATTTGAAAACTAAGAAGCATGGCCAGTTAAAAAGAATTCCAGTTTTTAAATAAAACAAAATGTCTCCTGAGACTGAAGACCTCAGGACCTTCTCATGCATTTCCTGGGTGCTCCGAGTGCCTTCAGTTGCTTCTCTCTCATTTTTTTTAAATGTTCTTTTGGGATTTAGGTGCAGAATTATTCATCCAATAATTATCTATAAGCTGATCTGTTTTGTCCCATTCAATTGCCAACACAAATGACTAGTTGCTTCCTTGATTTGCAGGTAGCACACGAGGTAATCATTTCTCTCATCTCCTGCCAAAGGGAGTTTGATTTCAAGAGTGTTTTTCAGGCCAGGCCTCAGGTGCTGTGTCGTGAGGGAAGATTTACAAGTATTGCCTGAAATGTGCATGTTCATTGTGCATTTTTGGGGATCCAGGTGGATTTGTGCAGTGATGGAGCTGTGTGTTCACTGTTCACTCGACTCCCCCAGCACCATCCAGGCACAGGCTGGCCCAGCTTAGCTGGTTTTGAGTTCCCTCTATAGACCATGCAGGGAAGTTAAGTCTCCACAGGGAGATCGTGATCCATCTGCCTGTCTTGGGAAAAGATGAATTGCCCTTTCAAGGTGCTGATTTTCCTTTTTGGAATGCAGAGGGAGCTCAGGCTCACTGCCTGCCTGGGATTAGATGCCTGACTGGCAGTTAAATGTGTGCTGATGGATACAAAGTGCTCATAGATTCTACGAGGTGGTCTGGGCAAACTGACGAAAAAGTTTCTCGTGGTGAAACAAATTGTTTCTCATTTTGGAAATCCTGTTTTCCACTGCTAAATCTTATGATATGATAGAAAAGATACATTTCTGAGGGGATTTTTGAAGCCCATAGATCTGAATGGGAAGGACACCTCAGTCTCTCTGCTTTTGAGCTACTTCCAATAGCTGAGGATTTATCAAGGTATAATCCCTTGAGTTTTCTGGGGAACAGCTGGAACTGAACATATCTGGCTAAAAGGGGTTGCAAATGAAATAAGGGCTCAGCCACCCTAGTCCTCAGCAGGGTGTCCCTGTTCCCAGGCACCTGTTTGGTGTCCCAAGGCCAGGCAGAGGCAGGAGCCCATCAGTCCCTATCCAGTCTCCTGCCAGAGCAGCCTGAGGGAAGGCTGGAAAGAAAACCCTAACATGTCCTGGTGCTGTAGTGCTGAACCCAGACCTTACCAAAACCTTTAAACACAGACAAGCCCCTTCTAATTTACAAATGCTTTTGTCAGAAAATCACGGATTTTAGGAAAGGTCACTCTCTGAACTTCAGAAGTCGTGGATAATCCTGTTTATAAGCAACATCCAACAGTTTTCTCTTTCCCCTGAGGTACCAGCATGCCCGAGGGAGAAGGGATCTGGTCAGACAGACAAACAGCCCTTTCTTTTCACATCAGGTGTTTCTGAAAGTGATTCCTCTAAGTTGCCCCAACCAACAACCCTAAAGCCTCAGCTCCTGGGAGCAGCCCTGCACAGTCCTTCATGTCCTAGACAGTGTTGGGAGCCCCTGAGGGCCCGTTCCTTTGGCAGGGTGTTGCTGGCCATGGGACCCAGGGGAGGGAGGGTGGGCAGGGGCTTTGAGGGACACAAGCTTGGCTTTGGGCTGCTGGGTTTTAGGCTCATTCTCAAATATGAGGGATCGGGAAAATGGCAAAATATACAGAACTGGATCTTGCCAGAGCACAGACTGTAACTTCGTGTAATCCAACACTCTCCAGGGGCTGGGATTGAATAAAATAAGAACTGATGACTCATCCCTTCGTCTTAAACTCCAAATGAACCTAAGCATGGAATTAAAACATGAGTAGCTTTTTCCCCTACTTTAATTATTTCCACATTTCTCTGTAAACCCTGATTTCTACCCAGGCTGGAAGTGAAGATTCTCTAAACATAGTAAAACCTTTGCTCCTAATGCATCTGGAAGCAGAAAATTCATACAACTCAGGAAGGTTCTCTAGGTGCTGGTGTCCATTTTCCTCTTCCATTGTAGGAAATATTTAATCCTAGAAGTGCTTAAAAGTTGTTTTTTTGTAGGGACTGGATCATTTAGTGCCCCTGTTCTTAACAAATAAAGGAAATGCATTTATTTCAATACACACATACTTGACGTGACTGTGGAAATGCAGCTGGAGGGACCTCAAGGAGCACATGCAAGGATTAATTGTGAGTGTCCCAGAGCAGAGTTCCCACCAGAGCTGTGCTCAGCAACTCCATCCTGTAATGAACCTTCACTAACCCTGGATATGCCAGAAAAATAGGAGTATTTGAAGTCCAAGCTCTTCAGAAGTGCCTGGATTTCCACTGGGTTGAAATCTCCATCCTCACAACTCAAGTTTGTCTCTGGATTGAGTTCAATGTGAAAAATGCAATTCTAGACCAGTGCAAGTTACTGCTGCTTTGGAAAGGGAACAGCCACAATGGGCCAGTCTTCAGAAAAGCTGGATGAAAACTCCAGGCATTGGGGAAATTTATGGAAGTGTTTGTTGTGATCTGTGGTAGGAGTACTTTGCATTGTGCACAGGAACAGGTCTGTCTAATACAAGGTCTTGTGTAGTAGGTTACCAGAAATGTAATGTCACTTTAAATTTGATCTATAAAAGCAATAAAATACTGCATTAGGGATACTTTATAATTTCAAATCATGGATATAGTGCATCAGTGCTGACATAGAATGGATTTATCACAGTATTTCTTGTAGTGTTGTGTTGGAAGTACATGATTTAGCTCCTGACAAACCCTGTGAAGACAGACAGCAGGAGGCTGTTGTGGATTTTGTATCAAATCTTTAAGAAAGAAAAGAATTTTTTAAACTTTCTCTGTATCTTCTTTAACCTGGCTGCTCTTCTGTTTACCTGAAAGTCTAGTGAAGGTCTTACTGATCACACTTATCATCTTGCTGGTCAAATCACACTTTCAAATTGTGTGTTCCACTTTGGAGTTCTTTTTGTTTTAGAAAATGTTGATGAGGGCAATTAAAAAATATTGCTCTGCTGATTTCCGTTGATATCTTGCAGGCTTAATGAATTGCTTTCTGTTTCAATGGGTTTTCCAGACCTGCTTGAGATTGACAGGTTATGATAATCAGTGATTTTGTAGTTAAAATTGATAAAGGGAGCTACTAAAACCATGTGGGTTATTATACCTGATGTTATTAGAAGCTGATCATTTTTAACAATGTAGTGCTACAAAAATCTCCAATCCCATCTCAAGAGTTATTCAATCAATATTTCTTCTGATTTCATCAACTCTGTTTTCTTGATGAGTTGTGATTAAGGGACTTGGGGATTAACTGCAGTGATTGCAGGATTGGAAGTGTTACACAAGTACTGTGTTTTTTTCTGGCTTCTTCTCTCTCATACCTTGATAGGCTGTGCATGTGTCAATACTGCAGCTGGGCTTTATCTTTCATAACTATTTGGAATTAAATGACATTTGCTGTGAATGGGAGCCGTCCATGCAGTGTAATCTCCTTCTGAGGGTGATAAGTCTAAAAGCACAGTTTTACTGGCTGCCCATTCTTGACTTCTTTGTTTTGCCAGTGGTGCTCAGAGCCTGAATATCATCCTGTTCCAAATTCCCAGCTCCATGATGTCCTAGACAGGGATTTAGTTGTGTCTAAGGACATGGCCACTGAGTATTGGTGCCTAATTGTGAACTCTTGCCTTTCTCCACACACTTCCCATGCCCCTTCCTTTATTGACATGCCATAGGGTGCAGCCACATCCTTCTCCAGGCAGTTTTTTCATCCCCAAATTACCCTGGCCCTGCTGCTTTTCTGTATAACTTGTTAATTTTTGCCTGCACGCTCTATTCTACTGTAGGATTTATACTAGAACCTTCTCCTCTGCAATTCCCTGCTGTTGAAATGCCTTCCTGGCACCACTTTTGATTCCAAATCTCATCTGAAAATCTCTTTTATTACCTGTTTAATTTCCTATTTTCCTTTCTCCCTCTCACATTCTTTTGCTACCATTATGCTGACTTTGTACCTCTATTATTTAAGAGTGAAGAACATTTCAGCTAGAATTTTATGAAAGGCACTCCTTGGCATAAAAAAAGGCAACTTCCAAACAAGATTTGTATATGATATGGCATAGCAAAGATTATATTGCATCTAGATTTAAATTAAGACTATGAACATCAAAATGAAAAAGAGCCAGAAAGTGCCAGAGGGAAAGAAAGGAAACCCAGCATTGAGAGGGGAGAGTGAAGTCTGTAATGAGAGCAAAACTTTATCCCTGTGAACATATTTGTTATTTCTCCTCTGGCGTTGCCCAATTTAATAAAATCTTGGAGAACTTTCAACCCTGCACAACTCCTGATTTTTAATGAGAAATGATGAAAGAGATCAGAGATCTGTGTGCTCTTTCATGAAGTGAACATTTTCTATACATCAGAAAATTGTACCTGCATAAAAATGCCCGTGAAAGGTGATTTTTAAAGAAATCCCCATAATGTTTATTCTTGTTTTATTGGGTGCTAAATCTAATAGTCCCTGTATGCTCTTGGAGTCATGTTTACACTGGAAAACAGAGGTTGTCAAGGCATCTGTCTTCATTTTCTGACTACTGTTGACTTGCTGTTCCCCTGTTAGAAGGGCATGACCTGCCTGTGCCTGCCATTTGTGTCTCTGCAGCACTGAGGTGCTGCTCAGGTATCACACAGGGTGCTCAGATCTGTGAAGCACCTTGAGCTCCACAGAATTCAGATGGGCCCATGGCACAGAGCTCCTGCTGTCTCTCTAAATGCCTCTTGCTTTGAAGAAGAGAGGGAAGCCAGACTGCCGTGTGAAAATGTGTATAAACACATTTTGTGCTTAAACACATTTTTCTCACTTGCAGGTTGGGAAAAGCAGTGTTTGTTTAGTCCTCACTGCCCCATTGGTGTTACCAAGTGATGCCCCTGGGGAGAGTCCTGCCTGTTCCTACTGAAACTTCCCTGCTGCAGCCTGGGCTCCATGGAGCCCCTGGATGCCTCCTTCCCTTCCTATCCCTGGGGCTGTGAGCTATCCCTGTGCCCTCACACACATCACAGCTTTGCCCCAGCTGCTGTGCAGCAGATCTGTCCATGTGTGCTGAGGAGCACCTGGAGACACTGCCCTGAAATGGTTAGAGAAGGGTTGGAGATGGACCACACGAGGCATTTCCCTGCTCCCCACTCCCAGTCCTGGCACTTCCGACAGCTCCAGTGTCCCCAGGGGCAGCTGCAACGTGAAAGTGGCTGTTTCCTGACAGCTCCCTCATATGTACAGAAAATTTGTCTTGCGAACTCTTACTGTGGTTGTAGACTTAAAAATACATGTTGAGTCAACTGATCTGAGCGTAGGCTGAGCTCCTGAGTCTCCAGGAGATGCTGCTCTGTACAGGCACTCAAACTGCTGTTTGGGGGGGACTTTCACAGCCCATGGAGGGTCCTGCACAGAGGATAAGGTTCATTGGGAAATGTGGCCTCCCAAATGAACCATCTCCAGGAAGGTATCTCTGCTCTTCCCTGTCTGTATTCAAAAGCCCTGGAATGCTGGGGGTGAGTTCCCACCTCTGTTGGAGTCTTTGACTTCATTATTTTCTGTGGAGAAGGACACTTAGATGGTTTAGTAACAACAAAATAGATGTCAGAGACCCTGTTTTATCTCCTCCAGTCACCAGGACGGTGTGTGTATCCTCACCAGTGTGATGACTCCTGGAACAAGACGTGACCCCAAGTGAGGAGGCTCAAACCTCCCATCATTTACACTGTCTGGTATCACAGCTGGCCATCAAGTTTAATGGAAATGCTTGGCATACTCCTAAATAAAATATCAAACCTTAAGGCTGAGAGGCAGAAGCACCTAAGTGATGTGTGAAAATGCTTGTTGCCAATCGCTGTGTTCCAGGTGTGATTCCTGAGGATGCTGCCCAGGAACCATTTCTATCCAACTGTAACAAACCTAAACAGAATGACACAGTTTATTAAGCCAGAGGCAAATGTAAATGATGAAAGGCTGCTGTGTAAAACTGCATTAAACATGTCTTATTACATGAGGCAAACCACACTGTGTAGCTGCTTTAACATAATGCTCCTTTCGTTCCTCTAATTCCTTGGTGATGTAAATTTCTATATTTTATGAGGTAGGAAAATAATGAAATATTAATTGCACTGGTGTGTGCTAATGTTCTGTTATCAATACAAAAATAAGAGATAAAGTAATGTCACTGGCAGGAATGTAGACCTCTAAGTATCTATTGTCAGGAAGGGAGAATCAGCCCTTCCTGAAAGTGTGATGTTACAAACACAGAAACGTGAGAAATGCTGAGAGTCCCTTGGTTTTCAGCAGAGTAGTTTCATTCTTCTGGCATGTAAGAGTCATTGAAAATATTTTGCAGAGAGGATTCATCTCTCCTTACACAGGAATTTAAATGCATTTAACAACTTCCTGGGCTTCCACAGATGTCACCTGAAGGGCAAGGCTCAGCTTTGTTCCCCAAACCTTGCTTTCTTAGATAGATTTTTTTTTTCCCCTTAGTTCATAGAGATCTGACCATTTGGGATCAGATTTTTTCTAAATTTAATGCCCAGCTCTGAATGCAGATAGATCCTTCTAGTGTGGATGGGCACAGCCAGGCATCCACATTGGTGCCCCTGGGCCTATTTTGGGTGGAATTCATGGGCTTCTGGGATCATCATGAGAGGGACCATGGCTGGTTGAGCTTTCCTGAGCAGTCCTGTGCCATTGCCCCCTTACATCTCACTTTTCATGCAATCTGAATTTTGATTATTACAAGATGTAGAGGAAGAGAACCCTCTAAGAGCATGAAGGAAACAGTAGGTGGGTTTGTTCTGACTTGCTGTTTAAAAATGGAGTTGGGAAGGAAATCGATTTCCCAGCATAAGAAAATATTTTCACTGTGGCTTAAAAAATGTTTGAGCTGTGCTGGAGCTGAGGCTGAAATTCCTCCAAAGCTTTGAGGAAGGCCCAGCTGCTCTTCCCAGAGCATGGGCACTCCTCTAGGTTGATCCAGAGAGAAAAGGAATCTAGATCAGTGTCCAGACACCCCTGACCTGCAGAGCAAACATTTCCCACACTCTATATTCTCTGAAAGTCCTCCCAAGGTCTAAAATGTTTCCAGGTGATACCTTTATAAAAATTGATACATTGCTCTGTTTTTTTGAGAAATTGGTGTTTTCTGAGGGTTGGGTTTTTTCCCGAATAGACTGAAGACAATCAAATTCTGTTGTCATGCCAGAGGAGAGAGACTCGTTTTGAAGAAAGATATATTATTTGTGCAGTGAAAAGTATTCCCATTTATTCTACACTATTTATGGTACTCTCATATCCTCGTTCTTGTTAGTGTGCATTCAGTGGAAACCATCAGCCAGTTCCAGTGATAAACTACTGATCTCCAAACATATCCAGTGCACAGCAAAAGCTGTGCATAAAACATAACTCACAGCACCAATTAAAAATATTTACAGCACTATACTTTCCATACAAAGTTTAAACATAGCCTTTTCATCTTTTTAGAGTTCTGTTTTGCGTAAACTTGATTACAATTTGCAATTCACAAAGGTGGGCAATAGCAATGTTGGCCAGAAGGGATTTGGAGGCACCGCAGGTTCATTTGTCCATATCTATTCTTACTCCACACTTTTATTTTGGGTAAATATCACAGAATCATGGAATCTCCCAAGCTGGAGCTGGGTTTGGAGCATTGTCCAAACCCTCCTTGAGCTCTGGCAGCCTTGGGGCCATGACCACTACCCTGGGGAGCCTGTTCAGTGCCAACCACCCTCTGGGGGAAGGACCTTTTCCTGATATCTAAGTGAAGGCTGTCAGTGTATGCAGGACCTGTGCCACCTGGCAACACACCTCCTGGCTATCAGGGTCCCATTGCTTTCTTCATGCATGAGACAGGGTGTTATTTAGAGTCCAGGACTGGAGAATGGAGGAGCCTCTTTCCTTGGAGTCCATCCATCTCCCCCTTTTGTGGGAAGCCCTACTGCATCTTGTAACAAAAAAATCTCCTCAAGAGAATTGTCTCAGAAATGGAAGAATTCAGTGCACCACAGCCTCAGTGACCCCTACAGCCATGGTCCTTGCAGCTCATGTTTTAAACCAAGGCTGTTCTCTCAAGGGTGGGTAGAGGGAGTCTTTCAAGTATTCCACTCTCTGCTAAGGAGAAGGTGATCTCAGCCATTCAAGAATCCTGACCTATACAGAAAGGTTTAGGGCAAGACCAATCAATGACATTTTGGATTATCACCCCCTAGCATTTGAGGAGGACTTCTTTAAGATTTCAGTCCAAAATGTCAGAACCATTTCGAAGAACTGCCAACCTGAAGAGGGTTTGTAACCTTGGATGAAAAAAATCATAGCAGAAATTTCCTCGGAGTTTTAGCAACAGCTAAAGGAACCTGAAGGCAATGCTTCTTACAGCCTTTTGGCTACATCTAGATCAGACTTCCACAATAAACTTCCTTTCAATTTAACCCCCGTATGTTTTACGTTTGCAAATCCTTTTCAGGTCCTTTTAAGGACTTAAGTTGTTTTTCTCTTTTAAGTAATTGCATTTTAACCCAGTTTAAAACCCTGGCTTGTCCTTCCATCAGCTGGTCCCTCTCACTCTGCCAATCCCACACATAGGAATCTCCTTCATGGCTGTGCAGAACCTCTGCTGGCACCTGCCTCAGTTGGCTCCATGGACTGGGGAGCATCCCAGCAGAGAGACAGAGATACCAGCTCAGGGGGAACTCTGCTGCTTCTGTGACTTTTTTGCTGTCTTTCCCCATGACATGTTAAAGGGTTCCAGGAGATGTTACTCTTGAAGAAATTTTCAGAGGCTGATTTTGCTCAGCTTCTCTTTCAGGGAGTATTTTTATGCACCTCCCATTATAGTCATTAGACTTGTGTGGCTGTTCAACCCCTACATGCTCCACATTTGTGTTTTCCTCCTACCTTTTTAAAAATAGATATTTCAGTGTTCTGCAGCATCACATTTGTTGCTGTGGAGACGATTGTGATGTTGCCAATGGAGATATGATTTCACTGACAACCTCTGAAGAAGGACAGGAACATGAAGACTGTGGCTCTATTTCTCTCCTGCCCCTTTTCTAATAACCCCTTTCTGCTATTTCCTCTTCCCCATGCTGCTCTGCATCCTGAACTTCAGCTGATGCACAAATCTATCTTCTTTCTTAACCTGCATTTTGGCATAAATATATAAATGTAATGGATGCAAATTGCCTATAATTAGAGATAGAACTGGTGTGATAATGTGTGGATTCCTGCGACACTCTTCATAAAACTTCACCAACACCCTTTTGGGCTGTAACTCTGCAGGAATAATCCACCAAAGGCACGAGCAGAGAGAAATTGTCTAATATTCAGGGAAAATGAAAGTAATTTCCTAGTTCTTTGCGTGGGCAGTTCCAAAGCAAAGTGACAGGTTGGAGGGAGGGAGGGAAGGGAAAAGGGATGGAAGAGTGACAGGCCATTATTGCTCGTGCTGAACGTCTGGCAAAAATATAAACGTCATTCCCCACCCTGCTGATACTCCATGGTGTGTCTAATGAAGATTGGTGGGCTTGTGAGAACAGGTTTGACTTGAAGGAGGAAAGAAAGCCAGGAGAGATGAGGATTTGTATCGGTGGGGGGCAGGAGGGGGTGGGCAGGGCCGTGTGGGTGGTTCTGCAGGAGCCCAGGGGCAAGTTCCCTCCTTCAATGGGAAGATTTGTGCTCTGGTATTGCTGGAATATAGTGCCATGGTCAACATCAAATTAAAGTTCCTTGAGAAGAAAAATACAGCTCCACTATGTAGTGTTTTTTTGTTAGCACAAAGGTTTGTAGAAAATTCCCAAACTGCCTAAACAATGAGCTGTGTTTGCCACTGGGGAAAGGAGCGTGTTGGGAATACAGTGGTATTTCTTCCTGGCAGCCCGAGATCTGCCTCAGGAGGGGTTTTTGCTGGATGGTAATTGAGTTTCAGCTGATTGCAGCAAAACTATGAATCAACTGCAGCCCATTTTTAATAATGAAGAACTGAAAAATAATCAGAAATATATTCGCAGCGCTACAGCTTTCAGTGATTATATGCAGCAACTGGTGCCTGCAGCCTCTTTGGACTCAGATTCTTTTTTTTTTTAGTTTAAGGATTAGAAAAAAATCCAATATACTGAGCAGTTGATTTGGCAAGAGATGGCAGAGAATGCAAGGATTAATAGAGCTCTTTTCTGTGCTCAAGTTATTTCTGCTGCCCTGTTGCAGGGGAGCTCCTCTCCCTGCTCCTGCCCCAGGCCAAGGGACTCAGCAGGCAGCAGAATTTGGCAAGCCATGGTGAGCTCTTGAAATCACTTGTGAAAATGGTGCAGTAACCTTGAGTGCTGATAACAGAAGACTGTATTTTGCTTCTCCTGAATACAGGAAGATATTGTGTGGCATTAACAGAAGGATAAGTTACTATGGTGATGAAGTCTATATAACAGATGGAAATAAATATATGTATAATGCCTTTTAGGTATGATCTGACAAGAAAATTGTGACCTGTTTCCATGGGATTTCGTGGAGCACTGGAGCATGTTAACACTGATACTTTCTGCAAGTTGGAAGTGATGGATGAGAGATCTTGTTTTCTGTCAGAAAAGCACTGCAAGGTGTCTGTGCTGCAGCAGCAACTACTGAATCTCAAATTTCTCCCATATTAGCTGCAGGCCTTGCACCCCCTCACCTCCAGGGCTGTGGTTTTACAGTATAAACAATTCCCCTGTCCTTTCCTTGTCTGCTGCCTATGGACGCTGGGCTTTGCTGGGGTCAGCTCAGCCTCCCAGGGCTCTCCCCTTTTGCCACCTTCTGTTGCAGCAACTCCCAAAGTGACACATTTCTGCCCTCTGTCCTTCTGGTTCCTGCCATTTCTTTGCTCTGGCTCTGCTGTATGGTGTTCCCGGGCCCAGGATGCAAAGTTGGCTTGGCTTTGAGGAGGAAATGATCTGTCCTGGCTCAGGCAGGGAAGGGTAGTGGCTGTTTCTGTTATAGAGGCTCCTACAGTGGCTGTGCCAGAGCCCTTCAAACACCCGTGGCTGAGTTTGTAACCACAGCCCTGCAGACCCTCAGGGGCTCTGGGTTTGGACAAATAAATGACAGGAAAATGGCAAAGGCAGGAGAACATTTAACTCCTCGCATCCCCACTTCCCACAGACCCTCTGGGTGCTTCAGTTTCAAACATTTTCTGGGGGGAAAAAAAAAAGAATATTCAGTTTTCCCTGCTTTCTCCACCTTTCCTGCTGAGAGGTCACTGGATGGTTTTCAGCTGATGCTCAGTTCTGCTCTGCTTTTCTTCTCCCATATCTCCCCTCTGTAGCCTAAGGCAGCTTGGCCAGTTGGACTCTAGATGTCCCTTATCTTCATCTGTAAAATGCCAAAGTGAGTTACAGGAAGAATTTAGGCAGCGCTGAAGGTGATGTGATGACTACGTAGATTAATTTTGAAGCCTTTTTTTGCTTTCAGGATTTTGTTCATGACTCATGTTTGTTCAAAAGATATGATTATAGAAGTTTTTAGAGCAATGGCATGTGTGTGCAACTTTGGGAGGCCTCTTGTTGGTTTAAAGGAGACATCTCAAATGAGAAGGTAAAAGTCAAGTCTCACATAAGACACCAGAACTTTATATTTCTACCAACTGGTATTTATTTGTCTGCATCTGCCATTCTTCAGAAAAGGCTTCTGGCAGCAAAAGCTGTGCTGCATCTTCATGATGGATGCAGGGGAATCTGCTCCCTGGATTGGTTCTGCAGTGCTGAGAAGGTGGAAAACTTGCCTTTGTCAGTAAAATAAAGAGATATGACTCAAGGAGCAAAACAGGAGCTGAGTAAGGCTGTTCTGCTCTACCACTGTCAGAGCAGGATTTAAAGAGGGCTGTGAGGGAGCAGTGAGTGGCTGCTGTGCATCCACAGCACCCTCACACCCCAGGCCTCTGCCACTCACCACACAACTCGGTTGGTTTCCCACACATTAAAAAACCTCACAGGTCACTTTTCCAAAGAGTGAAGGGTTGAAAGGGGACACATCAGCTCCCAGAGTGGCTGAACTCCAGCCCTGCTGCTCTGAGTCCAGCACACCAAGTAAGGGCACATATTTATCTGTACATATAATCTGGTTTTTTTCCCCCATTTGGAGTTTTGTGTTCTCTCAGAAGTGCTTCTGTGCTTTATGCAACCAGCATTTCATTTGTGTGCTTCAGCCTCACTGAAGGTGCTTCTGCCTGGCTGGGCAGCTGATGGCATCGTTTTGCTACCCCCCAAGCCATCCTGGCACTGCCAGCAGAGCTGGATTGTCACCCCTCCCTTCCTGGCAGCGTCTGACTCCTGACAGACACATTATTTGCCCTCAGTTTAACTCAAGACTCCCCGGTGCCAGATGGGCTCTCACCAGCCCTGTGCTCAGCCTTGGCACACTGTTGTTCCATGATCCCAAGGAAAAACTGGTTTAAGATAGAAGACAGCACCAGAAATTCAGCTTTCTGCTTCAGTAGCCAGAGCCTGCATTGATAAAAGGTGTTTATTCAGATGTGCACCCGGGTGGTGACTGGACATGGTCAACAGTTGGTGTTTTGGCTGCTCTGGCCTGAGCCAATTAACTGATTTATTCCTGCACTGGCAGTCATTGGGCAGATGAATCAGATGTGTATTTGCATTTCCTAAATTTAGCATATGCATCTATGTATCCAGCCTGTGTGCACAGTTTGGGCATGTTTTCATTTGCATTTTATCTCATTTGGCTGAGGGAGGTTCAGACCATTTTGAGTTGAGCAGGACCCCTCGTGGCCACTCCATCAGAAAACTGACATTCCTAGACCTTTCATCCCCCTTTGGAGGCTTGTTTGCAAGGGAACACTTCTCCACTAGTGCAAATAAAATTAAACAAGTCCACAAAAATATCCCTATTACTTGGTGATCTGTACATCATTTACCCTCAGGGAAGGCTACTCTGCTGTAATTGTATCAGCTTCAACCCACAAACTTAACCAGTTTAGTTTCCTCTGGAAGTGGCCTTTAAACACCTCTAATACTGTGTTTTCAAACTATCTGTGGGTGGCTTGTTTCCATATCTTCCATTAAATGTACTTAATATTAAACAGATGATATATTAAATAGTCATTGAATGTCCTCCCATGGAGTCACCCATGAATGCTGAGAGGTCTGGACCACGCAGGGCTGTACCTGTTCTGCTGCCATGGGCACTCTGCTTGTTCTTTCCATACAATCTGGGTGTTCCTTAACCCCCTGTTCAACCTCCCATGTGATGGAGCAGAATTTGGCCTCTGTGCTGGAAGCACAAGGGATGCCCAGGAGGAAAGCAGAACGTGGTGGGAGCACTCAAATCCTGGAGCTCTTATCCCACACCTCCATTTGTACAAAGGTTTTATCTCACAGTATGATTTCATTTTCAGTCCTGAGAGTACGGGGAAGCTCACAGGGATCGGGGTTGTTTTTGAGGAAATTAATACCAAGTTTTATCCTACCAAGTTCACTGCTGTGATCTGAAGGTATTTAAGCAAAGGCAGGATAAATGGCAATGTTTGGGTGCATCAGGAATTTACTTTGCTAAAATAAAAGCTGGCCCTTTGGATTTAGTTCCAAATTGGAGCAAAGCAAGTTCTGTTAGCACTGTCAGCTTTTGATGGTTGTTGTGTTCCTCTGTTTTCTTCCCTGACAGAAGGAACTAGAGAGTGGCAGAGTGTTTGGCACAGTCTTGGAGATTGGGAAGCATCACTCTATCCTACTACCGAGGCACTAGACCTTAAAGGAGATGCTAATGAAGCTTGAAATCACATTTGCATTGCAAATGATACAATTTGTTCTGCCTTTATACAGAATTAATTTGAACTGTTTGCTGCTTTGTTCCAATTGTGCAGCTGAATAATGCTGCAGCTTTCGGTGGCTCAGTGCTGTAAAGGTCTGAGTCATAAACAAGGCAGGGTAAATTAAAAATTTGCTACATTGGACAGATCATCTATTCAACTTTCTGGCATTTTTTTATCAGCCATCTTCAAATTATCAAGCAATAGAGAAGTCCTGCTCTCCCTCCAGGTCTGAAGTATTGATGCTGATTTGTTAGGCTACAAGCAGATTTTTAATTACAACTACTTAAGAGATTACCTAAGGGGTTAAACCAGCCTCCTGAAGTGGTTTCAGTAGCTCTCTTGAGTAAACAGAACATAAGAAAGCATGAGTTTTATTTATTAACTTTTATTTATTTATTATGAAAAGTGGCAGGTTTTAGGGGAAACCTGCCAAGGAAGAACTCCTTTTGGCCATTTCAGCATGAGGCTTTGAACACCTGTGGTGGTGACAGCAGAAAGCCAAGCCTGGAGTTAGTTAAGTCCAGTGTGAAGAATAAAGTTCCTCCACATCCAGTGACCTTGTTCCAAAAGTCTGTCTGCCTGACAATCCCCTCGCTGAGCCTGTGAATATAAACCAAAGCTTTTATGTGTGGCAGAGCCACGAGATGTGCTCAGGTGTGTGAGGGAGCTGTGAGATCGCAGCATCTCCAGGGTCCCACATGGGGGTTAAGGGGTCCTGGGCAGACAGGTGATTTCACCTGGGCAGCTCTGTCACTGTGAGTGTGTTCCTTGCATGGCTGAGCACTGGGATCACCCCCTGCTCCCATGGCAGCATCCCCTCATGGACCCCAGGCTGCAGCTCACGAACCCCCAGCTGCCAACACGGCTCTGCTGCCTTGGGGTCTCCCATCCAGCTCCAGTGCAGTCCATTAGAAGGACAGATTGCTGTTATTAGGATGTAATTTCTCTGTCCTTGAGCCCAGAGGCAGGGAAAGACCTGCACACTGGCTGCTAAACACTTCTTGTCCCTGGGTGGCAGGATGGGAATGTCACCAAGCAGAGGTGTCTGAGCGGGTTCTCCCTCATGTAATGCATGGACAAAGCAGCTCCTGTCCGGTCCTTCTCAAAGACTGCAACTTCCTGACAAATTTATTTCTGGGCCCATCGGAAAGCTAAGGATGTTTATTGTGTTATTTCAATGTACACTGCTGAAAAGTCAGGAAACACGAGATCTGCATGGTGAGATTTTAGGTGAGCCTGGGTGACAAGTCAGGTTGGAAATAGCTGGGATCAAATCCTGAACCTCTTGCTTTTATTTCAGAACA
The DNA here is from genome assembly GCA_038380795.1 of Pyrocephalus nanus. NCBI lineage: Eukaryota > Metazoa > Chordata > Aves > Passeriformes > Tyrannidae > Pyrocephalus > Pyrocephalus nanus. The sequence continues at coordinate 5,852,586 of CM076277.1, forward strand.
TATTTGAAATCTTAAGATCATATTTTCTAGGCCTGCACTGTTTATAGATTTGTCTGAATGCAGTATTTGTGTGGCAGGGGTGAAATCTGTAGCAGAAGCCCTTCATGGGTAACTTACTGCCCAAGCAACAGTGATATTTCAGAAGAGAACAAAACCTAGACTTGATATGTTACAGGTGCTTGGGTGTCCCTCTGAATCCTGGGGAGATGGTTCTCCCCAGTGGTAGATCCAGGAGACACACTTGAATCGGCTTCAGTTGCCTCTGACTTTGTCTCACACAGACCAGGCATCTCCTACACAGTAGTTTGGTATCCTTTGATCAAAGCCAGATGAGCTCCAGAAGGACAAGGCCTGAACAGCTCATTACCAGGTCGGGTCTAGTTCTAACAGATGTTAAACATCCACAAGTTCAGATCTAGTCCGAGGTTGTGTTCCTTGGCCAAAGCAGCCTGGCTTTGGAACAGCCCGAAAACTGGAGCTGGTGTTGAACAGCTGGGGAATCACTTAAGGCCCCTTAATGCAGATACTTGGGGGTCACTGGGTTTGATTCAGCAAAACAGCCTCAGTCTGAGAGCTGGATTTGAAAAGGTCGCCTATGATTTAGGAGCCAGTTCCCACTTTTACTGATAATGAATGTAACAACTCAAGGCATGTTCCATAAACTTTTGGAAAAGGGATGTGAGTTTAGATGTTAAAATGGTGACAGTTCTACCTACCTGGTGCATCTCACCTGTTGTGATGAGCAAGAAGAGGTCTTTGGAAGGGGGAAGGGTAGGGCTGATGCTCTCTACTGTGGCTCTCAGCACAGGGAGTTGTTCTCACCTCCACCAGAAGAGCAGATCCTTAGTCCAGACAGAAGAAAAGCATCTCAGGTGATCTCACAAGTCACTGTCTGGCCTGCTGAAAGGTTGCCTTTTTTTTCTTTGACTTGTATGTTTGGTTTTTGTTGTTGTTTTTTTTGTTTGTTTGGTTGGTTTTTGGGGGGTTTTGTTTGTTTGTTTGTTTTTTATTTTAATGATATTGCTTACAATTTTGCTTTAGAGTTCTGTGCTGCCTCAGCCTGACAGGAGAAATACCTAAAAGGTTTACTATGATACAGCTGAATAACAGTGCAATAAAGCACCTCTATGTTTGGAAAGTTTTTAAAAGGAAGCAAAGAAAATATATTTCATCTACTTATGCAGCAGGTAGTTGGTATCCAGAGGTTCAGATATTGGCAGCCTTCACACTGGGTGTCCAGATGCCATTTTACGGTTTGAGATAAGACATGTGTGTACTTGGGTTCCTGCTGCATGAACATAAAAAAGTGTGTGGGGGAGTTTTTGGGTTGATTTTTTTACTTATTCACACAAAACAATTTTTGCATGTCCTTGAAGGAGAGGCTTACTTAAATTTCTCTTTGGGAGATTCCAGCTTTTTTTTTTTCCTCAGTTAAAAAAACATTAAATAACAAAACTTAATGCATACTGAAGAATTATGGCACTTGAAAATGAAGTTACTTTGATTTATTTTCAGAGAAAGAGCATTAAATTACCTTCTTCAATATAATGCTTGGACAAGAGATCATCTTACTTAAATTTGCTGTATCTCTAATAACTTTAGTCCACCTTTTAAATGCTGATTTAAAACTCTCCTCATCATTTCAGATCCTTCATCCATTATCAGCTGTAAAAACAAAATCTCCTTAGTCTTTTCCTAAACTGGTGCCTATCTGGCCCAGTTGGCATTTTCTGGACTTTCTGAAGAGATTTTTGGGGAAGTGTAGAGTGGTGCAGCTTCATCTGCGTAGCTTTTTCTGGCTCTCTGCAAACAGAGGCTTCACAACAGTAACATCTACAAATTACTGGACTTTCAAATGCTCAGTAAATCTTGGGCTCCTTCTGAAGGCTCTGCAAGTGCCATACACAGCATTCTGGAAGGGAGGTGGGAGGAGGAACAGGATAAAAATTGCTTTTCCTTCCCCCTGCAATGAGTTTCTGTGTCCCTCAGCTCAGTGTCCCCTCAGTGCCCAGGCAGTGCTGTGACATGGACAGCAGCCCATAGTTCAGCCCATAATTCAGCCCATAACAAAGCCTAATTAGCAGAAAGCTTGGGCAACACCAATGAGGAATTCTCATTCAACTTCAGAATTTTAAGTTTGCATCAGAGCACTCTGAAAGGAGGCTGCTGCCTTACTATGCTGATGGGCTCACGTGGCTAAAGCAAGAATTATTGTGATGTCTGATTTAAACCACACTTTGCACCATCTAAATCTTTTTTTTATTCCTGCTGCATAGTTTTAGCAAGCAAAACGAGTGAAAAATTGCTGTCATAAAAGACTCATCTGCTTTCCATTACACTGACATTTAAGGATTGCACACATTAAAATGCTCCTCTGCACTACAGAGAGCCACAGAAAAACCAGGAGGGTGAAATTTCTGACAAAAGGGAGGTTTTGTAATTCAGCCACCCTGGGATGGGCGTGAACCAGGATTAGGGAAGGGTAAAGCTCTCCCTGCATCCAACCCTCCAATCCCTCCCTAGAGCTGCTGTCAGGAAACTGAATTCCCAGTGCATAGGAGAATATTTTCTCAAAGCACCTTTTATTTACCCTCTGTCTCCTTCAGATAAAAAATAAAGGTGCTGATATTTTCAGCCCCAGGTCAGCGTGTTGTGCTCCCTGCAGGGACAACTCCAAAGTCAGGTTATCCGTGGCTTTTTGGTCTGTACTGGAATGCAACTGTTAAGGAGCTTTTTCTTTGAATTAAGAGAGCCAATTCCTCCTTTCTTCCTGGGCACCTTCCCACTGCTGGTATCTTTGGCTTTCTCACCAGCTGAGGAGCAGCAGTTTTTGAGTGAGATTTCCCAAAACACTGGTGGTTTTCTAAGCAAGTGGCAGACAGACAGCTCTGTGTGCCTGTCCATGGAGAGCTGAGGGGTGTCCCTGTGGGTGCATGGAATAAAATGTGGTCTTACACACACCTGCCTTCCCAGATACCTCCAGGAGACCCCATGAAAAATATTCAAGAACCTAATTTTTAAAATAAGATCTCACATCTCTCTTGGCATCTGGACCACATAGCACAAGCCCAGGTATGAGAATTTTGACTGCAGTTTTAAAGGGATTTTCCTCCAGAACTTTTTCTACAAGTTGCAGATAATCATAAATCATCTAAAATCTGTTTTTATAAAAAGTTTCCCGTGGTCAAAACACAGAATGTAAAAGAACCAGTGCTGGGATTCTGCCTCTTCTTCTCCAGCTTCTCCACTTCTGTATGGCTTTTATTCAGTTTTCAAGTCAAGCCCAGGGTTTTGTTTCCATCTCTGTAGCTTCCTGCTCAGCTTGTTTCTTGTAACTCCCACAGTGTTTACCCTGTTTTGTGTGATGCTCCTGCCAGGAGTGAACCTGGGCTGGGGGTGCTGCTGCCTGAGAGGGAGGGAAATGCCTGTTTTCCAACTGGGATATCCCTCCTCTTTCCAAATGGAGTAAACCCTTAGTGTTGTTAGTAAACTGTGTGTTTCAATTTAGCAGAGAAACTAAAAAGAGACACTAGCAGCTTTCACAGGATTCAACTTGCAATGGTTTTTTCTGAACCCAAGAAATATTGAACATCGATCCACTTTTGTGTTAAACCCTGATCTTTGTGTTTTGGCAGTTGCCCAACCTCAGGTTGTGAAAGGATTTGTTTATTGCTTTGTAGCAAAGAACAAAATAGCTAAACCTCCACATTTGAAAGAAAATATTTCAGCTTCTCATAGAAATAGAGCTGTGTGGTTCTGATTTCCAACATTTCCTTTTGGAGTTGAACATCCATGTCCATGCTAAGGCACGTTGCAGGAAAGAAATGACTTGTCTGAGGCTCTCTGAAGACAGTCACTCAGTGACCCATAAAATTCTACATCTAAAAGCTGTGAGGAGCTGATTCACCAGCAAAGTAACTTCAAGTGATGTCCAATATAAAGCAGAAATTAGGAAAAATTCTGCACAGCAGTACCAAATACCAGAGCTCAGCCTACATTTCTGAGGGTGGACTTTTGCATCTGCAAGTGATGCTGCTCCAGTTTCTCACCCTGTACAAGTGATGGGTTCAAACACACACCACTGAATTTATGGCTCTGAGAGCCTACCTGTGGGTAGCAGGAGGAAGTGGAGGAGGGGAAGGAGAGATGCTCCAGGGGAGGAAAAGTGAAAGGAATGAACACTTTCACTGAACCACAGATTGTTGGCCCTTTGTGCCTTGCTGGTGCATTAACAAGCAACACAATCCCCTGAAACACAGATTGCTCTGTGCTCTCACCTGCTGCGTCACTGGCCCTGTTTTCTGAGGCTGCACAGGAGGAAACAGAACCAAAACTGAGCCATGGGATGAGTTATGGCCATCTAGGACAGGGGGAGCAGCAAGCTGTAACTTCTTCATTGTAAAGAAACCCCAACAAACAATCTTATTTTATCAAAGCATTTATCTTCTGCCTCTCATTACACACCCAAGTAGGTTTGTTGGCCTCAGTGGATCCCTGTCTGTGGTATTTTAAGCAGGGGTCTGAGTTGGGTGTATTTGGGCACAACGAGACAAGAGGTGAAAATGTCTTGGGAGTATCTTTACTGTCATTAATCTTTATAAACAACATAATAAAACCTCATACTTACACAGATAAATGAGGAAAATCAGACAAAAAAAGAAGCACTCTCAGCATGCTACCAAGAACCAAAAAGAGTTGTTTTTTTTAGTTTGGGGTGAGTCCAGGTAAAACTTGGTATGTAGATTAGTGTTTATACTGCACAGGAGATCAAAGGTCCTAATTCTAAGGCTGAATTATTGCACTGAATTAATGCAGTGCAAGCCTGATGTGGGATGGGAGGTGTGGATTTAAGTTATTTTGTGCTTGAAGAGGCATTCAGTGAAGGATGTGCTACTTTAACTGTTTGACAGAGACTGTGCTGGCAGGTTTTTGCAGGTTTAATGACTTTGGCCAGCAAGAATCTTCTCAGAAACATCTTTTCTAAACCCTGACTTGGCCTCTTTAGACAACTTTCATTCTGGGGACTGTCAGAGGAAAAATAAGGAGCTCTCCTGGCATCGGGTAATGAAATGTTACACCACTTCTGTGAGTGGGGACATTTGAAATTCCCCTGGTTTACAGGTTTAATTGGTTGCCCAGAACATCATTTTCTGAGCTCTGAATGGATTTGCTTCCCAACAAAGCAGGATGTTTTGGAAATTGTTTATCTTCCTCGGATTATTCTCCCTTTCCCTGCCAGCAGTGCTTGCTGCATCGCTGCAGTGGATGTTGGCTGTTAGAAATGATTTAGTTAGAGGCAGGATAGGCTCTCTTCTGGCCTTTTTGCTATAACAGGGTCGTCTTGTACCCCTGTCATCACAGTAATCTAATGTAACCTGTATATAAAATTGAAATACATATGGAAATTATATAACTCTAAAAACACGTGGACATCATGTGTTTCAGACACAGGATGTCTTCAGACAAATAACACTGATGTTCTCCACAGAGAAACAGAAAGGTATTTTTGGGTGTTTTATTTATGTTTTCATCTATTAAAGTTAAAATTATAGGAAAACTATCCTTTGTTAAAGGTTTGAGGGTATCTGAGGGTTTTGTGGTAAGTAATAGCATGCATATTGCTACTACTATTTAAATATTAATTGCCAACATTTATTGAAGGACTGTAGATTTTAAAGGCCAGATTTGTCCTGTCTCATACCATGCAAGTCTCATTAAATCTGTAATGAGAATCTGATCCAATAAAAAAACTTTTCTCCACTGATCCTAAGCACACCTTTTAGACAATTAACTTGGCTCAGTGTTCTTACTTGATCTTAAACAGGAACCATGTTCCTTTGAAAAGGATTTATTGCATCCATTTGAATCAATAGTGCTGTTAAAAGGACACTGGGAAAGGAAACTTAAAATGCCATATGAGGTAAATCAATGAGAAAAGATTGTAAATTTTATAGAAAAATACAGGAGGCAAAATTGACAGTCCAGGTCTCAGCCAAGGCCTCAGTTCTGGTGCAGAGATGGACAGTGTAAGTATTGAATTAAAGCAGCTCAACCCTCCTGCAAAGCACAGATCACAGTAGAGGCTGAGAGGCTCAATGAGGGCAAGGAAGTATCTTGACAGGTTCTGAATGCCTGGAGTGCAGTGTCTGCTGACAGTGCCTCTGCCTGAAATATTTATAAACTGTGATACTGAGGGTCTGGGAACACAGGCTCCTGTGGCAGGTGGACACGTCTCCCTTTGGATCCTGCCTCACCAGTGGAAGAGGTGGCAGTCCCTGCTCTTGTCACTGCCTCTTGCTGCCACTCCTGTCCCCATCACCCCCAACAAGCCCTGGGCTAAAGTCTCCTGGGGAGCCTCAGCTGGTTGAGCTCGTGCATCCCCTGGGCAGGTCTGGGCTCATCCAAACCACACAGACCCTTCACAGAATCACACAATCAATTAGGTTGGAAAAGACCTCTGAGATCACTGAGCCTGACCTATAACGTGAGGAGCAGCAAGAGGGAAAAGAAAAAAAGGGAGGGAGAGGAGGAAAAACACATTTAGGAGCAGCGACAGGCAGCTCAAGTGTGTCCTCACAGAGGGATGGTGGTTGAAGGTACAGCCCCAAAAGAAGGACACGTGGTTTAGTGCTGCCAGTCTGGGGCTTTGCCTTCAGCTCTGCTGCTGACAGCTTGATGAGCAAATTATTTCATGTAGCCGTGGAATTGTCCTACTCCTTGGAAATATTAGTACTAATTGTGACTAGTGCATGGAGCTGTTCAAGCTAAGGATGAAAAGCCTCATATATGAGCACTGAGATGGTGTTATTTTTATTAATAACAATTATGCGCCAGTGATCCCTTGCCATCGGTTACCTCTGACAGCCACTTGCTTTCTTTTTCCAGTTCTTCTCTCACAGGGGAGGTCCCTTGAGTCACATCCCCACCCTCAGGCACACAAGTCACCTCAAGGTGGGAATTTGGCTCCCACGGATCTGCTGTCACTTTGGTGCAGCAGCTTCCCTGGACACAATCCAGAGCACGTGGTACCCTGGCCAGGCTGAATGCAGCAGTTCCTCCTAATGCATCCCAAAATCTACACCCAAATAACCCCCCAGACAGTCTGTGTTCCAAACAGAAGACAGCTGGCAGTCTTTGACTTCAGAACAGCCAAACAGCCTTGTGTTTGCTCAGGTTTTTCCTCAAACTAATCAGTTAATTGGAGTTAAGTACTCTGAGACGTTACACATCCCTCTTCTCCTAATGAAGAGGCCCCACTGCCAGCCAGGCTGCTCAGTCCCCTCACAGCTCCTGTCCCTCTCACATGCTTGGAATGACAACATAAGGAACTGTGGTGACAGGACAAGGGGAATGGCTTCAATAGGGTTAGACTGGTTTTCAGAAAGAAATCCTTCCCTGGGAGGGTGGGGAGGCCCTGGCACAGGTTGCCCAGAGAAGCTGTGGCTGCCCCATCCCTGGAAGTGTCCAAGGCCAGGTTGGGATGGGGCTTGGAGTAACCTGGGCTAGTGGAAGGTGTCCATGCCCATGGCAGGGGGTGGGACTGGATGAGCTTTAAGGTCCCTTCAATTCTGTGATTATGATTCTACTCTGTGCCGTGCCCTGAAATGCTCTGCAGCTTTCTCTGAGGCTGGCATGATTTTTTTATGAAGACGAAATTAATTCAGAAATATGAAAAGAATGGAAATAGGTACAAATATGCCAATTTATGCATTTAGCACTCCTCACAGCATTATTTGATTTCTTCTTTTTCTTCATTGCCCCCATCCCCTCAAGCAACTCAGGGTTGTTCTGTTTCATTAACAGTTCAAATGCCTGGTGAATTCTTCCAGAACAGCCTCATAAATTCTCATCCCAGGTACAACTGGTTTTTAAGTGCACTGTATAGGTTTATCCTTATTGAACCACATGTCTCACCATTTTTGATCTCTGCAGGCTGAGATTTCAATATTAATTGTGACTGTAAATCTTTGTTTTTATGAGATTTCAAAATCCCCAAAATATTTGTTTCCTTAATTTATCAAGATCGAGAACCTAGGAACAATTGCAACACTGGGACATTGCAAATGGTAATTGGAGGCACAATTTGCTTTTACGAGCCATGTGGATTGAAATGACTGTGCTTGCACCAAGCCCTGAGTCAGGGATCAGCCAAGGGTTGGTGACAGCCCCTGATTAATCCCAGCCAGGCTTTGAGCCAGAGGCAACCTGCGACTGGAAGCTCCATCTGCAGTTTCCAGCCCCACAGGGCCCCTGGGATTTTACTCTGGGGTCTGGTATTCCTGGGCATAAGGCAAAGCAATCCATGGGTTCATAGCTCTCTGGGGCCCTTTGTGGTTTTTATGTTCCTGATAAAATACTATCCAAGCATGGATGTTATTTAAGAAGGCGGTTTTTAAGCAGAAAAAAAATAAATCTTCTGTGTTGTTTTTTTCCCCCTAATCTGCCTCAGAAATGAGAAATCCTGGAGACCACGGACTTTGCTGAAGATCAGCTCACTCCTAAGAATGTTGCCCAACCAATTCTTTCAGAGCTAGTTCTTTCATAAAACTTTATTTCTATAACCTTTTTTTTTTTTTTTCCAGCATGAATCCTGGTAAGATGTTTTAGGCAGCTACATTTTAATCTTTAGCATTAATTAACTTGGTAAAGTGGAAAGTAGCAGAAGCATGGATGACAATACTAATGAAAGTAATAAAAACAGATTAATGACTAAATCTAAAGAATCAGAACCCTCTGCCTCCCTGCAGACATGGGTATTAATGAGATTTCCTTTGTTTCTCTCCAAGGGTGGGCAGTTTCTCCCACCCCACAAATCTCTCTAAGTGCCAAAGAGTTTTGTTTATTTTGTGCCTGGTTCCAGTTAGAGCTTCAGGCAGAAACTGGTAAATACTGTGAAATATGGCTGGAAACAGGAATTTCTGACCTGACAGTAAAATGACACAGCAGTAACCTTAATGGGATTTCTTTTTCTTGAGGTGACCAAAGAGATTACTTTACCTGTGGGTATTTATGCAAACTGAGACTCTGAGATTGCTTTGCTTGTGTGGGAAAGACAAGCAGAAAATTTTTTCAGTATTTACCCAAATTATTAAGGAAATTTAAATATATAGAAATGGACAAAGGAGGTGAATTAGGGAGATGTGCCACACCAGCTGCTGGCCTGGTTATCTGCTCAAATAAATAGGACCAACAAGTGTCTTGAGGGCAAATTAAATAGAATCTTGAGTTAGCAATGCATGGAAACAGCTACTGGGGATTCCTGATGGTTTTCCTGATGTCTCACAGTTTGTGTTGAGTGCACTCTTCTCTCCCTGGGTTTCAAAAGGCAAAACAGAGACATGTCACAGCCTCTTACAGTGATGGTGGGGCATAACAACATCTCAGTGTTGGTCTGTCAGAGCCTTTGTCAAGGAAAAGGTGGCAATGGACTGAAAATTTAAAAAAACCCCCTGTACACTACATTTCTGTGTCCATGCCTTAGGGAAGCAGACAAGGTTGATGTGCCAACTCCTTCTGTTAATGATTTGTGATTCTGCAGCAACTCAATTTGTTTCCATAATGAAGCCTTATAATGGTAGTGGCAGTACTCATACCAATGTAATTAATAATGCTGTTTATATCACCAAGAGCCAGCCACTACTTCTGCAGAAGGATAGATATCTCACAGCAGATTGACCTCCTCTCGCTCACTGGGCAATGGCTTGAACTTGTTTTCACCTGGGCAGCTCGTTGGGGACGTTGCTCAGGAGCTTTGTCATGGGGGGAGAGCATGGAAATCCAGCCATCACCAACCACAGCCCCATCAGGAGAGCAAAATCTTGGGGCCAAGGCTCCATAATTGAAGTTAAATAAAGTTATGTTCTAAATGAAGCTCTCTCATGCCTCTGAAAGGGGAGCTGGTTCTCAGGAGTGAATCAGTGTGACCAGCACATCTGTGTCCAAGGCAGTCCTTTCCATTGGAATTTGCCTGCAGCTGGATCACTCCTCAGTTATCTCATGTGTAGGTCAAGACCTTCAATTTAGATGTAGGAAATAGTGGGTGTCACAGCAAAAATGCCATTTATAAAACCAGGAACAGAAGAGGTTCAATCATTCCCAGCAAAGACATTTCTCTTGACAAGGTGGACTCCACAGGGATGAAAAGTGTGTGAAATTCTTTATTTCGTTAGTACTTCATGATACTTGTGTAAAGAAGACTCAAACATTTTAACTTGTTAAATTCTTTCATTTTCTGGTGTGGTTTTTTTTAATTTTTTTTTTTTTATATCACGTCCTTTCTACCCAGATGACTGGAAAAGTGACAGGGTAATGAAGCAAGAAATACTGTGCAAATAAAGGCTGATCAACGGTGAGGGTGAGAACTTCTTTTTCAAACAATTTGAAGTCCTTTGGTTTTTCTTAGTGCTGCTTTAATTCAGACTTCTGAGAATTGCTGAGGCATAAGAAGTCTTTGTTAAAATTCATTCCTTCTTTCCCTTTATTTAAAGAAGGAGAAATAAGAGAGTGCTGATGAGTTACATGGGAAGGTCAGAATTGATAGCAGCTGTAAAGCAGAACAAAACAGCTTTAAAACCTCATCCCTTTCTGGTCATAAATAAAGAACACGATCTCAATTATTTTTCTCTTCTATGGACCTGTTTTAAGTGAAGATTTTTTGTTATGTGCACTTTCTCCTCTGAAAACGAAGTATGTTGATCATATAAAATAGTCCTTCCCTTGGGTAAGCTTTGATCCATGAATTCTGACAACCCAGCAGTCAAGGCTTGTCTCTTCATCCCCAGGCTCATGGGTTGTACTTTGCAGAGGGTTGTCCATGTGCAGTCACAGCCAGAATGATGTCCCAGCCCCATTTGTGTTGTATAAAACCAGTGCTGTGGTGACAAGACAACGGGGTTCCCAAGGAAAGAGCTGGGAAGGGCAGGAGAGCCGGGCTGAGTCGGCTTTGCTGGGAGCTGGTTTGCTAAAGACTGCCCAAACGAATTCAGAGAATTTGTGGTCCTGAACTTTGAGCCACTGAAAACTCGAGATCTCAGCTATTTGCCCACGACAGCCCGGCCTTGGTCTCCCTGAACCAGCAGTGAGTGTTGGCAGGGAATGAGCTCTGGGTTAGACAGTTGTGACAGCATCACCTGAGACCTGAAACAGCTTCAGTCAGGCTGTTGTGGAGATGTCTTGTAGTGCTGGATCAGTGCTCAGTGCTCTACAGATCACAGCCTTGTTCAAAGCAGAGCAATAGATGAAAATCCCACTGTATCCCCCCGGGACTCCGTGTTCTCTCATTTTTTTACTGAGCTTATCAAATGTCGTGGTAGCAGAACTGCTCTCTGACTGCACAGCTTCAGGGGAGAGGGGGGAACAGGAGGAAAGAGAAAAGCTGTCCTTAAAATCAAGAGATTGAACTGTTAAGTAGGATAAAGAGGCATAATGTCCAGATACTCACAGCAGAGCTCCTGAACAGCCAGCAGGTAGTCATGATACAGGGAAACACAGGAGCAGAGCTGGAGTGAGAACATGACAGGCCAAACTCAGCCCTGATACAACCAGAGTTGTACAACCAGGAATGTGAAGCTGGGCTTTCTTCTATCCAGAAAAGGAAGGTGAATTTGAGTTCTGATCTATTTATTGAATTAGAGAAACAGTATAGCTCACATTTCCCTTCCTTCTTTATTCACACCTTGGAGCATCTTTCGTCTTTCCTCTCAGGCCTTCATTTCCCATTCTCCTGAGCCACTGGCAGCCACCATTTAATCTTCATTTACCTCCCTCTGGATGAAGGCATTGACCCTACAGCTAGGAAGGCTCTCACAGCCAGCACTGAATGCTGGATGAAGGTCAGCAAGAATTACCTGAGGCTTCCTACGGCAAGTGGATTTTTGAGAAAGAAGGTGAGTTTGGAGATGACAACAGAGCAATGCTTGTGTTCGTGGTTCCTGGCCTTGCAAGGCTCCCTTTGGCTTGAACCATGTGTTTGGGGTTTGAGTTTGTGCTGAGCATTGGTCTCCCTTTGCCACCCACCTTCTTTCCAAAGAGCCACCTCAGCATCTTCATGGGGTCCAGGATAGGCACAGAATTTGCTGGCTAATGCTGCCAGAAATAGCCCTGGGGTCTCCTCCAGAGATGCTGGGGCTTGGTCTCTGGGAGTCCCTCTGTGGCAGTGGCCACTTGAGGGCTGGTCTGAGCTCTCTGCAGTCAACGGGAGGATTTCTCTCACCCTGTTGGGTGCAGATCTGGCCCCAACTCATTAACCCTCAGCAAGAGAAAACCACCTGCTCCCTCCTGCAGGTAAGTGCAAGTTTCACTCCCCAAATAATTAACCTGGCCACGTAAACAAAGTACCTGCAGAACAAACTGCTGAGGTTTAATAACAGACATGACATTTGAGCCCACAATTAATGAGCTCCCAGCCTACAGCAAGCCTGTCCTTTGTCACTGAATGTCTGACTTGAGGCTCTGTGGCCTTTCAGCAGGAGCCCCTGGATGTCCCCAGGGAACACCATGGGCTCAGGAGCCACCCGGGTCCCACACACGCCTCGCACCAGGGAGAAGCACTGCAGGCCCCTCTAGAAATTAATATTTCATGTAAAAGCCCTGCAACAATGACTCTTCAACATGCATATATAAATAATTAGTGTGGTTATAAGTTGGCTGGTTTGGTTTTAATTGAATGTATGTATGTATTTATTGACTTTGAAAACGACGCCAAACTTTCCTGCTAAATCCGAGGAGCTGACTTTCCCTCTCCCGATGGTTTCCATGTGCCGAGCAGTTTATTAACAGACTATCCCTAAGTTACAGAAGGAAAAGACTCCCCTCTCGTGGCTGCGAAGCAAAATGGCATGTTCTGCACTGTACTCTCCACGTAGCTGTAGAGAAACATAAATAAGTTATAAAATTCCAATCATCTTCTGCTCACACCCCAGCATGGAACCTTGGCAGCTTTGCTGGGGTTTAGCAGCCTCTTCCCTGTTTGCTTCAGGGCAAAAGGGAAATATTTGGGGAGAACTGATGTAAGTTATTTAAATGATAACTAAAAGTCATGATCTATATCAACAGTCAGAAACACTGGAGTTGCAGAACAGATTTAAAGCTGTTTCGCATTTGCTCTTTTAAAATACTTTCTTAGTAAATGTTGACTTTTATGTGTTGGATTTATTTTGCTCCATAAAGCTGCTCTCAGAGGAGAGACCTGATAGATAAATGTTTAAACCACTCTGTAACTCAGTAGGCATTTATTCAGATGACCAGGTTTTCTATTTTTATTAGGCTAGAAATGCTGAAAATCATCTGTTATTTACAGGACGGCTGATTTCATTTCCAGTTGGTGTGAAACTGCTTCTGAATAAAACCTGAGATTTAATTTAAAGGCTATAAAAGCAGCAGCTTAGAATTATGAGTTAAAAGCTGTCTTTAAATACTTTGGGTGCATCAGCAAGAGAAGCAGTAAGTTCATGCAGGCACAAGTGACAATTAAAATTAAGGCTTTCAGGAACCAAGGGGAGTTTTTCTCAAAATCAGTAAACCCAAGTGCTTTTTTCTCACCAATGTGTCTGCCAGAGTTTTGGAGCTCACAGGACTCACACCTCAGTTGTGAGATAAATAGGAAGAAGAAAACAAGTTTTCTTGCTTTTTCAGCTGATTGCTGGTTTCTCAGTGTTGAACAACATACTCATTGAGCACAGATATGCTGAAACTCAAATCCACTGAATTTCCCCCTCTTCCTTCAGCATAACCAGTTACTACTCAAAGTAAAGCTCATTTACACACTTAAATGTCCAACTTCTTGGAGAATTACTTCCTTCAGGTCACTTACTTGACTTTCTTTACAATATCAGAGGAAATTATGCAGAATTGGAAAACTATATAAATAGTTTATAAAAAGTTTAAAATAGCTGATGTTACATTTATGCCTCAATCTAAGTTGTTATTATTTCACATTTCCGCTTCAAATTTGCATATTCTTAAAAGAAACAGTTAAATGGACTGCAGGTCTTTTTTCCTTAAATCTGTATTTCATCTATTGTAGAGACACTTAAATTCCAGGAAATAATTTGATCCTTGGGATTTGATCCTGGACCTACAAGAAAACAGTAAAAGTTTTGGATTCAAGGCTATGGTCTTGGACAACCGTCAAAAGGAAATATAGAAAAATGGAGCTCAGGAAAAAGGGCAGCCTGAAATTAGAACTGTTGTTAACACAAATAGAACAGATTCAGATTTTAGCTTTAACCCTGGTGCTTTTTTTATACTATTTCGAGGCTAAAATGGGAAGTCTTTTATCTAATGAAAATCCTAAAACAAACAATTCCTTTTTAATTTCTAGGTTTTTCTGTTGAGGAAGACTTATGATTTTCAAATTTGCTGCATATCTATTTCTGTTGTTCTTAAAAATGATATGCATTCAGCCCAATACTTTGACACGTACGGCAGAACCGTTCACTTCTAATTATTACTCCGTAGAACTAAACCCTGTCATTTTTGTTATGCTGAGCAGATCTATTCAAAAAGATCTGAAAAAGGTCTGGAAGTGGAATTGATCTCAGAGTTAGAGCAGGAACACAGCATTTGTGTGAGTGTCAGTCCTCAGGCTGATCAGAACACTGTTTTTGTGTCCTGTCTTTGGCCACTTTCTGCAGGGCATCACTCGGTACCATCGACACCAGTTTGACTTTCATTGGTGTCTTTCTGGGGCTGAGGCACCTTTACAGGGCAGTGCCACTGGGGAACTGATTGTTCCTCTTCATTTACAAAACAGACAAAAATCTGCAGCTTTTGGAGCTGGAAATGTCTCCAAAGGTTTTTGATGTGTTTAGTCCACATACATTATGCATGCCCTCAGCTACAATGAGGGCTTCTCAGGAGATGCAGCTATAACCACACTGCAGCCAACTGTTTATGCTTCCCTCTGATTAATAAATATACTCCAGAGAAGGCAATTTTAGACTTCTGCCTTTGGGGTCAGCCTGATCTCAGTAAACACTCCACGAGGTGCAAAGGGCACTCGAGAGCTCTGCAGTTTGCAGCTCACCATGGAGAGCTGTGAAGTTCCTGTGCTCATTCCCTGCCAACCTGATTGAGATTTCAGGAAGAATTTCTTCACTGAAAAGGTTGTTAGGCATTGGAAGGGGCTGCCCAGGGTCCCCATCCCTGGAGATGTCCAAAGAACACCTGGAAGTGGCACTCAGTGCTCTGGGCTGGGTGACAAAGTGGGGATCGGGCACAGGTTGGACTTGGTGATCTTGGGGGTCTTTTTCATCCTTAGTGATTCTGTGATTCTAAGAGCTTTTCAGATCTTTGCAGGTTTTATTTCTTTTAAGAATCAGCTTGCACAGTTCTCATATCCCCACTGAAAACAGAAACCAGCAGCCTTGGGGATGTGAGAGGTTCAAACGAGGGCCATGCTCTTCCCTTGCTGCCACAAACCAGCCTTGCAGAGGAGAGCCCTCCCCACCCATTCCTGCTGCTCAGCATCCACTTCAAAAGCTTTTTTGGGAGCTAGGAAGATGCATTTAAGCCATCCAGCATGGAAATTTGGGTTTGCCCCTGAATGCTTTGTAAAGGGTAAAACCTACGGCATGTTTGGTGCCTCATTACTGTGCCCAGGGACACACGACATGTGACTGGGGCTCCTCTGGTGAAATGAGCTCCAGAGCACAAACTGCTGTTCTGCTCTACATTGAAGCAATAATAATTTATGAATCTAATTAGGCTATGGTTTGCAAGAATGATGAATATTCACATTCTAAATAGCTGAGAAATATTAAAAATGTATGACAGCTTTACTTGCGCCAGCTCTGAGGGTTCTGGGGAATGTTTTCCTGAATGTGCTGAGCTTTCTCAGCATCATTTTTGCCCCATCCCTGGAGGTGTTTAAGGCCAGATTGAATAGAGCTCTGAGCAACCTGGTCTAGTGGAAGGTGTCCCTGCCCCATGGCAGGGGATTGGAACTTTAATGTCCCTTCCAACCTATATCATTCTGTGTCTTTCTGCTCATTTAAGGGCTGGTTTAGGGAAAAGGGGTGTTCCCCTGATGCAGGTCAGCACCTGCAAACACAGCATCCGTGCCCCTTCCAAAACCAGCAGTGGCAGGACTGCAGCAGTGAAGGTTTTAGAATCTCTGGGACAATCTGGTCCATTGTCATAGCCAATATCCAAGCCCTTTTCTCCTAGGTGCATTTTTAAGAACTGGATTTCTTAAAAGGGAAGTTAAGGATAAAGTTTTCCCAGTAACCTCCTCCTATTGCTTATCTTACTGGTCACTTTGGAGTTTGTGTATTTGAGCTGGAAGGATTTGCTAACTCCTTTTGCATTTCACATTTAATTTTATGCCTTTTGCTCTAATAAAAGCACATGCTCAGCAGTCCTGCTGCCTTTAATAAGGTGTTTAATTTACAAGTTCCAAGTTGCCTACGGAGCTCCACATTGTAGGGGAAGTTTGTCACTTATTTTTTTATCTCCTTCTAATTACTTTCCATATTTTGCTTTGCTGGCACGAGGGCACAGTATTTGATTTGCTTGTGTTGCAGCAGTCTTTATGTAAGACCCAAACAATATTTTACCAGCTAAATGACCAGTCAAGACCAAATTAATACCATGGGCTGAACACTGGTCTGCTGGAGAGCCCATCATGAGAAATTAATTTGAAATGGAAAGGGGGGGGAGTTGTGGTGGGTTTTTTTGTTTGCTTTTTTTTTTGTTGTTGCTATCAATATAAGTATCAGGCTGAAGGAAAACCAACATTTCTGCCTTGCAGCTCCTTGGCAGAGCAGCACAGAATCAGCACCTCAGGAACTCCGAGCCTACTGTTTATGAACAAAAATTGGGTCAGACCACCTGGAATTCAGCAATTATAAATTGCAAATAAAAATTTGGACTAAAAAATTGACGATCATGGGAACTATCTATCTGCACCTTGAAAACAGAAACAAAAAATTCCTTGTACCGAGGGCTGAGACTTTGGATAAATTGAAGACAATATGACATTTTATGGGTTTTGTCCATCATAAAAATCCCTTCTCTCACAACAGCAATTTCCTCATGGCGTGGCACTTTGACCTGGACACTCTGGTGGAGATGCAGCAGCATTCCCATTAGGAGCTGCCTTTCCAGTGTGGCACAACTGGTAACAAACGCCCTGCGTGACAAACTTTGGTATGGGGTCTCCAACTGGAATAAGAAACTCCTCCTAAAGGGTTGAGCAATCTCTGCAAAACACGTTCTGCTGGACAAATCCTGCTGACTCTGAGCTCTGAGCTGACCATGTCCCACCAGCTCCTCGGTGTCTGAGAAAGGACAGGCTCTGAGTTGATGAATTTTTCACCTAAGTGGATCAGACAGACCAAAGGGGAGCGTGAGGAAGTGTCATTATCCCTATTCCATGGACTAGGAAATGGAAGGCAGTTACTCATTGAAAGTCACACAATAGATGTGTGGGTGCCAGATGCTGGAGATGCCAGAGAAGGGATTTAAACCCAGATGTCCTGAGTGCCAGCTCAGCACAGTAAATTCAGAGTTGCCCATCCTCTCCAAAATCCAAGAACCTTTCTGATTGATTCAGTATTTAGAACATTTTAGCTGCCATAAACTGATATTTCAGAGAACTCTACAATTTACTAATGTAAAAGACACCTTTTACCACCCCGTTCATCTCCTCTAGGAATGAAGGAGTTTATCCATCTAGGAGGCAAGAGAATAACAACTGCAGTGGCTTTTCAGAAGTGGATGTTCCATCACATCTGAGTGACTTGCCAGTAACACCTGAAAAGTCTGTGTTACGAGAAATAAATCAGATTCCACTCTATACTTTAGTGATTTTCAGGTATCCCCCTTTAATATTTTGTTCCTCAGTTTTCCTCCAGTCTTTGATGCATTTTTAAACATTACAGATCATAAAAATTTTATTGTTTTCAGATTGATAAAAACATTTCCTTATGCTGGAACAAATGGAGCGTCTCTGGTGGACACAATTAAGCTGATATACAGCAAAGAACACAACGAGGAAGCCACTACCTAGGAAAAAAGGGAAGGAGGTTGGGGAATCTGTGGCTCTGAAGACTAAGCTCTGGAGCATAAATTACAATGGAAGTTTATGGACTCTTTTGGACTAAATGAAAAGCCAGCCCCATTAAACCAAATGGAGCATTCCTAATCTGACATGTTGACAAGGACAACCCTGCCTATTCCAAAAGGGAGTTTCAAATGAAACCAGATTTATCTGATGTTCCCAACAGGGGCTGGGCTGACTCTAAAGGAAGTTATCCTGGCCAAAAATAAACAAGATGCACATGAAGCGGTTTGTGCCACCAGGAAACCTTCCAGGGAATATGCAGAGAGGAGAAGGAGAGCCAGGAGAATCACAGCCTAAGATGTCTTTCCTTGCTCCTCATTATGTCCTGTTTCTATTCCTTCAGAGAATGTAAATCAAAGCTTCTTCCCCATGAGATCCCTGGTCCTCCTATTCACTTGCCTCATCTCTGCTTACCTAAGAAGCTCCATGTGCTGCCTCTCCCCAACACTCCCTGCAGTTGCAAGGGAGCAGCCACAGAGATGCTGTCCCTGCATCCACTGACGTTCATCCTCAGTTACTGATTCCTGGAGCCAACCAGCCACGCTTTTCCCAGGAGTGTGTGTACACAGTGTGAATTATGTAATTCTAGAAAGCAAATTTAGGCTTTTCCAGCTGTTTTTACTGTGGCAGACATGAAGTCACAGTCATTGCAAATAGCAGGACAAGCACCTTTTGCATCTACATTTTGTCAAACCAACCTTTTAATTTGCAACGAGGCCCCAGGAGAGCTGCCCTGGAGAACTGGGATTGTCCAGCCTGGAGAAGAAAAGCTTCAGGGTGACCTAATTGTGGCATCCCAGTGCCTGAAAGAGCTACAAGAAAGATGGAGAGAGACTATTTACAAGGGACTGGAGTGACAGGGCAATGGTTTCACACTGACAGAGGACAGGATTAGATGGGATATTGGGAAGGAATTCTTCCCTGTGAGGATGGGGAGGCCCTGGCACAGGTTGCCCAGAGAAGCTGTGGCTGCCCCATCCCTGGAAGTGTCAAAGGCCAGGTTGGACAGGGCTTAGAGCAACCTGGGATAGTGGAAGGTGTTCCTGCCCATGGCAGGAGGTGGAATGGGATGATCTTTAAGGTTCCTCCCAACCCAAACCATTCTGTGATTCTGTGATATCATCACTGCACCATGCCTGAGCACAACCTGACATAAGCTTTGTAATTCCCTGGAGCAGAGTCACTAAATTACATGCTTCAATGAGATCTATAACCCCAGACCCCAATACAAGAGCCTCCAAAGAGGCTTGAGCTCAAATACCCCTGCAGAGAACAAGGCTTCCCAGTGTTAGAGACAGTATTAGGAGTTCTACCTCATGCAACTGTACTTTCAAAGGAAATCCAAGTTTGTACCCATAATAATGGTGTGTTCAGAGCTTCCTGCCAGAGAAAAGTCTGTCTGGCTATGTGTGGACAAGCCCCAGTGCACAGAGGAGGGAAGGCTGAGGAGTGTCTGCTTCCCCAGGGCAGCTCTGGGGGTTCTGAAGCACAGACTGTGCACATGCAGGATGGAGACAGCGAGAGGATGTTTGGCAGTGAGGGCCAAGAGATAAAATATGAGTCCCAGAAGGTTATTTCATGGCCTGCACTAGCAGCCTTAGTATTCTCTCAGCTGTATTTTGGAAATCAGAAATCTGCTCCAGAATGTGTTGCCTTCCATCCATCTGACATTTAAATTTTGTGTGTGAATCTCTCACGTCAAAATGACAGCAGTGCTGTTTGTCCCTGAGCTGTGTCATTTGCTGTCCCCAGTGATAACTGGATGATAATGGCCATATTCTAGTAGAGTGTGATACTTGAAAGAAATATTCCAAGAGAATTAAATGTGAAAAATAGATTACTAGTGCCACTTGCAGCAGTGAGAACATTTGCAAAGGGATAGTGCAGTATATTGCAGTATAGAAAACTGTGGAAACACTGCACATATACTAGAAAAGTGAAAATCAGTGATTTTATATGTGTATTCACCACAGCCATGTTTATTTTAACAGCAGTTTTAGGTACTGCCAAGGAAGAGTTTTTGTCATATATAAATATATACACACAAACACACACAAATAGCTATATTAATATATCAACATGAGTAGATAGATGTGTGTGCATTTATGTATAAAACCACACAAAACCACAATGTCTTGGTCTCATCCTTTTGCTGTAATGTTGAACAAGTCTGACAGAGATTTATTCTGATAATATTACAGCATATTTGCTCATGTACCAAGGAGTTTTTTTGTTTATTCGGGGGTTTTTTGTGGGTACTGAGAACATAATAGGCATCTGGATTTGGGGGTTCAGGCAGATGCAAAAACCTGAGTCTGGCCAGCTCAAGATTTCAGCTTGAGAAGTGTGAAATGCAGAGCTGGATCCCTCCAGTGGCTCTGGGGCAGTGATTTTGTCTGCCTGTAAGATCTTTTGACTTGCTCTCGACCTTGGCTAGAAGCTCACATTTGAGGCTTTGGCTCTCCTTCCAAAGGGGAATATTTAGGCCAGTACAGACACTTGAATCATGGGCAAGTTCCATTAGATGTTATTGGAGACGTTTGTTTTTAAAACTATTTAGAAGGAGTGGGATTAGGGGTGGGTGTCCCGGAGGGAGTAGGGAACCTGTGTGCCTGGGTGAGGGAGCTCCTGCTGTGCTGGGGATGGGGGGACACCACCCCTGCACCCCTGTCCCCAGCGCAGGGTGTGCAAACCTTGGCAGCAGCACATCAGCCCCTCCCTGGGGAGGGAGGTGACTCACAGGGGTGTCTGAATCACCGGGGCTTCCCCGGGGCGAGGCAGCACCGGGCACAGAGCCCTGCCTCGTGTCCAGGCAGGGGGATGGATGGGGAAGGAGCTTCCAGCTCCCCAGACCTGCAGGAGGAACAACCTCCCTCCTGTCAGACCCACACGCCCGAGTAGCCACAGGTGACAAGGAGGATGGAGATGACACGTGTAATATCCATTCTGTGAGTTGTTTTTGTGTATTTGCTTTGTGTCTCCAGCTCGCCGGGGCCACAACCGGCAGCAGTTCCCTGCAGAGCCTGCAAGGATGTGAGAACAGAGAGGAGCAACGAATGCCTGTTGGGAGTGCACTGGGCTCCTGGCATCCTCAGCTGTTTTCCACCCACCCTTGAAAATCATCTCTGGCCCAAAATGGAACTGTGAGCTGTACCACATGCTCCAAATGAAGTGCTAATTAAATACTTCTACTTAATGTAGACAACATTTCTTTGAGAAGGCTGTAATGTATCGCAGATGTGGCGAATCCCTTGGAGAGCAGAGAAGGAGCAATGTGCATGTTGGATCCCTCTGTGAGGTAGGGATGTGCCCTGGGGGGTTGTGATTGGTAAGGCCTAATGCTGAAACAGCACTTGTCTGATCCAAATTCCCACACACGTTCTCCACAGTGACCCTGGTATTGGGAATACTGCAGGTGCTTCCATATGGATGCACTCTGACACATGGGGCGTAAATGGTGGAGCGGTGGAGCTGTGGAGCCTGATGGGTACTTGAGTCTTAAGAAAAACAGGTAAGAACTGGTGGGTGTTGCAGAAAAGGACCTCAGTTTCTTGGGTGGAGACCCAGCCATGCAGGAGGCGCTGGCAAGTGGTTTTTGGATAGGCTGTCCAAGTGCAGGACAGAGCTCCACAACAAAGGAGCTGGAAGGCTTTGGGCTTAGCACTAAAGCCCCTTCTGGCAAGAGGAGAAAGGCTGAAAACCCAGCTCTGGAGTAGCTGGATGACTCTCCTGAAGTTATTGTCACTGAAATCATGGTTGTTCCTTAGGTTTCGAGGTCAGCAGCCATCGGGCTCGGAAAAGCCACATCACCCAGCTTTTGGGAAATGCTGATGCTGTTAATGTACTGTGTGTTCAAGTCCCTTTCCAAGCCTGGATTGCCCATGAGCAGCTTGCTGGCTGGAGTCCAGCTCTAGCTCTGTCTTGAGGGAAAGGTTTGAGAAAATGGGTGTCTTTGTGCAGCCCCAGGCTCGTCCCAGTGAGACAAAAACAGGGCTGTGAATGCAGGGGTTCCTCTTTCCAGTATGAATCCCAAACTAGGATTGAAGCACTTTGTATACCAGACCCAGACTACCACCAGGCCAATAACTAACCAAATGGACCCAAATTTGCGTGCACAGAGCTTGTCCCCAGGTTCCTGTGCTCATCACACACATGGCCTCTGCCTGCAGGCAGGCTCTGACACCAAATCCTCTTGGCTTGTCTTGTGAGGGAGGAGATTTTCCTCATAATCCATAGGACTAGAAATCCACACTGTCCTTTCTGTGTCAGTTTAAACCTCTGAGTATCTGAGGGGCTGCCCATGAGCCACTGGCACTTTGTCCCAGCTCAGGATTCAGGGGTGGGTCAGAGGGAAGGACCAATGTGGACTGATCCTGCTTCCCGTGCCCAAAGTCTGCAGGTGAGATGGAGCCAAAGGGAGCAGAGAGGGATGTTTGGTCACCTGGACAGTGCTGCTCCCACTGCCCTCCCAAACTGTCCCTGCCTGTCCCCAGCCCAGCAGCTCCTCCACCCCAGGCAGGGACATCTCAGCTGTGCAGACCTGAGGGAGAACTTGATCTCAAGCTGGGTGGTTTCTGAACAAATCACCTGCAAGGTGCCTGGTGGCTCGAAGTGCAGAATTAAGGGGGCAGCCACAGCTAGCAGTGTTTTGGGTAGATATTATTCACCTTTTGTGGGTGGGAAGGAAGTTCCAAGGTGGGATTCAAGCACACAGAATTGCTTGGGCAGCTGAAGAGGGCAGCATGAATGCCCATGGAGCTGTGGTTGTCCTGTGTGAAGATACTCCAGGAGATGCGACCAAAAGCAGACAAAAATCTTAGTTTGCAGAGTGACACAGAAATAATTAGCACTATCTTTGTTGTTCTTTTGCTGGGGCTGATGACAGAACAATATGGAGATAACTTCAAAGACTTTCTAGTGGGAAATATGCAGCATTTTTCTGTGTAGAATAAGAAAGCTACTCCTGTAAAAATCATGGAATATTCCACATTTTGTTAGAGATGGTTCTGCAATGTTGAGAGTGCCTTTTAGGGTTCTGTGCTCTCTTGGGAGAAAAAGGAGGTAGAAATCTAGGATGATACAGAAATAAGAAAAAGGGGGAAGAGAAAGCAGATGGTGAGGTGGAGAGCTTTCCTTAACTGAGTACTGCACACTGAGGATGTGAATTCCATTGCCTGTTGCTATTTATCATGACCACATAAAATTCAAAGTACTTGAGTATTTAAATAGTGATAGATTCAGAGATGAGTCATGAGGCAGAGCTGATATTTTATCCCTGGACATGTTGGTGAATGGTTTTCTAGTTCAAGGATCTTATTTCCACTTTCCCTCTTTTAATGGCATTGCTGTTCTCTGATTATTTTGTTGTAGAGAAAAGGGAAAAAATTTAATGCTTCTGAGGCTGCCTGTTATTACAGACTTAATTATTTTCTTTTAAAAACCACATTGCTACACAGTATTGCAGAGATATTCCAAGTTCTCACTCTTAAGAGATCATTAAGAGAGAGTTATCTTCTGACTCTGCTTCTGTAGGACACTTGGAAGGGAATTTTTGCTGCTTTTGGTAAGCAGGTCTTTGAGTCAAGTCTCATTTTGCACATTTTTTTTTGCCAAGAGACAATGTGTCATTTGTGTGATAGTCACTGCAGGCATCCTGCACAAGGGAGGGAATATTTGGGAGTGCAGGAAAGTGATATACACTTAAAAAGAAAAAAAAAGGAAGGGGAAAAAAAATATCCTGCAAAGTTCAGTTCTGCATGTAGAAGTGGATCTGATTTTCAATTTTTCAAGTTTAATTCTCTTTTTATTTCTGGGTATGGCAAGCTAGAATAGGCTGAAATTTGTACCATAAATAGGATCATTCACATGAAATGTATTTTGATACAAAACATTCTCTCTTGCCCAGAAGACAGGCAGCCCCTCCAGCCCTGAAATCATCTGTCCTGGTGCAGTGGTGGTTTTAGAAGAGTCAAGTTTGAGAGCAGACAGATCCTTGTCCCAAGGAAAGTGTTGCTGATGTTGGAGCCAGGGACCCCGAACAGAGGCTGCTTTTGGAAGAGGCATGTTGAGGGTTGTTAATGCTGGAGAGGGAACTGACTCATCACATCATCAATTCTGCTCCTCTGCCAGCGCAGCACAAAACATCTTTTATCATCACACTCTCTCTTTCTTCTTCATTTCTATTTTAAAGGAGTTTAAAGCTGTTCAGTCTCTTGCCTTCCCCTTCTCCAGCCTGTTGCTGTTCTCTGGCTGGTGGTTACAGTTTGGGGTGATGGAGCCCCTTTGCCCTGTGCAACAGGACTCTCCCCATCCAGGCATTCTCAAGGACCAGCCAAAGGATGGATTTCCTGGCTAAAGCTCTCACTCCTCATGCTGAGTCGCACATACCTCTTTACATGTAAGGAAACTAAGCTTTCCCATCTGAGTCCTTTTTCTTTGCCTTAATCCCCGCTCCCTCTGTTGCAGAAAGCTCTGTTTATCTGAGCAGGGACAGCAGGAACACTCTGGCCACGTAATTGCCACGAAGGCTGCAGCGGGTCCAGCCGGTACCAGTTTGAAATGATATTTTTCGGGCCCGTGCCAACAACAGGCGGCTGCTGGGAGAGCTGAAATTGCTGCTTTTCTGCTCACATCTGCCTTTGATTTTCAATCAGAGCTGGTTGGTGAAAAGCCAACTAATCTACAGTGCTTAGGGGTTTTTTTTGTTTGTTTTTAAGGGGATGGTTTGAGCCAACTTTAGTACCACAGAATTAGTTTTTAATAGATTTTTTTTTTGCCCTGAATTATAAGTACTTTTGGATATAGAGTATTTGAAATGGATCTTATGGGAAAATTATTAATCACTATTATTTCTTTGTATTATTTTCTTGTGTATGACTTAAGGAGGGCTGAGACCTTCCCATACCAGGAGCACACAGAGCACAGCAAAATGGCAAATCCAATGGGCTCTCATGGAATCAGAGATGCAGGGAGATGGTGCCTCCACTTTGTGCTCTGGAGCCAGGGAACCTGAAAAGTTTGACTTTTCTGAGAATTTGAAGAGGAATTTCCACAGGTTGCTGTGGAAACTTCTGGCATTTTGTTTGGGCTGGTGTCACATCCTCTTCCATTTGCTGCTCTTGTGGCAGATGAGGAATTGGCTTTGTACTGAAGATACATGAAAAGTCACTGCTTAATCAGGAACTTCAAAGGAACTGGAAAATTGTCCATCTGTGATTCAACCATCTTAAGCTTTAGGGGACAAGTCTGGTACCAGAAAAAAAAAAGAGGAAAAGGTCTTGGATTACAGAGTTTTCACTCTTTTATGGCAGTTTTTCTGTGAATTACAGTAACAGAAAGTACTGGCCTGTAACTAACACAGTTTATTGCTTGATGGCCTTTATTTATCCAAGGCTTCATTTGATATGCAGCCCACTTTGAAAACAATTTTTAAAGCTGGGCATACAGTTACTGTTGCAAAATGCAGCACTAATAACCCTCTGAACCAACAGATTCCTCTTAATGTGGGGAACACTGGCTGGGTGAGGCAGAGAGCACATTAATCACACTGACAAAGAAACAACATAAAAGGTAAAACCAACTGATAGATCACAACAGTTGCACTGTAAATCATTAAGAGTCACACCTTGGTGCTTTGTACCTGTATTTTAATGCGTGCTAGTGCAAAACCAGTGTGAAAATCCACCTTGGTCAGCCTGGGTGTGTATTGTAGCTGGTGACTTTTTTTACTAAAGCTGTAAGTTTTAGTGATGAAAATCCATGAGCCCCATCCTTCCTCTACCAGTATGGATGCAATATTTTGGCCTGTTAGAGAATGGGTTTAAATAGCTGAAAATAACAATTGAGTGTTCGTAGAGCAAAGTCCAACCTCCAGGAGCCCCTGATTTCTTCTGCTCTATGGCACAAGCTTGAAAGGCCCCTTAATAATGGACAGCCCGGTGCTAAAATCTATCATTCCTTTCTGGTTTGTTGTTTTTTAGCCATCAGAGATTGTAACTGCAGGGACAGGCTCTTCTCTGCCTTATGTGGAAAGCAGAACACAGAGAATTTTAAATCTTTACATGTTTCAGTCTTTGTGGGACATTTTTAGGGAGCTGGGATTTCTTGACCTGTCTTCTGTGTTGCATGTGGTGGTACCTCTGTGGTGCTTAAAAATCTTGACCTTGATATGGTTTGTGCTTATGTCCAGTGTATTTACCTGCATTTCTGACCCAGGCACCAATATAAGCTGAGTAATTTTAGGCTTTTAAGGGTTTTAATTGAAGTTTCTTTCCTTCTTCCATGCTTGGCCTTCAGCAAAAGGGTTTCTTTTTTTTTTTTTTTTTTTTTTTTTTTTTTTTTTTTTTAAGGAAGGAAGGAAAAGTCTTGAACTTGTGTTGGGCTGATTTTGTTTGAACAGAGCCCTGTGTGTTACCCCCCAGCACACAATGGGGCTCTGTCCAGGGAGAGTTGGCTGAGTGGGTCCTTATTCAGGGTCATTCATCACCACAGCTCGTGCAGACGTGGCAGATTTACATCAGTGAGGCTGAGGAGGGAAAACAACAGGCCCATGATCTCAAGGAAGGGCTGGAGTTATTTATGAAGTGCCAGCAACGTGCTGAGGACCAGATGAAGATCTGACCAGCCTGGCTCTGCAGGGGTGCTGGTGGCAAGGTGACATCTCACCCAGTGCTGCAGGGAGAGGGATAATGTGTTTGACATCTCAGGGCTCCTCATAGGCACAGGGCAGGGTGTGTTTTGGACATCTTGGGAAGATGGGACATTGCGGGAAGTCACTTTAATGGTGAGACTTTTTTTCAGACAGTAAAATTATTTGAAGGAAATAATGTTTGTGTTGCACCTGCTTATGTGAAGCCTCAGGAGGCTTCACCTGGTCAGGAAGCCACAGGGGCAGCTTCAGATCCCACTTTGCTTATATTTGTCCAAAATAAATGCCAAAAACATCAGAAGGGATGCAGAGATGGATGGGGAATGTGCTTCTTGTCAGCAATTCGAGTCGAGTCAGCAATTCCTCCTGAACGAGGGGCTCAAATTTAAATCTTCCCTGGTGTCTTTGTGCTGTGTTTCAGTGAGGGACCAGCAGCAGCTCTTAAGTTGTTCCCCAGGAGCCCAAGCCCAGGCCAGGCTCAGTCCAGCTCTGGGAGCATCCTCGGGATGGGCTGGGTGGGAGCAGGATGTGCAGTGTCCGCTGCTCGTTCACAAATCCTCCGCTTTTCATGGCAATACTCGCTCAGCAGCCAATTGCCAGGTCATGAGGAAGCCTTCTCCCACTCCCTGTGTCCTGGTGGTTCTTGTTAGGGGAGAAATTGCATCTCTTGGCACTGCTGGACATGAGAGCTGCTCCGGTTTCCGAGGCGTTGCTTTTCGGTGAGTGTCTCCAGCTGCTGCTCTCCCCTCACCCAGGGCACTGACTCATCTTTCTGCCATCACAATAAGTCTGTTTTCATAAACAAAATTAAGTGCGCTGTGTTTATTCATTAGGGAGATTTGAAGTCTCTCAGCAACCAAGAAATACACTTTGCGGATGAACTCCTCTCCCTCTTCTCCCTCTTCTCTTTTAACAGCTAAGGGGGAAAAAAAAGATTTGGGAAAACCCAACGCTCTCAGTGGGTGGTTCTGTGTCTGCTGATGGGCAGCACCTCCACTGAGGGTTATTGTCTGTCAGCTGGGTTTGTACATCTTGGAGGGGGATATTTATAACTGCACAG
Organism: Pyrocephalus nanus; assembly: GCA_038380795.1. Classification (NCBI taxonomy): domain Eukaryota; kingdom Metazoa; phylum Chordata; class Aves; order Passeriformes; family Tyrannidae; genus Pyrocephalus; species Pyrocephalus nanus. The sequence continues at coordinate 5,880,357 of CM076277.1, forward strand.
AGATGAATGGGGAAAAATGGGACAGGTGAATGAACTGGGCTTTAAGCAACACTCCAGGTAAGGACAGTACAGGGGAGGGGTCCCAGGTAGAGAGAGAAGCTTGTCTGGCACCTGGATGGCTCCATGCCAGAGGCTTTCTTATGGGCAGTTTGGGCCAGGACTGGGCATGGACAGAGCCAGGCATGGCAGGTTTCCTGATGTCCCTGTGCCAGAGCCCTGGTGGCACAGCCAGTGCTCTGCTGTTCTCTCTGTTGTGTCGTGTCACCCCAGCCTCCCTCTCCTTCCCACAGCTGCACCCAGCCCCTGATCCTAAGGCGGATGGAATCCAATTTGCCTCCAGTGCTGACAGGTTTTCAGCTGGATCTGCAGCCACGTGAGAAGCTCCTGCAGCCACACCATGCCAAGATTCCCTGGTTTTGGGTGTCACTCCTCCCTGCTGCCAAGGCTCCTGCAGTTCCTGCCATGTGGGATTACTGATGCATCAGTGCCATTGGTAGAGCCAGAGGGGAACAACAAGGGAAGCAGCAAAATGGATCAGGTACAATGTCAATACACAAAGAGGGTAACCCCAGTCTCTAAACCAGCAAAGTCTGGGTTTGAGCAGCGATTAATAAACCCATATTATTACTGGGTAGAAAAAATACTTTGAACTTCTGCTCATAACTACTCGATGACTTCCTGATTAGTATGCAAATGTTGTACCCACTGAAGTGGAAAAAAACCTGGAATTTGCTGTCTTTGCAGCGGGATTTCGGCCATTCTTGAAATCCCACTTTCTACCACATAACATAAATGAAGCTAATACCTTTCACTTCTGCTTTAGAGGGATCCATAAATCAGAAACAAAGGACAGCAGAATAACAGGGTGGTGTTTCTCCTCCTAGAGCAGCAGGAATGCTGTGCCAACAGCAACAATGTCAACGTGACCTGCGGTTTCCATGCCAGATGATTCCATGGAACTTGAGGCTGCTCACCTTCCAGGGAGCCAGCCCTCACCTGCAGCACTCAGTTTCCCTCAGGGGTCATTCCTCGTTAAGAGGTGCTGGCAGACACCTCAAACTTCATGAATTTGGGGGACCAGGGCTGTGGGTATTGATTGGGCTCAGACTTTTGATAACTGGTTTTGTGCCCGGTTATCATCGCAGCTGCTGTGCAAACACTGGTTAAAAACACAGCTGCTGTGAGTAATAGAAAAGACCTCATCTCTGACCATCACCCCCTGCCTGCTGTGTGGGACATGGGGGCAGAGATCAGCCCAGAAAATTCCCTGCTTTCTTTGGAGGGAAGTACAGCAGAAGGTGAACCAAACTGCACGGAAGCCGGAAAACTGAGGTTTTCCAATCGAAAACATTTGGAAAAGTGTGTGTGTGTATGTTGGGGTGTAACAGCTTTGCCTGGCAGTGCCTCAGCTGTCCTTGGCTGTCAGAGCAGGGAGGGTCAGAGTGGCTGTGACACCTACTCGCAGCTCAGCCGTGACCTGGGGCTGGGGGGGAGGCTGCGATGTGAGAGGGTGCAGCACGTGCTGCTGCTGCCATCAGCACCCTGCCTCCCTCTTCCCAAATAATGCCCACCCTGGGAAGGGTTTTCCATGGCCAGCCCATCTCCTGCTCCCTCTGGGGGTCTCTCAGGTGGGTCCCTTCCCTGAGGCTGCGGTGCAGGATCAGCGCTGAGCTCAGCTCCCTGCAGATGGCACTGATATCCTGTGCTGCAGCAAACCTTCCCTGCATTTTTCCCAGACTTTTTTCTTGCTAAGAGAAACCAAAAAAAGACACAACCCTCCATGCAGTATGAAGAGCACATTTTCTAAAAACTTTGCTTGGCCCCAGCCTGCAGCTGAGAGGGAGCAGTGCTGTTGTGAGGCAAAGTGTTACACTGCCCATTCCCACACCAAAACCTAGAAGATCATAGAATTACTCAGACTGGAAAAGACCTTTAAGATCAGAGTCCAACTATTAACATAGTGCTGCCAGTTTAGGATACATGGTCACAAAATTGCATTTATTCCTTCCATTTATTTCTTATGGTATCAGGTCTTTTTAAAGGTAAATGAAGCCAATATGGTTTCTTGTAGGAGCCCTGTATAGAAGCCAGAATGAATCTTGATTTATAGAACTGTTTGAGTTTAGAACTGGGAAAAAGAGTAAGTGTAAGGAAAGAAAGGTGATCCTGACTGAGCTGGTCACTGGAGACTTAACTCAAAAGGGAAATGTCTCTCCTCCCACTTTTCCTTTAGTGAAGCCTAACATGAAAAAGCTTAGAAATGAAACATCAGCCAGGCTTTGATTTCTGTAGTCTGCTCATGCTGATGTAAGCAGGCAGCTGAAGAGGCTTTCATGACACTGCTCATATTTCAATAAGGTTAAATAAAGGGTCAATGAAAAATATACTCAGGCCAACTTAAACCTTCAGGTCAAGCCCAGGGTTACGAGGAGTTAAACTGCACTTTCTTCCCATGCTGGTTTCTTACCAGGCACAGCCCAGCCCTTAGGGCAGTTAATAACACCTAGAAATAACTTCTTTAATGGCGTGAAATCCCAGAGTTGTGCATGACTGATGCAGCTGGCTGGGAAGGGCTGCCGTGCTTTCAGCTTGGTTTCTGAGGAAAACAAGGCTGGTATGGTGAACGCTGGCTGCTCCCACAGCCCATCCCCGGCCTGAGAGTCCATTTCATCCAAACTCCCCAGGCAAAGCTGAGCTCTCATGGGCAGTTAGACAGCTAATAGACTGCAAAAGCCCAGAAAAATACATCCTTTTACTGTTTGTGTGTATATCTGAGCAACAGATAGTGTTTTTATTTTAGTGCTTGCCCTCCGAGTTCTGGGCTGCCTCTGACCTCTCCCTCTTGATTTCAGCTGTAATTTCAGTGCTTTGCTGAATAAAGAGGTGCCTTTGTACTGCAGTCACCTCCAATGTCTGGCTTTGGCCCATCTGTGTCCATGCAGCTCCTGCCAGCCTCTCCCACCTCCCCCTTCCCCTGGGTTTTTAGGGTAAGTAGTTCCTCACAAACTCAGCAATTTTGCCGTGCCAGCAGTGTTGCCCTTGAGGTCAATGGGAGCCCAGATCCTCTGCTGTGGCCTTCCCTTCCCTAAATAAAACTAACTCAAGCCCCTCTATGAATGGGTTCACTGAGATAATGAGTTCACAGGAGCAGATGATACAACTAAGGCCCAGGGATAGGGAAGATGAGGATGGGGTGGGGTGGGAGCTCATCTTCCCTGTGAAGCTCCCTTACAGCAGCCCAGTTGAGCTTGGCCACCTGAGCAAGCCAGTGATGATATATTTCGAAAAGAATCTGGTATGAAGCTGAAAGGCAGCTTCTTAAATTGCCTAAATTACATTTGTATTCAAAAAAAGAAAAAGAAGTTGTAAATCGCATATTTACACAACGGAGCACGCGAGCGAGAGAGGGCTCATACGAGACCCAGATGTTCATTAGAAACAGGGATTGTTCTTCCTTGCTGCTACCCTGAAAACTGGGAAAAGAGTCAGCTATGTTGAAGGGTTACAAAGGAGGGAGTTAAGTCTACAAAATCCAGGAAATTTCCCGTTAAGACGAAAAACCTGGGGTACTGTTGTAGTCTTTTAATTCGGACCCAAGACGTAAATTAAAGCCAGAGGATCGGGTCAGGTGCTCAGGTTCTCAGCCCTTAGCTGTGGAATTTCCAGGTTAAGTTACTTAAACTTTCCTGTTGCTGAATAAAGTTAAAATCCTGTGTGCCATATATTTGCTCATCATAAAATGTTCTCTCCCAGCCAGTAACAGCTTCTTTGTTGGCGAGGCCTGTCTGGTTTATGAGCTTCCCAGCCTTTGTACAGGGTTCTGGGAGTTAAGAACTTCCACATGCTGCCTGCTCCGAGGCTTTTGTGAATAAGCAAAGCAAAGCGCTTGCTCCATGTCCAGCAAACGCATCAAATATGGTTTGAATTCCCTGGTTTTAAATGCAAAGGATAATATTGATTTTGTTAAGGTAAATGTCTTTAATTGCATGCTGGATAAACTCGCCTCTTACTGAGGCATAATGGGCTCTGGGCGCCCTTCCAGCACAGCAGTATGAAAATGTCTCTTTTAGTGTCTCCAGTAGAGAAATGCAGGATTAAGATTTAGATGAACAACAATGAAATGGAGTACATCCCCAGTCTCTGAAAAAGCATCTACTGATGCAGAAGGACATTTACACAATTAATGCTTTATTAAGATTGAAAGTCTGCGGTACCTGATATGTGGATTGTTTGGGGCTTTTCATTGGGATGGTGGGAATAGAAAATTGAAATAAGGGAAAATAGACAAGAAGTGAAAATGAAGAAGTTCATAAAATTGTCCCCGTATGACTTGATCTATCTCATCTACAGAACCTGAGTGGGATCTTGATGCAAAAGGGAACTGAGTAACTCATTAAAGAAGAAATATTCTGTACTCTGACATCCTTATGCACATCCCACTTGTGGGTATTTAGGAGGGTGACAAGGACATGAAGACTATCAAGTGGATGACTCAGCCCTTTGATATTAGTTTAGCAAAGGCAATAAAGGTAGTTAAGAACAGACCAAACACTCTTGCAGCAGCTGATGCCCTTTCATTTATTGCTAATCTACCATAGTACAGGCAATATATAAAAATATTTTACAGATAGAAAAAAAATCATTACATTGGAGGTTTAACAACGTTGTTGCAGGAATGTGAATGACAGAAACCCCTTTTCAGTTGTGGAAGTTAGGTTTTTGAACAGGTAATTTGATTCAAAAGACATCTGTTACGGTGATTTGAGTGACAAGTGCTCACTTGAGTGTCTGTTAACATATGGCTTTACCTGAACATCCAGGGCAGGGCTCCAGGGGGAGTTGGACTTTGGAGGGGAGGGGGAATCACTTCAGAATTACACACACACACACTCAAACACACAGATCTCTGAGTTCCAGTCAGGCCATCACTGTTCACACTGAGCTGTCCCTCCACTCCCTGCTGGTCTCACACCACCTGTGCTTCAGGTGCTGCTCAGCGTCACTAAACTGATGGCAGCTCAGTCCTGGAACAGCTGAGGATTCCAACAGCACATCTGTGGATTTCTGGGCTATTACAAACACATAAATCATTAGTCATTTTTGTGACAGTCATTGTAGAACTTTCTACTCCATTTTGCTATTTTATGGGATTTATTGACAAGGAACTCAAACCACCATTCCCCAGATAACCACTCATTTGCAGCTGATATCATCTTTCACAGCATCAGCACCTTCATCTGAAATTTATTGCAATGTGGGTCAGGGGCTAACTTATATTTTTTTGCACCCCAGAAACAATAAAAATGGCTAAACAAACCTTAAACAGCCCACAGTGGGTTAGACTCTGACAGGCAGTTAAACAAATCGCTATCAGCTGCCACCCACTGCACTTATAAAAGAACAGATATTAAAGATACAGATGTCAATCTTATGGCAAACATACAAAAAGGTGGATTGTTCGTTCTGAACTGAGATGAATAAAGAATTATAACCTTCCACATGTGATAGCAGAGTGTTGCCTTACACTTACAGGTAAGAAACCAATGCAATGTAAACAATGAGGGGTTTGCAATTCAGCCCATCTAGACCCAACATGAGCATCTCTTCCTATTGCACAGAAATATGGAACATAAATAACAAACACTCAGAATTGCAGATAAACTGGACTGTCAGATGACTTTAAGTGGTGCAAAAATTACGAGGATCTGAATCAGTTTAAGATTTGAAATTAAGACAGTCATTTTCTGGAGTCCCATCTGGCAGATAATTGTTCCCTATTAAGTAGCAATTTGGAAAGAAATGCAGGGGGAAAAGTCAGATTGAAATATTTAGAAACATATTTCTCAAGCATTTAAAGCTCTCTTTGAAGTCTTTGGGAAATCTATCAAATACATGGGTTCTTTTAGGACAGTAACAGTTCAACAACAATTGCATAGAAAATTAAGACATTGAGAAAATGAAAATCGATCCTTTATAAATACTAACCTTAATCCAAAAGGTGTTGCATATTTGGTCAGACAAAAAGCATAGTCACTTTTTTGTAAAGATATGGATTACAAAATATACTTTAAAAACATGCTAGCTACTCTGAGAACCGGTTTAGATATGTCATTAAGCAGCAGCTTTTTATACAATAGAGAATAACATGGTGCTGGTTTGGGAAATATTCTACATTCAGAAAATGCTGTATTCCTACAAGGAGCATGGAAGTGATACATATTTACATGGATACAAATAAAGCAAGTGCAAAAACCATGACTCTTCTACATTCTTTCTACCATAAAAACACATACATGAGACACTTTCACTCCATTGTTGTTGCTCAGATCTTACATTCTCATGGAGAAAAACAAAAACAGGACTTCATATTTCATTGCAAGTATCTTCACGAGCAATTCCCCTCCTGGCAAACTCGACTTCCAACACTCATAACTGACAAAAAAAAAAATAATCTTCCTGATGTCTGTCCACTCCCAGTCCACTCTCAGACTGTTTACATATCATGAATGATGATTTTTATTCTACGTATATTTGATGCAGAAGTTTATAGAAGCTCATCCTGTATTCGCAGCCAAAGCTTGGATGGAAAAATGGAAGTAAAAAAAAAAACAACACCACACACAGACACACACACATAAAAAAAGAGATGAACTTTTGAGTTCCAACGAGCCCTATGTACTTTGCATGGTGTAACTTTGATGGAAAATGCATTAGAGTTGTTCACCCTGTAGACAAGATATTTGTAGGCCTTTGGTACAATGGCAGGAAGGCACTGTGGTGAAACATTCAGATAACTGAGGAAAGACAGAATTTCCTCATGTGCAAATATGGCTATCTTCCAGATAAAGTGAGAACAAATTACTCACAAAATGGTATTAACTCTTCCAAGGTTAAGCTCATGTTTCTACAGAAAGAGAGCAAGTTGTATTAAGTAACAAAAATATTAATACTGAAAAAACACTGCTCAGCAAGAACAGGAAATAATTTAGTACTGTATATTTTGAAGTTCCTCAGCCAAGCTATATAATTTTAATGTATCAGTTTTCATTTTAAAAAGAGACAACAATGCATAACACTATGTCTGAGGATGCTCCTTTTCTCCAGAAATAAATACAAAAAGTTGGTTAAAGCTGTATTATTTAACTACTGGTTGCACATAAAAGTAGATAGGGCAGCACAGCCTGACCTCCTGTAGCTGTAAATAAAACCACTAAAATGTAGTCTATAGTATGTACATGGTATGAACCCTCAGTCCTGGGCTGGCTCCATGTGCTGCTCACTCGGGGCTGGAGCCAGGACGGGACTGTGACCCAGCATTGTAATGGGGTTGTGTGTGTTCATATAAAATCATATTTATACAATGTACCCAGACAGATCAGAGAATCAAGGAATGGTCTGGGTTGGAAGGGACTTTAAAGCCCATCCAGTTCCATCTCCTGCCATGGGCAGGGACACCTTCCACTAGCCCAGGTTGCTCCAAGCCCTGTCCAGCCCAGCCTTGGACATTTCCAGGGATGGGGCAGCCACAGCTTCTCTGGGCAACCTGTGCCAGGGCCTTTCTACCCTCACAGGAAAGAATTTCATCCTAATATCCAACCTAAAACTATTCTGTCAGTTTGAAGCCTTTCCCCCTTGCTCTGTCACTCCAGGCCCTTGTAAATAGTCCCTGTCTGTGTGGGTATATCATATAAACTACATGTATATGCACCTGCACAAACACACAAACAGATTAATATCTATGCATTAAAAATGAGGAAGTAATATAGCTAATGCAAGCACAACAAAAGCACCTGTAGCACATGAAAAAAAAAAAAAAAAAAAAAACCAAAAAAACCAAAAACCAACCAAAATCCAAACCCTCCCTCCTCAAATACAAAGTGCCTGAAGGAACACATAAGCACAGTGGAAAGGTACATTTTGGTTACAGAGCCCAGGTGTCCTGGGTGTGTCCTGAAAAGGAGTTCTTGGAGCACTGCAGGGGCTCAGGGGTTTGCCTGCCTGGGGCCCTCTGATCACTGAAAAGCCTTTGCTATGAGTCCACAACCTATTTTGGATGGCCAAATGTTGCAGCTTTCAGCTATTCTTTCCTTTTGTGATGTATTAAAAGGACATTTCAGCATCTATAATACATAAGGCAGAACTTAACCCTTGACCTTCCTGTTTGCTCAGACCCAGCGCTAGATTTTCCCTTTTCCCTTATTTTCTTGACTGATATTGTTTTAAAAATAAATATGCAAAAAATTATATTCCTAAATTGATGACCAGTTGCTACAATCACCAAATATACTTACAGACAGCATCAGCACACTTACAGATCTGAAAAGACCTTAATATTCTTGAGATTCTATTTAAAATCCAGCAAAGGAAAAGGTTCTGTCAGTTATTTGGGAATCTCTGGTTTTCTGTGAGTGCATTTTTGGTTTATTTGTTTGTTTGTTTAAAAATCCATGATGTCTGTCAGATTCTGGCCTACTGACAGTTTTAAAACAATCCAAAATAGCTTATTTGAGGTGTGTGAGCCAGTCGAAGTACTTCTTGAGTGCTGTTAAATAGTAATTCCCCTGTGCTGGAGTCATTTCAGCTGGTCTGGGCCTCAATTTTGGTTCTATAAAAGTCAGCAGTAAAAAAAGAGGCCATTTTCACCCCTGCAGGTAGAGGCTGAGGCTGAGCCATCTCACCAGTTGTGCTGATGCAACATGTGGAGCTCACAACATGAGTTCCAGAATTGAGGCAGCCAGGGAGTTTTTGGTGGTGCTGAAATGGGACACAGGGGATTAATTTTGGGACAAAAGATCTGAATCCCACCAAGTGGAAACAGAAGCCAAGTCCCCCAAGGTGTGTTATTAATGTTATTAATAAAGGTTGGGATGTGCAGGGCTCTGCTTGGGTTCTGGAGCTGGGCTGGGCTGAATCCAGAGTTTGGAGCTGCTCTTGGGAAATTCAGGTCTCTGTTTCAGATCCAGACCTGTAGCTGAGACCCAGGTCAGCTGTTCTGGAGAGTCCAAATCTGCCTCCCACTCTAAACCCCAAGACCTTGCAGAGTTTAAGCACCAGCTTTCAGTGGTAGAAAATACATACTCAATACTCCTGAAGAGATTTTGGTTGGACTGAGCACAAACTCTGCAGGGATTGGGCAAGATCTCTCTTGAGCCCTTGGGGAACCAACTTTGGGGCTGATCTGCTGCATTCCCATAACACAATTCCTGCTGTGAGCACATGGACACACTGGTATTTAGCAAAGTTTACTGGGAAACAACTGAAAACAGGAATTATTTCCCTGTGCTTTTTAGAACAGAGCTCAGGCTCCACACTCCTAAAAGTATCAGCGTTCCTCATTTATAAAACCTATTTCCTAAAATATTATGGCTGTTTTTTACTGTACATTGAATATCCTCTCAGGATGTCCTTTTATCCCATTGTGGAGGCCCTGACACTCCAAAATGTTCTCACTTGTAGCTGTACAACTGCAGGTGGCAGCGGTTACCTGGTATTGTGATAAGCAGTGTCAGCACAATCGTTTCTAACACATGAAGCAAAACACAACAAAATACTAACTCACATGGAAATGTAACTTTTCCAGAGGCTGCTGGTAGCTTTGCAAAGCTAAAGAGACAAGGTGAATATAAGTAAGTGTATATTTTTTTTCTGGAATGTATGGCTTCTGTAGGATGCAATTATTTTCCTCTGCAGCTTGGGGTGATTAAATGTTCCAGCTGCTAAATGAGACACTGAGACAAGTTACAGGCCAATAGCAGGTTCTACATGAAAAGAAACAGCAACCATTTGTTAGAGAGAAAATATCTAAGTCAAGTTCATACACTGCCTAAATATTAATAAGGATCAATCATAAAAATCTTTGGATTTACTGCGACTCCTATATATTAATCTCTATTTTACCTGGGCTTATTTTACTTTGGCACAGGTGTTGCAACTGCTGAATTGTTCTTTTTCACTGGTTCTTGGTGAGAATCCCTCTCCTTCAAATTCCTATCCAGTCTGACATGAAAAATGAAGAAAACTCCTGGATTCAGCTGACATTTACGGTTTGAAATACCAATCACAATGCTCAGAGTCAGTAAAAAATGGCTTTTGATCCCAGGTTAGATAAAGGCCAAGCAAGCTTGGGTTGCCTCAGTTTCCTACAATAATAAAATTTCTCAGAAGGGCTTTGAGACCTGGAGGGCAAGTCCTTGCTAGTGACCTGCAAACCGTGTTATTCTTTTATGGAATATATTACTCTTTCTTCCCCCATTTCCCACCCCACCCAAATAAGCTCTAATGCACGACCTCCCTTGCTTTGTGTGGATCAGGAGTGACAGATCACTTCTCCCTCAGCACTAAGATAGATCAATACATAGATATTTTGCAGCAGGCTTGAAATGTTTCCTCAGACAGATGCTCTGTTACATGAGAACAATACAATCTTTGGAGGAAAGGAAGGGTGTCCTTCTCGGTGTTTACAGAGAGAGGTGGCAAGTTGCTTAGTCAAGGCTGTCACTTGATGCCAATACATTGTTCCTTGCATTGAGATGAACTGTAAAGGAAGCTGGAGGTTGCAGGGGCACTGGAAGGATCCAAGAGGTCAGTTATGGAAGGATTCGGTAAAAGTTGTCTCACAAATCTCTTCTTCTATGTCTGACTTCTGGCAGGGAGTCCAGAAAATTCCTTCCTGATAATTTCGTTAACTGTGAAATAAAAGAGAGAGGAGGAAATGTCAAAGCACTTTCAAACCCACGACAAGTGGAAAGTAAAAGCAATCCTTGGGCAGTTTGCTGTCAAGCTGAAAACATCCCCTCCATTCATAAAATATTTTTATTAAAACCTAAAACTTTTAGTCCTATTTACCCAGACTACACATTTTTGGAAGGCAAGAGGGAAGGAGTGGAGAGAGGGGTTCACACTGTGTTCAGCTTCAAGTACCATAAAACACACCTGAGAGGCTGAAGCCAGTACCTGCCACATCCCTCACACACAACACTTGCCCTCTGGCACAGACTTAAGGGAAAAAAGAAAAATCTCGAAGTCTCTGAGCATTTTAACACATTCACTAGGCTGAAATGAGATTATTTTGAAGATTAAAAAAGGCCAAGTTTGGAGGAAATACAGTGAACAGTGATGAAAACAAAGAGACTGCAGTTCAGGTGAGGAAGTGTAGTTTGTGTTTGGGCAGTTCTTGTTTGCTTTTTTTTTTCTTTTTTAATAATCTCACTCTAAACTCTCTTTGCTCTACATTTTTATTATAGTTTGTCTGCAGACTGTAGCATAAGCAACTTCCATGCACCACGAGGATACTGTCAGAGGTTGGGACAGGCTGGTTAGTAAAGCTCAAGAGAAGACATTGAAGAACTTTGTTTAAAAAGTCAGAACAGTATTATATGTTTTATACAACAACCAATCTCTCCCTTTAACTTGCTTTCTTACTTGCCTAAAGCACCCTTTGGTACCTTCTGGAACAACAATCCTCTCTCTAGAATTTAAGTGCTCCCCAGAACTTAAATAAAGGAAGTTCCCATCTCTCCATGCTCACAAATCCCACCATCAACAGCCCACAGTTTAGGTCTTTCTAATTCCAGCTGGGAAGTGCCTGATTTCATCCAGATTGGTGCCTCTGGGAGATAACACGGGCAAAAAAGCCTTGCTGACAGAACTCCTGTCCTCCTGCTGCACAACACTCTACCTGCCACCATCACCTGGTGGCTTCTACCAGCCCTTGTGGTGAATTCTTGCAAATCAAGCCCATCTGTGGGGATCTGGTGTGGTGATGCTCTGCAGTGCAAGTGAGCAACCAGAGGGAGGTGAGGTTGGTCCACTTTGAGACCAAAACCTCCTCCAGCTCAGTCAGAGCTTCCTGTTTGCTCTACCAAGGAAATGAGAGGAGCAGGTCTTCAATGGAAATTTTTCACAGCCTCAGCTAAAAATAGCAGTGAGGTAAAAGAAATGGGCACCCACTCTTACAGGGTCATTTCCTTTCTAAAAACAAGTGGGCTGAGGCTGGAGGCCTTTATTGTCGATTTATTTATTGACACGTTTGTTTGAGCAGCCAGTGTACTAAATATACCATGTATGAATTTTCCTTTTATTTAATACAATAATGGAAATATCAGAACCAACAATCGTACCTAGGAAGGGTTAAATATAAGCAAAACAGATAACTGAGTTTGCTAAACCTACAGGCTTTTGAGGGGTCCGGATTTGGTTATGTTTCCCTGGCTGGATGGTGTGGGCAAGTGCTGACTCAGCCTGCAAACTTCACTTTCCCTCCTGGGTGCTGCACAGAAGGTCAGCAGTGGGTTCTGTGGGCTGAGGTCATAGGGGGACTGCACTCTGAATAGAGCTAAAAGGTTGCAGGGAACAGTATGAAACAAGAACCCCACAGTTCACTGAGACTGCTCCCTGTGAGCTCGTACAGGCACCAAGGTGGATTTCTGTTGGAGACACCTGAATGACAAGAGCTCCCTGTGATTGCTTGGCCTGAAGGTCCTGTAGTCACCCCGAATTTCACCTAAACCCAAGTGGTGAGGGGAGAGTCAGGTGCACTTTAAGGTGGACAACAGTAGTCTGGGAGCTCTGAGGGAAAGATGTAAGTCAGTGCTTATCCCTGCACTACAAGTCCTAACCTACAACCAGAGTACCTAAATCTAATGAATATATAAATGTAACAGGAATGGATCCCAAGGCAAGTATCTCTCTCCCAGCTTGGAGTCACCTCCAGACCAAGCCTTGTGAAATCACACACCTTTGTGATTTGGCAGCATATGGATCCAGATCCAGGTGTAATCCAAGAGATTTGGGTTTCAACAGTAGGTTGAACAAAATCAGCAAACTGAGACCTGTCTAAACCTCAGAGGAAGCCGAGATCACGTGCTGAACTTGCTCTTCTGAGCTCCCATCTATCTTTTTTTAGTAGCATGGTTAAAATGTAGCTCAAGTATCAGTTCTCATTATTTGCTCATTTCTAGCTGAGAGGAAATTGAGATTATGTGATTAATAAATAAAATAATGTTGTTTAAGGTGCCTGGAGTGTGGCTGCTCTGGAGCTGTTGATATGTTTAATGATTAAATGGGGCCACAAGGACATATGTTAAGATAATGAAAGATTGAATCATAAAAAAAGGATATTGAAATTACAGTTGACATCAGCCATGCAGACCAAGGTTGGGCCTGAATCCCTTCAGCATGTCCTTTGTTACACTGCTGTTGTATGAGGACAAGAACGGCCCTGGTGCTTGGAGACCCCATCAGACACTGCAGAGGCTTCTGGAATCATGCGGGAATGTCTGTGATCCCCTAATTGCTCAGCTTTGATGGGGCAGAGTCAGTCTCTCAGGCTCCAGGTCTCAAAGACATTTAAGCCTCTAATTCACATCCTTTCAAATAGAAATCTGGAGTGTGTTCACTCATGGGATGACAGTGGGTTCTATTAAATACCAAGCTCCACTGGGTAGTCCAGATACAGAAAACAGCCCCCAGTTCATCTGGCAGGGAGTCAGGCTCCCTGGAATTGGTTCTGTACATGGAACTGATTCTATGCATGTCATTGATTCTGTACATGCAGTTGATTCTGTACAGGCACAGCACTGTCTGCCTGTGGGCACACACAGCCACTCCAGTGCTGTCCCATGGATCTGTCTGGAATAACACCAGTCAAGTTGATGTTGTCACAGTACTACACCCATGGCAGTGATGCACTTGGAATATATTTTGAATATATAAGAAAGTAAAAACTAAAATTTTCTTGTTAACACTTTCACCTGGTAATTGTTTATTGTTTTTATAAGGCACTTTAGTTGTCCCATTGATTGTATTGCAACAATTACAGCTGCTTGTTTCTCGTTTAAAATAAAAAAAAGCACCAGAAGGATTGTGCAGTAGGGTGTCTGTAACTTTGGGGATCCTGCAACACTGAGGGGCTCATCAGAGGGGGCAAAGCTCAGCCCCAGTGGGCTCCTCCCTGCAGCGGGCAGGGATCCTGCAATATTCCTGCAACATTCCTGCAACAGTCCATGTCTGCTCCACTGACCCATCCAAGAAGTGTTTTGACATGCAAAGCAAACACATGGCACGTGGGGAGGAACTAATGGAATAAGGGGCTGGGGAGGAACTAATGGAATAACGGGCTGGGGAGGAAAACTGAACCCTGGATTTGTAGTGTGCCCTCAAAACGTGCCCAGGCAAACCACAGTCCTACTGTGGGTCCAGCTGCTGCCTGGGAAGGACAGGACGCTCTAGCCCAGCATGCACAGCCCCATCTCTCCTTCCCTGCCCACCAGGCCCCAGCTACTTCAGGACAGCTCTGTGGTTCACAAGTGGGGAAGAAAAAGAATGAAAAAAAAATTAAATTAAATTAAATAAGATTTTAAACCCTTTAAGCCAAATAAAAAGGGGCATGACTTTTTAATTGAAAAAATAAATAAGTAAATAAAGGTTAAGAGAAACACACAGCTGGAGAAAAGGCAGAAAAATACCAATTACCTTTCTTTTTGATTGCTTGGATCAAAGATCACAGTCATTCTTTTTCATATAATGTTTTGTATCCAGCTAAGGTGTGTATCTATCAGCTCTGAAAAAGATTTGCAAAACCATTTTTGAGAAAAAAGGTAACCTTTGACCTACGTTGCACGGTCAAATGTTACAGCTTTCAGCTACTCTTTCACTCTGTGGTTTAATTTATTAAAAGGACATTTCAGCACATACAATACATAAGGCAGAACTGAACCGCTGACCTTTCTGTTTGCTCAGATCCAGCACTAGATTTCACTTTTTTTCCCCCCTCTTTTCTCGACTGGTATTATCTAAAAATGAATATGCCAAAAATTACAGCTCCTAAATTGATGACAAAACATGTGAAATGCTGATAATTCGATCTGAGACTTCAGAGGCACAGGAGGTCCCTGCGACTGGTACGTCAGGTCAAAGACCAGTCACTGCCTTTTGCAAAAGTCAGGTCTGTTATTACCTCGGTGGCCCCAGTAAGATACAACACATTCATGCCAGATCAATGTCCCTTTTAATTACGAGATCTAACCACAGTGGCTGTGAAAATTAGACTTTGCCTTAATTTTACAGAACAGGAAAGATGCGCAAAGAAATTATGGAAGTTACAGTCTTTGCTTCAAACATAAATAAGGTGACTTTTTTTTTCTCATTAAAAAAAAAAAGATATTCTGCTTCTTTTTTTCCTGTCTAATCTCTTAAGATTTTGTTTGAAATCACCATGAAAGCATTTGGCACTTCTGCAAAACCACGTGGAAATTAAAAAAAGAATCACAATTTTAAGGAGGAAAAACTGCTTCTTAAAAACTAAGCTTTGAGTGCAAGATTCAGAAGTGTCTCTGCTGCTGGATTTCAGGTGACTATATATAGAAAAGAAATATTTTACTTGGCTCCCAAGGATTGTGCAGCCACGTATCATAGACTGGAACCTACCACTCAGTACACAGCCTATTTTATACTCTGCATCCTGGAAAATCAGCTTTTGCATATGTGAGCACAGCAACTCATTGTCTGGTAAATACAAACCTTGGTGGATAAGGCACAAGGAGTCCAAACCCAAAAAACTGTGCTGGGGAAAAATACTGGGGGTGTGGGGTTGTTTTCTAAATTAACAACAATATAAAGGGTTTTTTTCCTGGAAATTTGGGACATGGAACAGCTAAGATGTTCTTGGCCACAAAGGTTTATTTAATTACACATCAAGAAAAGGGTTTACTCCTTACTGAAATAATGCCAATAGATACATCCTGAAACTTTTCTTCCCTGTCCTGCTTGTAATCTATGGAGTCTGTGTATAGACTTCTGCACCATCCAGTCCAAGAGCAATCAGCTCATTTCCATTAATTAAGCAAACTCTTGGAAGTTACTGATCTCAAACTAAGTGGCAATTCAAGTCCCAGAATGCAATAGTTTCAATAGACTCAAAACTCCCTGACATTATTCCATGAATTTTACAACATAACCCATATAGCTGATGGAAAACAGAATCTAAATAAAAATGCATATTTTTTGCTAAAGCCTGTCCCAACTGATATCCATATCTAAACACCTCAGGATTCACAGGCTCTGGATTTCACTCAGGACATTTAAATATCCTTCCCCTATATCTCAATACAGTTCCAGAGTGAGGTGCAAAAATAAAATGACCAGTTTCTCTGGTACTATCCTACCCAAAATGTTTAACAGGAAGCTGGGTGTGCCTGTAAGAAAAGAGCAGAAAATAAAGATAGCATTTCTGCTAAAAAAAAAATTCTATGCCCTAAATGCACTAAAGATCAAAATCATCACGGAGGAAGTACTTGAAACACAAATCTCTCTGTGACACCACCTCAGAAATGTTAAGGATTTTCTCAGTACTTTCATTATTGTCAGAGTACCTCCAGAAAAGATCAACAGCCACTACAAAACAACTGCCTTAAAACTGTCAGGAAAAAGTGGTCAGTGGGACTCCAGAGCTTGGATCTCTGCTCTGTCGTCACCCTGCCATATGGCTCTGCCCAAGTCCAAAGTATCCCTGAAGGACCAGATTTATTACAGATCTGTCTTGTCCCGAAAAATGCAGAAAGTCTGTGAAGTCACACTCATGGAATTTAAATAATCCATGCTAAGCTAACAGAAAACAGCCTGACATGACGATGACCTGCCCAGAGTGACCTGTACTTTGCAGTATATCCACTGTACTATGTGTGGACATGGTAGAGAGCAGTCATTTTCAGGAGTCCCTACAGGAATGTTTTCAAGTCCTTAGGTAGGACTCCAGATTATTTAGATCTCAAAGTACCACAGCCATGAGGTGCTGAGCTCACTCAGGCACTCTGAAAATCCCAACAGGCAACAATTTAGGTTACTAATCTAAAACGTTTCAAATCTATAAATGGCAGTCAACACTGGAGTGCTCAACATCTCTAAAAATCAGGTCCATTAGGAAGTTGAGTGAACAAAGGTGACAGAGAGCACTTTGAGGACAGTGACTTGTTCTGACTTTGCTGAACAGCACCTAAAGTGAGGAGACCACAGAGCATTCTCAGCCCCAGCCCTGGGGATGCCTCGACCTACAAGACACTGAGGTACCACCAGTGAGAAGCTGCCACTGAACTGTGGGAAGGCTGGGACTGGCATCTCCACACTGCTGGCAGCCTGAATAATTTCTTTTAGACAAACAACCCTTGGCTTTTGCTTATTCATGCATTACCCTCAGACAGAAGTTCCCTCTCCAGCCAAATTCTCCTCAGTGACACAAAGCAAAGTGACCGGTTATGAGGGAAGGAAAACAGGGCAGTTTGCAGCAGTGGAGATAAGGTGCAGCCTGTGCAGCTGTGCCTGCTCTCCTGCCGTGCCCAGAGCTGCTGGGTGCCTCTACTGCACTGCTATGCTTCACTTCAGCTTGTTACACAAATGGTTACGACCTTGTAAATCAGTAATAAGTTGCACCCAAACCTGCAAGTGATTAGTAAACAATCATTGCACTTCCATGGCCAGAGGACTTTCACACAGTTAATCAGTTAAGAAAAGGATTGGGTGTTAACTGGTTATTTAATTCCCTGGAAGACTAGTTTATTGAGACCCTGTAGTAAGAAGGCTGAAATCTGAGTGCAAACAATATACAGGAGATATAAACTGCTTAAAAATGACATGTTCTCCTGCAGAAACATGTGCCAAAGGCTGCTCTAAAGTGAGCTGAATGGAGGAACTCTAAGGCTGTTAGGTGCCATTTGTGGTGCTTTTGGTTATTTAATCCATTTGATCCCTGTTTGAACCTACTGGAAATCAATGAGTTAAGTTGTCAAAGCAACTTTTCCATGAACCAGGAAACTGGGCTAATGTGATGTTTGCAGGACACACATGCACACACACATGAGCTTTCTCATCCCAGGTTGTTGACTGGAACAGCAAGACAAAAAGCAATTTTTTGCTCTAGAGTGCGATTTCCTGTTTGCTTAATGGATTTCAGTATTTAGTCTTTTTTTTTTTTTTTTAATCGGAAGATCCCAAGACAGGTGCAAACCCTGCCTATGCATCAGCTGTGAATCTGGAAAGGGCACCTTCAGGAACAATGTCATGCCCTTTCCCCTCCTGCCCCATCAGGCTTCAGGATATCCCTGTGGGCAGCCCTTGGAGCTCATCTGTAGGGTCAGACTCCTGACCTTAATTCAGAGGGGTTGCATCTCATGTACTTAGAGTAGAGTGGGAGGAAGCATCACATCAAACTGGGTTGTTTCTTTAAATCCCCTCTCCAAACCCTTTTTGTGCCCAGTCCAAGCACTGCAGACCCTGAAACCAAACCCAAGGGATGGTGTTCAGGGTGGCATCTGGTGCCAGGCACTGCCCATCTCCTTCCTGGGTTACCTGACAAGGGGCTGGCTCTGAATATCAGTGCTGAACCTTCTGGGAGCTGTATGAATATGGGACAAAAGCTCTTGTGTTATTGTTTGCCAAGATGATAGTAAATATCCTGTTTATTTATTAAATAAACTCTTTAGGTCTGTTTAGTCACTACACAGGAGGCATAAAGGGACTGCAACAAGCTGAGCTGGCTTTGTGCAGTCCCTCTAACGAGTGTCAGCAGCCGCTTTGGGAAGAGTACCTTGAAAGTGGAAAACTAGCTCAGCCTGGGTGTGATGAGGAACTCCAGGCCACCGTGGATTTGGTTTGTAGTAGCTTTCCATAACAAAGTCTTTTTTTAACTGACTTTCTTTCTGCTCACATATATTTAGATATGACTTTCATTCTGCAGCTCTCCGATGCCAGAGAGTTTTGGCTGCAACTGCAAGGGAAGGGACACGTGTTTGAGTCATGGACTTGGCTCTCTCTAGTTGATAGTTAGTGAGTTACTGAGAAGAGATGAAGTTTGTATTTAGTTTTAGTTTACATGCAACGAGACCAAGTAAAATATTCCGAGTAGAATGAGCGCATGATAAACAAATACACAAAAACTTATACCAGAAGGGGATGGAGTTCATTTGATTGACCACATTAGTTGGCTAAAGCAATACAGAAATATTAGGCCGATGGACTGAAGCTTAAGAAACACAAGGCAAGAGTCTTCATTTTGTCACTCCCAACTCATGATTTAACTGTGGCAGCTGATGCTGTTGCTGCAAAGCACAATGGTGAATTGTGCTTGCATCTGGGTTTTTTTGTGCGTGGTTTGGACCTTATGAATTTGCTACAGAACTGCTGAGATAAGCAGTGCCATTTGGTATGAAGATATATTTCTTTTACATTGAAACCAGCAAAACCAAAGGAGGTTGGTGACGATTTTTCCCTCCAGTAGCTTGCACCTTATGTTTTAAAAGCTGATGAAATTGGTGTTAGACACCACAATGTCTCTAAAACAGTAACTGCCATTAGGGAGAGTGCACGAGCAATAGCACTATTTATTCACATGTCACTCTGCAGTTTCATCATTCTCCTGAACTTAACCTATTTACTGAGAAGCAGGATGAGTCATTCAGCAACATGATTCAAAAATGGAGAGAAAAAAGAGAATGGAAGAGAGAAAGCTATTTTTTACAGGAAATAATTGGGGGGTAGGACCAGAAGAACAGTTACAGCATGTTCAGGATTAGCTGAAAGCACAAGATAGGCAATGCTGCTGCTTTTTTATTTTTGTCACAAAGGAACAACCAGAACAAATATTTAATTGAGGGGAAACAAACCATTTAACAAATATTTAATTAAGGGAAAACAAACCATGTTACCCTTCCCTTTAGGCAGTTTTGCAGGGGATGAACACTCAATAATGTAATCTGCTTCCCTCCCTTGAGCACTAGTGCTTATGTCTATTAATCCACAAAACTATTCACTGGCTCTAATTCTCTGGCATCTTATCTTCTGCTGTGTCTTACTCTGCAAGCATCCCCACTGAAGGGCCTGTGGATTCCTGCAGAACCTGGGCCTCTCCAGCAAACCAGGTTTCCCTCCAAACGTCTAAGCTGAATTCTGAGCCTGGCTCTCAGGAGAAAACAGCCAGCAGAAAATCCCTGTCCCAAGGTAACAGGGAAGATGCACAGGTGGCTTACAAACAATTCTGCCAAATAAACTAAGCTCCCCTCTGGACCAGACGTGCAAAGATCCTTCTGCTTGCAATTACTCTGCTTTCACAAACAACTTCGCACCAGTGAGCGTGCAGAAGGCATTGGTTTCTTTTGTGCTTTATTTTCAAGAGGGCTACGGGCAGTGGGCACAACACTCACCAGGGGAACACACAGAAACACTTTTGCACTGAGATTATCTTTTATCACAACTCCATGTCCTTCAGCAAAGGAGTATTTGGGGCAAGATTCTTTCCCCCTTTGCCTTAGACACGGAATGGTGAGGGCTGTTTGAGGAGCCCTGGGTTAGGAACTGTCTCCACAAGTCCTGGCAATGGGAATCCAGCACTTTGGGGCTACAGTTACTGCTCCCAAGGCAGCTGGAAAGAATCCAGACCATTAAATATTTAAGTGGTTATTGACAGAGTGTTACAATTCACATCTAATAATGTCAAGGAGGTGCCACATACAAGATACTGTGTGTCTACCCACATCCATCTGTTGGCTTTTATTTTGCACTTTGACTGTAAGCCCTTCGAGGGAGAAACTGCTTTTTTTCCTTTGTAGTCAACACAGGATCTGCCACAATGGAGTTCTCAACTGTGCTGAGGCTTCTAACATAAAATAATTTAATAATAAAAATGCTATATAATACTATAGAGTATATGTATAAATCAGAGACCATGAGACAGAGCTAATTATAAGAGACACCTAAAACTAGAAAAAAGGAGTGCAAAAGACTACAGGGAGCAGTTACTGCAACTGGCTTTGTCTCTCACCTCAAGAAGGCCAGGAACATCTGACAGTCAATAGCTTGAGAGAACAAGAAAAATGTGTATGCATCATCCAGACTTCAAACTTTCAATCTGAGTCAATGGCATGAACAAGAAAACTTTCTTGAGAAGAGGAGAAAAGAGAAGAGAAGAGAAGAGAAGAGAAGAGAAGAGAAGAGAAGAGAAGAGAAGAGAAGAGAAGAGAAGAGAAGAGAAGAGAAGAGAAGAGAAGAGAAGAGAAGAGAAGAGAAATATACCAATTACCAGAACTAGAAGTGAGCCCCTTGATGTCCAGTAGCTGTGGGGTAACTCCCCTTTAGCTAAAGTGCAGCTGGTGCTATCGAGGTTGGGCAATTCCCAACCTCACCACAACAGCAAAACCCTACATTTGTTCAGAAATCAGTACTCGATTATTTCCAGATCTCCCATCCCAATTCCAGATCAAGATGTAGGAAAAACCACCCAAAGAGACTGCCCCAGGGAATCCTTTCCAGGATTTAATGATGAGCCATCCCAAATTTTCCATCTGTGAGGTCTGAGGGCTGTGTGTATCCCCACACAGCCCAGACAGGAGGTAAAATCCTGTGCTCATGGCAGTGTCTCAGGGGCACAGCGCAAGATGCTGTGAGTACCTGGCAAGACTATCCAAATCACTCCCAAGTTCTGACCAGATGTACGACAACGTTCTCCTCTCCACACGAGTTTGCACAGCCAGCACACAAGCTCTGTACTTGTGGCTCATATTGAACCTATTACTTTGCATTTAACCATCCATTGCTACACTTCCTGGGTGAATTCCAACCTAACAATGAAGGCTTTGGAACCACAGCATGATAAAACACCCTCTTGCCTAAAATAAAGACAAAACTTGCTTACGTTTGATATGATCTCATCTGACTAGAGCACACATTCAGCAGCAGTTGGCAGGCCATCCCTGCGGCCAGGAACATGGATTGAATGGGAATACTGTTTGTCCTGCAGTCGGGGAACTAGCCACAGACAGCTGGAAGACACAGTAGTAGCAAAGCTGAAGGCCAAGATCACCATAACTCCTTCTGAGCAGTCTTGGAAGGAGAGTGGCTGCCAACAGGAACAAAATACCCCAACAAACACATAGAGTGTAGTAAAACCATATGGAGCCACCGGATATCCTCTATCAGACTTCTGCAGGTACTTTGGTAGCCAGCTCTCAGCTACATCACTGTGGATTTTAGATGTCAAGCCACTTTTCAAAATATCCAATACAGCAGGAGACAAGCACACGTCACCTCTTGGGATCTGGCATAGGCTGTACCCAACAAGTCCCTGACAGAGGAGGTGGAACAAATGTTGGGGAACACCAACAGAGGATGTCCTACAGCAGGAACTGGGGGTTGTCCTTTGGGATGCCAAGTAGAGATGGGAAGGTTTTTGTACTATTAAGGGCTGACTCATGGGTGGGGAGGTAATACTGACTGCTTGCATGTTCCTTGAAGCATCATCATGAGGAAGGCTCCCTGCATGACGCTGCAGCATCATGATGTGACTTCTCCATCATCCTCATCAAGGAATGACCCTGCACAGCACTGCCATAATCTCTGCTCTAGCACTTGGGAACAGGTCTGATGGCTCAAGTTTTAAATGGGTGTTTAAGCCTTGGTAACTTCAGAGCAAGTTCATGCTACAGTAGGTGCTGGAAGAGGGCAGAAAGAGAATCACAGAACTGAAACTGCCCCCATTTAGAGTTGACAGCAGCCAGTGACCCTGGGAGAGCCCTGCCAAGCAGAGCTCAGTTATGCCCCATGGCCCAACCTGCAGCCAACATCCCTCTGAGGGCCGTGGCACAGAGGGTGGGGTGGGACTGTGCTGTTCCCTGGCTGTGTCACACACAGGTCACACCACGGGGCTTTCCTCGGTGTCCCCTCAACATGACTGTAATCAAACCCTCAGCGTGACTAATCAACACTGAAAATAATTCTGCAGTCTATATTCAGGCTGGAAATCACCACTGTCAACAGCAACAGCCAGCAGAGTCCCCAGAGAGGGTTTGGTCACTGCTCACCCTGGCTGAGGTCAGAAGGACAACAAGGACAGATAGAGCTGCAACCTTTTGGCCACAAAGAGAGTCAATTTTTGTGGCTCAAGGGGGTGACTGTCTCCAGTGGGCACTCTTCCCTTCTCATCACCTGTGGTAGGTGCCCCAGAAACACCCCCCAGATGCATTTCTTCTTCACTGACTTGTGCCCCAGCCTGGCCCTGAGCTGTGTGGGGACAGCACTGGAAGGGGCCAGAGAGCAACACGAGAGCAACTGCTTTGGTTTGGGCTCTTTTTTTTTTTTTTCTCTCTCTCTTGATTCAAAAATGTCATCTGCATCCAGCTGTTAGTATTTTGGAAATCTGCTGCGTTTTGTTTTCCTCGTGCAGTTCAGTGTGGCTGATGCTCCAGCTGCAAACCCCTGGCAGCCAGTGAGCCTGCCTAAAGCAACTAGACGTGAAAGCCCACATCCTGGCCAGCATCTCCTCCCCTGAGAGCACCCTGGGGCTCCCCTTGGGCAGCCTCCTCATCACCCTAATGAGAATAAATCTATTAACTCCTTAACTCCACTGCAGTCACACCAGATGAGTGTGGAAATCAGGAACTGCACAAGCATGTATCTATATCAAATGATGTGGCAGAGAGAATACTTTTGCTAAGACAATCAATAAAATTCCAGTGCTATTCACTTTATTGACTTTCAGGTTTTCTGTTTTGTTTGGTTTTTTTGGTTTTTGTTGTTTGTTTGTTTGTTTGGTGGTTTTTTTGTTTGGTTTGGTTTTTTTTGGTTTTTTGTTTTGTTGTTGTTGTTGTTGGGATTCAGCAACAGGGCAGATTGCACATGAATGAGGGTTAATTAATGTCTTTACTCCTGCAATTCCACGATGCTCCTCCCATGCCTGTTCCAGTTGCCTGCTCTCTCTCTTGGCCACAACAATCCCATCTTCTTTCCCTCTATCCCAGAGCAGACATCCCTGCTAGAGGTGGGGAATGGCTGGATCAGACTGCCTTGAAAGGGCAGGAGACTGCAGAGTGTTATGAGGAGGTGGGGGCTTGCTGAGATTTATTTCCAAAGAACAAACTTTCAATGGGGTGTGGGTTATATATGCAAAAACATGGTGATTAGGTAAAGTTAAGGGACAGGGCTTTATTACTTAAGTAATTCTTCACTTTTCAGCTGAATCCCAAATCCCCCATTTTTACCCATAACAACTCTAATTCCATGCTCAGTTACTCAGTGACACGGACAATATCATCCATTTCTGAACAGTCAGGTAAATATAAAACACCACTAAATGCAGCCTGATCAAGTAATTGGCCTTGACATGTCTTTCCCCTCCTGAGCAATGATGGAAACAATACTGGGTGATTAATAATCCTTAATGATTACCAAGTAAGCTTTGAAACAAGTTCTAAGGGATACCAAAGTGTATTTAGAGGTGTTCAGGGGTGTGCTGGGGGTGCTTCCCTGGCTGGGGCAGGATGGGCCCAGGAGGCAGTGTTGCTCTCCAGGGCTGTGCAAAGCCCTGGGATAGGAAAAGACAGGGAAAATCCTCTTTAAAGAATCCCTAACTCCTGTGAATGATAAGCACACTGAAGTTAAAGTAAAAAAGAGAATACATAGTGTGGGCTGCTTGTAAGGTCACTAAACCAGTGGAGAAGAGACTACTTTAATTTCCCTTATACCTGGAAAGAAAAATAAACTGGAAAAACCCAAGAAAATAACTCTACCACCTCTTTTAAGGGTTGGAAAAAACCTGTCTGAGAGGGGAGATAGCTGAAAACACCTCATTGGGCACGTTTTCCATCCCCCCTGAGCAGGCCTTGGTGTGCCTTTCCCCTCTGCTGGATGCAGGCGTTGCACAGCGCGGGAGGGACGGGGCGAGGAGCAGGAGGACGTGAAGTTTGCTGTGCTGTCCAGAAGATGAAAACACTAGTGCTGTTTATAGAGGGAAACCCAATTCGTCAGCCCAAATGAATTCCTGTGCTAATCCATGCAGGCTTCATGTTTTCCACCAGCCCCAGCCACTGTAAAGACTATCTTTAGGAGGCACAGTGTGTTTGGAAAGGAGCAGCTGGAAAGAGGGGACGTTTATGCCAGCTTGGAAGGCTTTCTGGTATGGAAAAACAGGAATGCTCTCTTGGGTCTCCCCACAAAATTAAAGCATCTTCATCCAGAGCAAAACGATGCCAAGCACAACAAACAAAAGCGGCTTTCCCCAACTCTCCTGGGCAGCCTCACTCGGGGCTCACAATGGTTTCCATAGAACTTGTTTTGCTATCATAACAAATTCGATCTGTCCAGGCTGATGGTGAGCACTGTTTGCTAAAGACAAGAAAATTAATTTCCCCGCTGATTTGTCTGCCAGAGCATTTTTGTCTGCGTGCCACAGACAGGGACTCCCCAGATAACCAGAGCATCTGCCTGGCGGCTCAACGCCGCCGACATCCTGAAAAGAGAAACCCTTGAGAGGTTTTGGTCTGCGTGGCACCATAAGAGTCACCTTTGCTGCAGGGGCTGGGGAGAGGCTGCCCTGTGCTAACCACTGCCGTTCCACAGCCTGTGGTGCTGCCAGGCTGAGCTGCCCCAGCTCGATGTCTGTGTGCAGCACCACGCGCTTCCTGGAATAACCCAGCCGGCAACGTGTGCATCGTGGCTGCCTACCCGGGAGGAAATGAATGCCTTGTTCTACTGACCACAATCTGTGAAATGCTAGTAAATACTACAGTCTAACTGTGATTAAAGGGCTAGATTATCTGCACAGGCTCCCCGAGGGCTGCACTGGAATGTCACCCAGGGGCGCAGGTTCCTCCCAGCCTTTCTGCAGAGACGCGCAGTGGTTTCTGAAAAGCAGAGATGTTTTTCTTCACAACAGAAACTGTTGGAGGAGCATTTAATGCTGCATCTAAACCAAGAACATTATCAGAATGACCTGAATTGCTGGAAAGTCTTAATCTTGATCTAAAATTTGCACTAGTTTTGAAGATAGGAAGAGCTATGAAGTGTAATCAAGTATAAAATAAAGGTCTGGGGATATTAACCTCTAAAAGAGATATAGCACCAGTTTGGTGTATGTTTTATTTTAATAATAGCCTGTAAAATTTGTCCTGAAGACAAATTTGTATAAAAATCAATGGCATTTTTTTAAAAAGGAAACATATCTGAAAACACAGTAGAAGTTACAGTAGAAGGCATGAAGCTGCAGCATGACCTCAGGAGAGCTCTCCTGTAACCCAGTCTACCTAGCTGAAAATCTCACCCTAGGGTCTACCTGCTGAAATCTTTGATGCTGGAATCTTGGGTTGCTTTCCGAGGAAGAACACAGCACCCCACTCGAAGCAAATGAACGTGTGTGCAGAAGAAACCAGACAAGAGAAAATGTCATGTAATTTTGAGGAAAAAAGACCCACAAAACAAAGTGTAATTAAAAAACCACAGCTGCTAGAGGTGCCCCTCCAATTTACCTCTGTTCTTGTTTAAGCCAAGCCAGTTTCTCCCTGGTCCTGCCAATGCCTGGAGTGGCCAGTGTGTGCAGAGTATTTCCAGCCCTTGCAAACATCAATTTGTACAAAATTATAATGACTTCATCTCCAGTGGCTCAAACTGGGGCATTTCTCCAAGTCCTAAGGGCAGGTTCCTACGCTGGTGACCCTTTACCTACAGAAATGTTAGGCCCTATTTTTAAGTGGCTTTGGCAGACCTGTGATTACAGCACAGGGACAGCAGTGCCCTGTGTGCCTCCAGCAGTGCCCCTTCTCTGGAAAGCTGTGGACAAAGGCATTGGGGATGCACCAGAACCACACAGAGCATATGAGGGCCAGTGCCTTTCAAAATCAGGACCTTCACAGACACTTTAGAAGAACAGTCCTGCTGCCTGCTGATAAGAACTAAAAGCTCAAAAGTGGCTGATGAAGACCCAGCAGGAGCATCAGGAGGTATTTGGCCATAAAGGGAATGCAATGTCCCATACATCATCCAGCTTCCTCTGTCCTTGTGGCTACAGAGTCTTCTGGAAATGAGATCTTACAAAGCAACTGATGCTGCATTGCTCATAATGACAAATATTTTACCCAGGGAGGTTTAACTGTCACAATACCTTCACCAAGGACTCCCATACTTCTGAAGTGGTTCCCCCTTCTTTTAGTCATTCTCAGTCTTTCCAAAGAAACTTAGAAACCACCTAAATAAACCAGCACCCATTGAGACACTGCAAATGTCATAAGAGTCATTCATGTGTCTCACTATTTGTCCTACATTTGACTCGATTCATTCACGGATGATGAAGTCATTCATCATTAAGAAACCAAACTAAACCAAACCAAACCAAACCACACCACAATTTGGGAATCTTTGACTAGACTCCCCTGGCAGAGACGATCAGAGGGAATGATTGCAAACTCACACTCCTCTAATTTACTGCTACTTTAGCCCTGGCCCAAGTTACTCTTTGCACTTTGAAGGTAGAGGTTCAGACTCCTTGCAAAAAGTCAAAGCAACTCACCACGTAAGCCCTGATAAAGGACCAAACTCTTGTCACTCTGCAGTGATGTCACCAGACTATTTCTGCAGGGCCTCAAGGTTTTGTGGTCACGCAGTGCTTGGTGCACAAACAGCTCTGGCACACAACCAGCCACCTCCCCACACCCACAGCCCAAAGCCTGCCCAAAGCACACGGCTGGGTGGCAGCAAGGACAACCCGTTCTGACCTTCACTTCCACACCTGACAATTATCCACCCAGAAAAACTCTCCCTCAGATGCAAACCTACCACTCGCTTCAACATCCACGGGCAAAGTCAGTAATACTTTTCTCACTACATCTAGTTAAACTACGATCTCACACTAGAAAATGAGTGTTTGTTCAGCTGAAGGCAGTCAATGTTTTGGAATGCAAAGTTTCCAAATTAAAAATCCACAAAAGGACACGGCTTGGTTAAAATGGGAACTGTGTGGATTAGGAGAACCTGCAGGAAGATGGGAAGTATTAGACTAGTTTCTCACTGAGTCAGAAAGTGTTGCTCTGCCGAGTCACATGGGCATCACTGTGGAAGCTCTTTGATGCTCAGTGGTTTTATTCTAGTTAACAGTAGCTGAAGATTTAACTCTTTCATACCTAACACTGGTTAAATCCAACTCAAGACCAAGTTTTCATTTGCAGACCATTAGTCATGCAACTATGGAGGTCAGAGTTTTAATTCCAAACAAACTGCAGTACTTCCAGTAGATGTGCACCTACACTGGAGAATGTGAATGTGTGCAAAGTTGGGAACACTTGGCTTTGGGGTTTTTGTGCAGACCCCTTTTAGAGCGAGGAGTCATCTGTGAAATTCCCAGCTGGATATATGCCCAGATTTCTGTGCTTGCAAAACTGAAGCATGAGGACTTGGAGCAATGATTCAGACACAACTGCATTGTTTATACATTTTAGGTTGGCTTTTACCTTCCCTTGCTTTCTTCTTGGTGAACACAGAAAGAGTTACATTACAGAATAGGAAAGAGTGTGAAAGCCAGGACAGGATTGAAAATTCAAATTAGGAGTTAATATGCTGGGAGGGGAGTTTTATGGTCTTCAAGTATTTGTTCTTCTTCCCCAGTCCCTGACTTTCCTGCTGGCTCGACTACATATGTGCTGCTTGTTTTTCAGCTCAGGGAAGCTGGAACGACCTATTAGGTCATCTAGTACCTCTCACAGCCAGTGCAGGATTGTCTTCTTGTACATTTGTCCAGTCTGCTTTTAAAATCCTCTAAACACATACTGCCTCCAAATTAGAGCACAGAAGTCTCTTGGAACTGGTAAATAAACAGCACCATAAAATGACCAGGCAGCATAAAGCCCTACCACCTTCTGCTGGGAAGAAAAGTAGCTCTCACTACTTAAGAGTTCTCATAAGAAAACTAACTTGATGGAAAATTCCAATGATTCGTCCTCATTTTTTTTTTTGTATTTAAAAGTGGCCACAGATTTTTAAGTGATAGTATTATTTATAAAAAAGTATGAACAATGGGTGGAAGAAAAATGGGTTTTAAATTAATCCCCTTTAGGTCTGCATTCTTGTGAGAGAAAAGATCTATATAGACAAAAAGTCCCCCACCAACTATCCATGCAGGATGTGACCTGACCTGGAAAAGTTCTGCTTGTGTGAATAATGCTGAGAATCCAGGCATTTTTCTATAGTAGAAGACTTTATAATTGGCTTTCAGTTTGCACCATAAAAAGATTGTAGATCTTTAAGATGGTTATTCTTGCCAGGCATTTTATTTCACAATAGTTAAAGAAATGTGCAGATGTTTTCCAAACTTTTCAAAGCAGCAAAGCTCTTTGCAGCTGCTCGCAAGACTTCAGAAGTGCAGCTCAAAAATGGCTCGAGCTGCCTTTTCGTGAGCCATTGCAGGAGGAGCCAAATCCTCCCAAGTATTATATTGAGCTTTAAGGGGAGAAAAGACCCCTTTCCCCTTTGCACTTTCTGAATATTAACACAATCTGTAACAAATGAAACTGTGAAGAGCAGCAATGCCAAACCCAGGGTTCCTGAGTCAGGCTTCCAATAATCATGAGACTGCTTTAAAAATCATGCAGTCAAATCCCCACCCCTAAAGTTGCATCATTTTTGTCTGCCCGGATTTTGAAAGACCAAAACATCAAGGTTTTTATTTTTACTGTTTTGGTTTTTCTTGGATCAAACTTGAAAAGATCACTAAGAAAAAAAATAACTCTTGTATTTTGCTGCAATCACCTGCACAGGGACTTTTAAACAGCTATAAATATTGCAAGAATTACAACAAAATTGCAAAGAATTAGCAAAAGCTTGGAGCTGCCACATGGATGAAAGCCAGTTCACTGATTATACTTATTCAATTACATGATGCTCATTCTAAAGCGGAGATAAAAGGATTTTATCCCCCTCTCTATTTGTGAGGACAATTACACACCTAACTGCAGGTTCCTTATATAGATGTCAGGGAGGTGCAATTCCTCTCAGCAAAGCATCTTCCTAATAAGTGAATCCAGGTCCTTGCATCACCTTTGCTGGGAGTTACTAACACCAGGATTCATTTTGAGGTGGTCAACACACAAAGCAAGCAGTGCAATTATTGTCCATGTGGAAATCCCTTATATTATACATTATATTTGTATTTATTATATTAACTGCCTCTACAAGTTTAGCCGGCTTAGCAGCACTGGCAGAGCTGGTACAAACCCTCCTTCCAATGCAGACAGCGTGATCCCACTACAGCAGCATCCAGTGGAAGAGCTGGTGGTGGTTCCCTGACTTGGCCTAAGCTGTGCTGATTCCAGTGTTTTTACACCAGCAGAGCTGTGTCTCTACAAGGGGTTTTACCATAATAGCTGTGCTAACAAAATAAAATAAAATAAAATAAAAAACAAGACCTAACCACCTTAACCAGCATAGTTCTGTGGTGAGCTGCCAAAGCGTAAAACAAACCTTGTTCAAGGTTTCAATAGAGTACTTCTCTGCTTCAGCACAAAATGGAGAATTCAGCACTACAAGGAGTTAACCCCCTTTTCTGCTTTGCATAGTTTTGTTATAAGCCATTTTCTAGCTGCACATTTCTCATTTCCAAAGTCCCCATTTTTAAAAGCTGTTGTCAAAACAGTTATGATTTTGACTGAACTGAAAGAATTTCCATGTAAAGCACCCAGTGTCACTCCTGGCTGGTAGAAAGACCAGTGATTCATTTTCCTTACCTCCTGTACTTGCTGCTGTGACAGCTTTGCTCTGTCTCAGGCTTTGCCCCAAAAAATGAGTGTATCTAACAGACACACCTGACCTCGCTGACAGTGCATTGCCTGCCAGCAACCAACTGTTCACTTCTAGAAAGCACATACCATTCTTTGACACATGCAGCACGAAAGGAGTGAGTCTGTGGAAGGACAGAAAAAGAAAAGAGTAGCTCTGCCAATCCCTCCCTTGAGTGTAACGTGTTTAACCACATACAGCACTGCCCCAGCTCCTTCAGACCTGGACAAGAGCTTCATGTGCCTTTGGTACCCCCACATCTGTGCTAGGGATGCAGCTGGGGGTCCTGGAAGTCTGGGATCCCCCAGGCAAGCCACAGTTTTACCAATTACTTTTTGCATCAGCTGGGCAAGTCCCTTAGAAGCTCTGATCCCACTTCATCCATCTGTGAGAGCTGGGGAAAAGCTTGTCTGCTTCTTTCTGCAAGGGAATAATTTTAATTCATTTCTCTGCACTGGATGAATAGTGTCACTGGACTGAAAAATGTTATTGTTATTATCCCTTTAAATTGAAAGTGGATTGAAGGAATAAAAGTAAATGTATGGTCTATTTTGGCAGATGTCTTCCAACAGATGGGTGTCTATGGTCTTCTTTATAAGAGCTGTCTGCTGCCTGTGATTCAGACTGTCTAAGGAATGCCATGAGCTTGGAGTAAATGGACAGCAAGTCTGGGAAAGGACTTTATTGTGGTTTAGAAGCTTTCAATTCCCAACTGCACGAACAAGTTCTCTTTTTTTTTTTTTTTTTTTTTTTTCAAGTAACTCTTTGCCAGTATTTCAAAACTATCACTGAAAAATCGCTTGATGCCTTCCAAAAACCGAGCGCTTTCTGCTGATAACCGTCCGCTGGTCCAGCCTGCAAACAGGGACATGCTTTCCACCCAAAATTGCTGGAACTGGGGTTTCTTGTCCTGGTGCATCAGCTCCTGGTGGGACTGTGCCCATGGAGGCAGTGTCCACGTACCCATCCAGTGTGAGCCCTTGGCAGCCGTGCCCGTGGTCTCCTAATGGAGTCTGCATGTTCCTTTGAACAGGAAACGCTTTGTAACACAACTTGCCTGTGGGCACTTACTGCACCAATTAAAGATTCCTGAGCTCGAGAACAAAGAGGTGCCAGTGGAACTATGGTTTTAATCACTTGATTCATTTTCTTCCTTCCTCCGCTGCTGATTTTGGATGTATGGGTTTTTCTTTTTCTCGCTTTCTTTTTGGTTTGCGTGTTTTCGGGCAGAGGGACAGCGGCTCAGAAAGGCTGCTGGGGAAAGGGCAGTCTTGAAACGGGGCTGGATTTGTCTGAATTTTTTAATAGTAAATGGTTTCTAGAAGAAGATCAGATGGAGCCAGCCATAATAATACAATTCTTAGTTCTTATGCAGGTATGCAAGTTTGGGTGTTTTTCTGAGAATCCATGTGAGTTTTTATAACATGAATGAATTATATGCTTAACCATTTTAGAAGGAAGGATAATAAGATATTTTTTAGTAATGATGAACTAAGGTACAGGGAAGTTAAATACTTTGATGAAAGACCAAACTCAGACTCAACCCAGACTTTCCTCCTGGTATACTGATCTTTCTACCTCCTGCCAACAAACTACAGGTTTTGGGGAGCAGAACCACCTTTTCGTTCTCTTTCTGTATTGCTTCTAGAAAAGCAAGTCTGACATACAACTGGGGCACACAGATCATAACACCACACAAACCTGCAACAGCAGTGAACCAAAAATAAAGCCTGTAGTGTACCCAAGGCTTGCTGTAAGGTCCCAGCAGAGAACAGAAAATCTGTACTAATGTGAGTCAGAGCTTCAAGAATGAGTCTGATGAATACATAGATTTGCTGGAGCGTTTTAGCAGAATGTTTTGGAGAACATACAGGCTTCGCTCTTAGTCAAACTCTGCCCGAGCAGAAGTGACCACACCTTCTATGAAAAGTAGTTCTAATTAAAAACAGAGTGTGGCTTTTTTGGATGCAAATTGTTGCTCGAACTGAACCCCAGCCTGTTTGCAACATTCAAATTCACTCCTATCTAAAATGCCAGGAAACAGGAACATTTCCCCCTCTGCCCTGCCTTGCTTTGCATGTGCACACGTTATGAAAACAACTACAAACCAAACTAAAACATGTTCCTAAAGCCACCACCTTCTGTGCTTTCTGGGGATGGAATCAACAGCATTTAGACAGAAGAGCAGTTTCTCCACAGCCAGGCTTGTGCAGCTCCACTGCTCCCGTTCGTGGAGGGCCCCAAACTGCCCTCCCGGTGCAGCGGAGGTTCCCTGGCCCAGGGAGATCCCCAGCTGCCACCAAGCTGACAGAGCTGGCTTTTTGCCACCTCCTCCATCCGCCATGCAGGGGCTGGGGAGGGTGAGCAGGATGCTCAAGAGGTGCCAGCACCCGAGATGGAGTCCCGAGGGCTGTGAGGGACCAAAGCCGGCGAAACGAGCTCAGTCCCCGACTGACACTCAGGGCTGACACAGTGGCTTTGCTCTAAGGATCCCCAGGAGATCAGGGATTTCCTGAAGGTTCCTACCCAGCCCTGTCCCTAACAGCTGCTGGCCCAAGGAGAAAAGAGCTGGTCAGAAAAGAAAGCTTCTTGCTGAACATGAAGGACAGGAGGGATTTGAATTTCATTTCATGACACCTTGGGGACAGAGCGTGGGTTTTCTTGTTGCTGAATGAAAGAAAATGAAAAGAAGAAGTAGGGATCTAACACACTCTGAGTGGTCTTGGATGAGACCCATGGTCAGGGCAATGGTTACTGTGGTGGGGAGCAAAACTGCACAAATTAACCCACTGCTGGCAGCAATGGTGATTGAAAGTGCTGGGTGATCTACAAGCACCAAATCACATACAGGAGCCCAAAATCACAGAGTACTGAGGGTTGAAAGGGACCTCTGGAGATCATCTAGTCCAACCCCCACTGCAGATCCATTTTCTAAAGAAATATCTAATATGTCTGAAATTTTCTGTGAAATACCTGAGCTCACTATTAAAACATCTCTGCTGATCATCAGACTGATAAACCACCACAAGCATCTGCCTTGCTTTTCTCCTCCCCAGTGAGG
Source organism: Pyrocephalus nanus (assembly GCA_038380795.1). Lineage (NCBI taxonomy): Eukaryota > Metazoa > Chordata > Aves > Passeriformes > Tyrannidae > Pyrocephalus > Pyrocephalus nanus. The sequence goes on from CM076277.1 coordinate 5,913,991, forward strand.
ATTACTGCTGCACCAAAAATAATTTAGAGCTGCTGTATCAAGCAGACAGTTCTGAGTGTCAGATGTGGTTAGACAGTTACTGTTTGAATAATGACAATCATTTTTCTTTGCAAAGTAAAAAGCAGGACAGCTGAACTGAAAAGAACTAAATCCAAGGCAGGCAAGTTGGTAACACTCAAGACATGCTGCATTTCCATTATCTGCACATGGAATTGAGCCTTGTATATCTCTGTGTTGCAGATGGGGAACTGGCACATGGCAGCTGAGCAGCTACACCAGGGACACAGAGGAATCTTCTGTCTCTGCAGCATGAGCATGGACAGTCCAGGGCATGACCAGTGCAAATAACTACAATTTTAAGTGGGTTTGTGCTTTAAATAGTTCATCTGATTGCTCTGAAGGTCATGGGAGAACTAAGTTCTATTTGTCAACATATTTCTGTGGTTGTTTGGGTAACTTTTACCATTGTGGGTGGTTTTGGTTATGAATAATATTAAGATGAGGCCTCGGTTCAAATGTGCTGATCACTCTCTCATGCTATGGCTTTCACTTGCATTTGAAGCTATTCACTGCTTGTCAGCACTAACCTGGACACCTAATGAATCCTGAAGGGTCTCCTAAAAATGGCCTATCTTCACTCCCAAAGTGAGCCTCTGAGGCAGAGGTGTGTAACAAAGGTTTCTCTGACGATTTTTCATGAATATTCCCTTCCTCTGGGGATTCTTTGCACTATTTGATATCAAAAAGTTACAAATAAATATATATCTACTTTTTACAGAGAAATGTGGAGGTATATGGAGGACTATGCATATCTATATGTATGTGTGGCAATGAATTTGCATCAGTCCCTAATGGATGCATATTCAAATCCAGCCTCTATAACTTGATAGCTGGAGCCTTCCTTCCAGTAACAACGTGGTTTGTAGTTCTCTTTGGGAGGGGAAAGTTGGGAAGAGGGCTGCATGGGCTGGGTTAGACACCTCTTGCTCTGAGGTAGCACCAGCAGAAGAAGAAGAGGGTCAAGTTTCTCCCTCCAAGAAAAGCACATGGCAGGTCTCTACACTCACAGTACCATCAGAAATGAGTAGTGATATTGTCATGAAGGCAGCCAGTATGGATGGTTCCAGCTGTGCAGCTCTGCACAAAGAGGTCCTTGCACATGGCAAAACCCACCTGAGAAGACAGGTAAATACTTGCCATCACCTGGCCTTGAGGACCACAATGTTTTGGCTGTGCTGCTGGTGCTAATTCAACCTCGAGAGCCTACAGCTCCTGCAGAGGTGGAAACAGCTCTTATCTTCACAAGGCAGGATGCAGACAGGTTAAGTGAGCTGAGTGCCCAGTGTTACGTGCCCTGTGGAGCAGTGAAGGCTCTGAGCAGAACCAAACCATGATCTCAGGAAGGAGGACAAACGAAGAGAAGAAAATAATGACAGGTCCCGCCAGCAGTGGCAGGAGGAAGCTGAAAGTGGTAAAGAGAGACAATAATTGTGTCATGCTGTGTCATGTGTGATGTTTTTTTCTGATGGCTTCCAGGAGAGCTCAGAGACAGGCACAGCATGCCCACGCTGAGAGACACCAGCTCCAGGAATGAGGAACTGACAGACTGGGGCACGTCCCAAGGCACTTAAAAAGTTTGTGGCAAAGCTCAGAATAGAAACAAAGTCCAGAACACCAAGTCTGTGTGTTAACCATGAGGACAGCGGACAAGAGTTAATGAGAGGAGGTCACAACAGCAAAGGGATGAAAACTGGACTCTCAGTAGGAATATGCAGAAAGAAGAACAAAGAAGAGGGAGGGAGAAGATGGGGGAAGGGAAGAAGAGTGACGGGAAGCGAGAGACACCGAGACAGTGATTGCCCAAGAGTCTGTGCAGCAGCAGAGGCAGCACAGCTTCTCATGCCAAGCCTGGCAGGGGAACCTTCATCTCAGTATCCATCCGTGAAAACCCCAGCAAGACCTAACAGCTCACTTTATCTCAGAAGAGCTAGCTGGATAAAAGGGATTTGAGGGTAAAGCCTCCATAATCCTTTGGGTTTGCTTTCTTTTAATACTATAAAGCACAAACCCAAACTTTCTAGTCAGGAAAAACATGGCTTTTGTTATATTCTGAGTCACTTTTCCTCAGCAGCAAACAAGTGGCTTTTCAATTCAGCTCCTGAACATTTCAGAATGAAATGCTTTGCAAAGTCCTAAAGTAAATCCCAGTTCTCCAAATCACATTTCCAGCTGATGTGAACTCACTGAGGTCAGCAAAGAGATGCCATGTGACCGATCTCCCCTGGTCTGACTTGGGTGGCATAATTGAGAAACTGATCTCTAGTCAAAATCAATTCAAGATGATCCAATCAGCCAACCAGAAGCCTGAAATTTCACTATTAACTTGCTGCTGTTCTGCCTCATGTCTCTTCTTAGCACAGAGGTTGAGTACATCCCTTGTGAACTGTGCTGCACTCAGATGTCACTGGCCCATTTCAAAACCAAGTGAAATTAATTTTGCAGTCCATTTGGGGAGTTCTTTTAAGGGGGAAAGACTTTGGCTTGGCTCTGAAGTTTGCTAGCTTTCACTTCAGAATTCTTCATTTTTTATTTATTTTACAAGGTTTGTACCAAGTATTTTTAGAAATGTGGAAGAATCTCTCAACTTCCCACATTAAAAGTGCCTTAAAGAACAGTGTTCAGTTTTCCTGTTAAAAATTCTATCTTGCTTTGTCACATGCCCAATTCCCTGAACATGGATCTCCTACATGAAATTCACTCTTAAAACCCAATTCAACACTCTCCAGACAAGGGGACCAGTAAAAACACTGCAGATTTTACTGTGGTGACACCAAAGCTATACCAAGCACATTTCAAACATAGACAAAGAGAAAACCAGAGAAAACCATCCAAACTCTACTCTGCCCAGCAATGAAGACTGTACATGATACAGCCACAGAGCACACTCAGTACCTAAACTGAAGAAAGTAAAACCTTCATGGGCACAATTTCACAACTCCAGGTGAGTAACTGCAGTAAAAATCCCAAACTTCTGCATGCTTACAGCACACCATGGTGCACATCTACAAGATCAAGCCATGTCTGATCTGATTGCCCAGACTGGGAGGGCAGCAGCAGTTACCATCTGCGACCACCAGGTCTGTTCTTCCTACATAAGAACATCCAGTATCTACAGCAATATACCCAGCAGCCTCACTCTGCTCTCACTAAAATCCATGTTGGGTTTATGATTACAGTGTCCAGCTGCACTATTAATTTTGCATTGATTTCCTTTTGCAAGGAACATGCTTTAATAAAAGAACCAATCAATCAGATCACCAATAGCTGCCTACCTAACAATAAGCAGGGTATGTTCAAAGAAAGCTTTACTCCAACTTATATTCATTCCTAAGGGCTCAATCAGCTGGCTCACAACAAAGAAACAGCATTGTTTTACTTATCAATGTCCCACTGTTCATCTAGAACATCTGCAATAGTTTTGCCTGCAGCACTACCCCATTCATTACAGGCCTTGATAAACTGCTCAATGGGCTTTTTTTTTTTTTTTTATGGTACAAAATGTACAAGAGCATTTTACAAAGTGGACTTTGCCCCGATATGAATAATTTTTAAAAAAATAATTTAAAAGTGCATTTCATTTCAGAGTCACCATTTCCAAACCAACTTCTGGCAAATGGAAACAAAATGGCAACAGCTAAACCTGACAGCTCAGCCCAGGGCACGAAGCAGATGGATTCTGCAGATCACTTGTTTTTTTCCTTGGTTGCCAAAGTGCATTGCCACCTACCAAAAATGCAGTTAATGAAAGACCCAATATAATAGAATATAAATACAGGATTCAAATCTGCCATGAGTAAACAGCAAATATCCACACCCACCAAAAGCAGGCCACGCTGAGGAAACACGCTGAGATGGGATTTGGAAGCTCTAAACTTTCCCCCCTCCCTCCAGCAAACCGACTCATAAGAGAGAAGTGAGGCACTTACCATCATCCAGGTAGGCTTGGTCCAGGTTCTGCTCCTGTTTGATGGTGACTCCCGCTGGCAGCACCTCTTTCTGGTCACTCCCTGGGGGTCCGTTTTTTGCCGCTCGCTGGCCCGAGGCCGCCTGCTGCTGAATCACCGTGGGGTACGAGCTCGGGCTTAACCTTTGGGCTTGACTGACCTGGGGCTGGCTGGATCTTGCAACACTGGACGTAAAATTTTCACAGCACATGATGTGCTGAAACTCTTGGTGACTTCCACACCTCAGCTGCTGGTTGGTTGGAGAATAGTGAATCACGGGAGAAGACTGCTGGTTGCCCGGAGAGTGGTGGAGCACCGCTGGAGTTTGGCCTGGGGAACCTGCGTGCACCAGCACTGACCTGTGGGCATCTGAAATGGCAACTGGTGCAGCCATCAGGTTGGACTGCTGGTAGCCCAGCTGGCTGGGGCTCAGGCTCTTGCTCCTTTGGTAGATCACAGCGGCCGGGTTCTGCTGGTGGTATCGAGAATCAGGAGAGGAAAGGCCCGAGCGCAACTGCTGGCAAGGGGCCATAGTGGGCACAAGGCAGGAAGGGGACTCGGTGACCATTGTGTGCTGTGAATAGTAAGGCTGTGTTACTGTTCCCAGACCACTGTGTACTGTATTGCAGATTATGGCTGGATCATAGTCATCAATGGGCTCTGTTTTGATTGATGGTACTAGAACAAAGCATGCAAAGGACATTATTCGTAACGAGCTGGTGAGAAACAAAGAGGTTTTTCCTTGAAGTAATTAGAGATTAAAGCCATTTACAAGATTTGCACGTGTGAACTCATATCTCCCAGGCACCGAGTTTAATGCATCACGTATATGCAATCACGGCAGAGTCTCTCTTGAAAACACTCTGTACTAAGAGGTTCTTGAAAATCTTTAATGTACTAATTAACCACAAATTTCTAAAATTGGAAAATTCAATACTTCAGCTCATATTTTCATTCATTTAAGGGCCATTCTAGAACACATGCAAGATAAGAAGCCATACATAGGTGTTTCATGTAGTCCTCCCATTTCAAAGGAATAATAGAATAAATAGAATAAATAGAAATCCTGTGACATGTCATTTTTCTGTCAAACTTTTAGCTAGTGACCAAAGGCAGAGTTCAACTATTTTAGAGCTTTTGTTTTAGTTCCTTTGCTGCTTGTGGTTTCCTCAGTGCTGAGAACTGAAGATCTTTCTGACATCATCATCTAAAAGACCAGGATTTAGTGGGAGTTATGTGAATCTTGGTAGGATAAATGACAGTCCTCTAAAGGCAAATCCTCACATTTCTAATGATTTTTTTGTTGAATCCTCCCCAAAACTCACTACAGAAACACCATACAGTGGAAACCATATAATGGTCATGCAAAAGGATTGTTTTTTAGAAGAATTCCTTCCCCTAAGTGGTCTATTTTAAGGATTGTATTGAGAGAGAAGTGTACTTCTCAATATTATTCCAAAGCAGAACAATTTAGCAACTATACAAAACCTTCACATTGGTGACTGGTTCATAAAATCAGGGAGAGGACCAAAGATTTTCAGGCTGGAGGAGACCAAAATAAGAATCAGAATGAATGCCTGTCCTTAGAGACAAGTCAAATTAAGACATCATTTGAAGCTTGCATAAAATCTGGTACTGTTACTTTATGCTTTCTGGTTTCCACAAACACAATACTGTGATTTTCTCAAACTATTTTTCTCTCAGCCAAAGCTGAGAAATTCTGGGAATCTCATTAGTAATCCTACTGCATTTATTGTGACATGGCTGACCAATTCCCAAGAGGAAGAACATCAGAAAAGCATTCATCTTTTTCTCCACCAGCCTCATTCTGAAGAATACATTTTGCTTGCCTTCCTCCATACCAAGGCCTTGTTTCCCAGATCTGATGTTATCTTACTACTGGACATGTCGGCTGGGAAGCCAACACTCATGGTTTTCATAGGGGTCACACCATGTCACAGACCGAGCCTGTTCCCACTGAGGCTTTGGAAAACTTCCCTCAAGTGAATGGGGCACCATAAGCTCATTGCCAAGATAACTGTCACCTCAAATTCATGGTAATTTCTGATCATAAATCAAATGCATCCTTCAAACCAAATGGTCGTTGAGCACTTAGCTGAATTAAATCAGTAACATTTAGATCCTCCAATAACAGCAAGAAAACAACACAGCAGAAAATGAAATCTTGCTCATGAGAGCTAGGCAACAACTGGCCCTGTCCTTGATTGAGAATTACCTGGTTGGTAGGTAAAATGCTGGGGTTGGCTTCTTTTTCTTTTCCCATTGATGACATAGAAGTTCACCTTCACAGCTGTGCGGATGTGCTTGTTACGGTACTCAGGTATTTCTACAAAAAGCATGCTCTGAAACAACAGATGGTGACAACAAAGAATTACCAACTGAGGCTGACTGGAGATGTCTGTGTGCATCTCCCCTTGCTACACGTCCAGGCACAAAGGAAGAGAAATCTCCCCATTCATCCCTATAAGGGGTATGAGAATAAGGAAGGGAAAAAAAGGGCAGATGGTGCAAAACGAAGATTTTTGGTACTGGCAAGCTGGTTTCTATGAACTGAATCCTCTCCTGCATTTGATGTTGTCCTGAACTTGGAAAGAGACACCACAGCTACAAATAAAACACACAAAAAGGTGATAAAAGCAGCAGCACTGTTAATCACACTGGGCTTGATAAACAAGTGTGCACTGCAGAATTCCCTCTTTTTGTCAGGATAAACTTAATCATTCTATAGGCTTTTCACTTATACATATCCGGATCCCACTTCCATGGAAATTAGGAGCAAGTCTCCCGTTCCCTTCCGCCGGGGCAGGCATGGCCCTCGGCAGTGTCAGTGCAGCTCCTAAATGCACTGACTGACTACAGGAAGGTCCCATTAAGCAAAGTGAACAAAGAGGCTCATTCCCTTGAAAGATCAGTGTTCATTCGAAACACTGTAGGACAAATCCTGTCCTGCAAAGAGCAACAGCACCCAAGGCTTCCACGCAGGCAAAGGAAGCCAGGACAGCCAGCATCCTGCAGAGGGCTGGGCTGGTACAATAGAGGCTTCTGCAAGAGCACAAAATCCAGCAGTTATTCAATTTGCTGTGGGTTGCCACTAAATGAATCGCTTCTTTTTGCAACACATCTACTGTTGGAGCATTTGACATTTGTTCATCCCAGCAGCAAGACTGCTTCTCTTTCTGCTTTTGAGACGCTCTTTCAAAGCTACCCCTTGAATACAACTTGCTCTCTGAGAAGCTCGAGGAGAGGACATCCAGTGCTTTGCATACTTACAGGCTGGCTCTTATCTTTGTCCACTGTTGCCTCCATTTCCCAGATCTGCTGCCCATCTAGAAGAATATCACAATATTAACCTCACTGTAATTTATTTCTTTTTTTTTAATCATAGAACTTGACTTAAAAGGAAAGGACACAAATTAAGGGCATCAACTTAGCAAAGCTCTCAAAATGGACTTAATTCCAAGCACCTTCCCAGTTATAACTAAAAGCAACAGCATTTAATTTAAACACATCATCGAACACTTCTCTCGCCAAGAAAAAGCCAAGGTACACATTGAAATTAAATGTTTATGTAGAAATCAGCCAAACTGAGGAATGAAATATTTAGCACAGGTGCAACATCTGTTTTTTACCAAATTTGAGTTCAGCCATCCTGACTGATGGAAGGCATCAGAAGGTCAGATAACTTGGTAATGGTCACATGGTTTCCCATGGAATGCCAGCGACAGTCCTAGAAAGCACCAAATATTCACTGTACTCAGGGAAAAAGCACTTCGTTGCATGTGTGACAGCCTCTGCCTCTGAACCACTGCAACTCTTTCTGCTCTTAATCACATCCATGCAGCTCTTCTCCATTTTGAGCTCTACAAAATTGTATTTACAGTGGAAAATAAAATTTGTTTCCCTTATATTGAACCCCACCAAAGTAACCCCCGTGCTGTAAGAGTACACCAGTAGTAAAAGGATATTCATACACAGACTGGGTGCTTCATCTGGTTACAAATATTCCTTAAATCTACTGTCTCCCCAGAAACATTTTTTAGCAATGCTTTCCTTCTTATTTTATTTTTGTTTAGATTTTAATCTTTACCCCTTTGATTTTTATATTCCGTTAAGCCTTGTAGGCAAGCAATTTGCAGAAGAAAAATACTGATGGGGAGGGGAAAAAAAATAAAAATTGCCTCATACCTTTCTGAAAGTTTGATTTTAGAATGACCAGGGGACATGTCTCCAAAGGCCCTGGCGTGACTGGGAATAGTGCAGCCTGAGGCTATGTTTGCTTTAGGGGGGAGGCAGCTCCAGGCATGTTTCTTTGGGGGTTCCCCAGGCTGCCTGCCCAGGCTGGGCAGGACAAAGGTGGAAGTCGCCTGAGAACAGTCCTTCTCACAGGACTTTTTATTTTTCCCAATTCTTGGAAGTTCTGCAAGAGCTGCTTTTGTCCTCTGTTATTTAAGTACTTCTGCTTCTGGCGAAAAGGGAAATGAAAGAGTATTTTTAAATGCATTTTGCATTTTTTCTGTTGTTTTCCCCTTTGTTCTGTGCTGGGCCCAGACAATGAGCTGACAGATGTGCCGGGCTCTCCAGGCGGCCTCAACCCAAGATGGGCTCAGCGGCTGCTCCACAGCCAGGACACAGCCCTTGGGGGACCCTGCCTGCCCCAGCTCCGTGTCCTCTCAGCCTGGGCTTCCTTCCCAGCGTGCCAGAAGCTCACCTGTCCCAGCACCCCACACCAGAGACACCTCTGCTGTGTTCTGGTCTCTGAGAACACACTGGGCATGGATGGGTTTTCCTTGAGGGCATCACCCACAGGGCGTCCCTTCCTCCCTCGGGATGGACACGTGGATTGTGGTGGGCACCCAGTGCTGGCTGGGCCTCCTCACCCCAATCCTTCCCAGTGGGCAACTGGAGGCAGCTGAGGAACAGCTGGAAGTTTGGTTCCATCCATCAGTTGCCTGTGAAGAGACGAGGGGGAGAGAGATCCCAGGCTTCCAGCTCCTCACACAGCTACCACCAGAGCATCCTGCTGCAGGAGGAGACACTAAGAAACTCAGACTTTTTTTTTTTTTTTAAGTGTTTCAAGTTCCTCCCCCCCCCAGTGAGTCAGTTGTGTTTTCTACACTAACACATGGATGAGTGGCCCCAGAGCCAGGATGGCCTAAGCTGTGTCACTGGAGCCAGCGAGGCTCTCAGCCCACATCCCAAGGGACCTCTGTGCAAAGGGATGGAAAATACTCCACTATTTAATGTAATTTAACATAAGCATTCACTTTGGTCACTGCTCTGGGCTATTGCATGTTCAGTCTATACCCCTATTAATGCATCTTATTGCTGTTGAGGCAGCAAACATGTCAGGGAAGGGAGAAGCCAAAATACCTAGGGTTTAATCCAGCAAATACTTGTCTAGATGACAAGGCAGTAAATACTCAGTGGGGGGATTCCTCTTCTAGGTGACCTTTGCAAAAAGAAACCACCATAGTGTGTTAAGGAACATCCCCAGGCTCCAGGAGAAGAAACCCGAAGTGTAAGTTTTTATAGTCCTCTGAGGAAAAGAGGAGGGAAAAGGAAATACATATGTCATAAAATATGAGCTCTGATAGAGACACACATCAGAGCTGCCTCTGCAAAGCAATATGAAGATGTCCTGACAAGAAGGACAGCCAAGAACTATTTGACATTGGTTTTGCTCCAGGCAGAATGTTTTCATCTTTGTTTCTGTACTGCTAAATTCAAACAGTCTGTGCAGATACAACAGCACTAACTTCACAAAGAAGGTGGAAATCAAAAGGATTTGTTGGTCCAAAATGCATAAACTAAAGTAGAAAGGGGCCTCTAAGTCATCTGCCATATTCCAGAGGCCTGTGAAGCACATGCAACCACAACACAGTGGACTTGATTTAGTAACTGAGCCACTGAAATTGCACTAAAAGCTAATGAAGCCAATCATACAAATCAAATGATGTTTAGGTTGAGTGCAAAGTCTGTGAGGATCAAGAGTAAGAATAAGTCTAACCAAACAAGAAATAAATGTATTTGGGGTTATCATTCTACCAATGATAGATGTTTCTGTTTGGATATATTTTCATACTGGTGGCAGCTAAACAGGTTTCTAACAAATCTGTCAGCAGCAGCAATCCCTGTTCTTTGAGCACTGAAGCCCTGTTGAATTTAACCACTCTGCAGTTCACTCCCTGACCTTTATGCTTAAATATGATGATGTGGCTCCATCTGTCTCACTGCTTCACTTTAGCTCGAGACAATCAATATTTGCTTTTCCTTTAACCACTCTGGATACACACATTATGCTGAGCTTTTGGCAGAAGGATAAGGGAGGCTGTGAATAAAATGAAAAATACAACTGCATTCAGAAATCCCTCTCTAACACATTCTTTTTTGCTGGTAATGAAAAGAAAACTTTTGATTATGCATACTCAGGGAGTTAACAGAGAGCAGAAGGGATAAACTGAGAAGTCTAAGGAACACCTGAGGAAATTTTGAACAGAGAAAACTTGCACTAAACTGTCAACAGATCATCTTCAGAATGTGCAGAAATCAGAATATTCTTAGGAGGAAATTAAAGTGGATGTTTGAAGAAAGTTATCTGCAAAAACAGGATTCTTATTGCAAAAGTCATAAGGCTGATGTGATGGTAGAGCACAGCCCCCAGTCCAAAACATGTGTCACAACTTGGGTACACTGTGGTGGGCTCTTCTCTCCAGTGCCAGTGTCACAGCTCAGGTGGTGCCTCAGCACCACAGACAGATTCAGCTTTGAGCAGGAGGTTGTGCTTAAGGACCTCCCAAGGTCCCTTCTGGCCTCAATGACCCTGTAATTCTGTCATGCCACAAACAGGACAAATGACTGGTTCCCTCCTGCTTGGAAACCGAGAAGATTAAACCCCAGCCTGACTAATAATTTAATCTAAAGTCTACAAGTACAGATACTGTTTATTGCTATAATTAAACCTGCTTCAACAACGGACAGGGAAGAAAACTACAAAAGAGCAACTGCACCATTTCTGCTGAAATACTGTAACAGCACAAGCACAGAAATACAGAGAGAATATGCTCAGCAAGTCACAATCAGTGCTGGGTTGCCCCAGCACCAGCCAAGGCACTGCAGGGATGTCCTGGGACATGCCTGGATCACACAAGAGTTTGGTGTCATGTCCACGTGTGTGGCATCTTTCAAATTCTACCTCCGCTATGGAGAATTCAATCTGTGCCTCTGGAAAGAGCAGCAGTTCCATTAAAGACAATAAAATACTTCTGGATGTAGACCCTGAGGTCTTACCAGCCATGGCTGCCTCATGCAGTATTTTCACTGTTGTGGTTCCCTGCTCATTTAATGGTTTGTCTTAGTTGGCAAGTTTTTAACACCACAGGTCAGTGAAATGTTCAGGAAATAGAGATTTTTGTGCTGCTTCAGGGCTATGAGACTTAGCATTAAACCCTGATGAGAGATCTGATTGTGTCAGCACTCTTTGGAGGAATGAATGAGTTGTTGGAAGAAAGTAATTCTACCCTTTCTAACTCAAACTGTGATCATACCAAAAGTCTTGCTTCAAACTGGGGAAAATCAAAATGTCAGCCTGCATTAGGAACATTTGGGGTGATTCTCTGCAGTCCCTTATAGGCTCTTTTTTAATTAGCCAATTAAAGGTTTTCTGAACCAGTTACAGCCTTTACACATTATTCACGACCCCTTACTCATGACTTTGGGGTCAGTAACTAGCAGAGAAACAAACTTACTGCTTTATTTGAACAAGCATGACTGATGGACTGAGAGGTTCAGGAAATTTTCTGTGCAGTTCTCTCCAGCTGAAGACTAAATATACTATTGTGCTGATTCTGTATGGGATTCTATGCCTGCATATGATTTTATGCCTGAAAATGTATTTTATGCCTGATTTTCTGTCAAGCATTACACAAATTACTCAATGAACAACCTGTTACCTTTCTCCCAGGCAGCAAACCATGCTAGTTCCCCAAGGAAACTGAGCCCAGTAACTGCTGGGACAGCTGCTCCAACTACACATTTCTGCAGAGTTCCCTATTCATTGTATTTCTTGGAAGGTCTTGCAAAAAAACACAACCATTATCTCTGTCAGCTTTTATCACTAGATGACAGACATCTCTGGAAAACAGACAAGGTTTTTCAGAGCCACTCCAAGAACAAAAGAAAGAGCAATGAATGCTTTCCAGCCAAAGAGACACCACTCCGGGATGTGGAAACCTTACGGGCAGGGAATGCTCACTCAACATCTCTGCTGCCCTTTTCAGGGACAAAATCTGATTTCAGCTGGGAAGTTGTTCTGCTCCATGTCAGTGCAAGGTTGCTCAGCATCTGGTTCTAAGCAGTTGTCTCCTTCTAAGCTATTACCTCAGAATAATTTTCAAACTTTACAGCAAACATGGCACGAATGTATTTAAAACTCACAAAAAGAAGAAATACTGATTTTTTTCTGAGCTTCATTTTTCTTTCTGAAGCAAGACTGCCCACTGCAGTTAATGGAGCTCTGTTTATTATGAGCAGAGCCCAGTGCCTTCATTTCACTGAGGACATAAGTTTGAGTCACCAAGGCCAAAGATACAAGTCAAGGTCTGGGAGGTAAAAGGGCAATGGATTAGTCATCCACCATCCAGCCCAGCCCCAAATCTGACATTTTGCACAGTGAGAACAAGTCTAGAGGAGATTTCTCCCCATCTATTGTTGAGGAATTCAACTGACATTAAAATAAAACATAAATACAGTAGTTGAACTGTGAAGCAGCAGGAACAGCATTTCATTCCAAAGCTCTTCCAAACGATTCCTTATGCCAATTCATCAGAATAGATTTGTTGTTTTTTTAAGATTATAAGTGTGTGTTTGTGTGTGTGTGTGTGTGTATAAATTATTAAACAAAAGCTTCTCTCAAAATAAAACCACTGGGAACCTCCATGTAATAAAATGAGTCACACCAGGATGCGATGACTAAGTGGGAGAACAGGGAATTCCACTCCCCATGCCAGCTTTCTTCATGATCAATTTTCTGTCAACAGGTGATGGGAGCTTGTCTCTCTGCCTTTTGTTTATACCAAGAATTATTTATTTTTTAATATTCTTCCTAAACAATTAAGCTGAATAATCAGGACCAGGCAATCTTCCATCAGGCGCCCCCATAGTAAACAGTGAGCCAGGGAATCCAGGCCAGTAGTGGCTGCCTGTGTTAATAAGGATTTACCAGCTGTAAAATTCCAAAATCTTGTGTCATACGGGGAAACCTTCCAAAACACTGGATTCCACCCTGTCTCACTGAGTCTCTCACAGCTATGGCAACTCCGTTTCTGCAGCCACACTCTCTTGCATTTTTGTGTGTGTGATCCTTAGATTTTTTCCTGTTTTGCAGTGTTTTTCTGGGATCCCCAGTTAGAGGTCTGATGATTGTCCCCGTGGGATTACAAGAACACCTGGGGCAGGCAGCACATTTCAGCCAGGAGGGAAACCTTTGGGTAGAAAGGTTTGTTGGCTTTTAGCAGCTGTAACAGCAAGGAAAAGCAAAAGGTGCCCCATTTACCCTGAAACTTTCTAATTTGCACAGCAAAACCAGGCAAACTCTAACCCTGATTAACACTTGTTGCCCTTCAGTGTTCACAAACGGTGGGATTTGCTGAGACACCTCCTTCTTCTGCATAGAAAGAACAGAAAAGAGACTCAAAGAGAAAAAAACCTCCCTGATCCTCCCCACTTCTGACACCTTTTTGCAGAGAGAACTCCCAAGTCCTGAGTCACTTTGCTGCTGCCTTACTTCGGTGCACTGAGGAGGGAGATGAACCTGGAAGGTGACACCTCCAGCTAATGCAAAAATCAGGTGGAATTCCTGACAGAGACATCTGTAATTTATTCCCCTAGTCCTCCCCATCACCCTGCAGGTTTAGGGTGGATGGGATATGCATCCAGCTTTACATGCTGGACTCCAGCCACAGACTGAGTGGAACAGGGAACGTACTCTTTCAAAACTATCAGGGAAATAGCAAGATAACAAATTTATTTCATATACTTTCTACAGACCCTCACATATTGCAAACAAATTGAACCATTTAAGATTACAGTACCACACTCAGATTTGCTAACTCTGTAAAAATCTTTGTGCTTTTTTCCCCTAGCATTTCCCATTAAAAAATCCAAACAATAATTCAGTTTTTTTCCCCAGATGCTGGATTTTTATCTCAGGATAAGATGTCTTTCAAACCTACATGCATGCTCAGCAGTGGATTGCATCTATCACTGCATTATTAGCCTTGTTCTAAGATATGTCCTGCTCCTCTTACTTCTCATTAAGCTCATTAATTTAGAAATCAGTGCTTGCATTCAATGTTTAAAGATGCTATTTGGTCAAACAGCAAACCCGCTTTTTGATTGACCTGGGGAAAAAAAATGAGGTTTTTTTTAAATTTTTTTTTTATCTTTAATTTGCCTGAGAAAATTGCACCATTAATTTCGCATTATTAAGTTCACAGAACTTAAATATTGCAAATATTTTGCTGTTTTCTGCATTCTCCATGAGTTTTTGGATCATTCATGAAACTGTCAGACCACAAACAGGGATTCATTTCCCTGGCTGGGGCATGATGAGGAATTTCAGACTGGACGTAGAAAAGGGGAATGTTGCTGTAGACATTGTTAGAATTTCATTTCAACTCTCCCACAAATGACATGACCATCAGCCCTGGCTCCTCACTACCATCAAAACCAATACACAAGCCACCTTCTATTCACATTATACATTCCATGATGCCATCCCACCACAGTTTTCTACAGTGAATTGCCCCGAGTCCATCTACAGTGGATGTTGGAATCCACTGGCACATGCTCCATGGTTTGTTTCTAGGGTATGGAGGCAGGTGCATTTTGTACAGATGAAACCTCAGCTCACCAGGGACACACTGAACATCATGGTCCTGATCCTGCCCGTGGTGAGCTCGCCTGAAACCAGCAGACATGCAAGCACCACTGCTTGAATCTAGAGCTGGAAAGATTTATTTTGTCACAGGGACTTTGAACATCCATTCTTCAGGGGCCTTGGCAGCTGCATCAGTTCAAAGGGCACAGAGAGCACCACCTCCTCTCCCTGCACTGCGTGGATGGACTGAAAGATTTATGGTGGATCCCCTCCAAGGATGGACGCTCTGTTTGGGTTGTTCCTCCACCACCCACATTGTCCTAGCAATGATTCACGATGTCCATGTGGCCACCAGAAGAGTTTGGCAGGGGAAACCACAGTCCATTTGCACTTCTCTCCCAGAGAAACACAAAACTCCCCTATCACTGACAGCAGAGCAGCAGTAACCAGTACACAAATGGGAGTAAACACAATGCAACCAACATCTGACTTGCAAATTATGACATGACAATTAAAATAAATACAAGGGGGAATTCCAAATCTTTCCTTTTTTTAACTGCACTGTAAGGTCTGGGCCCCAACCAAACACTGACACCACTGACCTTCAACATATTCCAAATCCTTGATAGCTCTAGGACTGCTTTTCAAGCTCTCTCTTTCAGATCAAAATTAAAGGAACACATGCACTTCAAAAATTGCTATTTGTACAATCCAATCTAGTTGCTTCTCCTGACCTATTTTTTTTTTTTTTTAGCTGGGCTGAGTTATACTTCTCTAAGTTCAGATCTTAAAACTCCTTCAGCCAAACTCTGCTTTTGTGTGCTGGACTTACCAAATTTATGAGCTGCCCTGGCTTACAGCAGCTACAGATTACAATCTTTCATCAGGAAGAGATAACCTTCAAAAGAGTTTAAAAACCAATCCACGGCTTGCGTGTTGGCAAACCTTATCATTATGAAAATTAACGCTATTTACGCACCAGGCATTTCAAACACAAGCCCTCTGTCCCCCCAGAGCACTGAGCTCCAGCCCCTTCACTTCACTTCCTGCTGCCATTTCCTGTCGCGAGCCCAAAACGAGCGACTTTCACAGCCCTGTCCCTGGCGAACTCGGTGCCACAGCCTGCAGTTCGCGTGACACCCGGCAGTTATTTTCAGAAGGACATCCTGGCACAATCTGGGGGAATAGCCCTTATTTTCCCAGTATTTCTAAGGAAAAATATACGTCTCCATAGTTCTATGAAACAGAGAAATAAAAGCTGCTCGTTATTGTTCTCAGAAGCTCGTTGTATTTCAGTCACAATTATGAGCAGTTCTACGTCCCTCCTGCGTTGCAAGTGGTGAGTGAAGAATTGTCTACAAGATCCAGAGGAAATGGAAACAGGTTTTGAGTGTTCCCCTGAGGGATGAAGCCTAATTTACAATTGTGATCCCCACCTGTAGTTTCCTTAGTCTTGTAAGGTGACTGATTGCTGCTTCTCAGCACCCACCTTATTGCAGACACTGATCCAGATTCAAGATGCACCCTGATTTTGGAGGCTATGAAACAATTAACAGGAGACTATCTCGTTGCACAAAGATACTTGCATAAAGGATTTTGGGAAGAAGAACAGTCTTGCTGCTCTCATCTTAAACACTGGACTCACAAGACAAGTCTTGTGAGAGCTCTATGGAGTACGGCCTGATGAAAGCTATTAGATGGTTACCCACACTACTGCTCTCACCCTTCTTGTCAACAAAGCTAAATCTGGTGGCAAAAGTAGCAAATCCAGTACCACTTGCTAGCACAGACAAGGTTTGTGAGCTGTTAAAATGAAACTCAAAGAAAACCAAGCTCCCCCTGCAAGCTTATTGCATCTTCCTGCCTCGAGAAAGGTGTGATTCTTTCACAGGCTCCCCGGGGCAGCGCCGCGCTCGGGAAGAGCCGCGACAATGAGAGGGTCACGCCAGCGATGTGCTCTCCACCCACAGAGATGTTTATTGTGGCTTGTTCTGCTTCTGAGCAGCTCATCAGCGCTTTCTGCAAGGTGCAGACGGGTCTGCAGCGAGCGAGCTGCCTGAGGTGAGTGCAGGATCCACCTCCTTCCACCCAGAGACTTCGAATCGATAAGTCGGGCTGCACGACTGGGCTGCTTGTTCTGTGCTCATGCAGCACAACACAGTGGCAACTGGGCAGGGCCTCATAGCGATATATAGAATTCTATACAGTGTATAATGAAGGAGGCTGAAAGTCTCAGGTGCATGATATCCTAATTTTCAGGCTGTCTGAATTCTCAGTATGGTGCAGTCAGCCCTGCACGATCTGCATATCCAGCTCAGCTTCTTAACCTTCTCAACCTACTCACTTTAAGATATATCTATTAAATAAAGCAATCTTCATTTAAAAGCATTTCAGGGCATCTCTGTAAGAGGTGTTGCTGCATTATGGAGCAGAGCACAGACACACAGAGAACTGGCTCAGCACAGAGCAGAGTCCCCCCAGATAACCCACTGCAAACCACACTGACTTCTGATTCACATCAAGGATTTGCCTCTGGACCTCCCATCCTCTAAATTCCCCTTCTGCCAATCATGTATTCAAAGTCCAGCAGACTGAGACTGCCTGCAGAGACTGAGGGGTGGCGGGGCAGGCAGGATATGGAACACCAGCAAGCAAATCCCTGCTCCAGACTGGGCACAACTGCTGGGATAAGTCACGGCTCTCCCCTACCAGGAGGTAAAAAAAGAAGAAAAAAACCCACAGTTTCCCCAGGAGTGAAGAAAAGCTTTAGATTTAGTGTGTGGAAAATGTTGTTGTTCTTTTCACTTTCTAACATCTATTCCAGCCAGAGCCTTCTCTGCTCTTATATGGAAATAGGGGCAGGGCTTTTTGGATGTTTCCTCGAAATGGCATTAAGAGCTCTCTCCTTTGAGTGTATCATCTCCTTTAGTTACTGCAAAACATTCTTGGGACAGGTACTGTCATGGGCTGCCAAGCATGTTCCCATGCACCTTCACAATTCGCTGACATCGGTGGAACAGTGGCAGCACAGTGGGAAGGAATTAATACATGGGCTTGAAAGGAAATACAGTGCGCCAAAAAAACTCCTCTAACTGCACAGGCTCATCTGAACCTTCACATTTCTTCAGAGCCTCTCATACCTGCTGTAAAATAGCCTGGCTTGCTGGTGGTGTGAGAAGGAGCTGGGACCCATGGAATGGTTTTTTCCCTCCCAGGTCACCAACTGATGCCCACATACATTCAGTTTTGGCTCAATTCCTACTTTTTACCAAAGGCATTACCCCACAGTTCATGCACATGTAGTTCTTGTGGGTGATGCAATTTCTTAAACCCCTGCAAATCACTGGATTAAGCTGCCTCTGCCTCAGTTTATCAACAGAAATCCTAGGAGCAACAAGTTTTCTTAACAGCACAAAGTTTACAATAAAAAATATGGAAGATGAAGTGCAGCATTCTTGTATTTCACTATGTATGTAAAAATAATTTCACTTTGATATAAAAATATACATTATGTATATTACATATAATATATATTCTGTATATTACATATAATAATATAATATACATTATTTTATCTCCACAGACTTCTAAAGGGAAGAATCTCTGCCTGTAGTTCACATCAATAAAAAATGTTCATTTCAATTATAATTTCTACAGTAGCATTCACTAAGCATGAGACTGAACAAGCACAGAGGAGCCCGTAATGGTCACCTCATTTCTTTGATAACATATCCTGTTCCTGCTGATTCCCAGTGCCTGCATTCTTGTGAGCCAATAACACAAATATTTGCTCCCAACTCTAATTTTATTCATGTGGTTTTACTTACATGAACTTGAATGAGATTACTCACTTGAGTAGGGCTAATCATCAGCACAAATCTTACGACGAGACTTGGCATTACAGATTTGCCTTATCCCATTAGGGAAAGTTAGAAAAAAACTGTCTTACCTGATGTTTTTTCTGTGAACACCACCTTGGATTCTGCTGTGAAATTCTGTCCAGTCAGGATCATCTGTTGTCCTCCATAAACAGAGCAGCTGTCAATGTCTTGTCTTTCAACCATTGGAAGCTCATGAGCAGACCTTTGGGCTGTGGACAAATTGCAAACATGAATGAAACCAACTCTGTTTTACCAGGACTTTCCAAATCTTCCCCAAACTATCCACAGATCGATCTTGTCATCGTTACCATCCGCTGACTGCCAAGGCAGCTTCTCCAGGGTGCTAAATTTAGGTCGGAGAGGGAAAAATAAACTTACTCAAGGCATTTTATTTGGAAACATTCAGGAGTTGGCTGCAGCGGTTCAGCTGTGCTGGCCCTACTCCTTGTCCTTGAGAAAGGACAGCTTGGATGAATGAGCTGAAACTTGCCCATGTCTGTTTCCAAGTAAATGGCCAAATTTTCAAGTGCAGGCACACTACAGCCCTGGAGCCCAAAAATTCCACCTGCGGAGAGGATTCCACTGAATAACACTGAATTCCTTCAGAGAGAAAAAAAAATGAGCCTTTTCTACAAATTCCCACTGCCTCCCACAGAACAGGGGCAATGCTGGGCCTGGCACAGGGTGCTTGCCAACAGAACCTGTCTCCCTGTGCAGGTACTGAGCCCTCTGCACACAAGAGGGGCAACAACAGAGCCACGTTTCAGAGCAGGGGGGTCACCCCAGGACTGCTGCAGCCCAGGATTTTTGGAAGCATGTTGTGCAGAAGCCTGAACATCTGAGCAGCAGGGCCCTGTGTTGCAGACTGAGTTTGATCACAAAGGGCAAGGGAAGAAAAGGTAGGGTGGGATCCAGATGGGCACACACATGATGATGGCTTTCTAAGGTCTTTACTGTTCTTGGCCATGAATTTGGAGCGGGACTTTGGCGAGTTATTCTCTCTCTTTCCCCAGCCAGAAAACCAGGATAGCACCATCTCTCCACATACTTTCCTCTCATCCATTTAAAACAGACATTTGTATGTTCAGAAAAGCTTTGGAGAATCTTGATCACCATCCCTTGCAAAGCCATTTCAACTGTTTGCTATCAAGCAGCAGGAGCTGAAGAAAGTGAAGATGTGAGAACAGTTCCCTACAGCTGGAAAATATCAGGAGCTTCCCTATGACCAGACCAGGTGGGCAGCAGTTCGGGTTTGGTGAGCTGCGAGTTCATGACCTGCACTCAAACTCCTCCAGATTCATCCACCCCAACTGGAAAGGCCTCCAGGGGATCCTGCTCATCTATTTAACAGCTGCCTTGGCTGGATTTTAACTTTCTCTGACAAAGAGACCCTGAGCACTTGTGTCTTCACTGAACACCGCTGGCTGCTGAGCCAAAAATCAGGAAATGATATCCTATATGTTCAGCTGGCCTTGCACTCACACACAGGCAGGGCTGGGCTGTCTGTGACCTGACCTGGCACTGTTTTACTGCTGTGCAAGCTTCAGAAAGCCCAGAAACCAACAGCTCTTGGCCACAGTGAGAGCTGCACAAAGGCTCTTGTCACATGAATGAAAATGCTTGAATATTTGGTGAGAAAACACCAGCATTAAACTTTTCATACATTCTGCAGAAGTGGGTAGCTACTTTTCTAGCTCAGCTGAACCCTTCAGTCACGAGGCAGAGATTTTGCTCTTGTTAAAGACTATGGATAATTCAATGTTTGTAACTTTCTTGTGCTATTTGAGATGCATTTTTTGAAATCTATTGAGAACAACCTTATGACTCATTGTTCCTTTCAAGCACTTAACAACATCTGGGCTAAGATACTGCCAATTAAGAATATAGATTCAGATTATTTTCACAGAAGCTATAATTTGTTTCACATGGCTGTATGATTAATTCTTTTCCCAAAATACTCTAATTTTTGATGAGTTCATAATTGGATTTATCAAAAAGACACATCTTTAGCCTCAGATCTTAAGAGTAAATAGCAATCATCAAAAAACATGTCTACAACTGTCAAGAGAAAACGCATTTAAGCATTGCCCTGGACGCTGTTTATTCCTATTCAATCCCCAAATTTCACTTCCAAAGCATTCTAGGTCATCAAAATTCCAGATTAACCTACATCTCTCAGAGTTCATTGTGTTAATAGAGAATTTGGTACCTGACATCCCACAGATCGGTAGTTCCCAAGGCTTTTTCAGGACGAGGAAGGACAAGTTTTAGCCTGGAAATAACCGTCTGACTCATCTGAGTTACATTTGGATCTCGGCAAGTTGGAAATCGCTGCTGAAGACCAAATCCCTGTCCAACTTCCATAGAGTGCAGTGTTTGTGTACTCTACCTACCAGGGAGCCCGGGATCAGCAGGAATGTGCATCCTGCCTCTTGGGAAGTGCCAAAAGCCCTTCTGCCCTCCCCAGCCAAGCCAGGGCAGCCTCAACAGCGCTGCCTGGAAGGCTGAGATGGGCAGGGGTGCTCTGTGTTCTTTAAAAAAAACAAACAAACCATTTTTCATTTTCAAAGGTCTCATTTTTTAACCCAAACCTATAAGGTTTCAACCCATTCCCCATTTCCACCAGAGTGGAGGTTCAAGGTTTAGTGTGGAGCTGCCTCAATAGGATTACTTTTTTCCCTCTGCAAGAAATATTAATTGCCAATAAATCCCCTTCCTCTAAGGCTCACGATGGGTGGACTGCACGCAATAATTTCACACTATTCCTTCTCTTCCCCCAGGGGTTGGCACTTCATAAAGTGACCTACAGCTACTGGAGTTTATGAGCTTTGAATAAACAAAACGCTGTTGATTTAACCAGTTGGGGTGTTTACTTTCAATAGCAACAGTTACTGACATAAGGCAGCAAAGCAAATGCTATAGAAATACTCACACTTGGCCTGAAGCAGTGTGTCAACCTATTAACAGGGGACATTATTTTTCTATTTTATTTGACCGTTTGCAAATCAAGATGTCATGGGTTCCTGGTGCCAAGAAACACAATGCATGCAGTGACACAAGAGAGAAAGGGAGCCGCTGTCCTGGAGTGCTGCACCACCTCGAGGAGCCTCAGCCAGGAGGGAAGAGCCCCTTCTGCCCACAGCCCACCCAGGTTCATGGGTGCACCCTGTGCCAGGAGGGGCTTGAGCCTTTATCTCCTTCCCTATGGCAGCAGGTGGAGGAAAGGTTAAGATGCCCTAAAACTCTGAATGCTTCACATGGGATGCACAAGCCTGGAGGCTGACCCTAAGGAAGCATGCCAAGGCAGGGAAAGGTGTTTCTTCCTTCTCCCCCTGCCCGCAGCATCCATAGCTGTTCATTTTTTCAGCAGAGAGGATATTTGCTTTCTAGGGGGAAAAAAGGGATTGCTTTGAGACAACTCAATTACCTGGATAAGCTTGGATAAGGCTATAAAACTCTCCCAGGAGAGTGTTACCCATCGATGTTAGAAAGTTACAAGTGACAATACCAGTTGTATCCCATAACATGCTCCTTAGGTAATCCCAGCTCCTCAGAGCCCTTCTCCTCTCACGTCTCCCTGCCCATGCTCCTCCTGCAAGCATCTCCTGGGACAAGCGGTTCTCTCCCTGCCTGAGCATCATGTTTCCTTCCACCAGCTTGGGAGGGCTTCCAAGTGCTGCCTTGTCTTGCCCAAAAGCCAACTTGTTTTATGAGTAGTCTTAACTGAAGCTAAATGGTTTTTAACAGCCTCTGGAGAAAAGCTGTGTCAGCAATCTCTCTCCCTGGATGGGCAGTACAAACAAGGGCTGGATGGGGTAATGTAGGTAAAGAAAAAAACACTATTAACCTGTCCCTCAGGAGTAACAGACTTGTGAACTCTGTGCAGAGCAGTGCCTGTCTGACTGACACTTCCAGAGCAGAGATACTCCACAGATACTCCCCAGATACTCCCCAGCCTTGGAGTACCAGCAACACTTCAGTGCTACCTTCTGCAGAGTGGCTGAGGCCTCCATGCAAACCTCTGTGACAAAAGAATTCTTCCCTGTGAGGGTGGTGAGGCCCTGGCACAGGTTGCCCAAAAAAGCTTGGGATACTCCATCCCTGAAGTGTTCAAGGCCAGGTTGGACAGGGCAGCCTAGTCCAGTGGAAAACGTCCCTGCTCATGGCAGGGGTGGAATAAGATAAGCTTTAAGGTCCCTTCCAGCTCATGACATTCTGTGATTCTACAGTGAATACCTTCTAGAGTGAAGCCTCTCCATGCCGTCTCTCTGACACCTGCAACACTGAACCCAGAGCTTAAGTTTAGCTGTTGTCCCCATTGCTGATGAGAGGTCAAAAGAGAAGCTCTTGGATGCAGCCACTGATTTCTGCTGGATTTAAGAGCAGAGAGAGCTGGGTGTCTGGTGCTAAAAAAATCCTGACCCCTAGAAGCAATAGCAGAGGAGTAATTTGTTATGGGATTAATTCTTCCACCTCAGTGCAAACCTCAATGAGCCAAAGTAAATATTCCATTCCTGCTGTCACACTGCATGTATTTACCATGAGCTGCCTGTGGTAGGATTGATAGGAGCAGAACTCCTGTGTCCAATGCTTATCCAACTCATTAATGCTGTGAGAGATTTTGATCCCATCCATTACACACTGAAGCAACCTGAGCTCTCTGATGGCAGGAGAAGTAAAGGCTGCAGTATGGGAGCCAGGGGAGGGCCAAGGGCAGGAGACATCTCTAGCAGGCAGGTAGACAACAGCAACACACCCTAGAGGGCAGCAATCAGGGGGGTGGGGTAGTGGTAGACTTAGAATCAAGTAAATAAAGCAAACTTGGTTAGATGGGAAAGCTGGAAAACATGGTCTAAACGCTATGAAATGAACCAGGACGAATGACAACAGTTTCCAATTTGTTGCCAGCAAGACTTAATCAGCAGTTTGTGCAGAGCCATCCAAGCTAAAAGCACCAAAAATAGAGGGCTTTTCTCCACCTCCTTCTCTGCACATAATTTACGATGTCCTCACACAGGAGGAGTGACAAGCCCCGATGGCAGCAGTGTCAGATCAGTGTGATACTTTCTATGAACTGCAGCCAGCTCACCAAACCAGTGTGTGATTAATGACAGGAAAACCATGGCCTCGGTTCACTTCTCTGTCAATCATCTCTGTGGGTATGCACAGCATTTCCCTTTAATCCCTTGTGGAGGAGAGCTGCTGAGCTCAAACTAAGCTCAGAAGTCCACGCTCTGTGTAACATGCTGGGGCGTTTGCCTTCCCCACCAGCAGCACTGCAATGACAAGAAGTAAACAGGAGTTTGCCCCTGGAGCAAGGCTTGCAGCCTGCAGAAAGGGCAGGCACTCCCCTTCGGTCTGACTCAGACTTCAAAGACTGAAATATTTTGGTTGCACATTAAAAGTGGTAAATGTTGTCAGAATAAGCTTTTACATTCTGTGCTTTAAGGGAGAGAAAATGTTCTCTTTAGAGAAAGCACCAGGTTTCGTGTCAGCTGTATTTACAGCCAACAGCGTTGACTGTCTTGAAGTTGAGATGAAAGGGGGAAAAAACTCATTTAATTCATCTGGAAACCATGATACTCCCATAACAATCATGGTTATGGTTAAACTTGCAAATAGGTATCTCCCAAGTGCAAAAGACCATTTGTTTCTGCTTTCCTATCTGAATAAACTAGAGCTCCTTCTTGCCTGCCCTCATATTCCAACCAGCACAACTCCCAGCTGAGGAAAAGCACTCGCTGGCTTGCCAAGACAACATTCTTTTACATGACTAGCTCTTTCCTCTGTAGTTATTAATGTGTCACAAATCATAGGCTCAGATTGTCTAATATTATGGGAAAATCTACTAGAAGGAGAGAAAAATAAAGGAAACTTCCAGGGAAATTGATTAAAGGGAAATAAGATATTTGACCCAGTTTAATGGAACAAAATACAGTCAGTAATAGAAACTATTTAAATTCCTTAGATGGACACACAGTTCTTTAGCAATAAGTTTTGTTTGTTTTGTTTTTCTACCACCTCGGAATATCTATTATAAGAACAAGATTTTAGTCTCCTTCTCTCGTGCCAAGTGCAATCACTTGCATTTTAAGGGATTCATGAGCACAGCTTAGCATCAGCAAACATGGATTATACAAAACAAAAACTGTGACACACTTTGGGAAGGTGTAACCAGGATCCATTAGAATAAAAACTGGGACAAAGTGCCTAAGCCTCACATTCACATCTCACAGACACTTGTGCCAACAATTCTATCTAAGGGAGATGGAGCCTTGTGTCAAAAAAGGCTTTAACACCACAGACCACTCACTCACCGAGAAATGAGCTCCAGGTCACAGTGAAAGGCAAATTACAGGAATACTGTTACAGAAATTGTCTTCATGGTTTGAAAATAATGGTCTACAGGTGTCAAACCTCTCCATGGGTGATCTGCCAAGTGGCTTTGTTGTTTGTAGGGCACCCCACCTACAAGACAGTGTTTTTATACCCAGCTAAGCAAAGGCCTGTTGCTATAATTGTCAGAGGGATTTCAAATGTCTTTGCCTCCTCAGTGGCTTCAGAATGAATCAACAGGCAACAGGAGGAAAAAAGGCTGCGAGCTGCTGAATGTGCAGGCTTGTCTGGATATGAGGTCCGTTTTAAGGCACAACTGATCATTTAACAGCATATCACCTCCTCGGTCCTCCCACACTACTGCCTGGGGAGGAACTTGCTCCGGATGATGCTTTGAACCCGTGAAATCCCCTCCTAAAATCTGTCAAGTGCTGAATGTGACACAGATGAGGTGGAACCGAATCGCCCTGTGAAAAGCAGATACTTCACAGTTCTTGCTTCACTGCAGCTCATAATGATCTGCTGACACCGATGGGAATTCGGCTCCTGCTGAGGAGAACACTCAGATGTTCTGTTGGTAGCAACAGTGCTCTCAGGGGAACCCCACTGGTAGGGAAATGGCCAGTTATCTTTGAGCTGCTACTTACTGAGGCTTTTCCAGTGGGATATTATTAACTGCTACCAGACAGGAGAGATCGTACTGAGAGTCCCTGAGGAAAAGGGTTCTCAGGTGGTCATGTCCAAAAAAAAAGAAGAGCAAACAAAGGGGAAAAAAGCCAATCCCAGCAGCACATGAAGGTGGGAAGTAGGACAAGGAGAAAATGTCACATAGCCCTTCTTGGGAGGGCACCTGATCTTACCTGGGACTGACTGTGAGCTCTGCAGCACATGCAGATTGTCTGGGAGAAGCTGAGGTTACCATCACTAGTGAGATTCAGTCTGAATTACTAATGCTGGCTGAGGCAACTGATGTTTATAACCATCTTCCCAGAACTGGGCTGAGATCAGGAAGTGCTACTGAAATGCAAAAGCCAGGCTAAATATGCAACATACGCAGAATGGAAGAGGCTTCTTACTCCAGATCACTCTGTACTCTGCTTCCACGAGTTCAGAAAAGCACAGGCCCTAACATATCTCTCCAAATTGCCCATGTATCCACTATCCCAAAAATAAAACTTTCTTTTGTTATTTCCTTGGGGATCAAATACATTTTTTTCTTGAAGCTTTGCTGTCTGCTATGCAGCCAACATTTTAATAGTTAAATTATGAAAAAACAACAACAACAACAATTAAAAAAAAAAGCCACTTATACTGGTATCTTCACTCTTGGCTTGTTTATGACCCTAAGACTGATCAACGCAAAGACATCTCAGAATAAAAGTTTAGACATCTTATCCAAGCCACTGCCATGGCAGTCACTGCACAGGCAAATTAGGTGAGTGCATATAGTTCAGAAAAATGTGATTTATTCCGTAAACCGTGACCAGATTTCTGCTTGAACACCCTGTGATGATGGGCACAAACACAACGTGCAGTTGTGGAAGGGCCCTAGAAATGCCTGGCTAACTCTTATTTGCTTTTCCTGAGGAGAATTTGAGTCAGTGGGGGGTGATCTGTGGGACTCCCTGCGTGACCATCTACCGTCCGCTCTGGGTTCGTGCTGTTTTCCTGCACAGTGGGTGTAGGAGTTACACCTGGAGCTTCCCCACCCAAGTAGCTCCCCATTGAACGCTTCCTTTAGCAAATGGACCTTTGTTTCACCAGGGACATGGTTGGGGTGGAGGCCACTATTGTTTTAGCCATCTGCTCCCATAAAGGAACGTGACTGTTTCCTATGGAGAAAGGTGGTGGCTACTCCCACCACTCTCCCTTCCCCATCTCAGTGCCCAGAGACTTGACTCAGCTGCTTAAATGATCTGACAGTACCTTCTCATAACCATCACCAAGGGATCATCACATCTATCACCCGCTCCTTAGCCTTGGTTATTCATTTGTACTGTTTTTTAAAAAGCTGCCATCAATAATTCACTCTCCAGTTTGATTTCCCATCCAAAACTGCCTCCTCTCTCATTCTAAACAGTTGTTATTTAAGTAAAGCCTGCATCTCAATAAATAAAACTCACACATGAGAAACACTTCAATAACTTTCTTCGCATGACTTATGGCAAGACAGGTTCTGCTAAAGGGGTGAGTCATTCAACAAAGGGAGAGGAAAACTGTTCATTAGGTATTTGTGAAATCCCCAAACTGCCAAAAAGGCACCATTTACCAACAAAAAGCATCACAGGATGCACATGAGCCAGCAAAGTGGGTGGAGCCCTTCCAGAAATGACTGTGACACGAGGGGCACCTCATCAGAGGCCTCTCTTTCTCAGGATCCAGTACGTTAAAATGCGTGGGAGGTGCAGGTTTCTCAGCTTATAACTTAAAGGATTTGCACTTCAGAAATCAAAACTGCGAGTTTTCTTGTCCCTCAGGGGAATACCAGAACAACCTGTGCTTTCCCTGCCTCAGCCTCCTGAGCTGTGCAGCCCTTAGCACTGACAGTCAGAAAAACAAATGACCAGAATGCACCTGAGCCTCAAAATCAAACCTGTTCCTCCAATTCAGTTGTGTTCTGATACAGCTCAAATCAGAGGGCTGTGGTCAACAGGACTGGCCACAGTGCTAGGATCTGCCCCAGGTCTGAATTCAAATCTCCAACCACCTGCCAGCTTGTGAATAACAAGTTCTGATTGTGCCTCCTCTCAAACTAAAGCCAGGAAGGCAGGCAGCTTATGCACAAACAGGGAGAATGCACGTCTGCCCTTTCCACTGTGCCCCCACGCTGGCTCCTTGCTCCCAATAAACACCTGACATCCAGAGGGATCCAGCAGCACCACACTAATAAATAAACTTTGCAAAAGCCCCCAGGTCCTGTGCTGTCCTCACAAGCTCCAAGCACCCTGAGGAGCCACCAGCCCAAGCTTCTTTCAGGACAGGGAGTGCACGTAGGTAAGAGCCACAGGTCACCCGGACGGTGGCACAGCCCCAGCCAACACAGAAGGGCAGGGCACCAGCCTGGAGCCAAAGGACAGGGTGGTCGCTGTCGTGAGAGAAGGAGCCAATCTCAGGGATACTCACAGCACTCTATGGGGTTGGATGCTGCCTGCAGGGAGATGATCCTGCCGCTGGACTCGGGGATGTGGACGCGGAAGACGAGCCGCACGCGGGTGTTCTTGCGGCCGATGTCGGTCTCGCCCTTGCGCAGCTCGATGTCCGCGTTGCGCAGCTTCAGGATCCCCGCGCAGTCGATGCTGCAAACACACAGCGTTAGCTCAGCATCCCCGCTCTCCCACAGCCTGGGGATGGGTGACAGCCACGAGGACTGAGCTGTTTGGCTTTGGCCTCTACGTTAGGAACACCTCTAGGGACTTGCTCTATTAAGGATCTCGATGCTGACATTTCAGAAGGCACAGGGGAAGAAATCCCAGACGTGCAGCACATGAGAGATCACAGAATCACAGCAAATGCTGAGTTGGAAGGGACCCACGAGGATCATCAAGCCCAGCCCTTAGCCCTGTACAGGACCATCCCCAAGAGTCAGACCATGTGCCTGAGAGTATCATCCCAGTGCTACTTGACCTCTAGCAGATGCTGCTGGGCCTCTCTCCACTCTCTGGCTACAGCAGAAGCCACTCTCCAGACATTATAACCCCAGGTCTTATTTCCCTTCAGTGCTAAGCAAGAGAGTGCAGATGGCAGAGCCCACTCCAGGGCAGGAGCCTCCACCACCAGCTCTCCAGACAGCCCAGTGCCCAGGGACTGCACAGCAGCTCTTGCCTGCACGTGGGCAGATTAGTTCAGCTCCATGGGGAGCTGACAGCAGTCAAACCAGCTAATTACAGAACCA
This sequence comes from Pyrocephalus nanus, assembly GCA_038380795.1. Taxonomy (NCBI): domain Eukaryota; kingdom Metazoa; phylum Chordata; class Aves; order Passeriformes; family Tyrannidae; genus Pyrocephalus; species Pyrocephalus nanus. The sequence continues at coordinate 5,943,001 of CM076277.1, forward strand.
CCACTGCATGCACCATCCAGGCACTTTTCCCCACAGTTTGTAAAGCAAGCATGAATTCAGCTCCAAAGCAGGAACCAAACTGCTCTCTCCTCCTTTTGGATAGGGTGGGTGGTACTGCTAGAACTGGGCTCTGCAGCCCAGCCCCAGGACACAGTGTCACGTCCAAAGCCCTGGGATGTTGTTCCCAGCCAAGGCAAAAGCCTGGCAGAGCAGAAAATGGCTCTCTGCTCCCAGTCATCCATTCATGTGCCCCTGCGTGGGAGCAGGACAGGACTGAGCAGCAATGAAAGGATTAGGATTGCTTAAATCAGCACTACAACTTAATATTGGTGGACTTAATATTTCTCCTCAAGAGCCCAGTGTAACCTTGCAAACATGCCTGTCCACATTAGGAGAATGTGGCAATTAATCTCCACAGAATCTGAGATCTTTAGCTCAGCACTAGTCCTCGGAGGGTGCAGTGAGCACTGTTATTAAACAGGCACTGCCAACCCATTTTGATATCAGTTCTAAAGACACATCATTTATCTTCTTTAGATATGAATTAAAATCACATTTGGGGAGGCATAAACCCCAAGCTGTTTCCTACACCCACATGGTTCCTTGCCATTGCATATGTGCAGGGGTTTATTACTCCAGGGTTCCTTGTTAGGAATGAGGTATATTTTCTGAAAAAAAATAAGAAGAAAGAATGTGGACTTTGTGATGAAGTAGGGGGGCTTAAAAATATAACTGCTCTGCCAATTTTATCCTCTGAAGGATGGAGATACAACTCTTCCCTCTGCAGAGCAATCACTCTCATGCTGCCTGGCACACATTCAAGCCTGAAGTTTCTGACTGGTGCCCACTTCATCCCTCTGCCTCTATAAAACTGGAAGGAGTAATACAGACAAGATGTGCCTGTACTTGCTTTTCTGGTACTCTATTACAACAGGAGAGAGTGATTTCATGGCCAGAGCACTTGGCTGAGTTCAGAAGAGATGTTTTCTCTTCCATTAAATGTTGTAAAATGAATTGTACACCTTTCCTCCACTGTCTGCTGCTCCTGCTTCTCACTGTGCCTCTGCAGCATAAGGACTCGAGATTCAAGTCTTGTTTCCTCAATGCAGTACAAATCCATTCTGACTTTGACAATGATGGATTACGACAGGGTGGTGAGACACTGGCACAGGGTGCCCAGAGAAGCTGTGGCTGCCCCATCCCTGGAAGTGTCCAAGGCCATGTTGGACAGGGCTTGGAGCAACCTGGTCTAGTGGAAGGTATCCCTGCCTATAGCAGGGAGGTGAAACAAAATTATCTTTAAGGTCCCTTCCAACCCAAACCATTCTGTGATTACAATATAGTCACTGCAGCAACTGGAATAAAGAGCAAAAGTGCCTGCATGGTCAACTAATGAATGGTAATTCCTCAAGCAGCTTTAACCCAGGTGCTTGTACCTGCTGCTCATGGTTTTGTAAATAGGGTCTTACACTGATGTACCATCCCAGTGTGTTGGACACGGGAGTCCCTCCAGAGCAGGCATCATCAACTCATTTTAGTGACTCCTTCCCAAAGAGAATGAACTTCACATGCCAATTTCATCTGCCTCAACTTTGCCAATGAAAAGAAATACACTTACGTTGCTTTCATGTTGTTTTTGGGTTCCAGTGGGATCTCTAAAACTTTGGTGTTGCCGATGATTTTCTCGTAGCTGGTGGTGGTGACGGTTTTTCCCGTAATGCGATGGACTTGGTAGAAGGCGTGAGGTTTGAGTATCCGCTCATCTGCTGTGCCAATGAAGATCTGAAGGCCCAAGGGTTTGTTCTCCATGTACCCGTGAAGCTGGTAAGACATTTAAAAAATTATTATCACACACAGGAAAAAATTATTGTCACACACAGGGCTTGCAATGCCTTCAAGTCAGGAAACCAAACAGATCTATAGACACACACACACACATATATATATATATACACACAGATAAATATAAACACACACACATATATACACACACACAGATATATATATATATTTATCTGGCATTGATCCACTGCTCTTTGAAACTCCTCCTTCCCTCAGTCAGGTTCACCTTCAGCCATTCCTCTTGCACTGCATTAAAATACTACCTGTACAGGTAGAGGTGGCATTTTTGGTCTGAGACTGAGCAGCACAAGGAGGTCTACCCTGGAGACTGGGATTCTAGGCCTCAAGGACACAAACAGACTCTTCTGTACTAAATAACATTTTTATAAACAGCATTTGCTGCAAGAAAGCCAGAATGCCTCCATAGGCCAGGAGACAAGGAAATTTCTCCTTCTTTATTAACGTTCAAAATTACAAATCAAACCATTCTAAATTTCTCACATAACCAAAAATGAAAACCAGACATTTATCTACCGCACAGCCAGTGATGTAGCTGAAAGGGAACTTTATGGTGTGGGACATGCTAAATTTGTTTTCAATTATTCTGTCCACATACAAAACCTTGATGAAGCCATACAAAGCAAATAGTACTGGAAGATCAGAGAAAAGGAAGATTAGGCTAATGGTATTCATGGCCAAACCAGGGTTTTTTTCCTTTTTTCTTTTCACCAGTCAGCAGGAGGTATCTTTGCAAAGAAGGATTAATTCCCCCCTGGAAGGGGACCACATGCAGCATCAATGCAATCCTGGCAACCTTCCTTCAGTATGGCAAATGTAAAGCGACACTCACTCTTCTGAGCTATCATAACTCATCTAGCACATATTTTTGAGGCACACAAAGACAGGGTCTATGCCCCAGAGACCCTACAACCCAAGGGCCCAAATGTGCAGCCTCCACTTGCATGAATAGCCCCATTGAAGTCAACAAGCCTTAAGTAGGGGTTGTGCAAGACGGAATTACAGAACCCAGCCCAGGCACAGCTCAGACACCTCCGATAACTCACTCGCACAAGCGCTTTGGGAGATGGTGAGGAGGGAAAATTGGGTACAAGGCTTTGTGCAAACATGTCAGTTGGCTCTGGGAGCGAGGGGGAGGAGGAGCAGAGCTGGACTCCAAGCACAGGGGTTGGTATCAGAGAAGCAGCGTTGCCAAGAATGTGATAAATACCACGGCAGCCATGGGGAGATTTAGAAATGTATAGGGTGTATAGGAGATTAAAGGCAACAGAGGCCAAAATGACAGATCTCCTGGGAACAGGCATTAATGTAGGAATCACCCCCTGATGATCCATGGAGGCCCATAGCCCAGGTCTGCTGGGAGCTGTACGGAAACTCACCCCAAGTATGGTACTTTCAAAATCCAAGATTTCCTGGCCTTCAGTGAAAAGCCATTGTATCACCAAAGCCATCATGTCTTTAAAGGGGAGGGAGGGGAGAAGAGCAGTTTTTAAGTACTGAGCATGTTTATTGTCATGCCTGACAGGGTAATTCTTTGTGGATCCAGCTACAATGATGAGAGGATTCTTTGGACAGGAAGGGTTATTACAGTGACAGCAAAGCAGCTTTTGCTTGACCCTCTGTCCTGGCAGAACAAAATCCCAGAGTTATAGGTGGGAGACTGAAATGGAGGAAAACAGATAATAAATTACAAAAGAAAATCTGCCCCCAGTGAGCGCAGTCAGTAGCAGCTGTAACAGAACTAGTTACATAAATAGTTTTTAATACTGGCCACCTTTAAAAGTAATTTTAAGCAGTGTTTGTTCATGCAGAGAATCATTTCCCAAGGCAAAACTGTTCATGGTTGTCCAATAATGTATATGGCTGTGGGTGTGTGCTGTATAAATGCACACAACTTTAGGAAGAAAGGAATTGACTGCCTGTTCATATGGCAATGTTTGTATTATCTGCTGGCCAAGGGGTATAAAACACCCAGTAAAAGGCCTTCTGGTCCTCCACAGGACCAGATTTTAAATCAACTGTTTGATCAGTAGAAGAAAGTAACATATTTTTTTCATAATTTATGACATTATGGCAATGTTTTTGGATGACATCACTGTAAAATCCAAATAGCATTATAAAATGCAAGGACATAGAAAAATATATGTAAAAGTCAAGTATCCCCATTTGAAAGGGTGTGTCCTAATCTTGAGTTAATTGATTATGTTTTCAAGGCTATAGATCATTGACCATAAGCATTTCTATCTACCTTTCACTTGCTAAGAACACATCAGGATGACTCAGGAACAAAAAATGAAGATGGACAGCCCACAGAAACACTACAGGAACATTAAAATCAGAGTTCTACACTCAGCTCTGCCTCCAATTTACCACAGAGCTCCGATCATGGCATAAACCCTCTCTTTTTACCTATACCATTGAACAGTGATGTTAATCCTGCTTTGCATGCAGAGTTAATATTTTGTGCTGCAGTTTTATGAAGAAAAATGCACTGTGAGCTAGAATGAAAGAACACATTAAAACTATGCTTCAGATACATGTTTCTCCTCAAAACTGAACTCCAAAAAACTGCTACTGTCAATAAACACTCATCTCCACTATTCCAGCCAGCTGCTTTTGTATTTAACAACAGTGCTGCTCTTTTCTTTGGCGAAGCAAAGAAGGAATAAATTTGACCCTTAAACAAACTTTGAGAAGTGAAGATTTAAAACGTTTTTTAAATAATAACTTTGAAATTCATTTTTTCCTCCTGCAGCAACAACCAAGCTGCTCTAACGTCTCAGTTTTTCAGTGCTGCTCTTCTGCCCATCTCACGGGGAGGGAGCCAGCGGCTCCTCAAAGCCACAGGAGCCGTGGCAGGACCAGAGTACCAGCCCCACACCAAGGTGTGTCTTGCTCACTCTTCTTTCCATGAAGGAAACGAAATCACCTGGATTTCAGTTTCAAGAGAGTGAGAATTGAGAAAGATTTATGAATACAGAACTCTGGGAGGAAATATTTTTGTGTATTATAAGGTGACCTACTCACAATAAAACTCCCCCAAACTGTATACAGATCAAGCTGGAAAAAAACCAACTCCTTTGAGTCACATTTGCCACAAGGGAAAAGAGAAGCCAGACATGATGTGTACCTTTCCATACTCTATTTTGGGATTTTAAGATCCTATTTCTTTCAGTTGAAAGATTTTTCTTAAACTTTGCTTTTGCCTAACTCTTATAATATTAACATAGCCAGACATGGGCTGGTCTCTGACCTGAGGAAATGCAAAGCACTTTGGCAGATAAACAAATAACATCATTCAGAAAACAAGGAGACTTTTCTTGTTTGGTTTGCAGCTATGATTGGGTTTCTAAACAAGATGGAAATGTGCGGCACGATTAAAATCATCGTCTCACCTCTACATAAATAAAATTCATTCATTCTGCTCTCCATGCACCAAAACCAGTGAAATTTGGGGAGGGGGGGATTCAAATGTCATTTTTCAAAAAGGCAAATGTGTGATTCTGCATGCAAAAAATTGAGCAGATGTGTCTTTAGCTGCTGTTTATCAGCTGACCCACCCAAACACAACCCCTGCGACAGGACCAGCGACCGCAGCCATCGAGACCACACATCAGGCACATTAAACACATTTTTTTCTCCTGCACTATTTAAAAACTCAGATTTTCTCACAAACTGAGAACCCAGTTCCAAATACAGAGCACTTAAAGCTGGAGTTTAAAATTCACACCTAAATCAATCCCTACCCCAGTGTTCAGACGAACCAAACCCTGCAGCTGGCATTGCCTGTGGCTGGGGGGATTTAAAACACAGGGGCACCTTTGCTGTGCTGCATGAAGAGCAAATCTCTTGGCACAGGTGAAGCCTGTAACACTGCTTATTTATGCTGTCTGGTAGCCAAGGGATAAATTGACAGCAGAGTTGGAAAGCAAGGAAATTCCTTAAAGATTCTGTAGGTGGTGACCTATAGATACCATATATGCATACACAGGGGGGATTTAGTGAAAACATTGAAATTTAAATCTTTCAATCTTGGATATGTTTTCTTGAATTTAAATACTATTGTATTTTATCTGGAATTACATTATTAGCAAGAGAAAGAAAGATTCACAAGAAATAGGTAAGACAACTTGTTTATTTTTAATAGGGAAGCCAGAGCAGAGAGGGACAGTGATTTCCCAGGTCCTGCAGGGGACAAGCAGCCAAAGCAGAGTGGGAAGCCCGAGGTCCCCATGCCCTGTGCCCTGCCTTGCTGCAGGGAATGCCCTTCTCATTCTGCAAATGGCACAGGCAGTAGCACCACTCACCAGTTCCCACTTCTATTGCAGGCTTCTGCCTTTGCCTTTTAATTGATGGGTTGCAGAGCCAAATTTCCTTGAGGATTTCTAGTTTAGTGTTGCACACTGAAAGTCTTCGTGCAAACAGTGATGGGCTTTGCAAGACAAAAGCAGGAGCACCTGCAAATCTTACCAGCAACTTTGAAGAGCCCCAGTAAGAGCCTGTGTGATACAGATGCCAATTGCCTTAAAGAGTACAAGGGAGTAATTTGTTTGCCATTCATCCCAACAGAGCTTTGCCTGTCAGGAATTTAGGTCTTTCTCCTGTGGGAGGTATAAAGCTGCATCTTTAAAGCCGATTGCACGCATCTTCCTGTCTAGACAACGCAAGCTATCGCCAGAAGGAAAGTATAAATTCAGGGAATTAATTCACTAGTCTTGCTGATTTTATTTGCTTGAAAGTTCTCAGCTCTCTTGCGTCTTTCAGCCCACTGTAACATGAGGCTTGGTCCATTAACCGCTGTGTATGACTTGCCCTCTCCCCATAGAAGTCACTCCAGCTTCCCCCAGCGGGGTGTGCATGTGTGTGGTCAGCCCTGAGCACAGCACGGCTGATTCAGACACACCATCCCCAGCCGGTAGTGAAAAGTGGGAAAACAGGGCCCAGCAAGCAACATTTAATTAGAAGCAAATACAAAGCCGCGTGAGAAATCGCTTCCTCCTACAGTTTCCCTCTTCCTGCTGTACACAAGGAGATAAGAGAGCCCTGAAGGGCCGGCCAGGAGCGACACGCGGCTGCCCCAGGCAGGAGCCAGCGCTCCCCAACACCCACCTTCCTCTACCAACAGCGAGAGCCTGCACAGTTAAACCCGTCTCTCAAAGTTTCTGACACCACAAACTATTCCCCTGCTCAGCCTCTTCATCAGGGCTGGTTTCCGTGCCAGTGAGCGTTTTCAGACCCTCTGCTGCAGACAAGAGGAAGATGTCCTTGTTGGAACAGCCCCAGCTTGGCACAGCACTTCTGTCATGCCTGCCCAGCTCCCTTCCTGGTGCAACCAACTTCATGTCTTGGACTGGATCATTAATCCTCATCATTAATACCCCTTGCGACAATTTCAAGGATTTTTGAGGAGGTCCTTACTCAACAATACTGTTCCCAAGATGGAAAATGTCCCTGTATTGTCTCAGGGAGAGAGCCATATCAATAACTGTCAGTAATTCAGACAAAGTCATCCAGCCACTGTATCATGTAGCGGCTTCTCTGTCCGCTTCACTTAGAGCTGACATTGAGCAACAAAGCTGAATCTTGTCACATGTTTTTGTTCAATTTAATGTACTTGGGACACAGCAAAAGAACTCAAACCAGAAGGAAATCTCTGCCTTGGTTCCTTTCGCTCCTTACCAAAGCAGTCTAAAAAAGCCTCCGAGGATAATCCTTTGAACATCTGATTCTGCTAACTTATGAGTTTTTATGATAGTCAATTTTAAGTGTTTCTTATTTTGGTGACAATTTTGTCAAAATTCCAAAGGCTGAATCTCATTTGCTCTGCTGCTCCTTACAGCAAATGACAACCAGACTTCCAGTGTCTTACTGGAATTTCTGCTTTCAGATGGGGTTAAAATACAGGTCTGGGACAGAGACAGCAACTCCTGAGAGAAAGCAATTGGGGCGGAGGAGTTTGCTCCTGACTGACCTTATACTGCAATGTAAGCAAGTTGTTCCCTTTCTATGCTTCAGTTTCCCTGCTCCTATGAAGAGCTGATCCTGTTTTCAAGATGCTTTGACTACCTCAGCTGAAAGTTTAAAAGAAGAGGCACTGACTACTGCACATATACAGATATAAGGAGTCAGAGATCACATTATAGCTGGGTGAAAATACAAACTTTTTCCTACTAAGAAACCCGACTGTGTAATGAAAGAACTGCCATACACACTCATGACAGAAGACTTAAACTTCCCCAGCACGAGAGAACTCGCTTTGCCACGAGTAAATCAGAGGGTGCAAATTTGATGATTTTGACAGAATTGCACTGGGGGAGTTTCTCAGCATGGGGCTCTGCCACCAGTTAGCAAAGCTGAACCCTTGCCAGCTGTTGGAGGCACTGTGGGAAGCAGCCTCAGCCCAGATGGAGCAGAGCAGGGGGTGGCAAAGCAGAGCTGCTTTTTATCACCTCACCTTCCTCTGTCACAGTCAGCTCATCCTTCCCAGCGTGGCAGCCCCAGAAGCATTCCACCAGGCAACCCAGATGTGGCACAAAGCCTGAGAGCAACCATATGACAAGAGGCAAGATGGGACAGCACCAAGAGCATCTTGGAAATACTCATTTCAGCCCAAAATGATTGACTTGACTGCACTGACCCAAGTACCCTTCTGCCAGGGCTCAGTGCTGAGCCTCCTGTGAGGCGAGTTTGGGGTCCAGGAACCACACCATGGCCTTTGCTCAGGCACTGGCTATTGGACTGAATGTCACCCAGATTTTGGAAGAATCTCTGCAAAAAAATATTTTTGGGAAAAAGAGAAAAGGAAAGAAAAAAAAAAAAAGGAAAAAATAGCGACCCCAGGAACCTCTCCCCTCCCCAGTCTCTTTCTCATGCTAAAACCCACAAGATAAGACATGATTAGAGAAAGAATAACTCAGGTCTGCTAGAAGCATTGGGGTTTAAACAATTGTTTCAGAATGAAATAGAGACTCCAGAAAATTTTCATAGAGCAGGCAGGAGGAGTCCAGTGCCCCCTGAACAGCCTTAGTCCGACAAGCACGATGCTCCCTCAGGACACAGGAGACCCAGGTGTGAGCCCTGGCTTGGCATGAAGCACTTCCAGTTCAACAGACATTGGTCTTGGGAGAGGAAGGGAGGAAACTGGAGGCTTAGCTGGACGGTGAAGCCCATGAACAGAGAGCTCAGATGTGAGTTTACAGGACACTGTCCACCCTGTGTGAACTTCTCCTGTGGATATTCGAGCACGTCCTGAACGGGATGAGTTATGTTGGTGTTACTGCTGCACTGGAAGTGTCCACATTCATGGCAAACAGCCAGAAATTCCAGCTTTCTTTTACAGCAAACTGACTCCCCCATGCACAGCTCTGCAGTGAAAACCTACATGAAAGAGTAGCCTAAATCTTGCATCTGCTTAATCCAGGCATATTTCCAATCCACACAATCTGATCTGCATAGCACAGGCATCACCCTCAAACCAGTTAGTACATCCTCCTTCCCCTCACCTCTGCCAAAAGTCTTTCTCATCAAAAGCAACGCACTCTGAAGTGGGCTCAAAAGTTTCAGGGAGAGCTTTTCATTCACTTCTAACTCAAAGCAGGTTGGCACATGGGAAAATCCCACTGCTCCCTTGAGGTATGGGGTTCACTGACCCTCTGCCCTGCACCTCTGCACCCCAACTGCACCCTGCCTGTCCTCTCAGGGACTGAGAGAGCTGCACTCAGCCACATCTGGGTGACAGTGTCCCTTTCATACAGGGGGATGCACACCCACTTTAAACACTTTAAGCAACAGAGCATGCAGCTTATCCCCAGTTAATTTCTCCCAGAAGCTCATTATCCTGTTATCCAGCACTTCCCTTCTTGCACTAGTTAGAGAAGCGTAGAGGTCAGCTCTTCCTCTAATCTTGTTCTGTATTCCAGTCCTGTCCTGCACCTAAACAAAAGCAAATTTGTCTCATCTGTGTTTCCCTACACTACTTTTGATTTATTCAGCAATTTAGTTTCCTCAGGGGCTTCCCTGAGCTTTCAGATAGACAGATCTCAAGGTACAGCCACATTAGCAGCACAGTGCGAGGGGTACTGCCCTCCTGACCTGCCCTTACATTTAATGGGGTATTAGTTTTGAAGAGAATTTCCCAGATGTAGCTAAAATCCTCATTTACAGCGCTGCACATTAATCCCTGCAGTAGCACATGTAACAACAGTAAATACTATCTACAGCCCAAGAGCTCAAAGCTCAAGAGGCCCCTACAATGATCACAGTTGTGCAAACAAAGCCCGTGGTGCTGCAGGTACATGGGGTGTGAAACGTGCAGCAGTTTGTCACATGCTGCTCCTGGGCTGGGGACAGAAACCCCTGCAAGAGCCAAAACCTGCCGAGCTCCCACTCAGTAGAAAAGGGAAGTGAAGGCCAAGAGGATGGCACAAAGATGTTGCAGAGCACAAGCTGGCTCTGCCACATGAGTTCAGCACAGCCTGGACTTCGCTTTTGCTGAACGGGGCGCTTGGGATGGTGAGAGGAAAAGGACAAACTCAACTCCCCTGATGTGCCCTCAGCAGTAAATCTCTGTGGAAGGGCTGGTTGGGGTTTCAGCAGGAACGTGTCTCCAGCCCAGCCTTACGTGTGAGAGTGTGAATCACAGTATCAAGCTGTGATTTGGTTTTGAGTTTCCATCAAAGGTTTCACTAATAGGCGAATGAATTAGCTGAACGCTGGAAGTCACATACAGTTAAAAGTCAGAGCCCCATGGGAAACTCAGGCTAAGAAACAATGTCTCCTTTGACTGAGAGACCACAAGAAAACACATACAGCAAAATTCAAATGTAAAAGCAAAGTGGAACATACGTTTGTTATTGTAAAGCAGCTCCTGTGAGCTCTACTAACAACTCTGCCATTCCAGCTTCTTTTTAATATGAAAAAAAAAAAAAAAAGAGGCAATGAAAATCACCACAATTTCAAAAGTTAAAACCCAGGGGAAAGTTGGGTTGGCTGTGCTGAACAGTAGCCCCTCTCTGTACAGCTTTCCTGCTTTGAAGAGGAGAAGTAAGGAGGAGACCAGAACACACAGGCACAGGATGGGCTACGGTTACACTGTGCCCACTGTTGTCCTCCATTTGGGAACTGGGGTTTTGTAGCCCTGGTCTACATTTGGATGCTGTACCAAACTAAAAAGTTGGGTAATATATTGAATTTTTACCATTACAGGCTAGGTTTGTGTTTGGACTGCTACCTCTATCGCAATCACTTCCATAAGCTCTTCAGGCACAGGAACAGTCACTGCCCTTCCTACTGGATGGTGCCTTCCAGAGCCTTGACTGGAGCAGTTGGGTACAAATAAGCAGCTGTCTTTCAACTTTGGTGAAAAAGAGCAGGAAACCAAACATGCCTACCCCTCTCTGTGGTCTTAGTGACCAGGTGGACCTGCTAGATGGAAGGTGCACGGAAACTTCAGCTTCGTCCTTGTTATGCAGGATTTCCTTGTTGTTCTCAGCAACTTAACATCTAAGGGATATTCACATCCAACTTGCATCCCTAAAATAGAAGCCTGAGTTTCTCTGTAGTTAACAGCAAGCTGTAGGTTCTTCCCAAGAGTGACTCAAAAACACCTAAAGCTGTGAGCCTACGCTTCTCCATGTGACTCCAGATGGTGCCTGACATTAGATGATGTCACTAATGGCTTCTCTCTCCTCCTGGCAGACAAAGTAAATGCCCTATTGCATGTGGTTCATCTGGCCAGAGGTTTTATTAACCAGGCTCTTCTTCTGCCATGCTTGGAGGGCACAACTGGTGCAGAGCTTTGTGCACAAACCCTCAGGGCTTGACACGTGAAGAAGAGGAAGCAGCATCAGAAAGATAAACCACAAGATAAGGCCTGGAGGATATGAGATCTGCTGGTCTGTAGCTTCAGAGCACCCAAAAGAAGAAACTTGCATGCAAAATGCAGTTTCCAAAAAATAAATATTGCAGGCCAACACCGTGCTGCAAAAACCAGCCAACATCTCTTCCTCCGGAAGGTTCAGCTGGTAATTAGTCACGTGGAGGGTTAATTTAATGGGAAATTCTTTTAAATTCCGATTTTTTTTAAAGGACATTGTATTTTAGAAAAGGTAATCAAAATAGTGGAAGATCAATTTAACTGCCTTTCAACTAGTTGCCTTTAACTCGTGCAAACTTCCCTCAACACAGCACCCACCTTTTAAAAATCTCTCCCATTTCGTTTTCTCTGTTTGCATCTGACAAGATGCAAAAAAAGTTAAAATTCACTGAGGGGAAAGAAAGAGGAAAAAAAAAAAGAAACTTCGAAGCCAAATAACTTGTGACATGAAAGCTTTGGATTTAACCAGCCTCCCCCAGTTTCAAATGTCATAAAACATACAGGTGCAACTATCTCATTGCTCGGCATCCATATGAACCTTGTTATTTTCAAGTGAACACAAATCCAACAAATACTTCCAGCTTTATAATAAACCTTCAGAAAGAAACTGTCCATATTTTCCCCAGATGCAGGAACAGCTGTGCAGAGGCACATCTGCTTGGGAAACTCCTGTGGACATTTGAATTTATAGTTTTAGATCCTGAAGCTTGAAGGCAAATTATGGTAAAACTAGGAATATTGGATCCTGCCCCCAACAGAAAATATAAATCCCTCTTTGATTGATATTGATTACAGGAAGGAAACAAATTATACATATTTCCCTATGTCAAGAGAAACTCCTTCATTGCAATAAATATCCAGTTGATAGGACTACCTTGGGAAAGTAAATAATACTGTATTTGTAAGCAAACTGAGAAAGGAGCAAGTGCTGATTGGCAAGATCATTCCTACATCCAGGTAGCTTCAAACACACAACAGAGGGCTGTGAGCTTGTCACACTCAAACTAAAAAGCCTGCATGTATTGAGGTATGGCAAATGTGATTGCTATTTATTATTATCCTGCACTCTTTACTCAAATATCCACTCCATTCATGCAAGTCCAGCTCAACCAAAGTAAACTAAATTCATTGATTTAAAAATTTATGGCTTGATTTTAAAAGGGGCTGAGCCTGCAGGGGAATACTGAACATATGTTTGGAGTTAAGCACAAATCAACCCAGTGAAATTAGTGGTATTGATCACATGCTTAAAATTAGGCATAGATGTCAATATTTCCCTGGTTCATGCAAGTCCTGAGCGTGTCAGGAACATCTGCAGGGTGCACCCCAACTTCGCTCAGTGAAAGCTGTAGCTGTGGCCAACCTGTCCAGGTCCACACACCATCCCCAGCACTATCACACCACCAGCCTGGCTTTGGCTTTCCTGCCCAGAGACATGGGCTGAAACGAGGGGGACGTGAGGGAAACAACTGATGTGGCCCCAGAGGGCTGCGGCTCCAAACCCCTCATTCACCGCCGGCAGCAGAACGTGGGGCTGCAGATCTGACACGATCTGCCAGTTGTTTCAAATCTGAGTCTGGGAGGTCACTGAGATACAATGAGTTGGAAAATCAGGCTTGATGTCTGTACATATTGACCCTCATGAAAAGCCTTAGTTTTCTCAGGAGGATCTGTTGTCAAGGTAAAATGGGCTCAGCTGGAATTCAGGATAACCAGGCATCTTATGAGAGTGGGATCACAGGGGGTTTAACACATCGGCGAGAAAAGGTGACAAATCCGTTGCCCAAGTTCCTGAGCGTTCACAAGCTAATCCAAACCAACCTTCCAAACATCTTGGACTTCACCACAGTTCAGCTTCAGACCCTTCAAACACATCCACAACCACACCCAGCTTCACAGGGTCCTCCCCTTTTTAGGGCCAGCCCCCAGCAAGCCCTTCAGAAATGAACTCACCCCCACTTTTCCTCTAAGGGGACGTTCCCCAGTCCCTTACCTGGACCATGGGGTGGCCCCCGGTCGGAGCCTTGACGGCACCACGGCTGCCCTCGGTCTCGTAGTGCGCGCGGTGGTGGGGCTTGGGCTGCACCTCGATCCGCAGCTCGTAGGAGCCAGACTGGCTGGACAGGGGCCACTCCAGGGGTGGCAGCGACTGAACAGGCAAACTGGGCAGAGAGAGGACACCCCAGTGAAACTCCTGAGCCCTTCATTTCTCAAAGCTCTTGACCCCACCTTCCTCCCAGCACCTCCCCACGGCTGCTCTTGCTGAACCATTTAGGAGTCTGCTCTCAGTTCCAATGAGATTATACTGTCCTGTTCACATTTGATTACAAACTGCTGAAATTTAGAATGAGGACAGTAATTTTTGTGCACCCTTCTCCATGCAGAAGAGAATAAGATATTTCTATCACTTATACAGAAATACCTGTAGCTGTTGTATTTTTTAAAAGATCCCCCTCTTTTATCTAGCTTTTGCTGCGTGTCCTAAACTTTGATCACAGAATGCATATTGTGAAATATTAACTCCATTTACCTTTACCTACCAGTTGTGCAAAATAGTAACCTTTATGATTTCCATAAATATTAAAATGCACATGAATAAAATGCTAAATATTCTTACCTGACACTAGTTTTCCTGTTACAAAAATACACAAGGGTTTATAATATGAAATGAATGCACTGAAATGCACAACTAGAGCTTGCACTGGATTTCAAATCACTCTTATTTTGGGAGCACAAGCCGCTGTTAGAAACCAGTCTAGCGAGCCAAGGGAAGTCACAACCTGTGTTCTTTCACTCCGAATTTGTGTTTAGCAGGTTGGGAGCAGCCTGGGATAATGTCACTGAGGGGACAGCCTTGGTGCTGAGCAGGATGGCAGGGCTGGCAGGGTGGCAGTGGTGACTGGGAGCCGAGTCACACACTTGGCACCCTCAGTCCTGGCAGATTTGCACCACTCAGGGTCCAGCCCTGCCACCGGTGCCAAACAATGGATGGAACTGATGAGGGGAGTGCCAATGGCTCAGATTTGGGTTAAGGGACAATTAACAAATTAACCACCAACAATAAATCACTTGGAGTTGATTGAACGCTCAGTCTGACTTGGAGCAGTGTCCTCTGTTTTGAACCAGGAATTATTTAAAGCATTTTCATCCTTGATGGAAATTTGTAAGTGACTGAATTTACAAAAGCAATCTCATTATTTTTTTTTAAAGCAGCAGGATGGCACCAGTGTGCTCAGCCTTTGTCAAGGGCTGTCTGCAATTTGCTATTGAGACAAATAATTTGGCAATTTGAATTTGCAGTGTACTGTGCTATCAATGAACCACTTTGGTGATGTTTCTTCCAAATCCAGATTTATTCATCTCTCAGAATCATAATGGACTGGGTCCCCACTAACCAGTGCCATCCCTGAGCACTTAGCTCTGATCTGCAGCAGGATCTGCCCAAGAAAACACTCCCTAGGGATCATCATGCATGACAGAGGACGGCACACATGAGAAAACACCCCCCACAGGAAGGATTACATACCTGCAGATAGGTATTGCAGGCACCAGTTGCTTTGTCCAGGATGGAGGTACCAACAGAATTGATTCTGGGGCTGAGTTTCTCCTGTCCTCCTGCTCACAAGGCCCGTGGAAGTCAACAGTCTGAAAGACGTGACATGAAATGCTGTTTTTGTGGGAAGACATTGATGAAGGATCGGGGCTGGTTTTCCAAATTTTCGTGGGAACACCACAGGAAGGATCCGTGGGAAGGCTGCTCATAGCATCCATGGAAAGAGGAGCGCTGGCCAACTGCGTGTAAGTAACTGAAGAGTTGTCTTCTCTCAAGGGGATGCGAGGAGAGGGTTGTGGAGAGGGGGTCCTTGACTGCCGTGGAGAAGTGGAAGGCAGCTGAGTGCTGTAGAGCTCAGTGCAAGAGTACCTCCGTTTTGCACCTGGTGATGAAGACCTTGAGTTGGGACAGGGTGATGGTGAATGTCGTCCCAAGCAGGTTTCCTCCGTGATGCTTGTTCGTGGTGACATTATTGGAGAGGTTCTAGGAGAATAATGAGTATGGATGTTTTGAAACTGTGGACAAAGGTCATCACTAGGACCATTATTTGGTGAAACACATGGTGACGTGCAAGGAGATACATTTGTCTCTGAAATGAAACTTGCAGAGGAGCCGCTACTAGCTGGGCTCAGACACAGTGGTTCTCTGTAGCCCTCAAAGCCAGGGACAGGCAGGGTAACCCTTGGGCTAGTGGTGGCTGAGTTTGACTGATGTTCTACCAAAAGAACATCTGTGTCTCTGCTGCGGAAGGGACCCCCTGAATGAATCAGTTCATGATATGGAGTAATTTCAATCCTAGGGCTCGGAGCAGAGGCCCCTGCAGCGTTGGCAGGGTGTGTAGGTGTTGTCCCTATGCTACTATCTGGCTGTCCATATCTGCCCATGGGATCTGCAGAAAGGCTAGGAAAAGGCAGGGGGCATGGCTTGAGGCCACAGTCCAAGACATCATGAGCGTATGTAACTCCAGAGGGTGGGCTGTTGGTTTTATGTGGAGTCGGTTCTTCTGGAAAAAGAAGGGTCTCTTTAAGACTATAAATATTATTACAGAAGCTGAGCAATCATGGATTAAAAAAAATGCATATTTATAAATTGGTTGTGATCTGGTATTAGCTTAATATTTGTTTAACTGTTTTTAACTACAGTTAATGCTTGTGAAAAGTACTGGATTAGCAGCCAGGGAAGCTCAAGTACTCAGAGCAGGTGCAGCATGGACAGAAGCTGCAAACACCTCCACACTGCCTGAGCCTGACCTAGAGGGATCACCTGGAAGGATCAGCAGTGTGTCAGCCTCTCTGCCCATGTCAGTGCTGGCCCTCCTGCTCCTTCTGCCAAATACACCCCTTGGCACCAACTGGGTCACATTTTGTTAACTAGGAGCTGGACTGAGACCATCACATCACAACATCACTTCCAAATAGGTCTCTGTAAAACCAAAAGATTGAGGAACAGCTTTTGGTGAAGGGAGAAAAACCTTTCTTACACAGCCAAGCCCTTCATGAAACCAAAGCTGAGTTCAAACTATTAAATTAAAAAGCCAGTTCTGTGTGATGATTTGTTTGGCTCCATATCATGTCAGCAAGTTTTGGTGACAGGTTTCACATAAGAATGATCAGAAAATACATTCACAAGTATTTGTTAGAAAAGAGAGGTAGAAAGGATCCAGCCCCGTGGTTACAGGCAATCATGTTCCAATTCCAGCCCAACTGGCCAGAGAGGAATTGTAAAACACAGAGTAACAGAGAACTATTCAGTGCAACCCTCTCTCCTGGTGCAAAAAATCCTCAGTTTTCAGATTCTCATCTAGTAAACTATGCCCAGGTTGCAGAGCACAGGGATGCTTCCAGGCACCACAGAATTCCCACCAGCATCGCTGAGCCCGGTTCTGATCTGGTCCCAGAACCCCATCAGGTATTTAATGCCACTGGCATCCAAGAGAATGGAGTCATGACAGGTGTCCCCAGGACAGACCATGTCCATCAGCTCCTGGAGCTTCCCCAGCCTGGGAGCTGACTAATATTTGTCATCACACAAAAGCATGCAAAGCACTGTCAGGATTTTAATATGTTTTTAAAGCTCTCAATGTATCCAGCAGGAAATAGCTGAAACAGCTCCACAGTTTGGGCTTATGGGCACAGGTCAGTATGTGCCACAGGCGAAGAGGGTTTCATTTAAATATTTAAATAACCATTCCAGCATTTTCTCTAACTCTTACATGACATGAGAAAATAACATCAGCCATAAAGCCAGGTAGGAGGTGAGTGTGCTTTCTGCAACGGCTGCAAAAGTTTGCAGTGAAACTTTTACAGGCAGAGAGATTTTTACTTAAATTCAGGGGGTTTCTGTTTGTTTTCAGGAACTGCTGAGCCTTCATGTTTAGCGGGAAACCCCGAGAGCCAAACAAACAAACCAACACACAGAATGCCTGTGACAAGAGAGGAGATGCACAGGAGAGTCCAGCCTGCAGATTTCTTAAGGTTCCCTCTGGCTTTTAATCCCAGCACACAGCTGTTCTGGGGATGGGAAAACAGCAACTGAATTCTGAGCCGAACGTATTTTTAGCATCGCTGATTTCAGAGCTTTGGCACTCACAGGAATAGTGTGTCATCCCCATCACTCAGATCTGACACATCAAGCCCAGATATTGATGCTGAGATTCACTTTTAATAGAACTCGTCACGCCTTCGGCATCAGCAGAGTAACACACCCCCCACAGACATGCAAAACATCGCTCCCACCGCTCGAGGCACAACCCCCCCGATTCCAGCTGATGCAAGGGAGCAAAACCAGCCCCAAACACAGTGAGGCTTGAGGCAGGATGTGTGCAGTGACCAGCGATCGCAGAAAAACTCTCCACGCTGAACAACTTCACATCAACGAACAGGCAACCCTTTCACTTCCCTTTTCAGCACACCCACAGCTAAAGCTGCCCCCACCGAAAACTTAAACTGCTTTATCTGTGCCAGATTTACAGATAGCAGGTAAAGAACTAAAACTCCTCAGAGCATGATCAGCAAAGCCAGTGAAGGTAGATTCATGTCTAGGGATATGGGAAAAGCAAACGTGTATTTGTATGTGCACGAGTAGTTTTTAAAGTCTTCTGAATAACAAACAAACACCACCACTCACAGTGTTTGCCCACTTAAAACTGGGCTTTAGATAACATACATTGTCTTTGCTTATCCCTGTAATACTGTGTTTAAAAGAGCACTTTCACCCTTGGCAGGGTGAAAGCCAGAGGATCCACGTTCCAGATATTAATAACAACGTTTACGCACAACAACAAGCCACAGCGTGCCCTCGCCTTCACAGGCAGAGCTCCACAGAGCTCCTCGCTTCTGCAGCTGGGACAGCTCACCCAGGCCACAGTCCCTGGCTGGCCAGACACCCACAGCTTCTGGACAGCAACAATATTTACTTTCCCCCCACATGGCAAATTAATCAATAAAGCAGGACCGTGGGCAAAGCTGCAGACGAAACCTCAGGGAGCCGCTCCAGGCAGCGATGCCCGGGGGCTGCGGCTCAGGCAGGGGAGAGGCTGCCGGCCCTGACTCATCGGCACGGCTTCGTCAGGAGCCCGGCTTGGGGGTTTCGGGGAGGTCTCCTGAGCGAGTCCCAGCCCTGCAGAACTCCAGAGGTACAATGAAATCACTGTCCCGGCTGCTGCTGCCCACGCCGGTGACGCCACGGTCTGTCACCATGGAGACGCTGGTGATGCTACAGCTCTGACCTCACCGGGGAGGGAAAAAGGGGCACGGGGTGAAATGGCAACTGCTGCTCTCAGAAATAAACGGCTCTTCCACCGAAATCAGGAGAAATTCTGCTTTTTGCTTCAGTAGGAGGGGACTGGCTACTCTGCTCCTGGCCAAGTTGGCTGAGGCAGGAATCTGCTCCAGGAGAGGACAGACCAGAGCCAACACCCCGGCCTCCCCAGGCGAGGAGCACGACCAGGAGTTTGATTTTGTAAACAGAGTCGAGCTCCTGCGTTTGAGAGGGGGTAGACAGGGGGAAGATGCTCCCCAGAGGTACAGGTTTTGCGCCCAAGGCTGTGAAGCCTTCAATGGTTCATCCATTCCTGCATATTGCATCCCAAAACACACACTGAAATACTTCAGCAAAGGACTGTCCTCTTCCCTGCTTTTCTGATGGACATCTCAGCAAACAGCACAGCCTCAGCACAACTCCTCTACATGGGCAGTTACAGCACTTCCCCATCTCCCTTCACGCAGGCATTTCCCAGCCTGAGGTTTCACTGCTGAATCACCCTCTGATTCAGTACCAAAAGATCCTTCTGGTTTGACAGTGGATCAAAAGAAAGCAAGTTTCTCACCCAGACAGCACTGACACCTCCTCACATTCTCTTTCAGCTTTACTTTCAGCAAACAGCCTACCCTGCATCATTCAACATTCAATGCAGCATTCACCCTTCCCTGGAGCAGTTTGAGCCCCAAGTCCCCTAGGATCCCACCCAAACTGCCTCCAAGCTGTCAGCTCTCATTTCCCCTTCTTTTCCATGGTTGCTAGTTCACAAGACCACCTCTCCCTCCCCACAATAGGGAATGGAAGCAGAGCTACTGTATTGCAAATAACCAACAAACCAGCTCCTCTAGACAGGTCCAGGAAGGGTGCAGGCAGCTCTCCCAACCCTTTGGAAGCTGGGCAGCCTGCCCAGGTGGATACCCTCAGGACTGCCCTTGGAACCCAACAGTGAATCATGGGTGGAAGAGATCAAGGGATTTAAGTTTCAAAGAATTCAACCCTTGATTTATAAGACTCCTTTTCACACACCTCTGAGAGGCAGAAAGGAAAACCCTGCTGGGTCCTGTCAGGCTCCAAAGATCCCCCAAGCCCAGGACCACACCAGTGCATGCACAGGCAGCCCTGTGAGGACCACCCTCCCCTGCTTTAAAACAAGGCAGTTACTTCAAAGTCATCCAGTCAGCCAAATGTGACCTTGCCAATTAGCATGAAATTAGGGAATAAAAGATCACCCAAGCAACTGCATTCCATGCTGGGTTTATCCAAACCATCATCTAGGAAAAGCTAAAGATAGACACGTGCGGGACAAGGGAGCCAAGGGAGGGCAGGGGCTGAAGTTTGGTTTTGACCTCACATCCTCTTGCTGCAGTGCAGCTCCTGGGATTTAAATGGAGTTCCTTATTTGCATAAGTAAAAGAGTCAATTTTTTTTCTTAATTAACTTGCTTATTGTCATTTGAAGGGACCAGTGCAGAGCTCTTTTGCATTTTTCAAAAGCCGTGTTGTCTGTTATTTACACAAACTGCTTGGAAGCTCCAAGCGAGAGCTGGTTTCCTGAGTGAAATCTGGAATTCTCTGCTAGATGTGCATATTTGTTTCTTTACGGCAGGGCTGAACACTGCCTCCTGTGTTCCTGAGCCAGGACCCAGCTGCAGGCACTTTCAGTTTTTTCCCTTTTAATAGCTTTGCATCTGGGAGGAAAAAAAAAAAATGAACAGGCAAATTATACAGGGCTTGACACCTACAAGACGTGGCAATGTCCCTGGGAGCCTGTCTACATACAAACAAGCATTTAGAGGAATATTAATATTTATGGATGCTCCCTGCTTCCCCTCTCTGTGTTATATATACACAGACCTTGTAGATTCATATCACCAGATGCAATGTAAGAGTCTGCTGAGCTACAGAAAGGGCTTGAGCCCATGAGAAAATACTCTTTCCCATCTGCATTTTCACCTGTTGTCTCAGGGCAAGATTTTGTCTGCAATCTTATTTAAGGGTAAGTTTTGGCTGGATTTTCAAAACACCCCTCAGAGGATCAACTCCCAGAATGGTTAACCTCAAAAATCAAAAATTATGTGACAGCTTTACCTGTCAGCAGATCATCACACAGTGAACACTGCATGAAGGGGGATGCTGAAGCAGAAGCTTCTCAGTATTTTGTCTCTCATAGTGGCCAACAACAGGTATTATGGAAGAATACACAAAGCAGATATCAAGAACTTACTCATCAAGGAGTTCTGTTTGTAGGAGCTCATTTTTAAATGCTCATTAACTCTCTGTCAATCTTCTGCACTGAGAAACAAGATATGAAGCACCTGTCATGCTTGAAATGAGCTAAAACTTGGGATATCCCTAGCAACACCTGCACAGGTAACTCTCAAGGGAATGCATCTAACACTTTATTTTAAAAGGAGACAAAAAAACACCCTCAATGGCCAAGTGAAATCCCAACCTCAACTTAACAGCACAGGATACCTGCCCTGCCCACACTCCCCAAATCCTGTTCACCTGGGCACACCACTGAGTTCAGCAGGTGTTTCTCATTTGCAAATGCTGAGAAGATAATTGCTAATTAAAGTCTGGCAAGTAAGAGTAAAAGTACAAGGAAAAGGGCACTTTGTACAGCACTCCTGCTTTTGGAAATGGTTGGGTTAGAGAGGAATATTTTATATTAATAGTATTGACTGTAGGACTTTTGTTTACCCTTCTTTTCCCTGTTGCTTTTATAGCAATTACATGCTCCTGTTGTCTCAGGCACACTTAAGTACTACTGAACACCATCCACTTTCAACAACGATATTCCCATGACAACAAGTTTTAGGATACATGCTACTTTTAAAACACAAATTTGGGTGGATACTGCCAAATCCCAACCTTTTAAAAAAATTTCTATCAGAAATAACTTTCATCCCAATCTCCTCCTAGAGCCTCAAATTTCCTTCCCCCCCTCCTTTTTTATTTTTTGTTAATTGGAAAAAAACCCCTTTCAGCACGCTCCCAGGGATTTGTTATTAGAGGACTTGTCATGAACAGTGGGTGGAGCAGCCCAGGCTGTGAGGACACCAGAGCTGCTTTCAAACCAGCTCTGAATGTAGGAACCAGACTGAAGTGCTGGGATCCACAGACACTCCTATGGTTTTGGTTCCACTTTGAATCCTCCTCTGAAAAGGCCTCGTTTTCCCAACTGCAGTTCAGACGAGGCCAGGATCGCACATGAACAATGAGCATCATTTACCACCAGCATGTGGATAAAGTCCTTCCTCAAAATGTGAACATTTTCTGTTCTCATGTAAACATGCTTTAATCTTTTGTACATTAAAGGTCACGGATGTATACTGGATTGCTTACAGACTCTAGCTGGTGCCTTTTCAAAGCCAGGGAGAATGTTCTCCAGATTACAATGCTGGTATATATGGTTGTGATCTTTTTTTTCTTTTTTTTTTTATGCTAATGATTTCCATCTTTGGAACAAACAAAATTACTACTAATTATGGTTTCCAGTCGTTCAAATGTGGAGAAAGCAGGCTCAAGAAGGAAGTTACTTCTACAACAAGCATACACTGCTCTGCATTCATGTGGTTTGACGATTAAACTTTCTACACCCCACCTACGTACTATTATATTCTGTAGAACTTCCCACTTAAGGCTTCACAGCAGTCCTGCTTACTATATAGATGTGAACAAATCAGCATCTGAAACTTTCATTGAGATTTAATGTATTTTCATTAAAATCACTGAGCATTGCAGATTTATTTTAGTACAGTTTGATCTACTCAAAAGAAAATTCAACTTTGTGCATCTGATGGCATTAACCATCCTGAGCTTTGATGCTGGTGCACATCTGTATATTTAAACAAGGACACAAAGAATAAAACTCACTACTAACTCTGTTTCACTAATGTTACCATGATTCAGGCCTCAAAGGTCTCCTCCTGCATTGTCCCCCAGGAACACAACATCTCTCATCAGATGCCCTAGAGAAATGCCACCTGCCCACTGTGCAGAATCCAAACGAACGTATCTTAGAAACAATATCCCAGCAATTCATTCCTCTGGGTCCTCTTTCTTTCATCTTTTTCTGGTTTACACAAATCTGTATTTTATGGGTAAGAAAGTATCACTTTTTAGTATCATCAACAGATAGAATTATCATTTAGGAAGTCAGGGAGCACTTGGCACAGTGCTTTTAATATCACAGCATAAGCTCAGAGAAGTAGAGGAGTCTACAGATCCTTCTTTTTTTTTCTTAATTTTAACTTTAGTTTATGGTGTTTGGACCCAAACTGGAAACCAGATCTACCCAGCTCCCTGCCATCCAAGCAGGATGCTCCAACTCATGGCAGGTAATTAACTCCTCGGGGCTCCAAGCCCCAGTGCCTGAGCTGCCTTTTTGAGCTTCCAGAACACGCTCTAGCACGATGATGATGATGGTCACGGGCGACCGACCGAGCCGAGCTCCTCTGCCTCGTCTTTGGCAGCTGCGCTCATTCCCGGGCGCATAACTTGGGGAACAACCGGAGCTCCCGCAGCCGCTTTCAGACACCGCAGCACGGGACGAGGACCAAGCAGTGAACGTCCGCAAGCACCTGCCGGGCAAAGCAGCCCCGACAAACCCGAACCGCCCGGCCCCGACCTGCGCCGGGCCCGCCGAGCAGCGCATCGCCGGCACCCACCGCCCGGCCCCGGGCAGGGCAGGGCAGGGCATGGCCCGGCGATGCTCCCCGAGGAGGTGCCGAGGGCGCAGCAGCGCCCGGCATGGCCCCGCCGCCCCGTCGGGGCGCGGCTGCAGCTCCTCCTCAGCGGCTCCTCACCAACCTTCGATCGGCTTCAGATAGTCGTAGTCGAAGAGGATGGAGAAGTCAAACTCCTCCTGCGGGCTGGCCGGCCGGGCCGTGCCGGGGCCGTGCCCGGGGTCCCCGTCCTGCGGGCCGGGCTCGGGGGCCGGGGCGCTCATGGCGGCAGCGCCCGCGGGCAGCGGCGGAGCGGAGCGGAGCCCGCCCGGTGCCGAGGGCAGCCCGAGTGCAGCCGCCGCGACCCCCGGCGGTGTCCTTCCAAGTGCGAGTGCGGAGGAGTCAGAGGGCAGGAAATAAAGGAGGGGATAAAAGGGATAAAACAACAAAAAAAGCTGTGCCGGCGGAGGGCGCGGCGGGCGCGGGTGCCCCCGACGGCGGGTGCGGGCGGCGAGCCCGGCAGCGGCACAGCAGGGGCCGAGCAGTGGCAGCTTCCTGCTCCGGGCAGCCACCTGCCGCCGGGGCCGCCCCCGGGAGGAGGAGCCGGCACCGGCCCGGGCAGCACCGCACCGGCCCCGCCGCACCGGCAGCACCGCACCGGCAGCGCAGCCCGCGGGCGTCGTGGTGGGATCGAGGAGGAGAGGGCCTACGGTCGGGGGAGGTGGCACGGACATGGAAGGAGCAGGGCTGCGAGGGAAGCAGCAGGCCTGCCCAGGCATGGGAGCCCCCAGAAATGACCTGCTGTTGGGTGGGCATCTCTGTCCTGCTACCCCATGTCGGGTGTTACTTGCTGACTCATACATTGCCACCTCCTCCTCAGCAGTCAAATCCCTTTCTGTTGAGGTTTCCAGGGTCTCCAGCAGCTGCAGGCAGTCCAGGTGCTGCCCTTGCCTTCTCAGGGCTTCATTCGTGACACACCATGTGCTACTGCCTCCCATTGCAGGCTGCAGCCAGAGTAGCAGCAGGCAGGTTTCTACAGTCACAGGCCAACATCTCTTAACTGGAGCACCCTTAGAGACATCAAGTCCATCCTGCACAAAGCCTCTGTTCTCCTCCTGCCTAGCTCACAAACAGCGTTTCAGAGAATGGGCTCACTCCATGTTCCCTGCTGACCACACTGCTGGTGCTGCCAGCTTGCCCAGGTCCTCTCAGCCACCTCCACCACATTGGCTCTATTCATCAGCATCTTCCCTTGGCCCTGCACAGGGTGCTGGTCACTGCCTCCAGGCAGCCTCCTACCCCTCCAATGGCTGCTACAACCACCAGTGACTTCAGTCGTGGGTAACTGGAGACCCTAAATTTGTGTGTTCAGTGGACCCGTGGTCAGAAGGCTGTTCCCTTGCACATACCTGTTTGTATGGTGCCCTTTATTAGCGTACAGATGGCTGTCATCAGGTCTGCGAGTTTGAAAAATGCTCTTAGTCTGTAGACAGGGCAGGGAGGCAAAGGCAGAGGGACCAAGATCATTAAAAAAGTATTTTGGTGTTTACTTCAGCTTGTTTTTATTTGCTAAGCCTGTCAGCACGGCGGCATTAACTACATGACAAATCTGACCCCACATTACTTGTCTGAGTTCACAGAAAGTCTGTTTTAGAGCACACATGAAACAGCATCTCTATATCTGAGCTTAAACCCTGTCACCTTTCTCATTAGTGTGTCCAGCCAATTAATGACAAATTGCCTTCTCATCACACTCTTTTGCTCCATCCTTTGCTAGTCCAGAGGACAAGAAGTCAGGCTTTTCCTACAATTTGAAATCAGTTTCTACACTGAACTTCAGAAGAAGCCCAGTACTGGCCAGTCACCCAAGGGAGCTACTGGGAGGCATCAGGGGCACCTGTGGGTGAGCAGAAACACCACACAGGGCTGGAGCTGAAAGGGGAGTCAGGGAGCAGCAACACCAGGTGTGGGGCTGCATGAGGGTAGGCAGGCAGCAGTCACACTGGAATCAGGCCTTGTGGCGATAATTTGTTAGTAGAAAGTGCCAAGGGATAGAGAAACCTGACTGTCAGAAAGGGCAAGTGATCCTGCAGATGGGATATGCCAGGGTGTTTACTGAGGGATTTACAGGAGATGGTGAGCTGGAAATAATGAGAACTCTGCTGGAATATTCATAGAATCAACTCCATACATTCACTCCATACATTTCCCACTGAAGTGCAATTTAAGTGAGAGGGAAAAACCATTGTTCCAAATTCACAGCACTAGATTAGTAAGTGATGTCAGAGCTGTCAATGCCAAGCTTTAACGCAGTAGAGACTGAAAGGACAACATTTTTTCTCATTAATGCATAATATACATGGTAACACAATGGCTTCCTTGGATCTAACTACTTGAACTTTCTCCTGCACACACTGCCAAAGCCACCGAGGATTGAGCTTAGCTGGGTTCCAGTGGCCAGCACACAGCCCTGCAGGGTGTGCACACTCCTGAGTGAGCAGTGTGGAAGGGCCACAGGCTGTGTCCATCCCTTGTGCCACACGATGCTGCTTCCTGACTCCTTGCTCCTTGCTCCCTGCTGGAGCAAGGGACTGCTGGAGCCTGTTTTGGAGAGGATCCAGGGCTCGCTCTGTGGCTGAGCTGGAGACCACAGCTC
The DNA here is from genome assembly GCA_038380795.1 of Pyrocephalus nanus. Taxonomy (NCBI): domain Eukaryota; kingdom Metazoa; phylum Chordata; class Aves; order Passeriformes; family Tyrannidae; genus Pyrocephalus; species Pyrocephalus nanus. Next base: position 5,969,372 of record CM076277.1, read on the forward strand.
AAGGCTACCTCATCTGCCGCAGCGATTCCCAGCCTACACGAGGTGCTGGCTCTGCAGCTCCGGAGTGTCTCCCTCAGACAGAGCCGGGGCTCTGCTGCCGCCGGGACAGACGGGGGAGCCGCAGCAGCCGGTCATTAGCGGTCTTGGGACCGACATCCACAAATGAGGCCACCCCAGAATGCTGCACATGGGGTTGAGCTCTTACCCTCAGGAACGTGAGGCTCCTTGGGGAACTCGGGCTGCTCTGAGGGCTTGATTTGTTCTGAATTGTTTAAACATATATTAAATTGGACTATTTATATCTGTTGTACAATGATCCTTACCGTTTGCTGCGTGCTGGCCTTTTATCATTGGCCTTTCTGTTTAAAATTCATTAGGAAAACCAAATATACTTGCTGATCTTGGCTTAGCATTAAAGAGAGCTGTCACCCTTGCAGCTAACAGCACACGGAGCACAATTGGAGAGCATCAGTTGTATCAGCCACAAAAAGAAAGGACACGAACAATAACATCGGGCTTTTAAAGTGAGATGCGGGTGACTGGCAGGAGAGCACAGGGAAATGACCCCACCTCCCGCTCAGTCTTTATCCCATCCTTTATTTCTGAGCTTGCCTGCAATCCATTAAGCATGTGAAGTTTCAAACTTATCCTCAGCTACTCCTAGAATTAGTAATACTTCTCACAAATGGAAAATGTACCTTTTGCTTTCCAAGGCGACCGTGTCATGCGAAATAGTTTCGCTGCTAATATGTGTAATCATAAATTCTGACACTGGCAAGGAATTAGGGCGACAAGACAGCAATGAGAAAAGTGTTAGAGAAATGTAGGAATTAGCTCAGCTTATAGGATTCAACTTCTTTTTGCCCAGCAGACAACTTGACAGATGTCAAGGAGCAAGAGTGACCAGGCATTGACTGAGTGGATTCCCCCTGCTCCCTCCTGCAGCTCTCAGGGCAGGTAAGGACATTGGGCCCATAGGATCACTGTGGCAAAACCTATAGGAATAACAGCTTCCACATGCTCTGAGTGCACGGAGATGTGAGTTCTAATGCTCTGCACTGTGGGCTGTGTTTGAATCTATCAGTACATTATTTCAAGGAGAAATGGTACAAACCCACAAAATACAGATCTGGCCTAAATATTAGAGGTGCATGAAGAAGCTGCAGAATTCAGTTCAAGGGACAGGTGTCATTTCTGGAACCCTCTAAAGGCTGAGTGTAGTTTAATTTAGACCCAAACCAGGCTCTCAAGCCCATAATGAGAATAAAACATTGTAAATGGTTTAAGCTTTAGCTGTTAATAACTATATAAGTGACAAATACTACCCACGATCTGTCACTAATAATTAACAATGAAAAAAAAGGCAGGGAAGCTGCTAGGCTTAAACAGACTGTGGGCTCTTCAGCTCAATACACACATTCAGAAAAATCATCTGGCCAATCCAAATCAAAGGAAAAACCCAAACAACGTGACCAACACTTCCCAGTGCTTGTTTTCCATTAGGGCTGGAGTGGAAGGCTGGAATACAGTGTCCAAAGACCAGAAATACTAGTTGGTTTCCCTAAATCTCAATCTTTCTCATATTTGAAACACTTTCTTTCTACAAGGACCCCCCATGTATTTCTCCTGTTACCACTATCAGAATGCCAATGTGGCCCCAACCCTTGGCCACTGGTCACAGCTCCACTTGGGCTCACTGCACCCACTGGAGATCTGGGAGTCAGCATTAACTCCCGAGTTTTATTCTGTAAAGCTGTTTTCATGAGCCAAAAAGGTGTTTCAAGAACCGAAGCAAAGTCTGTCCTTGGCAGCATTAACAAAAATTGCAGCCACGTATACTTGCAACAGGCTCCACACAGAGCAGAACTGGAAATACATTGTGCTGCCATTTCAGGGAACTGGAGAATGGAAGGAGTCCTTTTCCACATAGTTGGATCAGTGCTTGCCTTTGGCAGGGCTGTGCCTCAATAAACTTTAAAAGTATGTGAATACTGGACTGCCCAGGTACTAGGGGACAGGGAATCCAAAAGCAAAGCTAAGAAAGAATAGTTTCTAGTGTAATACAAACTGTAACTTAAAAAGTACTTAACATATTTCTCAGGGTTTAAATGTACCACAAATGTAATTTATCGTTTATTATTTTTATTTAATCTTATTATTATACTATCCCACTGTATTCCCTGTACCAGTCACTTCACTACAGCAAGGGATCAGAGGATGCCCCAAGCTGAAGAAAGTTTTATATGATCTTCTCAGAGATATGATGACTGTGCTAATTGTTATATGGCCCCACACGAGATGTAATTTACACTGAAGCTGTAATACTGCTATACTTTCATTTTAAACCTTTTAACAGAAAAAGAGGTAGAAAAAAGTGGATTAAGAATGCTGCTTGTCTATTTAACAGCTAAAACCCAAAGAAAATATGAGTCAATGCTGTCTTAAAAATCTAAGTGTTCTAATGGTGTATGTGGCAGGCATTAGAAATTTAACAGGCAACTAAAACTTGCACATGGATTTAATCCAAGCTCTTTAAAATGAGCTCAGACTGTGAGTGACTAGTTGCTTGGTCTGGAGTGTGGGGAGTGCTTTTAGAGAAAAAAAAGGAGGGAGAGAGAAGGGAGAAATATCTGGTAGTTCCTCTGAGAGACACACATGCACACACACTGCTATTCAATTTTGGGGTGAAGTTGAGTCAGAAATATTACCCCCAAATTTCAGGCTTAAAGTGGTTTGGCAATAAAGGACAATGGAAAAATTACTCATATCTCTATGTTCCCATTAAGTTCTGAAGTCTGCTGTGCAAACCAAAGGAATGCACATATCATAGTTTTTAAATTAAGCCAGTAGTGGAAAAGAAGTTCTAGGATATTATTATCCTTGGCTATTTAAAAAGAAAATTTGAATGATGAAACATTTTACTTAGAATATCTACTGGAATGTTATAAAAGAGTGCTCCAGTTATGTCACTGTCCCATCTGTGAATGTGATTCTTACCCTGTACGAGAGACTCTGAAATCATTTGCTGACTGTAGCTGGTGTAACTGTGTCCCACAGGACAGGCTGACTGATAGACAGGGGCTGCTTCAAGGGACAGAGCATTCACAGATGTGGGACCACAAGGACCCATGGTCACCTGGTGAAAATCCCTGCTGTGGCTGACTCTTGCAGAAGCACAGCTCAGGGAGCAAAACTACTGAAGCAGCTTTTTGCTGACAGGGTGTTAGGCTATGGAGAGCTTCATTCCTCAGTTCGAGCCTGCTCTAATCATAAAAGGGGATGAGGGCTTAAAATTATTAACACATCATCATTTACACACCCTGTATTAGTAAGACTCTTACACTTTGTTGTGGGTGCAGAAATCCTCCCAAGCCTGAGACTGATCCCAAAAATGCCGTGTGCTATTAACCCCTTGCAGTTTCACTCTGCTTTTTCTTTATGAAAATGTCAGGAGCAGCCTCGTGACACAAAGGCAAGTCATCTGCTCCCATCACCCCTGCACTACTGACAGGAGCATTTTGCATAAAAGGGAAAAATACCTTCTGGGACCCAGGAGCATTTCTAGCCTCCATAGTGCAACTGACTGCACTGCTCAGCTGGCTACTGTGATCTCAAATATTTGATCTGGAAATAAAAATAATAAATCAGTGCTTTTCATTCTGGGCTGTGACTGCAGGGCTCTGGGGGAAAGATAGCTGCACAGCACTGGAAGGAGTTATGGTGCTGTCACTGCAGAGCTGCCTCGTGCTTTGATCCACTCCTGTCCTGTGGCAGGTGAAAGCAGGATCACTAAGAAGAGAAAGAAGTTTCCTGATTACCTTTGCTGCTCTCTGCAGCAAAATAACTTCCACAGGGTGTTGTGAGAGTGACTAAGAACAGATGGAGCACTCAGGAGAGAGGGAGTTTTGTCTGGAGAAAGCAAAGGAGACACGAGGCAGGGCAATGGCCTGATCCTAAGGCGGTATAAAGCCACTCAAAGTCTTTCCATTGGCTTGTCCGAGAATCGGAGCTCTCGGATGATCCCCTTTGGGTGTAGGTGTTAACGAGTGTGTTTTGGCAGGTGCCTGGGGAGCTCGCTACGGCAGGAGAAAACAAACAGCCGCTACTAAGGGCTCTTCAAAGGCAGCCCTGCGGTACTCGGCTCGTCCCCCGGATCCCGCACACCCTCCGCCGGCCCCGGGCGGCTCTGACTCAGCGGCCGAGCGGCGCTGCCAGCGCGGGCGGGGGAATCGAGGATGGAGCGGGTGGATGGAAGAGCGCTTCCCTCCTCCATCTCCTGCCCCTTCTCCCCGGCTCGGCAGCCCAGTCAAAACCCAACTCACCTGCGCCTGCCGCCCGGCCGGCGGGCGCAGCGCACCCCGAGCGCCTCGGGGGAGCGGCCGGGCCCCCGGGCGGGGGCTGCGGGGGCCGGCGGGGGCAGCCGGGCTCGCTGGTCCACGGGTGCGATACAGGAGCCGGGCTGCGGGCTGCGAGGGCTTTCCTCGCGCGGAGCATCCTCCGCACGGATCGCACGCTGGTGGCCACGCCGACCCCGAGAGCCCCCGGCACGGCTGTGCCCGGAGCCCCCTCCCCAGCACTGCCCGCGGAGGTGCCCCCTGCCCCGCTCCGTGCGAGCCTGCAGCCCCCTCCGCCTCCTCTCGCACGGCCCTTCCCCCGGGGCCCGCGGAGGATGCCGGAGGAGCCGCAGCCGCCCTGTCCCCGAGCTGGCAGCGGGGAGACCTGCACTGTGTAGGGGGTCGTGGCTCGGGTCGGGGCGGCCGCGCGGGGGGCGCGCACGGGGCTGACAGCGGGACAGGCTCCTCCTCTCGCCGCGCTTAACTCTTGCCTCCACCAGCCCCACGCACCGTGGCCGGAGCCCCCCGCCCCGAACCCCCTCCCCGCCGCACGGCTCATCCGCGACCGCCCTGCGGGAGGACCGAGACCCGGCGGGACCCGCGGGCACTGCGCTGGTGGCGCGGCCGCTCAGCCGCGGCCCCGCGGGCTCCGCCGGGCCCCGGGAAGCCGCTGCGACGCCCCGGGCCCCCGACCTGACAGGCGGCGGAAGGGTTAAGCGGCCGGGTTAGTCAGCGAGACTCCTGGGGTGATGGCTTGGAAGAGGAGAGTCCCTCTGGCTGGAGTTTAAAGGAGGCTCCTCCAGACAGATTTGTACCGCCGTAGCGGAGCGATTCAAACCAAACCAAACCAAACCTAAAGCCAGTCCAGTCCCTTCCCCATGAACCCCCTCCTGCCCACCCAGCCTGCGGTCGGACAAACCCCTGGGCCGGGGAGGGACCTGCCGAGCCCCGGGGAGGGGAGCGCACAGAGGGGCACACACAGCACACAGACAACGCAGCAGTCAGACCCTACCTTGATCCATAGACCTCATGATGTGGTGGTAGTGTACCAGCCTGCAGGCAGTTTCTCGCTGCATCGGGAATTTAAAAAAAAAAAAAAAAAATTAAAAAAAAATCAATAGCAGGAAAAAAAGTATTTAAAAAAAAAAAAAAAAAAAGGAAAAAAAAAATCTCCTTTAAACCATGTTCAACCAGTGCCGCCCAGACAGAGGGAACCCCTCTTACTCGCCTCCTCAGTAAGTGTTTGGAGGTGCAAAGAGGGATCCGAACTGGGCTGAGCTTGTTCCTGAAGTGAAGTCAGTTCTCTGCTCTGAGATGAGGGTTACTAGAGAGGGAAAGGCCACTTCCTTCCCTGCTCCGAGTGTTTATAGTCTTTGAATGCTGTAAAATAACGGGATTCCCTCACTGTTTCCTCCTGTTTATCCCAGTGCCATGGAAACCCCTGGATCGCCTCCATCTCCCAAACTGAGGGCTTTCCTGCAACTTCACACTCAGGAATCCATGACGTCTCCCAGCTCCGGGCCAAGGCAGCTCTGCGGCTTTCTCAGTCTGCAGCACAAGCACTTAATTGTTGAGCAGAAAGTTAGAGAGCGAGAAAGAAAGAAATATGGATGATGTTAAAAATCCCAGTGTGTGCTTTTTAAACAAAACTTGCAGGAACTGCAAAGCCTTTCAAAGCAACAGGGCTTCTGTGCAGAAGTTTTCCTTCTTCCCAGCAGAGACAAGCTCGGGCTCCTGCTGCTTCCACCTTTGAATAAATCATTCAGAAAAGCGAAGTCCCCAGCTTATATTTATGTCTTTTAAATTCACCAGCACCCTATTAATACCCATCTTATTACTGGCACAGGTTTTGGCTTTTAATTACCATTGTCTCAATTCTTCATACAAAGACGAAAAGAAAAATTAAAAATCGGTATATTTGTTTAGTGGTGTTTCACAGACCTCTCTCTGTTCCTATTTTTAGATCAATTTAGAAGAGAGAGGAACAACCCCATGGATTTCCACTGATACACGTGGAGCTTAGCAAGAATGAAATAGCCAAGGAAGCCTCCGAAACCAAGACAACCCGTGTGTGTTTACATGTCCTATGTATAAACAGGAAAATAAAGCAAAAGAAAACAGGAAAATAAAGGCAGAGATGTCATGAACTGTTGCTGTCTCACAACGTATAGTTTTCACTAGTGTGTTGAGGAGCATCTGCCTCTCGACTCGGTGCTGGGCTCGGGATCTCCGTGCAACTGCACTTGCACAGAGTTTTTTCCAGCAGAGATGAAGAGGTCACATATATAAACGATTCTCCGGGGAGCGAGGCAGCTCTGCCGCCCCTCGGGCTGCGCTGCGAGCCGGGTGGCTGCCGGGGTCAGCCGGAGCCCCGGGCTGAGTCACGGCAGCGGGACTTGGCCGTGCTGCGTGCGGAGGGGTGCCTGGCACCCGCACCGCATTTCCATTTTTCACTCCCTCACTCCCCAGATCGACTCGAAGGAGGCATCGCAATCAAACTTTCTGCTTCCCGGGTTTGTTGTCTTGCAGGCTAGCAACTGCAGCAGCCCAGGGAAACTCAGCGCACCTCACTTTCCTACCCTTTGTCATCTTTGGACACGTCGGGGCGGAAATACCTTTCCCAGCCCCGCGGGCCCGTTATGCAACCGGCTGGCCCCGGGGTGCGGGGGAGCCCCGTCCCGGTAACCCCGCTCCCCTCAGCTCCCCCAGAGCCCCCTCAGTGAGTCCCCCCTCGCACCCTGCCGGCTCTTAGAGGAGCCTTTCCCCCCCATTCCTGCAGGGCCGAGCTCCGTCCCCCCGTTCCCCCAGCACCGGCACCGCGCCTCGGCCGCTGTCCCGTGAGGATATTCCTGCCCGAGCCCGGGATGGCGGGGAAGGACGAAGAGTTGCACCTGACCCTCAGGCTCGTACCTGGAGGCTTTGCCCGTTCACAGCCCTCTCAACGAGCAGCTTTGAAACCACGAGCGAGATCCCACAAAACCCTTCAGCGCAGCTCCCGCAGCAGCCCCGGCCCCTCGCAGGACCCCGCAAGTCCCGGCCCCTCCACGCAGGTGTCACACCTGAGTCACCTTCCTGTTTGATCGGACCCACTACTGGCATCAGGTGAAGCAAAATCAGAACCACCCGATTCCTATTTGGAAACACATTAAAGGGAAACCGAGGCTGCCGCTTTGCTTGGAGAGCAAAACGATTTTAATTAATTATTAGTCGGGAGAAACAGGTAATTAACCCAGCTTTCACCCTTGTCACCCAGACTCCTCGCTGTGGCTCTGACCAGGCGCTCCAGCATCCCTCGTTATAATTGCACTGGGAAACGCAGAGAAGAGAACTGGGACAGGGGCTTTGGGCGAGGGGGGCAATGAAGCAGAGCTGGGAAGGGGCGAGCTGGGGGCAAACAGCCGCGTGGGGGGGGACACACACACAACCTGGGGGGGCCGAGGGCACCTGGCCCTGCCAAAGGGTATCCCAGAGCGAGCGGAGAATGGGCGATCCCGACGGAAAGCTCGGCCTCCTCCCACGCGGAGCTGTAGCGAGGGAGCAGCCCCGGCTCCGCGGTTTTGGGCACACAGGTTGGCTGCCCTACGCTGCCCCGTTTAAAAATACAATGTCTTTCTTTTAATAGCTCGGTTTGATCGGCTCCCGCTAGTTCACATGACAGGGTTTTCCTAAAATATCTTCTTCCACTAAGTTTTTTCCAACTTAAAACTGCTGAATCCTGCTACCCAAATTAAACTCAGTGCAAAGCGAAAAAAAAAAAAAAAATAAATAAAGAAGTGAAAGAGGGCTGGCGGCTGCCTCCCGACTAGCATTCCCCAAACCAGCATATGACACAACTGTAAGATTTCCAAGGCTTTTGGAGAGTTCAGCGAGAGAATCGTGTCCTCCACTGGCTGCAGCTTCCCCGCTGAGTTAAACTTTCCTGACGGAACCTTTCTCCATCTGGCCACGGCTCCAGCACGTTGTGAGCGGCCGCGGAGGAGAGGGGGGATGTAGTTCAAGTCTTATATAACTGTGCAAGCTGGATGCGGGGGCAGAGACTTTCCCTAGAAACGAGAAATTTTTATATATATATAGTTATTTTTAGCTTCCTTTTTCAAAGGAAGGCCAAATACCTCCGACTTTCCTTTGCTTTCTTATTTTGGTATCACTAAGGGATTTTATTTTTGGAGGCAAGGAGCTATTAATAGCTAATATTTTTAGCTATTTATTCCCTCTTTAGGAGAATACTTCCTCTTCCTTTTAGGGGCATATTCTGGACTGCATCCCTACCCCCCAAAACAGGCCCAACTCCCCCCACCCCCTGCCCATGGCACTTTTTGGGATTTGCCAAGAGGATGCCCGGGGGGACAGGGGAAGGGGTGCATCTCCTGGTGCTGGCGCTGACCCCAACCAGCTCCCTGGCACGGGGGATGGATTTGGAAGCTGAACTTGTCCCCGGGAACAGCCCGGCCTGTCCTCACCGCCGGGCTCCCGGCCCAGGAGGCCGAGTGAGGAGCTCCCTGCCCGGCAGAGGAGAGCTGCAGGCGGCCAGGGAGAGTGACAGCCGGTCTGGGGAGCTGAGTTCTCAGGGGTCCCAGCCCCAGGGGGATCCCTGACTTCCCCTGGCAGCCGCCCACAGCATCACCCTGCACCTCCTGCCAGAGGATGAGCCTCCCCACCCAGCTCCATGCAGGCAATTGGCAATAAAAACTATTATTTTTTTAAATTCTTATTATTTCTCATGCTCTTCAGGAGATAAGGCATCAAGGCTTCCTGAGGATGTGCTCTCTGGCCATTGGGGCAGCTGCCTGGATTTTATCATCATAGACTTCATGGAGACATCTCTGTTTTCCACTTGCAAAAGGTATTTCAGTCTCACAGCAACAATAAGTATTTTTGACAAAAGCTCCTCACCCTTCCAAAGTAAATACTGCTCTCCCCACTCTGCCCTCGCACACAATGAGTCCCAGCACAGCCTCCACACGTCTGAGATGTTGAGCAGAGCGGGGCCTGAGCACCAGATTCCCACACTCTGGCTGTGTCCTCATCACACCTCTCTGGGCTCTGAGGTCCTCTCAAGGACCCAGAAGTTCCCCAGCTGCAGCTCGGCCTGCTCAGGTCCTGTAAATTGGCATCTCCCTCCCTTTTCCGAGCAGTCCTGGAGCATCCTGACTGCACATTACCAACTCTGGCCTATTTCTGACAATGCACTTATCTAAATGACATATTCACTCACTTTATTAAGTCATAAACAGAGTGTCTGATCTTGTAATGAGCTCCACGTGGCCCAGGGAATCCACCCACATAGAGCTCTCCAGGATTGGAACTAGAACTGCTTGAATTTTTCCCAAATGAGAACTAGCTTTTCATCCACAATTGAAAATTCTTCTTTGGGAAGAGACCTCCAACAAACAGCCTTTTGTGAGAAATGCCAATTCTTCTGCTTAGCCCTGGATTCCTAGCCCCATCAAAAGTTGCTATCTGGGAAATTCTCATTATTGATCATACAGGATTAGAACTGGCTTGTGAACATCCTTCCCTTTGCATAGAGCAGGAGAAAAAGGTAGAGGAAGGAACAACACACGCTGTCCAGGGCCAGGTTGTGCAGGTCCACAGACACCTGCCAGCTCAGCCCTTGAGCTGCTCTGTCCTGTGCCCATCCCTGGGGCAGAGGAACATCGGGATTCCTCTCCTGCCTGCTCTGTTTGGTGAAGCTGGACACCACAGAGATCCTGACCCCTAAATTACAGTTGCTACAACAGTAAAAGGAAAAGAGCTGTTCCCTTCTGCACATTGCTTCCAGCTCACAGAGTTTATGGAATGAGAACAGCATCATTAATTGATCGTTATTCCCAGCTATTCAACTCACCTTCCCCTTCCAAGGAACTACTGTAAAGAACCAAGGTAGGAATTTGAAGAAATGCATCTGATTGCAGGAGATGATGAGCCCTCACCCCCAGCTGTTCCTTTTGGGGGGTGGGTTCAGTATCACTCCCAAGTACATGTTCACATGTTCACACACCACTGGCTTCACAGTACTCAACATGGACCTTCCTCCAAGTCCCACAGAGCAGCAAGTGCCTCTCCAGGGAGACTGGGGGATGTTTGCAAAGATTTTGGAAAGGGAAAGCACATCACAGTTGAATGTTAGTCCAGGACTAAGCAAACTCAGACCAAGATGATTGTGAAACCCACCACACTCACAGATTACCTGCACTCAAATGCCCACACCTGTCAAGTCCTGGCTCAGCTGGAGAAAACAGCCAAGGGATTTTTTTTTTCACACAAACTCAGAGGGAATAGTAGTTTAGATTGATATTCTTGAAACTAAAGACAGCCTACCACCCACTATCAGGGCACTGGCAAAAATGTGTGTATAAATTGATAGCATTAGTTTCAGTTACATTAAGACATAAAAGTTGGTTTATTAATAATAAACCCACAAATTAATCATGTTAGACACCTGTGCATTAGGTTCAGGATGCAAACACTGATGCAGTCATTCATTATATCATATGATGGCTAAACTAAATAAAGATAATAAAGAAAGGTTATGACTGTTTTGAAAAGGTGGTTTTAGTCCTTTAATATTAGTGCCAGGGTGAGGGAATCTGATATTATATCCTGAACAGAATTTATAATTCACTACTGGGGCTCTGGACACACCCGGAAGCTAATCTAGAATTTCACACATTTAATGAACTTCATACTTGAAATATGTGGTCTGTAAAATCTGATTTACACTGTTGTTAAAATAGCTGGTGTTTGAAAGAGAATATATTTTAAAGTAAATTTGTGCACAAAGTTTGTTGTGTTTTTTATTTTCTAAAAACCCCAAACCCAGTCATTAATTTACTCCAACACATATAAAACCCTCCCTACAGTGTAACTTCTATTGCAGTATTTCTTTCAGCACCTCAAATTTACTCCCTAAGTTTCTTTAGGAGTAACTGCACTCAGTTATCCAAAGGGGCAGAGAGCCCCACCATGGAACCGTAGGCACTTCAGTCGTTAAGTTGACTTGACAAGTCAGTTCATGACGGAGTCCAGGGTCTATAATTAGTCCTTACCTGCCACCACCATAAAAGCCCTGCATTAGGTCAGTCCCTGCTTGGGCCATACCCTGCAATCCCGGCTCATTCAAGCGTGTCAGCTTTTTATTGGATGTTAACACCTGATATTTCCTCCAGGCTCTGGTTTTACTGAAGGCTTTGTGGCATTATGTTCTTCAGGGCTGGAATGGCAACAGGAGCTGAAAGAGAGAAGAGTGGGAGCCGTGTAAATCACTGCCCGGCCCGGAATCCTGACGGTGAAAGATCACAAAGACACCTCGGCTGCTGGAGGAAATGGTTGTCATTCACAGGTGAAATACAAGAGGTTTCTTTCTGCTGAAGGCAATTTATGGTGAACATGGCACCTGTAAGAATTAGTTCCACACTTCAGTAATAAGAACTCGCAAGAATTCAACTCAGATTTGAACACAACCTGAGGGTTGTGTGAGGGGGTGGGTGAGTGTGACCTGTTCATTTACAGCAGCCACGGGTCTCCCACTGGGATACCAACACAATGCTCGTGTTCCACCTGATTTGGGAAAGATTTTCTCCTTATGGGTTAGTGTTGAAAATAAAGATTTCACTTAGATAATTTGTTTTCTGGTTTGTTTCTAGGAAAGATCAGATATCAAAATCTGATCAACATGAGGCTCGGGCCTTCCTAGAGGCAAAACTGGGCAGCTTTGAATCAAACTTTAGCCTACAGATGCTCACCTGAGAAATTCTGGCACTAGTTTCAGCCTAAAATGTAAAGTCGCTTTGGTTAATTTATCTGGATCCAGATAAGTGGCAGCAATGCCTCTTGACAAATAAACAAATGGATACCAAAGATTGAAAGAGACATACCTGGAGAAAGTGAGATAGATGAGGCATTGAGAACATCTAACCTTGGTCTTTTAGAATTTGTGGGGTTTATTTTCATTTTACAGCCCAGCTGTCAGGGTGGAGAAGGTCCAAGTTCCTGTGCCACACTGCAAGCAAAAACTGATAAATACCTCTTTGGAGAAGCTCACAGCAGACAATGATAATGTAGATCCTGCTTAAAACCAGTCTTTCTCTTCTCCAGGGATTTTACTTACCATGTACACAGACAAATAGAGGTAAGGAGAGGAGCCAGCATTAGTTTCCAGCTCTCCTCAATGGGACCTGTCCTGTAACTGTTGGAACAAGACTGAAGCCAAAGGCAACAGAAACATTCAAGGTCCCAGTCCCAAACTGTCACCCTGGCCCACCCAAGAGAGACAATTCACACAGGGAAATCTTCCTGTGCAGTGACAGGGATGGCTCTGCCTACGCTAGTGATTCACTGGAACCACTGCACTGGAGGGGAGATACTGTCTAACAGATGGAACGCTGATCCTTACAAATATTTCAAACCTTAATCTCAAATTCACAGAGGTGCAGAGGGATTCTGCCTCTGTGGGCACCACCCCTTGCCTTTCCGAGTGTTGTTTCTTCACCATCGCTGTGGAGCAGGGAACGTGCTTCAGTGAGACCACTACAGGGCATTTTATGTTAAAGTGTCACTGACAAATGGGCTGTTTCCAATTTAAATAAGAATCCTGATCAATAGCAAGTGGCTTCACTTTTGGACAAGGCACAGGTTGGTGAAATCTGCTGTTGTACGTGTGACACGTCTTAAACCCAGCAGATGCAGCCCAGGACAGACCCGTGCCCACAGCACAGAAATGTTAACGCCTCAGCACAGCTTTTGCAGAGCAGATGTGAAACACATGAGCAAATCTGCTGAAAACACAAGCACAGGACATATCTGCTCCCCAGTGCCCACCACGGTGTGCTCAGGGGGTACTGCTGAGCTGACTAAGCAGAATCACTCGGCACTATCAACTCACCTCTTCTCGTGCTCTTAATTTATACTGTGGGTAATTCTGCTTTTACCCTGGTAAACAAGTTTCTGGATATGGTTAAGCTACTCAGAGTGTACATTTAAAATAAAATCTGTTTCACATAAAGGGACAAATGAGAATGACTATTACCCCCATCTTTAAAGCGCTAAATTCTTCTGCACAGATTGTTCTTGTTACTACTTCTTTCTGAGAGGGAATCTGAACAGCAGACAATATTCTTCCTTACGTGGACAATTCCAGCAAGCCAAGAGCGGGAGGCTTTAAAGTGGGAATGCAATGATTTTAAAGCCCTTTTTTGCAACCCACTCACTCAATAACAGTTGGGTCTTGGGCCACGAAGGGAGGAAGAGCAGCAGAGGGCAGGACATTCTTCTGAAGGCCAGATCCTGCAAGATGCTGATCATCTATAATTTTAATTACAAGCTGCTAAAATTTAGAGATCCAATACATAAACTACAGAGCTCCAAAGCACCCAGAGAGCTTTCAGGCCAGAAAACGCAGCTCATGCTCTAAGGGAGCCACAGCATCAGCTTTGAAATTGGTCTTAAAGCAGGCACTAGACCAGGACTGGTGCTGCTGGTAACTGCTGCCACACTCAAAGTTTTTCCCCAGATTACCTGTGCAGTTACAATGGTGCCTTTTCTGCAGCCAACTGCTGCTCACAGTCAAACTCTCCACTCCCACAGGCAGTTGCAGAACATTTAGCACAGATGGAATGTGGATCCGCAGATCCAGGTGGAAGGTGGAAGAATCCAGTGAATTTCTTGCATTGGGGTTTATCAATACTCCAAATCACAAGGACAGGACTTTCTTGAAACCTGCAATCACATTCTTAATTTAAAACCAGGCATCTGAGTACTCTGTGGAATAAAAAACTTTCCTATGGGATTGAGTCCAATACTTAAGGTGCAGAAAAAGTCTAGTCATGAAAATGTGAATCTTGTCCTGCATTCCATGCTGTGCCATGGACTGCGGGGACAGCCCAGACCACAGGTTCTCTCTGCCCCCATCTCCTACCTGTGAAAGGGGAACAGGAGCAGTTCCCTTTCTCCAGTGAACATTTATCACAACAATATTTAACACCACAGGAATGCAGGGGAGAAGGGGCAGTGTAGGTTTGCAGCTGCCACGACTTGGGCCATCAGGAGGTGAAGACAGAGCAGGTCGACCAAGTTTTCTTCTCTCCAAATGGTTTATGGTACAGGAAAACCTCTGTACAGCTCCATACAACACGTCAGGCACAGGGCCAGACACCTAATTACAGCCAGCACCTTTTCCTTCTTCTTTTTTTCAGGAGGAAAAAAGGGGAGAAAAAAAAAAAAAAAGACACACTTGTGTAGAATACAACCACAATTTGAAAAACAAGGCCACTGGCATTCTCTGGTAAAGCCTAGGCTGAAAACTTATCCCAGGATGCGTGATCTTCCAAAAATCTGCCAACCCCTGCAGTGTTCAAACTTCTTGTATGACCACAGCCACATGAAGAATGGAATGAAACCCCATGGAAATCTTTGACATTTCTACTGTTATGCAATGTTTGGGTGAAAAAAAAAATTGCTGAAATTCTCCTTCCCCTTCCAGAGTGAGTTTAGAAAAACTATTTCTAGCTTTTTTTAATTACACATTTCACTATTAAAAAGAAACCATCCATAAATTAAAAGAACCACTAACTAGGGCTTATGTAACCCATTTAGAGTGGGAAATTGGTAACACTTGGGAGCAAAGTCTGTTCCTGTAATTTCTGTAGTCTACACCATTCATTTGATGTGTGCAAACATCACAAAAATTGTTTATTTAATATTTGCATTAACTATTTTATACAAAAAAAGGTAATGATGAAAAAGGGCATCTGTGTCCTACAGAATCTAAAATAAACACTTCCATAGCTGTTTAATGATCTGAGGGATAGTTTATCATTGCTTTCATTAAATAATCTCCCAAGTTGGAGATTTACTTTACTGAATTCCATTTTTAATTTTCTTTTTTTTTTTTTTAAGTGTTTATGGCTCTATTACATTTTTGGTAGAAAACTGTTGTATTGTGTTCGTAATCAACATTATGGACATTCCCCCAGTGGAGAATATTCCATGTTAAACTCCTGCCTCTCCCCCATTTCTGACCCCGTGTTGGGGCAGCCAGCCCTGGCCCTGGGACTGCTCTTGTGTCGAGCCAGTCACTTAATCAAATGTTCAAGCGATGAGAACATTCCAAAAATAGCTGTTCCTATTGCATCATTGCTGTTCCAAGAGCTGCAAATATCTATGTTTCAAATGAAAGACTTTCTCCTAACTCACAGCAGTGGGTACCAGACCCTCTTAGGACTCTTAGAAATCTGAATTTAGGGAAGCACCTCTACACTGATCAGCACAAAACACTGATCATTTCTTACATATGCATTTAGCACACAAACAAATTAAAGGGCCACAATGCAACCTGCCCTACATCCTGACAATTCCATCTGCACACATTTGGGACTGATCATGCCAGGACTAACCAGGTGCATCATACTTGGATGAAGTAAAGAAGTTGCATAAAATTTATTTTTCCACCTTGTTTTACAACATTCCCTTTTAAGTTCTTACACATCTGCAACATATAACTCCACAGAACAATAAATAATTGGCATTCATATTTCTCTTGACTCAAGAGTATTTACACGCTGTTTAACTAGATGACAGGTACAAAACATCGGCATCACAGTAAATACCATTTTGACACCAGAATCCATTTCCCCATTAAAAATTAAATTAACTTAACATTGATTTTTTAAACAATTTTAACAATTAAAAATGTTCTCAAAGGCATATAAGTACACAAGTTGTTGTAGGCAGTAGTAATGGACCATATTGGCAAAGCTGTGAAACCCAGGATCTCATGCAAATCATAGTTTAATACTTATGAAATAAGTATATAATAAGTATAATACTTATAAATAACTAATAATAAATAAAAGAGCCCATCCAGCTCACGCTGAAGTGGGCACTGGACTGGCCCCAGCAATTGTGGAGATGAACCCAATCCCATGGGAACATTCCGTGCACAGACCTCGGGACGGTGAGCTCACATCCCTGGTTCAGGGCACTACTTTGCAAAGCAAGGATTTATGATGCATCAGAGGCTGCAGCAGCTTTCTTTAACAGATAAAGCCAAAAGAGCAGCTTTAGGGATTCACACTCTCTGGGGCTCCTTGACAAACCCAGCTCAACTACAGCAAAACTCCCTTCAGCAGCTACAGAGGATGAGAGAGGCTGTCCCAGCGTTTCACTGTGAGAGCTCAGGAGACCACACAGAAACACCCTTGGTGCTGCTCAATTTGGCCCAGCCACAGCTACAGCTCTCAGCACACAGTTCTCAACCCCAAGGGGACACCAGGGATGTCACTCATCGCTCCTCAGCCCAGTTCTGATAAGACCCTGCACAGATTTAAGCTGCCGCTGTTGAACAAAGAATGTTGCATTTCCACTGCGCCATGAGCTGAGCAAAATGAATGTCTGCAAGGATGAACAGGACCAGCTCTATGGAGGAAACACATCCAGAGACAAAGGGGGGAAAAAGGGATGAAGAGGGTTGTGACACCTGTGGAATTATTGCAGAAATGCAAAGAGAGGACAGTTTGTGTCACAAAACCTACACATGAACTCACCACCACAGCAGCTCAGCACAGAGCACAGGGTGGGACACACACCCAACCCTACAGCATCACCTGGAGCACAGTCCCAAAGCACAAAAGTTAGATATGAACTGCTACAGTACATAAACCAGACAAATAAAGGAATAGTAAGAACACCAAGGCTACAAAACAGATACTATACATAAGAAAACAATGCTTCACTCCCAGAAAGTACAAATTATGAGCCTACTAGAGGAAAAGATTAAATTTCCAGCAGAGAATCCATTTATTCCAATGTACAGTAAATATGAACATACATATTAAACTTTACTTTTAAAAACATTTTTTAAATAACTTAAGAGAAATAGATTGCAAACATAAAGTGCTAAACTTGAAAAATAGAAGCATTCCTCTTTCCTGCTGTTTGTTAGATGGCAGTTTTAGTTTTCTGATTGCTTTTAAAAATTCGGTGTGTATCCAGACAGCAATTACTTCCTGGATTTACAATCTTGTGCAAAAACACTAGCTGCAAAGGAACATAATCTGCACCCCAAAACACAGCTATGGATCATTATCAATTCCACTAAATGTGTGTTATTAAAGTTATGATTCAATAAATATAAATGAAATCACAGTTCACTCCCTTTCTTGGTGTGAGCTAATAGTTTGCAAATATGGTCCACTCAGTGTAAACTGTATTGACTTCAGGAAACAGTGAATTCTACCATAGACACATCTCAAATATTTACACACAGTAGCATGACACTGTTGTTGCTGCAGGACATTTAACCACTAACACACATGAGAAGGGACTGGGCTCGACATGGACGGGTGCTGAGGGTGTTCACCAACAGCCAGAGGGACTGGACTGCTCAGTCACACATTGGGCCAAAAGAAATCCTTGGTTCTTGTACTTAAACCTACTTACATTTGTCTGTGTATTAGGAAGAAATTGTTCCCTGGGAAGGTGGGGAGGCCCTGGCACAGGTTGCCCAGAGAAGCTGTGGCTGCCCCATCCCTGGAAGTGTCCAAGGCCAGGTTGGACAGGGCTTGGAACAACCTGGGATAGTGGAAGGTGCTCCTGCCCATGGCAGGGGCTGGAATTGGATGAGCTTTAAGGTCCCTCCCAGCCCAAAGCATTGTGTGATTTTGTGATTCTATGAAATGCTGCCTGGTGACTCCAGAACAGCAGCAGGGCTGACATTACCCAGGAGTCATGATAAAGACAATGTTAAGGATCTTTTTGGCAAAGTGACGTAATTCACAAAAGGCTGTTAAGCCCAACTCCCCCCTGATGGGCTTTTCCTCCACAACACAAATCATTGGGAATGCTGGACTTCCAGGGCTTTTCTCAACATGAACTTGAGAATCAAATAAGTAGAAATGTATACTACTACTACTTTTAGGGGAGAAATATTAGAAGAGATGGAAAAAGGCAAATTTTCCAAATATTATGAGAAGGTGTATTCACCAAGAATTAGCTGTCCTTAGCAACTTCAGAAACACCCTGCTGGCTATCTATAAGGACTTCAGATCAGAGCCTAATTGGAAGACTGGCACACAAGAAAAATCATTGAGTTAAAAAGTGTTCTCTGTCCTTATTCCTGAAGGATTTTGAAACCTAATTTTCTAAATCAAGAGGGTTTCCCCCACATGAAACAATAAGCTCATACAGACTTGCACTTTCCTCTCACCCCAAGCCACGTGCACTACGAAGCACATCCAATTTTTCTCTAAAACTTCTGGAACTTGCTTCCCCTCCCCTTTGATATTTATTCACAGGAACTAAGAGCAAGGAAGGCAGGTCAGGTTGTGCAAAACATTCCCTGGAGCAACTGCCACACGTCAGCCACACAAGCCACAGCTATCTTAGATCTGAAAATTCGAGACATGCCACAATGGGCCAACACAGACTCTTTTAGAACAACATTCCCATTTTCCACTGATTTTCACATCAAACCTTTTAATGCAGCACTGTGCAGCTTAAGACAGTAAATGCCTGTAGCAATGGCACCAGAAGCTGGCAGCCCTCTAAAGAGGTGCAACGTGGCACAGAGATGAGCAGGGAGCTTCTGCACCTCACAGCAACACGCTGGCCCTGACCTGGAAGGGTTTCCTTGTGATTGGAGAAGTGAGACCTCTGGGCTGTGCCTTGAGATTGGAGAAGGGAGCTCAGCTCTGGGCTCTGCCTCTCCTATGCAGCCGACTCCCAGCGGCGCCAAGCAGTGCCAGCTCCAACCATGGCTTTTATGATGTGGGAACAAGACAGCAAGCAACTAATTTAGCCCAGACTAAACAGCCTTAAGATGAGGACGGATGCCACTAAAAGCTCATCCATGTTTGATGCATAAACACAACCCTAAAAGGTTCCTGTAAGTCTCCATCCTTCTCCTGAGAAGCCCAAGCATGTGTTGCTCTCCTCATGGTATTATAACGTGGGCCAAAGTTAATCAGAACACCAGAACTCACTGAGTTTAATTTTTGAAAATTAAAAATACATGAATTTGCTCTGCACGCGAGCCCAGCGCCTTTGCATGAACCCACTCCTGTGATTCAAGTTTCAGAGCAAAGCAAGTGCAGGGTTCCAAAACCTTCCTCTCTGCAGGGGGTGTGTCATTAACAACATCCACCTAGGAGTGCCTCAGCTTATTTGCAGCTCATCCTCACAGTTTCACCCTAACAGGAAACAGATTTCGTGTAGCTGTGAGGAGTAGCAGCTCTGTGACCTCTCCTTTCAGTCTCCAGGGATTCAAGACACGTCTGCCACATTGTCTGCAGAACAGTACAAGTCTCTTTTCACGTTGTCGACACATTTCAAGTATGATCAACTGCAAATTTCTGTTCCAGAGAGGATTTGCTTTAGTTTAGATAATTTTCTCCTACACAAATAAATACAGAGTAAAGCTATTATGTCACCAGCTCCTTTTAACAGGAAGCACAAAAGCTAAACAGAACTGAGTTTCCTCATTTTGGACTATCATTTATCAATGGCTGGATACCTCCAAAATCACTGGGGTGACCACATTTCAACTGAAGGAAAATCTCAACCAGGCTCAGATTCTCATGTGTGTGTAGATCCGACATGCTGGAGCCCCGTTCTGGAAACAGCATGCCATAAATCAGGGATCAGCTGTCAGCAGTACAGTGCATCACCTACATTAAGGGATTTCCAAGATGTAAAAAGAATGTAACTGCTTAAATGAAAAAGACAAACAATATAAAACAACATAACACAATGCAAAGAACAGCACAGATACTTAAAAAAAAAGTCACTTAAAAATTGTCAAATGTAAATCCCAAGGTCAGGTAGCAGCTTTCACAGACTTTTAACCATGCAAGAGAAACCCATCGCCATCTCAGTTACATGCATTTGACCCCAGTTAAGTGGAACAAAAGTGACAAGAACTGGATGAACTAACAAGTGCCTCCACTCTCAGAACACTCCCTTTTATTGTCAGCTTTCTGTTCATGGCAGTTGTGGAGTCTTTTTCAATAAAGCAGCAGGTAACAGAGATTACCACACGATCCAGATGCAAATATCGGATGTACTCGTTATAGGAACAACTACAGGGTTTTGTCTCTCAGCCATGGGCAATGTCTGTCTCTGGTGTGCAGGGAGAGCAGCCCTAGGACGTGAGCTTCGAGTAGCTTGGGGGAGAAAACCTTCGCCTCAGGTACTTGAGGACGTAGAGGGGAAGGCAGCTCACCAGAGTGATGACGGTGACCTTCCACAAGAACGACAAAGTCGCAATGAAGTAAACATCTGTGTAAGGAAAAGAGCACAAAGTCAGCCAAGATGGGAAGTTCATTCTGGGAAGAGGTGCAGAGAAGGATCTACAAACACTTATTTCTGCCTATGGCAGAGGGTTGGAACTAGATAATCTTTAAGGTCCCTTCCAACCCAGGCCATTCTGATTTTACAATTCTCAAAAATGCCTCATCTCCACACTCAAGTTCAAAGCTCATACAATTCCTGGTTCCTCACTCTCCTGCCCTTGTTTTTCACAAAAGATGAAGAAACATGAAGTGCAGAGAGTGCAAAGGGCTGAAAGGGATGTGACTCCTCGGGGGTAACTGCCCTCACATACCCCACCTGAAACAGGCCCATCCATCTCCTGGCAGTGCTAAGGACTCCTTGGCTGGGAGCTGCCCTATGCTACTTGGCTGGTAGCCCAGCAAACACATCTCTTGACTCAGAATACTTCAAAATCTCTGCAAAAACAGTCAAAGCCTCGTTCAAAATGGAGCTGGTATAACCAAATCCAAGAGAGGCAAATCCAGCCCACTGGGAAGTTATGCTGGCTGCCTTCAGAGTTAGGGAAGAGCTTTATGGAAGAAGTAGTGACATCTTGTGGTTCCTGAAGGAACAATGGAACAAGCCCTGAGGGTCTGATTTTTTGCAACTAGAGAGTTACTGGGAGAATCTGGAATTACTGGGAGAATCTGGAATTCCTCACCTTTTTTCCTCTAGCCAGAGAAAAGGATTAGTTCTGTTTCAGAAAACTAAAAAATCAACAACAACCAAACCCATAAGAGAAGGGCCCCAGTGAACAGATTAAAGAAGGTAAATTTTAGGAGGTAGCTTCTTCACCCAGTTTAAAGGACTAAATCTTTCAGTCTACCAGTAGAGGCTTCAATCTGTAACCTCAAGTTCAGTTCCCACATGGAAATAAAGATCACTGGTACATGAGACAGCTGATGTGTGGCAGAGCCCAAAGTATGGATGAGATCTGCTGGGCAGCACAGTCTGCTGACCACCTTTACCTCCTCTAGCATTTTGCTATGGGAAGGAACCATAAAATGTCTTCCAAGTGCCTTCAAATCACAGAGAACTTACTGTAGTACCCCTGCCATTGTACCTATTTGTTGGCTCTACCAACAGCCTGTTGCTCAGTTCAGCTCTTCACAGTCCTGTTCCTCCCCAGACCGTGAACTGATTGGAGGGAAGTCTTTAAGCTTACCAATAAACTCGTGTAAGAAGACCAGGGAAGCAATGTAGCAGGAGAGACTGAGCAGCTCAGCCACTATCATGAGCCAGTGCCACGTCTGGATCGTCAGGGCCACCATCAGTAATTCGGTGAGAATCAAGGACGTGAAGGAAATGGCAACAATGTGGACAAACTCGGATTCAAAGAGGAGCAGTGCTCCATACATGATGATGCTACCTGTAAAGGAAGGGAACATTCGGGGATTTGAGTCAAAAACCAGGCTAAGCTCTACAACCCCCTGTTAGGTCTCGGAAAAGCTGAAATATAATCATATCTTGAGAGTGTTTTTCATGAAACCTGATGAATGTAATGACAACAAATCGTTACTATTTAGGAGAAAGAACTGATGAGAAGACAGGGAAAAGTTACAGCAGAGGAACCCAAACTTTTATGACAGTCTCTCATATTCATAGACACATGTAGATAGGAAATTAATACACTCTGCTTTGGCAACTGACGATCTCTAACATCAGGAAACTCTATCCTCCCAGAAAAGCAGTTGGTCACTACTCAGAAGCTAAAATATATCAAATTCTTCTAAAACCTACTGCACTGCTTCAGTGCCAAGATGCAAACAAGGTGCTGAAAAGCTCAGTGGATACAAGTGAGCCTCCCTTTGCACTGCTTGGACCAAGATCTCTCCCCTTTACACTTCCCCCCCAAAAGGAGCACACGTGAAAGCTCTGTTAATGAGGCATTGTTCGTGCTCCCATTCTGGAACACTCACAGCCCTGCATGGCCACCTGCACAAATAACTCATGTTTAGCAGCATGAGTAATCCACACCAACATCCATCACACGGGGAAGGGAAAACCTGCAAGTGGCTAGAGCTCGAGCCACAAAGTTCAAATCCAGCTGTGAACTTTCCAAAATTTAGGACTGCTCAAGTTTTTGGTCAGGCTCATCTCTGCTAGCAACCAGCCCAATTGTTTGGCCTGCTGTTTTCTGGTTATCGAGCACTTCACAAGTGAAGTCACTTTAACCAAACGCTGTAACCAGATAGTGGTCTTAGCTCAAGGAGGAATCTTTCCCTCCATGCATCACCCTCTGGCTTTAGCTGTCCACCACTTGTGAGTGTTCTATCAATGCCCTGGCTTTGCCACTGTGTTATTCAGCACCAGGAGACCGTGATCCCTGTTGTGGGATTGCACTGTGACAGATTTCAGAAAATAAAGCCAACAGAGATTTTACATTCTTGGATTCACTCCCTGCTGAGGAGGGCAATATCAATTAAACCCATAAGAATTATCTGCTTATTTTGACGCATTGTTTTGACTCCTGTTGACAAATGAGTTTTGGAAAACAAGAAATATTGCCATTTTAGCTTTTAGCTCTGTGTTACTGACATGTTTGCTATAATTCCCTGATTGACACTTTTAGAAAGTATTTGAGTTTGAGGTTACTTCAGACACATAAAAAAAGACAAAATTAAAGAAAAGACCTTCTTAGACATATATCCCAATTACTACATTCACTTTTGGAAAATTCTGTAATTCAGGCATTTTCTTAACTGCTTTAGCAGCCTAAGTAGAGTGCATGGGATATGATCAAGAACCTGACCTCTACTCTAACCCTTCAGTATAGATGGTTGTGAAGCAACCAGAACTATTGCCACTTCCATTAAACAGGTACTGGATAAAATCAGAAGCTACAGATGCTGTATTTTGCAGGTTGGCAATAACCTGCAAAATCAACACATTTGACAAAACCTACAGATTTGAGATTTTCCAAAAGAAGGGGAGAGCCACAAGCTCTACTTGACTGCTGGAGCAATTTCAGCACTGAAAGGAACTTGCACAAAATTACAAAGGATGGTGGTTCCAACGATGGTTTGAACTTCTCTATCTCTTCCTAGAACAGGATTGACAAGTTGCTGCCAGTATTAGATTTTAGATAATTTCTTACTTTAGTAACACTACCGACATTTTCTGAGACAAGAAAAAAAGTACATATTCATTATCACAAGGATACTTTGTGAAATTCACTTCATGCCTTACCAATAAAAATCTTCCTGCAATAAAAAAAATTAGATATTCAGACACATTAAAACATGTCAAGGCACAAGCAGAAGTTAATTTCTTACCTTGATAGATGCTTATTAATACCCATATTAAAAACGTTTTGTACGACAACGGTCGTCCCTGGGGGGGAAAAGAAGACAAAGCTCCATTGGGGTTTTCTTTTATGAACAGTCATTTACACATCAACTCAGAAATTAATAAAACAGAATTTAAAGATGATTTGGGGAAAAAATTAAATAAAACAAATCAACCAACCCAGAGTCACTCTCTCTTTATTCTCATTTTTGGGGGTGCATGAAGGAGGCCTGGGACTATGGAAGCTCAACTGCTCACACAGCACAGCCTCACCCTCACTGCACACACAATTAATTCAGTGCAAAGATGTCTCATGAGTTTAGTCCCTGTACTGTAAAATATAAGATGTGTGTACACATGTATATGTGAATATATTAATATTATTTTTCTAGACACACACAAATCACCATCATATTGAAGGCAGATAGATTTTAAAAAAAAACATCTCTAGCCAACACAGCTATACCAGTACAAAAAACCCCTATGTTTAGACCAGGCCTAAGGATGGTTGAAGAATTAGTGGTTTATGACATAAGAGACAACATACAAGTGAAACCAGATGGAGACTTATTGAGGCTGCTGGAAAAACAGGCTTTGCTTCTGAGAGTATCTGTTTAACAGAAATCCTTGAGGGAAAGGATCTGTTGAAGACTCAGTCCACCCTTTCCTTCAATTAAGAAAGATGTTCCCAGGCTGCATACTCCAGTTATTCAGAATATTTTCCAGGGAGGAAGAATAAAAAATAAAAAGGAACCTAAGACAAGATTTACCTTTCTGATATTTCTATGGTAAACATCAAATAAAGTTTTCTTTGTCTAAGGAGAAGGACATGACTTTGATGCTAAAGCTACAAAAATGGCACAGCAAGCAAAACTTTAGGTACATTTAGATCATCCTCAAGGTAAATTTCTATAGAGCAACCTCTGTGATAACCTCCCCCCCTCCATCAAATGAGGATATTCCTTCCCCTCATTCCCTTTTCTGGCTTCAGGATAGCTCCAAATCCCTGACAATTTCTCTTTTCTTTTTATTTTGGAACAAATTGGTAATATTAAATCCTTAGAATTTCCCACAGAATGGAACTTCTACTTCCCCAGCCGCTTTTAATAAATTGCATTTTATGCAGTGTTCAATAAGTATCTGCCAGGAAATCTGGTTCTATCTGTTAATTCAAATTTGCCTTTAAAACAATTTTGCTTGAAAATGCCCAATAAAGTTCTGGATCTCTTGACAATATATTTGACTTTACACATTTGGAGAGTTTCAAATCAAGATGGGAACCTTGCCTTAAGCCAAAACAGACAAACAAGAGTGTCCCCCACCTTAAGAAGATCTTTGTAGAGCTCTGGGTACAACATTGCAACTTCAGATTTAACATCCTTGTCCAGGACAAGAGAAAACACTGGAAACATTGTGTAAATTGTGGAGTACCTGGGAAGAAGGTAGAAGACAAGTGAACTATCTCAGGGGTAGATGGGCAAACAGAAATGGCAGTCTTTAGGTGCCAAATAATGTACACATTATAAAAACTTGCAAAAGGAACACGTGTTTTTGCATGTATGTAAAAACTGCAGGATTGGCTTTTTGAGTGATTTTTGATCAGGAACACTCACACACAGGTGATTGGTGCAAGTGGTGCAACTGGTGTTACTGGGTTATGAATGGAGCCAAGGACAGATTTGTCCCCACTCCAAAGCCTGCTCTGCAGTTCAGGTTTGATTCTGTTTGTCTCAGAAGCCAAACATGATGAATTTTCTTTTTTTTTTTTTTCTTTTTAAGTACTCAGAAGTATAAAAAGTCATACTGGGATTATACCTGCAACCCCGTATGTTAGACAGGAACTGTCTCCTCCTGCTGAAGAGGTTGGGTTGTCCCTCTTTCTGACACTGTCAGGAGCTGGACACTGGCTCTCACTCTGTGCAGGCACCAGACCATAACAACTGTCCCTCTGCTTTTTACTGGGATTCAGGAACAGTTCCTGGAGAATGGGTTGCTTTCACATGTTCCAAATGTGACAAACCACCTTTTGGAAAGGTTTCTACAAGTGTCTGCACTGCCTTTGCTCAGAGCAGAGGAGTAGAGAGGGGACAAGAATCACATCCATCTCCTGGAGTGGTGCAGTGAAACACAGAGTAAAGAGGGACAATGCTAATTAGCCCAAATCTACTCACTGAGCACAGGTTTCCTCGCTATCAGTAAAAAAATGAGCTCTTACCCAATGATGAGGAAGCCTTGGTAGAGAGGAACCGAAGCAAAGTAAAATACTGATGAGAAAACAGCCTAGAAAAGAAATGAGCTTTTTAGGCACTAAGATACTGCAGTAAAAGTAACAGCTTAAAAATACACCCTGTTCAAACTGGCACATGCTTGCAGTGGGTTCTCCAAATTCCTGAAACGAAGACAGACTACTGTAATGTCAACCCTTTTTATTCCTAAGCAAACCTTGGACGAAAGTTATATTTAACAGCAAACACTGGAGAGCTGGACTGGAAACCTTTTTGTAATGTAATTCCACAGAAAAGAACATAAAGGGTTTCCTCCAAAGCCCACTGAAGCCATCCAGATGTTGAGAAGGACAGGTGCATCCTTATTAATGCCTGGATTATGGTTTCTCAATGTAAAAAAGGGTGAACACTCATTAATACAAAACTCCAAAGAGTTCAAGATTTTTATTTCTTTTTGGCAGAAGTTACAGGTTTGTTCTCTGTTCTTTTTTTTATCTGCAGAGAAGCTAGACTGTCCTCTGAATTTGAAGTTTTTGTCTCTATGCATCCCTCTCCAACATGTTGACCCTGAAAAGGGAAGAGGGCAGAACCAGCCTCCTCCAACATATCAAGTAATTCACTCAAAAAAATACTTAGAATTTTTAAGGAATGTATCAGTGCACCGTGGTGTGGAAATAGAACTTTCCAAAGAGTTCTTAACTTCCAAAAGAGTCCTTAACTTCCAAAGAGTCTGTCCTTAACTGCAACTTCCACTCGAGTCACCACAGCTAAGAACAGAATTTGGCTCATAAACTCTTTAAAATCTCTTTCAACTCTCCCTGCCAACTGGCAATCGCATTTTTGTTGCAGTGAGGCTCTGCACAGGTGTGAATTCCAAATCAAAACTCAGGCCTTCAAACAGTAAGAGAACAAACTTAAAACACACCTGGAAAACATGTGCACTTACTCAGCAAAGGCCTTGAGGGCATTTCCCTGCTTCAGATTTTGAGCATTTCCAAGCACTACCAAACAACAGCAATGACACTGCACACAGCAGTGTTTTCTAAGGTAGAATACTGTTTGTCCAGTTTTGGAGAAGTTGCTGATATTTGTCCAACACCAGGAACTTTCTCACAGGTTTTCATACCAAAGTAACAACTTAAGTTCCAGCCCATGAAAATTTTCAGGACAAATAATTGCATCCAAAACAAAACACACAGGACCTTTACTTTAGGATTTGGCTTTTTTCATCCCTTCCCTGGGAAAACCCTCATGGCAGTCCATTCACCTGCATTGTGCTGATGCACAGGCTCCTGTGGATCACAAACTGACTGAGGGCTGCAGACCTCTTGTAGCTATTCCTTCCGTG
Source organism: Pyrocephalus nanus (assembly GCA_038380795.1). Taxonomy (NCBI): domain Eukaryota; kingdom Metazoa; phylum Chordata; class Aves; order Passeriformes; family Tyrannidae; genus Pyrocephalus; species Pyrocephalus nanus. The sequence goes on from CM076277.1 coordinate 5,996,872, forward strand.
CACCATCAGTAAGCGACCCAGATGTTTAAACTGAGTGATGGAGAAATCGGCTGCGAGTGATGCCTGCTTTCCTTCCTGTGAACAACAGCAAGAACAAAAGCATAGTGAGATCATTTCATCACTGGAAACACAGAAATACTGTATTATTATTTAGTTATTGACAGAATTTCCAAGAATATTTGCAATGCATTAGGTGAGGGAGAGTATTACCTCAGTAATTCTGCCTTCCACCGTGGTTTTTAAGCAAAAAGCAAAACTATGAGAATTCCCATCTGAACCTTGGCCTCCAATTCTAAGCAACCCTCTGGATTATGACTCACAACATGTATGTTAACGTGACACTCATATCAAGTTAGTTCTGAACACAAATTTTCAGCCTCAAAAGTTCACTCAGTGTGAATGTTTTGGCTCACTGCAGAGTCTGTCACTGCCGCCAAATCCTGTCCTGTTGCTCCAGGCAGCTCCACGTGCAGGAACCAGAGTTCTAATCCAGAGTTTGTATTCTAAACAGGTTTTAATTGTACATGTAGGGTATATGTTATCAGTGTAATTATAACTACAGCATTTGGAATATCTATGCATGATTAAAAACCCAAAAATTAACCATGATGGTCCAAATGCAGGGATTCTGCCAAGAACCAAATAATTAATCTGAACTCCTTTAAACAGTAGTCTCCTTTACAGCCAAATTCTTTTTCATGGTAAGGCTATTGTTCTGATGATTATTCTTGTGAGAGCTTGTGCACTTTCTTGCACAGATTTCTGAGGATTCATTTAAGAGTGACTTCCAAACCAGCCACAGGAATTCTTACTAAACATGAGGTAATCTCACCTTTCCTTCAACTCCAACGCCACAGTCAGCCTCCTGAATCATGCTAACATCATTCCCTCCATCACCTGCAGGACAGAGCACAAACAACATTGGGAGTTAAGCAACAAGGGCAACTTGAAATCCCACCAAAGGCATCTGCACCAGACCATATTATTACAAGAAACATTAACCCTATCCACAATTAACCCTATCCACTAGCAGGAATTTTAGTCCTTAATTGTTTTGTTTTAATAGACCCACAGGTCACTGATCTTGTAGATGTACCACTAACTTGTAGATGCACCATTACACCTACAGTGCTGAAATAAAGCTCACAGATTAACAGTGGCACTTTACCTGATCAAGTTTTACAAAGATACCACAAGAAACATTCATGAGTAGTTGGTCATTGTAGTTTTCATATGAAAAATTTCATCTTCACAATCATCCCACAAAACCACTGCTCCCTAAACCAGCATTTCCAGGTGTTATGAGATGACATGGGACCATTCACTCAGAAGAATCACAGAATATGCTGACTTGGAAGGGACCCACAATGATCATCGAGTCCAGTGATCCCCTTCATGATCCCTCAGCCCTGCACAGGACCATCCCCAATAGTCACACCATGTGCCCCAGAGTATCAGCCAAACACTTCTTGAGCTCTGGCAGCCTTGGGGCTGTGCCTACTGCCCTGGGCAGCCTGTTCATTGTCCAACCACTCTCTGGGAGAAGAATCTTTTTCTAATATCTACCCTAAATCTCCCCTGACAACTCCAGGCCATTCCCTGGGTCCTGTCCCTGGTCCCCATAGAGTAGAGATCAGTGCCTACTCCTCCTCTTCCCTTCATGAGGAAGTTGTAACTGCAATGAAGTCTCCCCTCCATCTCCTCTTCTCCATCTGAACACACCACGTGCCCTCAGCTGTTCCTCATAAGGCTTGAAGGCCCTTCCCCATCTTCGCTGCCCTCCTTTGGACGCTCTCTAATGGCTTCAGATCTTCCTTACACTGCGGTGCCCAAAACTGCTCCGATATTCAAGGTGAGGCTGCACCAAGAAATAGCAGGCACCATCCTACACGGTCAGTGCTCCCTATCCAGTCCCTTACCTACTGCACAGGTGAGTTTTCCAGTCCTCTCCTGGAGCAGCCGCACGATCTGAGCCTTCTGTGTCGGGGCGCAGCGGCAGCACACGACGGCGGGGCACTGGCACGCCAGCTCCATGAACTCGTACTCGTAGTACTTCAGACACACCTAATTTAGAGACCAGAGGCATCACTGATGGCTGTGCAGGAAGGTTTCCTCCAGCCCACAGAGCTCTGAGGCTGTTCCTGGTTCCAAGCCTACCTCCAGGGAGTCCCCCGAGATCACGAGGGCGCAGTCGTGTTTCCTGCGGAAGGCGTTCAGCTCCAGGTGGGCTTCCCCACGGTTGGTCACCTGGGGAAAACGATGGGAACTGGGGGAAAGTTTGCCTCGTTGGGGTGAAAAAAACCCCCAAAGTCTCAGAGGGAGCAAAAGTAACATGGACAGGACAGGCAGCACACTGAGGGACTCAGAGCACACTGTCAGGGAAACAAAAACTCAGGGGATAGAAAGCCGGCTCAAAAGAATAAAAATATCCTGCTGGAAAACAGTTGTGATCTCAGCACTCCTCCTGTCCAGAATTTGGACCCCAAACAAGTCTTTTAAGAGGGGTACATGGGGTGTTACTCACTAGTCTGAATATATGGATGTCCTGTGTCCGTGTCACCAAATGTGCATTCTTGGCTGTACACGTGGCTGTCTCTAACTTATCCCCTGTCAGCATCCACACCTAAAATCCGAATATTTAATGCATTAGATACAAACTGAACAACCACGTCCGCAGGATGCTTGATCTACAAGCATCACCTGCCAGTTCAGGCACATGAAAGGACTGTTAAAGTACACGTACAAATTATTCTCCTAAAAAACCCCTATCTTGAAACACACAAGAAAATTCTCACACATGAAAGAAAGCAAAGCTTTTAAAGAGGCTGAACCGCAAAGGAAGTTACAAACTACGTATAACATTTTTCCCATCTGCAATATTTCAAGATTCTGCTGATAAACCCAAAAAATACAAGCTAAAAAATGTGTATGTGTGTGTTAATGTGTCCCTCCCCGGCCATTTTTCGAGCGGGCCCTGCTGCAGAAAGATCCCTCCTGGCCCTGCCTGAAATATGGATGATGCAACTGGGATTAGCTCACTGCTGATGTGTATGGCTGGAACACACTGAGTTACTTGAGGTTTGGGGTTTTTTTAGGTTTGTTTGTTTTTTTTTTTTTTTGTTAAATATACACTGCTCCTTTTATTTTGTGCTGGTGAAGGGGGGGAATTAGAATGCAATGTCAGCAGCAATACCATGTTATAATCTGACTGGGAATTCCTTCAATGGTGTAAATATATCAGTTTGTTTTGGCTTTTTTCAACTGGTTTTTAACCTTTCAAGACACTGCCTAAGAATATTTAATGAGTAAAAAACTTCAAGCAAAAAAAACCCCAAACAAAATAAAAAAAAAACACACACAAAGACTTGCTTATTCTGTGAGGTTGGAAAGAGATCTGATCTTAACAAGATGGTCCCTCTCATGAATTGCAAGACCCTCCTCACTCTTGATTTATTTCTTGCATGCAATGCCCTGATGAACATTCCAGTGCAAGGAGTGCTCAGCAGTGCTGTGCTCAGGGTGTGATGACACATGTTCCACACCCCAACAGCCACAGTGAGCAGAGAAAAGGAAAACACTTTGGAATGGTGGGTCAGGACTACACTGAGGGGGGATAAACCCACAATGCCACTAAGGAGCTCTGTCTGATTCCCATGGTCTCACTTCTCTGCTGAAGTCCCTGCTGTTTACAGAGATGGCTCCAAATAGAAGGCACTTTTGGAAGTCTGTCCCAAGCCTTGAATTCTACTTCCTACCTAAATCCCAAACACACAGCCCTGCTTTCAATTCACAGCATGGCTCAAGATTTTTGCTCACTTTGCTACTTAGAGCAGAGAAACCCCAACCAGACTCTACTTTTCTTGCCCAAATCTGAACGTTTAATACTTTTTTTTTTCCCTTTTGTAGTCTGGGATCTGAGTGATAAGTTTTCAGAGAGAGAAACTAGGTAGGCACCACAGCAGCTCCCCCACCACTGAGCACAGCTCAGGCTTTAAGTGTCTGAGTATGAGATGCCAGAGCCCAGAAAGCTGGGGGATAAAAAAAATCCAGTCCCTGATTCTCTTGGTTCAGACTCCCCTCTAGTGGCTACTGAAAATGTGGATATTCACAGCTCCAACCCCAGCACCACAGACCAAACACACCCAAATCTGCCTTGTTTGATGCAACTACCTGAAAGAAGGAATTGCCCAAAAATCTCCCGTAGTTCCCCACCCTCCTGTCCTCACACTCTCTGTCTGTGCAGGAGGAGCTAGAGCATGTTAGGGAAAGAAAAGCACAGGAGGTGACACGCTTTCATGTGTTCACGTGTTCAGGCAACATTTCCCAGCATGTTCTATTCCCAAAAGTGATGTTTAAAACACATCACCCAGTCCCCTCACAAAGGTTATCTGCTGAAGTGTTTACCTTGACAGGGGCCCCAGACTCCCTTTATTTACCATCTGTAGGACAGTGCCATGTCCTCCAGAGGGTCTAAGCATTCCTGCTAGGAGGAACAGTGGGTTAGGCAGACCTTAATGCCAGCATTTCTCAGCGTCTCCAGCGTGGGTCTGACATCAGCCTGCAGCTGATCCTCCACCCCAGTGAGACACAGCAGCTCCATCTCCATCTCCAGGCTCTCGATGACCGTGGCCACCTTCAGGGATCGGTCGTGCACGCTCAGCTTCGCCTGGATGTACCGGGCCTGAGGGCAGAGCAGGCACAGCACAGTCAGCCCCTGCTTTTGTGGCAAACTGGGCTAACCAGCATGAGGGTCAACCCCTGAACCTCCCTCTGACAACAGGCATTCAACCTGGTCTAGGGAGAGGTGCTCCTGCCCATGGCAGGGGGTTGGGACGAGATGGCCTTTAAGGTCCCTTCCAACCCAGGCCATTCTGTGATGCAGAGATGCCACCTGAGAGTGCTGGTGAACACGAGGTGTGTGTTACAGGAAAAGGTGAGAAATACTTCAGGGAGTTGTTGCCATTTTGTCCCTGTGCTCTTTCAGGTGCACAGCGTGGCCTTGATCACACAAAGGCACAGCAGCTGCTGGGGTGGCACCTGCAGAAAGCCTGGAAGCAACTCCCTCACCCCACAGGTCTAACCAAGATTCTGCAACTAACACATCTACAAATGATGGCAACAGAGAATCCTAAGCATTTCCATTTTCACATCTCTGCATTTAAATGAACAGTTCTCCTTTACATTCTCCTGCCTGGGGTAAGCAAGTCAAGTGCTGTGTGTAGAGACCCCCATGGATGAAGCCTGTGTTTCCATGAAGCCTGAATGGGTTTTATTCAGGCTGTTTGTAGTTCCCCTGGATGTCAGAATACAAAAATGGAAATTAAAAGCCAACACATTTCCCAACACAAACACAACTTGTCTAACAAATTATTAACATTTGCAGAATTTATAACCACAAGAGATTATAAGGCAGGATTCAGGAACTGCTTTGGAGGGTCCTGGCTGGGATCCAGGTTTCATACGTATCACTTAAAAAGCAACTTTGATTAAAAGAACATCAAGACATTGACAAATGACAATTCTAGCAGAAGCAGGAGGGAGATGAGAGGCAGCATTATCACGAGAGCTCTGTGAGAATCACTTCAGTGATTGTTTAAAAACACAGGAAAAAAAAAACAAATAAAAACTTACTTCAAAGTCCTGATACTGCTCTTCTGTCAGAGACTTCTTGGCTACAACAAGAACCCTCAGGCCTTCCCGAGCCATGTTACCACACTGGAAAGAAGGATCACATTGTAAACCAGAAACTCCATCTCCAGGAAGATGATTTATGCACAGCAATGTGGAGATGGCAGTGTGAGATAGCAGGTTAAGAAAATAACCACCCTTTTTGAGCAACCCCAGTGAGTCTATAACGTCTGATAAAGTGCATGATAAACCCAAGAGGAAAAAGGAGATTGGCAATGGTTTGTAACCTGTGCCAGTGATCAGAAAGAAAAATGTCCTCTCTGCTATGCCTTGGTGGCAAAAACAATCCCATTGATTTAATTGTCTCTGTCTCTTAAGCAAAAGGACAAAAGCCTGTGATTTGTAGACTTCACATCTTTGGCTATCAACTCTTTTAAAATAAGACCAAGTTATTATTATTTCTGTGAACACCAGAAAATGAGCAATTGAAGCTACTGTTAGGATGCCCTATCCCTGGAGGTGTTCAAGGCCATATTAGATGGGGTTTGGAGGAACCTGGTCTAGTGGTCCCTGTCCATGGCAGTGAGTTGGAATGACATGGGCTTTAAGGTCTCTTCCAACCCAAACCATTCTGAGATTCTATGAACTCTGTGCCACCATTACTACTAACCCAACAAACATGTCCCAGTACCAGGATGCCAAATGTAGTTTTGAAATTAGACCTTTCAGTCTAAAATAGATCCAAACACAGAATCAAGCCAAATAAAAATCTGGTGAGTGTCAATCAGTTTTTCAGTGAAACCCATTTTATTTACAGGACTTATTCTGCATTAAGTATGCTGAACTTGCCACCTGACTTCCTTGTTATTACATATATATTTGGCTGAAGATTAATATGATGAATTGCCAAGATCAGTGACCTGGCTTACAGGTATTTTAGCAGTGAGGTCCCCCCTGCCACAGTGACAAGCCTTGTCAGGTGTTTTCCTGGAAGTAGAAAAGCCCCCACGTGAGGAACCCCCTGAGCACAGGAGGGACAGCCCTGTACCTCCTCTTCCAGCCAGTCGTTGTACTGCACAATTCCAGCCATCACCACATCCGCCCCCTTCATATAGAAGGTGATCTCTCCTGTAGATTCATCCTGCAGATGAGAAACAGAACAGTCTAAGTTGGGCCAGAATTAGCAGATTTGGAGGGGCCTCAACAAGTTGATGATGAGTTCTCAGCACAATAGTCATGGAAATGTCTGTACTGGGTCAGGCTGAAGGTCCACCTGGCTCAGCATCTTGTCTAGGGGCTAAAAGGAGATGCTTATTCAATTCCAACTCAGTTATTTGCAGCAGGAATTAACGTTTAGACAAGGAGGATCAGCTTTTTAATCAGCCACACGGCATCTCCACACAGACACCTCTCAATCCTGACTGTGTGTGCCCTCAGAATAACCTCTAGCCCTCACCTTGAAAATTAATTTCATGCTCACCTGAAACAATAAAACAGATGTGTGAAGCTTAACAGAGTAAAAAATCACTCTAATTTACCCCCTCTGTTACATTACATGGAATAAGCAAAATTAAAGCTTCTGCTTGCCACAGAAAGGTCAGGTTGCTGCCTGTCTTATCTGATACAAGCAATTTATAGGCTGCAAGCAAAGCATATTTACATTACCACAAATTAAAAAATCCCTTCTAACCAGGCAGATACCTAAGGAGGCCACAGGCATTTGTATTACAAGCTAATGGAAACGCTGGCAATTTCCTCAAAGGAGACAAAACAATGAGTAAGGAACAAACTGCTCTGTAAACCAAGACAGCCACCAGGGATAGGAAGAAAACAAAATCAACACGCAAAACCAAAAAGCCCAGAAAGGTCTGCAATAGACAGCTGTGAATGAGGGGGGCAAAGTACTTAAAAAAAAAAAAAAAAGAAATTAAAGGAAAGCATAGTAGACATTTCATTGTCTCACTAATAGATGGGTCAGTTTGTTCCATCGTTACAGGAACTAGTGGTGGAGGTGCTCATACATGAATACTTTGAGTCAGCAAGTAAAAGCCTCATGTCCTGTGGCAAAATAGAGTTTATATCCACAGGGAAAAAAATATAAGCAGCACCTGATGTGGATACCAAACCTGCAAAGAAAAAAAGTATCTTTGCTGGGCAAATTAAGAAGTAGCCAAAGACAACGAAGCTTCTTTACTGATCATTTTTGCCAAGCTCACAGAGATACTCACAAGGAAGATTCTTATAATTAATCCTAACCATGGTTTTCAATGTCCTGAAACATCCAGCCTTCATATACCGATAGACACACATCCCACATCCCCAGAGGAAAATGTGTCACTCTACCAAAACAAGTAGAATCTGCTTAAATAAAACACAACGCTTTTGGCAGTAGCCAAAGGTAAAGGTTTATCTTTGAAATTATTTGATTAAAGAGTGTCTAACAACATCTCTGTAGGAAACTGAATAAAGACTCCACTTCCCGTGCTGCAGAGCTGGCTTAAGATAGTTTAGATTTTTTGTCCAATATAAATACTGTATCAGCTATCTCCTTGCATTAGTCATTTCCTCTCCCCGAGTTCAGTAGGAGGTTAGTGCGTTCTCATATTATGGCAAGATCACACTATAAATCTACACAGAGATTTGCCAGTTATATTGTTTTGGAGAAGCATCTTTTTCCACCGTGGTCTGACTCTGGCCTCGGTTCAAAGGCTTCTTTCAATTCCAGATATGACAATAGCACTATCTTTGCTGTACAACAAAGATCATTCCATAGGGGCAAGGGGAAAAAAAAGGCAAAGAAAAAGAAGAATGGAAAATATTGTGGTCAAACAAACAGGCCTTCTTCAAAGAGGAAGATAAGTCAGTGCACAGAATGGTGAAGAGGCTGCTTAAGTTAAACAGAACTTCTTAGAAATGAAATAACAGAAATATACAGAAATGACAGTTGATCACAAGGAAACAAGCAGATACTGAAAAAATATCCCAAACCAGGCAACATCTGCTACTTGTTTTCAATATTAACTATTAATCTATTTACTAAAGTTATACATGGAAGGGGATCTTTTCACGGGAGCCAGAGCAGACAGGATGCCAGGGGAGATGAGTCCCTGCCAGGGACTGCAGGAACAGCATTGCTGGGCTGGCACAGGAATCACTTACTGAAACTCCATCCCCAGGGTGTACAGGAAGCCTGGCAACATTACCACAGGGGCTCCCCCCAAAAAACAGCAGTTTATAAGAATGGGCAATACCTGCATAGCTGAGCAGAAAACTTTACCATTTGGATTCTACTCACTACAGTGGGGAGTGCAGCTTCATTTCCCTTCCTGCCTCATCAGTCTGTGCTTTTTCTTCTGGACACTTCAGCTACTTTTCCTCCCCTTATTTTTATTTTTTCAAACAAGCAGCAGAGTTTTAGAAGATACACTGAAGAGGTAAACACCTTGAAAGTTGTGGATCAAAACCAAATGAGCGCCTAAACGTGCACACATATATGTTTAAACAAAGTAAATTTTACTTGATAACTACTTATAAACTTTTTTTTTTTTAAATGAAAATGAAAAACTTGATTGAAAATGTTATTTTGGAATATATAGGAACATGGCAAAGTAATATCCAGGCAGACAGCATGGGCTACTCAAACCTAATTCTGCACAGGGTAAAGAGGGAGATGATTTTAGTGGCTTAGAGCAGCTGAATGGCTACAAAATAAAGACACTCAATTAATTAACACAACAGAGAGGGACTAATGCTTCTTTAAAAGTATTTACAGTCAGGATCTGGGCCTGATGTTGCTCCCACTGACCACAAGTGGGAGTTTTGCTGGTTTTGCCAGCAGAAATACCCTAAATACAGAAATACAAACTGGAGAATTTCTTCCTAATGGTGAAGGAGGTAGACAATAGATAATTTAAAAAGGAATAGCTTCAAATCAAAAAGGCAAAAAGAAAGAGGACTGTCTTCCACTGAAATGAGAAAATTTCAGGCAGAGGAAATTTTTACAACCTGTTTCTAGATACCCCAAATAAACATTGTGTAACCTAATTTTACTGCTAAGTGAATAGAGAAGGAAAAAAATAAAATAACCCCCACACACTAATCTTACCTATTCTCCCCACCCTAAATAACAAAGCTGCAGAGCCCACAGAGTGACACAAAAAAATCCAGTCTTGCCCTGGATTATAGGCTTCATATTCATGTTTTAGATTCCTGGTACCAATTATCTGTCTGTACTCTCAGTAAAAAGGAAAAACAAACAAGGATGTTTTAATTATCTCCAAAAGAAATATTCAGATTGCTTCACCTTGTTTGCTCCACAGGCAAACAGCAGTGCCTTACCACAGCTGGGTTTATCTTACTAACCTAGTGCCAGAGAGTCAGTCTTGAAAACTAACAATCATAATGGTGACAACTCTTTTAACACCCACATTTTGTTGGTTTTCTTTCTTTTTAAGGTAATTTTTTTTTTTCCTGAGGCTCTGATCTTATACTGTATTTTATCTAAACCCACAGTCGTGTATGGTTTCAGCTGGGCACGTATTCAGCGTGTGCAGTGCCCGCTGCTGATCGAGGTACTTGCACTAATGTTCCCTTTCACCTCAACTCAGCTATTTCCAAGCCCTGCTCGTGACACTGTGTGCTCAGCCTGGCTGCGGGCTCTGTCCAACACCTCACACCAAAAATCATCTCCACAGCTCCCTGCAGCTCCAAGTGCTTCCTCCCGTGGTGCTGCACTTCCACAGGCTCTGAGAGGACTTTTGATGGCTGGCAGAGATCTGGGGAGCAGATTCACAAACCCACTAATAATATCTTTTAACTGTTGTGGCATCAGTCCAGAATTCCCTTCCTCCTTCCCACCTGCTGCCTTCTCCATCATTCCCTGTTGTACCCCACAGTGCTCTGGAGATGCAGTGTAAGCTGGATCCATGATCCTGCTTGGCTCCTGGCTGACCCTGAGAGGGGAAGGCGCTTGTGACCTGGGTCCAATCCCAGCCCCAGTCCATCCCACAACCCTCTCAGCTCTGCCAGCACGACTGTGGCATGGACAAAGATGTTTGATGTGTTCCACTTCACAGTTTGCCCAGTGACAGTGTGGAGCTTCCCTCACTGGAGATATTCCCAAACCATCTGAACACATTCCCATGCCATTTTCTCTGGGATGGCCTTGATTGAGCAGGAAGGTCAGACCAGATGCCTCCACCGTGGTCCCTTCCAGCCTGACCCATCCTGTGATTGTGTGATTTAAGGAGACCCCGCAGGACACGGAGCTCCCCGCGCCGCTCACCCGGACGATGATGCCCATGCGCTTGCTCTCGTAGGTGAAGGGGAAGATCTGGAGGATGGTGAAGTTCAGGATGTGGCCACCCGGGGTCCTCAGCTGCACGGAGGACTGGTCCCTGCCCACCAGCGTCAAGCCCACGCTCTCAGTCCACTGTACCAGGGCCACCTGAGGGGAGAAGGACACGGTGAGGGCAGCCAGAGCCCATCATGAGGGGAAGGGGTAGTGGGGGGGCTGCAGAGAATTCATTAGTCATTAATGGTGCTACCAAACAGATCTGCTGATAAACAGAGGTGCTCCTCCATGGCTCTTCCTAGTGGGTTTTCCTTGATTTAGAAGCTTCCTAACAGTGTTTCTGTGGTTTGGGCAGCCCAGCTCTGTCTGGTTCAGCTGCCAGGCTGTCCTAGACCCTCAGCAGGAGGTGGTCACCCTTCAGTTGGACATCAGGAGGAATTTTTTCATGGAAAGGATGGTCAGGCATTGGAAGGGGCTGCCCAGGGAGGTGGTGGAGTCCCCATCCCTGGAGGTGCCCAAGGAATGACTGAATGTGGCACTCAGTGCTCTGGGCTGGGGCACAACGTGGGGATGGGGCACAGCTTGGACTCGATGGTCCAACCTAAATGATTTTGGTATTCTGTTCCAAAGGAACAAGGGCAGGCACAGGGACCCTCTGCCCAGCCCTGTGGTGCCCAAACCTCCTTGGGCACATCAGGTAAATCCCTTTACAAACACTTGCCTTTTAAAAGTGCTATGTCCCAGCCTGCTGTTTATGAAATCAAGAATTCAAACCAAGGAATTCACCCTGGATTTAAAATATCAAAGCCAGAAGCACTAATGCAGCCCATTAAAAATTCATATTAAAAGAGCAAACAAACAAAATGAGCTCTGTTATTATCTATCTGTTCAGTAATAACAGTTCATCAACACCTTTCAAGCTCTGTAGTGATCAGCAAGGCAGCTGAAGGCAGGCTCAGACACTTCTTAGCAGAGAGCCCTTCTCCCTAAACATTAAAAAAAATGTGAAACACAAAACAAAACAAAAACCCTAAATCAACCCCAGATTTTTCAAGGCACACAACAGAACTCATTTAACTGAACTTAGGTGGGTATAATTTTGATTGCAGCTTCCAGTATTTAAGGACCTACAGCACTGAATTCTTTACTAGCTTTCACCAGACTGCAGCTGAGTCAGGACAGAAGACCAAAGCCTTTATTTTGCTTCCCTGACAATCCTCCCAGAATCCCCACCTCAGCTGACACATCCATCTAAGACTGAGCTTGCTGAGACTTAACTCTAGAAGCTGTCAGGGCAGTAACAGATGGGAGCAGCAGCTGACACGAGCCCATATATCACCGGCCTCCAGAAAGGATCAAGGGATACTTTCTCCAAACAGACATGTAATACTGGGAGTGTTTTACAGTGACATTTTCAAAGGTAGGAGAGCACTGGGGACATGGTTGCTGCTGATCTGAAGGTTAATTATACCTTATGTCTTTCAGGTGTTGCCCTTAAGTGACCACAAATGCCTTAGATAAAAATGAAATTTATTCTGGGAAATCATAAACATGAGATACTAATAAAAATGGAACTTGTAAATACTTGTATTGGGTCTAGATTTTATTATAAGAATTGACCCAGTTGGGTCTAACTGGAGAATCTTTTGTGAACTCAGATCCCTTTCATCCAACATTAGGCATAAAAGAAAACTTAAACTTTTGCTTTCATAAAGTAGTCTTAAAATGCCAGATTAAAATAAAACTCCAAAAATGGTGTAGTTGACTTTGCCTTGAAAGACCTTTAAGTCAATTTGAATCAATATTTGGTTTAATATTAGCAAGTTTTTGCAGGCTTACTCAAAGATTACAAATCAAAGGCTCTTTCAAGCTTATCTTTGAAAAAGTTTCTTCAAGCCATCCTCACTGCATTAAAGTGTGCAGTTAGATAATCCTCCTAACAGTCTCCCAGAGCAGAGATGGAGCTTGGGTTTCTAATACTTTGGTTAATAAATAATTACTGAGAATTGCTCACAACACAATGTTATGTGATGTTCAGCCTGAGCAGCACTGGCTGTTGATTTGTCCATGTTGGTAAGCTGCAAATGCCTGGAGACACAAATCTCTGCTCCCAGCTCAGCATCTCCTTTTTACAGACACCTCCTCCCTCCTTCCCTGCCAGCATCTCATTTAAATCCTGCATTAGGAAGCTTTAAACCTCCAGAAAGAAGAGCCTTGTGCAGAGGAACAAATGGATGAGCAGTCAGAGATGCTACGTCATGAACAGGGCACACTTCAAACTAATTGACTGCAGAGCACCAGGAACTGGGGATTGCCCTGAAACGGTACCTCAGTGGAAGGGGAAGAATAAGAAAAGAAATGGCCTTTTGCCATGCTGCTCCTGAGCAGGTGTGGGTCCTGTCTCACCTCCAAGTGAACCACAGGGGCCGGGGGTTGACCCCATGAACGTGCCACTTCCCAGCCTCTACAGTACTTAATGAATAACTACTGAGAGAGACAGTGATGTAATTCTGAAGTGTTCCCATCAGATTTACTAAAAGCATTGACATTACCATCTCCACTCAACAGGGAATACAATGGGCCTGGCCTTTGGGAAGTGCAGTGGCACCAGTGGAAAAAACAACAGCAACAGAAGCACCGATGGCTCTTCTGGCAGGGGCTGGGCACCTGGGACAGGGAGCACGTCCTGGCTCCATGTGAGACAGAGGAGGTTTATTCTGTGTTGTACAAATAGATAACTAGAGGTGCTCTCAGCCACAGTGAAAAGATGAGAAACATTCAACATGCAAAAATACGTTTACAGCTTAGAGTGAGATTTAAAAGAGGCTTGAAGTCCCTCAAACACCTCCACCAAACATGCTCACTGAGGAGGGAAATCAATAAAGTGACCACATGCCAGGATTTTCCAGCTCCATCCAGGCCAAGCCTGATACTGATTTGAGCATTACAAAGCCGAGCAGCTCCAGCAGCTCAGGACACCATCCCCAAACTTTGCTCTTTCTGACAATTAAATTACCCAAGCCACCACTGAAGTGGATATCGACTAATAAATTTCATTCTAAAGAGACAAATTGATCCTTGCGTGCCATGAGTTGCTCTGCAGAGCCCCATTTAGGGCTGCCTGGGCAGGCAGACACACCAATTGATCCGTGCACCCTTTCATGTCCTGGCAGCTGTGGAGGGTTGTCAGGGTTAAAGACTGTTTGCCCAGGAATCCCAGGCACTCTTATCTCTGATCAGATTATATCTATTTCATTTCCCCTGTTAGTTACTGTATGGCCACAACTCACAACTGGCTCGCAGAGCCCCAAGGCTGTAACCGATATCTGAATAAAGATACTTCAAGACTTCTAAATGGCAGCGTGCACAGGAAACAAATTTAGGAAATCCTGCTTTCTGTTACAGGAAATGAATCCTGTGCCAACTGGTAGAAATTACCCTTGCTGTTAAAGTAAAGAGAATACAAGTTTTTGTACTCATTTCATAAACTGACCTTCCCTGCCATGGCAATATTTTATTGATATAGGATTTCAAAGGCTGGCTTTAACAGGAGTCCAAAGCCATTCCCCCACAGGGAATGTTATTTAACAGCATTGCTCCCTACTCAAGGACTCCACTTGTGTTGATCCTGCGTTTTGTACCATCTAGTATGACATACAGAGCATGGCTAAACAATATTTGTATATCTAAGACCTACCGACAATATTTCCTCAGTGCAGCAAAGCATATCTGATTTCTGAACCCGCTGTAATTCTCTATTTAAGATATCACAAGAAAGGAAAAAAAGAATTTAAACAATAATCTTGGAAGGATTAGTTATCATGCTATAGTAAAACAAACAAACAATATCCCCTGGGCATTTCAGACAAATTGCTGCATAAATATTTTAAAGACAGAGCAGTACAAGGAGAAAAAGGAAAAGAAAAATCACTGACTTCACTATATACCACAGTATATATGTAAACAAACAGAAAATCTGTGCAAAAATAGCCAGTAAATGCTTTAGAGGGAAAAAAATCCTCAACCTAAATGCAGATCACAAAAATTACCATCTGGAAATCATTCAGAACTCATTTCAATCCAAAGGCAGTTGCTTTCTGTAAGTTGCTTTTACAGGGGAGAGCAACACATTACAGAGAAGAAAAGCAGGTAAACAAACCCCTGCCCTAGACTGTGTGTGGGAGAGGACGAGAGGACACCCACACCCTGCTCAGGGAGGAGGAAATGCTTGTTGGCACTGTGGGCACATTGATGGAGGAGGGGGAAAGAGCAGAGGTGCAGCTTTTGTACAGTGCAGAGAAAAATAGACTATATGAAACTAATGAATTGCCTTACTTTGGAAGAAAAACACTACAGGGAACAGACTGAATGTATATGAAAAGTGGAAACTAAGTCTGTGTGCCAGTCTTTCAGTAATTCATATAATCCCAAAATCCTCATACAGCTGGGCTTCTAACAAATAAATGTATTTCCATGCAAAGCATTTCTCACCTCTAACAATGAGGAGAGCCAGCTTCTCTTCTGATGTCAGAGGTGAAAAGGTTATTATCAGAGGCAAAGCTGGTTTATTTGGGGCAATAAATGGAAAAACCCTTCAAATGTAGTCAGAGGGGTGACATGTTCTCATAGCATCAGTGGGATTCTCAGGGGAAGTTTAAAACTTCAGTCTCTCTCCACAGCACGGGGCAAGTGTAGTTGTACCAATTAACAGAAAACAAAATTATTAATCTTGGCTGCACTAAAAGATGTATCCAAGAAGTGTAACCAATACACAAAAATGTATTTTATACCTCCTGTCTTTACCACAGAAGGAAACAACACTGTAATTCATTTTTCCAAATTTTGCAGAGGGTTGCAAACAACACTTAAATTGTGGGTCCTGTATTGAACCTGATCTTTCAAATGTTCAGTTAAAGTTTCCAGTGAGGGTCTGGAGAGCTGTAAAGTTTCTCCCTCCTGTACCACCCTGCACAGCCCTGGCTGTGCTGGGGGCTGGCAGAGACCTGGCAGGGCACAGCTTTGCTCCAAAACAAACTTGAGCACTGGGTCTGTCCATCTGCATGGGAAGGGATGTGTCCTGGGTCAGCAGTGCTGTCTGGTGTGATTTACAACTTTTCACTTGGTCTGGAAGTTCAAACACCTCACAGAGCAGAGACAAGCTGAACTGTGTGAGTATTCTAACCCCCTCCCACAAGTTTCCTCCCCAGACAAGATAAGACTGCTCATAATTCACTAAACGTGGTCAAAGGGACTCACGGTGTTGAAGTGCAAAATACACCCTGGACAAAAGCTACAGGAACAAAAATTCTGTGATGCTACAACAGATTCCAGTCACCATGTGGATCTGTAGCTTCGGGCAGAGAGGCAGAACAGCTGAGAGGGCACTTATGGTCAATTCATGGGTTATCAGAGCAATAAACGCATTAAAATATTATCCCCTTCACCAAACTGGAGCGCTTCCTTCAAGTAACTCTGCTTTTTTCCCAGCAACAAGCATGGTCATATCGACACTTTTATCCACCCCAGTGGGTACTGACCTCATCAGGGCTGGAGGCCTGGTACACCCTGCAGGAGTCCTCGTAGTGTCTCTCAGCCTCTGCCTGGTCGGTGACCCCGTTGGACTCGTACACGGGGGTCACGTTGTGGCACAGGGCGATGGCCTTCACCGCCTCGTGCACGCGGCTGCTCATCGTCTTACGCACCTTCGTGGCCAAGGTGAGGCCCTTCACTGCAGGGGGGTCCTGGGATTGCTTATAAACAAAGAAAGAAGGATTATTATGGGGGAAAAAATTAATTAGATGAAGTCTTTACTTCAGTGAAGACCATATATGAGGCAGCTGTGCAGACCATCCCCAGAAATGAGACACACTCATCACAGATCTTAACTCGGGTCATCACTGGGAACACCCCAGGGCAATCCAGCTCCTTTATCGTCGTTACTGGTGCAGCAAAATGTCCCAAAAGTGTTACCTACGTTTTTGGAACAGTACACCATGGAAAAAAACCTTTTGTTGCAGATCCACCAGACACCAAATGGTGATGGACCAAAGTCAGAAGACTCAGTGAAACCACTTTTTGCTCCACAAAAGACTGATGTGGTTTGGAAAATTAAGACTCACTTGGGTTTCATGTGCAAGAGAATATAATTGGTGAAAACAGAAAACAGATGAGTCGTATGGAGCTAGAAAATCTTAATTACATTAATTTAATTTTTAATACTATTTTTAGTATCAGAATGGGAGTCTTCAGATAATTGCACAATTACTAAATTATCCTGGTTGAAGAAGGGACACACAGTGATCCAGTTTCCTGCTCTGTTAACCTTTGGTGTCAAGAGGACAAAAGTTTCACTTCCAGGTCAAAGGCCACAACATGGTAAAAATAAGAGCAAAGAATAAGAACTACAGTTCAAAATGAATCATTGCCAGCAAATGCTCCTCATTATAAGGAATCTCATTTGGTAATTATACAGGTTTTATGAGATGTGTTCTTTGCCACGGTAATTCCACGTGTTATTTTCCACGCTAGTGATTAGGATACAAGATCCTCACATTTAATATTGCTGCTCATCAGCACTGCTGCCAAAAATCAAACAGCAAACCCTCAGCTGAAGTGCAGTCACTAGACACACACTGGACTAGTCAGTCACCCAAATGTTCTAGACAAATATTGAATATTTTGGCAAATAATTAACTAGTAGTAAAGTTTTCTCTAGAGCTTGAGTACAGCATTGAGGGCAAACAGAACTGAAGTTTGGCAGGTTGTGATTTTTGGGAGGGGGTTGCTGGATTTTTTTTGTAGTGCAGTTTAGTCATTTAAGGGTCTCAACACTGAGAGAAGAACAAGATGCTAAGAGAAGGGAAAGAAAGATGCCTAGATATCTAAATAATTGTCTGTTATTTCACACTCAGACCTCAGTAACAAGACCCAGGCACATACAGCCACTTACACTTGCATGTGCTGGGACATTTAAAGACTGAGGAAATGGAACTACCTACAGATGCAGCAAACAATCACGATGTTATTTATGCACTGAGAACCCAACGGCCTTCAGACTTTTCCAAAAAGTAATAGTCAGTAACAGGTCCCTGCCATTATAATTCATCATTAGCCCAGGGACCTGGAAAACTTTTGTGAATGAAGAGTTAATTGATGCAGTTCAGTGTTACCTGGGTGTATATGCTGAATATGTGGCTCTGCACCTCATCCATGGAGTCCAGCCCGTACGCCACCGTCCCCAGGTGCAGTCGCTTGAAGACCATCTCGTTCTGTGTCAGAGTTCCTGCAACAAAAGCAGCACCAGACACGGAGTGGGAACCAGCACACCTATTCCCCAGCACTCCCTCTTGTCCTTGTGCCTCAAATTCAAGATAAACTGGGCCAGAAGCTGAGCCAGCCACTGCACCAGACTCTCAGCACAGGCTGGGGCTGGCAAAAAAAACCAGTATTAACAAACCCAAAGGCTGATTCTCCTAGGAAGTAGTAGTGCATAAATAAGAAAGACATTCATCTCACAGCCAGTGCCAGCAACAGCTGCAAGCATAATTCTGATCCCACTGGAAAAAAAAAAACCAAACTGGAAGCAACTTCAATGGGACGAGGATTTTATGTCAGACCAAGGTTTTCATCACAGCTTAAGCTTTCAGAATCAAGCCCAACTTCAAAAGTGTAAAGACAGTAGCAAACAGACTAATGATATGTTTCTGCCTGCATATGTAAACTATCTTTATCTGGCTTTGAAAACTATCTCTAAAAAGTTGATTTTAATTTTGTTTTTACTCTCAGCTTTTGTTTTAATAGCATGCTTTAAGTGTTCTTTGAAGTAGTGTAACATTCCTGTCCTACCTTACCTATAGTGCCTTCAGAACAAAAAAAAAGCAGAACTTTTTTTCAAAAAATTGATTAAATGTTAATGTCAAAGCGACAGGAAATGCATATTTCTTCTAGTCCAAAAAAAACTTACATTGTACTCTCTGCCCGGCCAAAAAACGTAACAAAATCCCAACCACAACATTCCGTGAATTTTCTACAGATACCTGTTTTGTCTGTAAGCAAATAGGATATCCTGCCCAATTGCTCAGGAATAGTGCTGGATCGAACCACAGTGCCAGGGATTTTGGAATCTCGGCGGATCACCCAGCTGTAGACAATTTTCCCCATGTCCAGATTCACACGTAAACTGTGCAGGAGGGAGGGGAAACAGAGGGGGAGGGGGGGAAAAAAGGTATCACCAGTTAAACTTTGGGAAAAATCCTCGTGAACTGCCTCAATGCAATGAAAGGACACACAGTCCACCCTGAATTTGAGCTGCTAAAGAGTGTTTCAGAAGAAGTATATTCAAAGTCAGTGGTCGGGTGGCAAAAGTAATTACACTGTAATTCAAAGACAGATGATAAAATTACAATGAGAAGAACAGATATGATTTGAGGGGAAGATGGACACAGAGTAAGGACAGTGGGATTGATCCAGAGAGAGCAGATTAAAAATGGAACTCAAATGAATCCAAATACTGCACAAAAGTAACTTACTAATCCACTTCCTAATCCAGTACAATTCAATATTAAAGTTTCATTCCCCTCTAAAAGACAATTGTGTTCCATGACACTACAGGCTGTATAGATAACCCTCCTTTTCCGTTTTTTGCTCTGTTCTTATCAAAGTAACCAGGTAGTCCAAACACAGAGAAGGGCCCTTAAATGACTAATCCACAGCCCGAGTCAGTGAATGGGTTAATAAGTTCGAACAAAGTCAGCAGAAACAACAAAGCAATTCTTATGTTTGAACAGTAACTTGATTTCTATTTCTAGATTTGCTTAGCTGTAAAACGAGGAGCAGATAAGAGTTTACGTGCTTGTTCATGGCAGAAGCACGGAGGGGGACACAAAGCAAGCAGTATTTTGCTGGGAAGCACTAACAATTGCTGCCTTACCTAATGGGAATGATGTTTGAGAACAGGAGGAGAAACCTTATGATCTGAAGATACCAGCGGCCAGCGAAGTGCTGGAGGGCCACCA
The DNA here is from genome assembly GCA_038380795.1 of Pyrocephalus nanus. Classification (NCBI taxonomy): domain Eukaryota; kingdom Metazoa; phylum Chordata; class Aves; order Passeriformes; family Tyrannidae; genus Pyrocephalus; species Pyrocephalus nanus. Next base: position 6,016,807 of record CM076277.1, read on the forward strand.
TGACCAGGGAGACCACCACGAGAGCCCCAAACAGGATCTTGGTGAGACAGTTCACCTCCAAATCAAAGAGACCAATCTGAAAAAACAAGAGAAACACTTTTCAAGCACACAAATGAAGGTGTGAGCTCAATGTAATATTCACAAAGGAAATGAACCGCCATATCCAAAGAGACATTCCCCACCAGTCAGCTTCTCTTTTAAAACACTACAAACATATTTAAATTTATAAGCAATACTCTTGCCAGCTTATTAAATAAGATTTCCATCCTTTAGAAGCCAAGCAGCGCATGAAGAGGTGTGAGAGGACACTATATAAACATTCCTGCACTGTGTCTTAGCTTTCCTGTAATAGAATAATGCAGCAAAATGAGCTTTTCTATTCTGACTGAGACTGTCTCATTATAAACATATAAAACAACGGCTTAGCCAACCTTAAAAAAGTGGGAAGACACTTGTATAATAGGATCAAAAAAATAAGGAGAAATAGGTTCTGTTATGGCAACTATCCTGAATCAGAGTCTGGAAAATAACAATTATTCCCAGGAGGTTGTCCCTATAGTGTGTACATATAGATTTGGAAGGATCTTCCTTAAAAAATTATCCATTTCTGACCCTTTTATTTATTATAAGACTATTTTTCACCATACCTTACTTCTTGGGTTTGAAGTATTCATCACACTGCGCAGTTCCCTTCCAGTGTAGAGGACAACTCCCACCACAGTACCTGAACAAACAAATGCTTTCTCAATAAAAACACTTGTTGGATGTTGGGTGGGAAGGATTTTTAGCATGCTAAATTCATAAGTAACCAGATTTTTAAAAAGTTGGTATCAATATGACACTTAGGAAAACACAGACTGGAACAGAAAACATCCTCCATGTCAGTAAGATTTCAACCACACTGCATCAACTCATGTACATGGAAAGAGCAGTCAGCTTTGCTCTCTCTCAGCTTTCCCAGACCCCCTTTTGCTGTCAGTTGTCTCTCCATACTATAAATAAACATTGGTGGGGATGGAGGACCTCTTGGATTTCCTCCCACCACTTGGAATCCCACTTTGGTGTTGCCTTACACCAGACAGTGGTCCTTCACTGTGTGTCAAAATTCAACCAGTGCTCTGGGCTGAGGTTATTTATTGGTGAAGTTTGACAAAATCAGAGTAAACCCAGTGAATTACAACAGCTTTCAAACACAGAATTACCTTATTTTAAAATCTAAATTTACTTTAAGTTGTCTGATTACTGCTGCTACCATAAAGTGAATCATACCAACTCCTACCTTACTGTAACAGATGGAGCTGCTGGGAGGCCATCAGTGTATTTTAATGCTCTATCCCACAGCTCTAAAGAGCTGAGAGAAACCAAGTTCTCTATTTTCTTCTTGCAGAAACACAATACAGTTTAGTCCCATAAATTATTTGGTTTCTCCAGGTTTTCTCCTTAAGACTTTGCAAAAAGCCATAAAGAAAAAGCTATGTACCATCAAGAGTTTAAAAGCTGCTACTGTCAAGGTCTAATCTTTTTTTTACCATAAAATTTTACTCTGTAAAAAAATGGAGAAAAGCAACTCTAAAATAAACCACTACTGCAAACACATTGCTACTTCATACTCTACTATTCCCCTGCTCTCATTAACGATCGAAGTTTTAATAAGCTGCGAGTGAATTATTTTTAAGTAAGACTGATTCAAAAGAGGTAGTTTCTAAAAATATGCTGAGAAACATTCCTTTAAAAAAATACCTCCAGAAACAACAACAAATCCCTGGAGCCAGATGGCAGGTGGTAAGATCATCAGAATTCAAATGAGCAGATGGCACAGCTACTCCAAATCCACCTCAAGCAGTCAGAGTCAGACCCATCCCTACTACAGCAGATGGAGAAGCCACATAGCTCTGCTCAGTCTTTCAAGCAAGGGCTGCCCCAGTGAGATGGCACCACAACTTGGCAGCTTTCACTCACAGAAGAAGAAAAATAATACCCACATCTTTTTCCTAACAGAAATAACCTACAACGTGCTATTTATTATTGCCACAGGAGGAACAAAACTGAGTATTATGTTGATAAGTGAGTCAAAATGAGAGGAAACACCTGCCAGGACTAGAAAAAAGCTTGAAGGCACACTGATATGGGTAAAAAGAGTTTCTAGTTGGTTTATGGCCACTTAAAACAGACTCAATTGCATAAACCCTTTGAAATTATATTTGCAAATGCACTGTCAAGTCTCTCCATTTGACAACTTTAATTCCAAAACTGGACCTCGGAATTCCACCCTCCTCCAGCCATGGCCCTGCAAGCTTCACAAATACACTGGACAGGAGAGGAACAAGGCTTTTACTTTGACAAGCCTCTACAGGAGGGCATTGATTAATCTCAGGCCTTGGGAGCTTATCATGTATATAAGTCAAAAATCTGTCAAAGACTTTATTTTCTTCCTTTTTAAAAGTATATAGGACGAACTCAATGGAAGCACTTACCTGGAAATCTTTCATCTTAGCTTCTGTTACCAGAATCTATTTGACACCATTTCTGTTACAGATTAGGATGTCAATGTGGAGAGCAATTAAGTGCTATTCTGGCCCTACATGCTAAAGAAGTGCCCCAAAGGCCACTCCAATTCTTTCTCATCTAGGAATGTCAGAATTAGATGTCAGCTCAGGTCTCCAGAGGTGTTAGGACAAGTGGGAAACCTCATTCCAACTGCTAATTTCCCCAACTGACAGAGATTATTATTCCATTACAAAAATACCTTTAAAAATTGTTAACATATTCCCTTCAAAACAATTTCACACGTGCCTCCATCTTACCTGATGCAATCACTGTGCTGGCCCACAGGGTGTTTTCTATGCTCAAACTTTCATTTACTGGAGGGTCACTGTCCTCCTGAAACGGGAAGAAAAGAAACAAAATTGTCAGTAATGCAAAAGAGCAGAGGCACACAGAGGTGTTTGCAGAGGGATGCTGGCAGAGTTGGTAGAGGGATTCCTGACAGGATGGAGGATTTTCATAATCCCTGGTAAATCTCTGGGTTAAAAACATGACCACTTTATTTCAGTGGGGATCTATTAAGACACCTCTGCCTGGTAGAGATCTCTAGGAATCAAAAATGAGAAAGGGATTTGTCAGCAGCCCTCCAGGGAAATGTTCCCTCCCTGGGCTCATGTGGCATTTCTCCTGCTGCTGGAAGATCTCACTGAGAACCCATTTGGGCAACAACTTCTAAAAACCTCTACTTGCCTCCTATTTGTTACAAACCCATTTGCCCTCTGGAAGCTCCCCAAGGGTATGGGATGAATCTCTCAAAATTTTCATTATCCCACTGAGAGGAAGAAGGGGGGATGAAATCAACCTTTTGCCCCAACAATGCACCTTCCCAACAAGTCAGAAGAGATATGTTTTTAATGGTGACATTTCTCAGTGGCTCAGTGCAGTTGCTCCCTGAAATGGGGGCAGATTGAGTTCACATATGCTGCCTTCAAACCCAGCTAAGATCCCCTTTTTTTTCCACAATTAAAAGATTTTAATCCTAGAAAGTCCATGGTGGTCCAGATTTTCTTCTGAACAGCCACCATGAACATATAAGAACCAATCTTTGTCCAAGTGTTCATGTCTCACACCTTCAGGTGAAGTCCTTAATCCCAAAGAGGATTAAGGGCATTGTTTCCAAGTCAAAGTTTCGATTTTTATTTTATGGATTTTATGAAATAATAAAAAAAAGGAAAATAGAAAGAAATGCAAGACAACTCCACTATTACTCCTGGAAAAACCCTGTCAGCAAGACTCACCCTTGTGAAGGTCCCCACGAAGTTGTGGATGTCAATATTGGGCTCCTCTGCATATACATAGGATCGGATTTGCAGCAGGTCCTACAAAACAGACACGTTTTGGCAGACAGACAACCACATTTTAATAATGTACAAGTGTTTCTACCAGAATACTTGAGCAAGAGTTACTTATCAAGTTAAGGCAATTACTAGATCTTGTTACTTACTGCAGCCCAAGAGTCTGAGAGAACACACACTTGCTGTAGCAGCCTCACTGAGGGGTATTTCTTGGAGGGATACCTGACAGACTGCTGGGACTTACTCACATCTCTGTGCCCCATAAAAGGAATTTCAGCCTGAATAATCAATGCAGCCTAAGATACTTCTTACCTTATAGCAAAGAAGGTTTGGTCTTCCAAGGCAACCAAGGCACACCCTGTCAACTCAATATTTCGTGTCACTAGGACAGTTCTGGGGTGGCAAGAAGATAATGCCAGTTCTGCACAGGGTTTTCACTGTTGACTCCTACACAGGTATGAACTGTTCACTCCATGGAGAGAATGCCTTGCTTCAAAGGCTTTGTACAGAATAAACTTCTTGCACTTTTTACAGATAAAACACCAATGAAGCAGGTACTCTGATTTCCCCCTTTTTTTACTTGTTTTCTTAAAAAACAAGCAAACAAAAAACCCCCGCCAACAAATAGCACACAAACTGCTTTAGCTAGAGATTTGGGGAAATAGCATGTCTGATGGAGGTTTTATGCTTATTTTAGATCATACATTACAGTTGCCATGGTGACACCTCCCCTTTCACAAGGGTGGGCAATAAAAACTGAATGGCCTCTGAAGCAATTTCAGAGGGTTACAAGACCTGTCCTGCACTGAGTGGCAACAGTGGTCTCTGGAAAGGAAAAAGAAAATAGGAGCATCTTACCTTGAGCCACCTGAGGCTGCTGACCCCAGAGCCTTCCTGCAGAGTCTGTGGTGAGAGCCCTGTGGCGCAGGGGCACCCAGTGCACCTTACCTGCCACTCCAGTTTACACCTGTATTTTTGGTTGCCAAAGCTAATCTGTCACATGCCCTGAGCACAATTGTGCTCTTGGGTGCCCGTGGACTGAGGCACCCGAACGCTTTTCAGGTACAACGTGCCCAGGTTTAGCAAGCAGAGGTTTGCACAGGAGCTTACAGAAGCAGTCGGCAGCCTCTGGGTGCAGGTGACGGGCAGCCGCAGTTTCCAGTCTGTCTCCCCATCCAGCTGGTCGGTGCGAAGGAAGCAGGACCCTGTGGGTTTTCAACAGCACTCAGTGCTCCTTCCAGCTCTGTCTTAGCTACATCTACAGATAACTCATGAACTGGCTTCATATCTAGGATATTCATGTCCTTTTTTCTTTGGGAACAGTACCTGATTCCAAGTAACATTTGTTAATAAGGTAAGGATGATGTTCCTGCATCACACATTCATTTCCTTCCACTAGTCCAGAATACAGTGAGACACTACATTTCTAAGATATTTAAAATGTTCTCATTAGTCTTTATACTTTCTAATCCTTCTGATCAAACATTTCCTTACCCCACACTAAACAAAACAAGCCTGAACAGCAACTAAAATGATTTATATCTATAATTCAAACTGTTATGCAACAAGATACATCTACCCTGGATTAAACTCCCCACGCTCTTTGATTAGCAAACAAAAAAAGACTATAAACATGCCCAGAAATGGTGGTCCATAAAACTGCTTGAATTGTCTGTCTCTCTAAAATTTTACTATTATCTATCTCTTTCACATTTCCAAAAGATAATTTTCTCTAAACAACCAGTGAAAGGTTAATGGCTATTTTGACAATTGGTTCCAGATGTTTACCATTCTTCTCTGACGTCCTCAGGAAGATCATGTCAGCAGGGACCCGCTGGTTCTGGGAGGAGAAGAAAGGCCATTATTGTGCACCCAGCCCTGCACGCGTGTGCAGCTCCTTGCACAGCCCCACCGTGACCAGCAAAGGGGATATGGGGGAGAAAGGGGATTCCTTTGTCAAGCCAAAGCTTGGAATTCATTTTGCTTTGAATCCTAAACTCACTTCCCTGCAGAATTCCAAGTGCAGAATAATAATAACTGCTGCCAGCTCCCACTGCCCAGACCAAAGGGCTTGGTTTACAAAAAGGCTGGTGAGTAATTCTAGAAGTATGAAAAAATCTTAAACTAACGCTGATTTCCTTTCAAGAAGTCCCATGCTAGAAGAAAAGGTTGAACTGGAATCTACAGCCACCAATTTTCTCTTTTTGTACTGAATATTTTCATACTAATGGTTTTAAAGGTCATAGCTGCTTGCACAGAGAGTGTGTGGGAAAAACATAAAACCAGTGGATAAAAAGCCCCACATACGAGCTTGTATAAAGGTGGAATTACACCAGTATCTACAAATGGATCACTGTGTCTACCAATACTGTGTTTACACCCAAAGCAACATTTGAATGTTGGGTTTTTAACAGCTTTTAACCAACAGTCAGAGAAAGGATAGGGAGGCTCTTTTATCTTCTTATAGTATAAGTAGAAAAATTAGGTTATAGGAGCATGTCTACCGGTTTGCAAAGATGGTGTGTTATTGGTGAGGCAAGGGAACCCTGAAAAGAGATTAAATATTGTAACTAGTGTTCAAGACTTAACATTCTATTGTGATTTGTAAAATAAATATGAATTAAAAATACGTCATTTTCTATGCACTTGCAAAAGAAGTATTTCAGACAGAAAAGATACATATATAAAGCAAACCTTTTCAACAATGATGAGGTCACCAACTTGTATATTAGAGCTCTTCACCTTCACAGTCCCTGCAAAGAAAAGATACCAGTGTGTTAGAGCAGCAGCAGGACAGGGTTTCTGGGTGCTATGTGATGCTCCTTTCCTCCCTTCCTTCCACTGCACTATTTTGGGGGAAAAGTGCAAGTTTCCATCACAAGAATTGGCCTGTAAAGACTTCTCAAGCCCACTGAGTAAAGTGGGGGATCTCAGTCTGCAAAAAGGGTTGAAAGCCTCTAGTCTGCCAGCTCCAGACCTCAGCCTTGGATGCAGAAACCCCCAGTGACAACTCTGAAACAACTCCTTCAACTCCTTTTTGTACTGTTTGACTCATGAATTCAAAAATATTTTCAGTGTCAGGCAGAGAACAGAGCAAGAACAGGAAAACTACAGTAAGGAACCATCAACTCCTTTTTCTGAGGTGGCTGAAAATTTAAAGCTTGACTCTCAAGCCAAGACCTGGAAGCTGCAAGTACAATGGGCCCATCTAAAAACCAGGCTCATTTCCTCCCCTGCTGCAGCTCCAGTATCTGGCTCAGCTCTACCACCACCCTTCTGCCTCTCCATGGACCAGCCAGAACGAGCCCTGCAGAGAACAGGTCCTACAGAAAACACGTAAATATTTATTCCTGTGCAGCTGTCAAACATTTCCCAGTTGCTTTAAAACAGGGGATTAATTTAACAATTGGCTAGTAATTTCAAACCATTAGCCAGCTCTAGATTTGGCTTCTCAGACTAAGCAGTGATTTATAATCAGTTAATTTGAACCCTGCCTCTATGTGTCTGTCTGTTATATTTCAACAAAAGCCTCTTTAATCTGCTGTGATTTGAGTGGGAGTGGGGGAGGCACGTGGAGCTCACCCCAGCATGGACAACACTCCTACTGTACCTCAAAATTCATGGGCTAAATGGCCAGATAGCAGCTCAGGGGGGACAGGGAAGGGGGAAGGGAGAAAGGGGGAATAGAAATTAGCACAAAGCACAAAGGTCACTGGGATTTTACTACTGGCAGTCCCTTCATTAGCATCCTTCTCAGGATATGCTTCAGTGTTTCTGCTCCAAATTAACAATGAAAGCCTTTCTGGGCTCCGGGCAGCCTGCTGCTCTGGTGACACACTGTGTGCTTAACAACATGCTTCAGCACTGCTGCTAATAAACGCAGACTTCCTTACATGCTGTAATTATTCCTACAAATTATAAGCAGTCATGGCCCATTTCACAAATATCTCATAGGTCTTTCGTGGATTCTGGGGTTTGCCTTGTGAGATTTTTTTTTTTTTAAAAGTTAAAAAAAAAAGGAAAAGAAAAAGAAAAAAAAAAAAAAAGGTAAACAAAACGAATGCTGGGCTGAAGACATCTCTGCCGGGGCAGGAAGCAAACCGGGGATTAAGAGTCCATTACGCTGAGGCTTGAAAAGAAAAGCCGCACTCCAAGAGGATCAAAAAAAGCATCCCTGGCAGTCTTCTGTATGGGCTATACAAAGTTAGGTACTATGACACTAAAAGGGTCTGACAGATAACATCTCTTCCTCCCCCTTTAATACGGTTATTCACAAAACAACAAAAAGTGCTTTTGAATATTCTCCTGTGCAAAGGAAGGGGGGGAAAAAAAACCCAGTGTGCTCTCCCCACACAGGCACAGCCATTCCTAAACCACTGTGCAAGAAAGCTCTTGGAAGGAGAGGTGGATTTGTTTAACCCTATTTTAGGTATACTCTCAAACGTAGATTTGTTTAAACATCGTTTTTTCTGTATTCTCTCAAAGATCACAAGGATTTGCAGTAGGAGTAGCACTGCCCGGAAGGTTCAGGAATGGAAACTTATTTTTTGTAGTGCTTTCCCTAATGAGGTAAAAAAATCGTGCTGCAAAAGAAAAATTAATGCCTGGACAAAGGTAAAATGTGACGATTTCCTATCATTATGCACATGAAAGGCTTTTTAGATCATTATTCTGAAAACAGCATCATCTGCTTTAAAATTTTTCCAATATGAGCAAACCCAAAGCAGCTGGAGCAGATTTGTCTTGTTCAATAACCCTCCCAACCTCAGCTGTTTGAAGGTAAAACACAGAGGGGACCTTTCTAACCAACACACATTTTTATAACTCCTGTATAAATGAGATGCCCTTTTTAGGTAGCTAATTCTGCTTTTCCAGCCATCCCTGGCCCCTCGTGGGTGACATCTCTGCAGTTGCACCACACGTCCTGCTAAGAAGGAGCAGGACCAGATGTTTCCTTTGACTCAGGACTCTCATAAAGCAACTTACTTGAATTAGTTTTATTTTGATCTTGGGAATTCTGTAATTCCTTTTTCTTTCTGTGGGGAAACTGCCACCTAAACATCAGATGTTTTCTCATGCATGTCTAAAACTAGCTAATAACACAATTGTATCATTTCCTAATATTGCTCTGCTATTAAAAGTATTTTTGTAATTATAAATTACTGTCTTTATAAATGCAACTATAAGTGCTTCCTCTAAATACACACAGGTTTGTTTAGCATTTATATATCACTTTCATTTTATATTTTCTGAAGTTAATCAGAACACAAGTCAGTATTTAACACATATTTTAAGAGGAACTAGTCTTGATCTCTTATAAAAAAATGCTCATTGTTAAAGTGTGACTGGTATTTGTTTAATTCTGTGCTGTATCCTGATTTATTTTTTGAAAGACAAAATAATAAACACGATAAAATGCAGTTTGTTCCAACCTAAGCTATGGTCTTTGAAATTATCACCAGATCTGCAGCATAATAGATGTACCGTAAAGCAGATTATTTAAAGTAATATATTGGCCAGAAGAGATGCCTTTTTTGTACCATGTGAGTACTTAAGATTTCACAATAGATCTGCAGAGCTTCACTTGAGGTACAGATCAAAACACTTAATTTGGAATTAAAGATGAAACAAGAAGATTATGAAAGCAAGTTAAACACATCTGTAAAAAAAAAAAAGGGGGTTGTTTGGATGTGCTGCAGCAAACTTCTGGTTTTTGCAGCTTTATGCTGTGGAGCAGGACTCAGAGGGTTTGGGAAAATATTGTTTTTATATGGCTGGTAAATGCCAATGATCTGTATCTTAAGTAGCACCCCTCAGTAGGAGGTCTCTTCCCACTTTTCTGTGGAGTTTCTCTCTATTATGCAGTGTTACCCATGGAGGGGGGGCTGAAAGAGAAGAAAAACAAACCAAGAATTTGCAAGCACAGTTCTAACTTTCCATCAAGCAGAAAGTCAGCACACAGCCTTCTGAACACAAGGAGGCTTGTGGGTTTATGAATAGGGGACTGAAATTTGATTATTTTTTATTGCAATCCAAACAACTGTCCTTTAAATGGAGAGCTTTCCACAAAAAAAATGCTTTCCAGAAGTCTGGTGGTTTGATCATTTTGGAACATAAAAAAGATCATTTTGGTAAAAACATAAAAGAGGTTTAGGGTGGAGTTTTTTGTTGTGATGTAAAATAAAGGAACATAGAAAATACACTACTGTCTACTCTAAAAGATTAGTCCCTGGAATGCAGCAACTATATTCAAAATAAATGAGATCCAAAGAGGATTCTTCCTTATTCTCTACGAAGCAAGCAGCTTAATCAATCTTAAAAAGCTTAACAAGAAGAGCGCAGGAAAAAGTTTCACACACAGCAGCAAAGCCGCAAATCCAAAATGTGATTTTTGGATCAAAAAATTTTTAGATCCCTCCTTGGGGGGGATAACACACCAAGCTGGTGGGTGTGCAGGGGCTGTGCCCAGGCCGTGCTCCAGCCATGGATCTGCACAAAGAACTGCACACAAAGGGGACAAGAGGCTTGGGAAAGCACCCAAATTACTTTCCTGTTTAAAACTGTGCATAAGCACGTGCTTAAGTCTCCCCGAGTTCGCTCAGACCTAAGGATGTATTTACACCCATGGGGTTGCAGAGGGAGGCCAAGGTTGGAGATGGGAAAATTTATTCTCCAGTCACCTTAACTGCAGCTTAGTGCAAATGGAGAAATAAAAGTCCCTTGGAGAAAGCCACAGTGCTCCATTAGATCCATTATAGCCAATCTCCAAGACACTGCTTAGTGTCGAGCCTCACTAATCCCCCTCCCCCAAACTCTGGCTTTAGAGGAGAAACTAGTGTGAAGTTTTTTTAAAAAAATTATATAGCAACAGTTCAGAGGGGTTTTGTGCATCAGTACCTTCTGCACTGCCCCTCTCAGTGCAGGGCTGTGCCAACATCCTGAAGCATGACCTGTGCTACTCAACAGCAATAAAAAAAGAAAGAAACAGCCTGCAAACAGCCCAAGTCAAGCCCTACCTGAGTTTTGTCAGCTACACTGCAAATTAGTAATTCCCATCAACTCTTCTCAACTTATTTTGATATCTGCTGCTTATACTTCTGAACTGATAAAGGGCTCCCTCAAAAACTTGCCCCTTTTCTCTGACTGTGCTAGTGGATGAGAAACCAAACCCAAAACTTCCATCCCCAGCCATGGTGGCTCACAAGGTCCTTCCCTGCTCCCAGGTAATTCTTAGAGGTGCTAAGGCTTTAATCAGTGGAAAAGGACATGGTCAGGTCTTCCAAAAAATTAAGTACTGAGATCCAGTGAGAGATAGAAAACTACTTTTCTCCCCATGAGACAATCACAAATCATTTTCTATGTTTTTTCTACTCTAAACTGTAACATCAGATAATCTCATTTCTGTTTCTTCACCAAATTCATGTTAAATAAAGTGGTTTAAGATTTTCAGCTAATGTCCAGCTGCCAATCCTCCCTGGTTTCTTTCACAAAATCAGAAAAGTTAAAGGACTGGGGGGAGGGAAATCATTCATGGGAAACGTAATAGCAATATGAAAAGAACTAAAGGAGAGGTCAGGCCCCTTATAGATCATTGAATAGAATCCAGAAGGCAACTCTTTTATATCTTTAAATAGATGTAGTATACCCCTCTTGGATGAGGCTTTTGTTGGTTGCCAAGCATTTTAAGTGTTGTAGTAAGAACACGTTATTAAAAGGGGATTTAATATTCAGAAACTCAAACTCCCTAGTTTGGAGTTGCCTCATAACTCCCGGCATGTGAAATATATACAGTTTTAAGCAATTGCATAGAAAAAGCAACCTTATTCTTAAAAGTGCAATTGTTGAAAGCAGGCATATTTTTTTTTATACCTAATTCATTGCATCTTAACTCAGGAATATAAACTTTTATAACAAAGAAACTGGAAACGAAAGAAAAAGATTGCTTAAATTCAGCTCATTCCCTTTTTAAAACAAAATCCTGGCCTCACCATCTTTGTCATGGTATTAAAAGTAACTCCATAGTGAGGCAGCACTGGATTTTTCAAATGAGAATTCAAATGTCTTTGTTAGGTACTGCACAGCTGTAAACAATGGCCAGAGCCAGGGATCAGACTCAGCTGAGCTGCAGCCTGGGCTCTAAAATGAGGGCTCCAAACTCCTCACAGTTGGAGAAAGAGACTAAAGGTGATGTATACAAAAAAATACAAAAGCTGATACTGCCAGTGCTGAGGAACTACATCAGTTGCTGCTGACAGAAACACACACACACATCACACAGTCCTTTTTATCAAAGGACTTACATGATCTGAGTCTCTGTCTGCTATAACCCAGAAAAAGAGCTATGAAACTCAACCACTATTACATTCTGTAACAGATGAAACATGTTAGTACTGTGCTGAAGCGGTCCCCACCCTGCACCCTCATTTGTTGAATCTACCTCTGCATAACCAGACAATTTCACGCACCTAAATTTATTTTTTTCTAGTAAAGCACTTTTTTTAATGATCTGCCTATTTGGACCCTTTTTTAAGCATACATTTGTGGTTTCCTTTAAAAAATATGAATTGAAAACTTATAGAAAATCCTTCTTACATCTTTCTATCTCACTGACAAGAGTAAAACAGAAAAAAAAAATCCCCAAACAACGTCTCATCTACTACAGATCTATTGTTTTCTTCTTGCTATGCTGTTTGCTGTATTTGCCCCTCCCTCCCTTCATCCACACAACATTACAGAGCTCTTCTTTCACGTCACAGCTTCGCAGGAAGGAAAACACATTTCCCTTCTGGAAACATCCACCTTCAGTTTCATTTTCTTTGGTGACTCCAATCCACCAAGGAACAATAATCAGGAAAGACGTTTTAGATTACACTGGAGTTAGGAGCAATTGGGGTTTCAAAATATCCCATCAGCAGCTCTGAAGTTGGCCCCTGCCTGGTGCTGCAGTGAACTCCCAGCCCACCAAGGAAGGCTCCTTTGGAGGTGACGCCTCTGGATGATGATCTGAAGTTACCTGAGCAATTATCACACACACACCCCTTGCATTAGCTGGGTACCTCTCTAGGAAAATATGGACATTTCCTCCTAGAAGGAAAGGCTGAGAGAATTGGGATTGTTCAGCCTTGAGTAGAGAAGGCTCTAGGGTGACCTAATTTTGGCCTTACAGTGCCTGCAGGAAAGATGGGGAGAGATAATTTACAAGGGCCTGGAGTGACAGGACAAGGGGGAATGGCTTCACACTGCCAGAGAGCAGGGTTAGGTTGGATATTAGGAAGAAATTGTTCCCCATGAGGGTGGGGAGGCCTTGCCACAGCACAGAGAAGCTGTGGCTGCCCCATCCCTGGAAGTGTCCAAGGCCAGGCTGGATGGGGCTTGGGGCAACCTGGGATAGTGGAAAGTGTCCCTGCCCATGGGAGGGGGGGGGGAATGGGATGACTTTTAAAGGTCCCTTCCAACCCAGGTCATTCTATGATTCCATAAACCCCTCAGCAAATCCCAGCCTCCAGCACAGCCTGAGAGGAGCCATCCAGGAGAAGCCACCGGGACACCTGAGGTCTCCTCAGCAGCCACCACATGCCCACGATCCCATCCCCACCCCCGGGGCCCTGGCTCTGCCTGCCAGCAGTGTTGGATTGAGTGGCAGCAGGATGCAGGGGGTGCTGGAGCCGCCGGGCTGACCTCTGGCTGTGAGCTTGCTGTAGATCTGCGAGTTCACTTCCTTGTCCCGCATGTAACATCGGATCTCCTCCGCCGCCTCCCGGATCACCGTCACAGCCAGCACAAACCCCTGCGAGGAGCACGGAGGGGGGACACAGAATGGATGGAAAGGTCAGGAAAAATCACATCTGCCTCTAATAAGAGCAATATTTGTCAGTGCCAATGCCAACAATCTGCATTTCCTTATTCCGTCTTATCTTCCTAAATCGTTACAGTGGTATGTGCTGCTGTGCAGGACTCCCAGCACCAAACTGACAAGACCTGCTTAAAAAAAAAACCTCATTGCTTAAAAAAACACAGTTGTTTTTCAGTTTTACCATGATTCTCTCCCTAGGCAAATCTTTGTAAAGTTTATCTGAAGAATGTAAATAACATATTTCATCTCAATTCACAGGTAACTGAGACGGGTTACACAGGAGTCCACTGGAAGACAGGATCCTTCAAAACTCAGTACTCCTGCCACCACAGAGCCATCAAAGTTAGCTCACCTCTATTTTATAGAAATCTATACAGAAATTTATATTTTCAGACACATGAATACAGAATGCATGTGCCTTCCTGTGTATGTACTCATACACTCAACCTGCACAAATAAGCACTCTAAAGATATTATTGTGCACTACTCATGGTATAATTACACGTTTGCCTGATTAGGGTTTCAGTCCTACTTTTCTGTGGATATGAGTAGTCATTTCATTGCCATTTGTCACGAGGAAAATGCCCACATCACACCCTTCACTGTATAAAAAATAACTAAATCAATGCAAAACAATTCTTTATGGGGTTAGCATCACAAAGTCATGTTTTTACTAGACATTATTGAGCCCAGACTCACTAAGCAGTTAAAACTCTCCTCATTCATCACAGAAAATGAAGCTTTTACAACCTGTATTGTTGAAAATTGCAACCATGTACTGATTATCTCTGTCAATAAGGAACTTTTTCATTTTTCGAAGGGGGCAAGGTGATGTTGGAAGCTGAAGGGTTCTAGCATATGCATCTGAGCTTAAATGAATGATCTAATTCATTAATATAATACTGAAATGCAAGGTAGAGAATTTCTGCAGTATTTAAACATGCAGACACAGGTAGAGACCTAAGGATGGACTTTAAAACTTTTTTTTTTCCAACCTTCTTGAATAAATAAACCTTCAATGACCTACCAGAGGAACCCAGTAGGTGTAAAGTGCACCGAGCCTCATCTCAACGATGAACTGAGAGCAGGCCAGAAGCAAGAAATAAAGGTTGAAGAAGTATTTGAACTGGTTAAACAACACCTAAAAAACGAGAAAAGAAGAGGATGGAGGAGATTAATGGAGTTCAGATGTTATGCATATTGACCTAACCACCAGAAACATTTTTGCATGCTCTTCCAGTGACTAAATGCCAACTTGGGGCAGTCTTAAAGTAGTCCTGGCCATTCAGGACAGATCTGTGTCTGCCCTAAGGCAGCCTTTGCAGGAAGCCTACCAAACCAACCCAAGCATGATTTTCTCCAGCTCCAAGTTCTGCACTTGTCTACTGCAAAACCACTGAAAGTGGGGAATGCATTAGGGTGGGATGATGAAAAGCAACTTTATGCACGCTTACCCCAGGCAGAAATGTGAAAAAGTTGTATTTCTGATTGTTGATCACATTGCGAGGGTATCTCTGGTCTCTCTTCTCGGGATGGCCAAGCCAAACAGTGCGAGGCCTCGGGTCTCTCCTCCCACAGCATCTTAAGCACTCACAACACCTGTAGAATGAACATTAATTAATTCATTCATTCCTTTTTAACACACTTTTCTGAGTCACATTTGCCCCAGACCTTTTCTTTCCACAGGTGGGAGCCCCCCCTGCCACCACCTCCAGGTGCCTCGCAGGACCTTCAGCCTGGCACTAAGGCCAGCAAGAAATCCCTGCTCCCGGGAATTTTAGTGAATAAAACTAACACTGCTTGGTGTTACAAATCCTTACTCGGAGCAAGGACTCAAACAGAGAATCAGTCCCTCCACGGAAGATGCAAAGATATATCAGGAATCCCTCTTGTACCTTGAAAAAGCCTCTCTGTTCAAAATCACAGCATTGTACCCTCCCAAACCCCCAAAGAGTTATTTTCCTGTTGTCACTGCTTCTTTCTGAAAGCCAATCTCTTCCCAACCCTCCTTGTTCCTTTAAAAACAGCCCTATTGAATTTCATTGACATTTGGGAAAGTCAGCATCAGCCGGATTGATAACCAAAAGCTTCAGAGCTATTATAAACATCTTTCCAGAAAGTACCACAAAGATCTGTTCTTGAACCAAGCATTCTGCCACAAAAGTTCACTTAAATGCACAGCTAACAAAGAAATAACTATTTAAGGAAGTACACAAAGCATTCAGCTCTTGAAGTCCTTGTCTTGCCAGAAGATACATGCAGCACCGTGATCAGAGCACACAGCTCACCACACAGAAGGTGGTTTCCTACAAAGAACCATTTTTTAAAAATGTTTTATGCCCTGCTGGATGCAAATAATCAGTTAAGTCAGTTCCCTCAGTACAGAAGGGGAGTAAAAACCAACTTTGCTTTCAGAAATAAAGAAGAGGTGTCACCATGTGATCCAGTGCTCCATGAGCAGACACAGACATTAACTTCACAAGGCTGGCTTGCAAGACAATTTCTCATGAGCTTTTAAAACCAGATAAAAGAATTTTTGCATAATCAAATTACTTAGTCATTATTCTATTTCATGAAGAGTGACTGATGAGCCCTGGCAAGGTGGATTTTCTCTAGTCTGTACTTAAGCACAGCCTAAGCCCTAAGTGTAAAATGCCACCCAAATACAGGAAAAGTGGGTTTCTTGTTTAAAAAAGCTTCGAGAGCAAAATGCTGACAAGACAGCAGAGCATTACACAGCACTCCCATGCTGGCACTGAAGGAACACGAAATCACGAGTTTTGGATGGTGCCCAACAGTCTCCTACAGCTCCAGGTTAAGTCAAACCCTCCACTCCAAAACCAGAGGGTGTGTAAGGTCCAGTTTCAATAATGATCCTACTGCTTTCACCTACACCAGGTAGAAAATTAGGAGAATGCAGGAAAATCAGAGAAATAAACACAGTGGGCAAGGACAACAGTTCAAACCCTGATAGTAGGGAACACCTAAATCAAATATCTGGAAAAAAATAGTTGGAGATGTTTTAATGTTCAGGTATATACAAGAGGCATCTGATTTCCTACAGACTTGCAGCACCACTGTCACCTCTGCTTTCCTCTGTACAGGGATATGACCTGTTATTCTGAATTTGTAACGTTTCTAAGCCAATAGACTTTCCTATTTGACTATTCCCAAGCTAGTAGCATAAAACCATAATTAACATAAGTACCCCAAATGTAACTCACTTCAAAAAGTTATGCTTGCCCCTGAAGTTCTAAATTTCTGTCAACTCTACAAACTATTTTTGCTTGTTAAGAAAAACTATCAGATCTTTTTTCCCCACACACATTTGTTTAAAAACACATCTGAAAGGCAGTTTGTTACCAACATGAGGCAAACAGCAAAGCTGGTGTTAAACACTCAAATTCATAAACTCTACTACAGAAGTGTATTTTATTATCTTGATACCTTTTAACTGCAGTTTTCCTTTGTCTTTGCAGATGAAGACCTAAGACAAATATTCGCTAGCATCCCAAATATATTCTAACAGAAAATAGTGAAAATGGTATTTGGATCACAATAGGAAACAGATATGCTCTATAGAAAAGAAAAAAAAAAAAAAAGAAAGAAAAGAGGATGAAAAAAAGCAGTTTTCCTTCTTTCACAATGAAGAAAAAGCTCCAAAAAAGAGGGTTTGCCCAAGGGAGCAAATCTGGTGTCCACACACCCCATTTCATCACAATGTGCTTTGCATTTACAGAGTCAGTCAGTCCTTGTAATCAGACATCTGAAACCAGTTACCTTTGTTTATTTTTTAGGTTGGGCCTCTTATAGGGATTGTACTCAACAGCAAAAATACCCACACACCTATATCATAATATTTGCTATAGGATAAGTAAGGCTCAAAGAGGGCACTACTGTCAATTTAATACAATTTTTACTTTTCTTGGGAATATTTTTTACAAAATAAAATTCACCCACATGCTCTAAAGAACTTTCCAAATATCTGCGCACATCTTTAAACCAATACCTAAATGTCCAAAGCAGACTTTCCGACTTTTAATAAGTTCAATGACTTATCAGTGCGTTTCCTTCATTGTAAAAGAAAAAGGCAAACAAACCCCACAAAGTAATCAAAATATTTTACCTTAAGAAGAGTGTGCTCTGAGATGTTTATTTACCATTACATTGTTTTTAGTCTTTTGGTTTTGAAATTACTAGAAATTCACTACTCTGTGAATGCTAACACCTAGCACTGCAAAATTGCTTACACTGGTGTGGTTCTAAATAAAACAGCAGCCCCCAAAACTGAGAGCCCCTACAATGGCAGGGAAGTAGAAAGCAGCTGGACAAAAGTGAAATTACCCAAAATTTGATTTCTGCAATCAAAGTCGTGATCTCTTGTAGCGTTCCCACCACAAAGACACTCTTTGCTGTAAGAATTTTAATTTACAAATGCTGTGTTACTATAAGGTTTAAGAAACAACCTAAAAATAATGCTGCCCCAAGTAAAAGCAAGAAAGGGCATGGGAGAATCTGCTGTGTAAAAATAACACGTTTGTGAAATTCCTGCCTGGCTCAAGTCACAGTTTTTGCAACCTCCTGAATTACAGGGAAAGCAAACTGAAAACCTAATTAAACAAACAAAAGACAAAACTTCCTGCCCAGCAAGTTTTGAAGGCAAATATCAGTATTATCAGTGCTCAAGTAAAGAATATCCAGCATTTTCACTGTGAAGTCTCCTACACTGCTTTTCAGCACGAGGCTTATATGTAAAAGATTTAATTAAAAAAAAACAAACAAACAATGAACACAATACTACAACCAGCACTCCCAGAGTCACACGATGCAACACTGACTGGGGAGGTTCATCAGCACTCAGGAATCCCATCACGTCATGGGCTGGGAGTCTCCTCCAGAGCTGCAGCCTCAGCCAGGAACTCAGGCACCAATGCCTGGAAATCCTGGCCAATGCTGACTTTTACCCTGCAGTCATTCAAAGAATTTTTGGTAGGAAGGCACCTGGTCAACCCCAGCCCTGGCATTTAACTCTCACCTATTCTATGACCTTGTTTTTCCCTCCTGTGTTCTGCTGGCTGGGCACAGGGCAGAAACCCACCATCCAAACCCTGGGATAGCAGGAATGTTATCTCACATACTCATTCCTCAAGTGCCAGCCTGTGGCTTGCTGAAATAGGACAGAAAATTAATTTTTGGTAAAAACACAGATACTTCTCAAGCACAGAACAATGTGCTCATTCTTACAGGCAGATGTTTATCACTCCTTCCAAAGATATTCACTTGCCATAATTTTTACATTTTTTTAACTTCTCAATGATGTCTTAAACTTCACTGGGGAAGAACACATTAATAAACTCCTTATTTCTGCTTTAAGATCCTCTATATTACATCTGTGAGCCTTAAAAAGCACTTTACAAAGAAAGGAGCTGCTGCAGCGGCAGATTGTGTTTTCACAGACTTAGGGCTGGTTCATGCACTGGCAGGAAAGTCCCACTGTCTGAGCCTTTTCTGTCTCACACCTGATGATGTCACAATGCAAGCAAACACCAATCTCCACAAGCACATTTACTGCTAAATATCCAACACGGGAGACCCACATGATGGGGGGACAAAACACAGCTCATACTGAGAGCAAAAGGGAAAGAAGCAGCAGAAAGATGGGTGGTGAACCTAACAAGGAACATGTCAGACACTCTTCCCTTTCTCCTCTTAAAATGGAATAATCTTAACCTCAAACCCCACCACCACCATTCTGACAAATCCATTTAGTTGGATACCAGAATCAAAGTACAAATGTGTTTTCAGATTAGTCTTGTGCTCATTAAATTAAAAGTCTTTTTTCCAGTTAACTTACACGTTTCCCCCTGAAAGAATTTTGCAGGTATTGTGTAGTTCTGTGATCTACTGTTTCTTTGGATGACACCCCTGTTTTTAAGTATCAAGCTTAGAGACCCAGATGATGAGGGAAGGGGATGCTCAGGCCATCATATTACTCCAAAGTTTTCTGCTCAGGGAAAGAGCAGTGTCACAGGAGAAAGTTTCTGGCAGAGAACCATTGGCATTATTAGGAATAATAAAACACTTGTCATCAACAAATTAGAAGACAACAGCCTTGAAAGAGAAAGATTGTCCGGAAAAGCAGCTGAAAGTTTACATCACTGCTTAGAAATGCTGATAAAATTAATACACATTTTCCAGGAACACGATCACAAAGTTACGGAAATGTGAGCAGTTTTCTTAAAAAGTTTAGGAATGAAAACACATTCCTAAATATTTCTCCTTCTCCATTTTGCAACTGAAACATTGAAGAACAGTTACTGCAATAACTCCTGAAGTATAATAAACCAGCAAGTCAGGGTAAACCATGAACTTTTAAAAATTATCACCTTACAGAAAGAACATGAAAAATACATGAAGGCAGCTTACATAGGGCAGCTTTTACAGCACTGTGCTATTCACATTTTAAATCATAACTTGGCAAAAATAAAGAAGAAACAAGCTCACAAATCTCCAAATAAAGTCACAATCACTCAAAAGCATTTCATTAGATGTGAACTCTATCTGAAACTTTGAGTCCTATAAATGATGTGTTCCTTAATCTGCACAGGGATCTAAATGAATGGGAGGTGCTGAAGAACAGGTCTGCTCTGTACTTCACTTGGGATTGTGTTTGCTTACAAAAATGCATCCTTAGTGATGATGTAAGAAGCAGCAATATGACAGATTGAATGTCAGATGCCAGAAGAACAGCCATTACCAAGAAGCAGGTTTTATTTATAAAAGCAGTGTGTTTGATGGAGAAGTATTTGAAGATCAAGTGAAAACTGCTTTCATAAGCATTTTTCATGCAAAACAAACCTAATGGAAAAAAAGGTCCCACATTTGTCTAATATGGGGGTAGTATTTGTCAAATTAGTGCTGAAGTTCATTGACATATTTAGTCACTTGTAAAACAGGCACATTTCTCAGATGATGTTTCTATGACCCTCATGGGCTGTGCCAGTAAGTCCTTGGCACCTTTAATATACAAACCAACCTCCCACATGACATTATTTCCAAAGCATATAACGAATTTTTCATGGATAAAGAAAGCCAGAGCCATGCAAAACTGCCTAGCCTTTTTATGCACCTCCACGTCAAACATTCCACGTGAAACATTCTGAACATTCCCATCTCAGGCCGTGCACTGGCACAGCTGCTCTGGCTCAGGAAGGGGCCAGGAGAGCTGCTATTCCTGCAGCCCACCCCTGCCATCCAGCAGAACAGCTCGGCTGTGGGAAAGCAGCCCAGCTCTGCACGTGCCAAGGCACACCCACACGCAGGCAGATGGAGGGCAGGAGCTCCCATCTCTCTCTGTTGACTTTGAAATGGAATTTGCCATTTTAAACAGAGCCAGAGTACACAGGCATGTACAGTGGAACAGCCTCACTGAGTGTTACTGTAGAGCTCTTCCTTCCACGCCTCAATCCCCATCCTTCTCCCCACGTTTCTCATCAAGGCCTTTTACATCGTAGCAGCAGCAAGAGCGCAGCAGTTTGCTGGTTTCAAAAAAAGCCTTGCAGGACTGTGGACTGACACCATGAGCTATTTAGGGAAAAACTTGTGTCATGTGCCGAACGGGGCACCTGGGGTTCTTCAGGAACTTGTAGCTCCCTTCCCAGAAGAACTCGGCCCCTGGGAAGTTCAGGTTCACTTGCCATGCCACCAACAGTCCCTCTGCAATCACTGCCATCCTTCCCTCCTAGCTGGCACATAGCTCACAGTGGTTTCCAGAGCGCTGCAAAGCATTTGGGAGAACACGGCTGAATGCAAGGCACACAGCTGCAGAATTTGGAGCTTAGCCTTTGATGGAAGCAAGGAAGAGCCACATTAAAGTCATGCTCAGGAACAGATAACCACAGCTGCCACTCGGTTCATTAAGCTCATGGCTTCTCTGTGACACAGACCTCAGCCTTGTGAGCCATCATTCATCTCTGCAAGGCTACTGAGCAAGTTCCTCCCTGGCTTCTCTTCAAAGTATGTGAAAGGCTGAGGGTAATGAAAGCCTTGCTGGATGACACCTGCCCTACATGAGAATTAGGCATTTCTCATTACTGTGTTACCAGAAGCGAAGATGTCTACAAAGTCCTTCAGTACATGACCAGAAATTTGCTCCCCATTCCAGAAGACCACAGTGACAAAAATCTCTGTCTGAGAACTTGGCCCCATTGGTGGGGGGAAAACCCCCACAGTAGAAATGAGTTAAGGCTATGCTAAGGTGAAGCCTTTCAAGATTTGCTTATCCCTGAGTTTTCATATGTAGTGAGGAACATAACTTGGATGGCTTTTGCTTGTGTTTTTCCTCAGAGGGAACAGATTGTGGCTTAAAATTCCCAGGACACTATTCTGGATGTGTCACCAGGGACCCTGCTGCTGGCTGATCTCTTCTTTGGTTTATAGTACTGGTTTGGATTTGCTTGACCTCTATGCTTTCTTATCCACACTATCCTTTGACAAAACTACTCACAGGTCACAGGCTACTCATCAGTAAAACAAGGGTCCCTCACATATGTCAAGTCCCATCCCCCAACAGTTGCCACACCAAACAGAAACCCCAAATGTAAGTTATTGCAACTGCTATGGAGAAAAATCCTAGGTAATCTCCCTTCACATGCTACCAAAATTTTTCACTAACACTGGCAACCATCTCTGTGATTGCTAATGAGGTAGAGCCCAACAAACCATAGCTTGTTGATGAGGGCAGAGATGAGGGCAATCTCTGTTAGACAGTACTAACCACATTGTAACACCCAAGAGGGTCTTGGTGGAGATTAGAGAACTTCTGGAAAAGAAATCATTCAAGAAGCTTTGAGAAATTTCTCAGGCCTTCACCTCTCCCTGATCCCTTCAATCACATCACCAAATGTAATGCCATGGTGGCTGCACCTTGTGGTACTTGCTCGGTGATGCATATGACACAGGCGCTGGGGAATTACTTGCTGCATCACACACTCCTCCAGCTCAACTGGCACTGCTACATCAGTTACAGAAACAATGCATAATTCTAATACTGATAAACTATATACTATATATACAACAATGTCAATTACAGGAATCTGAATGAAAACTATCAAACAAAACCATAACAAACAAACAAGAAAAACGTAAATATTTCCCCTTGTTCTAACAATGAGGATTTCCTTAGATGTTTTGGTTTATTTTGCTAATACCAATCACCCAATTATAAAAAAAAAATTATCTAGGAACAAATGAAATGCAGCAATAACTGACAGCCAGGTAACTTGGATACTCTGTATATCCCACTGTGTGCAAGCCAACCTGTCTGCATAGTGGTGCAATTTCATAACGAAATAGTATTAAAGGACCATTTTTCTTATTTAACTTCCTGCAGGGGGATACCAATACAAATATATACACATATCTCCTTCAGGAACGCAGCCCACACTCAGGATATTGCAACATCGCACACCAAGGATATTTTATTGCTGTAGCTGATACAGTTAATCAGAGCTTCCAGACAGGGCCTTTGTTACAGATCCACACACACCATTTATGGTCCAAGGCCGAGGGATTCTCCAGCCCCGAGCCATGCGCGCAGCGGGGATGGATGACAAGCAGGACTCGGACAGGGCGGGTGCCCCCCTCGGCCGCGACCCCCGGCTGCCGCCCGGGCAGGGCTTTGTCCGCGGGCTGTGCGGGGCTGGGGATGCGGTGCGGGCCGGCCGGGCCACCCTGTCCCCCGGCGAGGGGCTGCCGGGGCTGTCCCCGCTCCCCGCGCCGCCCCGCAGGATCCTGCCCTGCGCCCGGGCGTGCCAGGCAATGGCGTCAAGAGCAACCTGTCAGCACCCGCCTGCCTGCCTGCCTGCCCTTCCTCCTCCTCCTCCTCCTCCCCCTCCCGGGGCTCGCAGCGCGGCCGTCCCCGCGCCCCGCCCGCCCCGCGCATCCCGCACAGGCTCCCGAGCGCGGCCCCGCCGCCGCCCCGGGGGTCGCGCAGCCCGCCCCCGCAGCACCAACACCCCGCTGCCCCCGGCTCGGCTCACCCGCCGCGGTGCTTGCTGTCCATGCGCTTCTTCTGGCGGACGGGCTGCAGCGGGATGTTGTCGGTCATGGCCGCGGTGCCGGGGCGGAGCGGAGCGGGGCGGGCGGGATGCGCTCCCAGCAGCGCCGAGCCGGGGCCGCCGCCGTCTGGCGGCAGCGCCGAGGGGCCGCCCGGCGCCGCCGCCTCCCAGCACGCAGGTGCCGCGCCCGCCCCGCCGCCCGCTCCGCCCCCGCACCGGGCCGGGAGTCTCCTCTCGGGGTACCGGGATGCGGGTCGCGACTGTCCCCCAGCCCGCCCGTCCCGGAGCGCCTGGCCCTGTTCGGCTCCGCGGGCTCGGGTGCGCTCCGCCCTGGTCCGGGCAGCCCTGGCCAGCCAAGCCAAATCCAGGTCAGCCAAGACCAATCCAGCCCAGCCCTACCCTGCCCTGCCCTCGGTCGGCACCTGCTCTACCCCAAGCCCGCACCTGGGATGCTCCGCCTCATCCTGCCCCATCTCCTTGCCCCCCATCTCCGTTTCTCACCATCTCTCGGGACCCGGCACTCCCGTACCGGCCCCGGTGCCCACCTGTGCCCAGCACCTCCGCACCTCAGGGCTCCTCGCCTTCACCCCAGGAGAAAGATCTGCTGCACATCCCGTGTGTCCTCAGCCTTGCGCAACCAGCACGGGCTCCGAGCTTATCTCCCCTTCTTTATACCATCCCTCCACTCACGTTACAGGACTGTGCTTTATGGGGCTACTGCTCCTCACACCCTTCTTGCTCAGTGACCTTCACCCACACTTATTTCTGGATCCCAATTCAGATTTTCTCTGCCAATTTAGGCACAAATTGCTCCAGCCTTTCTGTTCTGTTTATGACTTCACGCATTTCTTTACATTCATGGTGACTAAATCTTTACGAAATGCAAATGTACAAGTCAGATTCAGAAAAAGCACTGGGTTACAAAAGCTGAAATATGTGCCTTGTATTTTATCAGACAGGGGTCCTGGATGCCACCATGATCTTTTCTTCATGGTTGCTTCACACTCCTGTCCCAGCAAAACTGTGTCCTACATGCCTTTGACACCTGCTCCATCTCCATCCACTCATCTCACTTCACTCCAACTCTTCTACCTCCACTGCATCTTCCTCCTGCCATCTCCATATCTTCGTGTTCTTCTTTGCCATAAACAAGAAATTAAAAGACTCTTTAGGCACTGCACACCTGCTCATATCCAACCCATTACCTTTTGTGCTGTTGAGCTTATTCATTCTTCCAAATATGAAAAACAAAATTCCAAGTGACAAAGATATTTCATAGGGCAGATGAGAAACTGGTACTGCAATGGTCCTGGTCAAATGAATTACACTCTCCTGGTGATACTATCAGGAAAAAAAATGGTAAAGATAAATATTCATATAACACATCCTTCTTACAATGTGGAATGCTAAAGCACATCTAGGAAACCACAAATAGGGAAGTCTAACAGGGTAATAATATCTGCTCAGCCACCAGAACTGTGTCAGTGGAGAAAACCACCAAGTGACTGAAAAAAATGTCAGCAACAGTAACAAAGAAAAAAGTGCTTCCAGTTGTGTAACTGGTGAGGCAATGGCCCTGTGTCACAGGTGGTCCATAGGTACCAGCCCCCACCCCTTGCAAATCACTTCCTCACGTTCCCCTCTGATGCTTTCTTCTCTTCGTGGCGGTGCTCTACATGAGCTTTGGAAAAAGGGTTGGTTTTACAGAAAGCATCTGCCTGGAAGAGCTCCTCGATTTATTTATTTATTCCAATCAAATCCCATTAGGAGCTGGATGCTGAGCACAGCCTGGGAACAGCCAGGCAGCACTAGCAAGAGCCCTGCAGCCCTGGGAGGGCATGGGCTTGGATCCAAGGCTTCTTCAGGCAGATTTGCTTTGAGGGGAATCACCATGTGGGTGGCAGACCTTTGCTGAAGCCCTGCCTGCACTGAGCAGTAGTTGTGGAGGTGGCTGTTGCAGGTGCTTTGGGCAGAGGCTCCAGCCCTGTGGGCATCGCCCGTCCAAGTTTGCTCCCACCACCTGCACAGCCATGGCAGTAAGGGCAGAAACGTGCTGGGGGCTGTCACTCGTGCCAGAGAAGCTTCTTCCTGTCTGAAACCACCCAAATTTACCCTGGTGCACCTCTACAGATGGAGGAAATGCCCAGCGCAGGTAAAGATCGTATGAAACAGTCAGATCTGCACATCCAGCTCAGCACCTTACACCTGTGGTCACCAAAAAATCTGAACCTCTTTCTAGTGCACAGGCAGCTTATTTCTCATCCCTTTACAAACTGCCTGCAAAACCCTTTGTTTGACAAACAACCTCAAGATCTCAAGGCTCTGCAGAACTAAAACACCAGAGTCACAATAACCAACAGCAGAGGATGAGTGGGTAAGCCCAAGAGTAAGTTCAAAATCACCTTTTTTCTTTCCCCCCCCCCCCCTTTTTTAACATACTAGAAAGTAGCATATGCCAAACTGACCGGCTTTCTTTAAGGTGAGGGATGTTTGCATATATCTTAAAATGAGCTCAAGGTAATCTGAAATATAGTTAATAGTACTTTCCCAGTGAAAAATGAAGACTATCAAAACAAGAACTCAAAATAATATATGTAAAAAAAGAGGAGCAAAGAAGAGTGAGTCACATCAGAGTTTCTTGGCAGCTTTTTTCTTTCCATCCCTCACTGTGCTCTAGCTCAGGTTACACTATGGATTACACCAGCAATTGTCATTTAATTTTCCCTTACAGTTGAAGCAGAGTCATCCTAACATTTTGTAATGAGGATATTTCAGCAATGCAGTGAAGAGTTACACCAGCTTCAGGCACTAGCACTGAGACTGTTTAGGCAGGTATTTCCAATGCCATCCTAACTAGGGCTGTCTTATTACAAAACTTTTTGTAGAACTGACTTTTAGGCTGTATTTCAATTAAGTAATACCATGTTTTAATTTCTTATTTCTCAATCTACTGTTCTTATCCCCTCATGGGGACAACTGAAGTAGAAAGAGAAATCCCTTCTCCTCCCACAAATCCTTCAGCTCATGAAACATATTTGCTCCATTTTTCTCATATTCAACATCTGAAATATTTTTTTCATATGAAAGAAAAGATAGGATGATAGAATTCACTGCAAATAATGATTTAATAAAAGGAGCAACTGAAGAACCTAAACAGGACATTGTACTTGACCCAAACTAGTCACACCATTGCCACAAAAACAGTGGCCTGATGCTGTACCTGGCTGAAATGCCAATCCTAGCCTCCAGCCTTGTTAAAATAAAACTTATCAAATGCCACTGCTATTTGCTGTAAGGTGAAAGTGGCGCTGGATTTTAAAACATCCATCATTCTTTTAAGCATCCCCTTCATAGCTTTGTGACTGGACAGAAATTAATGACATCCCTCCTTCACATGGAGCAGCTAAACTTCCTCCCCATCATTTCTGCACATGGCCCAGCTCCAACATCCAAGAACGTGGGAGGACAAATAACTGACTGACTCAGCCCCAGGAATCCTAAAAGAGGAGCAAAGGGATGCACTGCAGGCTGCAGACTTACTCACACAGCATCTGAGGAGCCAAACAAACTTTCAAAGCCTCCCTTACGGGCACTCTGATTTTCTGCCTTGTATTGCAACACTTTTGATTTTTAGTTAGAAAATCACTCTGAAGGATCTAGACTAGGCTGTAACTCAATGGGCTAAACCCACTCCTTGATGTATTCCTGGCATAACATTAGCTTTGCTGTAAAGATTTCACTTGTGATTTCACCACTCACAGCAGGTACAAGCTCTCCTGGTTTCCAAGCCTTTGATTTTCATTTGTCTGTTCAGAAGGAATGCCCAAGGGAAAATCTCTAGCTCAGAACTGGGAAGTTAGATTTGTTAAATCAAGTGAAATAAAACCTATTTTGGTTTTTCTGATGCCACTGGATTGTTCTGATGCTTTATTTTTGCAAACACATAACTTGAGGCTCACAAAGAAGCCCTGCAAGCTGCAAAATTCATACTGCATCACTGCTAATTAAAAGGAGCTAATTTATTTTCCATCATTTTAAATCATTATCTATGTTTTGGTGTTTTTTTTCTCCCAGGACTTTTTTTCCCCCAGATGATTAAATTAACAGCACAGCAAGCAGTTTTATACCCCTCCCTGCTCCCCCTCATCCCCACCAAGTGATTTGTCTTACAATCAGTTCTGGACCACTTGGCCACCTCTGAGGTTGTCCTGTAGGGACAGTTCATCAAATGCTGTCAGTGTTCTCACCTCTACACATTGTAAATCCCATTTCAAACCAAGAAACTGGTTATTGGCAAGTCCAAGTTTGAGCTCTCATTTTTAATGCGAAGGATTGTCTAAAACTAGCAAGTTGTTGATTGGGATGATTTAATCTCTTTTCCCAGAGCAGGCAGCACAAGCACTTGTTTTGCCAGTAGACTTATGTTTTATGCACTCAATGATCTTGAGTCTCTTGTGATCTGACATTCAAGCTCACAAAGACAAGGGCAAGCTCAACCTGGCAAAACACAGCCTATGAACACAACTGGCTCCAGGGTGTGTCTAAATCAAACAGAAATTTCTATGTCCATGGCCCTGTACCATCATGGTTTCCCAGTGGTTTTGGAAGCCTTTCCAGCCTTATTTTTTGCCTTTCTCCTCCAGTTCTCCACTCCACCTCTGTGGTACAGAGCTCTGCCACCTCCTTGTCCCCATGGCTTTGTCTCCTCCTCTGTGCCCATGACAGCAGCTCCTCACCCACAGGTGATGCCTTCCAATGGCTTTCACTGCTCCTCAAATGCATCCAGGTCTCTAAGCTCCACTGATTAAAGAACATGTAAATAAACTTTATTTTGGGGGTGTGCCCATATTCCTCTGAGGAGCAAGTCCTCCTGCCAGTTTCCCACTCAAACAATGGATGGGTGGTTTTGACAATGCACTTGCAAATTGTACTCATTACCTATTTAGCACAATGTGCTATAAATTTTCTTCCATTATAGTTGTGCTACTAAATAAATAATTGAGCTTTTTATGAATAGGACTCTAGTTTTGCTTTTTTTTTTTTTTTGATGAACACAGAGGAAGGTCATAATAATGATATTCTGTTAGACATTTTATATGCTGAAAGATTAATTCAGTTTTAGAACTACATTTAGTTTTTTCCCTAAGCATGAGTATCAAATTATAGATAATTCTGACATCTAAGGAGTTGGCTCAGACTAAAGGTGTGCAACTGGTTGAACAAAATGTTTATGATTCCACAGGCAACCAGAGTTGTGCCATTATTCTTTGTACCTATTATTATCTGATTTCATAAGTGCATGTTTTACAAATACCAGGGTGCACCCTCTTTGCCTGAAAGTGGAGCCCATTGCACATGGTATTCGGAGCTTTGTTTCAGGGCTGTGTTTGCAGCTGCACCATTTGCAAAAGGAAGGCAGTGGGCAGGAGCAGGGATTTGGTTGCTAAGGGTTTGCAAACTTGCAGCCCTGCAGGAGCTGTGCAGCGCAGCTCGTACACTGCGGTATCTCCCCGAGCTCCTGACTTCCTCCCACCAGCGCCCAGCAGAGAGGGTTTGGTGTGCTGAAACATCACTCCTCCTCGAAGCAGTACGGAAACAAGCTTGGACTGTGACATTCAATCCCTCAAAATCAGAGCAAACACGCAAAAGCTGCCCGTTCCCAAGGCTCAGCTCCACACGGGGAAGGAGCATTTCAGAGTAAAGAAGCACAAAGTGGGACGCTGAAACACGAACCATTAGCAACGTGGTATCACTGTATGTGTGCCCCCAGCCTACACGAGGTGCATTCATCTTTTAAATTTATCTTTTAAACGTCTGGGCTCAGACAAGACCACTGCAATTAATTGGGGAGTTAAACACTCCCAGATTATCATGCACTGTTAACACCTGCAGCTCTGATCTGCACGCATGGCTTTGATATTATTTCTCCTTTTGACAAGTGGGCGATAGCGGATATCCTTTAAGCCTATATTTAATGAAGCCCTCCATAAATCCATCAACACTTGCTAAGGGAAACTACAATAAAGCTCCTACTGCCATGGGCTCTGCTATGGAGAGAACATTTGGCGTTCTCATAATGAAGTTTGAGAGCAGATACTGCTCACGCTGATCTGAGGAAGTGCAGTCTTTGTTTAGGATCTTTTTCTTCCTCGCATAATTATATGTTATGGCTCAAGAAGAAAACAACCCTTCAGTACCTTATTTTTAAAACCATAGTAGTCAAAATGTCATTCAGAGAGGACAGCTGTCAAATCTAAGAAAGAAAAAGGTTTTCTAGACAAATGAACTCTCATCTGTAGTTTGTATTTGTATTTTGTTAGCTCTTGAAATGATCTGGCTACTGGTTTTGTGTTACACATCCTGTGAGTGTGATAAAAAAATGTAAAGTTATAAAGAGAAAATAAATTGGTATTTTTTACACATTTTATATTTCCACATTTTATAAAAAAACCAAACCAAAAATCTACATAAAGTGGTTTTTTGTCATTTAGGACTGAAAGAATTGAGTTGGGAAACAGAAGAATAAGTAATGAGCAAATTTTATGTTTTCCAAATCTGGACATCATGAATTGAGAGGGGTGAAGTACTTTTAATATATACAGATTTTTAGGTACTCCAAAGCAGTAAATCACCTGAATGTGTGCTGAACTTTAAGGACCTAAGTAATCAAACTGGTTTCATGGGGAAAAAGCAGTCTGTCAAAAAAAAAAAAAAAAATTAAAAAGTTATGTTTGGTATTCTGAACATCTAGACTGCATGGAGACAAATTTTTCTAAAACAAACATTACCAAGTGGATCTACAGGACTGTGAAGGGCTATAAAGCAAATTCAGGTAACTCAATTTAAAAGCATCCTCTGTCATCACACACATAGGACTGCAAAGCCAATGAGTATCTAGGAAGATAATCTGCATAAAGATTTCGGGACTGGTTCTATAGTTGAACTCACTGGTCTTGGGGGTCTTTTCCAGCCTAAACGATTCTGTGATTTAGGTTCCATGCTTGACTAAATAGTTATATAATAGCACTAGACATTGTGAACTTTACTTGATTTGCTTTTTTGGTTTTCTTTGGAGAGACAGTTTTACACAGATCTTAAGTCATGTCTGGATTTTGCCAAAACCAAGTATTGGAAAATAAGGCCCATGATTAGATCTACCTGTTCTCATTCTGAATTGAGACATTTTCTGCATGAAGCAATTAAGTCAGAGAAGTCAATCGTTGGACTGTGAGGTATGACAACAGAGATGCTAATAAAGAAGTTTGACAGGAGAGGGATGCTGCCATAGATTGGCTGGATGTCCAGCACACCATCAGTTACAACAGGCATAAACAAACATGCTTTCCAATAAACCAGACAGCTTTGAGCACTGGTGGCATTAACAGCAATCAAAATGTTGCAAAGAACACTGCCCTTTATAAGCAATTAACTTAAAGTGCAGAAAACAGAAGATAGGATAACGAAATAGATAATATGGTAATAGTAGTGTGTGATTGCTGGTTCTTTCTCTGCCCCCGAGTTGTTTCCAGTCCTGCTGTGGCTGTGCAGTGCCAGACGCTTTTCTAGGTCAGTGGTGAATGTGAGCTGAAGCCGAACACACGTGAGTCCAGCTCACCCACACCCCGGGGAACCCCCGGGAAGGGCACAGAGAAGAGCCCTCTGGGCTGAGCACACCACACAAAAATCACCAAAAAGCCTCAGCACTGAGCAGTGACCTCATGGGATCACACAGACTGTAAGGCAGCTTTCTGCCTGAGCTGGTATTTTGCAGACAGAAGCCATTGCCTTCCCTGATTCCAAACAGGCTGCAAACCCAGCAGTAAACAGTAGAAAAATAAAAAAATCAATGCAGTACTCACCGCTTTTCCATTGTTTCAGCCCCTCTCTGCCATCCCATCGGCACAAGCATCTCTTCCAGGTCCTTTCCCCTCTGCTGATCCAAGTTCAGTGGTCATTCACTCTTTGCTCCACCTTGTATTTATCAGCAGCCCAGGAAGGCTCCCATCTCCTCCCTGCCAGCTGTGGAAAGGCAATTGGCCTCACTGAGCTCAGCCAGGAGAGCTGGTTCTCTACATGACTGTCAGACAAACTCACTCCTCAAAGTTCCCACTGACTTTTTGGAAAGTTTTGAACAGAAAGGGGAGGTTAAAAGAAATCTCACTTTAGAGGAATACCAGAGCTAATACATTAGAGCTAGTGTGTTTTTTTCTTTTTAAAGCAATACAACTTTGAGGTTCAAATTTAGCATTTGAAGTAAGCCAGTGTTTACCTCAGATCATGCAAGCAAATATGCTACTTACACAAAAGCAACAGCCTGCAAATCCTCTGCACGATGAGCAAAGTAAGCAATAACAAATAAGAACAAGAAAGTCCTTTAGGCAAGAAGAGAGGCTAATGAGCAGAGACAGCACACATACCGTGCTCACTCTGCTCTCACACTACCAGAGCTACATTAGCCTAGGTAACTTGTTCCTAATTTACATCAGCAAAGGGAAGAAGAGAATCAGCTGTCTTTTTTAATTGTTAAGATGCAACGTTACTGTAAATAAACTGAACACACTTGCTGGTGTGGGGAGTTAACCACGCTGAGTTTCAGAAGGTGTTGGCTCAGTCCTTGCACCTGGGAGAGCAGGTCATTCCCAGTCTGGCCTGCTTTGTAAATAGTCTCCCCTGCAGCTGCCTCCAGCAGAAACACCCCTGTGGCACAGCCTGCTTCTGCTGTGGGGATGGGGGGGGATAGTCCTACCCGTTCTCCACCTTTTGTGATAAGATCCATGACTTGCTGGCAGGGGCTTAGCCAGGGATCCTGCCACGCTCCAGCAGGAGCTGCCTCATCACTGAGCAGAGATGCAGCTTTGGGCACAGCAAGCACTTGACACGGTGGCCTGGAAAGCAAAGGCCTGCAGTGTCCCTGTGCCAAGTCACATCATTTGATCTCACTGCTGTCCACTCAGCCAAGGCAGTTGCTGGATGAATCAACCTGATTCCCCTGAGTAACCCTCTGCTGCAGGGATATCATACAACTGCTTGCCAAAACCTCTTGCTGTCCATCAGTTTCCTGACATTTTATTTCTAAACCAGCATTCATGCTTTAAAAAACTCCTCCCTTGTTAGCCATCTCCCACCTGCTGACCAAGTTTAAGGCAGCAGAGGTCTGAATATGTAATTATATTCTTATAGACAGCCATGAAAAGGCAGGCAGAGCCCCACAGCTTGGCAGCTTTTGAGGTAAAGCAGTAATGTGTGCTCAGCCCTTACGACACAAGTGCAGTCTATATTTAAGAGACCTCAGACCTCAGGAGCTGTTTGGATGAGGAGACATCAACAAATACCATCAAGTTACAAAGCCCCAGGACAGCAGGTTTTGTTGGCTTCCTGCTAGAAAAGCTGCTCTCTTCCTCCTGCTAACATCGTGTTTTCATGGCATTATGGTACCACTTGGTATCGAGCTATCAGCAAAGAGCAGGCCTTTTATCACAGGTTCTTTTGAAGCCAGGGCACTTCTTCACAATAGCCATGATTGGCCTATGCTGGAGAGCAATTTCCCAGTTAGGGCAGGTCTTTAGACATCATCCACCTCTCCTCTAAACCCAGCACCTCTTCTTTCCCACCACATAGCTCCTCGAGCTGCTGCAGTTAATCCTGCACAGGCAGAACATCCTCAGCACCAAAGTGAGGAATCAGCCTTAAATCCTGCCCACCGTTTGGAGAAACAGAGCAGCAGCTCCATCACCAAGCCCATTCAGGTACCCAGAGCAACAACTGCTCTCAAAGCAGGTCGTAAGCTCAGGAGTTGCAAACAGCATCCACACTGGCACCAGTGCAGTTTTTCACTTACCACCACTTGCCATATTCCTCACTGGGGTTCAGATTCTCATCCCTTGGTTTCCCTGAGCAGAAGGGCCATGTTTCCTCTTGCACCAAATATACTGCCCTCAGGGACTATAGTGCTGCTTTTAAACACCTTCATGCTCTAGTGAAGCACTGCATGCCTTCTACCTTCCAGCACATCCACTGTGCGCTGTTATCTTTCCTTCTGTTCCTGTATTTATTTTGCCCTCCCCGCACCTTTTCTCAGCCTGCTGGTAGAGCCTAGAGAACAAATGTTTCCTTTCTGCCCTTCTTTGCACTCCTAAATTATTGTGCAGTCAACTCCACTGCTGCAAACATCACTGTTCTGCACCACTTTCCTCCACTGTTACCTCCCAAGCCAAAAATACATTTGTTAGTTTAGGCTGCAAGAATCAGAAACTCAGCACTTTTCCATTATATCAGGGCTATTCTCAGACCTGTTTTCCTTTGCTCTTTAGGGGAAGTTATTTATCCTTTTTCTGTGCAGCCAGTGTCTTCAGGCACCAGCAATTTGACAACTTAATATTCTTTTCCCTTTCTAGGGTGATCACAGTACAGGAATTGTTGTACATATTCCTGTCACTCTATTCTAGTGTGGAAATGAACATCCCTGGCACGTACCAACCCCTGTATCAAACCCCAGTTGTTCCTAAGAACTGATCTAGAGACCCCTCCACTCCTACCTGGTTCCTGTTGTTTAAAGGAATAAACTAAAGCAAAACCAGGCCATGGATTTCAAGTCCCTGGAGTGAGACAAAATCCTGCCTCTTGAAGTCACTCTTCAGGAGACAAAAGCTTTGCCAGAAAAATTAAAGCACTGAAGTGTGAAAAAGCCATCCCAAAATTTATTCTCAAAAATGTCAACAGAAACGCATCAGTAGATACTCAAAACTACAGAGTTCTCAAAAGTCATACATTCACAATGTAGAAACGTGACAATTGGGATGCCTTTTGCATGGTCTATGTAACAATATCCATTTTACAGTGTAAACAGGTACTGGTATGTTCTTACTTACAAGTCCAGCAGGAAAGGCACAACTCGGCATACAGAGATCATAAGCAAGAATCAGGTGCAACAACATTACACAAACTTTTGGTAATCTGCATTTCTGGGGCCTTCCACAACAGAGACTGGACTTGAAGATTTCCTGCAGTCCACAGAGAGATGTCTCTCCACCCTTCAGTCCTTCCATACCAAATGCTCACTTTCCAGTCTGGTTCAGATCCCATTACACATCCAGTTCCAGCAGGCGTCAGAGGAATAGTGAAAGGTCAGTCCAGTAACTCTTCAGGTGCTTCCACTAATACATCAGGTTTTGGTTTCAGATAGTGCATGGAAGCATCTGCTTGAATCTCAGTCATTACAGTGGTCATTAATAGAAAAATAGACACTACAACTACAAAAGGAAAAAATGAGGTAGATAACTTAGAATCCAGATGACTATCCCAGCAACCTTCATACAACACACATGGATCATTAATTACCATTTTGGCAGAATGCAAATTCACAGACCACCAAGAAACTTAATGACCAGAGTAGGAATGCCATCCAAAAACCCACAAAACATTTAACCTAAGCATGAATACTTCATATTTAAATACAGGTTTACACAGACTGATCTCCTAAATTACCCAAATGAAAAAAAAAACCATAAAAACAAAAAAGTCTCTTGCTAAGGAAACCAGTTCCCATGCCAAATTGCAACAGTCACCTGAGATTCCTTGCAGAGCTTTTAGACCTGACTTCCCAAGGCAAGTCTTCCCTTTCAAGAGGAAACAAACAAAAAAAAGTATATACATACCCGCCCATGCTTGTTTGGGGCTCTTGGTATTGAAATAAAACATCTAGGAAAAACTGCACATCTTTGGAAGTAGGAATTTTGGCACTACACTTGAAGGACTGTCCTAGTAGTAGTATTAAATAAGCAGCAGTCAACAACAAAGAGAATTAATTACTTAGGAGCAGTGACTAAAGAAAAACAGCAACTTTCTTTCCATAGAACTTCTGAGGCAAAAAAAAAGTAATTAAAAAAAAAAAACAACAACTGTAGTTTTTATAGCCATTATAGTAAAAAGTACATTCAGAAACCACACAGAGCCAAAAATCCAAACAGAAAAACTCTTCCTAGGAGGGTAGCAGACATTCTAGGATATTTACCCGCATTAATAGTTTTCATTTCTCATCAGTAAATAGAAGCTTTTCCATCAACAGTAGGTTGCTTCCACTCTATTCAAAACCCCCAAGTATCACTCTAAACAGAGGTAAATATTCTAACCTTTGGAATTTCAAGTTGTAGAAACTTCTGTAAGGCTGTACACATTAAAGTCACACGCAAGAACTACTTTGCAAGACCCGCATCTTTCCAAATAGAAGGAAATCCTAAACTTTATTATTTACTATTTGCAAAGCAATATCATGATTGTACTCTGGGCAACTCTTACAAAGACAACCATAAAATCATTTGCACGTCAATAGGAAAATAGGAGGCTGAAGTGGAATCTCTTAAAAATATATGTTTGTGTATATATATATTTGTTCTTTCTGTACGTCAACTTCACTAGAGTTCTTAACTAACAGCAATTTTGTTCTCCTCCATGAAGTGAGGGAACTGGTGTTTTGGCACATTGTCTGCAGCAGCACCACTGGCCTTCTCTGTTTCGGAACCAGTCCCAGACTGGGTCCCATCTATTTTGGAGACTGTAGCAGTGTTTATGGCCGAGCCACCCCCGATGGTGACGGGGAGGGTGGGCAAACCACCGCTCTGGATCACCGAGATCTCGTTGGTCTTCATGGCGATGCCATTGCTGAGCACTGCTGCGTACTGATTCCACACCGTGGGGTCAATGCTCACTGAGGGAGGCATTATATCCTTTGGGAACATTTCAGATACCTTCTTGGGATCATTCCCCAGCAGAGCCATGGGATTATCAATCGAAAGCCTTCTTCCCCGCCTGGCAGAGTTATTCCACATGTGAGTTCCGACATGGACCTTCCAGAGGGGGGGCAAAAAGTGAAGAGAATCATTATTACTGCAGTTGTTTCACAGCATACCCAAGTTCTACTTTGCTTACTGCCAAGTTGCCCAAAAGAAGTCACATTTGCATTCAGATGTTTTAGTTGGGTACTTTTTGTCAACATTCCCATCCTGGCACGTGTATGACGGAGTCATTCCACTACCTGACAATACCATGGATCTCTAGAGTTTACTGCTCAAGAGCTCACAGGCCTGTGTTTTACACTTATATTAAGTGGAGTTGGCAAAGATGCCGCTCTCTCCCCCAAAATCAAAGCCATGTTATCTGCTGTGAACAGACTATACTGAAAAAAAATACTGGTTAATGAAAATCATCCACCAAGCAATTTGGAAGAGAAACACCAAGTAATGTGCAAGATTTCACCTTAGCTGAAATCTTCCATACCACATGCTGCCAGTATGGGACTCCCATCAGTATTTTATCTCGTATTTCTACAAGAGGACTGACAAGCTCGAAGAGTTTCTCACAGGAAGGGAGAAGCCTCTGTGAGGGTGAGGGAGCTGCAAGTCCCTCACAGAGCAAATAGATTCATATGACAATAAGGACGGGCTCGCAGCACTTCTTCAGCAAGTGCTTAGACACAATCCCCAACTACTTTGTGCCATCTCAGGATTATCCTGTTTTAATCCCTCCTCATCTCACAGTGTTTCAAGCAGTGCAGTGTAATGCATTTACTCTGCAGGCAGAATTTTGTAGCATTCAGTCTGAGAAGTTTATGTCTTGACACATCCAAATCAAATGAAAAAGAAAAAAGCAATCTGCTTAGTAAGGCCTAAGCCTTCCCTTCCATCCCAAAAGGAAAGTCAAGGACAGAAGTGAAGACCTGCAGGCAATCTCAGTACAGTGTTTAGTGAGAAACTGTTTGAAGAAACTCAGGAAGGAGAGACAAAAGTCAAAGACAACTATGTGAGGAACTAAAAGAAATGTTGCCCCAAAGGGCAGGTCAAATATTAGCAAGTTTTTCCATCTCTAGTATGAGTTTCACCAAGAAAGGAGACCAACACCATAGAGATGACCTACCTTCAGGTTTCCTTTTGTGGTGAAGGCTCTCCCACAGATGGTGCAGGCAAATGGCTTCTCCCCAGTGTGGGTCCGCTCGTGGATCTGCAGGGCGCTGGCAGAGGAGAAGTTCTTCCCACATGTAGTGCAGATGTGCTGTTTGGCGGGACGGCAGAACTTGGGTCGTGGCACAAGGAGAGGGGCAACGCCCGGGGACAGAGCTGGTGGGCCAATGAAGTGGCCAGTGCTAATGGGGCGATCGCTGGGCAGCTCCATCTTTATCAGGGCTGGGGGGGCCCTCACGAAAGCAGCTGGAATACTACTTCGGCCTGGAAAGAAAGCAAAGAATAATGTTTATCCCAACCTCATTCTGATTCAAAGCATAAGCCTGGCTAAGGCTCGAGAGGCCCTGCCTGTGGAGCTGCACGAGCCCGAAGAGCACATCTGCAAAGCCCTCCAGAGACACGTGGCAAGGCTGCTACTACACTTCCTGGGATACCCCAAAACAAATCAGTTCATCCCTTTTCTTTGTTGGTGAGCTTATGAGCTAGTAAGTTTTGCTTTCAGGTCAAATTCAGATAAACATTAACCTTAATGCTAAAGAGCCTGAAAAGCCCGCAAACAATTCCAGGGTTTCCATGACACATTCCTGGAATAAGCAGTTTTCCCACAGAACACAAATGTGTACCTTTACAGAGATATAAGGAAGTATTAGGTAAGCCCATGTAAGACACTAAGTGCATGGTCTCTATTAATTTTAAGAACCTCTATGCTACCCCTTGCAGAAGATGACAGCACTTAAGTCTAATCCTAACAGAGGAGAAAGAGGGGAAAGCTAAGAAGGTTTTGTTTCCTGTTGGTCCTTTTTAGAAATTAATTTCCTCCAGTCTTACTGCCCCACCCCAAGTTATCACCAGCATTTTGAGTTACTCACCATATTCTCCATTTGCGAAGTGTAACCCGGGTTCTTCTTTAATGACCTTCCGACCAATATTGCCGTAAGTTAAATCCAAAGCACCAACAATCCCTTCCATTTCTGAAGGAGCGTTCTCAGGACCCTCTGGTTTACTTCCCACACCTGAATCTTCTTGATTGTTGAAGGCAGGTGACTTTGACCTCACGCTCTCAGCTTGGCTGTTGGCTGGGGACAGAGCCTGGAGAGATGCAGACTCGGAGGCAGCAGGACTCCTGCCGTTCTGATAATCTGGATCTCCTGCCACAGAGGACGAATCATTTGTCATGCCATCGCTTTCTGCTGAGCCGTTGTCGCTAGACTTCAAACTGCTTTGCCGCTGCAAATTCAAAGAGGTGACAATCTTCATTTGATTCTCCAGGGCAGTAACACCAGAGAAGGAGGCTGCTGTGGCTGGCGACTCTGATTGTGCGTCATATGGAGTAGGAGGTTTTGAAGAACTCCTGGGGCCATCCTGAGAGTCCATGTCCTCTTCCATCTCTATGCTTTCCACGGTCTCATCTGGGCGACTGATGTCTCCGTTCTTCTCAGCCACAGCAGGATCCACGTCGGTGCTGTCGCAGGTGTTCTCTGGCATTGGCGTGTTGGGGATCTGTCCCCCCATGTGCATGCGGATATGCTGCTGCAGCACAACGGCATTTGTAAACTTCTTCTGGCAAATAGGACACGAATGCTGCATCTTCAAAGGAGTATTGGCCCGGTGGACACCATAGTGAGTTTTAAGGTTCCCTTTAGTGGAGAAAGCACGGCCACAGATCTTACACTTGAATGGCCTCTCCCCGGTGTGAGTGCGATAATGCATTTTGAGTGAACTCTGGCAGCTCAGCACTCTGTGACAGATCAGGCACTCGTTTGGGTCAGCAGTGGATTTGTCGATATTTTCAACCAGTTGCTGAAGCTTCGATGTCTCTGAGCCTTGCTCGTTTGACCCACTTACATGGAAGATGCTCACACTGCAGGTGGCTTGTGGTGAGCTCAAGCTCTGCTCTGTTCCCGACTCGTGACCGACTGCCCCCGACGAGGAGGAGCCACCCTCACTTTCTGGAGACGGCCTTGACTGCAGATCACTTGAGAACGTACCAGGCAGAGACTCCTTAATGCCTGCTAGGCTGGAGATGGCCTGAGGTGCACCCGTGGCCGCAGAGGTAGGCAGAGTTGTTAGGAGAGGTTTGCTATCCACAATTAGGTTAGACTCATCCAGTGGCACAGACATCCCATACGGGATTCCAGTGCTAGTGGGAACATTGTCCAGGTGCTCAGGAACCGGGTAAGGATTCATCTTAATGTGGGGGTATTTGTCTTTGTGACGCTGAAAATGCACTTTAAGGTTTCCTTTGGTTGTGAAGCGGTTCCCACAGATGTTACACTTATAGGGCCTTTCTCCGGTGTGGGAGCGGAGGTGGATCTGCAGGGCACTGTCATTGCCAAAGACCTTCCCACAGAATTTACACTTGTGTTTGAAGAACGGCTCTTCTGCATTCGGTTTGCTTTCAGACACACTAATGTTGGGAGGTTTCCCCTTCCCCTTCTTCGAGGAATCTATGACAGAAGAAACAGCCGAAAGCGGATTTTGGAAGATGACGGAGTTGGAGGACTGAGGTAGCAAAGGATTCGGGAACTGAGAAATGGAGCCGGGGAGGCTTCGGCTTCCCTCTGGCTTCAGGGGGAAGGAGGAGGACAGCCCAGCAGCCAGCGAGCTGGCGGCTGCAATGCCAGTGTTAGAATGAGGTAGTTTTCCTTGCTTCAAGGATTCCAGTGATAGGCTCTGGCTTCCAGCTTTCTGTCCAATTAAAGCCACAGCAGCCGACAGCTGCTGAGACATGTGAGCGCCCAGAGCTTTTAGTGGATCAGTAGCAGCTGCTATAGAAGGATGCAGGGCATGGGGAGCCATCATGGCAATCTGAATGCGGATCTGCTCCGTCAGCTGAATCTGCTGGAGTTGCTGCTGCTGCAAACACACGAGCTGCTCCAGGATCATGGGGATAGCATTGAAACTGGCTGCTGAGGAAGAGATGGCATCGGAGGTCCGCTGGTTCACAGCCACTTTAGTGCCACGTATCGTCTGCAGAGTCACGTTAGTGTTTGGTACTTTGGATTTTGGCAGATAGCTTAGCCCGGGAGCCGCAGGCGTGACAGGGGGTTCTATTTTAAGGTACATTCCTCCAACTGATTCAGCATCCATTTTTCCTTCTCTCTTTTCCATAGAACCAGTGCAGCCCTTTGCCTGAATGTCCTTGCGTGCCCTGCTATCCATTCGGTCACTTGGAAAGTTCCCTAGAGAAGCTTCAGAGAAGCTCTCGGGGGGTACTGTTCCCTCACTGTCATTCATGATTAGAACAGGTGGATTTTTAGTGCAATTTTTCTTATGCTCAAGGAATTCAGAGAGAACAAAGAATTCTGCACAGCATTTCTCACAGATTTTAGTTTCCTCCGTGCGGCACCTTTTGGAACTCATTTCACCATCTCTATCACCTGGGACGTCTTGTGGACTCCCTTAAAATAAAAGAAAGTCACATTATTAATTACTAGATTTAAATTGAGTAGTCACTATTCTTAAGATCACTGACTTCACCTGAATTTCAAGTTAAAAAGATACAAAACACTCAAATCAAGTTTGCAAATCAGTCGAGTTCTGCTCTTTATGTTGATGCCAAACCCTTTGCAGCCAAAAAGAAATCTGCATCTCAGCTGTGTTTTCTATAAAAAACAATAATATAAAAGGACTCTCACAAGGCTCAATGAAAAGAAGTTTATCCAAAATCCCTTTATACAGGTAAAAAAGAAACATTGCAGCAAGGCAACATCTGCAGCACAAAGTAGACAGAAACACCCTAATAACACTGAGCAAAACACTGCAAAGGCTTATTTGGTGTTTGTACTTCAGGTTCTAAATCATTGTTAACCACCTCTCAGAAATTCATACAAGATTGTTAACAGGGGAACTTCAGGACAATTCTTAATTGTACACTGATGTATTAAACGACTTTCACGCCACCATCATGAAAGTAATTACACCAAGAAGGGCTGACAAAAGGCCAATATTAGCTTCTAAAACCTTCAAAAAAAACCCCACCTCTAAAAAGACACAGTAGTAAAGACGACATGATTAACTGACAGAACGCCACACATAGGTATAAGACTACATTGATACTGGTGATTATTAAAGCAAACAATCCAAGTAACCCACTTGCAAAACACACCAAGTCGTTTCAGACTCCGTTTTGCTGCATCTGCAACTCACCCACTTTTGGGAAGGGGCAGAAAAAGCCAAGCTGGGCTCCTCGTCCGCTCCTGCCTTTCTACCACCAGCACCCCCCAGAACAGACTGAGCAGAGTTTGCACGCAGACAAAAAAATAGAAAATCATTCGGGGAAATATCAGAACTGGAATAGAGGTTAACAGAAACTCTAAACCAAAACAGGATGTTTTTGCTCGGTCTTGCCACCCTTCAAACAACAAACTCGACACCCAGCTCGAGGCAGGCCAGCACTCAGGGCAAGGGAGGAGCCAGGAGTGCTCAGGAGGGAAAGCTTTACAGCTGAAGGGGAAGCGGGAAAGGCTCCAGCTGTATTCCAGCCCCCATCAGCTCCTGGAACTTCCATTAAGTGGTCTAATTTTCATAGGTGCCAAGGGTGCAGTAACTAAGTAACTTCACCTCCCACAGGCCCAGCGGGGCACACCCCAGACCTGCACCACGCTGAGAACTTGTGTTGAGATCTGTCCTGCTCAGGCCTCGTGGCTCCAGTAATTCACCCCTGGTACCGCATTGCCGGCCCACACCATTTCCCAAGGTGAACCCAAAACTCTGCAAGCACACGAGCTATTTGCGGCTTTCATTTTAGAGGTGTAACCGAACCACACATCTGATACACGTGTATATCCTGTACATGGCAGGGTGGAGGGGAAGGATGCCCAAGCACATCAACGTGCTGTTTGAGGGGGGTGTAAAAAGTCTTTAAGGGAGGATATTGCAAAGCTTGACACTTCTTAGCTGAACAACCGCATTATACGCCCATTCAACACATCAAACTTCAACGGTTTAATGCTGTGTGGCAGAAAGTGCACGTTTAAGTTTATTTAAAAAAAAATAAACATTTGATCAATTACAAAACATTGCAAGCATCACAGGCCTGTTCTGCTCCCATCTCTAGAGCAATAAATCCAAATCTGTAAAAAATCATGTACACTTCAAGTCCTTGAACAGGGAGGAAAGGGGTTCTCAGCACTGGTAGGATCAAAAATGTTTGGATGCCTCCTATTCAAACAAGGAGAATCAAATGCTTCCCCCCCCTTCA
Organism: Pyrocephalus nanus; assembly: GCA_038380795.1. Lineage (NCBI taxonomy): Eukaryota > Metazoa > Chordata > Aves > Passeriformes > Tyrannidae > Pyrocephalus > Pyrocephalus nanus. The sequence continues at coordinate 6,059,712 of CM076277.1, forward strand.
GCTCAAACTTCTGTAAGTGAAATAAACAAGTAAAAGCACATATCATCCATCCTCTCATTAAATCGATGCCTCTAACATTGATTTAACTCTATGCAAAAGCATACAGAGAAATTTAGTCTGCAGACAACAACAGAGGCAACCAAGAACAGATAATTTTAAACTCCTTTTACAAGACTCAGAGCAGCTATAATGGGAAAGTACCTGTGTCGAAAAAAAAGATAACAATCTTCCAGAACTACTCTGTGCACTGACTTAAGGTCTTTATTTGACTGCTTTCCTGTTTCCATCCATTACACAGGTGTTTCATAGAATACACTAAAACATGAAAATCTCTTTTCCAAATCCCTCAGTTAACAGTCCCATCTTCCAGGCCAAACTACACAGTTTACACGTTACAAAATAACCTCAGGTTTTCCTTTTTCCAACGGAGCAGAAACGTCTGCACCAAAGACTCTTGCCGACCCCCAAGGAGATATTCCAGGATAATGTCTAGACAAGTCCTCAAACTTTTAACTTCTTCAAAGCATCTGATAATTTATCTCCCTTCCCTTGATAGTACTTTCTTATATTTCTATTGTTCCACTGATAAGACCACACTATACTCAATGCCACTTTTCCAACCTCCAGCACAGCTCGTGCTCCTTATTTTCCTAATTCTGAGGAGCTCAGGTAACTTTTCTAGTTCCTAAACAGCAGTTGCTACCTCAGAGAAAATAAACCTCCAGTAAACTGAAGGTACCTGTGATGGGCAGCAGCAGGCAGGTTGGGAGCCCTGCCCCTGCCAGCTCTTGCTGCCACGGTCACATATTTTATTTTCCAGTTCCCCTGACAGTAAGGCACTAATTTAGGACTCCAAGTAAATTCAGATCAGATCCTGAAACGACTTGCTGCATGACAAATAGGGAAGTTATGCCTTTCTTCCCTTTCTACCTCAGAAAAAGTGAATATATCTTCCCCTGTCTCACAAAGAATTTTAGATAAGTTCTGAAGCAGGACTCTAGGTTACAGTGTAGTAGCTGGAATAACTAAGGAACAATTTACTGTTTCTTTAAAAACACCAACAGCTTCTGTAAAACTCATCTTGATTTCTAGGTACATCCTCTCCCAAGCACCAAGGGCTGCAATCAGAGCACTCAACTCCCCAAAACCTCAGCAGTTATCACTAACATGAATTAACGGTCTGAAATCAGGGGGTTTCCATGCCAAGAAACCAGCTCTGCCCACGTACTGTACAAGGATTTATCGAGGAGAGCCCTGCCACAACAATTGCTTGTGCACTTCACTTAACCCTCTCCAAAGGCTTCCCAGGGATAGGACTTCTACTGTGTTTTTTTTATCTCCCCACCCCCGAATTTCAGGAATGTTATCTCTCAGCATCTAGTTATCCAATAAGTTAGAAGAATGCAGTAAACCCAGCAGGGGGGTTAGATTGAATCACTGACAAATGGATGGAAAAAATCCACTATTGTGTAGGACAAGGCGGTCATCGACAAGGAAGGCTGATAAAATCCACACAGCTCGAATAATTTTTTTTTTTTTTTTTTTTAAGGAACCAGTAAAATAGTGAAATAAGTCTGGTTTGATGTGATTTCAAGAAGGGTGTTGCTGATCTGCCACTCAACTGAGCCAGTAGTGACTTGTTTTTTCCAACTGTATTTCACTTGAATTGGGATGAAACTAAGCTCAAGTTTTCCCACTCACTTTTTATTCCAGGCAGTTTTAATATCTTTGGTGAGCTTGCTTTCACCTACAGACTACAGCCGATACACTATTTTTACTTTAACGTTAACAAAACTATGTATGTCTCCGGCTAAACTTAACTCATGAAGAATTGATTATCGACCCACCACTCTAGTCCTAGACATGAAACTCTCTCCCATCAGCTCGCTGTTGCTCTCAGGCATCGCGTTCCCGATGCTTTTTTCCATTCCCATTCCAAGATGAAAATCTGGGACTTCCAAGAACTGCAAACAGCCCAAAAATTCACTCTCTTTTTCTCCCACTACCAAACAACATTTAACGCGCTTTATTTTACCTGTAACTATGACAAAATCACTGCCTTGAGTTAAGTAAAACACACGACTGGCTACTTACAGAAATTTGCCACAGGCCTTGATGTTTTCTACACTGAAGTAACCAGCTGCGCTTTTCTACCCAAGAACGAACCAGAAACGCGTTACACCTACAATCAGGATTTCAAGTGCTTTCAGGTTGTCTCACAAGACTTAAGTTATTTTATTATCTCCCTACTGATTCACCCTTTTGGTGACCCACCTATTCAAGCGACATAATCGGCCGAAGACAGAACGAACTAACGCGAGTAAAACGCTTCTGAAGGAGCGAAACAGGCGTTAAAACAAGCGGGGAAAGCGAAGCTCCGAGGCGGCGGCTCCCGAGGGCGCAGTCCCGCTCCCGCCCCACCGACGGCGCCTGGAAGGGGCTCTGAGCCCCCCCGAGCGCCGGGGCGGCCCTTGGGAAGCGGCTGGAGTTACCTGCGGGCGCTGCCCGGAGCCCCGGCGGAGGTGCCGGTGCCGGTCGGTGGAGGGCACTCACGGCCCGCGGGACCGGCCACCCCCGGGCGGGGCCACCGCGACCCCCCGGCAGCCACCTGAGCCAACAGCGACCCACGCATCACCCGCAGGACGAGTGGTGTGTCGTCGAGTTCGCCCCAGGGCGCCCCGAGCCCCCCCAAAAGCCGCGGTTCCCCATAAAGCCCCCCCGGCCGCCCTACCTGCTCGGCGGCCGCGCAGCCCCTCCCGCAGCCGCGCAGGCGGCGGCCCCGGACCACACTTAACACTAGTACAGTGTTTAAGAGCGAGCTAAACGGCACAAACCCCGCTGCCAAGGTCAATTGCATGAGAGTCCTAATTGTGAGCCTGACATCAACTTACCACCCACAGCAAGCAGGAGGAGGCAAAGGTTAGAGCAGCAGCTCTGTCAAAACGTCACATGCCGCCGAGCCCGGCGAAAGGGCTCCATCCCTACAACCAATATAATGTTTCACTTACGTAAAAGGCAAAACAAGCCGAGCATCGCCCCCCTCCGCCCCCCGGCACCCTCTCCCCCTTCAAACGGCTGCAGCACCCCGGGGGATGCTCCCGCGCCCCGAGGCTCCGGGCCGGGCCAGCCTGTCCCGCGACAGCAGCTTCGGGCAACCCAAATTAAACATAAAATAAACCACCAAAAGCTTGGTTCTCCTCGTTCAAAAGCCCTCTCCACTTCTGCAGAGCTCAGCGCACCAAGCGGGGATTTAAATAAAGTAAATCCCTAATTTTGCATTAAGAAAAAAAAAAATTAAAGTTGCAGTTTGATACTGTATTTTTAAGAATGAATCCAATTTTTAATGGCAGCAATCCAGCACAATGGGTATTTTCAGGCTCTTTGTGGAAATGCTAATTTTCAGTATGTAGCATTATTCCTCAGTGACCACCTGCTGATTTTTTGACCTGTTAATGGATCCCCAGGTTCGCGGGACACTTTAACCCACTGCATTGTTCACAGAGGTGGGTCCCAAATCGCTTTGCAAAAAAAGGAGAACACTTGCAAAAGAGGAGATAAGGGCTTGATTTTATTATTACGATTATGTGTATATCCTCGATAATGCCCCAGACAAATCCTTGCGGAATTTCGACTTTGTTATGTAGTTTCATCACTTATTATTTACTGGCACAACTGGAGCGGGGAATAGCAAGACTATATTGGATACTGGCGGGCGGTCCGAGCCATCGGAGCCGTAGCCAAGCTTTGTATTTCTGAGAGCGGAGATCCCGCAGGACGGGGCTCAGTGCGGGACCTGCACCGGTCACCGCCCCAGGTGGCTCCGGAGGGTTCCGGCCGGTCCGTGCACGGCAACTCCGAGCCCCTAAATCCCCCAAAACCCGCCGCCCCATGAGCGGCAGGGGAAGCCACCCCCAGGCACGGCCAGAGCTTCACCAGGTCCGCCGGCCTGGGCAGCGGCTCCCGGAGGGATTTCAACCAGGGTTTGGTTGGTAAGAGAATGGGGGGAAGAAAAAAAAAAAAAAAAAAAAAGCTCCAACAACAACAACAAAAAAGCAGCTGGCCATTGCCCCGGAGAGCGCGGTGTGGAGCGATCCTCCCTCCCTCCCGCACACCTCCCCCGCCCCAGCGGCCGCATCAGGAGTGATTAACCCTTTTGTTTCAGCGCGGGGCCGGAGGTGCCTTTCCAGCAGCGGGCAGAGATTTACATGTGGAAACATCACCTCCATCCCCCAACCTAACCATATGCACAAAGGAAAACAGTCATGCATTAAACATGGGATTTATTGCCTTCTGGCCAGCATGCTGTTTCTTAAGTCACCATTAACCGGACCCAACAATTGCACATTTCGACTCAAAGAAGAGAGGGGGGAGGAGGAAAAAAAAAATTAAAGAGCCCGAACCTCCTGCGGACTGGGAATAAGCAGCTCCAGTAACGTGCCGGGGTATTGATCAGTTCTAGGGACGGAAACAAAACCAGTCCTAAAGGATGGCAAGAGAACCAAAGAAAGTTCTTGGGGGACACACAGAAACCTTTGGGCACAACGGCCACAACAACTGTGAGCAAACGCAGCCCTGGTCAGCCCCGATCCCCACCCGGGACGGGACGAGCCCTCCTCCCTGCCGCAGTCCCGGGACGGGCACTGCGGGAGCGTCCCCGGCACCGAGGGCGGTGATAGCGGGGACAGAGCCCGCACCGGAGCCAGGGAATCGCCCCCCGCAGCGGGAAGATGCTGCTCCGCCGCGGGAACCGGGAACGCTCCGGGAGCTCCGGCCCTTCCCCGCTCCCGCGGGGGCCACCAGCGAGTGCCCCCTCCCCTGCACTCCCACCACACCAAGGGATCAGGGCTCATTTAAGCTAAAATTTCTACTTCTCCCGCGGCAGGGCCCAGGGCTGCGAGGTCCCCAAAAAAGGGGACAGCGATTTGCGGTGACAAAGTTCCTCACGCCGCCCAAATACAAAGCGCTCACGCACACCCCACATTAGCTCACCGGAGTTATTTTAGGAAGTCGGAAATCAAAGATGGCTGGAGGTCAAGCTACAAAAGGTCCAGGGCGATTGTGATCTCCAACAAAAATAGTCCGAGCGTGGAGGTTTTTTTCCCCCCCTTTTTTTTTTTTTTTTCCCCAAAGCCCCACAAAAATCCTCAAATAACTCCCGAGAAAGTGCTGGATAGATCAAGGAAACCGAACTCGAGCCATTTCCTACTCCTCCGAAGTTGTCTGCAATTTCTTCCTCTGCTCCCCCCACCCGTTAGCCCCCCGCCCCCCCACAATTCTCTCCGCCTCAGGGCATCTTTGGGGTTCCCCTCCCATGAGGCTGCACCCCCAGCGCGGCCGCAGCGGGGCCGGCGCCCCTCGCGCCCCCCCCGCGGGATCCGGCGGAGGCTCCGCGGGACCGGGGGGTGCGTGCGGATCATTAAGGGGACCACCGGCCGGGCAGGGCGAGGGACCCCTCGGGCACCCCGGCGCAGGGCTGCGCTCCGAACCGGCCCAAAGCCGAGCCTCCCGCCCCCCAAAAAATAACGAGGTGCCCCGGTCAGCCCCGCGGAACAACACCGCGCGGGGCTCCGCAGGGGCGCGGGGAGTTCAGTGCCCCCAAAAAGCTTGGGGGAGGCCGGGGGTCGGGCTCCTAGCAGAGCCTGCGGGGGGAAAAGAGAGCGGGACGAAGCACGAGGGTGGAAAAAGCCCCCCGGGAAGCGCCCCCCGCGCCCCGCCGCCGCCTCCGCGCATCAGCCAAATCGGGACCCGCGGCGGCTCCGCACCCCCCCCCTGCACTCACCACTTGCAGCATCTGGGGGCTGCTCCTCGGAGTTGATGTGCTGGGGCTTCGCCTGCTTCCGTCGCGACATGGTGCACCAGCATCGGGAGCAAAATAGTAGCAATTATTTTCCTCTTCACAACAAATTCCTAGAGTTGGGAAATTACCCCCATTGGGCGGAATGCGCATGTCAGAGTAATTATGATTATCAATAATGCATTGCGATTTATCATGGGTCCCTGACGGCTGATTGGCCTGAGTCCAAGGGCTCACAGATTATTCAAATCAGCCCCATTGATCCGCGCAGCGGGGCACGCTGGGCCATGTAGTCCCCGCGCCCGGCCCGCCCCGCCGGGCCACAAAGGCGAGAGTCCCGCGGGGGCCGGGGCCGCCCCCCCGGCTTTAGGGGGGGCACCGACCACCTCCCAGAGTAAACAAACAACCCGGCAGCACGGCCGGCCAGGCTCCCGACCGACAATACCTTTGTTGTCTCACCTGTGCTTTTTACATTGTGCTTTAAAAGATTTCTCTCCCCCCCCCCCCCCCCAAGCAAGCAGAATCCCGGGACAATGCTAATTCTTCCCTTTGTCGCTCGATAAGGTGGAAAAGGGAAGAGCGCTGATAGTGGGAGCGGACAAACCCCGGGTCCCCCGGTGGGGTGGGCAACTCAGGGGGCTTCAAAAGCGGATCCAGACGGCGCGTAATTATACTGGCGTTGGTTCAGTTGTTTAGGGACTCTTTAAAGTCTCACTTTCTGGGAAGCCGGCAAAATCGAGCCAAGGGTATTTTTAACAGCAAGTAAAAACGTTACACACGTAAAAGGTTCGTGTGAAAAAGTTGAAATAAGTGATAAGGCAACACTTGGAAAGTGTTTTCCTAAGTTGACTGTGTTAGTACATAGTGGAATCATTTTTGTTTTTACTCCCCTCTTGTGCTGTTGGGTTCCATGTGAACACGCACCACGCTCAAATCCCCCCCCACGAGCCCAAACTGGGTGGCCCTGGGGTTGGGTGGCACACGGGGGACAGTCCATGTGACTGGAGGTGATTGCAGAACCCACCTCAGCTGAGGCTCGAATTCACTGTGCTGTAAAGCCCACAAGCGTCATAGAGCAGAGTCACTTCAACCCCTCCGACCCCCACTGAAGTCAGATGGATCTTCATAAACAAAAATGTGAGGATCCTTGAGTATATTCAGATTGCAAAATCTTTGTGGGATATGTGACTGCTTTCTGATTTCATGTGGAACAACAGACACACAGAGCAGGTCTATCTATGAAAAATGAAATGGATTGCTAGAAAACTTTAAGAGATTGATTTTGGTGAAGGGATGATTTTGTTCATTTGGAGGAGCAGGACACTGAGTAAGGGTTCAGGAGAACTAGGCTCAGATCAAGTTAGACTCAACACGCAGTTCCATTGCATTCATCAGCAAACAAGTTTACCAGGGTCTGTGCCTCAGTTTCCTGCTTGTGAACTGAGGGTTCCCTACGCTCCAAAGCTGCTGTGAAGAGTAACACCCACCCAAGGTTATGGGGCAGTTCAGGAGGGCGATGTGGAGTGGAAAACCCGAATGTTCCTAGACAGCATGGAGGGAGGAAGCGCTGGTACCTCAGGCAGCCACGCAATTGCCACAGGACATTGCTCAACACCACAGGCTCATTTTACCTGTTGCTTTACCAGCACTTTTACCCCGCAAAAAACCCTGTGGTTTGTACAACACTTGCTCTGTTCTAAAATCTGTGCCTGTGCACATGATACAGTCATGCCAAGTACTGGTCAGGATTCTCTTTTTTTTTTTTTTTTTTTTTTTTTTTTTTTTTTTTTGTGGTGCTTGAGGAGAGGGGACCTGGATGGGACAGGCATGAGAAGATCTTAATGTTGTAGACCAGGGTAAACAATGCATCTTGATCTAATTAGTTATATATCCTCTTGGGGTTTGGTTTTGTTTTTATAGTATCTCACAAGGGGGTTTTATTTAGCTAAGGATAACACAAACCTTCGAAAAAAATCTTGCAGAGCAGAAGATGTCACCCTCCTCCTTGGACAGCTATTGAACATGGAGGTCATGGGACAAATTTTGTTTTCCAGTCTACTTTCCTCCCCCTTTTCTCTGCAAGCAAATAATGGTTTTACACCCACCCCCCCCACTCCTGATACGCTTTTATGGGCACATTACACCAAAAGAAACTCTGTCTTTACTAATATAAAATAGAAGAGATTAACAGGTACTTAAAATCCCTGACCATTTTTATCTGGTGCTTACTCCACCCCCATCTTGCCCAAAGAGCTTCTCTGTATTTGTTTGTTTAACCAGCAGTTTGAAATGCTCTTTGTTTCCAAAGTGTGTCCCGAGGAAATAGACTGTTAAACAAGATTGATACCAATTGATCCACAAATAGATATTCACATTGATGAATTTTCTCCTTTTACACTTGATATGCTCAGTATAACCAGCAGATTTTCAGTTATTACACATAAAGGCACCAACCCAAACCAACAAATTTATTGAAACACGCTGGTTTATGTATCAAGCTGGGAGACTGACAGCCCAGTACAGTAGATCCATACTTAAAATAGACAACTCTCGAGGAGCATTTGTACTGAATTTAAAGGAATATATTATATGAAATCAATGGAAGTTTTGGTATTGATTTCAGAGGACTGGGATTCCACTCGGCACAGCTCTAACACATTGAAAAAAATACAATACATGGAAAGCATTAGTTAAAAATAAAAATTAAAAAGCTGCTGTATTTAAGGCTGGGATAACAGTGAAAGTAGGAGAAAGAGCACAACCAACTGAAAGATACAGGAAGGAAGAGGGGGAATGTGACCAAAGGAAAGCTGTCCTGATTATATTTTTCTGGGAAGGTGTTCCCAGCCTGTGGTGGTTATAAATAGGCTGCACTGGATGATTACATCATATGCAGAAGGCAAGTTGCTTGGCTTTAGCACGATCATATGGATTAGCATGATTACAGCTCCTGGATTTGAAAACTAGCAGGCTTCCTTTTTGGGCTTGACACTTATTTATTTTTTTAAGAAAAGTCCAGAGGAACAATCTTCAACCACCAACAGAGCTGAGGCATCATTCTTGATAGGCGTGTTTCCAGGAGCAGCCACCCCACCTCAGGGGTGATAACAGGGAGCTTTTTTAACGCCCTACGTTATGAGCACGTGGAACTCATTGCCACAAGAAACTGCTGCCAGCGGCAGGAACCACAGCTCTGCTCAGCCCGGGAAATTCCTGTCCTCAGGAATGTCACTGCAAAATGGCCATGACTATGGAAAAACCTGATAAGCGTGTTTATTGAGATATATATATAGTATATGTATATATATATGTATGTGTGTGTATGTGTCCCTATACACACACTTACTAACTCCCACCAAGGTAAAGAACATTGTTTTAAATCCTGAAATGTCCTACTCTGATCAGCCCAGTTACTGCTGGGGAGAACACACAAGTTTAAAACTTAGTTAATAATTATTTTTTTTTCTATATTCAGTATCTAAACGTAACTAAAAATGCCTTTTTCTAGGTTGCACTATGTATTATCTACAGCTATATAAATAAAAATGCTCTTTCTTAAGTTGCACTTTGTATAAAGTACCTCTTTATAACTTGGAGCACAGGAAAAAAATCTTACTATACTTTCAGACCCAGCAGTTCACTTTGCTATATTCTTTCCCCTGTTCCTTACTGCAGCTCATTGCAAGATGAATTCCCAGTGTGGGCTCCCAGGGCTTATCTCCACTGCCTGGAAGACAACTTGAAGGTTCCCTGTTGGAACATGTTTAGGAAGCTCCAAGTTTGCTGATATGAAGTTGACCATAGCTCTGTAGGCAATGTAAATCAGGGTAATTAACGTTCATTGTTGGGCCAGTTAATCAAGAGTTAGTGCAGAGACCCAGACATTCAAATTCAGAAGCAGTTGATAAGTGTGTTGAATTGTTGGTGAGTGCTCTGACTCCTCCAGACTATAACTGAATCTTAAGTCAGGAGACACTCTTTAAACACGTTCTTATACCTTTAAAACTGTGATAATGAAGGGATTTATTTTTTCCTCCTTTATAAGAAAATACATTTTTCCTTGGTCCATCCATCCATCTTCCTTTTTGGAAGCTGCTGACAGCTTCAGTCAAACCCAATCATGGGGGAGTAGTTCTGAAGACATGAGTTTATGCAAATTATGTGACCATCAGCATCTGGAGAGAGAAGAAAGATCCAAATTAATGTAGTCATTGGAAGAAAGAATTATAGTTCAAACCTTCCCCACATGGCAGCCAGCAAGGCAGAGAGCACAGAGGCACTGCTGGCCCATCAGCCACTGTCCCTCCAGATATGGGACCAAGAAGGGGAAACATCAAAGAGTGGGAGAATGATGGAGCACAAACCTTCAGGAACAGGTTTCCTCACCTTCTGCTTGGGGAACACCTCCCTTCTTGCCCCAGTGATGCTTTTAGTCCAGCTGTAATTAATGTAGCCACAATAATGCTGAAGTACCTTCCATGTGGGAATTGTTAATGCAAACCCAACTGCCATCACCAGAGCAATAGTCCTACTTTATATAGGTATTAGCAGGCCAATATAATTACAAGGTACACCTGTTCTTTAGTAAGTTTCTGGTTAAAGTTAGAAACTCTCCTGAACTTGCTTCTGGGTTTGGGGGGTTGTATTTTGTATTTTCTTAATTTTTTTTTCTTTAGTTATTGTGCTAAAATCTTTGACACTAGTTCTTTTAAACATCAAGGCATATTTAAAGAAAGATTATTTTAATAATTTTAGTAATTTTTAATATTTTTATAGTATTTAAAACATGACAGAAGTATTTTCATGTTAATTGTGAGCAGCTGTTTATACTCGGTTGGAACTCTGTGATAGCAGCAAGTCCTTTTGCTTTAGGGGTTGTGACTCTGCAATTGTCTCACTGTTCCCTCCAGCTCCCTTAGCTGGGATTGATGGGAAGGGGTTGCATTATTTTGCATTATTATGTTTTAGGAATAATATTTACACATTGATGATGAGACTGAAGGAGGAGTTCCGAGGTGGCAAGATTTTCACAGTATGGAAAGGAGAAGGAGAAAGAGACAAGGTGGAGATGTAAGGAGTAAAAAATTGTTACCCTCCCTCTTTAAACCCAGTCGCTGGTACTTGGGCTGCCAATTTGAAGGGTTTATAAACACCACAGAAACAGTACCGTCTCCCTAATGGACAGCTGATTCCCAAGGGTTATGGGGTGTTACATCCAAAGATACATCTGACAGAAAATGGAGGAAGCAACTTCCTTTCAAAACCTCCGCTCTCCCACAATAACACAGGAATTGTAACTTTTTGAAAGAACCACCGACTGGCTCCGGCCAGGAGGAATGAGAGGCATGTGGGCTGGGCAGGCAAACAAACAAATCTCTGGGTGTTTGTTAAAATGCCCAAGCGTTTCTTCAACACAAGAGTAAACATGTCAGCTCTATTTCTCACAGCATGAGACGTGTCCCCGTGTAATATCTTGTATTAGGCATCAGATGCAATCCGGAGAATGAGAGATCCAGCTCTCCCCAAGAATACCAACCATTGTAAGGAATGGATTACCTGTGTGTTCAGTGAATAGCATTCCCCCTCCTCTGCAATATTTGTTCAATTTCAAACACTTACTTGCTTCTGAATAAACCCAAGATCAGAGGTAGGTGTAACTTGTCTTTGTCGTGCTGTCTTCATTGAATTTCATGGCCCAACGATACATCACAGATAGTAACAGGAATCCTGTGAGATCGTTTCCTTCCAGACAAGGTACACAAACCCTTTTTTTTAGCACTAAGCTGTAACGGAGCCTTTGGAGATGTCTAATTATTATCCCTTTTTGGAGGGGGGATGTAGGGCCAGCAGTGGTGTGAGGGGCTTGGAATGGTAAATTCCCTTCAGAAGTAGGAAGTAGGCTGATGGGTTTGGATTAGGAGGTTTTTTGGGGGTTTTTTTTGTGTGTTGTTTGTGGGTTTTTTTCAGTGAATACCAAACAATATCTGACTGTGATGGTGAAATATTGAATTAGATGGCAATACTAAATACAACTTAGTAGGTAACAAATAAGCACAACCTCCCTCTGTATCCTCATCATCTCAGATAACCACAACTGAATTGCAAGCAGTGTTGCTTCATAATCCATTTGTTGTTACACCAAGCCACTGTCTTATCCTAAAAGGCAGCTCATGAAAGGCCCATGGAGGACATTACCTGTCCTAGCAAAGGATTGAGTTTGTTTCCTAAAGGTCTGTGTTTCCCAGGTCCGTGTTCCTGGTGCTTGCAAAGAAAATCTGTGATCGTCTGTGTGGAGATGGCTTGAAACAGCAACTCGGGGAGAGAATTATGAATTTCCTTGTTCCTGTCAGTGAAGCACCAGGATCGAAACTGAATTATTTTCAGATGTCAAAATACCACTTAGCAGGGGGGTTTTACTTAGTAAAATTAGCTTTCATTTTCTGCTTTTATGACTATGATTAATAAGATTTTTTTTTTTTTTCTAATGTGGTAGACCTAATTCCATTTCTTCTGCTACAGCAATTTTTCCAATTACTTTTATCAGTTACACCCCAGTCCTACATGTGGCCAGTTTCCATGTGGGTGAATTTGGTTCATGCCACGCTTCGTGAAGGACTGACAACCAATTGTTAGTGGAGATTATTCAGAGCATTAGCGGGTTTTGGAGGTGCCATCTAGTCTTTGATAACTCACCTTTTAGTAAAAAAATAAAAATTGTCGATGACTGAAAAATCCCCAAGTCCCCTGTCTTCACCTGGTATGGTTGGAAGTCAATAGGAAAAAAATGAAACCAAAACATTGACACTTAAAACCTTGAATAGAACATAGCACAAAATTGTCCAAATAAGAGCCTGAAAGAAACAAGAACAAAAATGTGAACGATTAAAGGGATTTTTGTCTGGGTTTTCACAGAGGTGCTGAAGTGCTACAGCAGAATGAACCCACTGAAGTTAAGATTACACTTTTGATATTATTTGGTATCTCTGCTTAGGTTGGACAACTGAAAAGTTGCATTTGAATTTGTTTTGCACAATAAGATTCGTCTCCAAACATTCAAATTACAGGTATAATGCTATAAATCCCAGGGTGTTTATTCCTTCTGGAGGCTGTATCTCCATGTACCTTATTACTGTATTTAAGAGAATGCACATGCCTTTCTAAGTAAGTCAGATCATAAAATTCAGGCCAAACTGGGGAAAACAGACCTTTTCTGCAAGGTGTCCCTGCTTTCAGACACCACTTTCAGCAAGAGACAATACTGCTACTCAATTTTCTCTTCAAACAAAGGAAACGATGGTTAAGTGTTAGTTCATACATTGTCTCCCAAAATGGTTCAAACAGACTTTAGTCTTCATCAAGGCAGCTTAAGTACATCCCTTAAAACTGAAAAGGGGAGCCTGGAACTGGTGAGTAAATACATTGAAATGGAGCAAGTGGCAGTTGGGACAGAACTAATTAAATTTAATAGCTGCCCCCAAGTATGATTAAACACAATAGGACCTCTTTGCTGGTTTGTTGGCCAAGGTCACTCCAGCCAGTTAGTTCTGGGAGAAATTAAAAAACTCCAAACAACCAAAACAAAACCCCACAAGTCTACAGCATTCCTGCCTACTAAACTCGGTTATTTCAGTGTAACCCCATTCACTCTGGCTGATCAAACTAGTGCAGAACCTGATGGTTTGACATCAGTTAAGCAGAGTGATGTGTCTTCTAAAGTCACTCTGAAGCAGCAAGGCTCTGTGGCCATCTGTAAAGTTCCCCAGGAATCTATCTGTTTTACAATCAAGGCCTGCTTTTATACCTACCAGCTCTTTAACACTGTCTGAGTATTCCCTTTGGCAGTGTAAATGATGCACAGAGCCGCGGTGCATCACCGATGTGTCTCAGGTCACCTGCCTGTGTGCAGTCACAGAACTTCTTAGGGTAAGGCTTTTGCAGGGGAGGTGCCCAGGTGAGGGTGGATTTGTGCAACACCTGGGTGTCTGCCAGCTGTGCCAAGGTCACATGTAAGCAGGTAAGATGCCAAGCAGCTGCCAGACCACTTGTTCCAAAGAGTTTCAAGGTGATGCCCTTATGGAAGTGGCACTGAGTTATCCCGAGCCTGCTGTGGGGGGAGCTGGGATGAGGTGTTAGAGAGGAAGAAAACAGCTACTCAGGGCTAAAACAGTTCTATTCGGCTCAGCCTAAAAGTACTTTTTAAGGCCCTTTATAATTAGAAACTTAGCAGAGGTTTGGCTGCAAGAACTGGTGCAGGGTTTGGACATTAAATGAGGATTAGCCCGTTTCCATTGCCAACCTCACACTTTTCAGCTAGTTCTGGCTGTCACTTGGTTGTCCCTGGATCAACAGCTTAAATTTTAATGTAGTTATGTTAGCTAAGGTACTGTCTACTCTACAGACTTTAACTAGATTAAGAGACAGATCAGCTATAATTGGAGTCCCTGATTGAATTAGATTGGGATTACAAATATAATTGGATACTACCCTATTTGAGACACTTCAAAGGAAATATATCTTCAGAGCATGAAAGCTGAAAAATCAACAGGCCTTTGGAAATCCTTGATCCTGTTTCCTGTGTGGACGTAGCCAGGCCCGTGTCTCTCCAGAAAGATATTTTGTAACAGTGCAGTAGTGAAATCTATTAACCAGACTCCCGATGCTAGTCAAAGGCAACGTAACCTTGGTAGCGATACAGCCAGATTAGGCTAAAACTGTGCCCGAAAGGAGCTTTAAAACCTAGTAACAAGTCCTAATATGGACTAATAGGCCTCAGGTTTTATTGTGGGATATAAGCTAGGAGCCACAGTTTAAGCAAAGAATTCCTTTTGCTGACATGGCTTTTGCAGGCATTTCCATTTGAAAAGAGCAGTTGGTTGAACAATGGTCTCGGCGCTGGTTCAGTGCTTGACACCTTGCAGCATGTAAAGGACAAAAGCCTGAAAACTTTTTTTTTTCATATGATATCTTTTCCTGTTTGTGGCCTTTAGTCTTTGCACTACCGAGAGCCTCCAGCCATCAGAGCTCTGCTTAAGTAGGTCACACCATAAACAGGCTTATCAGAATAACAGCAGGCTCATAACCCAAGTGGGAAAAACCTAGTGAATATATTTTGTGGAAGGGAAACAAAAATCCAGCGTGCTGCCTCTTAACTGACCAGCCATGTGACCACATGAAATTAAAATCCAGCCCTCAGAGCACCCAGTCCTATTTCAGTGTAAGCCTTCCATGAAGGCATCAACACTCTTGAGAGGGTGCTCCATTCTGGTCCAAGCATGAAATGACTTTAGGTCTTTCTGCATCTTACCCTCATTTGATCTAATTTTCCAGGCTGCTCAAAAGCCCCTAAACATTCAAGTTTATATGGAAATAAGTTGCTGTGTGAGAGGTATTTTTAGGGGAAACATCCAATTTGGGTTATTTTTTGTTCTTTTTTGGATGTTCCCTTTCTTGGCCTTCTCCTTTTGACTTTATCAAGAACTTGCCACTCATGTAAAAAGCACTGGTGCAGTTGGACAATACTCAGCCCTGGAGTCTCAAAGTGCCTTCCAGACATGAAATACTGTTTAGAAGATTAAAAAAGGGCCTCAGCAAATCTATAATCCCTTAACCTATTCATTATAACAGTCCTGGCTCCCTCCACAGAAACTCAAGAGCAGCAAAGCACCTTTACAGGATGCTGGATTACAGTTAATAAATTGTAACCCACGTGTGTTTCCTCATGCTCTTTTGCTGATTAATTGTTAACAACATCCCTGTTTAAAGGTGTGCCAGGACAAATTGGATCCTGATTTATTTTTTTGACATCCCACCGTAAGGTATTTTTAGGCAAAAAGACAAATGCATTAAAGTGATTCTGTGGCCCAAAGAGAGACCTATAATCGTGAAAAACAGGAGATATGGGACTCTTGGCTCCTTTGTGCAACAGATCATGGGTATCTAGGAGAGGTTTTATTTATATGTCATTTGTATACACAAGATTTATGCTTGCAATTAAGTTTCAGTGTAAATTAGCCTGGCCTGTGTGTCTGTTTAATTGCAGGTGCAAATCAAGTTGGTAAAACATCTTTTTCTGCCCCCCCTTGGATGTGTAAGCAGCTCACATAGGAGCTTCCAAACTCCCCCTGTATATTTTGCAGATGACATTGTGCCTTGAAAAAAGCCTCACAGTTCCAAGCTCTCACAAAGCTTCCCCAAGTAAATGGTCCCTTATACATTTTAATTAAAGAGGTTATTTCACAAGAAGCCCTTCTTTGTCAGGCTTAGGTGCATAAATTCACTCAATTTTGCACATTAAGAGAGTAAATCGTCTCCAAATATTGATGTATGTTGAAACTATTGATGCAGCCAAACAGGTAGCTTTCCTTTAGCTGAGATTTTCCAATTTCTAAGCCTGGTGTTATGTGACATCTTTAGCATGAGCAATCTTTATCTCGGTGCTGGTTAATTGAGAGGAGTCAGATTACTTTAAGGAGCCAGCCACTTCGGGGTGGGGGTTGCTGTAATTTAGGACATCAGGAATTTTGGCTCCAAGAACAATTCTTTGCAAACTTTTCATCTCTGAGATTAACTTTAAAATTTTCGGGGGGGGGGGGGGGGGAGGGGAGGGAGAAAAGCACCAAATAGATTGACAGTCACCTTGAGTGTACCAAAGGGTGACCAAAGAGAGGAAAAAATTGCAATTTCCTTTATTTACTAAGCTTGCTCCATTCCCGGTTGTGTACGACTTTGCAACAGTATATCGATTTTTCAGGAGTTTCTTTTTACAATTACAAAAGAAAACGAAATTACTGATTGGGAAGGAAAACTTCTTTGTTCTTTTTTTGTAAAAGAAACAGGTTTTTTTGTGTGTTCAGAAGAAATAGAAATGCATTAAAAGATGAAAAAGGGAAGGAAGAAGATGATGCCACAGAAATCAATAAAGAGAATTAGGTGAAATAGAACATCTTGTATGTTTTTTAGAAAATCATTTTTCATACACTAAATACATTTGCAGACTTGTTTCCTACAAACCTTTTCAATCTGCAATTTGAGTCTGAAGCTACAGGTTTTAAGATGACTGAGAAATCTTTTTTTTTTTTTTTTTTTTTTTTTTAGGGGGGGGGGAAGCAAAATATTAGGAAGCACTTGGGCATTCAGAGACCACCTCAGGTAATCCTAAGAAATGCACATGTATTTATCATCCCTACAGCCATGTCAAAGACAGCATAAAATGATTGCCTGAGGGCTGAAAGACCTGCTCAAGGTGCAGGGTGGGACCTGCAGATGATGCAATGAAAGAACTGAGGTGGCACAGCCTCACCCACCCCACAGAAAACACCCAGTCCCGGTTCTCCCAGGCAGGCTGTAAGAGAGGGATTGTCTGAACTCATGAGTAAGGGTGAAATCAAGGCTGAAGGGTTTGAATTTTGTGTGCTAATGCCACTGTCAGAAATGATATCACCACCAAAACCAATCAGGGAGCAGCCCCTCACCCTCATTCCCCCCTGCTATTTGTGTCGGGCACTCGGTGTGCTCAGGGCTGTTACAACCAGAAGATGTCAAAGCCCAGGTGTCTCACCATTAGGAGGCCTGGTCTTGGCTTTCAGGGTGAAGTTACAGTTTGGGATGAGCCAAAATATCTGTTTTCTGCCTTCCCTGTTTCCAGCCAGAGAAGGGCAGAGGAAGAGAAGTGGCAGCAAGTCTCTAGATGGTTTTTTTGCGTTCACAGGGCCAAAACTTCCCAGTTTAGTTCATGTCATTTGAGTATCAGCACTAAACAGCATCATGGCTGAACCAGCCTGTGCTCCCACCTCTCTTTTGTTCTTTTTATGCTGCACTGGCTGAAAAAGAACCCAGGAAAAAAAAAAAAAGTTGCTGGTTCAGCTGGCTCGTTTCCTCAGACCACAGCCACAAAAAGTGCTCGTGGGCCCATTCAGCGAGCAGGGGAGTCTTGACAGGGGCTGAACCCCTCAGCTGAGGGCTGCAGCCTCCTGCCATCCCCAATACCTGCACCACCCACGTCTCTCCCTTTCAACAGGCTCCCAACAACCCCGGACAGGGCAGGATCAGGGCTCCTGTATGCAGGAGCATTTCTGCTTTTGAGAAGACTGTGCAGGGTTTTTTTTTTTGCCACCAGTGTAACTTCACCTCTAGGAAAGGGGAAATTAGTCTGCAATTATGTAATTATCAGCCACCCTGAAGCTCAATTAATGCGTTCTGTAACTCTTCCGGAGAAGGGGGGGAAGTCTGTTGGATGCATGGTGTAAATATAAACCATGGGAATTTCTCCCTCCAGCTTTGTTTCTCTCTGGTTTTAATAGCATTAACAGGGTGGCACATAAAGCAAACTGAATTCAGACCACTCAGGGTTTACATCTGCAGCTCTGAGCTATGCGTGGCCTCGCTGGGGGTTATTCCAGACCCTGCCTCTATGAATGGAGTTGCTTCAGCACAAGGAATTTTGCTGCAATAGCCTGGGGCAGCCATGCACAAACAAACAGCCCGGCAAGAAATACTCTGAGTAACCCAGGATACAGTTTGCTGGGCTAGGCTGGATTGACCTCAAGTCATGGGTTGTATAGGATGGGCATAACTTTTTTAAGGGCTCTGCTCCCCTGCTTTGCAGTGAAGCACTGGGGGTGTCTCCCAAGGTTAGGCAGCTTTTCCAATATTTAGGTGTCTCCAGAGAGTTAATCGGGAGCACCAACACCAAATCAAGACTTAAGAAGGACTTGGAATTTCATGTAACAAGGCAAGGCTTGTCCATGTCACAGCACAAACATCAGGATTGTGTGTCCCCAGGGCGTGTTGCAGCCTCCCCTCCTATTTCTGCCACGGCTCTGCAATGGATTTGCACCCTGAAGGTGCTGATTTACCAGCTCCCAGCCTAGCCGGGGAACACGACTGCAATACCAAGAGGGGAAGGACAAAGGAATCCGTAAATTTACCTTTTTAGGCTTAATTAATCCTAAGCAGTGAGATGTCCAGCTCTTCCATTACTCCACAGCATCTTCTTCCCCCTGCATCCTCCAAGCCTTTGGCTTGTTCCTCAGGCACACTGGGAGCTCTGGTGGGAGGGGTGGATGTTCTCAGCAGCAGTGGTGTGATGGGTAACAGCTGAGGCTCTGGCCCTGTAACACTGGTGGTTCACCAGCTTCCTTCTACCTCACCCTCTGCTTTCAACATTTATTCAAGAAAAACTTGAATAAATTTAATTTTATTTCATAGAAAATTTCAAATTTAACTTATTTCATAAAAATCACAGAATTTCCTGAGCTGGAAGGGACCCACAGGGATCATCAAGTCCAACTCCTGGCCCTGTCTAGGACACTCCAACAAGTCCCACCTGAGAGTGTTGTCCAAAGGATCCTGGAACTCTGGCAATCAATCCTTACAAGTAAATCAAGCCTGACATGTAATTATGTCTTATCTGTGAAATATGATGGATGAACCATCCATGTGTGCACAAAAATCGAGGGAAAAATGTTTTAATTCACCAGTGTCAGGGGATATTTTTGCAAACTTCCATAATTTTGGGGATCTACTGTTACACAGCCAGCTGATGGCAGTTCTGAAAATGAATGACGACTATTCAGAGCACTCACTGTTCATATCAAGCAGTTTCTTGATACAAACTCTTTGGTTTTGGGTTACTAACTCCCACGATATTTGAGGTTTCATTTAGACCTGAAGTTCCTAGAGAAACAAATGGTTGTAAGAGAAGTCTTTCTTTTGCAGATCTGTAAAGTAATCTTAAAATATGGGATAATAAAGAAAAGCCTGAAAATAGGGGGTTTCGATGTGGTTCATCCTAAGGTCACAAACCCTCAGAAAGTAAACAGAACATTTCCAATATGTATATCCAATATATTTATATTTCCAGCATATTGATATTTCCAGTATTTATATATATAGCCTCTGTGTGTAAATATATCTATTTATACATTACAATCTCTGACAACTTTAGGGTAATTTTGGAGCTCTTGGGGTAACTGAAGCTAAAATCTGATGTGCGTGTGTTTTGTTGCTTTTTTCCCTCTGAATACCTATGAGGCAAAATGTGGTGTTTATCTCACTCTTACATGAAATTTATTCAACCAAACCCAATGCATATTTTCAGTTTTCCAGGCACTATCAATGATGCATGATGAATAAAACAGGCAGGAAATCAGCTTTCAGCCTGCTGATTATATGAGCTTCAGCCTCTTTCTGCTTTTAGTCTGATCATCACAGCGGGTAAATGGATTGTGGAGATACAACTTGGAACAGGTATTAAAAATAAGGCAAAGAAATGTTGAGGGAGATAGATGGCAGGAAGTGAGGGAATGGGTGAATAAAGTGAAACATTCTGGGGCTGGGGAAGGATGGGATGTCCCCGTGATTGATTGGCTCCAAGTGACAGATTCCTCGAGGTGGAAAGATGCCTCGGCAAGACTGAGTCTAACTAAGTGGGCAGATCCACAGTGGGCCTCCAGCCATGAAACAGATTTGCCAAATTGCCTTTGATTCATTATATTTATGAGTTTAAAAAGCATGTAAAATATTTTAATTTTTTTTCAGGAAAGAATAAACATAAATAACACAGGAGAAGACTGAGTTCAGTACCCACCTGAATCCTGATGAATCTGAGATTAGGGCGTGTGGGATAAGACCCTGGGGACAAATCACAGCATCCAGGTAAGAAAACTTTCATCTAGACAGCTGGTTATTGCTCTGCTTTAGAGCTCATCCCCTTTATTTTCGAGAGGCAGAATCTCTCTGAGCAGCATTTGCCCTGTACCTTCCTTGCAGTGTCTGAACACCAAAACTTGGATTTAGGACAACAGAAACGACTAAACCAGGGGGAGGGGAAGGTGCCTATCTCATTCCATAACTAGTTTTGGTACTAGATGATGTCATTTGATGCTCAGGGAAGATGGTGTAAAAGACCAGCAAAATAATCACTCGCTGCATTAGGTTTTGTTTCAATTTGAAAATCAGAATATAGATGAGACCCCAAAGCCTGAGGTTAAACAACCCCTGCGGGAGTGCCACGAGCAATAAGAGTTAAACAAAGATCTCTCATCCAGTCTGTGCATGAAACTTTTAAAATCCTTGTCTCAGTGGCCATGAATCCCACAGCTCAATAAATCACTTCACTGAGAAAGCATTTCCAATGAATTTGCTGTCTAATATAATAAAATATCTCTTGAATGTCATGTCCCCTTTTTATGTGTCTCTCTGCAAATTTTAAATGATTTTACTTCCTGCTGGAATCAGGCTATTGTTTAATCTTTAAAAGCTTCTTGCCTGGTTTCCAGAAGTGCTGAGCACCCACAAAGGGAGTCAGTGGGCTCTGTAAATGTCCAAGATCTTTTTAAGTTCAAGGTGTTGATGCTCAGCCAGTTCAATGCTGTCATTGATTTTAGTCCCTTCGATGGAACAGATTTCCCAATTAGCTGGCAGTGGAGGATCCCACCTCGGGAATATGTGCTTCATAAATGGATATAGTCTCTGCTCTGAAGAAACATCTAAAGAATTAAAGCCAAATATGAGTCTAAATCCCAGCTCTAAGTAGTGTTTAATCTTCTGACTAGTAATTACTTCTTGAAAAATGTTAGCAGAACCAGCACAAAATTGACCAGGAATCCACATGTTACAGTTATTGGGTCTTGCTGTGGTGATGTGGGTGGGCTGAAGGCTGAATTTTTAAATGAAAGATGCACAGGGAGAGAGGAAGATCGTTGAACCAGCCCGTAGCTCTGAGGCTGTTCTGTATCTGAACTTACTCAATGGAAGTAAAATATTTTGCTTATAAAGAATTTTCATAAACATGTCTTAGGATGTGTATTAGAGGTACATCTTAGGATGTGCATTAGGAGTAAGCTAAACAAGCTGGTATAAACACAGGGCTGGCTCTGTAATAGGAGAATAAATGGCCTGGCCCTGCTCCCTGTGGAGCCCTGGGATCCGCAGGAGATCAAGCCCCAGACCAGGCTCTAAATCTGGGAGAGGCCTAAATATAGATGATCATGGCTAATTCCAGGTTCCCATTTTTAAAATGTCTTTAAATTGCAACCACATCCATCCAACTTATCTTCAGCTAAAATTAAAAAGGGCAGATCTACCTCAAGGGATGTCTCGGTACCAAAAATATCTCAAAGGTTTCTCAGGCAGCGGAACGGACAAATCAAAAAAGAACAAGGAGATTTTATTGGGCTTACTGGTAAACAGCCAGTGTCCTGCCAGATTTTGAAAGGTCTTTAGGCACTGAAAGGTACAGTTAGGTATGTAATAGGGCTTTCAAAAATCTAAGCATATCAGGTGACCAATTCCCGTTGAAATTCAAAAATACCCCAAAATTAGTTCCCCTTTACTCTCATCATGCAGTCTTGATTCCCATTAAACCCTAACTTAGGCAAAACTCAGCTAGAAAAGTCAGATGTTCAGCATTTGAAATCTGGTAGATGCCTAAATATAGATGCAAATGCCTAATTTGAGACTTCCACTAAACTTCTGTTTAAAACTACCACCACATCTAACCTATATAAATCCACACTGAATAATCATACCAATAATTGAATTCAAATGCTTTCATCCTGATAAAGGGCAGCAATTGAATTAAAATCTGAAGGATTTTTGGAGCCAGGGTGGACAGTGTAAGTTATAATCTAGTTTATGGTATAAAGTACTAATTATATGCCCATGGTATTCATCAGACTAAAATGTTTCCTGTGCAATGTAAAAGAAAATATGGTAAAGATTAATTTAATTATACATTTTATAGATGAAACTATGTTTCTAATATTTTGTAGCTAACAATAAGTTTAAAGGGCAGATGTAAATATATAGTATTTTGGAACCTGAGGAGATTAAAATAAATAACATGTGGGCCAAAATAGCGTGTGAGGCCTGGGTTGCAGTTTTGCTAACATCACTTTTAGAAGTACAATACTTAGTGACAAGTGAGACCAGAAAAACACCCAGCTCAGTATAAACTCTGTAATATTGGCCAGCAAAGGACTTTTTACTAGGGAAAGGTAGAAGGAATTTAAGCTAAATTGATAAAAAGTCATGCTGGTGAGGTTCACTGAAACAGCCCAGGTTCTGGCTCTGCTGTAACAGCAAACCTGCCAGGACAACTGCATTTCTTAGCTGTCAACACTACCTACTGATAGGCTACAAAATAAATTAGAATTTCCACCTATTACATCTGATATCCCAACCTGCAAGTGTGTCGTGATATTTTGGAATGAGGTGCACGAGTGGATCTCTGTGCCGGGGCAGTGTCTGAGAGCTGTAACATCCTCTCCCCGCAGCAGGATCTGCTCTGCACCCCTGGAGCTGCTCACAAAGGTGAATTTCAGTGAAGCTGGAGCACAGATAAACATCACTCCTGCTCTTCCTCATCTTCAGCTGGGAATTAATGTCGCTGCCTTGTCACAAAGGGCTCCTGGGGGACAGATGACAAACCCATTAGAGGAGGGGCTGTGCTAACAAAACACAAAAAGTTTGCTTTCGTGACGGAGTAATTAATTTTGATGATTATTTTTTGAAACTGCTCTGCTCTGTTCTCTGCCTGGGAATAGGTGTTAAATTATTCCAGTGAGAAAGGCAGCTGAGGGGAACAGCTCCAGCAGCTGTGGAAACCATCCCCGCTCCCAAAGCCCCACCATGTAATGAGCAGAGGCAATTTCCATGTGACAGTAAACAAAGAATATCTATGTGAAGTCGTCTATGTGTGGTCAGTCTTGTCCAACCTCTTTTTTTTCCTTCTTTTTTCACCCATTCCCCTGTTTATTTTGTGGCCTCAGCCTGATTAAGGTCCTCTTTTTGTGTTGGTCTTGTAGGCTGCATCACTAACAACTTGGTGCTATTTAGTTTTATTTGCTCTTAAAATGAACAAGGCATTCTTAGGATGTGTTATGTGATACTACTGTTTTGTTACTTCCCCTGGATAATAAACAGTCTGGAAATTAATGATTTATAAAGGGCTAGTGTTTGGGTGACAGAAACTAGGACAAGTGGCTTGACTCAGATCCCACTTGTGCCTGTAACTCCAAATATTTCAGAAGATTCTGAATAAATTTGCATTTATTCAGAATCCTGTCCAGTGCACCTCTTTTAACACAGAGAAGTCAAATGAACATTTAGCATTAATGCTGTGGCCATTGATGAGGGAACCTGGTGGAAGTCTTAGCTATATTTTCTTTGCAATGAAATACATACACAGCTGAGTTATATTAGAGGGACAATTCTGCATGGTAGACTCCAACTGGGCCTTGTTTGATGTACAAATAAGCTTCAGCCCTCCAGGATTTAGGAAGACAGAGTATCAGCCCCTTGCACAACCCTGCTGGGAAGTGATTCTCCCATGGGAACAGCCACCAGCTGCATGCTGGGGCTATGACTGACCTTATCTGCAGATTTGTGTTACTGCAAGTTTGGAGGCAATTGTGGTTTCCAGTAATGAAGAACTCCCTCCACTTGCTTCTTCCATGCACCACAGTCCTTCCTGGGCTGGCCCACCTCGTTGTGAAATCAGTCTGTCACCCACTTCAAGGGACTGATCCAGCAAAATTAAGGGATGGAGACTGGGAAAGGTGTGATGGGGCAAGAACGCTCTGAGCCCTTTCTGCCGTGAAGCCACAGATGCCACAGTTCAGTCCAGAGGTTTTGGATCTTTTGAGTAGTTATCAGTTTAAGTCCAAGAACCTGAGGATGAGGAATTTACTGCCTGACACATAAAGCTTGATCCTGCAATAAAACATAATCGTTTATTAACTGAAGGCAGCATTTACACTGAGAGGATGAACTTATCAATATCTGCACACATCCTCAAGTGCATTTGCATTGGACTTGATTTAGGTCTTGCTGAACTGTACAAATTGACCCCCACCTATGCAACCTATTTAATGGAAAGATGCTCAAACACACCCTTATTAAACAAAACTGAGCAATACTTGCTGATGCAACACAAAATTTTGAGATCACTGTTAAAAGTCAAATGTTGCTGCGAACAGCTCTTGCTCCAGCTGAATTTAGGACCAGCTCTGTAGACTGAGAAAAAAAGCACCCTTTTTTAAGCTGTGCACCTGCACAAATGCCATTAAAAACCCAAACAGAAACACTAGAAAACAGTTCTCATGTGAACTCGCCTACACTTTCATGATACAAGTGTAAGTCTGGGCAGAGCACGTGGGATATATAACACCCTCAAACAATGGGCTTTTGTTCAAGGGCTCAGGAGAGGCTCCAATATAATTTACCATACAATGGGGCAGTGTAAGGGATGTGCAAATCTGTAAACACCCCCCCAGTGGTTTGTGGTTTTGAAATGCACCGTAAGATCACATAACCTAAACTGCAGGTGTAGGGGCAGAAAGGACAAATCAGCCACCCCCGCCCCAATTACTGAGACTCTGGGTCAGTGTCTCTAAAATACTTCCAGTCATGGATCAGTAGCTACGGGAAAAGGAATGACATGATGGTGTTATAAGACTTCCATGGATTTCTGAGACATGGACAGGACTCCCTTGACTCATGGCTGTTTTCTGCAGAGGAGCTGCCTCAGGAAGGGACAGCTCACCAAACTTGGGGGTTTTGGTGGCAAAGTGCATCAGCAGCTTGTGAGTGAAAGACTGAAAGGTGCTGTGGACAATTGTCACTGTGTTTTTCTAATGGATTCATGTCAGCTCCTCAAGATAAGGGCAAGTCTACAGCCTGCTAATTTATTACCAGTAAAGCTTGGTTTAATAAACTTGTGGTAAATATTTTCTGCTTTTAAGACCCTTTAAGACTTCAAAGGCCCCCATTTGCTTTGGGGTCCCTCAGGGTGCTGGTGCCAATGAGACATTTTTCATTAATTATGTTGCACAAATAAGCCAAATATTGCACAAATGTGTGTAGCAGCATTGTGAGGAATGCAGCAAGGGCTCTGCCAGAGCCACCCAGCTGGTGCTCTTTTGAAGGACACTTAGGGCCTGAAGCACACGCTTGGGTCCTGTCCACACCCCAAAATCTTATTGTAACTATTTAGGTCAGCACAAAATTGTCAATAATTTTTCCTCTGGAATTCACAAACATCAGACTGTCCTTCCCAGTGCATGACCCTGTTAAAATAGGACCAGAAGGGAAAAAGGGCAGTGCAGAGGTATCACAGATCCCTCATATCTCCTTAGGAATTATGCAAATATTGTGAGATACCTTAGGATAATGAAGTCTGAGGTCGTGTTCTCATAAGTCTTCTTTGCCTGGCCAAGGTTCAAAGTAAGGCATCTTGGTGAGAGGAGCCTGGAGGTGAGACATTTGTGGGTCAGGTTCAGAGCCAGAGTCCTCTGGAAATGAAAATAGCAGGGCTATGAGCAGGTACACTGTGAGCAGGTACTGTGCAGTAAAACTGGGTAAAGAGAATAACCAGAGATATTTCACAGCCATTAGTAAAAGGCCACTGAAGCCACACAATGGCTGCACCTTTCAGGAAGGACTGGCAAAGATGATTTTCCCAGAGGGGCACATTTTGATTCTCACCTCACCTTTCTGCTTGTGTAACCCACACACAGACCAGTGACAAGCTGCATCTTTTCAGGGCAGGTGAAAGCCCCCTGTTAAACAGGCAGTTCATAAACTGAAAGGTTGGAGATAAACTCTTGACCAGTCATTCCCTAAACCAACTCTTCTCACAATCTGTGTTTTCCTGGTGGCTGAGAAAGAAAATTAGCAACAGCTCTGTGCTAAGTGGGAAATGTAAAGATGCTGTTTGAGTGGCTGGACATGAGAGCAGTTCCAGAGCACACTGGAGCACTTACAGCTGAGGAGACCTTCAGAGCACACGTTGACAGCCTGCCATATGTCAGGGCACGTGCTGCTTTCTATTACTTGCTGCAGCTCTGGGAAGGAACTGTACTCAGCTTGTATATGAATTTTAAATGAATTGTTAACACATTTTATGAATCTGGTAAAGGGGTGCTGATGTGGGAGAGCGCACACGTCTGTTCTGCAACATGGAGTAAATAAATCATGACTTGCACAAGATAAAACTTTATTGAGCAGCAATAAACGACAGAAATACTTCTCACAGCATTTAAAGCCATGTAAAAGAAAGCACAAAGGGCTGGTTGCCCCTGAATCCGTGTGCTTGGAACAGCTTGTGTTGGGCTGATGGGAGAGAAGGTGCTTTGCCAGAGCAGCACTGGCTGTAACTCCCTGGGGATTTGGTCTCTAATGCCTTTCAGCACCTATATTTGTTTCTCACAGTATCTACAACATTTTGGTGCCTTTTCATGGACATAATCCTTCTCTCACTCTGCTTTTCCCCACCATAAATTCCTTGGCTCTTTTGTCCTGAGGATAGTTTTGGACCAGAGGACAAATCATCTGTACCTGGGTCCACACTCCAAGCAGGTGGGTCAAGTCCTTCTCTACAATAACACACTCAAGGCCATCAGGGACCAGTGAGCCAAAATCAGGCTGAAAAGTGGGTAAAATAAATTCTCATATTTTTCTCCTAGAGTTCTTCATGAGAATACCCAGGCTCTTGTCAGTGCCTTTTGGCCACTCACAGTGGGGTGGCAGGATGGTGCCACCAGTTCTGCTTGAGGTGCTGGTCTATTCTATCTGATCTTTCTTTGCTCTTCATGGATATTGGGATGATTATAACTCATCAGAACTAGGGAATTAAAACAGTACAAAGATGTCTTCTACAAAGACATAGGCAACATCATTGTATGCTCCCAGGGAAGGTTGGCACTTTGCACAGACTCAGATTCATGCAACTATTCTCTTCACCCAGCTCAAAGCTCAATAAAGAAGAATTTCCATCATCCCAAAAGTTTTTTGGTTCCCAGAAAAGCTCCCCTTCACCCTCAGAGAAGCCCACAGGAGCAGAGAGATGAATCTTTCTTCTCAGTTTAAAAAAAAAAAAAAAAAAAAAAAAAGGTCTGTAGAGTAATTAAGTTTAAAAAAACAAAAAACAAAAAAAAAAGTCACTTGCCTGACTGATCCCTTTTGGCTGAACGTGAAGGGGGATGAAACCTCTCGCAATGGGTCAGCCTTCCTTTCCCTCTGGTGCACTCACTGCAGGCTGCAGCCCAATAAATCTGTTCCTCGGTGTATCCACAGGACCAGCAGCTGATCCAGGCTCAGCAGAACGTTGGATCAGCGCTGGATGCCTGGTGATGATACAACAGAGACCCGAGATAAGTAACTTTATATACACAAGACAGTAATCCCCTCTCCATCCAGACATTTTTAAGACATCTTGATATAGAATTAAACCAGAGAGATGTGAAAAGAGGTGAAATTATTCAGGATATACAATGGAGGAATTTTATTACCAAGCTGACTGCATTATAAATCAAGTGCTCTGTAAATGCAATAAAACAATTGTTTAGTCTGCATGATTCATACCACAAACCTCAGTATTCTGTGTTTTGATCTTATTGCAGCAATAAACTGTCTAGACAGCAATTAACAAACTGTTTTTTCTTCAGATGTTTGGAGTGCCTTTGCTGCCTGATCAGCACTCAGAAATACAGGGCTTTCTCTCTATTCCTATTAATTATCAGGTTGATCACGAAGCATGGTTAGTGGCTCTCTGCAATTGTACAACATTCCTCTTTGAGTGAATTGATATAGGAAAAGCACCAATAATATTGTTTTTCATTAGTACTAAGTAGCAAAGATAAAGATTTATTTTACCATGATGCTCTAGAATGAGTTTTAAAGTACAGTTTATACGAGCAGTATCATTTTAGGTCCTGATTCAACAAATATGTGCCCAAATTAGAGCATATAAGCAATCCCAGGAGAATATGTGCATTTAAATTTTGGTGCATGACTTTGTACCTTGCTGAATTACAGCCAAAAAATTGATCCCTGATTTATAGGTATCCCTTATCTTTTTACACGAAAAGTGGAGCAGATGTGTTTTGGTCTTGAGTTTAATGGCTTACCAGTGGGAGGTGAGATGGAAGGGGTCCTGAAATCCAGGAGAGTTAATGGGGGGAAAAGATGCTTGAGAAGAGCCTGCAGAAATAGGCTGAGAGGCTTCTTCAGATGCTCATTTCACGGAGGGGATACAGTGAAGCCTCTAAAATGCTGTGACAGAATTTCACAGGGTTTTACAGCAAAACAGAGCAGAATTCCCATGGTGGCCTGTGCAGGTGAACTCTTCCTTTTCAGGATGGACTTTGGGTGTGAGAGGCACCACTCTGCAGCCAAAACTTGGGTACCTTGGGCTGCAGGAGGTTTGACCAGGACTAACACCAGAAATGTCTGTGCCTGTGTGTTTGTGCTCGTGGAGAGAGAGACTCATCCCACACTATTCCCTCACCAACTCCTGCTCTGGGACGCTGATGAGACTCTGGACAATTTACAGCAGATGAAAACAAACAATCCTTTGGGGTTTTGCCAAGTGTAAACCAGCAAAGCAGCATTTTGAGGGCTTTCAGAGCACCCCTGGCTGTTGCTGATGGTGAAGCTGCTGGAGCAGTGGGCTCAGCCCTTGCTGGACAGCTCCCACCGCCGGGGCTGGGACGGGGCATTGCAGCTCACCTGAACACAAACACCGGGAGGAACTGCGTGGGAAGTCCTGCCAGAGACACCTCAGATCCTCACACAGCAGAATTCCCCACAGACATCCACTGGCAGCTCCAAGAGACATAGAAAATCCAGCTCAGGTGTTCCGTGTTCTGTAGTTGCAGAAATAATTCCATGGGATTTGGCTGTAACTCTGTCATGAGTAAAAAGGTGATGTCTTCAAAGCAAAATAAAGAAATGAACTTTGAAGCTGCTTATCAGAAGTTATTTGAATAATTTATTTTTTTAAAATGTTTTGCCCTTTTTTTTTTTTTTTTACAGTATTTTCTCATTTCCTACTGTGGCAGTGGAGAGAGGAATGAGAAAACAAAAGTTCAGGAAAGAGGGAAAAATTACAATTGAGTCTGAATTGATCATCTTTGAAAGCAGAAAAATAATAAATTTGTTGAAATGGAAATTTTCAAGTAAATTCACAGTGTTTCAGAGTTTTCATTCCGAGTCTTTCTAGCAGTTTTGAATTTTTTTTCTTTCATATTATTTTTTATTAATTAAAGTAGGATCTCTTAAATAACACTCCTGGCACCCATCTTGCACCTCACAAAAACTCTTCAGGAAAAGAGGAAAAAAAAAAAAAAAGGTAATTGTTAGGACTATAGGAGTTGTTCAAAATAGAAATACAATATCCCATAAGATTCACCTGTAAATTCAGATCCAAATGCTCCTGCCATTTTCCAAACTGAGCCAAACCACTGAAACCCAAAAGGTTTATGGTAGAGTTACAGCTCAGTTTTATAGCAAGGGAAAAATAGTTTCACCTGCTTGTGCCTCAAAACATCAGGTGATGCTCATCTATTTCAAATAGCTGAGAATTAGTTTCTTGTTAAACTTAGATTTAACTGATGAAAACCCCATATTCACCAGAACCTGACAGAATATTCTAGCGATGCCATTTATCTATCAGCATCAAGTTCTGTATCCCTCTCAGTGCAGCCTTGAAGAAAGACAAACCAAGCTTAAAACTGCAATACTCCAAATACATTTTGTCGCATTTTCTTCCAGTTAAAGCTGCCAAACAGTGAATCTAATTAACTGGACACAGGAGGGCCTTTATGAATGGAATGTAACATAACCATCCAAAGTAATCTCGTTACATTGGAACAAGAGGTTAAATACCACTTCCTGCTATGTAGTAGCTGTTAAGTATAGTATTGATGAAAAATATGCTAATAACACCTTCTGAAAAGAATAGCTTAGTTCTTGTTAGCTAATCTCTGCAAGCTGTTTGTAAGCTGCTTTTGTGCTCTGGTTATATCACATGCACATCAAGCAAAACTATTCTGGTACGTCCATCACCCTGCTTTAAAATAAAGGGTTGAGGTTTTTTTTCATGAGGAATTTACATATATATACATATAAATATATAGGCAGACAAATAAGCAGTGTCTGTTCCTCAGCACCCTCTGAAGGAGCTGCCAGGCTTAGGATGGGGACTGTGTCAGCACTAAGGACCCTGAAGGCAGAGCTGCAAACAGGAGCAGGGAGTTGGAACCCAGGTTATGCCAAAACCCCCAAAGTTTCAAATAGGGCCTTTTTATACAAATTTATCCAGAGAAGTGAGAACCACCCTTATTCATTCTCTTGTAAATCAACAGAAAGCTGCTCATAAATCATTACAGCTCCCATCTGGGGGATGATTACTAGTCCAAGCTCAGGGTTAAACCTGAAATTTTAACTTCAGGATAACACTGGAAATGTTTACTGTTTGAAATCGCAGCAGCTGGGTGGATTTTCACAGTCACTGAACTGATTTGCAGTTGTATTGGTCGATCAGCATCTTTCATTAAGTGTCCATCCTGCAGGCAGGGACATCATGCTAAGCCCCTGTGTTTCTTCTGTGCACGGGCCCATCTTTAGCTGGGGAGAAACGTTCTGTTTTCCTTTCTCCCCCTTCATTTCCATAAACAATATGCACAATTCTCCGAGCCATTCAGTCTGCAAATAAAGGCGGAGGGCTAAGTAAATTTGCTTCACACCAATTATTTTTGTGAGGTCACTGAGTTAAGCATTAAAGAAAACTGCTGGGGATGAGCACTGGGAACAGTATGATTTGTGCTATGACTGGACAAAAGTGCTCAGTGCATGGCAGAACACGACATTTATTGGGAAGCTTTGTTCCCTGAGTTAACAGAAGAATAATCCTTTTCTTTCAACCACTGCGAGTTACTCATTTTACTGCATAACCCAGCTGCACTGTAAGTCACTTTTGTAAGTCACAGCCTAGGAAAGAAGAGAAAAATGTGTGATTTTAGAAGAAAAAAATTTAAATATAATTGATTGCTTAGTTCAGTATTAAGCTGCTTTGTTCCTATGCACAGCGTGAGGGTGAGCAGTCGTCAAATTATTGTGCCGTGTTTTTATGCAAATAAAATTACAGAAGGAAAGAACATTTTCAAAGACTCTGGAGCCAAGTGAGAAGCCAAAAATCCAGCTGCTGTGGGTTTGCATCACTTTATTGTCACACTTCTCACAGCCCCACATCTGACTGTTTACTATGTATGGCTGTGAGCAGTAAGTAACTGTGACAAAATGCTCAGCACATGGGTAATTGCTGATGATTACATTCCAGACAAAGGACTCGGCCTGGAACAAAACAGCAAGGCAATATTTCCCCAATGGAAGAAAAAAAAATTATACAGCAGTTATATTGCTGTTAATGGAAGAAGGAAAAACCTAAATTAGTCACTCAACTCGTTTCAGGATCCGAGGTCAGAGTCAGATCCTGATGTTTCAGGGGGTTTCAAATATCAAACTCAAACAGAAAAATTTGATTGTGCCTGAAAAAAAATAGAGACCAATGGAAAAATCACTGCAGGATCAGATTCTTTCTCATGCTTCCTGGGACACAGAGATGAAAAGTAGAACCTGCCCTGGCATTTTAAGAGTGACTGAGATCCTGTATTTTTGGATGCTATTCTGCTACAGTAGAACATACATAACTATTACATCAATATCAATAAAAGAAATACAATCAAATTACATATTTGATTATTTAGTACAAAATAGCTTGTAAATGATATATCTAAATCCAACTAAAGCCCATGGTGTGCTCTTTTTAACCAGATGAAAAGCCAAGTGTAACTATGGTCTGGATTCTCCCTGCCCAGGTCTCTATTTGTGCCAGAGTGGTGGAAATCAGAGACTGCTCCCTCCATCCCCACTGGAGATTTCTACCACTCTCAGGCAACCAAAGGAAGGGAAGGAATGAGTCACCCAGTGCTAGGCTTTCCACTCTTAAATATGTTTCAGTTCCAAGTGCTGGGTGACCATACAGGATGCTCATTGCACACCTGAGTTGTGCTGGGATTAAATGTCCAGAATGGAGAATATGGCTAAATGAGAATATCTCTTGTATAAAAAAGGACATCTTAAAAGAGGCTTTTAAAAATTTCATTATATTAATGCTTCCCTTGTTTTTTATTAATAGTAGAAGTGATTACAGCTCTCAAAATAGGAACAATTGTGCTGGTATAAGGCCTCATTGGGTCGTCTTTGTGCTCAGACAGCGAGAGAATCACTTAATTACTGTCAGACAAACCCACCCCTCACCCATTTACAGTATTTAAGTTGGTAAGGGCTGAAGCCAATCAATACACATGAGCCCGGTAAAAGATGTCATTTTGTCATTTACAGTAAGGGAGGATACAACGAATGCGAGATTTGCTCTTTTCTTGAGCCGTCTGGGTGTCAACGATAACACCCAAGGTCTCTGCCTTTGTCACAAATATTTGATTGTCTCCTCAGCACCGTCAGGCACTGACAAACACCTCCGGCATTCACCGGCTGCTGCCCGTTTCCAAAACGAAAACAATGCCAAGAACCTCACATCCCTCTGC
Organism: Pyrocephalus nanus; assembly: GCA_038380795.1. Lineage (NCBI taxonomy): Eukaryota > Metazoa > Chordata > Aves > Passeriformes > Tyrannidae > Pyrocephalus > Pyrocephalus nanus. Next base: position 6,092,895 of record CM076277.1, read on the forward strand.
TGCAGAACCTCGGGAAACTCTTGGGTTGGCTTTTTCCCCACTGTGCTGAATAACCCACATGTCAGTAAATTTGAGTTCCAGACCTGGGTGGACCAGGCTGATGTGACCAGGGCTGACAAAAGGACCACGGCCTCCAGATATTAAGAAAAAAAAAAAAAAGCAGTTTCATAAGCTGATTAGTATCTACTTGGAATTGGTGCTATTTATTCATCCCCGGGAATGAATGAATGAATGAATGAACGAATGAATGGGGAGTTTTCCTTGAGTCATCTTCCTATTCTCTGGCACTGCAGATCAGAAGGAACAAGCAGCACAGGCACAACATCGCTGCTGGTGCAGGGAAGGTGGAGTGGGAACAGTTCCGAAATGAAAACAGCAAATTCCACAGTTATGACTCCAGTAAAAGCTACTCAGGCATTTAAATAATGGGACTTCCTACTCCCCAGATATCTTCCTTTCTGTGGAATTGTCTCAGGAAGGGACAGCATCAGGGATCATAAATTGTCTTTTGGCTTTTCAGCACTTTACAGGCTCCCATGCATCGCCAACAATAGGGCTGGGGAATGACTCTTAACAGCTCATTAAGGCTGTTTTTTGCCAAATGCAAATAATAAAAAGGCCTCTTAAGAGGCTGCCTCATTTTTATTCAGAAAAGCCAACTACAGAATATAAAAAGATGCCATAAAATGGAAATGCAATAGAAGACCCAGTGCGGTTATCTTTGGGGTCCTTTGAAAGATTTCCAGACGCACTTCAGATCTCATGGGCATTTCTGGGGGCATTGCTGGACGATTCTGGATGGTTCATTCAGGAGAGCACTTTAAAAGAAAAAAGAAAAAAGTCATATACAGACACTGTGCTGGCAGCATACATGCTTCTGAGGAGTAAGGGAGTGGAAATAAATAAAAATGTGATTTTTGTGGACTTGAATCACATTTGCCACACATTTTTAAATTTAATATTTCAATTTTTTAGTTCCCAATTCACTTCCCCTGCTTGGGTATGACTGTAGGTCTGACACTTTAGTGCCTTTGACCTCCCCACAGACGCAGAAAATACACTTTGGCTGTGCTTGAAACTTAATTTCTCACCATCACCGCCAGTGCTCCTGCTTGGGAAGCTCATTCCCGGTAACCCTCCCTGTCCTGGGGCAGGTCCCATCCCACTCCTATCTGAGTGTGGGTGCTGGTCCCCAAGTTGCCTGTGAGAGTTTTGACACTGATATTTCCTACTTTTCCTCCCCAGAATGACACGGGATTCTGGTTTGATCAACCTATGATGTTCTCACCTCATTTTTAGAGGTGTTTTTCCAAACCTCTAAACTTTTCCTTTATTCCTTCGTTCAGGGGACTTGAACACCCATTACTTTAAAGTCAGGTCTGCAGGTTGCCTGTGTAACAGGCACTGAGATACCCAAAGATTGTACTGGGGGCTGTGACAGCCTCGTTAGTACAGACAGGAGCTTTAGATCCATCTCTGTTCTTAAATCCCAGTTCCAAAGTTGTTGGACAAAGATATCTGCTGATTTCAACTGAATAAGGCAATTCCTCCAGCACAGCTTTGGGATTACTCATGAAAACAGAAATATTTTCTTATAACATTGGCTGGCAAAAAAAAAAAAAATTCCAAAATCTGAATGTTTGCTTAAATGTGAATGATTTGGGTACAGGTAGATTTTCCTCATCTTTATTATAATAATTTTTAATTGTTGTGTAAAAACACCAGAAGCCCCCCAGTGAGAATCAACTTGTGGGAAATGAGTGTGTACCTGGATTTCCCCAGAAGCTCTCTGAACATGGCCATGGGGAGACTGCAGAATTAAGATTCTTCTTGCCTTTGTACAGCCTGAGCAAGATTTCACATCTGGAAATCTAGATTTGGTTTTCCTGAAATAGAAAAATAATGCCAACACAAAACAACCAACTAGGTGGGGGAAAAAAACCCAAACAAACACAAAACCCCCAAAAAAACCCCAAACCCCCCAATATCTTTGTTTTGGGCGTTTTCTCTGGTGTAGGGCTCGTGGAGGGATCCCTGGCTGTGTCTCACACCATTGCTGGTGCTGTGCCACACACAAGCTCACATTGTGATTTATTGCACTTTTCACTTGGCCTTTCAGAGTGGAAGGAACAGGCAGACTTGACTTTTTAAAATGCAAATGAACCAGAACTTTGAAGGGCCATGGAATATTTTCCTAACTTCCTGAAGCCCATAAAAATGTGTCTGAAGGACTGGGTTATGATGGGAGACCCCCAAGAAGCAGCACAATGAAAAATGGCACTGAGTTGTTAAGCACAGAAATCCAGCCCATCTCTGGAGATGCTCTGAGTGGTGAGTTCCCTTCTCCTGGGCCTGCTCTCCGTGTCCCTCCCACATTTAAAGATCACATCGATTCCATAGTGGTTCACTGGCACTGTGCCCTCAAAGGAAAAAGACAGGAGGGTTAAATGGTGAGTAGCCCTCAGTTTTGAAAAACTGCTGAGCTCCACCATATGGACTATTCTGTGGCAAGGAATATGCTTTATTGGCATTGCTTGGAGGTTTACAAGCAATCTTCTTGAAGTTTTAATGGTTGCTTGGGTGATTTATCCCATCTTGAGAGTCACTGCTGTTAGGAGGCACCCAGTTCTTGAGCTCTTGCTTTCCTTTATTATGAAAACCTTTAATCTTTCCTACATGTACCATAAATAACCTCATTATGGCCACACAGAGAAAGTGTAACAGTTCCCATGTAAGTTTTGACTTTACTTAACACTTTTATTAGCTACTTTAACTTCACAAGGGGGATGCTTAATATACAGCAGCAGAAATTTGGGGTCTGAGGAGTAAGAAAGTGTTATATTCAGTTTTATCTTTGCAGACATTAGGTCCAGCATAATTTTCCAGCCAGGACTGCTGGCATGGAGACAGGTACTCTTTGCTCCCTTCAAGTTCTGAAGGACATCTCATGCAGCTTCTTCCAGTCACTGTTTCAGAGCATTTGGTACCTTGATATCTGATATCTCAACCTAATGTTTCTCTCCCAGCATGTTACTTAAATCTGTTCTATGCCAAAGTGTTTTCATGGAAAGACAAGAGGGATGCCTTGGCATTCTGGGATGGGATGCACTGATAGAGTTAAACTGAAGTGTTGAGTTTCACAGCAGGTGAAACATTTCATTCAAATATGCCCTGAATGTATTTAAGACAAAGTCCACCGAAGTGAAGGACATGCAGGAGAAAGGAAAGTTATACCAACCCTTGCAGATCAGCTACATCATCCTTATATATCACCACCTAGGGAAAAACAGGGCATAACGTCCTCAAGCATCAAATCCTCCAAACCTCTACTGCTCCATACCAAATCTTTGTCCAGATCTAAAAGATGTAACTTTATGCTCTTTACCTCAGTTCATTTACCCCGAAAATGCAGATGACAACGTTTACTCCTCTTTGTGAAGCTTTGTCTGATCTACGGAGAGAAAAAGGCTATTAATGGTCAGCACTAATACTGCTATTTTTTTTCTTGAGCGTTGGTGATTGTGCCCCAAGGGATTTTCTTCAACAAAACATCAGTTCTGCCTTTTGGGACTATGTGGGATGTGGATCACCACACCCATGGGTGGAAAGCATGAGACAAATCTCAGATAAGGAGGGAACAATTAAAGAATTGATGCTTCATGCAAAAGGACGTTTAAATTAGCATAAACCACCCGAGCAGAGAGCTGGAGAGGAGGGATCTGTAATTGAAGCAAAGCTCTAAGTGCATCTCTTGAGCTAATTGCCATCTCAAAGATTGTAAAAAAAAAGAGACAGAAAGAAAAGGACTGGAGGGCAAATTACAACTTTGGAGTAGGGATGGACTAAAGTTAGAGGATGCATTCAAGAGTTATGCAGGGAATTTGCGAAGGGTTGGGCAGTGTTTTATGGAACATTTGCCCTTAAGTTTTAAATATGTCCTTGGTTGTGTAAGGGGGATGGGGAATGCAGAGTCTGAAATGCTTCTCTTTTTGGATAGAGGACAGCTGATTTGAAATTAGATAGAGGAAATAAGGTATAATAATGATGTATTAAAATAGCCCATCATTTCTTTAATCCTGACTTAATTAGCAGCAACTCATATCTTTAGGAAATGCATTAGTACAGAATGTAGAGGGTGTACATTGTCAATAAGACCAAGAGGTTGTCCAGTTAAAACCTAGTCATAAATATATATTGGTAAAAATTCCAGAGGTTCAGATTATTAACCAAATCCATTTGCTTTCTGTCCTACTTTATCTTTTCTCACCTAGAGATTGTAGCAATTTGGAAAAAGAAAACACTTTTTATTTTCTAAAATTATTTTCAGCTCCTAATACAACTGAAATCAGGGATATCATTTAAGTGCCTATGTGCTCCTGCAGTATGGAATAAACAAATCATATTAAAGCAGGATTTTAGCTGTATTTTACTATTGTTATCAGGAAAATGTAGATAACTATTTTCCCCTTTGTGAAACTCTGTAAGGTGTCAAAGGGACATGTGATGCCAGTAGTAAACTTACTAATTTTTCTTCTCATTCAGTGATTCTGATAAGGGAAGTTCCATTAGTCAAACATATGCCCTGGCAAGGCAGCAACCCTGTGTGCATTTAGCAGAGCTGGGAAGTTTTTTTTGGAAGAAGCACAGAGTGTACCAGGTTATGGGCACAGAATCCCCTCTGGTGAAGGTCAGAAATCCAGCACAAAGGAAACACATCTGGGATTGTTCCTCCCTTCGAGTCTGTGTATCCACAGGGAAGGGATCAATAAGCAATCCCCCCAAAAAAATTAAATTAAAAAAAATTACCTTAATTAATTTGCGTTTGTGGAGAAATAGTCCCTTTTGGGGAAAAGCATCCAAACCCAAAACAAAGCCCTAAACCCAGCCTGATCTCCATCACAGGAGTGCAAAGAGTGCTACTGGGAACAACTTTCCTTACCCTGTCCATGTGCTGCACTGGTGGGTGATGAGATCTGGTTCTCCTGGCACATGTTAAACTTCTCCCTGTAAATGCACACCTTGTCTGTGAGGATTTAGCCTTCAGAGGCAATTTGCTGGGATAAAGACAGATTATACAAGTTAGCAATATATTATCAGATGTTTTCAGATACTGTTACTATCAAGACAATCAGTTACCAACTTTAACAAGCTGATCTGACAGACAAAGGTGCCATAATCTTCCCAAAAGTTAATGTTCCCTGGTTGGGACTCACCACCAGGTCCACCTGTGGCTGAGGCCACACAGTCTGCTGGAATTGTTTACTTTAACCCAGCACATATTCCCATAAGTCTGGGGCTATTTCCCAATTTTGAAGATGGTGTGGGGAGGGGATTGGGAGCTGATGATAACGGGATGGAGGAGATTAGGCAGCTAAGCCATCCATTTTAGTTCCAGTGATCAAATTTCACAGTCTTTATCTGAAGCACTGAGTAGCCAACTTTTCAAGTGAGGATAAAATGAGGGAGTGCAGCTATAACCAATAACTTAATGCATGTTGATTGTCACCACAAAATTGCCATCTACCCAAAGGTGCTGGGTCTTTGTGCTTGAGCTGGAGAGTTTGATCTTATAAATGTTTATTCTTGTTATCTGTAGAATTACTTATAGCAAAAAAGCTCTGCCCCCCAGTTGTGATTGCAATCTCGGTGCTCACGGTGAGTATCAAGCAGCGAGATGAGGTTTGTTAAGATCAGCTCAGATACCACCGACCAGATTCTGCTCTCAGGCAAACAAAATGCTCAAGGATTGAAAAGCAAATGCTGTACTGGAGCATTAGGTAGAAATTTGTTATCAAGGGGAGGAAAAAAAAAAAAGAACAACTCAGGAGAATTAAAAGTCAGTGTTGCCCAGACATTTTACAAGGAACTGTAAATGCTTAATACTATGGGTGCCAAATGCTATGAAACACAATTAAATGTTATTAAGCTTTTTTATGGCAGGAGAGAACTTTTTCTTGCAAATAGTTTTTAACTAGCAGCTTTACTTGTTTATCCTCAAAAAGAAAGATCTTTACATGTAGTATTTAAATCTAAAAATGCAGTGTTATACATATTAACATTCTTTGAAAGCTCCCAAGAGTTTTCCAGACCTCCCATAGGTACCCTGAGGGGAAAATCAAAACCACATATGGGGAAGTGTGGGGGTGAGAAGAGAAAGAAAAGTTAGTTCCACGTGGATTTTAATGCATCTGATCTCAGGAGGCATTAAACAACAACCAAAAAAAGTGCATTTTACAAGGTGAACGCCGTATTGATTTGAGATTTTATATAAGAAGGAGCTCAATTAATCTGATTTAGGTTGACTGACAATACATCCCCACTTTTCAAAACCAAAAGCAACTACCATAGCAACAAAATATAAATAAAAGTACACAGCAAACCCCACCATAACAAAAGATAATGATGGATATTGTTAAAAATGGAAAAGACTGTAGTTTAGGTGCCCAAATCTTCCAAGGTGTTCACATCAGTATTTCTGTCCCAGGAAAGACTTGAGGTCAGTTTTAAATACAGGCAGTGATTTGATCTTTGTTGTTATTTTATTCTAATGATTACATGCTCTATAAACAGAACTAGACAAGTCATGTTTCTTGTGAACTGCTGGAGTAATAAACACGTTATTTAAATTAACCCTCTAGGACTGACTGTACAGATTGAAATTAAACAAAAAGTTAGAGGGGAAAGGGGAGATTTTGGGAACAAAAACTACAAGCCTTTCTGATTTTGCTGCCGTGGGATCAGAAGCTCATGTGTGCAGTGTTTGAGCTCTCAGAAGGAGCACTAATGTAATTTTTCCAGGGATTTGCATGGGCACTGTCATCCTGTCTGCCTGGCTGAGACGCTTCCAGTGTTGCCATTGGTATTTGTAACCTGGAAACCTGGAAACCTCTTTTTTTTTTTTTGTTTGCACATGGAGTAATAAATGTGTGTTCTGGAGTTCTTTTGGCTGGTTTGACACCACAAGATAAATAATACAGCACCGTATCAGAGTTCAGTCAGCTGTCACCCCACAGTGAACAAAGACATTCAAGGGGGCATTGCAGTGGGTAAAAACAAGAGCTTTTATATTTATTTAAACACATTAAGATTTAATTTTCAAATGAGATTCAAATAACTAATTTCCATTACTTTGCTTTTAAAAAACACCACAACCCAAACCCCTGAGAACAGTAACTTCTGTCTAGTTTGTTGAAAAGAGATGACCAGTGGTTTGGGCTCCAGGGCATTGCAGAAAGGTGGCAGAAGGTGCCTGTCAAATGACTGTCCCCTCCTCCAGGGACCACGATGCACATTGACAGAGACCCTCACCCAAGGAAGTGCCAGCACTGGGCCAGCGACCATCGATCTGCTACTGCCCAGGCACCTGCTCACCAGAACATGACTGAGACCTTCCTTACGCTTTTCTCCAAAAGGAATTTCAAGAGCAGGAATGTTTTCTTATCAAGAGCAGAAACTTTCAGACAGGCAGACTCATGACTGCTGGATCAGATAAAGTAGCTATGGAATTTATATGGTCCCCATTACAGAGTATCTGAATATGATATGTCACAACATCACGCTGCCATTGGGAAACGTTTTTCATCTGCACATTTTCCTGCATAAAGGGTGAAACTGAGGCAAAGAGAGAGCAGGGAGGTTGCTCAAGGTTGCCCAGGAAGTTTGGTTGAGGGAGGACATGAACATGGGCTGTCAGTGTCCTCAGCCAACATGTTCCCTCTCAGCTCTTCCTGGAAGAAACTGTGGGATTTTCATTGATGGTGGTGTGTAATCAGATGTGTAAAGCACATGGAGATGTTAAATCTGGTGGATAAGATGTTGTCAGAGGCCACACGTGCCCTTTTCATGCCCTGTACAGAACCTGTGCTGACTCCTGTGCCACGCTGAGCAAATCATGGACACAGAACAAACCATGAATTCCAACATCAGCTCCTGGAGACTGGTGGCTGGATTATCCCCTCCTGTTCAGCTGTTTGTGTTCAATGCAGCTGGAGAGTGAGACACAGCCTGGAGCTGCCCCGTGTCAGCTGTGAACTGCCCAACCCCTCACACACATCGGGAGGGTTGTGGTGAGGGGTTTCACAAGTGTCAGTAAAGTGAGTAAAGACACCAGAGCCGCAGGGTGGGGAGTACAGACAACCACAGTGCTTTAGCTGACAGAAAACAATGCTCCTGGAAACCAACCAGCCCTCGGCCATCACCAGCCTGACCTCTTAACTTCTCTCTTACCCCACACATTAGGATGGACTTCTGCACCATCACTCGCTGGCTGGAAGTGGATCATTTGAAAATTGCGTGTCCCTTTGTAAAGAAGTGAACAATTAATCTCTCTCAGGGGCTGATGTAACTCACAGGCCCAGTCTGGAGAGACATCCTCACCCAACCCAACTGCCTTGCTTTTACTCACCGGAACTGGAAGGTTCCTTTGCTTTCCTTGGTGCCCCAGCCCTGCCTGCACTGCTCTCTCTGTGATTTACTGTAGATAGGTTTCCACCAGTTCCTTTTTCGGGGTGAACCAAGCACTTTCTCTTTTTGGCTGCTGTATGACCACAATAACGGCCCATGGCCCACGTTGCGCTGAGGAGCAGTTGAGGAAGAGCGAGGAAGCCTTTGAATTAACCCCAGCTTTGTGCTCAGACAGAGATGTTATCAGTCACCCAGCAAAAGTCCTTTTTGTGCAAGAGGAAGAGATAAGATAATATGAAAAAACATTAGACATGTATTTCCACTTCTTATATTCGGATGTGCAGGGGTTTGAAGAGTGTCACAGGGCACTTTGTTAAGAGATATCAGAAAAGATATTGCTGGTCTAATCAAAGTTTAAGAAACAGCCATGCCCAGGCAGCAAATTGGAAGTTGATAGACAGCTTCAACTAAATTGAAATTATTTATGTTCTAGCAAAACCATGCCAATAAGTAATTGCTTGGTTGTGGGCATACTAAGGAAAAGAGCTATTGAGTAAATATAACTGTTGCTTTTTAATAGTCAAAGTGAGAACACATGTACTATGGATTATATGATCAGATGGATGTTGTAAATCTAGAGATAAATCTGGACCCTGCAGCTATAATCTCCTGAATCCAGTTTGGAAGCTGATTGTAACCAGCCAGATTTCATAGGCTTTCATTAAAAAATGGAAAGATAAACAATCCAAATCTACTCTCTCTGTAAATAAACCAATAAAAAAAGGCTTTTAATCCAGCACTGAAACTAACCCCAAATTTACCTCCTGCTACACAATCCATGAGCACATCCTTAATTTCCTTCTGTTTTCTGCACTGCTATCTGCACTTCCAATGTACTTAGTAAAACTCCATGGGTTGCAAGCCATGTACCAAACCTGGAGTTCATGCACAGGCTGTGGAGTTACAGGTTGAAATTTAAATGACACATGACGGAGAATAAAAATGAAATAAAAATGGGGCTTTAACATTTTTATCTCAATATCACACTAGAAGACAGAGAAATAGAGTTCAACACTGCATTAAATGAATATAACTATGCTCACTACAGGACTGCAAACAAATAAAGTCCAAGGGAAATTTAATTTCTAATGCCACAGAAGCAGTTTTGTGTCATCTGAAGCCAGTGTGACATCCTGGGGTTATTCCCAATTCGGCAAAGCACTTGAGCAAGGAAGTTACTCATGTGCTTCAGACAAAGAAGTTCAATCTGAAGTCCAAATGTTTTAACAGAATCTCTTGGTCCTTTGAGTTAGAAGATGTCTTGGCACTGGATTTGCTCCAAAAGCACAAGGACAAAAATACAGACTTCAAATAATTATGGAGAATCCCACAGACTTCAGATCGGGAAGGGGTTTCACAGAGGCTTTTACCTGTGCTAATACCAGAAATTCCTTCTTTTCCTGCAGTTCTAGGAATGTGACCATTAAAAATTTCAGCAATTAAAAATTTTATGTATTTAATATGGAGATACAGAATTTAAAGTGTTGTGTTACTGTGACAGTTTGTTTTGAATATTAAAATTTTAACACCACTTTAAATAGAAGCTGATATTTTCAACAATTTTGTCTGACATAACCGTTTTCTGGTGGATTTTTTTTTTTTTTTCTCATCAGGGATGAAACAGGAAGGGCCCCCACCCTTTGATTTATTTTTTTTTAATGACAAATATTATTTTTATGATTTAAAAAAAACCCCAAAACATCCTCCCTCCAAACTTATGAATTCTCTCTTTGTTCCAGATGATTGTAACACTTTGGAATTAGGCAAAACCATTTGGTGTGTGCGTGCGAGACCATAGAATGAATTTTATTACAGCTACAAAACAGATTTTCGGGAGTCTCTGAGTAACTGAGAGCAGATGAAAGGGAACCAGCTGAGATCTGTGCACTGCAAATTGTTTCCCCATGATTAAACTATTCCATCCTCGGGGCTAACATCTCCCTACTTGTTTGGCAACAAGTGATAATGTTGCTGATAAAAGTCTCTCCTGGATGATCAGGGAAGGATGATAACAGTTATTATCATCTTTTTTTGGGGAGTTAGCAAACACTCAGTTACAAATATTTTGCCAAATACAGTGAAATAGGAGGGATTAAAAATCATAATAATAATAAGAAAAGAGACTAACACTGTATATTGCAGCATTGTAAAAGGGGTTGATGTGTTTCTAGAGTTTTGCCTTGGGTAGAATGCTGAGAGCACTCTGATAGTATTTAAAAAGTGTGTGGCTGTGTTCTGTTTTTTATTATTATTTCATTATGAAGCTAATTTTTTGCTTCTATAATAATTTTTATTATTTAGATAATAATTATGATTAATTAATGCAGACTATTTCTATGTATTACTAGTTATCATAAACTTAAATTTACTACTCCTAGCAAAACTTGCATCTGGCTACTAATTTCTCTCCAGAGTGAGAGAGAAATACTATCTATTCCCCAGGACAAAAATTAATTAATAGAATTTTCAAAGGTGAATCAAGCCCTAAGATGTGCATTTGTATTTTGATCAGGTCAATGAGAATTCAAAGCATTCCCTAACTTTGCAAATCAAGTTACATTTGCAGGTGCTGCCAGCCTGAATTTTGACTAGTACTCAAAAATATAGTTTCAGCTGATGTTAACAAGCATTCCTGAATAAAGGCTTAATTATCAATTCAAATGTTGGGTTTCAGCCATCCAAATTTACACTTTAGGCGTAATTTGTGTGCGTGTGAAAACTTCTGGAAACCTTTGAAATCACAAGTTTCAAGTACAGATAAGCCAAAAGAAAGATTTTTGAGGCATTTAAAGTCAGCTAGAGATTAAAAAAAAAAAAAAAATCACAGGAAACTGATACCAATATACAATCACTGCTACAGGAGCCTGAGCAGTTGGACTCCCAAATGCTGCCTGGACATAAAGCATCCGTGTGTGAGGCACCCGGGAAGCTGCTCCCTTGCCAGGGAAGGTTTATGTGCAGCCTATTCAATCCCAGAACTTTTGCTACTAAATGGTTTTCAAATACAGTTCATTTTCATGGCATGATCTTTAATGAAAAGTGCCTGCTGAGTGCAGTACAAACCATTTGGTGCCCCAGTGTCAGGGGAGGAAAAGAACAACATTCAGTAAAGCTGAAGGTTTTTATTATCACGTCGTAAATGAACAAATGGCATCTGTCAATACAAAGGAACTCATAGGGGGTATAGAAAGGAAGCTTAGTTATTACACTCAGGGTGTGCTGCTGAAGTGACAAACTGGAGTTTTATTAACATGCCAGTTATAGATCTCCTCTTCCTCCCCCACTGCCCCAACCCTTTCCTTTTACCTCCTTCAATTTGGTCCATACCAGAACTGCTGTAAAATGAGCTTTGCTCAGACAGTGCTCACCAGTTCATGCTGGAAGCTGCAATCATCACTATGAGTAATTAAAAGTGCCCCCCCAGTATTCAAAATAAAAACCTGGCCCCAAATTTGGCCCTTCTTTGAGGGGTGTCACCACATGGGTTCAGCCTCCAGGAGCACTAATCCCATCAGAGTTTTCTATTTGGGCAATAAACATCTCTCACTGCACTGATAAATGACAAAGGTGTTTATGAGCTTCAGGAAATGTTTATACCAAATGTATCAAGCCCAGGGATGAGATTGTTCATGCCAGCAGGGAACGGGGTTGGGAGCTGCAGAGGGAACGGAAAGGGAGCACAGGGGGTGGGAGCCTCGGCAATGATTTTTACTGGAAGGTATTGAGGCGTTTTTCTCATAAAAGGCTTTAGTGGCCTTGAGCAGGTGTGGCTGGAAGCTGGCAAAGCCAGGGAGGCAGTGCCCGGGGGGAGCAAGGGAAGCCCTGGGGACCCCCAGCTCCCTGCCTGGAGAAGGAAGTGGGGCTGGAAGTGCCCCCCCTGCACCCCACTGGGACACCGAGCTGGCTGCAGGGTCACAGCAGGAGAGGTTCTGTGCCAGGGAAAGGGGAAAAGCTGGGGTTTCTCCGTGGAAAAATCGTACAATTAGACCTACAGTAGAGTGAAAAGAGCTTAGCAGGCCAGAGTGAAATCACATTAACAGCCGTGCAAATGCAGGACGTTGGGCAATTTTCATGGAAGAAGAAAATACCAGAATCGCTTATGTGCTTTCCCGGCTTTTTTGAGTGCAGGGACCAGGTTGCATTTATGATTAGCAACCATCAGAAGTGCATTGAAAGTGAGGCATGAAAGGAAGTGCCTTTCAGTTATGACTCTAAACAGCAATTTCAGTGAAACTTCCTTTATAAACTGCCCAGAACACCAAACCAAGCTGCTACTTGCTGATGGAACTAAGTGCAAGAGGGAGCTTCTTAACAGCCCAAAAAGAAAAGACTCCATTCAATGAAGATGGACCAAACTAATGTAGACAGGTGATTCAGAAGATGCAGAAGCAGGTCTAGATCAATTTGCAACTCGGAGTGACTTTGCAAATTCAAGGCTCGCTGGTGCTTGCTGATGTGTGGGAATGCTGGGGTGGTTGTGCACAGCCTGGGCTGGTCTGTTGGATTCTCTGCCCCCACAAAGCAACATGCTTTAACTCCACTTTCAAACACTAGTAGGGTGGACATGGACCCCCAGGTTTGTAGGGAACATTACAGTTCCCTCTGGGGATGATGCACAACCAGCCCCTGTCATATCCCTGGCAATGAATTACAGCCCTAAGTGTTGGAGCAAACTCATCCCAAGTGGAAATCGTGCAGACACTGACACAGATTTCTTGGGATAACACCTACTTGTTATTTTTCACCTTCACCTCCTGATTCCACCTTGCTCCAACATTATTACCATGTAATGAAAAGAGAAATGTATCTCTCAGATAGGCTGTGATATTGAGGAAAAAAAAACCCCAAAAATGTATTGTCAAAGCCATTTGGAGGCTAAGCCATGCTTTGCTTGTCCCTCCAGCAGAGATATACCCTCAGCTGACAGCCCTGTGTGGCTCAGTTGGCCACAGACCCTTTTCACACCTGCAGAGAACCTGACCCCAGGACTTGTCCAGTGCCTCTTGTCATAAAAAGATTTATCAGAACCTCTGCACAAAAGCCACATTTCCTTTCACCCACGGACAAATTAAAAAGCTTCTTAAAAGCAGAATAATCTCAGGGATGTCACCTTTTGTAGGAGATGGCTTTATGTGCCCATTTCCTTCTCATGCAGACTCCTGCTTTTACAGCTTAATGACAGCAACCCCTCAGCTCCAGCGTCTGCCAAAAAGGGAAGAGAAGCAAATCAGGGCACCTGGACTGTCCTTTTCTCTCAGACCTCTCTCACCACTCTCCCTGCTCTGAGAACACACGCTTGGCTGAGGGAATAAACCTGATATGTCTAAGTCACCAGAGCACTTCTTCAGCCCTGACTGAGCACAGGACATTTCAGAGGGTTCCCATAATATTAAAACAGGAATCTTGCCTGAGTAGTCACCATCCTACAGCAGAGTTACACTGGGTTTCTGAAAAACAAGTTACCTGTGCATTGCCAGGGATGTGGTGACACTCCCTCCAAGAGTAGAACCTGCCTTCAGCAGAGTTTTAGCTCAAAATGAACATGAAATGCTAAGGGATGATATAAAGATATCCAGGCTGTGTCAGCAGCTTGGATTTTGAGTTTTACGTGGTAGGAGATGAAAAGGGATTGTGGGTCTTTGGCAGATGGAGGCCTGGGGACAAACTACAGTGTCTGTTTCAAATTAAAAAAACACCCCCACCTTATAATAAAACGGCTTGGCTGTCCCCATGTCCTTGTGGTGGTGTCCACTGTAAGGGGTTTGCTTGCTGGGGGAGATCTTACAGTCAGTAGATGTTGATATAAAAGAACATGTTTAGGGAAAGCAACTTTTAAATAATGATTTACACTGGAAACATGATTGTGGTCTAGTGTGGGAAGAAAACCCAATCCCTGAGATGCTGGGATTTCCACATCTCTGAACCTGTGCATGTTTCAGAGCTTTCCTGAACCAGGGCCTTCAAGGATTTGTCTTCAGCTGCATGGAGGTGTCACTTTAGGCCCAGCAGTGGGGATTTTACAGTGAGATAACTAAATGGAGACAAGGGCTTTGGTGTTCAGGGAGGTCAGCAGTGACCTCACTTCCCCACCAGGCTCTGGGTCTGCTCTGGGGCTCTATTGCTGCCCAAATCCCCCTGGAAAATAAAGTGTGGGCAAGGAAGACACAGCACAAGGTATTTTCTGTGCTGGGGTTAGAGGAGGTGGGATAGCACCTAATTGGAGGTTTCCTAAGGCCTAGATCACATCAGCTGACACATTCCTGCAGTCTGGAAATACAAATGTCCTCCTCTGATACCCAGCTCTTTTCATGAAATGCAGCACAATATTTGAGACTTCTGCCTCCCCATCAAAGTCAGGCCAGACCAGGCAACAAATCCTAGATTTGCTTGAGGAGAAATGTCTACAGAGAGAGCCAGACACTGCATTATCACACAGGGCTCCTTTCCTGCATAAATTGGCACAAGTCCTTTAAATTCAAAATTTTTAATTTACAAAGACTTCCTTTATATCATCATACTTTATATCACAACTAGAGACTGTGAATACTAATACTGACTATCCCTGTAGGTACCAACCCGTGACCAAAATGCTTCTTTCACGTGGTTGTTCTGACCTTGATTGTACAGTGGCTTGAGATGGTTAATGAGTTAATTATTGTGAATGAGATACCAGTCACGTAAAACTTTCCTATTTTCTCTCCTAATGGAGATTTATACATAACATACCAAAGCTCCTTTTGTAGCTGATACCATGTGACACAGTCACATGAGCAGTTTAAGCACAAAACTCTCCCCCCCCAAATTGTCATGTACAAACAAAGGAAAAATCCATTCAGTTGAGAAGGGGGAAAAGCTTCAGCTGAGGGGTTTGGGGGTTTTTTATTTTAACAAGAAAGTAAGTTTTTGAGTCACGTGAGGAAAGAGGTTGTTAGGCAAGAAATCCCAGACAACAGTCATCCTTATCTAAGGACCCTAAAATAAATAGGGTGAGATCATCCAAAGAAGTTATTAACACATAAACTCTGCTGAGCACAAGCACTGTGACCCACGGTCATCTTTGGTGCAGTATAGTGACTACAAAAGGGATATAAAATGTATGGAATTTTTTTCCCCTTTTAGCTCATGCAGTGGTAAATTGTCTCGTCCTGCTGATACATTGCTGTTTGTCATGAGTGATCTAGAAATGAAAGGAACAAACACAAAACAAATCACTGAAACATTTCACACCTCATCATCAAACCCATGTTCAGAACTCTTTTGTTGTGCTCTACCAATAATCATGAGGGGAGAATCAGCCCATATATTTTTTATTAGAGGCACTAAAAGTTCTGCTTTCACTGGATAAATCTATTGATTTTTGACGTTAGTAATATTTTTTTTAAAGAAAAAAACCCAATGTGGATATATTGCTGCTAACACCTGACATCTTTTTTAACAGCTTCACAAACTATTTTAAGTGAGGGAAAACACTCCAGTGGAATAACTAAACCTTTCTTGTCTTTTTTTTTTTCTTTTTTTACTCAAGAAAATTGAAGCACTGAGAGAATTTCTGTACATTTTCCAGCACAACTAACAGTACACCGGGATTCCTTCCTCTACTTTTTTTATCTGATAAATAGTTTTGTTTCACTGTCTGTTTAATGTACTTTTCTTTTGCCATTCAGTGGCAGCACTTTTGGCTTTCTGGGACAGGCTCATTGTATTTAGACCAGGATCAGATAAGCCCCAGGCTACTTACTGCAGCCTAGGAGCCAGACTGACCACATTTTAAATAAGAATTTTCCACATTGTTACTATTTAAATTCAGAATCAGAGAAACGAGTTTGCCCAAACCGCTGCAAAAGCCCCTTGGCATTGCATTAAAATTGCCAGCCCTTGCCATGATGCCATCAGGGATGAGGTCAGACAGCCAGTTCCCCCAGCACAGTCACTGGCAGCACTGCCAAGGTGGCTTTTGAGCTCCAGGTGCTGGTGGACAGGAGGGGGCAGTTCAGAGCATCCCCCAGATGGAGGTGGTCTCTCAGGACACCCTTCCATGCCTGCCAGGGCCATTTAGAGCCCTCAGGTTTTATCCAGAGGTCCCTTCCCATGGCCTGGGCCAGGCACAGCCTCCACATCCTGAACTGAACAAATCAGAAAATAAAGTGATCATGACAGGTTGCTTTTTGCTGAAATTCCAGGTGGATTTTTCCCAGTCTTTTTCCTCCATGCCCCCACAACAGCTGTGCTGGCACATGGAGGTGGCCCTGGCTAAACTCAGCATTATTATCTGCATATAATATAAATAACCAGGGAATATGGGCACCTTGACCTAAATTTGCTGGCAGATCCTCCACCCTGGCTGGACAGAAGCCTCTTGGGCTCAGGAGTAATGAAGCTCCTTTTCCTTCAGAAGTGAGGAAATGGCCTCATTTTTCACAGGTAAAAAGAGGAAAAACTCAGATTGAATTTGAAGAAATGGGTTTTGTGTGAGTATCTCTTCCCCTCTCCTACTCCTCCTCTGCTTCTCCTGGCATAAACTATTGCATTCCTTTAAGATTTATGAAAGATTATTTGAGTGAGAAGTGAATGTCTCTGCAAATGACTAACTGACCTTCCACCTATGATCATGACCCTAAACCAGATGAGCCTTTTGAAGAAATATTTTGGATTGAGTTAGGAAATGGCAGCGTAATTGAAACAAACTTGGTGGGGCTGTTCAGCACTCAGAGAGGACAATGCCATGGTTGGTAAAGCTTTGTCACTGCTTTGTCTTCTGGAGGGAAGTTAAGGGTTCATTTTCCCCCATGCAAGACAAGACATAAGGAACTTTTCAGACTCTACTGGTAATAAAAAAAAAAAAAGAGTCATTTGTTTAAAAAAAAAAAAAAATTCATGTCAAGAAAACAGCTTTCATCAGGTCCATAAATCAGCTGCAAATTAAAGTACTTGAATTGGTTTGGGGTTTTTTTGTTTGTTTTTTGTTTGTTTTTGTTGTTTTTTAATTGGTTTACAGTGAGTGCCTGTCCATATTTCTGAACAGGGAACACTAGGCATGGAAGAGTTTACCTTTCAGTCTCACAGGAGCTACCAGACACCAGCAATGCCTCTGCTGTGGACCTCCGGATAATAAGAAAGGAAGAGGAAGGAACACCAATGATGTGAGAAACTGCTTGGAGACTGAAAATGATGACACTTCAAAACTCTCAAGGGTCACTGAGCCAAAGGTCTCAAATGCAAATGGAGTTTTCCATTATTTTTGTGAACCAAGGCAGGTTTTGCTTGAGGTTTCATCCTTGGTCACTCCTCCCAGTGCCACTACGAGGTGGCACAAACATGTGAGCTGACAGGGCTGTGCTTTGCTGCCTCACATGGGGTAGAACCTCTAAGGGAACAGGCTTGAATGCTGAACAGCATCTGACTTATTGCTTTGCTTTTTACATTTGAAACAATGATATTAACTCGGCAAAATAAAAACCTGGAAGGATCTCAAAGACTGATTTCATAAAGTGATTGACTCGGGCAAGAAAATCTGACTAGAAGAAAACTCTCAGTTTAAGCCACAATGAGTTTACAGACTATCACTAATTAACCCAATTTACAAACTGGAATTCAGCCCAGTGCCCCGGGTGGAGGGAGGGAGCAGTTTGCATCATCTGAGTCTGGAAGAAATAAATTTAAAAACATGCAGTGGGGAGTGATGTGCACAGATCACAGTGAGACCGACAGTCCTGACCTCCTTAGCTTTATTTCTTGCTTTCTTTTTTATTTTTTTTAATTTTATTTTTATTTTAATTGTCTAAGTGCTTCAGTTCTGATTCACTTTCAGTATTATAACCTAAAATGGGCTGAAATCCCAGATTTACTCTCTTTTTGCATGTTTTTAGCTTGGGGAGGAGGGAGGGAGGGAGGAAGCCCAGTGATTTATCACAAACAGCAATAAGATACAGCCATAGTGTCTGGTTAGACATTTTAGTCATATGACCTTCATCTTTGCAAGGATCTATTGTTACATTCCATTTATTTTTGTCAATATTGACATCTGACCATGGACACAAAATGATCTTTTTTCCCCTGCCTATACTCTCCTGTCCAACTTTGCATTAAGAAAGCAATTCAAAAGCCTAATGCATGGAAAGTGAATCTTTTGTATTCACTATAATGCCCAATTTTTCCTTTGGAGTTACCAAAGCTGTCCAAACAAGAGCTAGATTTTCCTTTTCAGGAGAGAATAATGGAAACTTTAAATGAAATCAGAAGGTTACTTGACCTGTTAGAAACTCTGAGGTAAAACTGATGTGAAATTATAACGTAAAGCCATGTGAGGCTGTTATATAAACCATAGTGGTGCATTATGCAATCTCATATTTTCAATAGAGCTAAAAATGAAAAGAGCTCAGAAACTTGCAGTGATTATGGCAGATGCTAAACTATCATCCTTTGTGTTGTTGCCAGGATGTGAACCTGAATATGATTTTATTTCTATTTACTCACAGGGAAAGATTGATTTGGAATAATCAATCTGTCAAAAGGCCTTTCATAGAACAAGGAAAAAATATTGCTGCTTGCAACTGAATTTCACCCATCACTTGCAGGATGAGTCCTGAGTTCCTCCTGAACCTCAGCAGCACTTTTACATGCAGCAGCTTCTAAAATGACCATATAATTTCAGATGTTCACATCCAGCTATTTCACTGACACTGGAGGGCTGTCAGAAAGCATTGACTCCACCCGAGAAAATCCAACCCTTCCTTGTAGATATCTTCCCAAATTTTAGCAGAAGAGAATACAGAGAAACGGGGGTGTTGGGGGAAAAGCTGATTTTCATGCACTTCAGCAGATCTAAACCCAC
This sequence comes from Pyrocephalus nanus, assembly GCA_038380795.1. Taxonomy (NCBI): domain Eukaryota; kingdom Metazoa; phylum Chordata; class Aves; order Passeriformes; family Tyrannidae; genus Pyrocephalus; species Pyrocephalus nanus. The sequence continues at coordinate 6,112,189 of CM076277.1, forward strand.
AACCCTGAACACGTAACAGAGATGAAGTTGGTACTTTTGCTCCAGATAACAGATAAAGCACATTGTTAGTGGTCAAATCCTGCAACTGAATCAGAAAGAGCAGCATTTACTGCATTAAATTTCCTCCTGGCCCCCTAATGTTTTGTGATAGGTGCACCCAAAGAAAGGAAGTTGCACCAGCTGGGGCAGAAAAGGGAAAAATTGTGCTTGTAGCCATTTTACCAGTAAAACCATTTAACATCAGCTTGTCTCTGCTGTCCTGGTTCAGCACGACAGAGCTGGGGATGCCCCAGGCATTGATGACACTGGTCATGTCTAGAGAAGGGCTCACCCTGCTTAAAAATCACTCCAAGTCCAGATCCAAACTCTGAATTATGCCACGATTACAGAACTGACAGTGGCACAGCCAGCTAAACATGCTTTGCCTTTAGTTTTAAAGAGAGAGCAGAACATTTTATGAAGATATGGGTAATATATGAATATGTTGCCAGACAGTCAGTCACTGCAAGCTCATACATTTCCCAGCATTACACAAACGGGAACACACGAGTCTGCCCTCATCTGCCTTCCTTTGGGAACCTTTTGTTAAAAATATATTACAGGGGGGGAAAAAAATCATATTTCAATAACTGTAATTTTTTTTAATGCCCAAGAATTAAAGGAATGGGTGGTGCTGGCACCACTTAGAAGGGTGTTTGCCCTTTAAGTTGAGTGTCTTTTTGTCTTTCTACCGGCATTTCGCAAGCGTTTCTTTCGCCCGAAATTGTTTTCTCCCCCGGTTCTGTGCATTAGGTTGACAATGCACAGAATTGCCAGACAGTTTTGTCACTTATGCCATAGACTTTACTGTTCCTTTGAACCTTGCTCGGCGTAAAAGAAGTTTTTCTTAATAAGTAGTTGTTCATCCTTTGATATGCACATCTGGATGTGCCTCTTATCTGCAGCATGGTAATGCTGCTTCCTGAAGATAATGATAAAAGAACAACTGCAAATAACACACACACTAAAAGAAAAAGAATAAAAGACCAAAATGCTTTCAGATTTCTTTAAAAAAATATATCCATGGGGAGAAAAGGGGAAAACTCTTTCCCCTCGTTTCTTTGGGCTTTTATAGCAGCAAAACAAACACACAAACCCGCAAGGAAAATGGCTGAAAAATTTACATCTAGAAATCCACGGCATTATCAGTGTGATGATAAAAAAGTCTTTGAAAGTCTTATACAGCTCAAATAGTATCTTGTTTTGATCTCAATTTGCTACCTCTAATAAATCCTGGCATAAACATCAATAACGACCAATTCAAAAACATATTTCCCAGTGCAGCTGATGAACTGATGAGGAGGAAAAGCCGCTTCATCTGGGGCTGAATTTTTCCATTTTGGGCTGGGCTGTATTTTATGTATATTACGACATTATCAAAACTTTCCTTAACTTTTAGAGTAAAACTGTTTAGCATCACATTAATCATGCCCCCACCAGCTCTCCAATCAGTTCCTAATCTCAGTTGATTCATCTATTTTCACACTGTATTTGAGGAAAGTGGTTGGTGGGGGCAGGATCAATCCCACCACAAACAATACCCCACCAAAATGCCTTTGAGACCTCCTTGCTTCCTGCACAAGGTGTGATTTGCCTTTTCACTCCCTCTCAAAAACAAAATACTCCAAATAAAAAGTTTCCAGGTCTCAAAGTTAAGACAAATTCACAGAAATCTCTGCTTTCCCCAGGCTGTGCAGCTGAGATTCCCTTATCTCTGTGACTATTTCACAGCTGCTTTTCCCTGGGATAAATCAGGAAATAGCAAATCCAACTTTTTGGTGGCTATACTCAGTCATTAGCTCTGTCTGCTGCATATCCCCACAGAGCCAGGGATTAAAGGTGACCAGCAAAAACTCTGCTCCTTATAAAACTCGGCTCAGGGCTGTGGCTGGAGGTGCCTCTCCGAGCTCTGAAAGCACCAGGGGCTGTGGTGCTGGACCCTTCCCAGCCTTACAGATAACATTCATGAATTGATCCCTCATTAGTATGCAGCAGGCATGGGAAAATGATAAACTCCTATTAACACTGTCATGGCAACTGAAAAAATGGCTGCTTTGGAAGAACAAGGTCCACAACAGAAGAAAAGCAAAGGCCTCTTTCCTTTCTTCTGTTTGACATCTGTTGTTTAACATACAAAATTGTATTATAGTGACACACACTAGCACAGGCATGGTTAAAGGTTTGTCAGTGATTGTTATCATTATCAGCTCCTATTTTCAGGGCTTATGTGGCTCATCTCTGAAATTTCGCCCTGGGCTCTGACCTGTCATACAGGATTTCAGCCCAGGAGCAAAATTTATTGTTCAGATTTTGTCTGGATTGTGGCTGAGCAGAGAATAAAAAGGAAAAGTTGTCATTAACTCATTCCCCTTTGGAACAAAACCTCAGAAAATATACTGTACATTTTTTTTAATCCGAGTTAATTTAAGTACATCTCTCAAGAAACTTAGAAGATCTATTTAAAAATCAAATTAGGGTGACATAATTATTTAAGTCTAGTAAATTTGTTTATTGTTAAAACATTGATAATGTGTAATTTATGTATTTGATATTAATTATAATTTTGTCCTAATCTAATGAGTTTACTTCCAGAATAAAGAGTTTGTGCCATTTACTACTGAGAAATGGTTCATAATGTGGATTTTTACTCCCTATAGATAATACCTCGTGTTGCACCTGAGTGTAGTTCTGGTAACCTTGAGGCTCAATTTTCTAGTTTTTAAACTGAGGACAGTTATAAAATATTCCATCTGTCACCCCATCAAGCAAAATAAGGATTGTCACGGAGTCTGAATTGATTGGTCAGAGATTCCGAAGGCTGATAATTACTCTCCCTTCCTCATTAACTGAATGAAAAGGAGGGAAATCCACAGGCTGGGATCCTGCTCTGGAGGGGAGGGTCCTGCCCACCTACCTTGGGCTCTGGATCCCTCCAGGGGCAAATTTAACTCCTTCAAGCTGGCACAAAACCCAGCTCCAGTAAAACCACGGGAGGCAACACAGAGACCTCATCAGCAAGTCTGGGCAGGGAAAGCCCAGCCCTTGGCACAATTACAGTCTGAGAGCAAAGAAAAACATTAAAACTCTTATTAATGCCATGTTAGTTTTACTGGGGCCAATTCCCAATCTGGTTTGTGGTCTGGACACCCCACAGCCCCCTCCTCCCACAGCTGGGGAGGTGGGATGTGGTGCTGGTTATCCCAGTGCCCACTGGTCAGGTGCCACAGGAACCCCCTCCAGCACCTGACCAGCCTCAGTTCATCTGAAACTGGACCCAGAGCAGGGCCCAGTAACGAAAAAAATACGAAATTAAAGAAAAGACTGCCACAATCTTTGATATTTTAATCTATGTGTCAGGGATTATTGTCTAAAAATTCCAGCTGCCTGTCATGTGCTCGGTTACTGTCCCACACCTCTCACACTGACTGATGTCCAGGACATCAGCTACAACCTCTGCTCTCAGGGTCAGCCACTCCTGTATCATGAGCTGAGACACTGCTAGAGATGTAACAGAAGGAAAAAAAGACCTGAAACCAAACAACCCAGCAAATCTAACATTACTGAGGATCTGGTTTAGGCTTTATCCATGTCTCATCGTCCCCATCTCCGTGGATCTGGGGCAGAAAGTTCCTGTGGACACAAAGGCCTTCTGCCCATGGCCTCCTGTCCTTCCTTCAGAGGATCCATTTTCTTTTAAATACAGCCTTCTCTACCCCACTTTATGAAGGTTGCCTCTCATCACTCTGAGCTGCACAAGACTCCAGGATTTTCTGGCATTGGGACACCTCCTTTTTATCCCACCTTCTCCTGTGGGACACTTCAGACAAGGCTGTGGTGTCTTTCTCAGCTTTCTACATGAGCTGCAAGTGATTTACATCCCCAACCTCATACAACTGCATCTTTGTTACCTTTTGAAAGGAACTCTGGAAAAACAATACATTTTGCTAATTATGAAATTTGGCCAAACACATCACCTGGTATCTGTGAAATTTGGTGATTAGCATGTGAAAGAGTGACACACACCCCAACATCATCTGCATCTTTCCGAGATCTGTAAGAAATGCATCTTTTTTTTTCTGTGCACCTGCATCTATTAATTGCTTTCCCACAAGAACTCCCTCTCCTCGAGACTGAAGCTGTGCTGTGTGCAGATAAATGCACACGGAGGTGATCTAACTTAATTTCCTCTCATTAATAGCCTTCCTCCATGGCAACATATCAACATATCAACTGTGACAATGAGGACACCTGAGTATACACATATTCTGAGCAGTCTCCTTATGGGCAAAAGCCTGTCAAGCTTATTAAATGAAATAAAAAGAAAATTTTTGAATGCGTTTCAAGCAGCTTGTTGAGAGTTACTTGATCAGGGTAATATTTCGAGCAAGCCATGGGTTTATGCACAGTTGTAGGCAAAACCTAAAAGACAGGCTTGCGATTTTAGCTTTTTATAGCTGCTGCTAGAGCTTCATTATCCCTGCAAATATCTTAAACAAAGGGGGAGAAGGGCTGCCCCCTCCCAAGGCAGCTGAGGGCAGGAGGAGGTGGCCAGAGGTGTGAACCCAGCGCTGCCATCCTCCCATTACTCTCACCCAGTTGTTAACTACAATGCTGGGCTATTTAAATGCTAATATTATTTAGCATGCAACAATCATTCAGGTTGGAGTCCCGGATTTGCTGAGAGGAGAAAGAAAAAAGAAACTTTGAAAACATTGCCTTGCTGTTCCCCAGGACAGCTCCTCACTCATATGGATTTTGGGAAGGACATGCTGGCAGTGCCTCATAGTTGATACATGGGGTTTGGTTTTTTAATTCCCTGCATTTTCAGCTGCTACATATAGACAATTTTGCTTTTACCTATTTTTCTGTCCTCTGAGTGCAGTTTTTCAGATTTTCTTTGTGTCAGATCCCATAACCCTCCTACGTTCTCTCTGTCATTTCTTCAAGGGAAATTTGGAAATGGAAAACGCATCAGAAATGGATAAAGTGCAAGGCCCAAGTTGAATTTCATTGTGTTACCCAATTTGTGAAGAGGAGAGGAAGAAGGAAGGTCACAAAGGAGACTTTGTGTCTGACCAGTTCTTAGATAGCAGCTTCTTTACAGCCTGTGTGTTGAATATCACACCACAGAACCTGCCATTGTTCCCATCCCAGCGGCTGGTCCAGACAGAGACAACCAACACTCAAAGAAATCATCACTGACATTACAAAATAGCATCTGCATAGAAATGCTGCTCTGTTTGCACCCCTGGAGCTAAGATAATGCACAAAAAGGGCACCAAAATCTGCTACTGTCCAGAGAAAAGAACAAAACCAGAAGACTTTGAGGCATCCAAACGGGAAAACAGAATCAGGTGAAGAGCTGAACAAAACTCACATCCTCCTCATTGCAACGCTGACATCCTGGATTTAGAAACTCCTTTCCCAAAGCTATTTCATTCCCTTCAGCTTCCAAAAAAAGAGAAATTCTGAAAGCGTAAATGTCCCTTAGTCCCCCCTTAGCTGGTGAATGAAAGGGATGCTGCTTTGCTGGCCACCTTTCAGGTGGGAACAATACTCTTGGTTGCTAGGAATGAGGAAAGATTTCCTTTAGGAGTTAGTGAAGAAGACAGTATCCTAATGACTTTTTGGAGCCAACAGAAGCCAACAGAGCCAACACAAGCCATGAAGCAAAATGAATTACCATTGATGTGATAATCTTCCAAAATACACTGACATGTAAAGCAAATCTAAATCGACTCCTCCAGAAGATAATTTATTGCATTTACCCTTAGTGACTGTGGGATCAGAGCATACAAGTGTTTCCATAGCTGTCAGCACAATTATTCCTGATAAATGGTGTTCCAGGACAAGATCCATCTTTGGGAACATGTTTAAAATTCTAACTGATTACTCCAGTGGCTAAGGTACAATTTTAGTCCTTTTAGCCTTGCAGGGCTTGTGCAGGACAACTTTCCTCAGCATGAGACTACTTTATGAAGTTACAGCCCTTGGGCCAACACCTCCCTTTTGAAGGTATAGACAGAGAACAAAGCAGATCCCCAAATTCAGTCCACACAAGGAGGGAATAAAATGTATTTTGCCTTTCTCTGTGGCAGCTTCGTGGTCTGTGACAAAGGGCATAAATTGCTGTTTACCAGGGGCAAACACCGGGGTTTATTCATAGTTCCAGCCAGTTTGGGAGCTGAGCAAACGCTCTGCAGCAAGCAGGCCCTTGGCACAATTTTCACAACAGTGTTATCACGCTGGTATGTTCAAGCCATCAAATTCCAGACGTGAAAAATACCACCTTGCCATGCCAGTTTTACAGGTAGCACCTAAAAAAATCTCAGCCTTGCATTGCCAGTGTCACTGTTACTATTCCAGTGTGCACCAGCAGACCTGTTTCACGGCCTGTAACTCCCCTTGAATTACATATTACTCCAGGGGTTCTTGGGGTCAAATGGGAACTAGATTTTGTATTACAGATGTGTCAAAGCAGAAAAAAAAGACTGGAAAGGGATGGTGATGAAAGATGCTAAGCTGGCAGCCTAAGGAGGGAACATGCACTATGTACCTAGAAATAACAAGGGTCCCTCAGGTCAGTCTGGCTTGTCCTCTCCTGCTGAGGCCAGCACTGGGAAGAAAGCTGTTTAATACTCTAGAAACTCCTTAATAACATTGCTAATAACAAAAGTAATAATAAAACTATAGTAACTGGTTGTTAGAGTGAGACTATCAATGTCTTTGAACAGATTGTGAAACAGTAAGCAAATGAGAATCCTGAAGGATTTTGGTCTAAATAGCCATCACATCATGATTCAATGTTCTGGATTTAAACTGTAAGACAAGAAAGGAAACCAAACTAAAATAACACTACACTTTCTGCTTTACAGGCACTCGAGTCCATTAAAAATGGAAACATGCAGGAACATCATACAGTTCCTCATTATCCTGTGGAGTTTATCATGTGTGTTTCCTCTGCATATCTCTGGCCAACTACCAGCTGAGTATCTTCTACAAATCAAAGCCCGTGGGTCTTACAGAACAGATAGGTCCAATCTGGCAGAGATTGCCCAGAATTTGGGGAAAATGTTGCATTTTGAAGCAAAAATTGGGGAATTAAGGGAGCCTTAGGCCAGCTGAACAACCTCGGAGGACACCATGACTTCCTTCAATCCATGATGAATAGGAATTCACATCACATCATGAAAACTGAAGGGGACCAAACCCTTTAATTACCTGATTTCAACACTCAAGCTTTTCCCTCATATTAATAGAGACCTTGAAGTCTGTAATGGCTGTGATAAGATATTTGGTTACATTGATGTAATGTACTTTTTCTTATCAATATGCAAACAGGACACTAATCTATTTATCTCCTTCACATTTTATTTGGGGAATGGGGACAAGAAGGGTTGTCTTTGAAGGCTGCTTTCAAACTTTGGTATCTAATGAAACCAAGTTGACTTCTAAAGCAAATAATAATAGGTATGTGCAGAAAGGATTGTTTTGGTTTTCAGCAGTATTTTCCAGCTTTTATCAAACAACTTTCAGAATGGGCTGCAGAGGGTGTTTGTGCAGGTCAACCATTGCAAGCACCCTTGGCAAAACAAGGCACAGTAACACAGAGATGTCCCTTGGGAGACCTAATGTATGAGGCTAAGTACATAACAGCCTTTAATTTTTCAAGGGGAGAAGTCACTCTGGAGGATTTTAGGAGCCAATGACATCTGGACAACTGCAATCAATTCATTTCAAGCAAAGTACAGTGGTTTGGATTGCAGGAAACATTGATCTGGGTGATAAGAGCTCCTCAGTGCCACCCACCCCTCCCTTTCTGTGCTTCTCAGCTGTGTCCTCTGTGTGACTGTTAATCCTCAGCACGGGGAGGGCATTACAAACACAGTCTTGAGAAGGTTGAAGAGGGGGTTAAACAGAGCAGAAAAAGAGAAACTGATTTTTCTTTTCCCATCCATTTTCTCTCGAAGTCTTTTTTTTTTGCTATTCCTTATCCTCACTTAGCAGTCCAGAATTTTTTTGGCTCAATAGATCATTGCCATGTCCCACACCTCAGGCAAGTGGAACTAGAGAACAAGATCTTGCACTTGCAGTAGGGAGACTGACCTTCTGTCCTCATATTTTTATGATTTCTTTAAAGGCAGGTCCTATTTACTTTTATTGAATGACCAAATCTTTCTCTTGCTTTGGGGGGGAAAAAAAACCCTCACAAAAGGTAAAGATACTGAGATACTTTTTAAGCCTGAGTGTGTCAGCAGGGAAGCCCTGTAGGGTGTTACGGTTATAAAGACCATCTGTAATTCTACTGAACCTCATATCTCACAGTTATCCCTTTCCTCTTTAAGCTCTTCTTTTCCAAATAATAGCAAATTGAGGGTGTGTATTTTCTCTCTGCTTATCAGAGGATCATTTAAAGTTAAGTTGAGCCATCTAATCCTGAAGATTTTTTAGCTAAACAAAACTCCTGCACTTTATTGACTTGGACTGTGGCACGTCACCACTAGTCTGAGCTGGGACTCCTGGACAGCCACTGTGCCCTTGGGGGATGCAACATTTACTTTCTGGGGTGCAATTCTCTTGGGCAGGTACAAAGTCATGAGTATTCTGCATTCTCACTGTAGAATTTTCACTGCCACTCTGTTGGGAGATTCACAAGCACAGCACAGTGTGTGCCATGCTTCTGTTTCATCATTTCAACAGCACAAATATTACTTTTGCAAGAACCTGTAAATACTAATTTTAAAAGTATCTGTAAGGAACAATTCAGTGTTTAGCCTGGGTAGATTGTCTGGGCAAAGAACAGCCACCAGTCATAACTCTGTACCTCATTCCTGGCTAAACAGCAGCTCCCAGACATTGGACTTTCTAACTTTGTTCAAGAGCCCTATATTTCAAAAATCAAAGAATCATTTAGGGTGGAAAAGACCTCCAGTATCATCCAGTTCAAGTTGTCCCCGATCCCCACCTTGTTCCCCAGCCCAGAGCACTGAGTGCCATGTCCAGTCCTTTCTTGGATACCTCCAGGTATGAGGACTCCACCACTTCCCTGGGCAGTCCCTTCCAGTGCCTGAACACCTTTTCTATGAAGAAATTCCTCCTGATGTCCAACCCGTTTCCTTTTGTACAACAGTGATAAAACTCCTCTCCCTTCACTCGACACCTTCCACTGATGCCACCAGGACTCAAAACACCAATTTTGGCCATGTCACCTCAGGGAAGAAAGAACCTCAGCTCCTCTTCCTCTTTTCCTTTCCAGACTCCAGAGGCACAGGGTATAGGTGCCTGTCCTGCAGCTTGGCTGATATATGTATCTCTTTTTGATTACGAGAAAAAGCCTGTTCTCATAATAAAAAAACACCAGAAATTAGTTGCAATATAATGATCCAGAGATCATAAAATCACAGCGTGGCCTCTGTGAGTTAAATCTTTGGCTGCTTTGTTACTAAAAAGCAAATGTTTGCATTGCTCAATCATAAGAGAATATAAAGTGTGCAATTTCTGCATTAGCTGCAATACACTGTGCTCAAACAGGACATTTGGCAAACAGATCCTGTGAAATTTGTGAAGCCAGCCATAATTCTGTGACTTGTTTCACACCACGCCGTCCCCAGGTCACTGGAACACCAAGTCTCCTTGCTTAGACAGTCACAAATGCAGATGTGAACATTTCTGCCTTGCCATCAAGAACTTATTTTGGAGCATAATGCTTCAGAGTGTTTACAGTTCCAGTCCTAACACGACACGGAGAGGGACACATTTCCATACAGTGTATGGGAAACACCTGGCCCCAGACACGGCCGGCTAAAAATCCCTGTCAACCTTCTGTTTGTCAAAAGGGTATATTTATCCTCTGACTTTTTGTCATGACCTCTGCATTCTGAAATGAATTAAAGGTTTATGTGCAGGAATGCAGAGAGCAGGAAATCAGGAAATAGCCTGGGAAATGGCTTTCCTGTCCCGTTTCACTGCTTTACGTACTGTAACGTCATTGACGTTCTGTCAGCCCAGGTTGGCTCCTCGCTGTGGGGTGTCCTTGTCCCATCCCTTTGCCCCCCACTCCTGGAGTATCAAGTGCATCTATTAAAGGATGTGGTGCTGATTTAATTTCAGCACAAGATAGCAAGAAAATATTCAGATTTCAACAGCGACTCGGGTATGTGGTTAACTGGAAAACTAGAAATGTTTGAGGTGGGGAGACACGATTAACACTGGCTTTGAGCCACCTGCCCTCACATCATTTTTGAAAGTAAAAGCAGAAAGACCGAGTCTACCCAGGAAACAGAGGGTTCATCCAGCATTGACACTGTCACAAACTGATTTCTCTGAGGAATATTCACTGTGGAGGTAGAGTTTGTAAACTAAAAGTGCAAGAAAAGTATTTTGTAGTCAACTTTCCATAAGACTCGTGTTTTCAAGCACTACACAACAAAGTACCAGGTGGGCAAAGTGCATGATCTATGTGGTGCTTAACAGCCTAATTGAAATGCATTGAAATACTCAGTTGGGTGGAATTGCTCAATCTGTCTCTCAATGGTAGCAACAATAAATTGCCTGAATTATTTTCAAGTTGCAGCACTGAACTAAAGGACATACAATTAAAAAAAAAAAGAGGGCAGAAAAAAGTAATAATAAAAGAAACCAAAGAAATTTTACAGTGGTTGGTTTTTTTCATGAAAACTTGTCATTAATATTTTATGGAAGTGTTTTCTAGCTTCTGGTTAGTAGAAGATGGACTCTTCAAATATCTTAAACATCAGATCTCTTTCGCATAAGTACTTGAATATGACATCAGGATCCAACCTTGAATTAACTACACTTTGGTTTGGCAGCCTTTGGAATTGAGTAACATCTCTAGACCTCAATGGGAACAGTTCTGCTCTCGAAGTAGCAGAACTCACTCACTACTTCATAACTTCATGTTCTTAAAGACAGCGCTGAGACCTTTAATTCTTCCTGCCTTTCCCCCTGAATTTGACAGGAGTTGTCACATATAGGACAGTAAGAGAGGACTTGCACTCAGCTTCCTTAGCAATACCCCACCTAAGACAAAAAGTGTCCAATACTCCAGTTAAAGATAATCACAAAATGTCTATTAATATTCTGTTCAGCTGAGACTTTCCTTTGGCAGCACTACTGCAAACAAAATCCCAATCTAATCACATCACTCAACTCCCTCCTCCCCAAAATAAGTTTTGTTATTTGCTTTTTATAGCCCTAATCTGGATGGAAAAAAAATTATGCCAATTTTTAATATTTTGATTTCTATGCCTTTGTTTTAAACAAATCAGCCAGCATGGCTAAAGCATGTAGGTTTTCATTCAGCTGTTTAAAATAGTGTGTTTTGAAGCAGATGAGTGTTTACAGGAAGCCCCAAAACAGGAATGTATATTTTTATGCAGTAATTAGTGTTTGTTTAATATACCAACTGGGAAGGCAAAGAACAGCATAAACACATAATTGTTACCAGGCAGGGAGAAGTAGAGCATTAGGAGATAGCATAAATAGTCAAACCTGACCTCAAAAGGTCAAAAGAGAACTAAACAATTTTGTCACAGCACTTGCTTATTTAAGTCAATGCAAGTCCAATTTCCTCTCTGCTGCTTTGCCTGGTATTTTATACTGTCCAGTATTATTCTTATTTGTCAAAGACACACAGAGGATCAGTTGTCCTAAGTACATTTACAAGTTGTATGTGACTATTAAGAAGAATAATCGGGAGCATTTTGCAAGTCAAAGATTATTTTAACGTAGAGCCACGTAAAGCGCTGAGCTAAAAATGTCCATGTTATATTAATTTCTAACAATGATTTACTGAGGTCAATGACAATAAAAATGCAAGTCAGCTACAGAGGCATTTTGTAACCTCGTTTGATTTTTTTTAACCCCCTTCATGCCACCATGTACAAGATTATCCTGGCACTGACTAGCAAAAGTACTTAAAATTTAATCTCTGAAACAAAACCAATTTTCACTAAATTCATTCATGTTTTGACCTCCCACTCCCTCCTGAAAAAGAATCCCCTTTCTATTTCAATGCAAGGCTAGGATTTCACTGAGGGGGGAAGTATACCCTATGTATGAAGCACATGGAAGACAGGATTATTTGGTTACACTTTAAAATATGTTCATTTTTAGACCCTGTTCTTCATAACAAATAGGGCATTTTATCCTCATATTCTTTCTCCTTTTCTTTTGTACTTTCTTTTTTTTTCCTTTTTTTTTTTTTTTTTAAAGTTTCCTTGGAGTGATTATAAAAATCACTTAAATCCTGAAGGGGAACTATGCCTCAGTGACAAAACAAATTTGCCACAAATCATTTTACAAAAGAACAGCAGGACTTTAGACCAAACTCGGGAACTGTTCCTATTCATCATTCATTTGTTTTGGAAACTCCACCCTCCTCCTGCCATGTTCAATATCTAATTGGCATTCTGACACTTCAGATAACTAAACATCTGCTGCATGGATGCTTCTTAGAAGTCTTTTGTTCTGTAAGTTGGAGTTCAAGGGATACAACTCACCGATACACTGGATTCGTGCCATTGTTAGGGCAACTACTCTTCCTGAATGGAGAAAAAACAGTCAAATAAAAGCATTTTGCACGAATACTTCCCCCCCTCCTCCTACTTCTGATCAGCTTCCTAAGGGCTTGGTGTATTAAAATTCAGATGTCAGAGCGCTGCTTCTACGGAGCCGTTTCCGCAGTTTGGGCAGTGGGGGGCTTTGCAACCCTCCTGTTAATAGCTGTTGACAAAAGGTTAATTTCTGTTGCAGTGACAAGGAGGTTTCATCACCCAAACTTCATTTGCCTTTTTTTTTTTTTTTTTTAAATGGTAAGTGAAGAAGGTGTGTATCCAGCATTCAGTGCTGCTGAGAGATGTCAGAGTTAATATTTTGATAGCAGTGTGGAACAGCTGGATAAAAAGATGTTGTAGATCTCTTAAGGAATATTATGTTTAGATCAAGAAATAAATCATGGATAAAAGTTTGTGAGCAAGATTTGCATGTTCGTGCTAGTAGGTGCTCTTTAGCCAAAAGGCTTTTTTGCAGGATGCATCCAGCCAATATTGTGAAGTATTATCTGTACTGCAGCAGCTTCCAGAACATTCAGAGCAGCCTCTGTGTGCTGGGCCCGGAGGAAAAAGCTGCTTAGCTCATGTCCTTGTGGAAGGACAAGGCAGGCAAAGCTGAGAGAGGAGGAAGGCACAAGTTGGTACCTGAGCTATGATGCGTTTTGATAAACACCCAAGGATAAAACCCACATCTGCTTCACCATCAGACTTTTCACTTTCCTACTTAATTGTAGCTGATTCAGACTCTCATCCATCACCCTATTAATAACGATAGAAAGGACATTACCTTCCCAAGCACGGCCTTTATTGCTAGAAACAAGTTTTAAAAAGCCTAAACCTGGGCAAAAAACATCCTCCAAGGCCCAAAGAAGTCCAAACATCAGGCAGTGGATGGGCTCTGAAGGCTCTGCCAGGCTGAGCAGCTGCCCAGCTGTGACATTCCCCTGCCTGCCCAGATTTCCAGGCCTTGCTTCCTGCATTTTTTTTTTTTTTTTTTTACTTTTGGAAATGTAACACTCAGAAATCAAGTTGCTGTAAACTCTGTGAGGCAGGTTACAGAGGAGGGCACTGATGAATGCCCCTAAAAACCCATTGTGCCCACGCTGCTGCATGAAAAAGAGTGCTGAATACACTGCATAGGAAACAACTCACGTCATTGTCCTTCTGCACACACAATCACTCAAATGATGCATGTAAATAAGAGATTTTATAGGCACATTCACTTTGCAAATCCTTCCCATCTATTCCAAAAGAGCCACATTGTAAACATTAACAGGCTGATGGTAAGCCTGAATTTAGCAGAAAGGCTTCCAGTAACACATGAGTGGGACTGAATTAGACAGACTTCTGTATTCCAGATACCTCACTGCCTACCAGCCTCAGACTTTGGCCCTTGCAAGCATTCAGTGTGTATGAAATCTCTTCTGGAACATCTAAATGCACCAGCCAACTAGCAGAGGAAAGGGACAAAACTGTGTTAAGTATTTGTCTAGACAGAAATAGGGCTAGGAAAAAAAAAATATAGCTACTTATTTAAATATCTCTGCAGGAGCTGACACAGAACAGTTAACTCACAAAGTAGTTATATTTGATATTTCCCTGTGCTATTTTTGATGAAGAGCTGGGTAGTTAAAAAGAGCTAAATGAGACAGGTGAATGTGGAATAGGCCATTTGTACCTCCTGATAACTAGAGCCAAAAGTGATCTTGTCCCTTGTCAAATGTTGATTTAATTCACTGTGGATAAGCCCAGACTGGCAGGAGGGAATTTGCATATGGTTTTGAGGAATTTGGATTCAATTCCTTGCTTTCCTAAGCAAAATCTTTCTTGATCTTGACTTAGCAGATGGACCTTCAGCACATACAGTGTGGTGCTGCTGAACACAAACCATGTTTGTGACAGAGCACAGATTAGCAAATACATCACATTTCCCTTCATTTTCTCAGGGGATATCCTAGTACATGACTAGGATAATTAAATTCCCTAAGTAATTTCACTGAAACCAGCTGCTGGAAGAACTCTAGCCCTGCGTCTGCTTGGCCAGCCAGGCAAGTGCCACCCCCACAGCCAGGACTGGTGGCAGCTCATTGACAAGAGACTGGGAAATGAACTACCCAAAAGAGTACATTTGGGAATTTGGTTCAGACTGGATGTGGAGCAGAGTCCACCATTTGAGTGCCCTCATAAGGCATGTTGTAGGACATGAACTTCCTTTCTGCTGCCTGGAAAACTTATGGTAAAACAACAAGTCCTCCTAAGGCCATTTCTGTGCCAGCTGTGCCAACCTTCACATACACTTTTCTTCATCTGAAATGAAGAACTCAAAGTGGGAATATTTTGTTTTTCCCAGTCCAGCACACAGATGTGGATCCAAGAGGAGGCAGTATTTGACTGAGAAACCTTCTAAGACATTTCTGCTTGTCCACAGAAACCTCTGCCTGCAAGTTTTCTGGCTGGTAAGTCTTTCTTACAAGGCAACTGAGAGTCTGCCAAGAGAAGAAGGGGAGAGGGCTGGAGCTCTGTGCCACCTGTCCAGTTCTCTGCTCTCAACCTGCTAACACCAGATCTGTACCCAGAAGACCACAGTGAAGTCCTTCCAAATCAGTGCAATAGCTCCCACATGTATATTTTCCCAATTCTTGGCCCAAAGGGGCTCTTGAAGCACTTTCCCTTCCCTCCATGCCCGCTCTCCCATCCTCTCCCCGGATTGCTTTCAGGCCGTGGTTGTTGGGCCCTTCTGTCAGTCTGTCCAACCCACTTTCCCTTTTCTACCCCGCTGCCTTTTTTTTCCTTGTAAAGAAGAGAGATGAACATCTATGTCAATGAATCCCTGACCTACATAGGCTGACCCTGAGGAGTCAGAGATAATACACGAGAGTAAATGAGGTCAAAAATGGAGAAAAGCCCCCACACGGTGAACTTCCCAGCACGGTTCGGCTGCACCGCGGCTTCCCCAGATCCTCTCGGTGCGCCGGGAAGTCTCAGCCTCTCCACGTCCTTTAAAGGCCTTTCAGATTCTTTACACAATTTTTTTTTTTTTTCTTTTGGCAAGGTTTATTGCCAGAAAGGGTAACCCTGGAGAGAGGCTGATAAGGGAAGATTTCCTCATGCTCTCCTTCCCTCACCCTCCGCAGTGCCGACACGCTTGAGCGGACGTGACAAACTCGGTTCTGCTGAGGACAATGCAACGTGATGGCCCTGGGCACTCGTCCCTCCACCAGCACCCAGGAGCTGGGGAGAGGGGTCCCCACTGTCCTGTGTGGGAAACTCAGCTACACCTCTTGGGTGGTAGATGCCCAGCAAGGGAAAGCTCGATCCTGCAGTTTGGGTAAATATGGATCTATAGATAACCATAAAATGTCAGTCCGAGCATTTAAGTCTCTCCCACCTGGCAACAAGAGTCATATGGAAACATGTTAAAGCATTTCATTTGAATCAGACAGCCTGAGGCCTTTTCACATTCTAAAAGAAGGGGAAAAAAAAAAAGAATATAAAGCCTTTCACAAAGAGGTCTGAGAAGTCTTACCTGTTGCTGGCAAAGCAACAGTGTCAGAATCATATCTATTCATCCCCAGCATGAAACAGGCTCCTTTGCTGCTGGTAACACAACATCCAGGTGTTAGGCCTCAACCCCACTTCAACTATTGTTTATTGCCATTGCATGGATTAATCCCTGCTGTCAGTCCAGCCTGCGAGATGCTCTCAGAAAGAAAGGTCTGCATAGCATCATGAGTGTCAGATCCTGCTTTGATACACTTTATCTTCCCTTATCCCTTCAAACTCACCATGACTACTCTGCCTGACATGCTAAAAATGCTTTAGAATTGGTGCATATAGGCTAAACTCTGGTTTCAGGGGAAAAAAACCTGCCCATCCCCACTTTTCTTCCCCCCCCCCCTTTTTTGACAGAAATCATTGTTGATCTGATAAGAAGTTTGTGGAGTATCCAGTTACAAACTGAGAATCCCCAGAGTCAGTGATTCATTAGTAGTTATCCTGGTGTTACAGGAAGTAAACAGCTTTTAGATGTGCATTTTGCATCTAATTATGTCACAGTCCACTGGCCTTCTCAAAGGTGTGTTGTTTTTCAGGGTAATACATTAAAGATAACAGATTTTACAACAACAGCTGGGAAAAAAACCCAAAAATAGGTAAGTCATGGAAGCTTTGTGAAAGAAGTGGGAGATCTTTGCTACACAGCGGAGACAACTGGGTGTCGTTTGGAGGGATGTGAAACTTTATCCAGCAAAAAGCAAGGTGTCAAAGCAACTATTTTTGTGCTCTTATTCTCCTTCCAGAAAGAATCTGAATCCATTTGCTTTTGAACTTCCTCACTAAAGGATTGATTTCAGTGGCTTCATTCCTCAGGTTAATCAATGCAAACTGCTCTGGATTTACATTGCAGCAGGACAGGACAAAGTTGAGTCCACTGAGATTTCTCTGCTAAGAAGTTTCAGTTTGCTCTAGGGATCAGAACTGAATTGCTGGGTACCCAATACTAGTGATATTTTAATATACCAGTGTTGAGTTTGTGGAGACTCAAGCAGTGTTTTCTCCAACAAGCTGGACACCAATGCACTGCTCACACCACTCCCAGGCTTTGCCTGGTGCCCATTTCCTAACCCAGCTGGTCATGACTGTCCCTCACCCCCTCAAACACAAATGTGGCATCAGATCTAGCACAGCCCTGCTTGTGCCAAGGGCACTGGGACAGCACAGCATGGGGCTGATGCCTCAGACTGTCACCAGCAACGGGCAGGGGAGAGTTTGGGCACATTGAACATGGATCACTAAATCCCAAACCTAGAAGCAGATAAAGGGGGAAGTCAAGGAAAACAGATCCTCCTGGGACATGGGCTGGTGTGAGGGAGAGATGCTGCTGCAGGCATGGCCTGCTGAGAGCTGGCACCGTCAGCAGTTGCCACAATCTTCACTTATTTTCAGAGATGTTAAAAAAGAGGATGACTGCGCATTTTGGACACAAACAACGACATTCCTGTGAATGCTGTTCAGGATGTATTTAAGTAGGGGATGACTGATCCCATTAGTCTGCTAAATCCCAGACGCAGGGGCACAGAGAGCAGCATTCTTAAAAAACAGGCACTTCAATTTAGTTTTGCTTTTAGAAATGAAATTAATAGTGTAAGTTACGTTAAGAGAAATCATAATTTCAGGGTGAATAAAAGCCAGAGGTTTCATTAAGAATTAAAGCACTTTTCCACTGCCATGTCTTCTAAAATTCTATTACCCATGTGCCAGGAAATCGTTTAGTGATTTTAAAGCACTTGTGTATCCCTTTTCAATTTGGGAAACTACTGTTCTGTTATTTTGCTCTGTTTTGGTTTGCTGGTTTTCTTCTGCCTGGGACAGTACTGTCAGATTGCCCGTGTTCTCTTCTGCTCTTTCCAAACATCTTTGCAACCAACTCCAACCATCTCTCCAAGAGCACCAGCATAAAATACCTCCCTCCTTTGCCCTTGGCTTCCCAGCAGTGTCCGTGCACCCACAGGGGCTCTTTCCTTGATGCTCTACCACACTGCCCCACAAACACCTGCCTCCAGCTCAGGCCAATCTTCTTTGACTTGATACAATCAAGGATAGGTGTCTGGACAAATTTGCCTATTTCCAGCTCCTCCTGGCCTTGGAATCGGTATCTGGGAATGGAGTTACAGGGTAGAATTGAAGGATGCCTTTGGTCAATAGTCACTTGGGCTTTTCCCTTTCACTCCTAAAAATGCTACCATGCCACAGACCAAGAAATAATCAGGGAATACAGCTGGGTTTCCATTGCTTTTTGACTGCATGGATTCTATTTCTCCCACTGAAAACCCAGGCAGCTGCTCCATCAGCACAACAACACGCTCCTTCCTTCCACTCCATGCACAGAAGTCTTGGGAAACCAATCTTCCTTTGGGACTTGAATTTGTATCTCAAATTTAGTTGAAATCAGACAATTCCTTGCAGTGGGGAGGGGTATGAGGGAGATGGGCACCCAAACAGAGGTGTGGGGAGTAAAATCATGTAAACCCAATTTCCTTGGGAAATCAGGGGAAGCTGGTGAGGCCAGGGAACAGTGTGGAATAAACCAGGCCTGGCTGTGGGATCCCAGGGCAGAATTTCACTCAGGGATGGTGTCCTTGGAGTCAGTGTCCTCCTGCCCAGCACAGCACTGCCCACTTCAACTCTCTCCACCCCACACCAGTGTGCCCCAGTTCCTCCCAGCCACAGAAGGGAAATTAAGACTTCCTTCCTCATCCTGGTGGGGCATTGCAAAGATCTTCCTACTGAGTGTGAAATATTTCAGATTTGCTGATGAGAAAGGCTACACAAGGCCATGTAACTCCACCTCTGCAGCTGGACCCTCCATCACAAGCACTGAATTTAGGAATACATACTCCCCCCCCCCCATTTGTTAAAACAGCATTCCAGTAACACAAAATGAACTAATTTGTTTGAACTCACTGCTAAAATAAAGGTTATGTTTCTAGGAAACTACCAAATGAATGCATTTGAGAGCACATTTGAAAAGAAATGCAAAAGTCCCGCTGGCAGTGACAAAACAAAGTTTGAGCTTGGAATGGAAACCGGATGGGTTATAAATAACTGACGGCAAAACCTCAATTGATTCAGTTCCACAGTTAATCTATTATATTCTTCCAGTGGAATTTGTTTTGCTTGAAAAGGATTATACGAAATCATAACCTTCATTAACTTGGAGTTTTTTTGTTTTTTTTTTTTTTTGTAAGCAGATGTTTAGTTACAGCTGATAAAGCATGAAAACCTGCATTCCTCACAGCTTGCTCTGCATGGGTGTGTTGGGTAATGATGACAAATATTAAGGTACAACATTGCTCTTCTTTGCTGACACAGCAGTGACTGATCCGCTTATCAGATTCAGCTGTGAGCTGGAATGCCCAAAGAAGGGGAAATATGAATGTATCTGATATGAGACTAATGGATCCTGAGAGTATTTATAGCTCAGAACAGGCTGGGAAAAAAAAAAAAAAAAAAAAAAAAAAAAAAAAAAAAAAGGTGAAATGCAAACAAATAAATTCAAAAAGAACCCACACTGCCATTCTGTGGGGCAGAGAAGGCATCACGAAGCTTTTGAGATGAGATTATTGTTTAGACTGGATGTGAAGGTTAAAACGAAGCTACATGGAACTAAGTCCACATCCTTGAACACTGCCAGGGATGGAGACTCCACCACCTCCCTGAGCAGCCCCTTCCAATGCCTCACAAAGCACAGGCCAGAGCACCAGGATCAGCAGTTCTTTGAATTGCAAGTTCTCATTCTTCCAACAAATGGGAAACGTAACTCAATCTTTAAGAAATCAATGAAAATGTAGAAGGAAACTGCAATGCTTTTCTGAACGGAACTTTTTATAAACAGATTAATCATTCCCAGAAATAGAAAATGTCAGTCAGATCATCTTGTTTGACACAAGGTCAGCTTTCTGCAAGTGAGGCCAGTGGCATGTCAGATGTGCAGATAAAACCAGAGCTCTGCATTATGTGCGCCCAAGGTGCAGTTACCTGTGAAGGGGTTTCATTTTCCCTTCGTCTCATTCATTCCAGTGCTCTGCCCAGCCCTCCTGGGACCCAAACCGAGAAACCCAATTTTATTATTGCTCTTTTTAACGCGGCTGCTTAAATTAACAGTGCCAAATTTTTAGCCAAATGAGCAGCAGTGTCAGTAGACTGAGCACACACCGGGCTGCAGGCTCACACTGTGCAAATGGATCTACTGGAGACAATTTAAGAAGTTACTTGTTTGTTTGCTCCCACCCCTCAGCTAGTTACCACCAACCCAGAGCGAGCATTACACAGCACAGGCAGGGAGCTGCATAGCCAGACCTGCAAGGATCTGTCAGTCAACACTCTTTGTCCTGACAAACTGCAGCTCTGACATTCCCCTCCTGCCCTGCTCTTGTTCAGGTACTTTTTGTTTATGCTGTAGTGGTGTAATGGTTTGGGAATACAGCTGCACCCCACCAGAGCACTGCTAACTCTGGGTGGGTTAAGAATTGGTGCAAAAATGACTGATAAATTCTAAATTTATGAAGAAAAACAGATTATTTTTTAGAATAAGAGAATCATAGAATGGCCCAAGTTGAAAGGAACATTAAAGATCATCTTATTCTACCCCCTGCCATGGGCAGGGACATCTTCCACTCATATTTGAGTAAGAGAAATAAATAATGAGTATGAGTAATTTTAAAAATCTTATGATTAAAAATGATGCCTAACTGATCTTTATGCTTCTTAATTAATCAGTTGATGAGCTAAAAGTTTCACATGTAGCATGTCTAGCAGGACCACTGATTTCCCACTCCCCAGATACTCAGGTACACCTTATACTCTTGCCTTTAGGCTCTGGGCACTACAGACAATAATATGGAACACAGTTCAGAAACAAAGACGTGTAAAGAAACATTATTGTTTTCCTTTGTATCCTTCATTAGAAGTTGAGAGCGGTTTTTGAGATGAAATCTCGTAGCCTCTGCTTATTAATGAAACTTCAAATAACTTGCATTCTGCCAATGAAGATGGATGCCTTACTGCTAATTGTGCCAGCAAAACCTAAAGGAATATAAGGCTGTATTTTCTGAAATGTTGGCCATGAATAACATGGAACCCCCAGCATTTGGCCCAAACAATCCTCCTTCCCACCTCCCAGAAAATCCTGGTCTCTCCTGACAGCTCCTCCACCACCTGAGTTTTTCCTTTGAGGGAGGAGGATGGACTTGCATTACATTGATTAGGAACAGCATTTATTGCACTTCTGGAAGATGCCCAGACATGTCCTGGCAAGGTGAATAAGAGCATGTTCATATTGACATTAGGTAAATCCTAATGGAGCATTTTAATTTATTAAGTTGCTAAAACCTGCACCATTAATAAACTAATGTGTAGTAATGATGAAACACTGCAGAGGCCAAAAGATGCACATACAAGGAAGATCTGAGGCTCTGTTGTGTCTTCATACAGACTGATTTGTGTGAAAACAATCACTTGAGTCACAGTGGGCATGTGTGGCTGCAAATCACAGTGTCAGCACTTAGTGACAGGCTGGCAGGTAGCAGGATTAGCAGCACCAGCCAGAAAACCAGCCCTGTACTCCCACAATTAACAGTTTTGCCCCAGCTGAGAGCCCAGCTGTGTTTCAGGTACAGTATTGCCCTGCCCCAGAGCCTTTGAAGGCAGCAGAGATCAGCAGCTATTTCAGCATTTGCCAAAAGTGACAGTGTAACCAGCCAGGCCTGAAAAATAATGGGAATTGTCAACAGTTAATAAAACTACTTTAAGAAGTGGATTGATCTCTTTTCAAAGGCAATCTTGCACCTGTGAAAACTTGTCCACAGCACTGTGTATCACTGAATTGTACAACTGGTATTGCAGGTAATCAGCTGTTTGCACCTACAAAATCCAGCTGAGCTGAGGGCAGGTGAGCCCAGACCTCCCATTTTCTGTAGTTTCTTATGATTCTGTAGTTCAGAATAGAACAGTAAAAAAAAAAAAAGAAAGTTCCTGTGGTAACTTCTCTGTGACAGCTTAATAAAAATAATGCAAATATTTGCTAAAGCAGAGCCCCATATTCATCTTCCTCTCCCAAGACAGTGCCCTAACCCCTAGTTAGGAAAGTTATACACATTCTTGTGCTGTCCTTACAACTCTGTTTAAACCTCTAATTATTCCACGGAAAATGAAAGAGTTTCAAGAGGAAACATTGAGGACTTGCTGCTGATTGAGATGTGTTTTGAGCCAGGCTGAAAAAGGAAGAGATGAGAGTTCTCCTACACCTGGGGGGTGCTCCAGCTGCAGAGCCCATAGGAGGGACAGATCACCTGTGGACAGCCCTGCCTCTGGCACCAACACTGGCAATCCCAGGGGACACAACCGAGCCAAGCCTGAGTTCAGGAATACTCAGCTAAGTGACAACCAGAGATGAGCCCCTCATATTCTCCATCTCGTCCTTCTTTGTGGGACAAGGACCAGATGGTTTTTGCACAAGAAGTGATACTTGGGAACAACAATTGCTGAAGCTGCTTTAGATGGCACTGGCCTCTCCTCTCCTTTCAAAACCTGAACAGAGGTAACATGATACACTCCAACCCTCTCATTGCAGGAGACATTTAATGAACCCAAGGACTAAGAAAGAGACTTAATTTCTTTTTTCCTGCTTTCTTTTCTCCTCCTCCTGACCAAGCTGGGATGCATTTCTTATGCAACGCTTATATGAATGACAGCATGCAGAAGGCATAGCAGAGGATTTCCACAACACCAGGGCTTGTATTGTGCTGCACCTTATTATCATTCTCTAACCCTGCACATATGGTCATCTTCCATTCTTCTAACTGGTTCCAGGGCCCTGGAATTCAGCATGACCCCTGAGGGCTATTCTAATGCAATCAGTAGGAATACTATATCCAGGGCCAGTCCAAAATCAAAGGCCTGGCCAAAGCCCAGGATAAATTACAGCTGTTATAAAGAAATCACCTTTTCACCTTGGCCCTCATATTCTTTCAGTTTACAGTCATAACTCAGCAAGGCCAGCAACATTTGTCATTAATAAACCTGGTTGGATAAACAAGACTGATGGATTAACAAGTCACATGTAAAGAAATCTGAGAGAGTGAAAAGCTTTAGACAGGAGGTAAGGATAAGCTGATTTTTTTCTCTCAGATATGAGAAAAATTGACACATTTTTACATCTATTTTTCTGTACATTACCTTCACTTGTAACACGTGCTGGCATGACTGACAGCTGTAAGTACAGTAGGTCTGAACAGCTGCTGAAGAGAGGACACAGCCCTGGCCTAAGGGATTTTGGAACACACAGATGACCATATGATCTATGAGCCTGATGTTACCAGACACCCTGGTGTCACCAAAGTAGAGACTTCTTGCCAATATTTATCTTTTATCGTGCTTGGACACCATTGTTTTCCTCCAAACAAAACCCTTTTGTGATTTTAAGTGAGAGGAAAAGATATTTGACTTAAAAAGATACATAGCCAATTAAGACCCTAATTTCCAAGTGAATCAAAGAATTACCTTGGATAAGAGTAATTTCATTAAGAATGTTAAACTAAGTTGTTCCCAACTGTGCAGTTCTGCCATTTGGACAATATATGATTTTCTATTAATAAAACAAATACTCCATGGAGAGAATGGCATGCCAGAATGGGAAGGGTTAAAAAAGAGCTCTTGGAGACCTGTGAGAAAGAGGAAGAGCAGATTATATTCCCTAGCTCTCTTGGGAAAGCCTATGAGCGTATGATTTTTCTTTATTAATCTCTCTGTGATTTATAGTATCTTTGATTTGAAAGTTGTTAAATACCTGTTAAAAACATGAAGAGCAAACGCTGTGAAACACATGTTAATAGTTTATATAAAAGATATCTACAGGAGTACATTACACTAAAAAAGGGGCAAAAATATTATCAAAACTGTACAGTAACAAATATCTGTTAATGATTCCAGATCAAAAATCCTCCCCAGTGCTACTGTGACAGCACAGAGACAGCAAGGGACAAGACACTTCAGTTGGCTTTAAGAAAGTGATGTCCAGGTGTTCAGAGATGTTTGCATTTAAATTCAAACTGATTGAGAAGTCTGTAATCTCTCTATTTTTGTTTCTGACACAATTTGGTCTAATTAGTCCTAATTTGCCACTGGGGTAGTGGCCTCCATGCAGGAGAGAGAGAGGGTGGGCTGGAGGGAGCTGTGAATGAATATTCAAAACCCACATTAGAGGCTCAAAACAATATCCGGGGCAAAAATAATTTATTGGGTTTTCGATGGGTTTTTTTTTTTAACTATTTGGCCTTAAACTGTCTTCATGTGGCCATCAGCTGTTTACTCTGCAAACATCCCCACCCAGCCGGCACAATGCGAGGTGCCGGCAGCTGCACAGCACCTTTTGTGTTTTCAATTTAAAGCCTCTGGGTTGATAGTTCACATTAACATGGAGAGAAATATACAACTTGTGAGTTTGAAAAGCAGTTTTTACTCATAAAAACCTTTGATAGTTTAGCCATCTGGTCAGAGTGAAAGAAGCTCATAAAAGAGGCCCAAATAGGGTCAAAGGTCTCTTGCTACGTGGGTCAAGGGGGCCGAGGAGGGTTTGCTGTAGTGGACTTTACTAAAAACTTGTCAGTGAGGATCTTTGACAAATTATGGCACATTCCATGGCTTTTTGGGAAAGTATTTGATTACAGTGTGCAGGAATGTTGTTGATATTTGCAAGCTCTAAGGAAAAAGGCATTTAAATCAGAAGCTGCAAAGGTCCTTTCGGAGCCATCTCGTGCGTGAACATGCGCAGGGAACATTTTTATTTCAGTCTGCTTTAATTTTTTTTTTTTTTTTTTTTTCCAGTATAAAAAGATTCAGGGAAAAACAAAACAAAAACCTCTCTACTGCAGAAAGCACAAAGGCTTTGACCTTTGATTCAGGTCATTTATTCTTTTAAATGGTCACAAATTATAAACCATCCAATTACTTTTTTTTTTTTTCCTTCCAACTTTTTGTTTATTGCTTTGTCACTTACCAAACGGGGGTGGGAGGGGGGGGGGAAAGAAAGTTAAACATCTCCCTTATTTTTCTGGTTTGTTCTTATCAACCTAGGTTAATTATACTGCTTTTATTCAGAAGAGTTTACTATGAAAAGGAACAGGATTTGAGTAGACTGAAAGCAATTTTCTTGTAAAGGTTCAGAAGAAAGCAGAGGAAATAACAACTTTATGAGGTGTTTCATGGCACAGCATTATAATAAGTCATAGTACAGTAGTCATGGCTTAAGGGACAAGGCTACATCACTAAAACCCACAAAAATAATTGTGTTGTAAGTTTTGGTTTGTTCTCTTCCTTAGGGAGGAGGAAAAACAGCAGAGAAATGAGTCAGTTAAGATTATGTATGTAAAATATACAATACTAACATTCCTTAGTAAAAATTCACTCTTTCAGCTTAATCCAGCTTTCAGTTGTGCACACTCCACCGACTGCATCCTCAGAAAATTGGATGCATATTCATTTAACTTGGAGCAAAATCTGCACAGCATTTTCCGAAGACTAACCTCAACCGGGGAGTGTGTGTGTGTGGGGGGGGAAATTAGGACTATTCCAACTTATTAAAAACTTGCCCGGCTGGGATGACAGCTTGAAAGGCATTTTGCGACTCCTTGATTTAAAGGTATTTTGTTGTTTTTAAGGTTGATGGGGCAGTTTATAGCTACTGTGAGTGTGGAGGGGTTGGTGTTGCAAGAGATCTGTGTTTTCTTTGCATGCACACAAAACAGGGCTGTGCTGCCTCGGACACTGCCTTCCTTGTGACAGCTGAAATTAGACTCTGACCTGAAAACAGTGAAACATCATCTCGGCGAGTGCAAAACAGAAATGCAGGATTACACCAAAAGCAAATAAAGATATGCATCGGTTAGTTGTCACCTGACTGTTTTTTAACAAACATAAATCAGGTTTAATAAGTTGAGTTTCTAGTTAAGTTTTCCTTTAAAGGAACTTTGATTTCTGTACCTACTATTGACCCTGAAACGTCTGTGTGTCATACAAACACACCAATTTATCTGGCTTCTGCATATACATGTATCTCCTACCTCCTGCCTGGAATTTATTTTACATGGAGATTCTCAGGGGATGTAAATCAGTAAAGCTCCATTGATTTCAGCAGATCGTGGCTGCTGGGGGCAGCTGATGTATCCACAGAGGTTCTGGCCTAGGGTGTTTATACTGCCTCTAAATAAATAAATAAGAAGCATTAAGAGGTGATTATGTTTAGAGTGCAGCTCTGCTCCCAAGCAGGTTACAGTGTGACAGTTAAATAGAAATCTGGGCTTGTTAACTACCCTTTAACAGACTTTATAATAAATAAGCTTGCCCATTAGTCACGATGATTGCTGTGGAAGAGCAGTGGCTTTCTGAAATGAAGAAAGGAATAATAATAAAAAAAGAACGGTGGGAGGGCAAAGCCCCAAACTGCTGAGGGTGTGAAATACTCCTGATCTGAACCACAGGAACAGAATAATCCTGCAACAGCAGAGAGCAGTTGTGTGCTCAGTACAGTATTTTGCCCTGATTGACAAGCACGTTGATACCTCATCCTTCCCCAGGAAGGACCAGCCTTGCCTTGGAGACCTGCTGGAAGCCATGGGCTGGACAAGACATTGCCCATCCTCATGCTGATGATTTTTTGCTGACTTTATGTATGGAGTTGCACTGGGAAGAAATTACCTTTCCTAAATCTAGAGAAGGTAACTAGTAAATGCTCTTCTTATTCATGTCTCTAATCCCTAAATCCTACTAAACTATTTGCCTCAGTAATATCCTACTGCAGTAAATTCCACGGGTTAATCATACACCAAACACAAGATTATTTGCTTTTATCCATTTTTGTTGATGCATAAAAGGACATTTTAAATTTCGCTGCTATTTATCTTTAATCATCACATGGGTGTAATTAACCACACGACTTCAACATGTGACATGCACAGAAGTATCTCTGGTACTCGTGGGGACCCCCAGCAGGATGGGTGGTGGCCCCTGTGTACTTGAAGACCTCAGTGACCTACAGGCACAACTGGATGGGACACAATCACCAGGACAAGTGCAGTGGCAAGGCAAATGTGCTGTAATTTCTCCTGAGAAGGAAACTTGGTTTTTATCACTGAAATTCCTCAGAGATCCATTCAGTTAATGTGGGACATCAGTTGCCCTTTGATGACAGAGTCCATGGAGCCTATATATGCCAGCAGCTGCTCTTTAATTATAACATTACCCCAGGACCTATGGGGACAAGCAGTTGCAGAGCATATGTGGGTCAGTAGCTGATGAAGCTGAAATTTATCATCGGAATGATGCCCAAGTGCTTTGCAAAGCAGGAGAATGATTAAGTATGAAGGTAGCACTAAGCAAGGTTTAAAGATTAAGCTCAGATGAGAGGTATTTAAACTCAGATAATGATGTGAAAGCAATGGACAGTACTCTTGGTAAGATGTTAAAGGTTAGAAATACAGGGTTTTACAATAGAGAGGCATCTCTTGGATCAGGAAAGCCTTTCTGCAGTCAGCAATGAACCAAATCAACTCTCAGTCACACTGGGTTAAATCACAAAGTTATACTCAGTCATTCCTGTGTAAGTGAGGTTGATTTTAGCACATTTCACTGGTTCTTATCTTTGGTTCATTTTGTTTTATTGGCATATGCAGATTGTACCATCTTGTAACACAGACAGAGGAATAAAACAAGCACTATATAGGTATGTAGGTATTTACTCCTTGCATCTGCAGTCAGGAAATTGAAATTGTTCTTTAACAAGAGAGGGGAAGGCCTCTGTTCACAGCACATATCATGGCATTAGGTTTCACATTACTGATTCACAGACCTAAAGTTACACTGAATTAAAGAATTCATAGATTCCTTTTCTGTGGAGAATCAGAAGTCTCCAGGTCTGTCATGGTTGAATTTTAACTGGGACAGTGCTTTTCCTAGTCATACCCTGTCCTGAGCACACATTGCATTTCTAATTTTGAGACTATCCTTTCCTACAAGAAAAAAAAGCCAACCAACACAAAACTTAAATCAACAGACTGACAGGTGAAACCAGGGTGCAAGTTGGGCTCACTATATTTCATTCAGTTATGGACAACTTCAGCTTTCTATAAGGCAGCTCAGGTTAAAAGACTTCTCTGGTAAATACAATGGGAAACAAGCAACAAGAAGTGACTAAAGTTTGAGTCATCCACTTGAAGTAATTCTTCCTAAAAACAGTTTGATACTGATGATACTCCTGAATATCTACACTGCAGAATAGCTGTTATTTTTAGGCAACTGTTTGACACAACCATGACCAATGATTTTACTTTTTTAAAACAAATTCTAACTCATCTGTTGCTCAGTTATCAACTGTCTTTTTACCTAATGTGGTGGTTAACACTGGACATTTCCTTAACTAAACTTCATATTCACAATATTTCACAGGCTCTAACATACCAGTTGTGACTGTTTAGCTGCTATTACCACCAAATTTACTCTTCTTGTATTTTTCTGTTGCCTTTTTAATCAGGATTTTTGATTATCACCTTTCCAGCACAACAAACAAAACATGGCTATTGGGATGAATTTATCAATCTCCATTAATTATATCAGCAATGTGGTGAAATCATCTATTCTGTCATCTCTGGAATATTGCTTGGCTTCAGGTTTGGCTCTCTCAATCCGATTTGTAGATACTTATTCTTGCACTCGTGACCTCCTGATTGGATTATTGGAATTCTTTGCTGACAGCTCTTCCTGATAAGGCCTCGCTCAGGATTCAATTAATCCAAATGCAGTAGTGAAGAAATTCTGTTAAACAACTGTTCTCTTCTTGTGATGTTTATGGCCCTTGAGTAGCTGTTTTAAGGCCTGCAGAGGAGCCCTTACTGTATCAGGAGCCAGCAAACATCTCACTCTCCCCATGCCCATCTCGCTCATCAACCTTCTTCCTGGCTCCACAGCAAGAGGTGCTGACCTTTGGGGTGCTCTTAATCTCTTTATCTACTGACCTTCCATTTACTATCTGCCCTAAGTGTTGAAATAATTTTATCCTCAATATCACTCTGTGATCAAGATGGAAAATTTGCCCCTTCCTATTTTACAGTGTTGGACTCCATTCTGGAGTCTATAAAGTTAAGTTTTCACAGCAGGAGACCATGAGGAGCATCCTATAATTTACCATCCCTCCCTGGGAGCAACTGAGATCACTGTGGTCTTTCTACCCACAGTGCTTTTATCTGGGGGAGGGTGGAGAAACCCCCCAACAAAAAGTCTACAGGCTCTTCCAGTAGATTTATATTGAAACACTGAATCATTTAGGTTGGAAAAGTCTTCCAAGACCATCGAGTCCAACCTGTGCCTGATCCCCACCTTGTCCCCCAGCTCAGAGCACTGAGTGCCACGTCCAGTCATTCCTTGGACACCTCCAGGGATGGGGACTCCACCACCTCCCTGGGCAGCCCATTCCAATGCTTGACCACCCTTTCCATGAAGAAATTTCTCCTGATGTCCAACCCACTTCTGTTTGACTGAAAACCTGATGAGCAACTGGTGTGATCTGTAAAAGCCTTATTAAGAAACTGGAGGAAATTAAGTAGGAACCTCCCATTTTTGAGCGGAAAAGGTGAATACACTCAGAATTCAGAAATTAAAAGAAGCTAAACAAAAAACCAAGAAGTTTTAAAATAAATTAACAGAAGTAACAAAGTCATACTCCATTCAGTATTCTTGAGATTGAATGAATAATACAGGAAAAACTCTTGCCACAGTCTTAAGACAGGTGGAACCCAGTACTAGCAACAGAGCCTGGAGTGAAATGACACTGCAGGCAGGAATGCTGGACAGACTCTTCCACAAGATCAAAACTTAAAACATAAAGTTTGCCACTTGCAGATTTGAGGGCAGTATTTACTTGGGCCTTCACCTCTGAATGAAAGAGAAAGTCTGGATGACACCTGCCTTTGCACGGGATGTGACTGATTTCCCTGGGATGACACCTGAAGCTCTGTGTTTGCACAGACCTCTCCCAGACCAAGAGGAAAGTCCTTTTTTGTTTTCCTTTTTAATTTAAGATCTTTCATTGTTATTTTTAATACAGCCCATCATAACAGCAAGAGGGATGACATTTTTCTATCACAGTTTCAACCTACTATAATATCTGACTTCACTGACATACACCAGAAAGCCAGGAAAAGTATTTCTGTTCTTTTTGCACAGAACATTGATTGTATTTCTTAGTCAGCACCTTAACTGGGGTAAAAAGATATGACTCTTAAACAGATTTTAGTCCTCTTTGGTTGTATTTTCAGGAACTAGTGGGTTGGAGAAACTGGTAAGCCAAACTACTGCATCCATTGGGGTAAGGCAAAGAGAAGCTGGAAGTTATCCATGCTATGGGAGCCACGTGTCCACACATCCTGCTCACACACAACCTGTGCAAATAGTTTTAAAATTCCAGAGCCCACAGTGTGTGTGGGAGGGATGAGGGGACCCTCATGAATCTTCCTAGTAAATCCTGAGGCTTATCATATATTTATCAAAACTTAGCAGCTGTTTTGCCAAGGGTTTATGATAGATAGAATTTAGATAACTTCTGAAAATTAGGAGTGGATAATAAAGTTCACATGAGGAATTTGTTGTTGCCATTCAGGAGCGTAGTCTGGCACAGGGTTCAGAGGTCCTGGCCTACTGATATTTGGAGAAACTAACATTTCACTACAGATTTCAGCTGAGTATATTTTACATCACAGAAAAGCAAGCTTGTGTCAACTGAGTCTAATGTAACCCAGAGCTCAGAATCACAGATTCAACAGCTGGGGTTGGAAGGACCCTTTGGAATCACCCAGGAATTCCACCAGGGCTGGGTCACCCAGAGCAGGTGACACAGGAACATGTCCATGTGGGTTTGGAATGTCTCCAGAGAGGGAGACTCCACGCCCACCCTGGGGAGCTGTTCCAGTGCTCTGACACCCTCATGAAAGGAAGTTCTTCCTCAGGTTGAGGTGGAACTTTTTGTGTTTTAGTTCATGGCCTTGCATCCTGTCACTGGACACCACCAAAAAGAGTCTGGCACCATCCTCTTCACTTGGCCTTTAAGATATTTGTATGTTCTGATGAGATCCCCTCTCAGTCTCTCTTCTCTGGACTAAACAGGCCCAGCTCCCGCAGTCCCACACGCTACTGTTGGGTTGAGGCTACTCCAAGGGGGCTTGGGAAGTTCTCAAACATCCATGCTGGAGGACTTTGCTCCTAAACAAAGCACAGACCCCCAGCCTGCAAACCTGAACCAGCTACTTCTCGCTGCTGCCAGCCAGGTGTCCTGCTCTCCTCCTGTGCATTCTGAGCTCCCCACACCACTCTGCAGCTCTCAGCAGCTTTGCAAACCACCAAACCCTGGAAGGGCCATGGGCACCAAGCTCCCAGCAGGACACACCAGGCTTGATCTTTAGGGGATAACCAGATGCTTTGTCTAAAACCTGCACCTCTGTGGCCAGTCTGCAGAGAACAGAACGAAGATGGACGTGCTAACACGTCCCACTAAAACACTGCATGTCGTGTCCTCTTTTTTCCAAGTAAGATGTTCCCAGCCAGTGGATTATAAATGCCATGCTTCATTACATTTTAAACAATAAAAATGAATGACCCATCTCCAGAGAGTGTCATATTTCTGGAAGGGAGGATAACCTGTGTGGTTAGGAACATGTCCTAAATCTATCTGCTCCATTAACCTTTGGAAGTTGGAGTAGTTCTAAGGTTTGAGAAGCAATTAATATCTCACAGGCAATGACATTCTTGAATGGATGACCCAGGATTTCAGTTACACCTGAGCAGAAAGTAATACCTTACCAAGCTCTCACAAAGGAAAGAAACTCATTTGAAAGTGCAGTGAGAGGTCATAAAAATTGTGGATTACTTTAGTTAGTCATTTGTAACAGGTAAATGCATGAGTATAACTTCCTGGAGTGGGGGGAAAGGTCTTTATGATTTTTCCAGGGTTATGAATACATAAATAACAATGGTCACTTAAGAAGGACAGAAGCTTTGGGATTAACCTTGCTACACATTTCTAAATAACCTGTTGACCCAGCAAAGGATTTTTTTCTTGTTTGCTCTCCACATCAATCATATCTATAGGAGATGTAAACATTTCACCATCTAGTTCAAAATGAAAAGCAAAAAATAATCACTCGACCTTTACAATTAGCTGTTTACACTCAAGCTGCCTTTGGGTAAATGCCTTACTACAAGAACTCTTGTGCAAGGAATGAGGAGTTTTAGCTACGTCATGTGTTTCTCCCAGTTCAGACACGAGCCCTTTCTCCAGGTTCACAGTGACCCTCCCCACTGCTCGGGGTACAAGAAATCCCCTCCCCACCACAGCTTCTCCACCACAGTGGGTTTAAACTGTTGTTCTGTCCAAGGTAGGGTGTGTTCTCCAAGAGGATCTCCCTCTCCATGCTCACATCTGAGGGTGGGAGAAGCCCCTGCCCCAACACACCCCCTCAAAGGGCATCTCCACCTGCCCAGTCCAGGGCTGGGAGCCTGTGCAGTTGGGTCATTAATGACAAGCCTGAACACTAATCAGCAAAACCCCAGAAATTTAAGATTAGATATGTTCTAGTGGGCTCTGCCAGTGTGAACATCAAGCCACAGCACAGAAAATATTTTTCTTCTAAACTCTACAACACACAAGTTCACCCAGAGAGAGGAGAGGAGAGGCCCACATGTTTCAGGCTACATTATTGTGTGCCAACATCTGGAGCTTACAGATAACTTAACAAGCTTTCCCATGCAAGCTTTCCAACATAAAAATAACATTATTTGTCCAAAGTGGTCAAATCAGATAGCCAACCCAGAATCCCATGAAGACAGCAACTGATTTCTGCTGGCATTGGGATAGGCCTTTGTTGCCTACCAAATATTGAGTAAGAACTAATTAAACTCAGTTTAGACACTGCCTCACCCAGGAGAGTTTAGCTCATGGTTCATTTGTAAACACAGCTATTATTTATAAATTGTGAGTCAGATGGAGGGACACAAAAAGCTCTGCACTCTTGCTTTATAGGAGCCTTCATTGAGTAAATAACCAGTGAAAAGAAAATGGACTCCAGAGCAGTGGCTCTGTCCTAATCACGGCGAGTACATTAATCTCTTTAAACACATCAGGCTTCCTTTAAACTGGACTAATTCTGCTCTTTCCATAAGCTTTTTGCATGCAAGAGATTCTGTCTGGGTTCAGCTTGTTCTGGTTTTGCTTATGCCTTGACAAGGTAGGCATTGAATTCAAGTGCTCAACCAGTTTCCCCAAGGGCACCCAGCTCTTCCCATTGGCTTTGTAGGGCATCCAGCTCTCATCCTGCAAAGGATGGTCATGTTAAACCATGGTTCAATACCACAAAGCATCCAGCATGGAAAAGCAGCTCATGGCACTTCCACCCCAGCTGTCTCTCTCGTTGGACCCAGCCCTGGAGATTTCCATCCCTCCCATTCCACCACACCAGGAGGTCCATCAGGACACTGGTCCAAGCTGGAAGCACAAAACTGCCCAACATCTGTATTGGTGTCAGAGAGGCCAGAACATCACAACAGGATAGAAGAGGATGGTGGAGGAAAGCAGGAGCTGATGGAGCTGTCCTTGCCTTTGCAGTACCTATCCCTTGGCTGAGGTGCCCTGAGCAGTCTCAGCACCCACATACATACAGGAAAACTGGTGGAATCAGTGAGAGGCACCACTGACTCCAGTGGGTTCTGAATAAATAATTTTGAGTCTGGGATAATTAAAGCAATGATCTGTTTTAACTTGTCATGTCACTGAACTCATGCCACCCACAGCCATCTGCATTTATGGCGTCACATCTACATCAGTATCTACTTTACACTCAGGTTTATCAAAAGGAATAAGTGCAGCATTTGAGATGTAAAAAGCATCAAACACCAAATTATACCTTTAATTTGTACACACATTTTCCATGAATGCATGTGGAAATAAGTAAAACAGAACCTAATTACCTAATCATCAGTGCCACCACTTCTGTTTGCAGTAAATGCACATTCAAATTCAAAGTAACTCAAATGGAGACTTCAGAAATGCAAAAATCCCAGAGTTTACAAGGGCATGATTTCACAGCGCAAAGACACTTGCAATGTTTAATTATTCTTGATTAAAATACTAAAATATCACCTCTGAGTTTGGTACACATGGCACACCACAGCTGAGTGGTACTCAGAGTTGTGTTTCTCTTTAAAGAAGAGAAACAAATAGACATAAACAGACATAAATAAGATTATCTGTTTTTCTGTAAAGAGTGGCTAAGCACTGCCATCAGAGATACTCTCAGTTTTCCTTCATCAACCCCAACAGCTTTATTTAAAGCAGCTCCTAAGCTCTTTGCAATCTTTAGTGGCTTTTAGCCCTCTGACATTCTAGAAAAGCAAAAGAAGCTCCAGCTCTTGCATGGGGGGAGGAGGCTGAGGCACATCATGGGCTGAACAAGGAGCCCAAGGTCAAACAAGAAGTATTCATCCAAGATATTTGCTCCATGACTTATAAATTTAAACAAAAATCGGCAATTCTTGAGACAAATGAATTTCTCCATTCCCCGACCCCACTAACACCACTGAACCACGGTGAGGAAAACTACAGACCTCTCTTTCCCCTCATATCTGACAGAAAAGGAAATGGTGCAGAGAAACTTAATATAAACACCTTTCAGACTGTCTTGAAGAGGGGTAAAACGTGGCAGTGGATGTCTTACTGCTTCCTTTCCTGAAGGAACTGTCCCTCATGCTCTACATAAGGCAACATTATTTGCCTCTTTGTTCTAATAAAGAGCTTTCTTTCACTATCTTAACGGCAACAAGGATTTCTCATCTTCATGATTTAAATTAAGTAATTTTTCTGGTGGACTGAATTATGGAGCTGTGGCTAATACATCTTTAATTTAACTGTCCTTAAATTTTACAGCTCCTGCTGCCCCATCCAGCCAGGACTGAGCACCCTCCACCCCTCAGGATTCATTGCTGCTGCATTAACAGAAGAGAAAAGGATGAGATTTTGCCTTCAGCTGCTGAGCTGCAAACCATGGAAGGAGCAGATATGCTTCCTGTGCAACCACCCCTCCACTGGGGGCAACATCCTTTGATTTTAAGGTTTCACTTCAAGGCAGTGATTCACCTCTCACGGTGCTTGAGCTCAGAACCAGCACCACCACTGCACCCCCCTTCCCTCTCCTCCTCTCCCCCACCTTTGCCTTTGGCTCAAAGTGGACACCACAGGCTGCATTTCACCTTCTCTTGAAAGCAATCATGATTAAAATATTCCTTAAGAAACAATTCTCCCCTCACTACCTTTTGCTCCTGCTGGAGGGACATGGAAAAGTGCAAGAGTTGGCAACACTGAAAACAAGCAGTGCCTTTAGGTTAACACCACACAGGAATTCCCAGGCATTTAGGCTTTACATTCAACTCTGTCAAAGTGGAAAATAGTTTCAATCTAGTCCATCAAGTCACAAACCAATACTTTATAAGGGATACAATTTAAGGAGGCCAAGAAGATGAAGCACATAGGCTAAGGAGCTGGAAACTCATCACAGTGGGGGGAAACACCCCAACTCCTTGCACTGAGAGTGCAAAACTGGATTCCTGGTCAATACAGCAGATGCTTTTATTAATGTCCAGAGAACAGCTGAAATGGGGCAATAATTGGCAGGGACTGACCCTGGGCTAAACCAAACCCAAAGGAAACTTGTGCTTTCATAAAGGATCTCTATTCACATTCCTCTATCCCAAGCACAATCATTTTTTGGGAAGAAAACTACACTATGAATGGATTTGAGGGTTTTATGCCATTTAATTGTTTATCTCTAAAACCAAACTTTTCGGTTTTGCTTCCCTCCCCCCCAGAACATACATACACATTGCCAAAAGTTCCCACAAATTAAATGACAGAATCGTCTTCAGATGGCCACAGCACCAAAGCTCACTGCTAATGAGTTGCAGATCTGCACCATAACTGAACATGCAGATTTCCACTTACAACAGAAGGATGTGGTCAACAAGAACAAATAACACTACAGAGCCAAAAAAATAATAATTAAGAAGAAATTTCAGGGTCGAGAGTACAGTAACTGACATAAATATCAGCCTAATTGCTGAAGACACAATTCGTGAAAAGACTAATCAATATGGGCAATGTTTCATTCTTTGTCTTGACTCCAGCAACGTGGTGATATCAGCTTTAATTGTACAATCCCTGAGAAATGTTTGCAAGGGCGTTTTCATGCTTCTTTCCCCTTTTAGAAGGCAAAGGACTTGGGAAGTTATTTTCCTTCTCTCCAGAAATAATGCACACGTGCAAACAAAGAAGACAAGGAAAAAAAATGACACAACTAAAAGAAATTAAGCTTGCTATGATGTCTGTGTTTCATGTTAACAGGCTCACTGTCCTGCTGGGTTGTCCATAATACTCTATCACAAGCACTGTCAGGGGCCCATGCTGGGTGGCTAATTAAAACAATTACAAAGACAAAGAAGGTATCAATAGCATTCCAAGCAGCAAACAAAGAGATAAAGTAGTGAAGATTTAAATCATCAATGGTTGATCTCTCCAGGATAGTTTTGATGTGGGGACCACGTCCCCAACAATCTCTCTCCCCTCTCAAACCCAGGGAGCTCGCTGGGTCACTTGGTGTTATTTCATCACAAAAGGTGCGGGAATGGTTCGTTTTTTAAAACCAGTTTCTTAACATTGCAGTGGAGTGAGGCTTTGCTGTTGGGGAGTTTCAGCCTTGTAAACTTGGGATAGTTTTGTGTTCGGTTTTACAAGATGATTTGTTTAAAGCTCACTAACCAGGTCTCACCCATAACCCCCATCTCTTTTCTCCCAGCAATTACAGGCATAAAATAGAAAAGCTTCACTTTTAATTCCAGGTTTTCACAGGCAGGGAGGATAAACATATATCATGGAGGGAATCAATAGAAGGAGAAGAGAAGGCTGCATAAATTAGGCAAGTCTCTCAGAGATTCTGTTAAAGATTTTCCCAAAAGTTTTGATAAAGACAATTCCACAGAGGAGTCTATATATAGAAAAATGGTAAGCAAGCTTCAAGTGTTTGCAAGCCAGGCTGGAGTAATACTTTAAACAAACATGCTTACCTTGAGTGAAGAGTGTAAACAGTGACAGTTGTTTTTCTCATACCCGAAAATAAAGGCAGCTTCTCCAAAAGGGCCGTTTCATTTCATACAATCTATATGCCCCAGCACAAAATGTTACTTTACAGAAAACCACTTTTCGACAAAAAGCTTTTGGAAAGCCTTTGTTCTTCTGATTTAGTTATCTACAGGACAGTTTACCCAAGGCTTACTTCAAACTATAGAGCAACGGTGGGTTTGTATAGACAAAAAGTTATGTGAGTTTACTGGAGTTTCGTTTGTTAAATTAATCAGAGTAAAGCAAAGAGCAGGGCTGGGTGTGTCAGCTCTGTAAATGCTTTCTGACTTCCACTCAGCTGTTCTTTTAATCATCAGGATAAAGAGCCAAAAACTCCAATTAACCAACGAGAAACCTTGAGGGGCAATGGCAGCTTTTTCTGATTGCTTCCTCTGATGGAAGAAAAGTGATTTGGGATGCAATGGTTACAGCTCAGCAGCTGAAATAAATAAGTAAATAAACTGTTGCCATGAAAAACTACAAATATTTTCTTTTTTTTTTCATAAGAAGTGTGCCTTCAAAAATGTCTTTAATAAACTTGGAATAAAAACTTGTAATGAATGCCTACATAAATGTGCAGTTTCCCTCCAAACAACTACTGCAACCGTTATTATGAAAACACAACCGCTCCAATTAAAATTAAAAACTAAGGATGGTAAAAGAGGAGCTCTGTTTTTAATGGATTCTGACAACTCTGTAGACAGCCTGAAAAAACATGATTCTTCTTGAAAGAAGAGGGTAAATCTGATTTTCACTGCAGGCTCCATCTGAGTCCATTTTTCTATGTGTAATTCTTTACTGATGCTGAAAGATCCCCATAGCAGGGAATAAGGGACAAAAGGTAGTTTTATAGCTTATTAAACATTTTTTTTTACCTGGGAAGATTATTGGGTTCATAGCCTCAGCGTGCCAAAATGTAATGGAAGTAAAAAATAGAACCTCTGAATTAGACTCTCATAATTTATTTTGAGAGAACTGAATGACAGGAAAGGTCTATTTGATTTTTTAACACATCCTAAACTAACTATGACATTCTGAACAGGTTTCAAGAAATGATTGTTGTTATTGTTCTTTTATAGCAAAAGCTCCATGAAACCTCTGATTTCTGTTGGGAGATTTCATGCCAATTTTGTAGCAACTTCTACTTGAGCAGGGTATGGATAACCTGAGGATTTCATAAATGAATGACTCTCAAACATCAGAAGGATTAGGCTGAGGCTGAACGTTTTGGCCATGAGCTGCTTTGCCAAACAGAAAGAACACATTCCTCCTAATACAGAAACATAAGCAAACGAGGAATTAATTTAAAACCTCAAAAGTTTTCTCACTGAACAGAGGCTAATTTATTATCTGGAATCCAGCCCCCACCAAAACTGGCACTGGTTAGATTTTACAGCAACGCTTCTGCACAGCTCCAAACCAGCCTCCTCCCAGATGTGCACCAGGATGATGACACGAGGCTGTTCACTTTGTAAAGTTTGACAACAGCAGATGATTTCAGCAATTTCAGCTGGTTTGTGCCTCGGGGTATCTGAGGAGGGGGGTCAGACCATGCTCTGCCTCATGTTCTGTGGGTTCAGGGATTCTCTAGGCTGGGCGTTCCCAGCCCATTGGTGACACCTCACCTGGGTGCTCTAGATCTGCCTCCATGCACACCAATAAATCCCCCCTCTGAGCACTGCTTCCATGTCATCCTGCTGACTCCTGACATTGATATATTTATTGGTAGTTGATATCATGAACAAGAGAGGCAGGTTAGGTCTAAGAGTAAATGTCAGGTCACTGAATCACAGTAAAGAAGGAAAAAAAGGGAAGATTTGCTGGCCATGTGTGTGCTCTACATTAAAGTTGTTGCTCCCACAGCAAAATACTCCTTTATACATTCCCCTGTGTTTTTTCTCTATTTGCCAGTTTTATAAAGTCTCTGTTGACCACTCTGGTTGTAACATGGGAACTCTAAATTAGTTTTCTTAGCTATAAGTTACAGATGTTAACTAAAAATTACATCACCCAGCTTTCTGAAGAGGGTTCATCCACTCCATTTTCTGGGGAAAACAAAACTCACTCGCCCCTGATTTTTATTAACCAGTGCAGTTGCTTTTAACACATCAGGGAGAAAGACAAGGACTTTAAGCCCTGTTTGTATAATAATGGAAACACTGTGGTTACTAGTCAGGGCTAACTCTTAAAACATCACATCTTTGTCTCTGGCCACCAGCAGCAGCTTTATAATCCCGGACCCACAACAGTGCTCTGTAATACTTGCCTTGGCCACTGTCTAAATTCTTGCCAAGCTTTTCATCATAACCACAGAAGAGAGATTAAATTCATGTAACTCCTAATGGCAGTTCGTGCAACTGCTTGTAAAAGCCCCTTAGTGGAGCACACAGGTTCACACTGTAATAAATATCTGAATGCAGAGAGGGCTGTTAAATGTTTGTTACAGTCAGAGGGGCAGCGCCTCCTTCTCAGTGCTTGTGAGACTGTGGGCAAGAGATCTGGCTGTAAGGCTGCCCCACAAAAACCTTCTCAGGTTTGCTGCCCCACATGGACCGGGCAAAGCTAAGTTGGATTGAGCTCTGAGCAACCTGGACTAGTGGAAGGTTGTGCCCTCCTCCCTCTCCTCTAGCAGAGGAGGACACAACCACTTTAGGCAGCAATCTTTCACAGGAAGAGTGAGGACTCCCTTTCAAAGAGCGAGACCTTTGGGATGTTTCTGGGATATCAGTCACAGGTGAACACTGCTGGCCTCCACAAGGCAGTCAGGCTGTCCTAAAGTTGTCCTAACGCTTCCTATTGGATTGATTTAGTGTTCCAAGCTCAGCACAGCCTCTCATCCATCCTGTTGTGGGCTGCTGAGTTTTCTCTGTTCAAACAGCAAGAGTCTTGCACCTCCCAGCACTTGAAATCTCCTGTCAGAGCATTGCACCAACATCACAGCCTGAGGGAAGGGAACTGGATCTGGCCAGCAGCCAAAACTCACTTTTGGACACAGTTCTAGAACTCTGTGTGTAGTGTTTTCTGACTATGTGACTGCTGTGATTTTTTTTTTTTTTTTCCCCTCAGAGCAAGAAGAGTTTAGCAGGGACTGTTTTGGCATTGCTTCAGATAATTTCAAAAGTCAGAGCATCCCTCAACAGAATTTCTAAGAGAAACAAAACTAAAGTTGCTAAATAACAGAAGAACTAAAGCTGCTACATTTTAGACAATTTTAATGGATATAAAATTAGAAATTCCCTAAGAAATAATTCCTTCTGCTTTTAATAAGAGCTTCAGAGTTAGAGACCTTTTCTATTTAATCAACCTGCTTAA
The DNA here is from genome assembly GCA_038380795.1 of Pyrocephalus nanus. Lineage (NCBI taxonomy): Eukaryota > Metazoa > Chordata > Aves > Passeriformes > Tyrannidae > Pyrocephalus > Pyrocephalus nanus. Next base: position 6,152,872 of record CM076277.1, read on the forward strand.
AATTCTTGCCTCCAGCAGGAAAGAATCTCAATCACAGGGAGACAAACATTCATTAAGCCTTGTACAATAAACCCGCTCTGCAGCTGAAGTGCTATTAATATCATTTTACAGAAAGAGGAAATGGAAGTATAGTGAGATGGGAGTAACTTGCTTGGGGTCACAAAAAGGTCCATGAAACCATGGTAGAGTAGTAAACCTTGAATCAGAGACCTCTACCATAACCCAGAGCTGGCATGGTCACTGTGCTCTTACAGATTGCCTGGTGTTTACCAGCCATTACTTTCTTTATTTTAAAACAATAAATTTTATAAGATGTGAATACATTGTTTCCTTGAAGATCTAAACATTTAACACCAGTAACTTTTAAGTTTCACTCCACAATGTAAAAGCAATTTTTTCTGTACTCACTTATTTTCCTAATTAATGAGCACTATTAAAGAGGTGCTCAGTCCCCCCTCATTGCCCAGAATCTTTCTCTGCCCCAGAAAAGGTAATTCTGAGGAACCTCACAGGCAGCAGCTTTTCCTGTCCTGGCAAATTGTGCCAAGATAAGGGTGCTGTGAATCCTCACCAGGTGAAAGGAGACAAAACCTGAGCTGTAGGAAGATGGCCTTGTCAATATGACTTGTGCCACCTCAGCTGCTGGAATGTGGCTCGTGGTTGTCCTGTTTGCTGCTGGGAATATGCTGTGCAGGACCAACAGATGGCCCCTGCAAAGCCACTAGTTAAAATAATTTTACTGGTAAGGAAGTAAAATGCAGACCAGATCCCAATTACGCACTGGTAGAGTTATAAGAAGAAAAAGTTTCTATGAGAGAGGATGGAGGACTAGAAATAAAAATCCCAAATCAATAGATGTGATAGATTTTGTCACAGATTTGTACTTCAGAAAAGTGTGCTTTAATCTTGGGAACTGATAAATATTTTACTTATACGAATAAGATACAGAAATGGAGTTGCTCATACTGTATTATACTGGCTGCCCAGGAAGCAATAAAAGGAGAGCTCAAACTGCAGCATCTGACAAAATATTAAGAAAAATCACAATTACTTTTGTTTTAGAAATAGAATATCTGTTTAACAACTGTAATTATGGACAAAGGAGCTGAATGATAGAATATCTTTCCCAGTTTAACCTTTATTCATTGCCAGATGTTCAGGGGACATGCAGCATGTCTTAATGCACTGGAGTAGAAATTCCATATTAAATTCCAGTCACTGGAGTGCCCAAAGACTTGCTCAACAGAGGAGACAGTTCTGGCAGCAATCCCAGCCCTGTGGATGTCAGTGTGACGGATGCTACAGCTCTAGTTTAGAGATCACTGGGAGTCAGCAGTGGTTGTTCTTATTTTGGCAAAGCTCAGGGTGGCACCAACGAAATCTGCAACAGCTGAGAGCTAAAGAATTGGCAGCCCAAGGCCTGGCACAGGTTATCATGCATCAGCTGGCTTAGGATAGTCTTACCCCACTGCAAATGTAAAATGAAACATGAATTAACACTGCTTACAGGGGTTTATACTCATGGATTTTACCTGAGATGTGCCACTGCCCAGCCTTGCAGTCAGTCAGATCAGCTTGGTGGATAATAAATAAGGTTGTACCAGACTTTGGCTGACTCCTCCAAGCTTATCCAGGCCTCCAAAAACCCCTCTGGCAGCATTCCACAGTACCAGGAGCTCAAGGACCTGCTCTGGACCAGGGATAAACCAATCCTCCCTCTAAACACTTTTCTACCAGTCTCCAGGTGCATCCATCCATGGACCATGCATGTTCAATGCTAATCTTTCATTACAAACCATCACAGCCCAAAACAAATGTAGAACAACCAGGATTCAGCTCAGGCAAAGCAGGAGAGAACAAGCAGACTCTGGAAACAAGCTGACCCCACAGAGGGGCTTCAGCAGCTCAGAGCAAGGCATGGGGAGAGCAGGGAGAGGTGAACTGTGAAAAAAGATGGGGGTTTGGATGAAACTGGAGTGAAAACACTGAGATGTCTGGCATAACCCTCACAACAAAGGTGTTCAGCTGGGCCCTCACGTGAGGAATGATGCAGGACATGCACCATGAGCTGACAGGGACCGATTTCATCTCCAAGCACAGCACTCTCCTTCTCCCTGAGCACTTCCCAGTTCTGGAGGTTTCCTTCTGCTGTCCCTGCAGAAGGAAATGGAAACTAAAAGGACTTTTAGCCGATTTAATTAATGCCTGTAACACTAGCCAATTGACATCAGCACCTTGTCTGTCACTCACCGTAGGAGGGGGAGATGTGTTAAAAATAACAGCCTATTTCCGCTTCTCCAGCCCCAGCTCCACTGCAAACCAGCGGGAAAAGCCAAGGCCAAGTCAGTTAGTGACATCTTAAGGCTACTCACAGAACTGGCTGAGTGGTTTATTGGATGCATTTGGAATTATACAACAGAAGGGTCAGCATTTTGCTGTTCCTCAACAGAGAACTTACAGTCAGAAACATCTGGGCACCACTTGGTAACATGCTGGTTACCCAGAGACTGGTGGTGAAATATGCAGCTTAGAAAGAAAGTTCAACTTTTAAAAAAATAAATTAGAAAAAATATTAACACCCCCCACCCCCCCATTATTACCAGTGTTTCTACTTCTAAAACTGAAAACAAGTGTATCTATACTAAGCAATATGGATGCAAGAAGGGAATCTCTGAGACATCTCTTGTCTTTACAGAGAATATTTGCAAAGCTCACTTTGGGCTCATGGGTTTAACATCACTGTGTATGAATGCAGAGAGAGAAACTTCCAAGGGGTGAGTCAAAGCTGACACTGGTCTGACTCAGCCCTGGAGAAAACTGCTTCCCTCCTGAGATAGGGAGCAGGCAGGATGTGATTGGCCTGATTAGGGGGTGGCCAGCCTTTGTGACTGTCCCTATCAGTCCAGATTGCAGACTTATAAATGGAGCTTTAAAACAATAATGTTTCGAGAAGATTATTTCTCTCATCTTCTATTTGTACACCACTGACAAAGCAGTAGGTGCTTTATAAATAGGACAAGGCCACTTTTGTCACCCTAAAATTTCCCACCCCCAGGAGTACTCACCAATATCAGCCATGACTAATAATGGGCAGGATGTTCCATCCCAGAGCCAGCCCAGCCCAGGGCTTGGGCAGGAGCCGAGGGGTTCTCCCAGGTAGTCCCAAGCATCGCTGCTCCCAGCTGCCTCTTGCTCTCTCCTGGAGGTTGCTGAAAGCTTGGCCCCATCATCCTGGCTCTCAGCACAGCACAACAGCTTTAACCACTAAGAATGACATCATTTTTTGGGGGAAGAGAAATCAGAGCAGCCACAGGGAATCCAAATGCTCCATAAACCAACTGCAGATACCACACGGTGCCTCTGTCCCAGGAGGTGACCAAAGCAGGGAACATCAATGCCTTACATGGGCATGTCCCAGCGACTGTCAGGGCAGTAAGAAGGATCTAGGAACACCTGAAAACATGATTTGAAGAGGGTGGAGCTGGTATATAGAAAGAAGAAGGAAGGTGGATGTTCTCCAGCTGTGGCTCGTTGGTCAAGGCACAATTACCAGGGACAAGAAACAGCTGGTTGATCCTGTGGGCTTTACTCAGCTTGGCCTTCAGCTGAGGATGGCCTGAAAAGAAACCAAAGTACTGAGTTCTCAGCAGTTATCAATATAAAGTCACTGATCTAATTCCTATGGGAACCAGACTGCAGAGGAGAGGGGGGTCTTCAAAAGTCCCTGCTTATCTCTAGTGCAGAACACATCTACACCTCAGCAAAACAAGCAGGCAAACCCTTCAGAGAATTCCAGCATTAAATTACTTCCTCCAGTCTCAGAGTACCATAATTTATGTAGGACACAGCTGAGGGGATTCAAAGAGTGAGCTGTCCTGGGGGATGTTTCATTTCACAGCCCCTGAGTTCACACACAGGCAGAACAAGCTGGCTGAAAGCAGAGGTTGCCCTCACTGAACAGAACAGGCTCCACACCTGCTGTCTGAGGACAGCTTTGCTTGTGTTCGGTGCAAAGAAACCTCATTCACTCTTTTAAATACAGTACTGGCTTAAAAGCAACTTTTTAAAAGCTTGACTGATCTTTGCAAGTGATTTTGATGTAGCTTGCTTTATATGCTTCTTATTTGAGAAGTTTAGCAAGGCAAGATATCTGAGTGGCTAGAGTCTCACACAAGAAAAAGAGGTACAAGGTTTAATACCTTTTGGTGAGACATATCTTTACCTCCTGTGGTAGAGATGTTGTTTTGGGAACAAGAGGTCGAAGGCTCTATCACCACTGAAACGAGGGCACGCACCTCCTAAATCACTGAGCACAGGAGAGTATCAGCCTTCCTGTGTAAATATGAGTAAACTTGTTCCTTAATCTTTACTAGAGGTTTTATTCGTTATTTGTTGGATAAACTCCCACAAGAAGCTCCTGCAATGGACAGGCTGGTGGCTGTGGCAGTCCCAGCTTCGTGAAAGGGTGTCTGTGAGAGGTGTGCAAGTGCAAACTGCATTAGCATTTATATGCTTGATATGAGGTTTCTTATTTAAATAACTGAGACGGTTGCTCTTATCAATTCACCAAACAAACAATGTACCCCAGTGTCTGATCCCTTTAAGCCACGGCTAAATTTTGTCAATCAAGTCTGTTAGGACCTCTGGCACACAAATGACAAATCACAGTATTACCACAACTATTGACACACATTTTTAATACATAACTACTGTTGTTATATATAATCAGAACTGATAGAGTTCAGCATAAAAGGGTATTTTAAAGTGCCAATAAAACCACTTAGCTTTTACAACACACTGCGTCGACTCCATTCCTCTTGCCCTCCAAAAAAAGCTTTTCTTTTGAACTAAGCAATTTATATATTGGGTCAGTGTTATAAAGTAGGTATTTATAGCAGATTTCAATTGAGTGGGAGCTGGAATAAAGGCAGCTTGCTTTTAAATGCAGCACGGAGGCATCTTTGCATTGATAAGATTATCAGCTGTTTGTACATAGAAGATGATGTGGTCACCGAGAGGCCTCACCTTCTTTCTGTAACTGTAACCAAATTTATTTGCTTTTCTAACAAATCCCTTACACTGCAATTTTTCTTAGATTCATTCAATGTGAACTGAGCAATTTGTTTAGCAAGTAGGAGCTGGACTAAAGAATTTAGCTGATAACAGCACACTGTCTTAATTTAATCCTTTTCTTTCCAAAACCCACAATAACTGCATCACCAGGCGAGTGATAAAAGCAGCTCTGAGCTGTATAATCACCATAAGATGATCACATACAGACAGTTGGCCATAACTTGTGCTTTGTCGTGCCTCAGCCTGGGGTTTATCTTGGAAATCAGCTTGGTATTGATGGCATAACTCATCAGCAATGTTAAACAGCCCCCAAACTGCTCTTGATTACCATAGTGACACCTCCTCCTTCAGACAAACCAGCTCAAAGAAGCAGGACAGGGGCACATAAAATTAGTGAACACCCAGATTTTTACCTGGCATGAATACAGTAAATTATATAAAATATTTAAATTATGTAATACATTTAAATGAAACTTCTTTAAAATTAAGCTTTTCAGGGGGTCCTTTTCAAAGAAATTCTCTTTTGTAGTTGTTTTCCATCAGTAATGCAGAAAGAAAGGGAGGAATATTCTTAATTTTATGGTACAGTCTCAATGTGTAAATATGAGCAAAAATAATGATAGTCTGTGTGATTTAAAGAAATTAACACCTTTCTGACATGGAGAGCTGTAAAACAAAATCTTTGATGAACTGGATTTTCTGTACTGCTTTAATAGGGAGCAAGTTTGTTTATTTGTGTTTTTAAAACTTGCTGTTAGTTATCACAGTAGACAGAAGAATTGTGTGGGTGGCTTAGTTTTTCTCCAAACACTTTGTATTTAGATAAATATTTCTATTCACCAAATGCAAAAACTGAATGCATACAATGAAGGGGCAAATAATAGAAATTTGCACATGCAAATAGGCCAATTACACATGAATGGGCCAAAGGCTTCTGAAACAAGTCTGGGAAAACTGAACCCAGAGCAGGAAACTGTCACATCAAAAAGGGACAAGAACAAGTAAAGTTGTTTTTTTTTCCTGTTCTTTCCTGGTTTCTGGTTTCTGCACCAGTCATATGACAAATTTAAAGTAGAGATCTGACCTAAAGTCTGGTGAAGCCAATGGAAAGATCACTACAAAGTTCAGTGGCCACATGGATAATATCTTCAGAGCTTAATAGAGATAGAAACTTGTATTTCTGTGCATGGATTTTATGGATCCTACCTTTTTAGAAACACTGGATTGATAGCTGGATTTATGATTAAAGACTTATCTAAATGGGGAAGAAAAGAGGATTAATTCAAATGTTAATACTTTGCTGCAACTGCTCTGTACCAGCTGGGATTTCATCCCTCAGTCACTGTGTCCACATGGAGGGGTTTTCCTCAAAAAGCTGCATCCACCCCCTGTGCCAGGAACCCTCCTCCTCCACTGCTGCCAGTCCTGCCCATCTGCTCCCATCCCATCAGGGGACTGGGGGCTCAAAAAAATGCCCCAGCCTGAGCCTTGTTTCTGAATCTGCTGGCTCCTTGGCTTTGTACATCCTGAATAAATAAAAAATGGGGGAATAAATCCAGCAGGGGAAGGAGGAGGATGTGTCAGGTTTTGTTAAACATCTTTTGTGCACTTTTATTAATTTTATATTGGAAGGAGGATATGATTTCACTGGGGGGGGGGGGGGTTATATCATCGCTAATTCATGGTCCTGCCCTGAAGGACTGAAGGATGAATCAAAGGCAGGTGGGCTTTTCACTGGGTTTGATACCATTTTACCATGATCAATGTGCTGGTCAGCACTCCTAAGGGAGCTTGGGATTTATTGCAGAAGATTTATAGAGCTGTAGTAGTTTAAAAAAAAAAAAAGGAAGGAAGAAAAAGAAAAGGCAAATATAGGCTTAGACTACCTTTACTTCCTTACACAGGAATATTGTGCCATTGGAGAGGAATTTAAACTAAATTTAAACCAAAGCATTTTCTTCCTGCAAAGGATTTGGTATTGAGAGAGAAGTGCAAGGTCTGCACTCACCTTCCCTCTTTGAAAAACTTGGGCTTTAGCTCAGTTCCCAAGTGCTTCTGACTCCTCCTCATGGCACTGAGCTGCTGAACCAGCTCTAGGATCAAACTGGAGACAGCAGTGAGGTTCAGTTCCTACCAGGCTGTTGTTTCATTGCTACACCTGCATGAGCTGTGCCAGCTGTTATTAAGGTTGCAGAAGTACAAACCACCTCGAGTCCATACACCTGGTGTAGGTGATTTCAGAAACTGATAGGACAAGGTGAGTAGAGGACAAGGGGCCAGTCCCTCTTGGCGGCCCTTGCTCAGGATAAACACCTTTTCTATTATCACTTCATCATCAAGTATCCCTAATTCCCTGCCTTCCTATTTTCCTTAGAGATAGACAGACATTCCTTCCTTGATCTCCTGTTTCTCAGTGGGTTCTATGCTGAACATTCTCCCTTTCTGTCCCTTATTTTTCCTTCCTTTGGAAAAGTCTGGAAAACACTGGACAATGGTGAACTAGTTTGGCCCTGAGGGACTATGAAATGAGCAGTGAGTGCCTGTGGCTCCGTTTCCATGGCAACAAAGACTAAATCCAAGAAAAAGGCACCTTCTCATGGCTGTTGAGATGTTTTGGAGCTGAGGAATTCCTTGCCCACCTTTTCTCCCATGGCCTGTGGATGCATAGCACAGGGACCGGCACTGACAAGAGGCTCGGTCTGAGGTTGCAGCTCGAGATCACAGCTCCTCTAGAGCATATTTTAGCATGAGACAGAGGGGTAGCTCCCTGCCCACAGCCTCAGAGCCCTTGACATCAGCAGGGGAGCAGATGGTGGGGTTGGCCAGCAGGGCCAGAGCAGAGGCTGCATCTGCAGCCCTCAAACAGTCCTGTGGTCCAGGACTTGTCCCTGACTCACACAACCACACAGCTCAAACCCTCTGTATCTATTGCCTAAGGAGTCCTGAGACACATCATAAATTACACAAGATGGTAGTGAAGTAAGAAACTTGAGTTACTTTTGGACAGCCTTCTGTTTCGGTAGTTTTCTGTTGGGAAGTGCCTTTCCTCAGGGTTCCTGTTGATAGGATGGCATTGACTGCTGGCTCCATCCTCAGTTAAGTGCTCTTCTCTCAGTGTGGTACAGTTGGGATGTGAATATATTGTGGCCATAACTCTTGGAGAGAAGCCCAAGCAGTTCAGGCAAAGAAGCCAACAAAGAAGTTACCTGTGATATGACAGGAATGCATAAGGAAAAGGCCACTGCTCAAGAAAAAGGGCACAGGAGGCAAAGTAACAATGGCCAAGCACATGGGCCACCTCTGCAGAGTCCTCCAGGCTGCTGCAGTTCAGTCATTTCACAGCAAAATGACAAGAACATCATTGCTGAAAGAGCTCTCAACTATGCAACCCTCAGTGTCCTGTTATTGCTCCATCTGCTCCCAAGCCAAGCTGGAGGTTGAAGCCTGTAGCCCCTCACCACATAAAAATCCATCCAGCCCGTAACAGGCATGGGGCAGTTGTGAGGGAACCTCCTTCTGCCACCATTCTTAGCTTTGCTCTTCTGCCACTTTGATGGTTCTTACGAGGGCTGTCAAAATTCAGACCCCACCTTCACCCAGCTGGGACCAGAGCAGCTCCTGGAAGGCAGGACCCGGTGGTGGTGGCACCTCTCCCTTGATCCAGGGTGTCCCCACCCTGCTGGCACCTGACCTGCCACGAGGGCTCAGCTGCCAATGTGAACTTGGTTTTCCACGGAACTTCTCTGCCGTAGCTTTGTCCTTACACTGGCTTTACCCAGGTGGCCTCAGTGCTTTGAACTTTACTCCTGAATCCAAATGAAATTCCAAATGAAGCACAAATGGGAGCCATTGACACTGTACTGAACTTTTAAGGCTGACACGCTATTTAGCAGCTTATTAATGCTGGATCTTTTGAGGGAAGCTTTCACTCACCATCCACTCTAAAGAGTTTTGTCAAACTGTAACCATTTTAATTTTACTACAATTGCCCCTAGAGGAGCTGGTGAAAGTTATACCAGCTGTACATTTATTTTACTGTTTTTACCTCCCCTTTTTTCTGATCATCAGTCTGTCAAGGCTATCGAGATTTACATTTAAATGTAAAACTGGACTGTCCACCAAATAGCCTTTGAAGCTATTAGCTGTGAAAGATAATCAATTGGGAATGGGCCCCTGCAGAGCACTTTTCAAGCAGAGTCATCACCAAAAAGCAATTTTGCTGGCAGGCTTTTTTTTTTTCTTTAAAGGAAAAAAATCATGAGCATTCCCAGCCAATTAAAGTTCTATCAATGGCTGATCTACATGATCTTACAACAAAAGCAAAATTTAACATTGCTTAGGCAAATTAATTCACACGATAAATTCTGATTTTTTTTAGGATGGACTAAGCAGCAAAGATTGGCAACTTTTTAATAATCCCTCAGCAGTTGTATGTACTTCAAAAACCAGAATGATCCAATATGCCCAGAGATGAGGAAAAGAGCTGCTATTGAAGACAATAAATCTTACATCAGTCTTGTAAAAATTTAAAATCAAGGTACACTTTTATCACCTCTTTAGCTTTACAACTTCAACATGGCATCTTACATCGCTGCTTTTCTCAAACTGTGTCACCATTTGTAGTCCCTTCCCTTTATTAGAATAAAAAAGCATGTTTCACAAAGAACTTTAATCTATTAATTATGACTGCTATGCATTATGCAGTTTACCTTTATGCATTCCTGTTCCTTCAGATTTTCCTCTGGGCCATCAGGAAGCTGTGACTATCTCCAGAATCTATCTGGGTATTTGCATCTCACTCATCACTGAGGTATCCGAGTTATTCTCATCCTCACAATATACTTCTGAGGTGCACCTTCTCCAGGTGGGGAGAAACACAACAAATCAGCAACAGAACTCCAGGGAAAATACATATTACTAATATAATAATTAAATCTGGCCAGCAGCAGTAAGTGCAGACACACTTTGCAAGTATGAAGTTATGATCTCTGCTAAAAGCTGTGAGGTGGATATTTTCTTTCACAGTCTGACATTTAAAAGGTATAAAAAAAAAAGCACCAGGTGGAATGAGGGGATGGCTCAGGGCTGGGAGACCCACTGGGCATCACTGGCCTTGCTCTGCTTCACCTAACCCAGGACTTTCCAGGCTTCTTAAACTTTCAGTTTGTGATCAAAAGCAAAATGACAGACAATTGTCCCACAGCTAAGAGCACCAGGGGGACACAGCCTCAGTCTGCTCTGCAGGGCCAGCCTATTATTCCACATTCTGCCTATACAGATAACACAGATTTTAACAGCTTTCCTTCATTTTTTGAAAGACATCAATGGAAACTCGAGCTGAAAGTGTTTGTCTCTCCAAGCTTTTTTTAGGTGTCTGTCACATCAGGTTTGATAAACTGAAAGACGTTGATGAAACAGGTTGTTTCATCCAGGAGCACAAGAAGGCATAAATGGATCTTTGCATCCTTAAAATATAACCAAACCTAAACACACTAACCAACCAAAAACATACTCCCCAAAAAACTCTACAGGTCCTCAGGTAATTATTTCTCAAATAATGTTCAACTATTACTTACAGATTCACCCACTCACTAATCAAAAGAGATTTCACTTAAAGGTTTACACGAGGCCTGAAACTAGGAAGCTAGAGAAAACACCTCTGCCAAAACTGAATCTGAAATAAACCACAATTCCTGTTTTTTATAGAGGGAAACACAGCTCCTGAAATAATAAATATTTATTACTCCTGGAATAAATTATGATATCTCAGGTCACAGAATTCAGTGGCATTACAGCAGCAGAGCCTGAACAGGAGTATGTTACCCTCATGGTACACAGCATTTAAAAATCCAACTCTGCTTTGCCGTGGACTTTTTTACTTCCCCACAACATTGTGAAGTCTCTAAAAGATGAAAGACAGCCATGTAACCAAATACTGTATGTTTTCTGAGTCCTTCTCCGTGTCTAGCAACTGGAATAAAGACAAAGGCAGAACTGGATACCTGAGAGAGAAAAGAAAGCTTTTCATGAGAGAGACTTTTAATTCACAATGATACCTGAGCCATTATTTCCTCAGGTCACTATAGAAACCTTTATCACCTTATGAAAGGTCATTAGGTAAGTGACAGGAGACATCAGTTTCTCTTAACAATATTGGTTTCTCTTCTTAAAATTTAAATAACAAGGCTAAAGATTTTCCAACTAGAAATGTAAAAAGCCATTAGGGTATCCAGTCAATATTCCTGAAATTACAGGATAGAAGCCTTTCCATTGAGGACACAGCAAATATTTTTACAGACACCAGAGCACCACTTTGCAAAAAGAAGAGCTGACTCTATTTTGACTGCAAACAAAATAAACAAATAATCAGAAATATAGACTAAAATAAAGGTATCTAAAAATAATGAGAAGTCTTTCCACAGTTGTTTGTAATGTAGAGAAAAAATGTCTTGGCATGGCTCTAACATTTAAAACCCCATAACAGAAGGTACTTTCCAGTGCAGTCAGATGATAATAGAAATAAATAGCTCTGCCAAAATGATTGGGAAATATTTTGATCCCAACTTTTTAACTGCAAACCCCTTGTGTATTCAATATAAGTTTGGTTTTGCCCCAGATCCCAAAGGAGCCGGCTCTGGGCCAAGTTCTGCTGGTTTTAGGTCTCATCTCAGGTGAGGACTTGATCCCATTCACCCATCCAGGAGGGGCACCTGCATATCCAGTAACCCCCCTGTGCACAGACCAAATTGAGGCTGGTTTTGAACAGGAATCTGCCATTTTGATTCAAACGACAGCTAAAGTTTTTATCAAAACCACATAAAAAGTTAAGCACCACTGGCAGGGCTCAATCCAGAGTGCTGCTGGTTTACTGCTCAAACTCAACACCGAGCCTTGCTGGGAACACTGAGCTGGGGCTCCATCTCATACCAGCCTCCCCAAAACACAATTAAAGATGTCCAAGATAAATTTTTTTCTGATTTTTTTTTTCCTTCTGAGTGTTTCTACCTCCCAAAAACATGAGGGGACAGCACATTTGAGCAGGTCTTGCGCAGGATGAGCTCATGGGATACTCGGTCTGGGGTCTGGCTTTAAAAAGCAGCGTCATGGAGTAACAGCAACAAAATCCCCAAAGGCTGGGAAGGCCCAAGAGCAGGGGTTGGGTTATGGAAATGCACACAGGCCACGCTCCACTGCCTGCCCACTGCTCTGCCCCTGTGTCACCTCAGCTCTTTAAGCAGCCAGAGATTCGCCCTCACACAAGAGGGAGGAGGTAAACTCTGTAAACTCACACTTGGGACCCCACAAGCAAACTGTGTAAAAAGCACAAGCCTGTGCAGAGAACAGAACCTGCCAGGGATGTTCTGGAGGAAGCAAACTGTGGAATATTTAGTTGTACATTTCCCTCAGAGCCAGAGTTTCACCCATTTTGTAACCAGTGGGCAGGATTAGGTCATGCTCCTGGGGCTCAACACTTACCAGGGGAGCTTGGGGATCCCCAGGCAGCAGGAACAAAAATCCATCCCAGTATTTTGTCCTGGAAAAAGACAACTTGCTCCAGAGCTCTGAGAGCTGGCAGAACCCTGGGGAGGGAGGGAGGGATACGATTTATTTACCATGTGCTCAAAAGCAAGTGAGCTCTACAAGAGACACTTGTTATGAATTACCAGGCTGTCTCCAGGGATAGTTCTGTTGATAACATGAAGAATGTATTAAATGAATATCAGAGATTAAAACAATCTGCTTCTGCCAGCTCCAAAAAAACAAAGACTATTACTGTCATACACAGAAATAAAGCTGGAATATTGGAAGAGAAAATTGAAAATAAATTGCCCCCATGTCAGCCTGGGTTATCAGCGCTTATTTTTTTTTTTTTTTAGGGTGGAGGAAAGAAGTCTCTAGATTGTTCACTGAAACATGATGCAATCAGCTAAACAATGCTAAAGAAGCAGCACTGAGCTTTGTCTATTCATTCACACCATTTTGTTATCTTTCCTGTCTATCTTTGAGGCACAGGCAGGACCAGGACCAAGGCAGGTCTTTACAATATGACAGATCTACTGGTTTCCTATTTTAGAAGGTAAACAAGGCTTTTTGTGAAACTGCAGTGCAGGTAACAGAGCTTGTGTAACATTAAGTGTGACATTAGTTGAAGGTGAGATCCCTGGGAGTGCATCCCCTGGGTGCAGGGCTGGTGGCCAAGGGCAAACACACAGAAATTGAAGTTCAAACCATCAGCTTCCTCAGAATCCCTCACTTTGTGCCATTCTTGCAGTGCCTGACAATTCTGCAGCTGTGAACTATGTTCAGAGTAAGACTAATTACCAGGGAGTAAAAAATGATCAGTTTAACATAAATTGTGAGAAGTTTTGGCCACAGATCTGCTTCAAGTAGAAAACGTCAGTCTTTTATTTTTATTTGCTGGTTTTTATCTTAAGTGAGAGCGAGATTTTTACAGCCAACGTAGCACGTTCTAGAAGTGAATTTGGAAAAACTTTTACCCGGCATAGTTAAGAGCAGTGATCTCTCAAACAGGAAACATCATCCAGGAGACCGGAGCACACTCCAAAGTTTCTTTGGGCCTCTGGCACCACCTATGGATGACAGAGAATACTTGGAGCTCACGAAACCCTCCCTGCAGAGTTCACTTACACCAACGAGTATGGGAAAATTAATTGCCTTTTTTAGTTGCCAAATTGTGGTATGTTTGCACTTAGAAGTTTGTAGGCTGGGTGTAACTTTCTACACCCAAAAGCCTGCCCACCTTCCCCACCGGTATCAGCAGTTTGTCCAGCTACAGATGTTGTATTAGTTCTCCTCACATCTCAAAACTCAGGTATCACAGCCAAACTTTTATCTTAGAATCAGATTACCATCCCTTTGCAGTCATGTACAGCCACCAGCTCTAACCCCTCAGCCCACAGCCACCACCTCCTGTCCCATGTCCCAGGCAGAAGTTTCTTGTCCAGCTGGAACCCTTGGAAAGCTCCATCAGCAGGGTCTCTGACATGCAAGCCCCTCACGAGCAAGACCCAAACTGTAATGCACTTTTACCACCCATGCAACTCCAAACAGGCAGCATCAAAATAAAACCAAAATGTTAGGAGTGTTTGTAAAAAATATATTTGCAGTTGGTTTTAAATCACAGGTGCCCCTCTGACAGAGATCACTGTGCCAGGGAGATAATTTGCAATTGTGTTCTTGCTAACAAAATTAGTTACTACTGATGGAGGAACAGAATCCTTCTGTTTTCTAAAAACAATCACCTGGTCTTCTGCCTAAATATTTCCAAGTGCCAGGTTCTAGCAATTTCTACAGATACTAAGGAACAGCCCCATTAAACTTCACCAGGGCTGGATTAGACCCAGTAGTAGGGATTTCTCAAAGATCAGCCAGGAGCAGTGAATGCACACACAGCATGGAACTGAAAGACACTTCACTACAATAAACTTTGGAATGGCTCAAACTTTTGTCTTTTTGTGTGTGTATAAAAGAAATGACTGCTGGGAAAGTAATTCAGCATAAGGTGAGGCTTTCTTATTTTAGGCAGCATGCTACAGCAGACATACTCTGGGAATCTCACTGCTTGGGGACACTGGCAACAGTTGCTTTGATGCTCAGATTTTACAAAGAACACGGCCTCCCATTTCAACAGAGGCACCTAAATATACATAAACACATCCTCCTCTTCAGGAACAAGAATGTTTCTATGTACAGACTAGTAAAATGTGGAGGTGGAAGGTATCTGGCTTTAGAGGATAAATCCTGCAGTCACTTATGTCCTATGGATTTCTGCTGAGCTCAGCACTGCCTCTGAGAGAGAGACATGAGCAGGAAAAGTGTTGGTGACTAATCTGGTATAGAGTCTGCTGGGCACAGCAGAGCTGTGTGTGCTCCACTCTGGATGATGGAGTAGGTTTGCTTTGGGGCTTCAGTGTGGGAAGAGGAAGAAAAGATGGGAGGAGGAGGAGCTGCAGTGGACACCGTTATACTCTGCCCCCCATCACTGACCACAGTCACTTCTGTTGCCCCTTCCTGTATCAAGGCATTCAGGCCCTCCAAGTCGGAGCAGCTGATGCCGGAGCTGGTGATGAAGGCCTGGCTGGCGGCAGCCTCGTGGCTGCTGACGGGGGCAGCAGGAATCAGAGCCTGGTGCAGGGCACTGCCATCACCCTGGTCGTGGGTGGTGAGCAGCACTGCCGGCTGTGCCACAGGCCCGGTGTCCCCTGAGGCCATGGCAGGGGGGGCCGGGGCCACCAGGCTCACCTGGCCCAGCAGCTGCAGGCGGCCATTGGCCGGCAGCTCCTCCTGGCCCTGGCTGACCAGGGCGGGAGGCAGCACGTTCACAGAGGCAGCCTGGACAATACTGTTGCTTTGAGGGACCTGGTGGCCCACGATGATCTTGACCCTGCCCTCGTTGCAGGGAGAAACCTGAGCAGGCTGGAGCGGGACCTGGAGGTGGCTGACGGTGATGGGGGCACTGTTCTGCCGGCTGGGGTCCATCTGGAGCTGCAGGACAGCCAGTTCGTTATTTTTAGATCCATTATACAGACTGTGCTGCTTCTTATGACTCCTGAGAGAATCTTCTCGGACAAAGGAAGCATCACACAGGTCACACTTAAATGCTTTCTTGGCATCCAATCTGGCAACTTGCCTGGAGCCACCTTGCTTTGGCCTGTCTCCTTCCTTCTTCTCCATGGACTGTTTCTTGGTCTTGACTTTGTCTCCATGAGCTTTCCTGACGTGGGTGGTCAGGTTGCTGCGCTGCTTCGTGTCAAAGCTGCAGAACTCACACTTGAAGGGCCGGTCTTTGCAGTGGATCCTCTCGTGCACCTTCAGCGCTGCTTTGTTGGAGCACGAGTAGCTGCACTCCGAGCACTTCACCGGCTGCTCGGGCTGGTGAGTTCGGATGTGGTGCCGAAGGCTGGTTTTGTTTCCGCACTGGAAGTCACACTCCGGGCACTTGAGAGTGTTCTCCATGCTGTGCTTGATCCGGATGTGGGATTTCAGGTTGCCCTTCATGGCGCAGCGGACCTCGCAGAACTCGCACTTGTAGGGTTTCTCTCCGGAGTGCACACGCATGTGCCTCTTCAGGTCAGAGTTGATCTTAAACTTAGCAGGGCACATCTGACACTGGAAAGGAGCATCTCCTGCAACACAACCCGCAGTTCAAATTACAACGAGACACTGAGATCTAATGAATTATGTACAGGTGACTTGTTCTAAACTCCCAGTTAATTTTCCAGATGACAAGAACTTCAACGCACGGGATTATCACCTGGTCTGACCTATTTGTGTCCAAACTCTCCATGAGCACACCTACCCACATGTGTTGCTTTTTCACAACTGGCCATTAGAGATCCTCCATCTTTAGTTCATTTTGTGTATAAAACAGCCCAGTGTGCTCCAGAGAAGTGACTGAAGTCTCTCATTTGTCCCTCTTTAGCAACAGGATATCTCAACTAGTGTGTAAAATTAATAAACTCTGTAATTTTAAGTCTAAGGAAACAACATAAACACAACCATGCCTCAGGGTTACACCACAAGATTGATAGGGAGGCTTGCAGGTTAACTTTAAGCCTATGTAAAGGGTAGGCTGCTGCAGAAACAAGGGCTTAATGGGCACCAGCCTTACTGCTCAACCATATATCCCTTAACCATATATCCCTTAACGCCTTGCCTGTACATTTACTCCCATGCTGAGTTAGATCAGTTGACCAGAAAAACAGATGACTTTTTTTGGCCTGGTTCATGAGGCTGGCACAGGAAGGCAGTTGGAAACTGCAGAACAGAGGGAGCTGTAGGGACAGAAGTTCATACCCAGCTCAGTGTCAGGTGACTGCAAAACCACAGCAGTACCACAGTTATAAAGGAAAAAAAGGAAAAAAAGAAGGATCACAGCTACATAAATTCACCTGGAAAAGACAAGTGTGAGACTGTGAAAAAGTATATGACTCTGGGGAAATGTGGTTACACAGGGAAGTAACCCTGAGCTTTTGTTCTTCTGGCATTGCAGCAACCAAGACAGAGATATTTGCACCATGCAGCACAGCCAGTAATGTTCCACAGGTCACTCAAGGAAGTATAAGATCAGTTAGCATTCAAACTCTTAACTGATAAAGCATGAAAGATGAACACATATCTGCAAGGTGTCTGTAAGCCTGTTTTTGTGATTCTCCCTAATAACCGTTCCAATTGCCTGGATCTAACCCACTATTTTGCATTTTCTTTATTTGCAGGCTTATGTCACAACATGCATGACCATGTTAAGGTGGAGCTCTGCTTAATCCATAATCAAATCCAGAGTGAAGACCAGTGAGTTCATTCTGAAGTCATTAAAAAAATATAAATCCAAAGCAAGCTCAGCAACCTAACTAAATTACTTTTCCCTTTTTCCCTTAATCTAAACATGCAGTTCTCTAAAATACCTGAACAAGAAGTCTTTAGGCAAGTATTATTTTGAAAAAGTGGAAGAATTGTGTTATTAGGTACTAAGACACCCTTGGTGAGAGAAGGAAAAAGAAAGTGTGTTTAGTTCAACAAACATTTATCCTCTTTAATAATGGCAAATGGCTGATTTATTTTATAAGTTAATATTTTATAGAGTTTGTGATAGCTGTATAATTTTGCATAATTTGCTTACCCAGCTACATATGTCATAGGTTGAGCTGCATATTTTTCAAATCAAGTTGTGGCCTACTGTGCTAATCCATGTATCTGTTTAATAATTGAGATACATAGTGTACTATCTGTATTAAACAGATTTTATTAATGAAGATGCACTGTTTGTTCATCTAGTTTATTTTACAGTCTCAGCTGCACACTCAGCTACTGAATTTTTATCTGCTTTGCTGATGAAGGCACAGTTTGTATTTCAATGACTTAATTTTCATATACAGTGTAGCACAATATATGAAAAAAATTGGTAATTTTACTGAATATAGCAAAGTATGCTGGTTCTGTTTGTTTAAAGAATGGTCTGCTATGTGTATTTCTTTACATTTCTGCCCATACATAATTGACACTGCCTGAATTTAACTTAAAAAGTTTGTCTGACCCTGGAATTAAAGTTTTACTTCAATTAACAGGAAGCTGATATTTAGATGACTAGTTCAGTGAGTACTGCTGTGCAGATCAGATGATCTCACTCTGAGCAATGTAGATTACACTTACCTTCTAAGAATAATTAATTTAATTCCAATAAGCAATATATGCTACATATCAGTCCTTTACTCCTAAAATTGGTTTTGTGCATAACAGCTTTGTAACCTGACAGGGACGAAATGATTACTTTCAAAATTCTTGTGCCTCCTTTCAGCAAATTTGTGAAGATTTGTGAAGTATAAAAGATTCTTTTTTGTTAGAGAAAGAGTGGTTTAACCCTCCCCTCCTTCACAATGCACGAGGGATTTATTTCCTTTATCTTCTCAAAATAAATCCCATCTTGCACACATCCAAACTACTGTTTAGGACTCGAATTCAGAATTAGATGCAGGACAGGTTCAAAGCTAATCTAGTAATCACTGAACCATAACCACCTTGCAGCTAAAATTCACAGAACTAATCAAATGTATAAGAGACAACACAGAAAGTAATCCACTACCTTGGATTAGAAGAAAAACAAAATACAGAGACAACTGTACAAAGACAACAGTACAACAGTATCTTTACAGCAAACCTCTTCTTGGAACAGCTATAAAAAAGACAAACATTTGCAAACAAAGCAAATAGAAAACGATGTAAAGTTTATAAGCCTGGGGGCTGAAGCTTTTTATCCATAGAGCAAAAATTCCATGAGCAAGATACAGTTCTGGCTGCTCATCCTATACTGTTAATGTTCATCAGTCTGCACAGGGAAGGTACTACACAGAAAGGTCACAAAACCTGTCACTTAAATTGCTAATTACTTGCTATTTTAGTGATGCAAGAAAGATTAAATTATGCAGCTAAGTTTTGTACTGATGTAACTAGTTCAATTATAAAGTAATTTCAGTGTTTCTAATAGAGTGGACCAGGTTTGAGAGATACAGAAACCTCCATGCTCTTAATCAATCAATAAATTAGATCCTTCAGTTCTACTGGTCTAAGGACATCTAACAGGCAGTTTCAAAATCAATTGATCAGAAACTCTACCAAGAGTCAGACCTGTCTTCTGATTGCTTCCAGGTATTTTTAGTAGAGCTGGATTGCCTTACTACACTCTATATCTAAGCTCACAGAAGGTGGATCCACCAGTGATTTTGAGAATCTGAATCAGCCCTTTTGGGCATCCTGACACCTGTATAACTTTTTAAATCTTCCCTAGGATCTTCAAAGCTTTAGAGATCTGAATTTTAGCCTGTAACTGTAGAATACCCTTCTAGAAGATTCTACTAGGAGGAGATTAGGTTTTTTTGCTTAAGGAAGGTTTCCTGCCTGGAAAAAGGCATCTTTCCCAGAGACGGGCTCAGATGTTTTCTCCTCCTGCATTGCAGAGGAGCTGACTCCTGGGTATGAGAGAAGATAAGTTCTTGTAGGCACATTTGAAGGCCTCCACAGCAGGGGGACCAGGGAGGATAAAAGCCCTGAGAAGAACCAGGGTTGTGTCTTTTCCTCAGCCTGGTTCAGATTTGTGTCGAGACGCTAAACGTGTTCTCGACTTTGGAAACAAATTCCCCTAAATCCTTCACTGCCTGGTATTTTGGGGGTACCTGTGTGCATTTGCCCCTTAGAAGCCTGAGAAGGTACCTGTGTGGGACCTGAGGTGCACAGTGAGCTGGCTGGAGTTGCGACTGGCGTAGGGGCAGATCTGGCACTTGAAGGGGCGCTCGTTGGAGTGGATGCGCCGGTGCTTGTTGAGGCTGCTGCTGTCGGCGGCCGCGTACTCGCAGTGCTTGCACTTGTAGGGCTTCACCCCCGTGTGGCACCTCATGTGCATCTTCAGCTTGTCCTTCCTGCTGAAACACTTGCTGCAAACCTCACACTTGTGGGGCTTGTCTCCTGGAACGAGCGGGAAGGGCGGCGATGCGTCGTGAATTTTTGCTCATAAGGATGATGTGATAGAACAAACAAACCCACACTAAACACTCGATAGAAAAGGGAATGGTTTTCAGAAGCTGGACACTGCATTTCACCAGTCGTCCCATTAGCTAAAGAGTTCTTACTCTTCTATGCTGCAGAAGGGCTGCAGGCACAGGTGCAACAAATTTAGCAGATCCTTTGGAACTTTCGGCCTTTACAATTCTTAAATTGAGGTTTAGGGGGAAGGGAGGTAAAATTATAGAATTACTGTTTCATATGAAGGATAAATTTCTGGGTTTATGCACTCCCTCCACATAAACACATGCACCCTGACAAACACATGGTCTGCACCTCTGTGCCTTCAATCAGTGTCCAGTGTCCATGTGTCACAGCTGTCCGTGGGACTGCCCATGGTGGGACATGGCTTGCCAGACACAGGGCAGTACAATAATAGAAGGTACAGACTTATGTGTGCATTCTATCTATAGAGACATTATTTCATAGGAAAATACCTTTTGGCAAAAAGCTAAAAGGAGGAAACCAACCCAAACTAAAATACAGCAACTATACAAACCTGTGTGTGTTCGCAGATGACGTTCCATATCCTTCATGCCATAGGAGGTCTTGAACTGGCAACCTGGAAATGGTAAGATTGAGACCATTACATCCGAGGAAAATCTAACAAAATAATAAAAATACACTACCAAATTCTGGGCATTATGTTTATTTTCAGTAATTTTTGTTTTTTTAAATTCAGTATGAACAGAGAATGAAATCCCCATCTTGTTTACTCACATCTCCTTAAAAGAGTGACCAGCTTACTTCAGTTTTCTAACACTTCTCCTTGGAGGCAATCCACTCCTACATTTTTCTGAAAGCTCTGGAACAAGGGTCTCTGGAATCTCTGCCTAGGATCTAAGATGCTCTTTACAGTGCACAGGAGATGCTGGGGGAACTTATTAATTCCACATAAGACTTCAAGTCAGTGCAACTGGGAACTCAGGTAACAGCCCCCATTCAGGAATTCTGTTTAAGTGGAAAGGGTTACAGTTCTAGAGCATAGAAATAAATGCTCAGCATCTCAAATGTGCCTTTCAAATGAAGGCAAGTTTAAGAAAAGAGACTGAATCTTCTGCCACCATGAACAGAACTAATCAGCTACACGGATGTTTCTGCACTCATTTTCTGTGTCCTGCAGGGTTTTCACTCATTAGGTCTCCAAACAAGAGACCATTTTATAAAGATGGTTCAATTTCTCCTTATAAAAATGCTAAACGACCAAAGGCAAACCAGGAAATGCCAAATTCATGTGTAACATTTCTCTTGTACAACAACAGCAGACAGCAAAAAGGTAACAAGATTCTACTCTTACATTAGCACAGGTGAGGGCAGAGACCAAAGTCTCCACTCAAACCCACTGCAGCATCACCAGAGGACACCAGAGTGTCGGACCAAAGCCCAAGGACATGTGAAAGCAACAGCAAAACTACTCCTGGTATCAATAGCAGTTCATCACACCCTCAGTAAGTAGGTTGTCTTCCAGGTTCTGTATATCTGAACTGCTCGAGACAGACAAATCTACTGTGTGTATCACTACAGGACACCTCCCAGTGTTCAAATGAAAAGCAAGGGGGTACAAAGCCCATCTTACCTGGGTAGCAGCAGTTTAGTTTCTTCTGTGTGACTGAGGAAGTGGACTTTTTGGACCGTGCTTTAGGTGGTGCGGACATGACAGCAGCAGCTGGAGGCTCAGTGCTCTCGCTGGGCAGGTAGGTTTGATAGCCATGCTCAAAAACAAACTCTGGAGCAGAAACTAAACACACAAAACAGCTTAATTTGAGAACATTAACTTCTCTAATCAGAAAAAAAATGTAATCATTGTTTAGTTTCATTAATTACTTCTCCGTTATGTTTTTTTTTCCAGCACCATTCCTGTTCCTGTGTTCCTGTTTACCTGAGGGAGGGGGAAAGGGAAAAGGTTTTTCTCTTCCAAATACCAAATAAAGCTATATTTGTTTTTCAACATTGGCTGTGCCATAGCCCAAAGGAGAAAAAAAAAAATCCTTATTTATATTGCAAATGCGGTCAAAAAGACATAATGCAAACAATTTTTTTTATAATTGTTAAAAAGTTCAGCCTCTTTCAGCTCTACTGTTTTTAGCTGTTACTCACAAGAATAACAGGTGAAACTATCTCAGCCAAAGTAGCAGCTTTTAAATCAATTAAACAACACTATACTCCAAAAGGGCAAATGGATAGAACTGCTCTCATTTTAAAGATGAGTAAATATGAAGCAGAAAAATGACTCATCCAAAACCCACACTGAGTTGAAGGATTATAATACAGAAATTCCTGGAAGTGAGCCCTGAATTCAGTTTGTTTCACTGCTCTTCCAGATTCTCTGCCTTACTCTGTCTATCCAAATTAAAGTCAAATAATTTGGATTTTAGTAAGGTCCCACACCAAAATAAAATAAAACTATATATAGAAGGGCAAACCTTCATTTACGGAACAAAATCCTAATTTTATTTAAATGTCTCTAGGATCGGGACCTCACTTGAGCCTTCACATAGGCAGAAATTTTGAGTAATATTTTTCCTGCCAATTAGTTATAGGAGCACTGTTGGAGAATGCAGTGTTCTCACAAAAAAAAAGGCCTGGATTGGTGCCCGACAGCAATTCTGTGTCTGTTTTTCATCAAGAGCACTCTTAAAAAAATTTAAAATGCAGAGTAATTTCATTATTTTTCATTAGTATTGACAATTTTAATTAGTTTGCACAAGTGGGTTATACAACACAACAGACTTGAGCAATTCTCTGCAAGAGTGTGTATCTCAATTAGCAAATTAAGCAACTATTGTCACTCCAAACCCAAGGAGGCAGCACACCACTATTTTTCTTCCTTGGGTACACGACAACTAATGTGAGAACTGCTACTTTAGCTGAGTGTGATAGGGACACATGAGCAGAGAGCTGTGTCATGTTGCCACTTCACAGAACCACAGAACATGCTGTGGTGGAAGGGATCCACAAGGATCATCAAGCCCAACCCTCAGCCCTGCACAGGCCCATTCCCAAGAGTCACACCGTGTGCCTGAGCATCATCCAAATGCCCCTTAAGCTCTGGCAGCCTTGGGGCTGCGACCACTGCCCTGGGGAGCCTGTTCAGTGCCAGACTTGGCACGAGCCAAGTGCCTCCAAGCTGTTGGTGTGTGACAGTGCTACCTGTGATGGTCTGTGTCTCCGAGGCGATGGTCCTGGTCGTGGTCTGTGCCTGTGTGGATGGCACCGTTTCCTCCGACACAAACTGGACGGTGCTGGTGGCCCCGGCCGTGGCACTGGTGAGCTGGCACCCGCTCTGCTTGTGCCCCACGAAGGCGTCCAGGTTGTTGAACTGCTGCTTGCAGATGCCGCAGATGTGGATGTCGGGGGTGAGCTCCACCAGCACCGTGGTGCCGCCGGGGACTGCGGGGACAGGAGTGTGGTCAGGAGCTCTGCCCAAGGGAATGGGAGTGGGTGACACTGCTCCCGGGGGCACAGGGACATCCTGCTGCCCACATGACCTGGGCTGTAGAGTCACTGCAGGACCCCCGGGGGGGTGGGGGGATGCTTCCCCAAAGGGCTCAGGGTCCTGCAGGGGATGCTCACCCAGAGGATGCAGCATCGCTCTGCAGAGCCTGCCTGGGACCCACGGACCACTATCTGGGATCCATGGACTACAGACCATGGACCACTGCCTGGGGCCCACAGATTATCAATGATGGACTATGGACGACTGCCTAGAACCCATGGATTGTAGACTGTGGACCACTCCCTGGACCCATGGATCAGGAACCATGGACCACTGCCCCGGATCCATGGACCAGTGCTTAGGACCCATGGAGTACTGACCATGGACTATAAACCTCTGCCTGGGAGCCATGCACCACTGCCCTGGACCCATGGACTATGGACCATCCCCCGGGAGGCATGGACGCCCACCCAAGACCCACGGACCACTGCCCGGGACCTGCGGAGCGTGGGCTACCACTCAGGACCCACAAACCATGCTCGGGACCCGCGGACCGTGGGCTACCACTCAGGACCCACAAACCATGCTCGGGACCCGCGGACCGTGGGTTGCCACTCAGGACCCACAAACCACGACCGTGGGCTACCACCGTGGCTCCAAGGACCGCCCCCCCCTCGCCTCCCTGCGCCCGCAGCGCTCACGCAGATTCCCGGGTTCCCCCCCCGCCCCCCAGCCAGGTTCCCGGGCTCCGCTCCCGCCCGTTTCCTGCGCTACTCAGGTTTCGGGGCCTGCCCAGGCCCCGGCTCCACTGGGCTTCCGCCGCGCGGGCCCCGGAGCGCGCATGGCGCGGCGGCACTTACACTGCACGGGCCCGGGGAAGGCGGGCGCCGCCCCCGCCGCGCCGCCGTTCATGGCGGCGGGGCCGCGCTGTGCCCGCCGCGTCCCCCGCGGGGCCGTGGCCGTGGCCGGGGGAGCCGCTCCCGCCCGGCACTGCTCCCGCCGCGTCCCGCGGCCGCCGAGCGCGGGCGGATGTGCGGGAGCCGAGCATGCTCAGTGGCGGCGGCGGTGCCTTCAGCGACCGGCGGCCGCGGGCAGCGACAGCGCTGAGGGGCCGGAGCGGCGTCCTTAAACCCCAGGGCTCCAGCGTTACACCCAGGGTTAAACCCCGAGCCCTGCCCGTGCCTGTCCCCGCAGTGGCAGCGCTGAGGCGGCCGCGCTCCCGCCGTGGCCGCGGGCTGCGGGCTCGCCCTGCGCCCACACAGCCCTGGGTCGTAAATTAGGGCTTTAATTAGCCTAGCAGAGCTCGAGGGAGTCAGGGCTGGCACTGGGGTTAAATATTGCGGTAGTAGAAACAGGGAAAGCCAGCCTCAAGTTTCTGGGTTACAGAAGATTCACACAAAAGTTTGGGTTGGAAGGGACCTTTAGGCTCAGCTCTTACCACCCACCCCATGGGCAGGGACACCTTCCACTAGGGCAGGTTGCTGAATGTTTTAAATGCGAAGAAGTTGAAGTAATTGCTCATTACTCTTCTTCATGCAAAATCGTTTCCTCTTTTTTTGTTATCACAACACTGATAACTGCCCAGAGAGCCAAAGTGGCTGCTCTGGCACAGTTAACTACAATCCCTCTCTGATAGTCCACCCCTTTTTACCAAGCCTTAGGACCTCTCCTTTATGTCACCATGGCTGCACAGTCAATCCCTACAAATCATAGCACAGGAATAACAATATGGTTAGTGCTGATGAAGACTGTTTTGGGAACCGATCCAAAAGAAATTAAGTCCTAGAGTAAAAGTAATCAACACAAATCTATTTTTTTTCCACAGTATAGATAGAGCTGTGGAACTGAAAACTGACTTTTAACTCATTTTGTTGTTTTTTCCAGAACACCGTGACCCATTTCCAAAGCTGACAGTGTGTCTGCTTGACTGTCTATCCACCAATTATAGTGGCAACCACAGGTGTGCTTTGGAACATGGCATATATTATTTTTATCTCTTTCTCCCTTAATTTAATGCCTTTTCATTAGACCACAAGCCTGCTGGACTTGATTAGAAAAGAATAGGCATTGTGTGTTGTTAAAAAAGTGGATTTTCACTTACCCGAGGACCAGCGATGACAGCAGGGCAGGCTGTGTGCCCCTCCTGACTGCCAGAACAAACACAGCAGGGAAAGAGCCCATGGATGTGCTTCTCCTTCTCCCCATCTGTCAGGAGAACAATATTTAAGTGAAACAAGATGATGCTCTGAGGTTGCAGCACCGAGTCAGATACGAATGGCTTTGTTAGTTGCTACATTATTCAGTTGGACACTATTAACGAGATGCGTTTAATTAACACGCAGGAAAAGGTTCAGGGTGAGCTGGGCTGCTCCAACTGGCATCTGAAAGAGGAATTCCCTCCGCCCCTTCCATCATTCCTTCCAGCTGCCTTGCAGAAAGCGCTTGGTCAGTAGCAAACTGAACTGCTCGGTTCCCTGTGCTGGCAAGGGCTGGAGGCATTTGGAAGGGAAGATCTCTGTCCTGGACTGCACAAGTGCTGTTCTTCCCATCTCTGGCATTTCCCAGCACGCTGCAAAGATAGCCAGGCTGGGAATGTTCAGGCTCTTTTTATGGTGGAGAAGATGAGATGGGGCCAAATTAATGCATTTCATAGGGACATACGAATTTTGGTAATGGCTGTGCTGGTTTTTCGTGTCCAGGCAGCTCTGGTTAAAACCAGAGGGAGAAAGGCACCTGCACCAGAAGCAGCAGTAACTTGTAGTGCAGGCACCTGTGGTTCAAATCCTTGGCCTTTTGTATCCTAAGGGAATATTAACTGTCAAATCACTCTCTCTCAGGTTTTTTTACATATATAGTTAGAAAAAGAAAAAAACAGTCAGTAGGTACTGACTTCAACTCAGTGCAGAGCTTGAAATACTAAAAAATTGCCCCATGCATTTGGGGGAACAGTCACCTTCCAGGAAACAAGCGACAGGATGAGAGGAAATGGCCTCAAGCTGTGCCAGGGGAGGTTCAGGGTGGACATCAGGAGAATTCCTTCATGGAAAGGGTGTTCAGGCCATTGGGAGAGGCTGCCCAGGGAGGTGGTGGAGTCCTCATCCCTGGAGGTGTCCAAGGAACGCCTGGACGTGGCACTCAGTGCTCTGGGCTGGGTGACAGGGTGGGCATCGGGCACAGGATGGACTTGATGATCTTGGAGGTCTTTTCCAACCTTGGTGACTCTATGATTCTGTAATTCTGGC
The DNA here is from genome assembly GCA_038380795.1 of Pyrocephalus nanus. NCBI lineage: Eukaryota > Metazoa > Chordata > Aves > Passeriformes > Tyrannidae > Pyrocephalus > Pyrocephalus nanus. Next base: position 6,179,695 of record CM076277.1, read on the forward strand.
TTTGGCACAAACACTGGAAACAGTGTTATTATCTTATTAATAACTAATAACACTCACAGATCAGGGCTGTATCGAGCGATGTTCTGGACACCGAGTTTCCATTTCAGTGGCTGAGGATTGATGTCTGAGAGTGTAACTCTGCACTGAGCACTTGAGTCATCGAGCCCAGCTCTGCTGAGATCACACTTGACACTATTTCCAGCCTTTGAGGCATAAATCAGTGTGCATGTGTAATCCTCGTCACCCTTAACCTGACTGAAATGAAAATACTGCAGTGCTCCAGGCTCCCTACAAGTGCAGTGCAAGCAAACAAGGCCCAGAAAAGACAAATGTCAATCATGAGAGAGAAGGAAAAGAAAAATCAGAGGCATAAAAAAGTCAGGGCTCATCAGAGCCTCGGAGACAGGCGTTCCCAGGCACAGTGTTGGACAGCTGCGGCCTCGGTGCATTCCCAGAGACAGAACAACAAGAAATGTGTCGATTTTACCTTCATGCAGAGCATCCATCCACACCTCCATCGTTGCTTCCGTCCACACCTCCACTGTTTAAGATCACACAGGAGCAAAGTATCCTACCTTGCAAGCACAGAAAAAAAGCAAACCCAAACCTATCCAAGTAGTGGGGAAGAGAATTACCAGCTGAGCCAGATAGGAGAACAAACCCCAAACCTTTAAATATGATGCCATTTATTGTTCTGTTTGCCTTTCTGTAGCTGGAGAAGGGTTAAAAGGCTTAAAAGAGAAAAAGAAAAATATATAAACCAGTGATATAAATGTATAAATAACAGAACATACCAAAAGATGCAAAAAAACCCCATAAACCCCCAACAACATTGTAAGAAAAGAATATAAACTTGCTTGCAAGCTTGTGGTCACTGAAGAGGAAAAGCTCCCTCTTGAAGGCCCTGGTGCAAGAACATCCCAAGTGAGATTGGGATGTGGCCCAGAGGACAGGCAAAGAAAAAGAAATGTAAATTGTAATTAAAAATTTCAGATGTTGAAAGTGGACACAAACAATGGATTTAGAGAAAAAAAGTCACAGTAACTTAAAGATTCAAACCCTAATTTTTAGCATTTTAATGGATAATGACACACAGTAACATAAATGCTCTGAGCTCAAATTAATTATGTTAAAATAATAGGTAATCTGTGTTGATAACATATAATTATGATGATTTTTTCAAATGTTTTAAAATAATGTCACTTCAATTCATAATGCAAGGGAGGGATGTTGCTGCTTAATGTATTTGCTATTTATACAACATTTTCAATGTCATCACTTTCCTGTGCAATAAATAAAGTCGAAATAATCAGTTGGTACCTTGAGATATTTCTTACTGCTGTATGAACTGTAAAATAACTCAGTGTGAAAATACTGTTCACTGCAATAGCACATCGACAACTGTGATTAAACCTGCAATGAATATTGGAGCAAAATAGAAATGTATTTTTGTGTTGAGTTGTCTAATTCTTCATCGTCAGACCTGAATCCACCCAGAGGAAATGTCAGATGTTTATGGGGTTAAATGTGCAAATTTGCTTCAGTGTTTTTCCCACTATGGAAAATACGCAGAAATTGAGGTAGAAAATTAAGTAAGATAATTTCAGGATGAATTCAGTTTCCTGTGCCTCTTATCTCTTTGCACTTCTGTTTCACATCTTCTTTTTTTCTAAATGCAAATTGCCTGCTCTCATATGACCAAACTTTTAAAACAAACTTATATTATGATGATGATGAATCTGTCACACCTGACAATAAGCTCGTTAATTTATGGCATACATTTCAGCACTTCTTGTGTAAATATAAATGTACAGTAAAACTCCACTGGGATAAACATGATAACAAATAAATGCTGAATCTAAGATTGTGCAGCTCCAGTCTAATATTTAGTCATTTTTATTATTATATTTGGGTTAAAAATGGAAAGCAACACCAGCAGAGGGACTCCCTTGATACTCTGTGGAGCTCTCCCTGGCAGGGCAGAGAGGTAATTTTATTCCAGAAGATTTTGAATGCTTTACAAGTAATAGGAACCAAGTGGGAAAAGCATATTCCATATTTTAGTTCTGACATTCTCATAGAAAAGAATATATAAAAAAAATTAAAGATTCAAAATACTTGCCTGTGATTCAGTACCTAAAGACTTTCTGGTGTTTTTCAGAATTCCCTGGGGATGTGTAAATGTTCCGGAGCTGGAAGTGCCCGTCGGAGCTGGAGTCACTTATGCCACTTTATCAAACTAACGAGCCATTGAGTGATGCTATTCCCAGGTTCAGCTCTACCGGGGAGGGAAAGGAGAAAACAAAACCGAAATTTAGACAGAATGGAATTCCTAAGAGCTGGGACAACTAGAATTTATTAATTCATACCCTCCAAAGCTTACAAAAAATAATCTTCTTCCCTCGGTTTTGCTCTATAAATCTCGCCATCTTTCACGAAGTCTGTGCATGCAGAAGGCTGCAGAATTCAGTACAAGCAGTGCCTATCAATGTGCCACAGAAGCACAGTTTTTGGGTTTCTCCTTCACACAACCAGTTGTGCAAAGGTGCATAGACAGAGAATATTTCACTGTGCAATGGCAGAAGGATTTCTGCTTATGTTTGGCTGCAACTTTTAACAAGATTTCTTCAGCCAAATTAAAAGATAAAAAATAGATAAAAAGAAAATTCCTTTGGTGTTGCATAATTATCCCTCAGTTATTAAATACTACGTCCCAAACCACTGGAGCCCCAGCTCCTGGCAGCTGCCAGTTTTTTGTAGGAGAAGAGTCCTGTTCTGAGCTTAGTGGGATTAAGTGAGCAAGAACTGAGTCTCTGCTTATGCCCTTGTAGTTTACATTTGATATTGTTAGAATGGTAAACAAAGTGTATGAGACAATTAAAATTTGCACACAAAGGAAGTAACTCAGCCATGACACGGAGGAGAAGTACAACCCCACATCTTCTGTGTCAGAACTAGTGTGCAGTTGAGCTGTATGAACACACTGGTGTTTTTCAGAGCATCAGAGGATATGCCAACTAGAAAATCCCATCTACTGGTCCCTAGTTATCAAGTATTTAGCTTGGTCAGTCCTGATGTAAAATAATAATGAAAAAGTATTTCGTTTCTGCATCACAACGCTAGTATTCATGAACTCTGTGCCCCACCCACTGCAGAAAAAAATAATTATAATCCTTCTGAAAAATAAAGGCTTTTGCTTTGTGTTCATGTCACAAGATATTGGTACTTTGTTTTTTTAGGCACTGAAAATATCGTGAAAAGGGTAACAAACATGAGAGGATGGCATCTGAATTTCCTTTAGAATGGTGTCTGCATGCAGAAATCACAGCCACGGAAATAGTCTCTGAACTTTACTGCTACTCATTTTCATTTTACAATTAAATCTTTATCAGGGTAATATTCCCCATGGTCGTACATGTTTGCTTTCCAGGAATCCTGTAAAGATTCATTCATCTGTTATCGGGCTCCATGAATCTGAGAGAATGTAGCAGCGTATTCATTGAAAGCAAATTTTGGTTGTGCATTGAAAACTAAAGAATCAAATTTATGCAGTCAAGAATGAGAAACATAAGAGCCTCTTCCTGAAGAAGCCAGAATAACAAATACATGAAATATATTTTCTCATAAAGAACTAGACAAAAAAATTTTTTTATGACAATATTGGAAATAGATAAAAATGAAATATCTATTGGATAAGAAAAACTACTAACCCCGATCTGTTGAGTGACCCACCTGAAAGATCTCACAGGAATGATAAAACCGTGATGAAAATGCACCTTTCATAACTAAGATCTACTTCTGAAGCAGATTGACTCTCTGTTTTTGTTAATTTTTCATGATTTAATATCAAACACAGAGAAAAATAAAAATAGAATAATATTTCCTGTGTTTTGCTTGGAAAATGGAACGTGAAGCATTATCCACAGCCTCTTACCTTCTCTCCCTTTCTCCTTTAGGACCAGCATAGCTCTTCTTTGCTGCAAAATGGGTATTTTTGAGTTTCACATGGAGGCTGTCCAGGAGAGGGTGCTCTTTGGTTGGATTTGTCATTTTTTCTTGTTTCTGCGGAACGACTGATACAGTTGAGGATACTTTGAAATCTCCTTCCACACACTGTTTTATTTTAGGCTCATTAGTATGAAATTCCATTTTAAATAGCATAGCCCAGCTCTGAGAACTTCAGTGCCAGCATAATTTCTTGCTCAGCCCTATTAAGCAAAACACTAAACAAGTTTAAATTCCAAAGGTCCTTTGTGTCTCTTGACTAGCTGCTACCTGTGTCTTATGATATAAAGGTAACTTCAGGTAATATAGTTGCTGTTCCCTGGGGTCTTCATAAAATTCTCATGAAAATGAGATGCACATCTTGCAAGGATATTTCTGTTGAGCGCTCACAAAGAAAAAAAAAACTTATCAGAAAAACAGGCAATGAAATAAAACCACATTGCACACCAGAATTGTCAGTTTTTCGGTTTAAAATAACTTGATTACTATTATCTAATTAACAAGCTCCCCCTCCTTGGAGATGAATATTTCTACCTGCATTTTGCAGGTAAGTTGGAAGCGAGCAGAGGGGAGCGAGCAGTGGTGGCCAGGCTGGAGCCAAGTGTCCTCCCTGAAATCCAGCTGCCATTTCCAGGTCCTCATCACCCCTGTCCATGCAGGGTGTTTCTACCTCCACCCCCTCACAGCGCAGGACGGTCACTGTAAGTGCTCCCCACTCCATTTCAGTCAGGGCTTTCATGTGATTTAGGGTTGATTTTGGTTGAAAGGGGTTGGAAACACCCAGACAGCTCTGCTGTTTGGGCCATGGTAGAGCCTTTCTGCTCCCAGAGCTGCTTCAAAGCGAGTTTTCACTTACACTCTCATGGCTGCAGCTCACATTTAGGAGACAGGGACTGTCAGGCTCACCAGTTTGTGATATCCTGTAGTAATTACTACTAAATGTAGTAATTAGTTAATAATGGGTCCTTGGGGAGAATAGGGCCCACCCCAGGTTTGTGGTACACACTCCAGCATCTGGGGAAGGAGATAACTTATCTCCTCGAGGATCACACCTGCTCATCCAGATCATTCCCTACATTCTCACATGGGCAGTCAGTGTATCTTGTGTGATGGGTCAGCACAGACTAGAAATGCTTGTGTTAATCTCTCTGCCCAGGGTTTTTTACCCCAAATTGATCTTTTAAGTGATGGAGAACTTCACTGTCCACTTCAAAGTAATGGAGTTAAACTCCTGACAGAATCACCGAGTCCAACCTGTGCCCGATGCCCACCTTGTCCCCCAGCCCAGAGCACTGCGTGCCACAACCCATCCTTCATTGGACACCTCCAGGGGTGGGCACTCCACCACCTCCCTGGGCTGCCCCTTCCAATGCCTGAACACCCTTTCCATGGAGAAATTCCTCCTGATGTCCAACCTAAAGCTCCCCTGGCACAGCTTGAGGCTGTTTCCACTTGTTCTGTCCCTTGTTCCCTGAGAGAAGAAGGAACAAAAGGTTATCTAAAGCCAATACATCTTGAACATTTTCAAAATCTGATTGAGGTTAGTGACAATAAACAGCTGCTATCAACATTGTAAAGTGGTGTTTCTTCAGAAAGCCTGGGAAGCAACTTTAATTTATGGTTGTTACTGAATTAGATTCAGCAAATTCTGGGTTTACTTACTTGCTGCTACCTCGCTGTGATTCACAAGGCACTCACACATACAGCTGAGCATAAAATAGTTGGTTGGCTCTTAATTTTTGAGGAAAATACCCCTGCACCATTTTTATAGCTGACATTCTTTGGACATCAGCAAAAACCTGCGTGGAACATTTCAGGGAGAAGCAATCAGCATTTTGTAGAATTTATGGACAACCCAGCTTTGTGTGGGGTTCCCATCACCAATTTCTCCTTTTATATTCCAAAAACCCTGGGCTTGTACATATTGTGGTGCTGTTGTTTCCCGGCCGATGCTGCAGCTGTTCTGTGTGGTGGGTAAAACAAAAGGTTTTAATTAAAACTGACATTGCTGCACCTTGTGCTGCCAGTGACAGTCCTGTTGAAAAGTATCATGAGAAGTGTGGAAGCCCACTGCAAGAGCCTGTGCCCCCCCTGTTTGCATCCCAGCATCAGTGTGCTTCCCAACCTGGCAAGTGAAAACATCCCTTGGAAATTTTTTTTTTGATGGAAAATTACTTTTCTGACTGAAATCACCCCACAAACTATGCAAACAAATAGCCTTCAATGCTAATTTTGGCCAAAGACTGAAGGAAAAAGAGGTCATTTGGTGCTCTCAAAGCTATCAGCAAACAAGGACATTGTCCATCAGTTCCCAGCTAAATGTTTCCAGCTTTTCAAGGAAAAAGAAAATAGGTTCACAGATTTAACTTTTCCAATTAAAAATCAATTTTTCTCAGAAAGCCACTCTGATTAGTTTTAATGAGGGGTAAGCAATCGTAAATGACATCCTGTGCCTACAAATTCTGCGTGTGGGTTCAGAGCTGCCCTGCAGCCTCCGTTTAACACCACAAGGACCTGGAGCACCGTCTTATTGTGGACCACTCTGACATTTCAAGGAGTCACAGGAGCCAGTTTACTGCAGGGCAGTGCCCATTAACCCTGCCTGGCAGGGCACAGGAATTCTCAATTACACCATGCCATGTGCCCTCCTCCCATCCACGTTTCCATTTAAAGCTTCACTTTTCTGTTAAAAAGGAATTAAAATATTTACAGGCAACCCTTGCACGTGGAACTGTGTGGAGTCACCGCAGTGGTTTTGTGTCCTGTCATGTCTGCAGGATTTGGGACTTTGCTGAGACAAAGGGAATCTAGGGAGGGATGCAGCAATGTTTCACTGGAGTACTGCCCCACATGGACCTAATTAGCCTATAATTTCCTAATGTATGTTGGAGATGAAGCTTAAATGCTCCTAAATTGTGGGGAAGAAAGCATGGCTTAAAACTGCTTTTTCTCCACAACTCGTTTTGTGCACTCAGCCAATAAAAGAATTCTAGTCCTGATTACATTATTTGTAATTGTAAATATAATTATGAATGCATAAACTGAGCCATTGAGGCATGCATTTAATTCTGAAACCTGAACTCATATTTCCACTGACATATTCCAGTGAAAAGTCAAACAGCAAAGACTTTCCCACTGATAGGAAATGGCAAAACTTCTGTAACTACCTTTATTCTGTAATGGTCATTTTTGTTTACTGCCGCTCAAAAGTGTCCTCAAAAGTGATCAAACTCAGAGTAAAAAACCAAATCAACAATCATTTAATAAATATAAATTATTTGGAAATACTCTGGGGAAGTCTGTAGTGACTGACTTTCTGAAGTGTCCCATGTTTTCCATTTAGAGGGGGAACACTGGACACAACAGCCAGTGGACAAGGTCTGGCTGAAGGCAGGACACCAGCCCGTGGCCATTTGTACATTTTTATGTGTTCTTATGCTCTTCATTGCACAGGCAGAAACAGAATGACAGTCTCAGCTCAAGGAGTTTCCAGCCCCTGGAAGATCAAAATTGGGCTCTTCAAATCCTGGAAGATAAAACAGCCGAATTCACTCTGGCAATTCAATTTTTTTTTTTTTTTTTTTTTTTTTTTTTTTTTTTTTTTTTTAAATTGAACATTCAACTGCCAAACCAAAAGTTTTCCAGGTCTGCTCTTCTCCCCTGACACCAAATCCCACAAGTTTGGAAAGTGTAGTAATCTGGAAGGAACATAAGGGAGCATGCAAATTCCCCAGACTCTTGGTCAGTTTTTGACCTGTGCTGGGAGAGCCCGAATGATGTATGTGATTCCTGCATGTTGGTGTGAGTTCCCTCTGAATCTCCGGGGTGAACAGCACGGGATAAACCTCAGGGTTGTTTTCCTGTTAGGACTCCAAACAAAGCAGCTACTCTTTGTAGATCAAGGGCAGAGCTGCTGAAGAGAGAAAAACCCACCAGGGCTGACCCATCACCTGCTATCATTTCATTACCTTATTTATGTTCCACGAGCCCTTGGTGGCATCAGGCAGGAGCCAGGGCTGCTCTGTGCAAGGTGCTGAACAAAGACAAGAGACAGTCTGTTTCCTCAAAACCTTGCAAAATAGCTGTAAGATGGCAAACAAGTAGGACCATATGGACATGCAAAGCAATAGTAGGAAGCAGGAATCAGCGCGGCGGTTCAGCATGACACGAGCTCTGATCTGCTTATGAGGAGAATGGATTCAGGCTACACTTGATAAGCTTATCTTGAAGTAAGACAGAAGTTGGGCTGCTGCAATTCCTGCCGTTTCACTGTCATTATACAGCTGAAAGTCAAGAACTGTCAAATTACATGAATAATATCTATCCATATTTAATACAGAGAACTGTTGACAATTGCCTCTCATCCCTCCCTTCAGTGCAGGAGCCCCACGAAACGGTTTGGAGTGATCAGACTGAATGTAGGCAAATCTGTAGCTGCATAACCATGCTCCAGATAAGAACCTCACTGTGTCTAAAATGGAGAAAAAGAGGAGATAGCAGCAAACACAAAAAACTAGAGAGATAATTCTTCCTGGACCACAGCAAGGAAAAATGCTGGAGATTGTGCTGACACCACTGACGTTACAAATGCTACGAGGCTGAGGATAATGCAGACTAGACTTTTTTCCCCCTCCCCGTTTCAAAACAATCACATTATATCTTCTTATAAGATATGAGGAAGATTGTTATCTCGCATAATGAAAACCAAATGACAGGCAGATAAACTTAGTAGCTGTTTATAAAGTCTTGTACAGTATTCTCAATGGTCCCCAGATAAGGAAATCGCATAATTGAAATGGCTACAAACAGCATTAAAAAAGCATAGAAGAGGGAAATAAGGAGATCGAATGCAGAAGGCAGACAAATCTGAGATTACTGATGGAGGCGTTCGTGCAAGGCACTTGGATCTCTCGTGGGAGTTGAGCACCTGCTTCTCCTGCAGGCACACGCTGCCTGAACCCACAGCCCCCTTTCCCTCCTTCAGCGACCACCTCCCCCCATCCTCACCCATCTCAAGGACTCTGAGGCTTTACAGATTGGCTCCTGGAACGACCCCCAGGTTTACCTTCTACTTTGAATTCTTTGGCCTTTAGTGTCTTCAAAGATACCTTTGCATGAGCTTCTTCCAAAAGTGTGAATTGGAGGCACCAGCTGCTGCTTACTGTTCTCTTCAGAAATTTGCCAAATTCAAGTCTTTTTTCTATCTAAATAAACAGCAAAGTATTTTCTTAATTTTCTCAAGTACAGAAAACCAGGGAAACATTTTTAACTGTGGGCAGAAGAACAGCACAGAGTTTCTGCTCTGAGGCAGTTTTAAATGGAAACCACGTTGTTAATGTGAGATCTTCTGGAGGTCCCAGACCCCACAGTGGAACACAAACCTCATACAGAGAGGACCTCTGTTGTGTTCTCTGCTGCAACATCTCCAAGGAATGAGAATTAAGGTCACAATGGAAGTCCTTACACTGCAATAGTCTCTAATTAGAGGAGGAAGAAAGAATTCAGCTGGACAAATGAGCTAAAATCAGGAGAAACTTGAACAAACATCTCAAGCATTAATCATTTATAGGGAAAGAAGAAGAAAATCATCAAAATAATTGAGCAATTGCAGACAAATGTCACAATGCCTTGTATTGCCAAAAACTCATCATTGGAAATGTATACGTCTGATTTCCAGGTTTATTAATGAAACAAAAAGGCATCTACAATAGATAAATAATACATCATATGGAATTCACACAGTCTATTTATAATAGAGATCAGTGACACCTATCAACTCACATTAAATCACATCATGCATATTTTGCCTACTCTGCACATTGTCAATCTCTGCTCCCTGTTTCGCTGCCGCCATCGCTACATGGAACGAAAAAGTACCGCACGGAGCAGCTGAAAGGAGCTGTCTCAAAAATCCCTGAAAGAATGTGTAAAAGAACAGCCATGTTTATATGCTTTAAAGGCAGTAGTTCTGTTTCACCACTTAGTTTTCCCAGACATTCAGTGAAGTCTGATGTTACAGCAGGTATTTGGCTCAGAAATCGGAAAATCAGGGTCATTCTCAATGAATCGAGGTCATGGAATGAGTCAGTGGCAGGTTTGGGACTAGAATTGGGGTATCAACCTTCTGAGCTGTAAAGCTGAACTATCTTCCATCCCTGACCTGCGTCCTGATGGAAAAAATAATGAAGTGGATCCTTTGAAAGAAAAGAAGTTTGTTTTTGAGTCCTTATGAGCATCACCATTGAAAGATAACTTGGGCTTAGAAACATCCTTCAAAAACAAATAAGTTATTTTGCAGAAGAATTATTTACCATGAGAAGAGATAGAAATTTATAAACCAGTTCAGAGATCTGTAGGGAAAAAAGTTATCAGTTACATCGTCAGGAATGGGGTCTAGGGGAGCTGAGAAGCCTGAATTTTGCGTGCAGCTTTTAAAACATAATTAGCGATGTAACATAAATAGACGTCACTGGCTGGAGTAATGTCTGTGGCAAATAAATAACAGTCGAACACAATAAAACTCCCTGTAATGTACTCTCTTGTAATATTGATGGCAGCATATGGCAAACATCTGACAGCTGTTAAACAGATGTGGCAATTAGCAAACCTTATGGTCATGCTGTTAAGATTATTATGCAACACGTTCTCCAGTAAAATTAGATGACTTCCTACTTTGGGTAGCTTTACACATGTGGAGTGCTGGTCTAATGTCCCATTTAGACAATATTGCTCGCTAATGTCTCCTAACCCGTATTTTTTTAGTTGATGCCTCATAGAAGATTTAGAGAAATCCAGAATTTAAACAAGAACAATATCAATTCAGCTGTGTAGCAGATACTTCAATTATAATAGCTAATGGACAAATTGAGAGATAAAAAGACTTTTCTATCATGTTGAAATTCAATGAACAGTTTTCAATTAGGCTCGGAGTATAAAAGGGGAAAAAAGGAAGATACTTTTCCTTGATGTTAACATTGCAGGAAAAGATGAGAGTAACTTCGCTTTTTCATTATACAGAAGAGGTGCATATAATGATGCATATTTAAATTATAAATCAGGTCACTATCTGCCAAATGAAAGCAATATCAATTAGAGCTAGGGTGGATCAGGCTTTAAAACTCCTTATATTTAATGACAAAAGTATGACTGTTACCCTCACCCAGCCAACAAAGGGATAATTTAAGGCAGTAAGAAATCAAAGAGTGATGTCACAAAAATAAGCCCTCACAGCTTTTTGGATGGTATTATTATAATTAATAGACTTCCAATGACTTTTTTTTTTGCAGGTTATGGGCTTTCACAAAAGCATTTATTGCAGGCATAAAATATATAAAACTCTAAAGAGTGGGTTTGACTAAGGTTGACTTGAGGGTCCATAGCCTTTCTACTACAGTAATTCCTGTAAAATCATAGTTTCATTTATAGGCTCAATTTATAACGTTGAATTTATGCCAGTTCATCTGATATCAATCATGGTAATAGCATGATCTATTGTATGTCACTTGTGCTAATGCAAATTAAATATCATTACATTACAAAAAAGCCTTATGTTAAAATAACATTAAGTGTGTAACTTGAACCAAAAAAATTAAGGATGAATTAACAATTTGGGGTGATCATATATACAGATAATAAATGTAAACCCTTGCATATCTTGTATATAAAATTATATACATGCTGAAAAAGGAAAAGCTAAGCAAATTATAAAATAGATTAAGGCTTGAGTAGCAAGATTAACACTGATTTTCCCCCCTTCACTGTAGTTAAGGTCAAGTAGTAAGCAGTTTATTATCTTTCTTTTTAACCATTGTGATTTTGAACCCCTGTCTTTGACACAGGAGTACTGGGAATCAGGTTTTAAAAATCTTCGGATCTGCAAATAAAGGGCTTTGAATACCCCTATGTCTTTATAAATTACCTACTCACACATTTATCATTGTATATGTGCATTTTGGGTATAAAACTATCTAATTCACATCAGCTGAAATTATTTATAAGTACATTCAGATAATGTAGTTCTGAGATTCAAGTGTACCCAAAGATATTTTTGAAAATTGTAAAAAAAAAAAAATTTTTTTTTTATTTTTAAGATTGTGTGTCACTGAATCCATATTCACTCTTCCCTGCTGAAGTGGTAGGACTGTCTGTCTAGATTAAGTAAGATGCATTTCCATGCATAATTGCAGGAACTTTTCTGCTAAAAATTTGGGAATATCTGCAGTATTTGGAGAGACATTCATGCTGTGAATGTTCTGAAGTTTTAGGCAGAATCAGAGTTTATCAGCTGTGTCTCTGAGCTTTGGACACCCTTACACAATGTAAAATACCCAGTGGGGCTTGGTTGCATTTTCTCCTTGAAATGAGGAGTGAGATCACTTTGCTTGGAAATGTTGTTTGTGAATTCTCCTGGCCTTGGAAGTTCTGTTACATTTCTTGGCTGTAGATTAGACATGGGGATTTTCTTTTTAAAGTTCCCTGCAGTGATAAAATCCTGCCCATCCTGTTCTGGCCCGACCTGTGGCTCTCTGTCTGCTCTGCTTCCAGTAAAGCTCCTGCAGACATTGTGTTTATTACCTGTGATGGTTGTATGATCCTCCCTTTTATTATAGGGACTGAGCATCTTGCAATCATTAGTATATCCACCTGTTTAGTTATTAAAACATCAGAAAATGGTATTGCTTTCCTTTACTGATAAGGGAGTGGAGTATAGAGGGGCCCAACGCTGCTGACAAGAGGTTTTGGGGTGACCTATTTGTGGCCTTCCAGTACCTGAGGGAGCTACAGGAAAGATGGAGAGAGACTATTTACAAGGGATTGGAGTGACAGGACAAGGGGCTATGGCTTCAAATTGAAAGAGTGGAAATTTAGGTTAGATGTATGGAAGAAATTCTTCCCTGTGAGGGTGGGGAGGCCCTGGCTCAGGTTGCCCAGAGGAGCTGTGGCTGCCCCATCCCTGGAAGTGTCCAAGGCCAGGTTGGTAGGGGCTTAAAGCAACCTGGTCTAGTGGAAGGTGTCCCTGCCCATGGTGGGGGGTTTAATAGGATGATCTTTAAGATCCCTTCCAACCCAAACCATTCTGTGATTCTGTGATAGCAACTGTGGGGAAAAAAAACCATCACAAACCTTGAGAATCCCCAGCCGGTGTCCCGCTCTCTCTGCTTTCTAAGAACCTTCATGGAAAAAAAGCAAATAATTTTTCAAGTCATGGCCTTTCCAGTGAAGCTGAGATTGGCTCATGTTGTACTGGGATCCCTTTCTCTCCCTCCTGATACCTGGAGGGAAGGAAACATGAAGCACAGTCCTTGCAATGTGCCTGTAGCACTTTACATCAGGGTTCAGCATCTCTGGGCAATGCTTTTCCCGAGTTTTGCATAATTAACTGCCCTCCTTAGAGGTGTGTAGAAGAAACTCAGAAGATCAAAACTAGCAAGAGGCTCCTGTTACACACAGCAGCCTGCTCTGCAAAGGCATATTCATTATTTCACATTTTTCCTCCTTCAAATGGTGGCATCGTTTGTTTCAGCAGCAGAACTGACACTCTTCACCGCTCATCGCTACAGATGTTAGAGATATTCTTTAATGTTGGAAGGAAACACAAACCTCCTAATGGAGATCTTGGCAGCTAAGTGAAAGGAAAATAGATTGTTTTAAAATATATTTATAGGTCTTTTAACACATATATACTCTGACAGTGATTTGGTAGTTTAAAAAGTCTATTATTAAGTTTGTTTTAACACCTCTGTTTACGAAGTTTCATGTGCTTCTTTCATTACCTACTTCACATATTTAAATTCCAGGCTTTCAGTTGCATTTGGACATAGCTCAGCTTGCTTTCATACACCTCTTGAAAATTTTATCCCGAGCTAAAGTAAACCCAGTCCTTGTGCTGAATTTAACTCTTTGCCACAAGAGGAAGCCAAATGTTTAATAGCTTTCAAAAAGGTCTTAGATCTTCCTGTGCATTTGTATATGGGCAATATTAAGTCTGTCTGTCCATGACATAACAATTCCTCAGATAAGGTGACCAGTAAATGATCCACACATGTACTCCCCCACTTGGTCCCTGCATCTGCTTAACTTTAAAGAAGGGAGCAAATCTCTGCTCACACATTACAAAGTTCAAACATGTGGATACAGCTGCCAGCTTGGGAATATAGTTGTTCTGGTTTTGAAAAAACCTTTACTCCCATTTCTGCCCAGTGCAAAAATCTTCCTGTTAGATAATGACAGAATAAACCAGTTGCAAGAGTTTTCTTGTGGCTTTCCCTCTAACGTCAGGTACTGGCTGGTGTCAGGGACGAGAAACTTCAAATGCACATCTGGTTCCAGGCAGAAATTCTGCTGTGGTAATGCACCAAAATGATGCCTTAGGAAATGCCAAATTCTGAGGTATCTTCACATTCCAGAGAAGTCTGACAGCCTGAATCAAACCCTTCTAAATGTGCCCTGGATTTCCCATGAATTATTCACTCTGCAAATAATTTATTAGGTGAATTTAACCCCCTTTTTCTGTTCGTAGATTGCCCCTGAGCATCTTTTAGTTTTCTCTTTGAAATTATTAAGTGGGTATTTTTAATGAATAATTTTGAGGACCAGATTCTCCACGACACTAAACTGTTCAGATCTTCCTGCTGCTGCACACGAGGGGCCTCTGTGCTGCTGTACAGGTGTGACAGGTCTAGGGTTTACTCAGAAACCTCAGAAAAGGGTGAGGAAACATGTCAGAGCTTCACCATACCTACTTCTCTACTGTAGACTTTGATAACTCTGACCTTGCAGGATGCCCCAGCAGCAGAGCAGACACGACCCTGACTCCTGTGCTCCACACTTGGCTGGGGAAGCATCTCCCAGTCACTCCAGCAGAGCACTGGGAATCCTGCCCTGCATCTGCAGATCGATGCAAACAGCTCACCGAGGTTGTTTGACCTGAAATATAATCAGCAAACATCCTCTGCAGTAGCCTGCTTGGAATTCTGCATTGCTGTAAATAAAAGTAATAAAAATAATAAAAATTGGGGCTTACGTTATCAAAAATTCCATGGAACACAGGCAACAGTCATCTGCCAACGCTCATTTTCCTGCTTGGCAAGAGGATCAGGAACTCATCTATAAGTAGTTGATAGAAAACTTAAAGGTAGAGGCAAATGAGCAACTGTCCAAAACTCTTAGGGAGGTCATAGATCAAGTTGCGTGTTTGGTTGGTAGAAGCAGTGAATGCACTCACAGCTAATTCCATTCACTGGGAAATAAGAACAGAAAGAAGATGGAACGGAAAAGAGCAGCATCAAAAGTGCCAGAGATAAAACCAAATCAGTATTCAAATTACATGCATGTCTCAATTTTGCTTTGTTATTGTGTCACTATTTTGAAAAGCCCAAATTATGCTCATAAAAACTTAAGCTATCCATACATATGTATGAAAGTATTCAGCTTGAGCGGGGTTGAGACAGACAAATCTGGTAGTGGGATTCTTTTCAGGTTGTGAGAAACAAATAATAATCAAGTGTAGTTGAGTTGTGTGAGATATTGGAGTCCTGGAACCACCTCCTTTGTCTTGTTCTTCTCCAAGAGACACGAAAGGGTATGAATGTATTTTGCTGTCCCATCTGGGGATTTGTTCCAGTTCTCAGCCAAACTGCAATGTGAAATTTCAAACATGTTCCGTCCTAAATTTGTAATGGATATTTTGTAAGTTAGAACATAAACCCCATGTCATCTTATTTAATGTGGCTGGGGTGCCTCTGGGTGCCCCAGAGGGCGATAGTTTAGAAGGAATTTTATGAAAGTAGAATTAAAGTTCACCAAAAGGCCTGAGAAGGCAGCCCATTTCTACACCTGCAGCAGTTACAGTTTGGCACAGACTCCTGGGAGGTACCTACGTCTGCAGAACTTCCTCTCCTTGATGGAGAACGTGGAACACATCTGCATTGTCTCCTCAAACCTGCTCACCTCTGAATATGAACCGTGAGAATGCAGGGCAATGAAAAGAGTAACAATATTTAGCAATTTTGCAGCTCTTTACAACTTCCAAGGACTGTAAAACATGCACTGAATAACCCTCACAGCACCCCAGTGAGGAAGGCAGGTTACATCTACCACAGACATCTTCACAAGCCAACATTGTCCCTGTGTGTGTCACCCAGTGCTTTCTCCACAGTGGAATAGATCTCATCTTGAAGGAAGGTGCAGGGGTTTTTTCCCTGTTTTTTTTTTTTTGTTTATGTTTGGCTTGTTGTTGTTGTTGTTTTTTGTTTTGTTTCGTTTTTGTTTGGTTTTTTTTTTTTTTTTTAAATATTCACCTCCTCATTCCACAAAAAGGGAAAAGGTTATTCTCATGGAAACACAGGCAAGCCTAAAATATGGGCTAAAACGTGCTTGTTTAAAGCATTTCTGTGTGAGAAGGAAAAAAAAGGTGGAAGCATATGCTCCAGAAAATAAAAAGTAAGAAACAAGTGCAGATTAAGATGACTCGAAATAATATGCCAGTGATACCCATGTCACCAAAAACTAGAAGACTGATGATCTGTGTGACTGAAAGGAAGCAAGTGGGCGGTGAGAGCAGAAAAGGGCTGTCAACCATGAAGATAATGTTACCAGGACCCACGCTTTAGATTTCAAAGCTGAGGAAAGAACTAGTTCCAAATGAAATTAGAAGAATTTGCATTATCTCAAGTCAAAACTGCACATGGGGGGAGAGTTCACATAAAACATGACATGGAGTATTCACAGTGGACAGAAACAAGTAGAGGGGACGGATGCTAAAGGTGACTGGTGAGCAAATATCCAGATTAAAATGTATTTGCTCTTTACTCTTCCCATTCAGGTGAATTAATAATTGAGGGTTTACTCCCTTTAACAGAAACAAATAAAAGATACTGGAGACACCTGACTCTCCCAGCTCTTGTTCACCTTCACTTCAGCTCTGTTCTTACAACACTGACATTTAAAAAATATATTCAGGGAAGGGGTTGATGGCAAACATGGGCAAATGGAGTTCATCTGCTTCTAATTTTGACACTATAGTGTCACATGTTATAAGTGTTGAACAGATGATTGTACCTATGATTTTGTTTGTCACTGCATCGGTTCTCTTTGGTCTCCTCTTCCTACAGACACCTTCAGGGTCTTCTCTGTGCTGCCTCTCCTACATGAAAGGCAAAGAATTCTCAGCTGCTCACTCTTCTTCCTCTTCCCTTCAGAAGATCCATTTCTGTAGAAACTTCTGAGAGAAGCTGCCCACTGTTGGAAAGCCAGGGCTGAGGTCACTTTGAGAGCTGTGACCCTAATTTGTAGAATTCAAGGAAAATCAGGAAAATCAGCAGGAATTTATAAAACCATTAACAAGTTTGCTAAATGCACATATTTCACTGCTTTCCCCAACTTTTGTAACTGAACTGTCTTTAACTGCAGCCCCCAGTTTTGATTGGAGACTTGTAATATAAATATTCAAGAATAACAACTGTAATAAAAATGGGTAATGTGGCTCCACCCCTTCCTTCAGGAAAATTTTATCCCACTGAATGATTGCAAAGTAGCCCCAATTCTAAGTGTCTCTGCTTCAATCTTCAGGATATTTCTTAGGAAGATTAGAATATTCTCCCCTGCTCTGTGATGAATTAACTGTGTTTGGTCATATTTTTTTAAGGGGGGAAGGGGGAATTACCATATCACTATATGCACAAGAGATCAAATGTATGATTAAAAATATTTATAATACTGATGTGGAAAAGAATGATATGTTAAACAGATAAGCATATAATAATGCATGTCTTACCCATAAAATTTAATTTATCCCTTGGGCAGGGCATAAACTTTGCTCAAGAACAACATGTTTTCCATCTATAGATTGCAGAGCTAAACTGCTTAATTTTACAGCAAATTGATCACTGCTGTAATATTTCAGGAGCAAAATGATCCTCAACAGTCAGTTCAGTTTCAAAAGCCAAAATTTATAGTTCTGCTTCTGATTTAGTGATAAGGTTTTTTAACATATTGGGCATTTCATCACTTTCTATCGGGAGTCAGCGTTGAACCAATAAAGAAATATTTTTTGAAATCAACAACAACAACAATAAAAAAAAAAGGAACATAAATAATATACATCCAACTGACAGAAGAGTTTAATATTCCCTTCAGACTGGAAGGAAATTACTCAGGTTCCTGTCCTTGTAAACACATGTCCTGGCCCGTTCAGGAGATGCTGTACCTGCTGCACGGTTGGAATTGCTCAGACTCCAGAGCCCAACTCTCTTCCCGAGTGTCAAGGAAACTGTTCCACTTATTTCCCCAAGTGGCTAAACTTCATTTCACCCGGTGCAAATAAAATTTAGTGGATCTAAAGTTATTTGACACTTTTGATATGTTTAAAATAAATGTAGAGAGATTTAATGATGTGAAAGTTCATGACTCAGTAAAGATTGCTCCCTAGCTGGGGTCTTACGATAGACACCTATAAAATCAAATTATTATAATCACAGGAGTCATGAGAAAAAAGTAGGCCCTGCTGAGCTCTATTCACAGAGTTTTTGCATTCATTATACTCCTTCTAGTTATGAAACAAAGGGACGAGGTAGGCTGAAATCTCAAAAGGTTTTATCAAGTAATTCTTTGCAGCAGCTCTTTGTGATTACTACAGAGAATTTTTAGAAATCCAATTCATATGCCAAGAGAAGAGGAAAAAGACACATCTTCCTTACCTCAATGGGGTAGTAAGTGCTCGTTTTTGAACAATAACCCCCCAAATTAGGGACACTGGGAAAATAAAAGTAAAGGCAGGGATCAGATTTGTTCTCTTTAACGGGGAGTGTTACTCAGCTACCTCTGGCATAAGTTACTGGGAAAAATATCCAACTTAAAGACATTATGTGTGATGCAAAGGTCAGGATTTAAAAGGCTAACTCCCACTGACTGATGTTGTGTGTGAATTAGGAGAGAAATAGCTTTAAAAATCCTCCTTAAACATTCCTCTCTCCCCCATCCATTCCGTTACCTACTCAGCAATACCATGTGGGTATATTTTGGTGAGTGGCACACATTTACACACAGGAGAACATGTATATGGCTCTTTTATAATCAAGAAGATTATTTCCCAAAGCTGCTATTGCCTTTATGCAAGTGTCTGCACACTGACCTGGGACACACTGAATGGAGACACAGTAATTAGGTCATTTGCTTGGGCCTGATGTTTCTTTGGAGGCTTAAAGGGTAAAATGTCTCTGTGCACAATGCAGAGTGTGAAGGTCTAGTTTTCATGGTTGTGCTTTATAATAAAAACAAGAGAAAGGGAAGGATCAAAAGCCAACTTTTTTTTTTTTTTTTTTTTTTTTGGTGAGCAAAACAATAATTAAGGGTGCATATTTCACCTGCAATTATTTACAACTGGAGTTTAGATCAGGGAGATGTCTAAATCCTTGATGGAAGCTCCCAGTCAGCAGCGCAGACGCTTTGTCTGGCCACAGTTTGTTTGGCTCAATGGGATTATGCTGGGGAAAGAGATGCCAAGCGCTCTGGCTCCCTTTAAAAACCGAGGCAAAAGATTTCAGCTGCAGGCTCAACTGATTTAAATGCACATGTTCTTCCTCAGTCACACAACACCTATTAATTGCCCAAGCATGGAAACCCTCCCATGTTTCTGCTAACAAGCACTTGCACAAATGATTCAGGAACGTGGTTCATATCCCCAACTTGTGCAGTTTTACTGAAAATAGTGAATAAAAGGTGATTTATGTTAGCCAATATTTCAAATATATTTTCAAAGGCTCAAAATTCAGCTTTGGATATACGTGCAAGATTTCTAATGGGAGAATGCACTAGAGGTTGTGAATCTTCTTTTAATTACAGGGTTAAGAGTAGAAAATCCTTTACCAATCAGTTGCAATTAAAGAAAAACTGTCTGAGGACAATTTTGTGTATTTGTTTTACTTCTCAGTATCTTTCTCAGGTGGTTTTCACATTAAATGTGGTTTTCTGTGTAAAACTTCAAACACATTCAAGGTTTTAAGTTTTACAATTGTGCTCAAAGACCTGACCATCCCTCCAGCACCTGGGTGATATAGAAACCATGGTAAGATGCAGCATCAGGGAGTGTCAAGTCTGGGCTGTGCTCAGATTAACTCGGTGTCCACAGGCCTGGAATTGTCCATTTACAAGTAGCCTCATAAAAACACACTGATGGGCATAAATCACATCCTGTAATTATGCTTGTCATGGAATGTCCAGCAAAATATTTTAAGGAATGTTTGCATTTGTAATGGCTGTGTCTGCAGACACTTTCTCAAGGTGAAAATCAGGTGAAATTGCTGCATGCTGAGCCCACCATTTGAAATACAAAATATCTGTCCAGGCTCTTATGAAAATGGGTTCACATTTGCTTAGTAGGATCAGGAACTCTACACAAGGACTTCAGTGAAGCAGATCAGAGTTCTGACAGTGCCACCCAAACCTAGTTTCCTATTCAAGATGTTTTCTATGTTGTAGGGCTAGTATGAACTGAGTTGGCTCCCCTTTGCCTTTTCCCTCTTTCTTGTTTTTGTGCTTTTCTTGTGTTCTTCAGTTCCCTCCTGTATTTCAGGCTGTGTGCGTGGAATCCTCTCTATCTCTGCTACTATTCCTCCTAAACTTCCCTTGTTACCTGCTCTGTCTCTGCTATTTCTCCTGTGTCATCAAAACCTGGCTCTGTTAAACCTGACAGTGTCTGTCAGCACATCCCTGAGCACCCTGAGGAGGGGTGGGAGGTGACAGTGCAGGGTGATGTACAGCTCTGTGTCCTTGGACATAGAATCCCAGAACAGTTGGGGCTGGAAGGGCCCTCTGGAATCACCCAGTCCAACCCCACTGCCCAGGCAGGGTTACCCAGAGCAGGTGACACAGGAACGAGTCCAGGGGGGTTTGGAATGTCTCCAGAGAGGGAGACTCCATGCCCACCCTGGGGGGCTGTTCCAGTGCTCTGCCACCCTCATGGGAAGAAGTTCTTCCTCAGGTTGAGGTGGAACTTGTGGTGGTTTAGTTTATGGCCCTTGCTCCTTGTCCTGTCACTGGGCACCACTAGGAAGAGCTTGGCACCATTGCCTTGGCACCTGATAGACCTTTACTGATGAAGTGATGGGATGGGGATTACATTTCTGAATGACTTTTGCTAAAAGCAAGTTACAATTAATAACAAATGGAATGGAATGAATTAAAAGAGAAGCTGCTTCACAGTGAACAAACAACTCAGTGCCTAGATCTTTGCTGTGTTCCAAGCAGGCTGTTATGAATATGGACCTCCTGTGTATGCAAAGTTCAAAAGCCTGACATAGATATTTCCAGGAAACAAAGGGAATTAACAGTGTAATCTGATATTACATACCTGCAAGTGAGTAATGCAAATAAAGCTGCTTCTGTACTTGTTATGGGGAAAATAATATGACTTTAGTATAAAACACACATTGCATTCTTTTGTGGAAATATATAAGTATACATTATTCAAAATTCAAATATTAATGATCACATAAATATTCTATGATCTTGGCTATTACTTTCAGAACAAACATTTTAATTTTAAGATGTCATAATTGTAAAAGCTGTATTTTGAGTAAGAAAGAGAGAGACAGACCCTTTTAAAGGTGTCTCAGTGTCTTGCCATGGTATCTTTGCTTAGCAAATACATGGCACGTTTAAATTTCTTTTAGCTCTACAATGTTCACCTGCTGAAACATTTACAATGCTACTATTGGAAAAAAAAAAAAAAGGTATAGGAAGAAATAAAAAGCAAATGTGTGTGTGTTTGGGTGAACTGTGGATGTCTGAAAGTTCATGCCAGTAGGTAGAACGAGATTTATGGGGCTGGGTTTATGTGTGTAAGTTTAGAACAAACTTCAAGGGTATGTCTGAGCAGAGCAGTGGGATTATATGAGTAGCCTATAAAACTATATCCTCCCATCACTGCATCTTTGCTGAGAGACCTTTCCAAATTAATCAGAATGGAAAGCGAAATAATAAATTATAAAATATTAAGCACAAATGAGCCTTTTGACTTGTCTAGACAGTCTGGATCAGATTTTCAAAGGAAGCTAGAAGAAAATTTTATTCGTGCCAAAAGTCAGCTTTTGTATATGCAAATGGATAGTTCTTACAAATGCTGCAAGTGGATTTCCAGATACTGTTTCAGGATCAGCTGCCAGATCGGAATGAGCTGGATTTTCCAGGCACTCAGCACACGCCCTTGCAGCCAGGGTATCCCAGTGGGGTGGGATCTGGGAAGCACTTTGACAAAGCTGGCTCTTACTGATTTCATTAAGTAGAAACAAAGTGCTTATGGAAATCAGGAGTTTGTGGGGAGCAATAAACATATAGAAATGGGCCCTGAGGTGTTTTGAAAATTTGCATGTGACTCTTACCTCTTAATATTTGTTGATCCTGATCAGTTCCCAGGGCTACCCAGGGGCTGAGGGTCCTTTCCATATCCTTATGGTGGGACCTTGAGCTCTTGGAGGGTCTGGAGCCCCCATTGAGGATCCCTCCACTGCTTTCTTGTGAAGCCCATCAAGTGCCAGGTGTGCAGAGAGAAAGACAAGCACAGGATTTCTCCTGGAAGGTCTTTAATCCTTCTCATGGTTCTTGGCTGCTGCTGCTGGAGCACTTGGGGGAACACAGGCTGGAGCTCCCCCCAGGCCCAGGCATGCAGGGACTCACTCCCCACCGGTGATGCTCTAGCTGCTCCGTGTTTCATCCTGGAGCTCCTGTGCCTGCTCCCAAGGAGCCAGACAGCATCCAAGGCATTTTGCTGCATGAGCAGCCTCTGCCTTTTCAGCTCTCTTGGTTTCAATAACACAACACAAAGATCATTAGTGTGGAGGACACTGACATGTTTCTTCTGCCCAGTTTCATTTACTTAGTTGTAGAAAAGTGCAACCTGCAGCCTCACTTCATACTTGGAAATCATTCCACCTCCAGAGCTTGTTTCATTGTGGCTTTCTTGAGCAGCATTCATCTGTTTGCACCTTTGGCAGCCCCATTTCCCATCTGGGATGCAGTGTACTTGGGAAGTGTTCTCTGAGAGGAAGGAGCCATTTTGAGGAGCATAGTGAAGGCTCTGAGTTTCCAACGAGTTGGGACTTGTTGGACATTTAGAAGAATATCTAATTAGCACATATATCTGTCATGGTGATAAACAAGGGTAGTTCCAATCACTTGTATGCACAGAGGCAAAAAGTCACTTCTAATACTTTTAAAAAATATTGAAAAGTCAATCTCAGGATGGCTTCCAGAGGGACCAGAGGGACTATTTAAGAAACAAGATGCCTGCAGTAAAATGCATTGGAATAAGATGATATGACAGTCCATGCATAAAGATGCTGCTCACACTTTGGTGACCACAGCAGTTACTGGGTGTACATGGCGTGTTTGGAACACTGGTTTGCCTTTGGCAGTGCAGAGCTGGAAAAGCCTCTGGGAAGCTCCTGTTTTCTTTTCCCATTCCCCTGGGGATGGGCTCAGTTTTGTTTTCCCATTCCTCCTGCCTGGCTCATTTTGGATTAAGTGGATCCCCTGCACGGTGGGGACAGGCCCTGAGCTCCACTGGCCCCCAAACTGTGTTTGGTTTGCCATCACCTGCACCCAGGAGAGGAAAACCTGCAACCAAAAACCATGGTGAACCCTTCATGGTGAAGGTCTTGCCTGATGTCATGGAGAGATAATGTTCCTCAGCTCAGCAAGCTTCTCTTTGCCACATTTGTGTTCACTGTGAGCTTTTCACTTACTTGCTTTTCCTTCTGTGCCTTCCTATTTGTCCAAGCAGAGGGTGTGTGCATATCATGCCATATTTTGTGTTATTGGGCAAGTTTTTTTTCTTCAGCTTGCTTTACATCATTTACAAATTCTTGGCAGAAATCCCCATCAGCCAGTGACTAGTTGGCAGAATTAGGAAATGGTTCTCATATTTGCTCTACAGAGAAGTGCTGGATAGTGTCCTCTATAAAATGAGTGATCAGCATACTGATAGCAGGAGCTTTTTATTGCTTTAGCACTGCCTGGGTAAAACTAGACCTCAAGCTTGCAGGAATAATTCTTCATCCAGTGGGGCTGACTTCTTGCCCATGCCGTTGGCATCCAAAACTGCTGCTGACCAAATGGTGCTCAACAGGATCACACCTTGAGGAAGCAATTAATTTTCCTTCTAATTACTGTTCTGTTCTCAGAGCCTGGACCAGTCTCTTTAAAGACAGCTTAAATAAAACCACTCAAACCCAGTGAAATAACCTTCAGAAGCTTTGCAGGACCCCAAGCAGGACAGGGGGAACTGCAGCTTTGCTGGTGGGTTGCTTCCTGTGAGCAGCTCCTTGGTGGACACCAAGATTTGTTTGATTTAACACCAGAACTCTTCAGCAGAGAACGATGGTGAGGGGAGTGCAGTGGTTACCAGCTGCTTTAACTGATTTACAAGCTTGAAGTTTGTGTTGGGATTGCTGCAATATTTGATTCGGGTGCACAAACTGGCAGCTTGGCCTGCTCAGGGCTGGCCAGGGGAATGGAAAGTTCAGGAAGGTTTCTGCCAGTGTTTCAGCCCCAGATCACAGAGACTTGCAGGGAGTGACTGCTGCTGGGAGCTTTTCACTCACATCCCTGTCAGGAGCAAGGAATAAAGTCCTTCTCTGGTGAATCTCTCTCAAAATCGAAATCTTCCACAGTGGGTTTTGGTCTGTTCACTCAAATGTGACTCACATATAAATTCAAAAGTATTTGAGACTGAATATTTGATGCTTCCAGGGTCTCCTGTAATTCTGACACTGTTGGTTTCCTCTGCACACATTTCCTCTGCCTTACATTTTACCTTTGCATTTTCATCTCCTGTAATTCCTTCTGATACATTTCACCACATGATCTTCAGACAGGATTTGTATTTGCTCTTGGGCTGTTTCTCCTGTCCTACATATGTCAGTAACTTTTTGCAGAGTCAGACTATCTTCCCTGAAGAATTTTCTATTGTCATCACTTCTCAGCCCCACTCCAGTTGCTGCCCCTGTTAATTCCCTTAAAAAGATGTTCAGTTTTGTGCCACCAGCAGGTCTGTTATCTACTGGCTCTCCTCCATCAGCAGCTCAGAGCTTCCTTTGGCACACAAAATAAAGCATATTTTCTGGACATAAAAACCATACAATTTCTTGAGTGATGGATGACACACGCAAATACAGATATTAAATTCTTAATTTGTTATTATCTGGTTATGTGTGTGCTTCTATGGAGTCACTCTTTGTTAAATATTGTAACTATTGAGGATTTGATGTGATACTCCTCAAAATAAGTACATGCATTGCCTTCTTTATACATGCACCTGCATTTTCAGCCCAGAATTGTAATACAGTGCATTACAGAAGAGAGGTTTTCATAGACACAAATGGGAATTAAGTGTCCAATTCAATTGACTTTTAATTGGAGTTGAACAACTAGAAAGCCTTTGAGGAACTCTGCTACACTGAACCTCTTAATTTACCCTGAACCTGTTTGTTGATGAAAATCCCAACTCCTCGGCAGCAACAGGAAAAGGTTTCCTTTTGCTCCAGTAGCCACATTATCATTCACAAAATGTCCAAGGAATTTGGTCTTAGTACAGTTCACATCTGGCTGAGAAATAAACTTGCTCTAATTTTTTACCTTGTAGTCAAATAATACAGAAATGTTATTACAGTGAGAGAGAAAAATCAATCACTTTTAAAATCATCCCTGTTTTAACAAATAAGTTATTATATGTTTTGTTCAGACATGATTTCATGTTACTAAAAATCTCCCTGTTTTGGAGTGGAAATGGACAAGGGATATTTTGAGAAAAAAATTTTTTTAAAGCTATTTTTTCAAATGATAGTTGTACATGATACATACCTTAATAAAGTCCAGTTTCTGATCAAACAAATTACAGGAAGTTTCACAACTTTTTCCAATTCTTTTTGGTCTGTGAGCCTCCTGATGCATATATAAATAAATGAAACAATTCTTTAATATATTAGAAAAGCAAACATTAAAACCAAAACTGTTACTGATGAAGAGTCAAAAAAGAGAAGGATATTTTGCATGCTCTGAAAAGATGACTAGCATTTTAGGGATTCTGGCTTAAGTCACAGAAGATTTCCTGAAACGAGGATAAGGCAGAAATACATTTTTTTCTACAATTATCCCTCATTATTCTCTCAAATCCTTCACGTGTCACAGCATTATTTTAAGGCAGCCTCACGTTTGCTTTCATTTCTATTAATTTGGTACCTGAGGTGGTGGTGCAGGGGTTGGTTTTCAGGTGCTGTGCTCAGTTCCTGGGAGAAGGCAGAGTCCTCCTGGCATGGATAACGTGTCTGGCATCTGCACATGTACATCAAATGCATATTTTACTTTCTTCCTTTGTATTCCACGTCTACTGCAGCAGATAAGAGTAGACAAATGCACTTTCATTGACAAAGCCTCACAGGCTGCTTTGGGGTGGAAAGGATATTTGGTGATGGTATCTTGAATAGTTTGTCCCCTCTGCACCATGGCAGGATTGATTGCTTTATCAGGAAATGATCCCTGATGGATGAGTGTTGGGTCTGGGCATCAGTTAAAAGTGAGGATGATAATTCAGTTTTACTGATGCCACTGAAAGGGGAAGTTAATCTATTAAATTGTTTAGAAGTTTTACAATTTCCCATGAAGTGTTTAAAGCAGAGCTTCTCAACCTTTGCCACTGCATGACCTGCTCTTTTCCTTACCCTCCTTTTTATCCATGCACAGAACGTGGAATTAACCTGGTGGCCTCCAGCATAGAATAGAGGGAGGCAAGGGGATTCCTCCCCTTGTTAAGGACATAAAGAATCTCATCTACACATCCAAAGGATTGGGGAGATTTGTTATAAGAGTTACAAATTATAGGGGCTAATAATTAGAGGTGGTTTGTGTCATGTCTGATGTCAGGGCTGGGATAGCACCTCTCTGAGATCAGTCTTGGATTCCTACCTGGATCAAGTTGTGCTCCTTGGTTTGCTCTCACCTGCTTGAGGTTCTTCAAGTGACCTCCTTGTGCATGTCCCCACAGTCCAACCTGGCACACTCAGAGCCCCCCTGGATCTTGCTCCACTGCTCCTGGAATCACAGAATGGTTTGGGTTGGAAGGCACCTCAAAAAACATCCAGTCCCACCCCCTGCCATGGGCAGGGACACCTCCCACTATCCAGGTTGCTCAGAGCTCTGTCCAACCTGGCCTGGGACACTTCCAGGGATGGGGCAGCCACAGCTTCTCTGGGCAACCTGTACCAGGGCCTCACTACCCTCACAGGAAAGGATTTCTTCCCAGTATCCCATCTAAACCTACTTTCTGTCAGTCTGAAGCCATTCCCCCTTGTCCTGTCACTCCAGGCCCTTGTGAAAAGTCTCTCTCCGTGTTTCCTGTAGAAAGTCACAATCAGGTCACCCCAAAGCTTCAGCTCTCCAGGCTGATCAATCCCAACTCTCTCAGCCTTTCCTCCCAGCAGAGCTGCTCCAGCCCTCTGATCTCTTGGTGCCTCCTCTGGACTCTCTCCAACAGCTCCATGTCCTTCCTGATGACCCCAAGCCTTGATCCCAGTACTTTACAGCACTGACTGATTGGCATGTGGGGTGTCAGAGCCACCCCAGCCCAGCCCACAGTCCCGTGACAGGGAGGGACAGATGAGAACTGGCCTTTTGGACACAGTTTTCTTTCCCAGGATGATCTTGCTCTGTGCCACCTCAAAGGCAAAGCTCGTGCAGAGCCAGCCCAGCCCCAGACTGATGAGGCACAGGGACAGATGGAAATGAGGGAAAATTAGAATAAAAGAAATTAATATTTGACGTGTACAAGCATATGCACATAAATATAAATACATTTATATCTAAAATCAAATAATTTCTCCCCAGAGTGAGCGAGCTGTAGTTGCTGCTTGGGTTGTGCTGTCACTCCTGAAGATGATTGTAGAGCCCCTCAAATTACAGCACAGCCTTTTACCCACCCTGGTGCCACCCACTTTCCCTCTGTGTCGAATGTTGATTAGGAAGGTCTCTGAAAGCTCAGCAGAGGAAAAAGCTGGAAGACAGAATTATGATAATGGAGACAGACAAAGGTACAGAAGAAAGGGAATGGATATTATCAGCATGTTACATTCTTGTGCAAGAAGCCAGACAGTATTAAGCTGTTTTGAATAATGCAACTGACAACTGCAATGAAGAAAATTTGCCAGTGTTGGACTCCACCCCAAAGTATCCAATTTAGTGCACATCTGACATAATGGGCCAGGGATGAGATGCATCAGAAATTCAGTTATAGAATTCCAGAATGGTTTGGGTTGGAAAGGACCTTAAAGTTCATCCAGTTCCATACCCTCCCATGGGCAGGAACATCTTCCACTAGCCCAGGTTGCTCCAGGCCCTGCCCAGCCTGGTCTTGGACATTCCCAGGGATGGGGCAGCCACAACTTATGATGAGAAACCAATGGCAGAGTCCCCTTGATGGCTGAAGATCAGTGAGAATCACCACACAAAAGTTATCTGATTTGCCAACAAGTCACCAGATTGCTGTTTCCCCTGTTAACTGGGTCAGGAAGTGTTTCAGAGAAGATAAAAATTGAAAATGGAAGGTGAGGAAGTATTTAGAAATAAACACACAAGCCAAACAGTTGGCTATTGGTGGGATGGTGTAGGAGAAGATGGATCACTCAGAGGGATAGTGGTCACAAACCAAAGCTCCTCAGTGGATGGTCTGTCCTCTTAAAGAGCTGAGCAGGCATTATCTAACATGTGCTTAGTTATCACAAGCAGGGCAGGATTAGGTCAATTAATAGAGCTACCTGTGTAATTTCTTTTTTCCTCAACAAGTTTTCACTGGAAATTACTCAGTATTTAAACACATTTCTCGTGTATCAGTTTTGAATAAGTGTTTGTCAGGAAGATTTCTTGAGTTTCAAGGGGATTTTCTAGTCCAAAGCAAAATAAACCACAGAACCAATGGTAGGTAAGACACTCACCAGCAACAGAGATGTGAGTTCCAGTGCCTCCATGATGTTGGCTGCTTGTTAAAATTACTCTTTTGTAGGTCCTCCTCCCACAGAGAGGAAATAGAGGGAGAAAAGAATTAGAAATCAGAATATTTGGAGTATTTCTTCCAGCACAGATTCTCTGTACCTGATTACACTGCAATCAGAGGCAGCCACTGTCCATTCACTTCTTCCATGTCGTGCTCAGAGCTCAGCATCCTCTCCAGACCTGGGGAGGAGAAAAGAGACACTGTCAAACAGCCCCTTCAGAAAATAAAAAGATTTGTTGCTGATTTTGTTGCTAGGTCAAGCAGAAATCTGGCTGTGTTATTCCCCTCCCAGCAGGCTCAGAGGTGTGTTAATGGATCCAGGGGACCACAGTGCTAAGTTAGTTGCAAATAACTCTCTGTCCACCGACGTGGTCGAGTTGGTGGGAGGGAGGCAGAGCTCCCTCATCACTTTAATTTCAACAGCAACCACCAGCTGTTACAATTCCCCTTCCCATCCTCACAGGGGCTGACACAAAGGGGAATAATTGTGAGTAATATGAGAAAATCGATGTTTGGGAATGCATTTCTGACATTTCCAGTGATGAAGACACAGAGGTATTTGTGTTGTTCTCCTCCCCCAGACATGGAGTTCCTAAAATTGAAGCAGGTGGTGCTGGTCCATTCCCATGGGCACCACTAAAACTCACACGTGAGCAGGCGAGCGTTGCCCTGGAGAAGATCTTTTTAAATCTGACTTTAGTAAGCTGCCCCAAGCAGGACACTCTTTTGGAATGATAATTTTGCTTTCTGAACTAGCCTTTATTGTCTCTGCATCAAAACTTACCTGCAGACCTTCAATGCACTGGGAGAATATGTGGGATCTTCAAGAACCATTTTTAAGCAGTAACAACAAAATCAGAGTGATGGTCCCTATTCAGGGAGAAAACAAACCTTTGCCTCAGAGTAAACATACTGGCAAAATAAATAAAAGTGTCTAAACAACCAAGATTGTCTGAGCTCAAAGCCTCAATTCATCCTTTGCATCCACATTACTCAATGGAGAAGAAGAAAGAGTCCATAGAAATGACAATGAATACATTTCTGGAATAAGATAAAGTTCAGATAAAGTAAAACCCTGACTGCAACTTTGCCTCAAACTGAGCAGAACCTTTTTCAAGTTTCAGAATAGTTTGAATCATTTTTCCTACAAGTGAATAAGATTTCTACTGCTTCTTTACTCCCTGATTCAAGTGGAGATTTTAAACAACATGATGAGCTAAATATTTTAAGTAACAGAGGACGCCAAGGGGCATCAGTGGTGAAGGGAATGAAAGAAGAGTCTGGGATTCAAAAGCTCTGGGTTCAGTTTGAAGCACTACTCCAGAGCTGCTGAGAGACTGGGCAGAATAATTCGTTACCAAACCCTTAATTTCCTTTCCAGCCTTTATTTATTCAGAATGTAAGAGAATCTGGCAGCAGAGAGGGATGCACTGAACCCCTTACTACCCCAGTAACAAACCAACAACACAAGTAACAATTGTTTTGTGTCTGTGTGCCAATTCTAACTTTCTGCTCCCAGGCTTAGAGGGTTATTTTCTTCTACATGTACAGTTCTACAGTTATTCAGCAGCTTTGCAGATTAGGTGCCCCACTCGTTCCTACATGCACTGAGGTTTATACACAGATCAGGTGAACAGTTACAAAATTCTGACTCAGCACATATCCAGAATTAGGAGCTTTAACTCAATCTGAACCATCTTTATGGTCTCTGCTGGACCCTGTCCAGTAGCTCCTCTTGAACTGTGGAGCCCAGAATTGAACACAACCCTCCAGATGTGATCCAGCCTTCATTTGATCTCTGTAGCAATACTCACATGTACAAATACACCACGTTTTCATTTCTCCCAGGATCCGAACATTTCTCTTGCGGGGAATCCAAGGCACCCTGGGCCAACATTCCTGCTGGCATCCCGGGGATCTCCGGGGATCCAGTGTGTGCTCCTGGCACAGGTGCCATTAGAGGGCAGCCCAGGCTGCTCTGGGAGTGCTCCATCACCTGCTCCTCTGCCAGCTTTAATAGGCTTTGTCTGGTTCAGGGCAAACCCTGTTAGGCATGAAAAGGCTCAGCTGTGTGAAGGAACTTGCACTGACAGCTTGTTCAATGAATAAGATTCTGCAGGAGAGTGGGATTCAGCTGTTTTGGAAGAAATTATACACAGAGACACGCATTTTACATTTTTTTTTCTTTCTTTTTTGTCAGGTCAAAATAGAATCTCAGTTTGCTGAATGTATCCTGGGCTGAGCTGCTCTATCCCTCATGGCTCACGTGCCATTTTCTCTGGGATGGCCCAACCCCACGAAACAACACTCCCATGGCATTACAGAACACATCCCTTCTGCTGTATCTCCTGATACTTGGATTTTACAGAATTAAAATAGCCTACCTAATTAGAATATTCTATTCTAAATATTTTACAAAGAAGTTTTGCTGCAAAATAGTCTTGGAGCAGCAGCACTGGATGGTGGCAGTGGTCAGTGATGCCTGTAAGAGCTCACCTGCACGTGCAGGACTTCAGCCTCTGCCAGAGGATGAGCTCCAGCCCAAGCCTTGGCACCCAGACACAGAATCCCAGAACATTTTGGGTTGGAAGGGATCTCTGGAGATATCCAATCCAAGGCCAAAGCAGAGTCACCTGGAGCAGGTGACACAGGAACGCATCCAGGTGGGTTTGGAATGTCTCCAGAGGGGGAATCACAGCCAGTTCCATCCACCATCCTCAGGCAAGTTTGATGTGAACTGCAAGTGTGAGAAGGACAAGGTAAGACCGTATAGTTACCCATGTGCAACTTAAATAATTAAAGCATCACATGCCAGTGATGTGAACATAAGGCAGCTTTTTTTTCTTTACAAAAAATATTTCCATTTCTTTTTCGCTTCAACTCACAGGTAATGGAAAGTCAGTTTTTGCTGAGCTTTCCCAGGCAGTGAATGGGATTGGTGTGGTTGGATCTGGCCCCAACTCGCAGTGACAGGGAGAGGCAAGAGAAAAAGGGTCCTTTAAGTGCGTTTCTGTTTCTCCAGATCTTGTCACCGACACTGTGTGCAGCTGCTGGAGTTCAGATTAGGGCTGCAATTATTTTTTGCTGACTCTGCCGGTCTGAGCTTTTCCAGCAGAATTTCTCTAGAGGGCAGTCAGGACTCGAAGCTGCCTCGGAATAAATAAATATATATATATATATATAGTAGAAATGACAGATCATCTTTGCACAGCAGTAAAGGTTACAAGAGTGGGTGCACATGTTGCAGTGTAGGGTAGAACAGCTAAAAGCACATAAAGCACACTATACACTCTTCCTTCTCATAGCATCACCCAGCCTGATATTTCACTGCACATTTGTATTGTAAATTACTCCAAGCATTCTGCTTTTAGTCTTGATGAGAAAGGGCCTTTTTGTTAGGGAAGATTCAGTTTGGATTAGCAGAGGGTTTGATTACAGGGAAACAAATCAGAAAAATAATTCAAGGGTCCAGAAGGAAACCTTTGGTTAACACCCTTAAATTGTTCCTGTGACTCTGACCTGCTACTGCCAGAAAAGTGGGGATACCAAAGTTAGACCTTGGTCCAAAGACAGCATTTGTGACCATTCTCTGGCTCCAAAATTATGTTTAGCAATGGCAACTGTAGGAATACCTGTGTAATGCCTCCTGCAAAGGATATAATCCCTTTTGAATTTTCACAAATTGGGTGGGTTTACTGGCAGGAAAGATGTGAGGTAACATTAAAGGTATGGAAATTTTTTTGAGCTCTTTTGCACCGTCCCCATTATCTCTGCACACTCAATTTGAAGATGGACAGTGAGGGCATCTCAGGAGATTAAATCTTCAGTCAGAACATTCTAAAAACCAGGAAGACAGCTGGCTGGAGGAGGGTATCAGCAATTATATTATGGCCAATACTTGATAATAAGGTACCCTTACTTAAACCCAGAACTGAAGCTGTTTATAGGCTTGGTGATACCATGAATAACAAAAGATCTTTGTGCCATTCTATGACATCATTGCACAACATAATAGTGGCTTCTCTATTTCAGTGTAATAACCATTTACTCCTGGTTTTAAATAGGGCAGGTGTGGTTGAATCTGAGCTGTGCTGAGAGCAGGCTCACGTTTCTGCAGGTGCCTGTTTTGTCCATATAATGAGACATAAAGCTCAAAGCTGTGAGAGGTATAATCAGGTATAAAACTCAGAGATCCAGTTGTTTACAGTGCCCAAGGTAGTTGAACCCTAAAATCTGAGTTCATCTTGGTGTGTGGATGTGGAGAACCTAACTGAAAATGGGATATACAAATAATTCAGGGGAGCAGATGGATTTCTTACCTGTGCTACAACAAGGTTCCTCAAGTTCAGGATTTGCTCAGGAGTCCACAACAGCATCTCTACTGCTTCCTAGTTTTTATTAACTTCCAAGGCACACACAGAGATGAAGGTATGTGTTCATCCCTTCCTTTCTCCTCTTTACTGTGCTGTAAACAAATCCCCTCCTTCAGCAGCATCCCCAGACCTCTCCAGATCTACTTAAATCTTAACTACTTGCTCAACTACTTGAGTCCTTGTCATCTCTTTCAAGTCAGATCTCTCCAGGGACCATTTTTCTCCTGGTCCTTGAACTCTCAGTGCCCAAATTGCTCCTGAGTGGAGCTGCCAAAGGATCTTGCAGGCTCTGGGTTGCTGCTGTGTGCTCCAGACAGGCACTCAACCCCCAGCCTAGGCCAGGGATCTCTGTAGGAATCAGGGAGATGCCTCTGCACGTCCCATCTGAGCGGTTCACACACCAGCAGTGCTGTGGCTTCATGTTTTGAGAACTCCAGATGTGCATCATCATCAACATATGTGCAAATGTTATGCCAAAAATTAAAGTCTGGGGCAAAAATATCAGTGGGGCACTTTAATTAAGCGACCAAGACACAACTTTTGATAAGCAACTGATTCAAGCAGAGAATTGGGATGTTACAAACAATGCGAGTGCTTATTGTAAGATTACGTTTTTAAGGAATACTAAATTTAGGATCGAGAGATGCTCATACTTGAATATATTTAAATAATTACCCTGTGAAATATTCATCCTACAATCTGTATTCTTGCTTTTCAGGTGTCTTAGCATCTAACAAATCTGTATTCCTGACCTTAAAAAGTATGTTTCTTGCCTGAAACAAATCTAAGCAATAACGTAAGATGCCATAAAACTTGAAACCTCCTATGTCAAGTCAAGAGGAGATGCATCCAAGATAATTCTTTCCACATCTGGAGGAGAGTTTGGATGTTTTCAGCTCACCTTCATTCAACATTTTCACCTGAGGCCTCTTCCATTTCCTCTCACTGGCCAAGTGTTCTCTCTTAGGCTGTAGTGGGGCAAACATATTTTAGGTGTGGGTTGACAAATGTATTTTAAGCAGCTCCCAGCTCATTTGAGAGTCAGTGCTCTGACAGTTTTTGTGGTGTAGTTGTTTGCACACCGTTTATGGAACCATACCGAAGATTTGACCTCATGCAAACCCAGTCCAGGTTAATTCACCGATCCCTCACTGGAAGAAAAGGCAGTAATGGAAAAGGTGCTCAATACTAGAAATGAGATCAGAAATAGTTTCCAGCAATGGACAGGTTTTAAAGTTAGAACTTTCCCCTGGTTGACACTGAGATAGAACAGACACTCTTCCAGGATTCTTATGGAAAATGGGTCATAGCCTTGTGTCTTGGTTCTCACTGGGGCACCCGAAGTGACAGGGGTGAAAAAGCCCTGTCCCCTTTCCACCCGACACATTGCATGTGATGAGCATCAGCGTTGTGTGTTTACATCAGAAGTGCTCAGGGAGCTCTCACTCCCCCAGTGGGTTATTTGGGGCGAGCAGTGAGGCCCATAAATAGGGTTAGAACTACCCCTTCCAAAGAGGAATATCCCCCTAAAATAGATCTATTTCAAAGGCAGTGGCCCAAGAGTAATTGCTGTTTGGGGTCCTCAATATAATTCAAACCACACTGTCTCCCAGAAAAAGCTTTTAGTTAAGGGGCTGTGATTTTAAGGAGGCTTTATACCCCATATGTGCACTATGGATCATGGAACTAGGACGCAGTAAAAGTTGAGTACAGCTACTATACCAGGGACTGACAGCATTATGACTTTTATCAGTTGTGTGAGAAATAAGTCCAGCCTTAGTAAGACAGTTAAGCCAATATGACCATACCCCTGTGCTCCAGATTTACAGTACACAGGGCACCCTATAAAGCAATTGTTTAGAAACCAAGGGCTTGAAAACCCTCCTCTGGACAAGGCAAGTCCTTTTTCTCAAGTTCTATTGAACTTCACTTTAGCCAGAGCAGTCCAAAAAAAAAAGCATCAGACTGAGAGACCCAGGCCAACAAACATATAATTTCACATCCAGTTCAGCCTTATGAATTCATCATCTGGAGATACTTGGACCAGTAGAGCAGACCTGGACCAACTTATTCTTGGCTCTACTGATGACATCTTCTGTTGCTCATGCCTCAGTTAACCCAAGGCCTTTTACCTCTGTAAATGAAAAACATGTAGATGCCAAGCATTGTTGTAATGAAAAGTATTTTCCTGGGCTGCTCAAAATCAGTAGGAAATCCATATTGGACCCTGCTCCTGGACTGTTATTGCAGTGGCACTTTTACAGCAAGAGTGCTTTCCTCCAAAAATATAAAGGCTTGAAAGGATAAAGTAGATCAAATTTAGTGGTTCAGGACCAGTTCCTCAGTGTTACTGCAGTGAGAAGGGGGTGAGGATGGTGATTTCAGACAGGTACCTGCAGGGAGATGTGTGCCAGCATTCAAGGCTGGTGATTCATAAGCTGTTCGTCAGTAGCTGTTAAATATCTGTTTTTTGCCAACGCTCACTGTTTCAGTCTGCCAAAGATACTGGATAAACAGTCACTGTAAAAAATTTATAGTTTCTCTGGGGAAAACAAAAGCTTTTTGTGGCATAATGCAACATCATAAATTAAAACTTTTTTTTTTAAATTAAGAAGTTACATCATGTTTTGATGTAATGTGATGTGGCAGGTCATGCTTTTAATTTTAATAAGCTTAAGAAAGAGAGAGAGATTGAGATTTGGGAGTATAAATATTGTTTCTGAACCTGTAACTTCTCTTGTTGCAGGCTGGCAAAGCAGGTTCACCTCTGCCATCTGGGTTCAAGTTTTGTTTTAAGAAAACAATCTGAAATGACTTGTGGAGATATCAGCAGCAGTTAATGAACTGAACTTCTACTCCACAGACCTTCCAGGAAATTGCCAAACATCATTAGCACTTCTATAGTATTTGTGATATGTAGGTATTGCTGTGCTTCAAAAAGTACATCATCCCCAGCTTACCTTTCTGGAAGACTCCTGTAACTTCCAGGTGTCTTCAGTTTTAAAAATTCCACTGTGACAGATGCAGAACTGTGTTTCAGTGGTGCTCGCAGTAAGTGGCCTCAGATTGCAGGAGCATTTGCAGGGCTCCAAGGGCATCTCTGAATAGTTGGTCCTTAAACAGAGTCATCTCACTTTGGAATTCAGGGCCAAACCCCATCCTGTCAGCAGTCACTTGAAGCTGGAGGTTATTTTGGCATCAGAAGGTTGTGACAGAGAGCAGAATTCGTGTATCTCCAAACTGGTGTGAGCTCTCAGCACATCTAAGACTAGGCCTGCAAATAGGTACAGAAAAGTCTCCTCCCGTATGAGCAGTGGACCTGGGCCATCTCCTCTTTTCCAGGAAAAAAAAAAAACAACAGTTTGTTTTTATGCATGATCCAGCACAAAAGGGACATTAACCTTCATTTTCACCTTTGGCCACAGCTGTGAGAGGTGAAAAGGGTCAGACACATTGCAGGACTACACAGAGGAGAAATAATCACCTAGTCAGCATTTCACCTCCTGAAATTGCTTAGTTTTTCTTTCAGCTCAGTCCCTGAATGATGTTTATTTAGTCATATCTGACATGACTTTGCTGGATGGCCAATGCTGTGCTCTCACTTACTGGCTCTGATGTCACCAGATGCGATTCCTGGAGGGGGATTACCCTCATCCCACATTGGCCTTGGCTGCAGAGGGATCCTGGAGCTCTCACTGCCTCCCTTGGCAGAAACTTGGCACTTCCTGGAGGAGCTTTGCATAAGCCTTGGGAGAATGGAATAAGAAATGACTCCTGTAACCCAGCTGAGCAATGTGGTTCATTTCCAGCCGCTCAGAAACCACCTCAGCCTCCGCTGAGCCGGAGGTCGTTGGTTTGGGGCTGTTTCGGGCACTTGCCTTTCATTCTCCTTTCTGATTTCTCTTTTCAGTCCTCTTATTAATTTTCTTAATAGTTCATTTTTTCCATTCTAACTCCCATTTTTATATTTTTAATCATATTCAGAATAGAGGAAAGAGGGTGACCCATTGTCCTCATAAGTGACATCCAGTCTATGACTTGACTGACAGGAGGTACCATTAGAATAAACATCTCTCCTCTGATGGAGACTATCCATGTTAACATTTCTGTACTCTGGGCTATATATTTGATCTCACAGAGCTGTAAATTATGAGTGACTCCATCAAAGTCAGAGGCATTACTCCAGTGCTAACAGGGTGTAGGTCAGCTCAGATTCATGCTTTCAGGATTTCAGATGTCTCACTGGGGTATTGCTGCCCACTGCTGTCATTCAGTCCTGTGTGTGCTTGGAGTCAGCTGGCAAAAGGACCTGCTGCATGAGCTTCTCACAAGAATCACTGCCTTGAATGTCTTGAGGATCAGGTTCACGCTGGTGTTTGAACTTGGCTGTGGAGACAGACCTGTACAACATGCTATTGTAAATCATATCAGGGCAATAGCAAAACACAATAAAAGTTAAACAGAACATCTCAAATAATTTTCACTATGTACACAGAGTATGTCTCCTAAAACTGATCTTTCAGTTCAGACTTCACATCGAAAGTGAACTATTGGAGAAGAGAAGGTTCAGAATAATCAGCTGAAAACAACAGGTCAAGATTAAACACCACCAGAGTTAAACTGTGAGTAGGAAAATGGTTTTGCCTTCAGCTCCACAATTTCACACTCATGTTGTATGACTGATTTCTGTGCTGGTAATTTCTTTACATTAGAGAAAGCTATGAATTTTCTGGAGGAGGCTGCACTGTTCGAAGGGGCTCCGTGGGAAGGGAGGAGGAATGCAGAGTTTGATTCATGCAAGAAGGAATGTGCTCAATAGGAATTAAGTTTACAAGACTCGTTTCAGGAGTTACAAAACCACAGTGAGATCAAAACTTACATCATCAGACTAACTTGGAAAACACAGTAAGTAGCTGCAGAAACTGGTATGTAGGGAAAGTGGGTAGGGTCAAAGGTGGAGGAGCACTTAAATCTCTTTGTAACTGATAGAAGACAGAAAAAAAGATTTTTAAGAACTTCATACTTTGTATTCTCTTAGATAATGAGAACATAAAACGTCTGGTTTTCATCTTTTTTACACTTATGTAAAATTAGGATCAACTCAACAAGTTAATGGAGTTACATAGGTTTAAATCTGGCATAAGGGAGATAAGAAACAGGCCTGTCAGTTCATTAAGGATTTCATTAACTGTGACTGGAGTATCTGGCAGAGCCTGTGTTCCTGCAAATAAAAACATGCTTTTGAGGCCACAGGAAGGTATCCTGTGTGCCCTAAAGTGTGTTGTACAACCAGCTGCCTATTTTAAAGGCTAAAGCTAGAGGGCCCTGCATAGTTGTGTCTGGGAGAGGGTGAATGTGTGTTGGTGCAGCCACAGGAACTGTGCCTGGAACAAGGTGGATGTACAGGCTGGTGGGTCTGACCTATCATCAGTCCCAAACTGAGCATGGAAAAGATGCACAGGGCTGCATCCACACAAGAGCTTCCATTTAATTAAACTTTGTCATGACTCCTTGGCTTTCAAAATTCTCCTGTTTATGTTTATCTCACTTAGATGGAAGTGAAATATATAACTACACTCCACCATTCTGTGTTTTCTGCCCAGGGATATGCTTGTGGTCTCATGATGCTACTCAACCCACTCTGTACCAATTTTACTCAAACATCAAGATAAATGTATATTAAAAAAAAATCCATCCCCGGGAAGGATCTGAATAGCAAAGAAATGAGCAGCTCCCTCAAAAACTCTATTCCCCTTTGTGACTGATGGGCTCCATTGCTTCAGCTTTGCTGTTTGATCAGATGGAAAATGGTGTAAATGTCCCACGTCCCAAAGAAGTTTGGAAGGACTGAAATTTTTTTGGTTTAAGTTATAGGTCAAGCAGCAATTTCCCAGAACAGCCCCTAATGAAAGCAAAGATCTTCTTCCTTTTAAGCACACATCAGCCCAATCTAATTTACTAGGGAGCAAATTCACTTTAGTGCAGAAGGACAATCCAGACGTATACACTACTTATGGCCTTGTTAAGGGAAAATTGGGATAAGTGGTACTAAGTGGGTGCATAGATCTTAAGCTTGTCCTCTTCAATAGGGTGAATTTTACCCTTAATAAGAACTATAAGTAGAGCATCAGTGTTGTCCAGATTCTTCTGAGCATCATTAACACACAGCTGAGTTTCACCATAAAGATGTAGCAGGGAATATAAATTAATTGAGCTGTTTTACTAGTTATACACTTCTTGCTTTTTTGCTTCTCACTTGTAAACTGTGAACTCTCTTATGTCTTGCCCAAATGATGCTGAAGAAAAGGGGTTTGAATTTATTCCTATCAATCCTTCCTGGGATTTCCTTATGCATTTCTACTCAATTTCTGCTTTGTTCTGCTGAAAATTTATCATATCACAAGGAAATCCTGCAGACACTTAATTTAGTCTTCATGTGACTTGCTACGTTTGTCCTTGAAAAGGTCTCCAACAGCCTCAAATGCAGAGTGAAGCTCAGATATGCATATTTGATACAGCCCTCAAAACAAACTGGATCTTCACAGCCACACTTTCAGCCATCAGGGAAGGGCCCATGGCAACCTTAACCTGGGAAAGATTCAAAATATGCCTGAGGGAGCACCAGAGGACGATTTGGCTGCACTTTTCAAGCTGTCCTTTCTTTAGACAGCACCACCAGACACGTGAAAGGCCCAATTCTCTCCTTCCTAAGGTATGCTGAATGTAGTTCTCAGACTGGTATAGCTCTGGAAATGAATTTGATTTCAGAGAGGCAGCTCTGCAAGGGAGAATGGTGCCAGGGAATGTGTAACAACAGCTACAGGCTGCCAGATCTCCATCCTGGAAAAGGGAAAGGAAAAGCCTTCAAAGATGGTTGCAGAGCAATTCTAACAAACCTTGTCAAAACAAAGCTGCGGAAGGGTCTGGAAAACACGTCCTCTGAGGAACAGCTGAGGGAGCTGGGGGTGGCTCAGCCTGGAGAAAAGGAGGCTCAAGGGGGACCTCATTGCTCTCCACAACTCCCTGACAGGAGGGTGGAGTGAGGAGGGTTGGTCTCTTCTGCCACGTCTCAGGTGAAAGGATGAGAGGAAATGGCCTTAAATTGCACCAGGGGAGGTTCAGATTAGAGATTAGGAAATTTTTTTCCCTTCAAGAGTGGCCAGGCACTGGAATAAGTTGCTCAGGAAGGTCATGCAGTCGCTGGTCTGGAAGTGTTCAAGAGGTGTCTGGATGCGGCCCTTGGGGACATGGTTCAGGGGGGATTATGGTGATGCTGGGTTAGTGGTTGGACTCAGTGATCTTGAAAGTCTCTTCAAAGCTTGATGACTCCTTGAAAACTGTGGTCTGACTGCCCCTCTCAGCCTGGTTGCATTTCTGGTTCCTAGAGATGGTCAGTCCTGTCATTCCATTGCCCATCATCCAAACGTCAGAGGGACAAGAAAGGATAATTCTCCAGCTATCCTGAGCAGTCACTTGAGAGAATTTCATTAGACATTCACAAGTAGGTGTCTTGAATTGATAATAAAGCTTGGAAGATTCTCCTTTCCTGTTTTATGATCTTTTTTTTTTTTTTTTTTCCAGCTTGACCCCAAATCAATCTTCTTGCTGGTTCAGAAAGGCTCCTTGTCCCAAGGAGATGAAAATGACACCTTGGTGTGAGAGTTGGCGGGTTTGGCTCATGGCCCTGATGTCATTTCGTTGCTTTGTACATCAAAAGAACGTCCCCTGACACAGACATTGGTTTTACCTTCGCTGGAGTGACTCATCATTTTCCCACAATTAAATTTTTGAGCTCTAATGCAAAGCAGACTTATCTGCTTTGACAGGACAGTACAGAATAAACAGAAAAGACTAAATTTGTATTGGCAGCTACCACTGCGCTGCAGTTATGAGTAATCCAGCACAACTAGAAAGGACACCAAGAAATCAAAATAGATTCAACTTGCTGAAGAGCCAAAAGAGAAGAAATAGCTGTTGATGTCCAGTAACTCATTGGTTAGTGATGTGTCAAGACACTAGATGGGAACAGCAGCAATAAATGTTTCTGGGCTTTCTCCCCTGTTTGTTTATATATATATATGTGTGTATGTTACACATATGTATATATTTCTTTAAAAATATTTTTATACATACATATATACACACACATATATATATAAAAGATTTTTTTATACACACACATATATATATAATACATATATTTCTTTTTTTATTTCTTCTAAACCGATATGGCACTGCGCGTAATTTCTATGTGTGCTACATATACTAATAGGGGAAAAAATATCCTTGTAATTTGGACCACCATTCAAACACACCAATTTTCCCCATCCTGTGCCCTGCCTCACTCAGATCAGCACTTCCCACACAGTATCCCATCTGCCCAGCTGTCCATTTCCCACTAAAATAGTGGGATGATTGTATATTGCTGGTGTGTGACCCACACACAGCTACATACTCCAGTGGGTCCAGGAGGCCTCCCTGGAAACCATTCCTCCCTACACTGGTTTAAATTCAAATTTAATTTGTCTGGCTCCATGTGAAAGACAATTACATGGTGTCACAGGTGCCTTTTTGCCATGGGATGGGAGACATCTGCCACATCTGGAAATGCTGGTGGAAGAGGAGGGAAGGGAATTCGTACATAAAAAATAGGTTGGATCTTACCTTGCAGATCCTCGTTTGCAGAAGGGAACTGATTCATGAACTCAGGATCTTAAAAAACCATATTGTCGGGAATCTTCTGTCTGAGAAAAGACATGCCCTGAATTCAGATGGGTTTGGTTCCCACTGGGCCTGTGGGCCCAACATTTCTGACTGGCCACCAACCAGTGAGAAACTCTGGGAATGAGGACAAACATAGAATTTCATATTATTTTCATATTACATGATTCCAAATTTACATGTGCAATTACACTGTCTGCACATGCAGATCAATAAACAGGTTGTACAGATGAACACAACTCCTTGGCTCATGTTTAAGCAAATTAGGACGTGATTACATACAGTTAAAAATTTGGATTCTAAACCTTTGTACACTTCTGTTGTGATATTTTGTAATTGCTAATTGCAACAATGTCTGTGCAGGGTATGTAATTCAACATGACAAGTGTTTTTAGCAGCAGGTGAATCAGACCAGTTATTGAAACAAGCAAAATTGAGAAAATCAGATAAAAATGCAAGGTCCAAAGAGCCTCATTCGTATCAGATATAACACAAGCTGGAGTAAACACAGAGAATTGTTAACTTTACATGTCAATAAATAATTTAAATAGTTTATAAGAGAACAGAATGGCTTGGCACAGTTTTGACTTTTGAGCATCATAAACAGAGCAGTAATACTGTACAGCTCCACTCATATATTTCTATTTTGGACTCCTCACCTATTGTATTCTGTGTTTAAATTGGAAAGCCTTGAACATTAATATACTAGACACAAACTTCTCACTTTAAAAGCTCATTACCCAGGAAGTTACAAAAAGGAGCATGTGAAATCTCATTTCACTAGGTTATATCAAGCCTAATTTTTGGTCTTTAAGCAACACTTGGCACATTTTCTTCAAAACTAACACAAGCTCTGATTTATACTCTATCATCTAAGGATAGTGATGGGTGGAGAAAGCTGTGGGAATGCAGGTTTCAACCTTTATGTCTGCACTGGAAACCTTGGGAACTTGGTATGAGTGTTGTCACACGATCCAGGCCAGACCTGCCCACAGTGCCCAGTGCCATCAGTATGCAAAGGATTCTCTGGAGGGAGATGAATGGATGTGGCTCTGTGCCAGGGTGTTTTGGGACTGCCATGAAGAGGTCTTCACTTTTAATTAATTTTTAAATGCGAAGCATCAAGGACGTGATATCCTTAATGAGAAGTACAGGGCCATCGTCCCTTTCTCTTGCCTTCCAACATGAAATAACAGTGCTGGCTGTAAAGCAGGAGCACCTCTGTGAGCACGTGTTTGCCTGTGATAGAACAGAACAGGGTGGAGATGTGACCAGGTCAGCACCTCCTGCAGGAACTGGGGCTTCAGATTTGCTTCCCAGACCAATCTGAAGAGATCACAGACCATGTGAATTCTGCATCCAATTCTGTGATGAGCAGCACAGACTTTCATGTTCAGCTGCAGGTTCTGCCTCTCTTTGTGGCAACTTTGCTAACAAAGAACAAGCATAAAAGATTGATTGAAGTGGTCTGTCTTTCTTACCTAAGCTTTACATGATACTGGACACTTAAGACCTATTATCCTTTAACCCTCCAAGACAGTGACTGTGTCAGTTTGCTCCTCATAAATAATCCCCTGATAAAGTGACCATCGCCTTGGAACAGCAGGAGGCTTTCACAGAATGGCCCTTTTGATCTGTTTGCCCCTGTCCTGCTGAACACCTGTATCGTTTGGGCTGAGCCTGGCAGGAGCATTTCACAGCTCATAGCTCATGCCTTGTTTCTTTACCCTCTGCCCTGTTTACCACAAGTAGTTTTATCACAATTTCTTGACTCCCTGCACGTGTCCCGGCAATCAGTTAATAAATAAAGCTCCCATAAACTTATATATGTACACACAGAGACAGAAATAGTCATTCAGTAAACATTTGAGGCCAAAGTCAGCCCATGCAGCATTTGTAAACCAATGCCACAGGCCCATGTCCTTCACACTTTTGTTTTCACTTTAAGATCCTTCCTTAATAAGGAATAATGAACATCAACACCCAGTTATTCAGTAAAGCAAAGCATATAAGCAATTAAATTAAATTAAATTAGCACAGCCAAGCAAACAAAGCAGTAATCATTCAAGTC
Organism: Pyrocephalus nanus; assembly: GCA_038380795.1. Classification (NCBI taxonomy): domain Eukaryota; kingdom Metazoa; phylum Chordata; class Aves; order Passeriformes; family Tyrannidae; genus Pyrocephalus; species Pyrocephalus nanus. Next base: position 6,223,901 of record CM076277.1, read on the forward strand.
CTCTATTTAGGCTGCAGCCAGAGTGATAGACTGAAGAATAACAACACATTCCAGTAAAGACAATTACTATTAAGTTTATATTTTTTGAAAATCTGAAACACTGAATAAATACTAATTTTTTTCACAAAAGATTCCTTTTAAATAGTCTTTCTCTCTCACTTCAAAATGTGACAAATCCCAGACAGAATTGGTCTTTTATAAGCTTCATTTTATGGGAGTATATTCAGCATTATCTTCTCCATACAGTTTTAGCTCGTACCCTCCTGGGAGCCTCCACCACTTTCCTTGAATGTACTAAAACAAGGATTGGCCAGTCCAGAACAGTAAAGGATGAAGGCATTAGAGAATAGTCTTGGGTCAAGAATTATTATTGCTAGAGGCCTCCAAAATCTAGTTATGGGTTTCAGCAAACCCTGTGGGCTCTTATGATAATGCTTTTCTACAGTATTATTGTTATATGGCACTAAATCAGTCAGATTCATGAGCAACAAGAGGTCAATGTCTGATTGAAATTCATAAGGTCAAAAAGGAAACTAAAAATCAATTTATAAGATATGAAGATTTAGGTTCAAACTATATCCATGAGCAATAAAATTTCACATCCATAAATGTAAGAAATCAGTTATTAAACTTGAGGGGGGGAAGAAGACTTATTAAGTTTTACACACACATAAGGCAGCTAACACATAATTTTATCAGACATTACTGAAATCCTATGTGTAATATAAGAGATGATGGGATAAAATGCTAAATGGTTTAGCACTAAATTATTAAGTGATGTATCCCTAAGGTATTAAAAAGATAAGAAATGCAGAGCAGGTGTCTCTCCCACCAACTCTTGATCACTAGTTTAAGTGCATATTGATAACAAATGCACTTTAGAGGCAAAATAGTATTAGTAATATTTTTGCTGTGTGAAAGCCTCATGTCAGGATGACTAAAAGCTTCTACCTGACAAAGAAATGTTCGTATATATATATACATAAAATATATATATACACATATATAAAATCATGTTAAGTGTTAGCTCCCTGTAGAACAGACGAACCTCCAAAGTATTGGAGTGAGTTTGATACTTACACACAAGTAAATAATGTAGGTGGAATAACAACTCCACCACACTGAGGATGAGAATTGCGGCAAGCACTCTTACCTGTTCTGAAGTGAAAATACATTTTCATTAAAATTACAGATTAATGGAGATTCCTGTAAGCCAAAAGGTATAAAATGGGATAGTGCAGACAACAGTGGTTATTTTAAGTCTCACTAGTGGATTTCACAAGAATTCTTTTTTCCTTTGCTATTGATTTTCTGGGGGTTCCACCTCTGGGCTGGTGATTGCTCAGAACTGGTGGTTTGGTCTTTGGTCCGTCTGGTCTTGAAGGCAAATTAGAACAGCCAACACTGACCATTCTCTGCTTCAAACCTGCCTTTGTTCCCCTATTGGAAACAACTCTTGTCTCTGCCCCCCTCCAGGTTGGGTCTTCTCCCCTTTCCACTCGTTCTGGCTCTGCCCAGGTGGGTCCAAGGGCAGGTGTGGGATGGGTCAGGTCTTTGTTTCAGTGGATTTCAAAGTATGTCCAGCTGTAGGTCCAATGGAAAATCAGAATTCCTCTCTCTGAGTTTGATATTTATGCAGTGATCCCACCCCAAGGATAATGTGAGCGAGACCAATAAAATTTGAATATAAGCTTTAGAACAAGGGGAGAATTTAAACCAGAAATGAACGGGGTTGGATTTTTTTCCTCCCTGTAACGTTATGTTTTTCATCAACCTTTTCAAGTCAGGGAGCAGCATTTAGATTTCCAAGCCTTGCTCTCTGGATGGGAATGATAATAATTACTTCTGAAAGATAGAAATATGAAAATCTTGGATAATAACATGGCTGTAGGGATTTAATGAATTCCTGGGGGACTACCCAAACTGCAAGAGTGGCCAGCATTACATCACTGATAGGGATACAAGATGTGTTCAGAATAGTCATGTGAAATTACGGGAACTGATAATTTTAGAACTTCCTCCTTTTTTTTTTTTTCCCCTGTACATAACTTTCCATTGCTTAGGATTTGTCAGTGTAATAAGCAACCAAAGTATCAGGTTATACAGGGAAAAAGAACATTCTTGGGCTTGTTTACAATGATTCTTTAGTAAAATTACCTAAAAATGTTATGATTGTTATATTAGCAATATTGTAATTTAGTACAGTTTAAATTATAATACAAAAATTATAGATAATTACGTAAAATTATTCATTCTGTGTCTCGCAAGATACCTAAACACTACTGTAAAAATGAAATAAGGACCTATTAATGCAATAAACCTACTTAATAAAAGTTGCTTTCATATTCAAAACGAAAATATTAAAGCATGCTCCATATCTGAAAGTCAAAAGTGAAAGAATAAATTAACTAAGGTTAAGAACCTTGTAGCAGCTGACTAACAAAGCTCTAGGGCATTATAAAATTTCATGCTCTTGTAATAAAAAGAATAAAGAATTGGCTGGAAGACCACTAAAAGTTAAAATAAATGAACATAAAGTAGATGAAAAAGCTTGACATGACTGAGACCACAAATGTGTAAAGACCAAAGACACAGTTTTAAGCCATTAGAGGACTGAATTAAATGCAAAATGAATCCTAGTAGTAAATTAATAGAAAATTACAAAGGTAAATGAGCTCTGTTTCATAGTTACAGAAAACTTTTTTTATACAAATTTTTTTTCTGATACTTGAAAACAGAGAAGTGGGATGAGTTAGATTCTGGCACATGCCCAAACAAGAGATAATTTATTTTTTATAATTAATACTTCTGCATCTAGAAAAAACTCCATATTTTGTAAACAGACAGAAGCTCGAGCACACAAAATATTTTCCAGTTAGTATAAGGTGGGAGCAATTCACTGTTCAAGTCATTATTAAAGAAATTGTTTTCTAGAGTGTGTTATTTTTACTTTTAAGCTCAATCCCACCTTTACTCATGGAAACCTTCAAAAGCAATGATGGAAAAGATCAAATATTTTAGACTTGTTATTATTTCTTAAAGTGGATAAGACTGAGAAGTGATGACCTTAAAAAAGTTGGAGGAAAGGTAAGATGCTGAAGAGCATATTATAATCTAAAGCAAAGAGACAATGCAAGGCAGCCAAAACCTCTTAATTTGCAAGATCAAATATAGTCACAACATGGAAGAAAACAAACCTCTGTCTGAAAAAGATTCTTTGTTCACCAGCATCACAAGTGTTTGCCTCTCTGGCCACTCATGTATTTGGAAAACCTGTGATTGATGGGAAAATTGGCAATTATGAATCTCATCTGACTTTCCTAATTAACAAAAAAAGGGGGTTGTGGGAAAAGAAAACACCTTCTGACCTCAAAGTATCCCTGCTTTGAAACCCAAAATGCCCCAAGATGGTTTTGTAGGTGAAGCCGGATCCCTCTGCTCTGCTTACAGCGCCTGAAAATCTTCCTGCTCTTTATTCCAGTGGTGTATTCTGCCTTTGGAAGGTACAGTCCTGTGCTGAAATAGGTTCTGGTTTGCTCTTTGCAATCCAGTGTGCTCAGAGTGCAATTAATCACTGCAGGTGTGATCCATCTGTCTGCAAATGTCTCTGAAAAGACTTTCTGTGTAAACCAAGTCTCACTTTATGTTCTGAAGAGTTCTGAGTGACAAGGGACCAAACCCCCTCCATCATCACACTAAGCCATGGCCAGATGTAGGACACTGTTTATTGTCTTAAAAATACATTCTCCACCATGGTCTTCAGGAAAAATGAATCACAAGGGCTTTCCTAAAATCACAAGCACACTACTTTGCACCTCCAACATGAGTGATTGGGAAGGAAAGATTTGTGGGTGAGGTAAGTTTGTCTCTTTATAAGCAGAGACACAGAGGGCTTTTAGGGCTCTCAGCAAACCTTCTGAATTTTGGTTTCATCTGCTTTGGGAAACTGTCTTCCTCCAAATTTTCTGGTTTGGCCTTCATGCTCTTTGTGGGTATTTTACCCACTATGTGGAAACGTCAGTGCTTTAGTGCAACTCCAAGTGTCACCTCTCTGTCATCTCCACAATGACTGCTCTCCTTTACAGAGCTGGAAAATAGCTTTCTAGAGCGTAGGAGGAGGCACATCCCAGTGGGAAGCCCGTTCCAGCTGTATCTGTGGGTGGTATGAGAAGTGCCAAGAGAGGGGCATCCAGCTCTGAAAGACAGGGATGCACTCCTGGGCAAGGCATCCCTCAGAGATGTAGATGTACAGATCAGCAACAGGAGTTCTTGTAGCCACCAGGTTTGAAATGGTGCAAGTTGGGTGGGCTTTGTGACAGCCACACAAATATGTGAGAGAGGATCTAATTGCTTTACCAGTTCTAGCCAGGTAGAAAAACTACAGCAACTTTTGGGTGGAAAACTTGGAAGTTTGATAAGTTTAAAAGGTGCAAATTAAACTCTTTGGAAATTAAGGAGCTGGTGGGAAAAGCTGAAGTTCAGCAACGCTGGTGATGAGAGACCATCAGTTCTCTTCATTAACAAACTGTCCTGTTCCTTTTCCTAGAGCAGAGCTTGCACATCAATCTGGCCATTTCTAATGAGATATAGGATAGCACTGCACGGGCCAGACTTGCTTGTCAGCCACTGCCTGATGGGTTTAAAGTAAGAAATGATCCTTCATTAATTAACCTTCACTTGCTATGTAGATTCACTCATTGAGATGCAGGTAATTAAGCCAAGGTCATTTCAAGGACCGACAGAGGGAAAACAGCAATGCAAAGGTGGGGTGGTTGTTTTGATCGAGGGCTCTCACTGCAGTTGTTTCAGTGTGATAGTTACACATTCAAAAGTGGCCTTTTGGGAAAAAAAAAAAAATAGAACCATCCTGTTTTTTAACGTGTCACTCCAAGGCTAGATGGGTTTTGGACTTTGCTTTATAGACTTGGTATTTGGGGTAGATTAGGGAAAGAAAATATCAGTAAACTCAAGAAAATTCGAGGTGAAAAAATAATCATATATGGAACAGAGGCAGGAATGAGCTTATTGGGAGGTCTTGACAGTGACTGAAATATCCCTGCAAAAAAGACTCTCAATCTTGGGTCTCATTTAAAGTAATAGTCCCCAATTAAAACAGAACCACTTCAGATAGAAAACTTTCTGTAAAAAATAGAGGTGTAATTTGTCTTGGTGCTCAGATTAATTTTCCCTGACTTTTAACCCTTCCCAACGTGCCGGTGTAACCCTGTGGAGAGCTGGGCAGTGCACGTGGCTGCTGCCTCATTCACAGGTGTAAAACTCCAATTAGAAACCTCTGTAGCTTGGGGATATAACAGCATTTTGTGCAGCTCCTCCAAATTAGCTCTTACATCAGCCCAAGACATGCGAAGTTCCAAACTTTGATCACTGTTGAGAGCCAAGTGAATATATTGAACCTGCAAATAGCCTTTGGCTCTTTCCAAGTGGTTCCCTTATAATTTGAGTGTTAGATTAAAGTTGCACGTTATGGATTTTAATAAGTATCTTCCATTTGGTTTGCTGAGCACCACTTGCTGGGGATTATATGACCTACTCACCAGCATGTCCCATTATGAGCACTTAACCTTGAAAGTTGTAAAGACAGAACATTTAATCTGTTAAACACAGTCAGAATCAGAAGGTTATATAATTACAGGTAATTTGGCTTAGCACTCCTAATGCTTTTCAATTATGAAAATAAATTTGACAGAAAATTCGCTTCTCAAGAAATGGAAAAGAAGTAAAAAATATTAAAAAAAATTCAAGTATTAGAGAACAAAAATATTTGTTGAATTATATACATGAATTTGTTTCAATTAAGGCCTCCAGTGATCACTAGTAAACTTTTACAAGCAAAGATATGCAAAGAGCAAAATTTAGTGCTAACAGCTGAGCAGAAATTCCTGGAGCAGATAAGAATGAATTTGAAATTCCTTTTCCACAAATATTCCTGATAAGTATACATTAGAGCATTCAGAAAATCACTATCTCCTTATGGAAATTCCACAGCTGGGCAAACAACAAATTGTTTTCATTATGAAATAAAAAATCAATACAATTAAAATCTTCTAAAAAAGAGGAAATAATTCACTACAGAAGAAAAGGCCAGAAAACACATAACAGGTAATAACCAAAGCATTCAGTTTTTATGGTGATGTGGAAAGTACACTATTCTATTTAGATTACAAAGGATTTATTCTTTCTAATTTCAAGAAAATTGATGTTTCAAGAGACATTTTGGGGGTCATTTTGCCATGCACGGGTGTTTCTGTACCTTTAAAACACTGACTTGAGTAAGCAAAGGATTCAGATGTATTATTATTATTATTATTGCAAATTATTATTGCAAGTTATCCTTGTATCAGATTTAAGGAGATGATCCATTCTTGTAGCTTGGTGGTTTATAACCAATAAATACTTGAGAAAAGTTTTACATTAAACCTTTAAAGTAGAGGTAGAGATTGAGATCATAAATGAGATATGAAAATCTGAGTGTCTGATAATTTCAGCCTAAATGTTGCTTTTCCACAAGGAACCAACAAGGAACCAATGGTTTCCATAAGGAACCAATGCCACGAAAAGGAGGAAGACACCCCGTGGCTGGATTAACATCTACCCTGTGAATGTTCTTGACACACAAGGAGATGCCACAGGGATCCAATTTAGCCCTCAAAACCAAACCCCTGCTTTGTAAATGATTTTGTAACAGAAAAAGACACAATTTGCATTTCTGATCCACACCCAGAGTGCCTGGTGGTCCAGCATATGATGGGCACCAGCTCAGTCCCCCTCAACCTGTGACACAAGAGTGTCACACAGGTGTGGAACAGCCACGTGCCACTTGGGTTTGCATTTGGCACATTTGACAGGAATCACAAGAGCTGCAAAAATGAGCAATTAAAGCTGCATTTCACTTGGAAATTTGAATTTTCAGCACCACCAACATTTTTTTTTTCCCCAGGAAGGCAACACTGTCAAAATGTTTTGTTTATGCAAAGCTCTAAAAAGGAAAAAAAAAAAAAAAAAAGCCAAACAAACTAAAAATATGAAGTCAGCTGAACCTGAACGGAGCTCCAATTACACCCATTTTTTTAAAGCTTTTGCAAAAGTGTTTGAGCTTAATTAGGTTAAGCTATTTCAAAGCATGCCCAGTTGTTGTAATTTGTTTATGATACAGAGCTGCTCTTTGATCATGAATGTTCATTTTTATAGAAACCCTGTTATCAGTCTCTGGATAAAAAACAAAATGAACAGCGTTTGTGGTAAGAAAATTTAGAAAAGTTTAAGGAGCTCAGAAAAGAGCTGTCTTATTAATAAAAGAAAGACATGGCTTAATTTAGCATGTGATGGCAGTACGGTAAGTAAATTGTTTTTTAGGGAAGAAAGGGAAACTAAAGTGTGTTCATTTATCCGTCATGCCTAAGACCTGGTGTTGGAGTATCTTTGGTAGCCTGAATGTTACTGGCTCTTGGATAAAGCACCTCTAATATCTGCTCATAATTTTTATCCTTCCATTCCCACAGAAAAAGAAAACAACTCACTCTCTAGCCTTGAAATTGCTGTTTGATTGGGGTATTTTAGAGGGATTTTCCCAGAATGGTGAAAAAGGTACAATTCAGTGCAAGTGTCCCTACGAAAATACTCTGGCTCTTCATTTTTAAAGAACAAACTGTAGCTGTGGTTGGAATTGGGTAACAAGAACATCCTCAGACCATCTTTATTTAAAAGCATGAATCTGGGTTAGAGGCTGTGGGCTGCCTTTCAGCTTTTCTCTTTTTTTTTTTTTTTTTTTTTTTTTCCTGGTGTTTTTGTTTAAATCTTTTACGTGGTAAGATGGGTGCATTAGCTGCACGCTTTTCTAGCTGAAGATCATCCAAAATACATGAATACATCGTGGCCTTTGGGAAGGGCTGTATTCACAGAGCATTTAAATGAGGTTTTTTCAGATATTGCATGAAGATATTTTTGCACTCTGAGGGGAATAATGCAGATCTGTCGAAGGTTCCCTGTACCAGCACAGCTCTCTCTCCCTGGAACATGCTACAGAGTGCAGAAGAGCTACATATGCAAAAATTGAGGTTTAAGACCACATTTTAAAGCTGTGCTCAGCTTTTTAAAATTATCTGTTTATTTTTTAAATCCAGCTGATAATGTAGGTGGCCTGTGTGCATCCCTGCACATCCAAAGGTGCCATGATGGGTCAGCTCTGTGCAGTCTCACCTGATTTATGCACAGATTAGTCACGGATGCAAATTAGACATGCAATATTTGTACACTTTTTTTAAACCTGGGTCTTAATGACTCACCTCCCAAAACAAAACTAATGATGTTGAAGAGCAATATGCAAATATTTGCTCTTTGACAATGACATCTTCAAGAAGCAGCCAAGACTCCTGTATCGTTAGTAAGGCCAATCAACTTACTCGTAGTAAACAACTAAGTCAATGAGCTCAGTCTCTTCTGCTGCTCACAATTAACTTTGAATTAATTTCACATTTTTCAAATGTATTCAATACCCAACATTTATTTTGAGTTATGGCCAGATTTATGGAGGTATTTTTGTCAACAGGAGCTGGACATGTTGACTGCTCAGGTACTTCAAAACTCAAGGAGTACCTGCTAAGCTCTGCCTGTATCTGATGCTAATTTTTGGTCTTTATGGTGGACAGAGCCTCCTTTTGTTTGTGCTCTCTGCACTTCTGGACACTGAGGTGGGTTACTGAGACTGAGTGGACTCAAATCACCTGGTAATATTTTTGCTCCAATGAGGCTGCATAGAGACACTATATCCATATTTAAAATCTGCTTTCCATAAATGTTATGCAACATTCCCTTAAAAATTGCTGTTTCAGTTAACATTTCTGCCCATAAATCAGTCACTGGAATATTCAGAGAAAGCAAATATGAAAGGGGTGTGAACACAGCTGAAGGCTATTCAATGTTTTATTCAAGGGAGTTTTCATGGAAAATATTTTGAGGTATTTGCTTAGTTCTAATCATTACCATGGGACGCCCTGGAAATCCAATAGTAACAGAAGTGCCAAAACTTGAAAGCAATTAAATATGTTTGAAGAAAGAAATTTTCATTTTATGTTTGCATTGAAATTTTGGTGCAGGAAAGAGGCAGCCCAGCTGAGCCAAATCCCACAATTCTCTCAGCGTTCAGGGCTTTGGAAGGCCATGGATGTACCCTCAGCTCCATGAGACCCTCTGTGAGCACAGGGAGCTTTTGTTTGCTGTCAATATTTTTTCCCAGGACCTTGGCTATTGCTGTTTGGATTTACTGTGAAATATTGCAGGCAACAGAGTGTTGGGATAGAGACCCTGGTGGGAAAGCACCACATTCTAGTTTTGTCTGCATCCAGGAGAGCAGAATAGTGGAGTGTCAAGGGTGTGGCACTCAGAGCTCTGCTCTGGGTGACAAGGTTGGGATGGGTCACAGCTTGGACTCGATGCTCTTGGAGGTCTTTTCCAACCATAATGACTCTGTGATTCTGTGATGTCTGAGCTGGTGCTGAAGCAGCTCATATCCTGAAAAAAAATCCCAATAAATTTGTCGTGGGCTGTCAGCCCAAGCACAGCGTCCCCTCTGTTAGAGGTCAGGCACCTTTAGGAGATGCAGGTTGCCCAAAAAGAACTGAGCCTATGCAGCCCTCATTTCAGTGGGAGTCAGGGAGCTGATCAGATCACAGATGCCCTCAATAATGTGATGAGTGGCACCTTCAACAGGCCACTCAAACCTCCCCGTGGTGCTGGGGCTGGGCTGTGCCTTCTCTGATTGCATTTGAGCAGCCAGAGCTGCTGCACGTGCTGAGATGTGAGAAGCGTTTTCATGCCTGTAAGAGTTCAGCACCGAGCTACAGCTGAGCATCAGCACTTCCCTTACTTTGCATTCCAAGGGTTCTTTGTCTGGGCTGCGTGTGCAGAGAGATAACAACGAGAATTCATGGAAATTCAGTGCTCTCCTCCTCTCTGCCGATAAAGCACGAGATAATAAAGACATTGCGTCTGAAACATATCTGGTTGAATTTTGGAAAGCCGAAAATATGAAGGCATTTCATAAATTAGGCTGGATGGGTGAACTCTTGTAGCATAAAAGAGTGCCAAGGAACTATACAGGCTGGTTTTTTCCCCCTTCAGGATTCAGCACTTAGCAGCTATTCAATTACTGTTTCAAGATAAAGCCGAATGCAACAGCTACTTTACACTATACTTCATATTTTACCCTCTCATGAATATAGAATTGTGCTGCTGATCACACAAGCATCACACAGCTAAGTCATAATATCCACATCCTCAAAAAAACTGCTTCTGTGCATAGTGGTTTCAACTGAGTTTGAACATCTGGACTTGGACATGACATGAAAAAACCACCATTGTTTCCTTTAGGAATGGGACTTTCACCAGTCCGTAAAGAATTGTAGTGGGGGGGCTCTATCTGGGGCATTATTTAAAAAAATAACCACCAGATGACAAAGGAAAACTGTCTTGCACAAATAACAGGCAGTAACACAGAACGTGATACACGAGCAGAAAATCTGAAATCAACATAAAATCTACATCCTGTTCCTCAACATGCACCGTCTGGTCCCAGCTCTGCCATCAGTCGCAGGGTACAATGACTTTGCACGCTGTAATCGAGGGTGTAATTGAACCAATTTTCCATAATCTTCTATACATCCCCAAAGCAAACCCTGAGCTACCCCAGAAACACATTCACATTAACTGTCTCCAGGCTCCACTTCTGTCACAGAACTTTTCATTCCAATGTTTAGTTTATAGTGGTGTCATTAGGAAATATTAGAAATGTTAACATTTTAATGTAATGAGGTAGTGAAACTTTTTTATTTTTCTTGCAATATCAACTTTCTGGAAGTTATTAAAACCTGACATTTTGTAATAAGCAAGTAAAAAAAAAACAAACCAAACCATCAACAAACCCAAACAAATGAAAAGAGGAAATTTAGATGCAGGTACTCAAAATACCTGGTGCTGATCCGCTGAACCACAGGATAAACTTTGATACTCCTTGAGGTATGAGATTAGGGACTAACCTACACATTAGTCCAGGGAAGAAGGAGAAGTCACCTCTTTTTCACATTCAAAACACTCATTTTAGATATTTAGATGCTGAAGTCAACAAGGTGCTTCAGCACATGCCTGAATCACAGCCCAGTCAGTTCACTGGGTGCCATAAAATAACATTTGATAATTTGCACAAAGCTTGAGAGACGGTTGGTGATTTGTTATCCGTAAATCCAATGAACTTTTGACATGTCCTGTTGCCTGGGTGAGGCAAGACATCCATTCAGTTACTAATGGGGGAAAGTTGAGGCCCAGTATGATTTGTTTTCCTGATGTAAATGTCGCACAGAGCCATATTTTGTGAATGGGTGATAGATCTAATGAAAGCATTATCCCTTCCCCACAATGCTGAAGTGTAAGGAGATGAAACATTTCGGGGTGTTCAGGTGCTCAGAAACACAGGCGGGGACCAAGAAAAATCCATCTGAGCAGCAACTGGCAGACTTATGCACTTTTATACTTTAAATATCTGGTGGATCAATTAATTCTCTATGAAGATGGCAGAAATTGGTCCTTTTTCCTCCAACACAAAATAAAATGGTATATTCACAGAATGCTGAATCACGCAGGATGCAAGTAAGCAAAACTCTGCTTTTAAAGGTATTTTTTTTCCCTGTGGGGAAAATTCAAATTGTAAAATTCTGACTTAATGTGGAAATCTGGCAGTTTCAGTGAGGCATTAGTTGGGAAAGTTTTTTAGGTCAGCCTGGGATGATGGATAAGGGAGGAATGAGTAACACTGCCTCTGAGTAGCTAAAGCCCTTGTGGCTCTGGGATGTTAAGAGAGCAGCCTCAGCTTTATATATCTTACTTAATCAAAGAACATATAACTTCATCAGAGTTGGCTTCAACTTTCAAGTAGAAATAAACCACTTCTATTACTGGAAATTATTAGATACTCCTATTACAGCAAAACATGGCAGGTTTTTTGCCTTTCTGGGTTCACAGCTGAAAAAAAAAGAACAAAAGGAAGAACAAACATGAAAGAGAGAAGCAGCAGAAAAAGAAAAAAACCAGCAATGTTTGTAGGTAAACCCTCTTTTTACTTTTAATAAAATGCAAGCCTAATCTCAATTTGGCAACTGTTTTCCCTGGGGCAGGCTGGGTCTGAGGGGGAATGCTGGAATCACAAGCTCTGAAGTCATCCATGGGCTTGCAATACTTGCTCACGTCAGCTGAAGGCTGAGCACACAAGGCAAACACACTTGGTAACATCATCCAGACTCTATCCAAGACTCCCTGTGGCACAGGCTCATCCAAGGCAGCTGGGAATGGGCTCACGCTGATGCTTGCATTGAAAGCAACTCAGCTTTATACCCAGTCACTGCGATTCAGGAGAAAAACAGCAGCCTGGGCCAAGCTTGAGTTTAGTTAATACACTCTATTCACTTGAATATTGCTCATATACCAGTACAAACCAAACTAGGGCACAATTAAGTCTGCACAGGGGAAATTAGAGTGGTTTCTTTTGTCAGCAGCACCTGCAGGTACCAAAAGAGCACTACCATCAACAACCACCATGGCCATACCGAGGGTGCATAATCCAAATCACCTGGAAAAGCAGCATTACCTAATGAAGGGGTGGGAATCACTCCCCTTTGATCTGGCTTCAAACAAACCTTCCAGTGACTGAGGGCTGTCTGTGTTTGCAGTACTGCTCTTCTCACCCTCCCTCTCTTACACAGACACTTTCATAAAACACCTGAATTGAAGGATATCCCGTTCCACTTCCAGAACTCATGGTGCCACAGCCAAAGACATCCATCAATATTTGGAGCCTCATCCCCTGCATGTGTGGACCCAGCTCTTGGAGTAAGAGAGAGCTAAACTGCAAACATTTTCAGAGATTCAGGAGAGAATATCTTGATGGTCTAAAATCTGGTTTCTGTCTTGACTCCAGAGATGGCATTATTGAAATAATCCTTGAGATGACCCCAATTGTCAAAAACCAAACAGGATTTATAAAATACTTTAGGATCATTCTAGAGGAAAGGTGCTGTAGAAATAGAAGGTGTTATTATTATTATTACTATAATAAGACAAGCTCCCCACGTCCCTTGGCGATAATGCAGCTCACTGGTAGGGATAAACTATGGAGCCAACATGAACCAGATTATTGCCTCATAAAATGGGACACCTGCCCTATTATCCCTTAAATAATAAGTACATAAAACAAATTTGACTGTAATAATAAAACATAATGGTGAAATATTTATGGGTAATTTTTCAAGGCAGCACACGAGGATTAAGCCACACGATTTCTGTTGGCTTTTACAAGGGTTGCACTGGTAAATCCTCCCTATGAGGTCCTGCAGAGCCTGACCTGTGAGGTGTTTGAAAGGCTACAGAGCCTATGGTAAAATTAGATGGAGATTTTAAAACGTGATAAACAATCACAGAATCCACCCTTGCACCCAGTGGGCAGAAAGGGAAGATGTACTTGGAGCGATCCGGCCAGGAACGTGCTTATTAGTAAGGAAAACATTCCAGTCAGGTCTGTCCTCCCATTCAGGTGCAGATAACGCAGTTGTGCAGGTATTAACAAGAGCAAATGGTTAATTAAGGCAGCTCAGGAGCTGGGGCCACATTCAATCACAGCAGCCACGAAAGAAACATAACAGAAACAGAGAAATGCAAACTGGGCTTAGATCTCAGTTTGCAGATGAACAGTCCTGAGTCCTTAATAAAAACAATACTGAGTCCTTAATATGACAAACTAACAAATAATATAAAGAATTACTTCAGGGATATGATCAGATTACATCTTTTACATCTCAGAATGTCTCACTTACCTCTCACCTTTTCTAAATTCTTGTAACTGAAAAAGCCACAGGGAGGAAAAAAAAAAATCCCGTTTTCTGATTGTTCATTTGGCAGAACAGTGCAGATAAACAGGTTCCATAATTCCTTTCATACAGTTATTTCCATATTCATTTCCCTACTCTTCTGTGGGATGACTTCTGATAGAGCAACAAAGAGAAGAAAATAGTTTTCAAATAAGGAAATGTATTTCAAAGCCAGAGAATTTGTTAAAGGCATCTGAGGCAGCAGAACCTCTAACCTGTGAATACTTTCAATGTACTTTGGATTTTAAGTTGTCAGGGTCACATTCTCGGTTTTTGAAAAGCACTCACGTCTGGCTCCCGAGACAGAGCCTGATTTAGTCTTTTATAGGCACATAGTACATGCTCTAATTAACCCAACTTAATTTTTGAGCACAGTCCCAATGTCTAATAGCCATGATGCAATATTTAGCAGATTATATCACTTATTATCTTATAAGACACCAGATAAAAATAAAGAGAATATCCGAGTGGCCCCTTCCTTTAGCACTGTCTTCCAAATAACTGCATTATTTTGATTTGCCTCTTTTTAAAGCAAGATGGGGTTATTTAAAGCCTGGCTCATTTGCTGGTTTCATATTGCTGGCACTTCTCCAAGCCAAAGGAAACACCTAATATTTTCCATGGATGTTCCTCGCTGCTCGTGCAGCCTCCCCTTGGGTGTGTAGGGCTGCCGTGGGTGTTTGGGGTGACCTGCACAGCCCCATCATCCCCACCAAGGGCTCTTCCCACAGCCCCCAGGTTCAGATTGCACACTTGCATGATTAAAACCACTGCCATCCTGCTCCTGCAACCATTGCCTGCCCCAGTCATGTGCCTTTTGACACGTGTATTTCCAAATCCTCTGATTTTTGACACAGAGTCAATTTTACGCCCTCAGGGCCGACATAGACACGCACACAACTCAAGTGTGCGTGTGAAAATCTATTCATGCCTCGCTTTTTGTGTGCTGCCTCACTGCTTGAAGAGTTTCTGTGTTTTCTCTTTGTATCATTCTGGCTCCGAGTACTAAAAGCCACATCCTGTTATGTTTGGTTGCTAGGTGGAGAAATGTTATCATGGGCTTCAGCAATAATTTATCCATAGAGCTAGAGGAGCTGTCATGTACTTCTGACAGTGAGCTGCAGCACTTTATCAGCTTGCCTGTAAATCAACCGTGTGTGGGTGAAGATGCCAGCAATGTTTGATCTCTCTCAGACACTCTAATAATCTGCTTTTGTCTGATTGATTCCTTCACATCACCAAGCACATTGCAACCGAGAGTGGAGTGCCCTCTGTTTATCTCCGTTGGTCATCTGCTTGAGGGCAACAGGGCAGAAAATGCTGTTCTCGCTGAGATGTAAGAGTTTTTTGGAATTAGGGGCTTTACATCATATCCTGGAGCAGGTTTAGTCCAGTAAATCAATGATAGCAGAATTGAATGCACCATAAATACCTCAAACCGTATCTCTTACAAGAATGTAAGAGTAATTCATAGAAACAGGAAAGGTAACTTTGCTGGGAAGAATTACGACCCCTACAAGCTCGAGACATGCAGGTCTTTTACGGGCTGTGTTTACATCTCCCCTCCTGAACTTGGGGAGGAACGCTCTGCTCTGGCATTTGGTTGCAGGCGGTTCAGAGAGAATATTGAGCAGAGCAGGACGCTGTCAGAATTGATCACTGCCTCTCAAGCCAAAGCCCAACTTTTTCTAAATTTCTGTCAAGTTCTGTTTCCCGCAGGAGATGCCAGTGCAGCGCCTCGCCTGGTGCTGAGCAGTGCCTGCTGCCAGAACGCACAGAAAGGAGGCAGTCTAACGAGCAGCATGAGCCCCTCCAGGAGGAGGGAGAAGCGTGCCCCTGTTCCAGTGGATAAATGGATCTGACTTTGTTTTGTTTTGTACGTCCCACTGTTCCCCCAGTTGAAAAATCAAGTGCTCTCCTGGCGGCAGCTCGCTGTGCGCTGCCCCGGGATCAGCAGCACGCTTGGATTCCTGACCTCTGTGAAAGCTGAGGGCGGGAGATATTGAGGATGTGATTGACTAAATCCCATCAGGGGAAGCATTTGGTCGTGGTGTCCCCTCTGTGGGTCACAGTGGGATGGCACAGGCAGCAGGATATTTGGGGAATGCACTAATCTCAACCCAGTACATCGAGGGGAAAGGATGGTGTTTCATAGCACCACTGAATGCTAAAAAAGGGTGACAATTCACACTGCATAATGTATTTGTAATTGTGCTTAAGGCAATGAGAAGGGTGGAATTCATGAAATGAATCTGGCATACGGTGTAGCCCTCTGTGGATGTTGGAGGAGCAGTTATATCTCCTCCAGAGTTATTGCATTGAGCACTGGAGCTCCAAGACAGAATGGATCCACTGTGTCTTCCTTGGCCCATCACAGGGATTTCCCCAGACTATCATATAAATGGTTATGGAGACTGGTTTCATGGGAAGACAGCCCCTTCCTGTTCCCCAGCTGCCTGACCATGTAGGCAACACCTTTTATGTGCAGCAGAGGGGCCTGTGCTGCTTCTCCACAGTTACAAACCCTTGCAGTGAAAGCCAAACTTCCATTCACAGGAGACACTATTTTTCCACTACACATCATAAAAGCAAGGAAAGTGATAAAAGCAAGGAGACCTGAAGTTACAGTGTGTAACAGGGTGTGTTCTCTATTCTTTCACCAGCAGGCATCATCAAATGACATTTGGTTTTACTGACTATTACAAAACACACACTGTTACCTCCTCAAGGACCTTAAGTTGACATCCCTTCAGCACTGCACTGGAATGCAAAGTGCAGGCACAGACAGACTCATGGACACAGACAGATGTAACACCAGAGACCTCCTGGCTCCTGTGCACACAGCACATAGGGATAACAGAGACAAGTTGTGAGGATTTCAAATTCAGAGCTCTGTTCTAGTTTGGATATGACTACTTGACCTCTTCTTTAAACCATTTACCTGCAGGCAACTGGGCTGTAATTCCCAAAGTTTGCTAGAAAACAGTCAGAACCCCACTGGCTAAAGTCAGCAGGGAAACACTGAAAGGTCCCAGTTCTGACTTTATTTATGTTGATTTAGAGATGGTAGATGTCCATGAAGTCTGTGTTCAGGTTGGCTCTGGCACAAACAACTGAAGTCGAAAGCCTCAGTGGCCTTAAACACACTCACTCTAAACTGCTCTTCAGCCTCATACCACAAATCAATTAAAACAAACCTACTATTATGTCTCAATGGTACTTATTTCTAGTATTACAATATAAGGATTGGCACTTTCCAAAGGAGAACTAGGAAATTAAAAAAAAAAAGAAAGAAAAGGAGAAAAATGACAAATAAAAGGAGAACTAGAAAAGAGGAAAACAGAGCACGTCTAAGAAAACTACTCTTCCAATAACATCAAGATATCCTCAAGGGAGATGTATAAGTAGAAGATATTACATGGCTGAACAGTAAATATCACATTTATTTTTACAAGCATGTTTTTGCATTTTATTATATCTTGACTGGCAGATCTATAAATTTTGGATATCCAGTCTGAGAAAGGACAGGCTTAGGATCTGCAGGCTGTGTTCTCCACGGGTCTAAGTGGTCAGTGGCATTTTGTTATTCCATAACAGATTGATTAGTTAGTGAATTATGCTCATATCTATAAAATTTAATATGTGTTTTCATGAGTAAGTGAAAATAATTAATAAATACTTGCCTATATTAAGGGATTTAGTTCTAGAAAAATAATTACTGGTATATTCATGGCAACAAACAGCTCCAAGTGCTCTCCCTGCAACCCAGCTTCCATGTGGAACTTTGTGGCACATACTTAGGGGTCTGTAAATAGATGTGGCCCCAAAAACTTCAGAAAGGAACTAGTTGGGTAACTCTGGGTTATTCAACCTCCTTATAAAGCATTTTGCTGCTGCTGTCAGCCAGCAATGTGTTATTTCCTGAAGTATAATCCCAGAAAGCAGCATTTCTGGATCATCTACCAAAGTGTTGGCCAATGCTGAGTGATTGATTGAGGTTATGACATGACTTTTACAGACAGCACTTCCAGGACTGGTGCAAACACATGGGACTTGCTTGTTATTTTGTGGTAAAGAAAAACACTTGGAGATGGGAGGTGGAATTTCCGGCAGCTGGGAGACTTCAATAATTTGACATCAGGCTGTTTTTGTTTGATGGTGGGAGACAGGTCTGATGAAACCTGACATACAGTTTACAAGAATAATTAATATCAGTGGTGTGTTAAAGGGAAAAACCTCACTCATGCATCTATGTCGATTCATTGGAAGATACATTTCCTGTAGTTTCAGTTTGCCCCAGGTAAGTGCCCTTGTGCTTAAAGAAATGATTTTCTTTGGTACAATCTGCCAAGGCAAAACAAGTGATTTCTTGCTGACTGCCTTTGAGAATACATTGATTTAGACCCAACCAAACATATATTAAAATTGTAGTCCAAGGTTGTGTGTAGCCAGGACACCACCAAGACGGAAAGTTTGGAGCAGAGAAAGAAACATCTTACTTTACAAATACTATTTGTAATAGAGTTAATTTGTAATCAGAGACCAGTGTGTCTCAGCTCTAAATTCCAGCCTGAATAATTTCCCATGTGTTGAGCCTACTATTTTACATTGGTAATCTCAAAGTTCTTGTAAAGAAAGGATTCAATTTGGAAGCCTAAGTAGAGACCATGCTAGTAAAATCATATATTGGTCAGGCATTAAAACATGCTATAAAGTATATGGGAAGAATGAGACCTCTGAGAACAGGGCCAAAAGCAGCACCATAAGGGAAGAGAACAAGCCTAAGTTTATCCAATAAGGAAATAATAAGGATATGGGTGAGTCTTAAATCCTGTCTGTATGAATAATATTCCTGTCTTTTCCTGCTCTCTGCTTGCTCAGGAACCACTGAACAATCTCCTGACTCCTTCAGGTATAGGAGAGAAAGGCTGAAGTTCTTCCCTTTCAAGCTGGATAACAGCATTGACACCCACTCAGGTTACAGAGTGGGAACACTCAAATGGAGGTGGGGGATCCAGGTTTAGTTCCCTCTTGTTGGAAAGTGCCATTACAACAACCAACTGACTCAGAAAGAGAATGTAATTTTCATCAGAAGTTTGACTGAAAAAGGGGGAGATGTGGATGGAAGGCTGTGGGCAAAGAAAACCTGTGCCTTCCTTTTCATCCTGATGATTGTTTCCAAAGAACAGCTCTACATTTCACAGTAGAGAGGCACTGGATAAAGCACAGTTCTTGGAAGAGTGACCCCTCAGAAGGTCTTTTCCCAAGGTGTGCACCCCACCTGTGAAGCTCCTGGCATGGCGAATCTCAAGGGGTTTTTTCTGCATAGTAGCACAACTTCAGCAGGAAAACTGAAAATTGTCCTTATGCTGTGCAAAGTAATCCACAGTTTAGGAGGAAGGATATACTTCTATAGGGAGGAGGTCTGGAGCATTTCAGTTCCTTATGTCAAAGCTGCTTGGCTCAGGTTTGCTCCTTGCCAGGCAGGTACTCTAAGGAGGAGTAATTGTGTAAAAGAGACATCTTCCTGCCCCCTCCTGTGTTTTTAAAGAGGGCATGTGCTGCTGGTGCATTTTCTAAAGGAAAACAAGGTAGATAAAGAGCCCAACATCTCCTGAAATGAGTCCCTTAAAGGGGACCTACTGATAGGCTTGTGAGGTGAATATTGGTCTACCCTGTCAAAATGGGGTTTCATCTGTATCAGCCTCAAAACACAGGGTTGGGAAGGCACTATAGGGTAGATGTGCTCAGCAGGGCAGGAGTCACCAGGATGGCTGAATCACTGTGTATCTGGACAAGGGCTCCACGTTGCTGATTTTCAGGGCTGCAGAAATATTTACAACTGAGATATCTCAGTGGATCAAAGGAAGCTGCTGCTGCTTAGCATTTCTGGCCTGTAATCTGCATTAATGCCTGTGCTCTTTCCAGATTTGTCTGAAATGTTAATGAAAACACTGAATTTGCCCCAAAGCAGCAGAAATTTGGAGAAGAAAGTGGGATGAAATTTCCCATTAATATCCCTGGATCTCTTAATGTGAGCCAGGCAGGTGGTGGGTTACAAACCATAATGAACTGACACCTTTTCTCCCCAGAAGGTGTCATGAGGGTGCACCAAAGTGCTGCAGCTGAACCTATTTTAGATTGCAGAAGTGCAAATGAACTGGCAAAGTCTTACAGCTGGGGGGATGCTGCAAGAAAGGTTTATTTTTTTAATATTCAAGTACAAAGGTACTGTAGCCCTTGCTTCTACAGCGAGCAAATCATCTATTTAGGACACAAGAGGAGGCTAAACCACCCCAGCAGGTGAATCTGCAGCCTTCCCTGCAAGCACTTCACAGAGTCACAGAATCATTTAGGTTTGGAAAAGACCTCCAAGATCACTGAGTCCAACCTTTGAACAACCTTGTATCAAAGTGAGTGGTATAAGATGCTTCAGTGCTGGTATCAAACAGAACAACATGGTACTTGATCTGGTGAAAATATCAAGTATGTGAGTACCTGTTTCTGAGAATACAAAAAAAAAAAAAAAGATATATAATTTATGTAGAAAATCTGATGAGAGGTATTCTGCAAATAGAAATTATCATCTAATGGCTCATTTCTTATGTGGCTCACTCTTAACGTCCTCCCACAGCACAGAGGATGTACCAGGAATCATCAGGAGAGTCTGAGACCACGCTGTAATGTCACTCAAGGCAGAATCATGGCAGCTTTTACTGATCCTTGAGATCTAGGTGTGTAAAATCCATCAGTGACAGACAAGGCATCAAGGACTGAGGAAAGAGAAATTCATTTCAGCGGGAGGTATTCTCAGTGCAAATGAAAGCTGTTCTTCTGGACGTGGTATTAGGGAGACAGGGGAACTGTGAATTGAGTATTTCAATACCTATCCACCCCTAATTTTAAGCATTAAAAAGAAGAAAAATGAAGGAAAGCTCTTTTGTTGTATTCAGAACAATCAAACACCATGGGACTGGATGGCTTAGGGAACTGTTAATGGGATACAGACTATTTCAAGGTCACTGGTTCAAGTCTAGCTCAGATTAGTAGTAATTGGAAGTCATTATTACTTGATGGCTGTTCAGTAGTTTAAGTGACATGGGATGGTGGTCTTAATGTAGCATTGAGTGAACACCTGTCTGTACCACACATACAAAAAAAGGAGATTGTTGATGTCAATTTAGTGCTTTTCATCAGGAGTAAATTTAAAGATAAAACATAAAATAAATAAATGCAAGTAATTTCTAAACAGTCCATGTCATTTACTTTTTCAAATAAGTCATTGACATCTCGAAGTTGGTACTTGTCTGTAAGGCCCTAACACAGAATCCCAGAGTCACTGAGGTTGGAAAAGACCTCCAGGATCACCGAGTCCAACCTATGCCCAATCCCCGCCTTGTCCCCCAGCCCAGAGCACTGAGTGCCACGTCCAGGTGTTCCTTGGACACCTCCAGGGATGGGGAACTCCTCCTCCCCCCTGGGCAGCCCCTTCTGATGCCTGACCACCCTTTACAGCAAGAAATTCCTCCTGATGTCCAACCTGAGCCTCCCCTGGGACAGCTTGAGGCCTTTTCCTCTCATCCTGCCCCTTGTTCCCTTCCAGCAGAGCCCGACCTCCCCTGACTCCCCCTCCTGTCACAAATTTGGGGAGAGTAAGAAGATCCCCCCTCAGCCTCCTTTTCTCCAGGCTAAGCCCCCCCAGCTCCCTCAGCTGCTCCTGCTGCTCCAGACCCTTCCCCAGCTCCCTTCCCTTCCCTGGACATGCTCCAGCCCCTCAATGTCCTTTCTGTCTAGAGGTGCCCAGAACTGGACACAGCCCTGGAGGGTTAAGTTCTACCCAAGGGGTTTTCTCCTTTCCATGGTGCTGGAGGCAACAGCATTTGAAATGCCTTATTAGAAAACCAGGTTGGAACATAAACCAGTAATTAATGAATTAGATCTTCCATTGGTCAATCCAGTCACAGATAGCACTAACCTTTTGAGCACAGGGCAAAATTGCATCCATGGATTTAGGATAGGATGAGTGATTACCCTGTGGTAATCTGGAGGAAAAGTGTTGTGCAAAGCATTTGGGATTTATGATAATTCAGTAATCATAACAGACTTTGGGCTAAACTGCATGCTTGGAATTTGGTTCTCTATATTATATCAAAAATCTTGGGTAGACATCTGTAGTCCGTAAAACTCACATGAAGGATTTCATTGATTTTAAAATTCATTCAACTCCCGCTGAAAATCTTATTGTCTCTCTCTGGGTTTTATGATTCGACTTTTATGAATCAAATTTGCAAACTTTGAACTTACTCAGACTTTGAATGTGCTCAACCGTATAAAAAGCCGAAATAGTTTCTCCCAAATAATCCCAATTACTCTCAACACTTAATTGGTAATAATTTATTTAATTTGAGCTACTGCTGAAGAAAATGATTAAAGTGCTTTCATTGGGATAGGGTTCCGAATGGACAAGTATTTCACATTATCTGCTGAAAATCCATTCTAGTGGGTAATGTTTGCTATTCCTTTCACATACAATTATTTCTCGCAGTATTAATCAGACAATTTTTCAAAGGTGTAGTCACGAAATTGGACTGGCTCCATGCCTAATCCAATATATGTTGCTCAGTAAACATATATCTTTGGATATATGTTTATATCCCAAGATATATGTTTTCTAGGCAACTGAATTTTAGCAGAATGACACAGTCATAGGCAGGAGCCCAGCAATACAAACTGATATTTTCTTGATGGAGGACTCATTGCTATGCAAAGCTATTTTTAGTTTTGTGCTTAACATGTTTGGGTGAAAAAAACCAAACTGGAGGTAGAGTATTTTCCTAAGTAATTCTGTACTGTATGTGCCATGTTTGGGATATGTCAGTGACTCAGGGCTTTAAATGAAAACACCAGACATCATTTCCCTGTTTCATGCTGCATTACTCAGGTAAAAAGAAAACATCTCTGCAAAGTCATACTGAGTAACACCAATGTACAACTGCCTGTAAGAAAACCTCCCTGAGGGTACAGGAGTGAAGGGTTCATTCATCAGCAATGGAAAAGTTAGGAACTTAGAGTGTGCAAGGGATAATGTGTAATAACTCTGGTGAGACAATAGCCTGCATTTAAATCAAAACTGGAATAAATTTTGAATTCATAGCAATGGGTTCTGTAATATCTGAGGCTTCTCAGCCTTACTCAGCTGAGGAAGATTCCTGAGATTCATTTTGCAGCATTTTCAAGTTAATTTTGTTGGCTAAAGAGCCTCAGCTAATCCACAGAATGGTATCACTAATACAAGCTTGTGCTATGAATACATTTAAACCAGAGGTTTGTACCAAGAGAAGCTTTTCATTGGAATCTGGTCTGAGCAGACCCCGTTCCAAACTCCTCAGGAGTACAGAAGACACCTGAAGTCTTGTCACAACAGCAAGGCCTTGTGTGGCCAGAGTCATACTGCAATAAGTTCAAGGGAAGCAGCTCTGAAGGAATATTTATCAGTTTGGAGATAGAATGAAATCCAATTCTTTCTGCTTCCCCGCATGCACTCCTGGCAGGGGCATCCTGGGGACACCTCTGGGACCATCCACATGAGCAAGAGTTTGTAGGATTAGGTCCAACCCCAATCCACTTTCCAAACCCAGCCCTGTCTCACACAGATGTTTTTATCAAAATATACTTCTCCTGTTTATGCATTTATAAATGCAGTACCTGCTTTTACTTAAGAATCAAGCAGCAGATGCAACTCATTTTACCCCCTCACTCCTGCATTTTGAAATATTATTTTGCTCTTAATTTTTCAGCCTCCTCTGCCTCCTCCTCCTCCTCTCTCTCTCTCTCTCTCTCTCTCTCCCTTTTTTATTTTGGTTGGTGACCACAAGTGTAGTTTCAGTAAATAAAGCTGGTGCTTGATAATGTGGAACGGCCAGGAGCTTAACTCTGCCCTTGGAGATCGCTTACATCAAACCAGCAATCAAAAAGTGGTGCAGATAAAATTTGTCATCAGGGATTTCCTACAAAAGAATTACAGTGGAGAAATAGCCTGATCGATACTATGGATTTTCACTGCAGGGGCTGATAGTCCAATTGCTGTGAAACACTCACACAGATAAAAGGGCACGGCTGCCACTTTGTTACAGACTGCTGACTCAGCCCAAAGCCTGGCAGGTATTTATAGGCCAAAGTGATACAGAATTATCACCTTGCAGTGCCCAGCTCTTGTTAGTTCTGAGATTGCCTCCCTTTATGGGATTGCTAAATGCAGGTGAATGGAAAAATGATGGCTAACAGCTGTCAAAATGCAACAGAATGAAGTACTTAAATCTTTTTTTATCCATTAAAAGGGTAACAACCAAACATATATCATAGTGCAGACGTTGTAATGATATTTGGGGCCAGTAAACTAGAGGTTATAAACAATGTACATCCCATCAAAATGGGAAGGAAAATACAAAAGGGAAAAAAAAAGCAATAATAAAAATTCTTCTTGTTACTTTACAATATGTGGCTTTGCCATTTGCTTTGCTGCTTTTTGCAGGGATCTCCAGGTTCCTGGTAGAGGCTGTCAGACCAACATCCTTCTCAATCAATTTATGATAATTTTATACCTCATATACTGCAGGGAAATCTGCTTTAAGAAGACACTGGGGTGGCTCCAGGAACTCTTCTTCAACGTTCTAAGCCAGTATTTTACACCCTCCCCAAGATAAAATGCTGATGGATATCTCTTATTAACAAACTGCATTAAGGGCTCATTGACTTCAAGGACTGTTTCACAAACACTTAAAGGACCAGACCTCAACAGAGGCAAAAGAAACATCTTTTGGTCTAACAGGTAGTACAAAGCATCTCTGTCCCGGTGAGCAGCCCAGGACTGACTCTTCTCTGCTCCATTACACCTCTAGTACAAGCCTGAACGTGTGTTTAAAGTGGCTTAAAACCAGTTTGAGACCTAGTTCAAATGTATTTTTTACAAATAATTCCTTAGCAGAGACAGAGCCAAGTTGGGCTTAATATTTATGATTTTTTTCTAACCTCACAATCCACCTCCCAGACAACTTAACATCCAGTTAAATAATTTTTTCTAACATTCCCTTGCAAAACCATGACATCCTCAGCATATCACCTACTCTTATATCACCACATTCATCAAACTGAGAGTAGTTCTTTCACTTGTAAATACACAGCTTGTCTTGGTTGTGTGAGCAAACCGAAATTTACCCTTTTAGCACTCTCAGAACACGGATGGCTTTCTGAGAGGAGGGAAGTGAACACGAATTTCCAAACACCGAAGTGAACACTAAAGGGGAAGGGTTTCACAACTCTCACCCATTTTTAGTTATACAAAGCCTCATATTTGACCAGATTGTAAGAGCCAAAATATATTTGCTATTTAAGAAAGATGAAACCAGAGTTTAACTATTCCTAAAATGTTGCTGGAGGGGCATCTGATCCAACACGAGCCTGGGAGAGTGACATGGAGTAAAATAAAGCAAGCTGGCTGGGAACCTGCATCCAGGTGCCTCTCACCTGGAAGATGTCCAGGCTAAGTCAATCATCCCAGACCCTCCTTGATGGCTGATGGAAAGAGATGGTTGATAGGTGCACACAAGAGAGGGGAAGCCCTGGACTGTGCTTAGGACAGGTATGAAATATAGATAGATCTATATCTCTTCTCATCCTGTACCATGAGAGGGTACCCTATTAAGTGAGAGGAGTCATCCCTGTTGCTTAGAAGAGGCTCACAGATCCATCAGGATAATACTTTGAAGATCTCATTTAGTTGGTTCATTTTTCCCCCCACTAATACTGTTTTAAAAACATTCCAGGTGTCATGAAGACACACAAATAGGAGGATTAAAAAGCTGAATTGTTTTAAATGTCTCAAGAAGGTCATGGCCAGCAGTGGTTGAAATTCAGAGCAGTTTATTTTCCTAATGCCTTATACTTCATTTAATAGCAGAGCTTTAAACTAAAGGAAGAAATACTGCACAGAGTCCAATTATATTATTCAAAATAACACAAAGAACCTGGACTTGGAAAGAAGTTTTCAGTAAGTTTAACCACAACAGTTATAACTGCAGGAGCTTTGGAGTGAAAATGCACAAGGTTTAAATGAAAATACTAAAACAAAAAGGAAAGTATTACATTAAATAATAATTTGGTTACCTGTGAGAATCATTGCAGGTTTCTAAACTAACATCTTTTCTAACCAGGAGAGAAGCCACACCTTTCTCCGTGCTCCAGAGGGAAAATTACTGCAGCACTTGTCTGAACTGCCTGGTGCTGGTAGAATCAGAGCTGCTCTCATCACACTGTTGTTGGATGAAGTTTACTGTCACTAGCAATAAGCAGTAGATAAAAGGAGGGAGGGGAGGGGGATAAGAAAACAAAAGGGAAAAATAGAAGCTAAAAAATTCACCAGAGGTGAAAAAAAAAGGGGGGGGGGTAAAAAAGAAGATATACATAAACTAGCTGTTTTTGTCTTTCTAGTTGCTATGATGTGCACAAAGGAAATAGACTGAATAAAATCACATCTCAGGAACACCAACATAAATTCCCCCTTGCTTTGACAAGTACGTAATTTTGTGCAGTGATGCTCTTCACATCTGGAGAGTTATGAGGCAATTTCATTCCCATCTGACAAATTTACAAAGAAACATTAGAGAGAAGGGATTAGAAAAGCGAGAAATCTTTATAGACTTTTTCCTCAGGCTGTATTTTCCTTCCATCTTTTGGCTCTTCCTTGAGGAATATGTATGAGTGACTCATTCTGTATGAACGCCATAACTGAAACACTTAGCAGATAAGCAGAACATGAAATGTGCTTTAAATCAACTAATTGTATTTACATTATCTGGGAGGGCTGATCCTGATTGGCTAAAGTTTGTAAAAATTTGCTATTGTGCGTTTTCAAGATAACAATTTAGAATCGGGCAAGGAAAAAAAATAAAAGCTAAAATATTATCTCCAGAACTTCGCTGTGAAGTCCACGGCAGGAAAATAATTTGCACTTGCAAAGCACTTCACAGCTTCAAGCTCTGATTGACCTTTGTGCCCTCATTGTGGTCTCATGAAGACCAATTTTACACATTAGGAGACTGAGGTAGATTAAATGATCTGCTAAATTCAGGGAGAAAATAAATGCCCCTAGAAAACAGGACAGGGGAGGACTAGTTGGGCTGAGCTCACTCTTCTGCTTCACAAACAGCTTTTCCAAGCTCAGGAAAACATCTACTCCACACAGGCCACCAGGTACACATTGATAAACTTCATACTACTAAAGAAAAATCCAGTGGACGGATGAGATGAGGAGAGAGCAAGGTGTTGTCATTGTTAGTGCCTTGTCATCCTCTGTGAAAGGCTGGGAATTCCTTGGCTTTGTGGCTGCACCACGACACCTTTTTTCTTCTAAAAAAAGAGAGGCTGGTTCAGCCTTCTCATTGCTGAAAGTGGATAATTCTGGCACAGATTATTCTAGGAATAAATGCTAATAAGAAATGCTGTAAAGGCTTTGCTTTCTCCTGCAAGGTTTTTAAAAAACAGCCATGGCTCATTGTAGTTATACAGCTCAACATATGTAAGCTGGCCTGATATATGGCTACTACAGAAGATCTGTATTTTATGTTCTATTTGTAA
The DNA here is from genome assembly GCA_038380795.1 of Pyrocephalus nanus. Lineage (NCBI taxonomy): Eukaryota > Metazoa > Chordata > Aves > Passeriformes > Tyrannidae > Pyrocephalus > Pyrocephalus nanus. The sequence continues at coordinate 6,251,461 of CM076277.1, forward strand.
TCAGTAAAGTTTTTATCTTATCTTATTTATTTATTTATTTATTTATTTATTAAAATACCAAAATGTTGGCGTTGATTGCTCTTTGTTGTGGTAACATCCAGGAACTTCCACCAGGGATAACCTGGGCCCTGCCAGTCCTGAGCTTTTGTTTCCCCACAGTTTAATGTGGGTCTCCTTGTAAGGTCATTTCAAGTGCTGGATGATGGCACTTCCCTCCTCCTTTTATTAATGAAAATTATATGATGCTGCTCGGAAGTTCCAAAACATATTCCTTTCTTGGCACGAAGATGAAATATAATAAAATGCAGATGCTTTCTGATACAGAGCACAGATGAAAATGTTTTATAACCACGACTGATGGAGAGAGGAAAGCACAGGGGACGCGGTTCCTGGGCCCCGCTGGAAAGCCCCAAAGCAATCACTGCAATCTCTGTGATGTGACAGGAGAAAGTCAGGACAGGGGTATTTATTATCTTTTTCATGGGACCCAGGTGGACCTCCTGGCAGCCATGTTTATGACTCAGGATCCATTTGAAAATAGTGAACCATAATAAATGGAAACTCAGATGTGTAACTGGGCTGGATTTAAGCATGTTTCAAGTTTTACTGTCTCTGCATTTGCAATCATTTTTGTATGGAGGACAACACTTCAGAACAACTTCTGACTCTGCTGCTTCACCTTTTGTGTTTCCTTCATCTGACACTTCCCCTTTTCCTCCTCATGTTTTGACAACTGCATGGACTGGGTAAAAAGCTCTGTTACAAGACTTTTGTTCCACTTAAGGAGTCAAAGGGAGACTTAAAAGTCATATCTCCTTTTCTAATTAATAGACAGATGATAAAAGAAATGTTTTCTATGCTTTCCTTAAAAAGAAAGTTTAATAATTTACTTGTCTGGACAAGGTATTTTCTTCATGTTTCAGATAGAAGTGGAAGTAGAAATGTTTGCTATTCCCTGCCCTTGATACACAGTTTAGATATTCCTTCTCCCTAAGTCAGGTAGACATTGGGAAATGTCCTTTAAACCTCGAGACAATTATCAGAAGTTGTTATGGAGCAGGACTGTCTCTTTTTTATTCACAAAACACATTGAGAATGGCCCTTAAAAATAATACAAAAGAAGAGAGGAGTGTCCAAGCCAATAAGTCTGTAACCTCATCTGCCTGTGGCCTTCAGGAGTTCAGAGATATTTGGGTAAAGGATTTTGGTTCCAGCCTGTAGTTGCCAGTAGAGATGGAAACTGTAAGCTCAGCTGAAGACCTAAACTTTACATTATTTAGATCACAACTCGTGTCTGGTTGTGCAGCCTGTTCAGATGGGGTCCCAAGAGAGTGGCTTCTCACCTCAAGGCTTTCTTTGAGTAAGACACAAAAATGTTTTGAGAGAAAAGACATTACCTCCACCATTTCTAATATGCTCTGACAAGAAGATGACCAAAAATACAAATAAATTAAAAATATTTTGGCATTTTTGGCCCAATCCAGAAATTATGAGTATAGGAAAATACAAGAATGCAGCTATCAGAGATGACACATGCAGGTGAATTGAAGGTCAGCATTCATTCTAACCATGTTGTTTGTCTTATCAGCAAGAAACAATTCAACTGACTCACTCCCCTGAGCAACTACAGGACTTTCTCCAAAAACAAATCCCCCTTTCCACCTGCTCTTGGCTCCAGCGGATTTCAGAGCATGAAGACATCGAGCCTTGGGGGGAACTCAGTGATTGTCCTAAACCTGAGTTTAAGGGGGCACAAAGCCTCACCTCCAGCCTTCCCTGAGACACACATTTGGTGCAGCTCCACATGTTCTGGTCCCCTCATTCTGCAGATCATAATTTAACACTTCCCATGGAGAGCTCTCCACTCAACCCTCCAAAATAACATTCTAAGTCAGGAAAGTTTGCACCTCAGTTTGCATCACAAATAATTTCCAGAGCTTCAAGGAATTCCTCTGAAAACATTTAAATATCCTTCTGAATATCAATATGAGTTAATAATATGGATAAATTAATTTATATAATAAAATAAATAAGCTAAAACTGAAATAAAAATAACAATATGAATAATAATAATATCTAAATATGAGTTATCAAGGAGCTAATTTCTCTGGAGAACATCTTTGTAAATGCTGCTGAGCTCAACATTTTTGTACAACCCCTATGACTGCATGAGTTCAGCTGGCTGATAGCTGGGTGCACAACAGATATCTTACACAGAAAATGAAATAAATATATAACTAATGTTTTCAGGAACATGATATATGTAAAATAAATATATGTTTTCAGGTATAGCTTACCTCTTTGAAAACTTCCTGCACACCCAGCTGTCTTTGAAAATTAGTGGATTGAATTGAAGGTGGAAAATCTCTTTAAAAATCACTTCTGAAAAAAATTAAGAAAAAAGTTCTTGAATTATTTTTTATTTCTGCATGTGTGAGACATCTAAGAATAGTAAAGGTAGTAGAAATCAAAAATTAATATTTGAATTATTTTGATCCTGATAATCCCCAATTGTTTTGAAAGTAAATTGTATTTGATAGTCTCTCCAGAATGTACTTACAAATTCATAGGAACGCCATTAAAATACAGCATTAATTAACATCCACTTTTATAAAGTGCTTCTAATATTGTGTAAACAAGCAAGAGTTGAAAAGCTTATTTTTAACTTATATCTGCATATGCAGTGTGATCATAGTGAGTTACAAAAATACCCAAAGAGCACTGGGAAATGAATTTTCACAGTTTGTTTCTGGTTGAAGACACACCAAAGTACCTGTCTTTAATTTGAGTAGCTGTGAACAAAAGGTACTTGCCAGCTTGCTTTGCATCGTATTTATGTGCTCGTGTCAGTTCAGCCATGGGTGGAATACTGATGTGTCAATATTTGTTAGCCAAAATGAGAATAAGAAACTGACTTGAAATAACTTAGAGCAATCAGAAGCAATTGTGTGGTGTTGTGTTGGGTTAAATCAGGTTGTGCCACGTTTTATCTCTTCAAAAATAAAGCCAGTTGGGTGGTTCAGCATTGCAGAATTGCTGCAGGACCAGGAGCTGGTTTAACCACCTGCCAGACCTCCACAGCCCCCACCTACACCGTGGACCAAGTGAGGGAGAGCTCCAGTGGGGCTGTCTGGGGAGAGAGCCTACAGATGCACAGGTTCAGCCTAGGTTTACATTTAGCAACATTAAAACCTCTCAAAACTCAGTTTTACTACTTGAGATCCCAATGGTTATGACTTAACTTTCAGCCATCTGGGAGATGCTTGAGTTCACCTTAGTTTTACTTGCAACATCTTGCTTTCAGTGCCTGAAATCTAACCCAAACTTCTAGAAAGCAAAACTTATTTGTAATAGTATCCAACTAATCTGAAATTGGAGACCAGGTCTAAAATTTACCCTGTGACTGGTGTCAATCACTTACAAGATATTCTTGATGTAGAACAAGTGCTGGTGGGGAGCTACTGTCCCCTCGGGAAGACATGCAGGGTAGGTCACAGGAATCCATTTGCCAAGGTCCCCACAACACTGAATGTAGGGTTTTGGGTTCAGCTGAGCTCATTCAGGGGCTCTGAATACCCAAGTCTCCAAAATTCTATAAATACAAAAAGGACCTGACTAAATTTCCCCCCCTGCCCAGATGTCACTGCCACATCCTGAGTTATACTGATACAGAAGGGGACTACTGAAGGATCAAGACCCACAGACATCCATGACAGATCTTTCAGCCAGAAGACCCAAAAAACAACTGCTCCACACCTGCTATAAACTCAGGACTGAAAAATACTTATTGATAACAAGCATCAATAACTGACAAAGAGCGGCAAACTGGGAGTACCACAAGGACAAAGCAGGAGAGTACAGGGCTGTTCACATTTCTTGAGTCCTAGAATAACAGCAGGGGTCTTATTATGGGAAATCTTTACCCTTGAGATTTTGGAATTAAAAGCTTCCCCCTCCCCCTTCTTTAAAGGGACAAATCCTCAAACTGGTCATTTTTATCACTTTCTGGAAACGGTTATTTATGCCCACGTGAATCTTTTATAGTGGTAACAGTCAGAAAACAGGGACTGTGATGCTCCAGAGATATGAGAAATATGCAGTTTGCAGGTGGAGGTAATGCCTTTTATTAGATCAACTGATTAGACTCGAAAAAGACAGACAAACCTTCAGAAAGACAAGCCCTTCTTCAGACTTTAAAAGTGATAGACATCTTGAAGACATTATTATAAAAGCTTGATATGATGCTTTAAAGCACTGCTTGTTCCTAAGATCACTCAAGGACTCCTTCAGAAGCTGCAAGTCTTCAAAAGTGATCCAGGAAATGCTAAAGTACTCTGTGCTTTTCAAAGGCTAAAAAAAAATATCTTCCTGTTGTGAAAGAACAATAGGAAATGAATTTGCTGCTTTTTTGGCTGAACACTTTCCAAGTTACATGTTTGGATGATTACCCTTCTCCATTTTAAAGGGTAATGTTTACTGAGCATTTACAAAGAAATAACAGGCTGCTGAGAGCCAGGTTTGCTTTCCTGAGATGTTCAAATAACCAGTATCAAGAATTGTTCACATAATTAACGTCAGGCAGAACAGCTCCCAAGTGCTTTAGAAGTTCAACGTTCAGAGCCCTAAGCAACATCTGAGATGCAGCCCAGGAATTTAAAGGTGGAAGGAATGTCTCTGACATAGACCAAGCCCAATCCCTACAGGGATTGGGTTACTCTCAGTTCTGTGTGGTGCCCTCTGACCCTCCAGGCCATGCAATGCTGGTTCACCCCCTGCAGACTCCTGGTGGTGGTGGAGAAGCCATTTGGCAGCCCCATGTCACTGAAGAATATCCATGTGCAGACAGAAACTCCCACTTGCTAGTTTAAATCAGCTTCCAGTAGCTTTTGTACCGCCGAAATAGCACAAAATATATTTACCCCAAGCTCGTGTCCTAAAAATTCAGATCCCCACTAGGAATGCTAAATGAACTGAAACCATGCTGGGGACAGGAGATCAACAGACAAAATATTCTGACCTTCAATTTTACATTCTTCTCCATTTCTAATTTTCCTGCACCGTGTTTTCTTGTTCTAATCCAGGTTAGAGCACGTGGCTGCTGGTTCAGACTCAGGTTTTTCACCAGTGATCTTGAAGTGTGGTCTCTGGATAAGTCACTTACTCTTCTCAGCCCTGAGTTTATCATCTCCCTAACACTTGCTAACCCCAGAGAGGAGCTACAAACTTAGATCATATATAAAGAGATCCAAAAATGGAAAATATAAAGGAAATGCAAAGTGATACCACATTTCTCATTTAAAATGAGTGGGTGACAAATTGCTCATCAGATTGTACAATTTGGGTTGCTTTTACTCGCTTGCTAATTAACCAGTCTGACATTATGTTTCCTCCCTCTTGCATCCACCCTGCCTCTGAACTAATCAGGGTTCAATGACAGCATCACTTATCCCAGGACACATTCCAATAATTAAGGTTTGGAGGACATCTTGCAAACTCCATCACATACCAAGACGATTTTCTCTCCCTCTACTGCTGCGTATCTGACATGTGACAAGACAAAGCCCTGCTCTCATATACATAACAGCAGGATGCTTTCCCACCTTTTAATGGCTCACTGAATCTCCTCCCCAGCAACTCTGACAGTGGGAAAGTGCACTGCAAAAACGACTGTGTCTTGAGAAGTGAAACCTCACAGGCCCTGGACTTGGGAACAACAAAAAAAAAGCACGCTGGCATAAGCTGGATCTATTGCTAAATACTAATTTTTAGTGCAGGAACACACAATCCTCTGAGCTGGGTTTTTTTTTTACTTCCTACACTCCTTTTCTCACTGCTCTATTGCCTCATTTGATTTTTATGAATCCAAGCACATTTTGGCTTTGCATAGGAAAGGCAGCACAGGCAGGGGCACCTTGTAGTTATTTAGGGAGGGAGAGAAGCCAGTAAGAATCCTGGCACTTGACTGCTCTTTGAACCTTCATGTGCAGAAGCAACAGCAAACTGAACACTGGCTTTTGCACTGGTGTGTGCTCAGAGTATCTTCATTAGCACTGACAGAACTATTCTGACTTTCCCCCCCAGTAACTGGCTCCTTCTGCTCTGGTTTTGGTAGCTCTGATTTAATTCAGGTGCACAAGCCAACTGGGTCAGCCCACCCATGGTCTGCAGGACCAAATTTGAGCAAAGCTGGTCGGTCATTCCTTCCTCAGATGTTTTCTCCTTTCAGTTCACCTCCTGGGAAAAGCCAGCTCGTGAGCTTTGTAGGAGGCATGAGCCACTGTCTAAGCTTAAAGTCTGGACTTGGCAAGAACAAAGCCTCATCCCACAAATTTGGTTGGAAATCAAAGGTTCCAATTAGAATGTGGCTGCAAACACTCTTCTCCAGGAAGCTTAAATGTCCTGGTGATCAATTCTCCTGAAAAACAGATGGAGAGACCTTTCATTTTCTCTTGGTGCTTGATTCTGAAGCACTATTTTCATCAGCACCAGAAAAAACAGGGGAATATTGGCTTTGGTTCCACCAAAGGCATATTTTAGGATTGATTTTAACACAGTCATTATTCTGCCCATGGTACAATTAAATCCCCTCTGATTTCAATGGGTAACTTTAGACTTGATAGTAACTTATCCAAAAGTATTTCACATTTTCTCTCCTGGTTGAAGGCGCTGGTTTCTGAGCTTTTATTCGTTCACACAAATGTAGGGATTTTCTTTAACTGTCTCACCTGAACAAAAATCATCTCAAATGCAACTCTTAGAAAGAGTATTTGCTGTATGTGGGAATGGGAGGAAAGAGACAGTCACAATCCTGGTCTTTAACTCACCTGCTTCTTTTCACAGCATCCAGTGTTACAATATGGGGCATAATAAAAGGAAATGCTCATTTATTTTCTGCCAGGTCCTATGAATTGCATCCTAGCACAAAAAGCTGCATTCCTCAGCCTGTGTGGTGGGGGACAGGAGTGAAAACAGCCCTGCATCAAAAGAGGCAGAGGAGCTGGAAGTGGCTGTGGAACTGGGAGAACTTTTCTATGTGACACTGCAATGAGCTGTGTTTTACTCAGCAGGCTGCTACTGCTTCCAACACTGTATTCCATAAAGATACAGAGAGATCAGGAAAGGGAATATTCCCTACAGACAGGAACTCATGGTGATGGACAGTTCTTCAGCTGCTGTGCATCAACATGCTTTAATTGACTTATGCAATATTACCCTACTTCACACATCATTATACCTGTAAAGCCTCCACCACATGCTTTATAAAGATACTTTTTATAAGACATTTTATAAAGTAAGATAAAGAAGAGAATAAAAGGCAAGTTTGTGCCCCTAAGATCTCCTAATGTAACTTAACATGTTAGGAAGAAAATGGGAATAGGGCAGAGAGCCATGGGAGCCTGAACAGACTTGTCCAAGGGCAGGGATGAGGGGAATTTAGCTGAGGTCAAGGAGCATATCCAGTATTGCTGCTGCTGTCTCCAGGCTGAAGCTGGAACTGTTTCTTCTCCACTATCTTTTGCATCATCAGGTATTTGCCTTTTTTTCATCCAAAAAAAGTGCAACAAACCCTCTGTTTCATATATAACTTTCAAGGTCACTTGCATAAAATGTACAAAAAGCACATTTTTGTTGATGGAATGGCCTTTTGCTAATGAGGTAATTAGTGATATTACAGCAGGAAAAAAGGGGGGAATTTCTTTCTCCTTTTCTCCCTTTTTGCAAGCCCAGTGAAGTGGCAAATTTTGTCGCATTTGCTGTATGTGCACAATATTTCACCCAGCTCCACGAAGTAATGTGTTTTTTGAGTAGCAACTGTATTTGCTGAAACTAAGTTATAATAATTTGATGACTAGGAACAAGATTAATTCAAGGAACTACTATTCTCATGACAATTGCAAAATATAGTAGGGGACAGAGTTAGTGTGAATAAAGAGGTTTAGAGCATCTTACTGCTCCATCAGTAAGAAGCCTGAGATGAAAAAATATCCAGGAAGGATATTAGGGGGTCACATCTCTTGAGGTGCAGCAAGGTAAGCAGTGAATTTCTCTATAAGAAAGCCAGGAGCTGCAATGAAAACTATCATTGGAGAAAGCATGAATATATGTACAATAGAAGGATAAAAAACAGTGAAAGATATAATTACATTAAATTATAGCAACTGCCATGTAAAAGTACCAATGAAAGTAACAAAAAGAATTGTCATTTCCTTTAGAAATTATGTTTGATGACATCGCAGAGGCTTCACATCTCCACTCACATGGAGATGTGCCAGTTATCCAACATCTGAGGGGAAAACAAAGAGCCCCATTCCAGCCTCAGTTACAGTACAATTGGGAACAGCACTTAGCTTGTCAGTTAGGATGTGACAATCAAAGCTGGAGCTCCTGCCTGAACCATCTTTGAAGGAAATTTTGGTCTTTTTTCTCCCCCCAAAAAACCCAACGACATCCAGTACAAAGCAACACTGACCTGCCCCTGGATCTCTCATAATGTAAATAACAACCACCAGTAGTACTGGGAAGAATTTTGAAGAAATGGTTCACAGATTAACATTTTCGTAGCTTAAGTAGATGAGACCAAATTTAGAGCAAGTAAGTTATGCACATATGTTATGTAGAGGCCTAATATTCACTGAAGATAAGGAACTATTTTTCAACTGCGTATACCAGAGAGTTGGAATTTGGAGATCTATAAATAGTTCGCTGAAGTTATGGAAGAAGAGAATTACAGCACCAAAAAAAAAAAAAAAAAAAAATTATCGAAATTTGAGTTAGGAAGAAAACTTCTGTTCTGAATTAGAAGAAACCCCATGTCCTTTTCTCCTGTCACTCTTGTGTTAAAAAAGCACTTTCCTCAAATCAGATATTGGTTAAGTGGTTTGACACCTGCTGGGATGTGTTCAAGTTTCTCTGCATGGTGGTTTTACAAAGAGATTGTGTTGGAGATCATTCAGGTACTTCTTTTGAGATCCTTTTATGCAAATGAAAGAACTTAACTGGTGTATCCCACATTTCAGGTGCTACAGAGCATCCCCTGCTCCACAGGGAGAGACACTCTCCCACCCCAGCACCTCTGATGGGTGGGTGATCACAGGGTTCATCCTGGATTTGAGAAGGGGGTCTGTCTGCTGCTAAAAAGCTTCCAGGTGTTCTGAATTCAGCCTCTGTCTTACTTTGACCAGATGAAACTGGACATGAAAAAAACCCACCAATTTTCCTCAACAAACGTCAACAGCATCCTCTTAATAAAATCATGAACTGGCAAAACTGGCATTGCAGTCAGGCAGAATTCCAGTGTAAAATTCCCAACCAAAGTAGAGAACTGATCCCTTTTAAATTTTCCAACACCGTGCTCACTGCTGAACGTTGTTTTACCCGTATGTGCTTTATTTGTGGGATCCCTGCAGAAGTTTTAATCAGTGAGGTCTCAGTGCAAGTGTATTTTCTGAATAGGAACTACGTCTTGGAAAATGACGCACAAGTTTCCTCAGCTTAATGTCAACACATGTAAAAGAAGGAGTAAGTGGATACAAAATGTTATCTTGTAATGTCAAACCCTCATGGCAGGGGTGTGTTGGCAACAGAAAGTGCAAAGCAATGAAAGATCAGCACTAGTGAATCGGAAGTTCTCTCCATCGAGCGACTTGAGCGTAACAAATTGAAGCTTGCAGAAGTCTGAGTTGTAAAACTGGTAGAGCTGTTAAAGTGGCTTTCCTTAAAATAATGAATTAGTTGGCCCATTTCTTTTAATGGCAAACAGTGAATCTTGGTTGTCTGTCAGTGGCTGGGCTGTAAATTGGGTGCTGTGTGAGCGGGAGAACAGGACAGAGACCTCCTGTGACAGACCCAGGGCTGCTCAGGCCTCACATGAAACTGCCTGGAAATAACAGGGATCCCTCTGTGTGGAACAGAGCAAAGCTCACAGAGATCCAAACAGCAAAATGGAGCAAACACCTGATCAGGATACACCTTGGTGTCCTGGTGTTTGCTGAAAGGGGCACAGCGAGATCGCGTGTGCTCCACTAAGCAGTTGCCCAAGCTGTAGTGCAGTTGGTTATATTTACACAGAAACTGAAATCTCATGTATTGAAGTATTTTACAACATGAGGTCAAATTAGGGTGAGGAAAAATTAATATCACTCTGTTGAAGTCGGAGGCACTGTGCCATTAATTCCTGGCATGTTGCAGGAACAATGCACTAACAAGAGGATGAAAGGAGATGTCCATTATTGTTCTGCTAAAGAAATAATGAACCCTCTAATTTACTGTTTCCAAACCAGCTTATTCCATTTTAAACAAGAATGCGTTGGGTTGCACCTAGAGACCAAAACTGAGAAAATCTATTATTAATTTACTTTTTAGGTATTTTTACTGTAATGGCTGATAGCAAAACTTAGGGAGAGTGTATGGTCCCACACAAGCAGCTGTGAAAAGATCTCCCAGAATTCAGACAAACGGCATTGTTAATAGACTCCTCTTAGTGAAGAGAGAAAACATAGTGTCAATCACACGTGCTGACAGGGTGCAATTAACCCAGCATCAAATTGGAGAGAGATGGATGGGACCAGATGGTCCTGTTATCCTAACAAAGGATTATACAGCAAGTGTCCTTCGGAAGAAAGAGCGTTTTTTAACATAGACCTTTGGAACACACACACACACACACACACACAAAAAGATGATGTGAACTAAAGAGGCATTACAGAAAAAGATGTTTGAAATATGAATTCCAATAGTTAATTATGTGCTTTAAGTACAAATATATGTTACATTTTTATCATAATGATGTCTGCTGAAATTTATCCAAAAAGGTCTCCCTCCTCAAGAGATTGACGTCAAACAGAATCACTGGAAATAAGTCAGCAAGGAATGATCAAAAATCAGCATTCCTGCTGGTCCTGGAAAAATTATTTAATTTATTAACCTAAAACTGCCTAAATACTCCTCTCCTAGTCTGATGAACTTAGAGGAAATACATATTTTGAAGCTCAATTAGAGAGCAGCAACTGTACCAGGTGGAGCAGTGCACCCCAAAACCTTTCCAGAGCATTGAAGTGCTTGGGATCATGTTGTTGGAATGAAAACTCTACCTCTAGATGAGATATATTATTAATTATGTGGGAGATATAATCAATTTATGCAAAGAAATCAGGCAAAACATGCAAATAAGAGGAATTTGTGACAAAGTAAAATCTCAGCTAACACTGCTTGAAAAAAGAACTCTGCACTCAGAATTACTGTCATATGGAAAATGCACAGCAGTACTGAAATCCCAAAACCTGGGACATACCTGGTGTTATCACAGAATCATTAACGTTGGAAAAGACCTCCAGGATCACCGAGTCCAAGCTGTGCCCCATCCCCAATTTGTCCCCCAGCCCAGAGCACTGAGTGCCATGTCCAGGTGTTCCTTGGACACCTCCAGGGATGGGGCCTCCAAACCTCCCTTGGACAGCCCTTTCCAATGCCTGAACACCCTTTCCATGGCAAAATTACTCCTGATGTCCAACCTGAAGCTCCCCTGGCACAGCTCGAGGCTGTTTCCTCTTGTTCTCTCCCTTGTTCCCTGGGAGCAGAGCCCGACCCACCCCCAACTTCCTCCTCCTATCAGGGATTTGGGGAGAGTGAGAAGGTCTCACCTGAGCCTCCTTTCCTCCAGGCTGAGCCCCTCCAGCCCTCTCAGCCTCTCCTTGTAGCACTGATTCGTGCCTTTCCTAAACCCATTAGAGCACAGGTCTTAACACTTGGGCCTTCTGCTGTCTCGTGGGTAACAGGATTTCCTTCTAAATCCATGGATCCAACCACAGCACAAGAAAATATCACACTGTGGATTTCCAGGGTAAGGAAAAGGCTGAAAACAAACACAAAAAGAAATACATCACTGGTTGTGTTAAAATAGTAAATAATAGCAATAATGTTCTGATATGAAGCTGTACAGTTCACTATAGTGAAATAATTGCAATAATAGTTACATTTCAATACTTCGAGGGAATTACTCCATTCTTCCCAAGGAAGCTTTAAAGCTTTTTAGCCTGAAAAAAAAAAAAAAAAAGAAAGTACAAAGGGGACTTACAAAGGATGTGGGATACAATCCATGGTTACCCACTGAATCACTGAAGAGAATTCTCTGCTCAGACTCCCTCGCTAATTGAAGGCTGAGCAGCCCACGCCTTCAGTCAACAGTGCTGTTATATCTTCTGTTCTTAAATCAGAAAAGCCCACGAGGAAACCTTGCAGTGGTGCCTCAGTTAACCAGCTACGTGACACAGATTTGGGCACCCATGGCTTAGCCAGGCACAGGGTTATTTCTGAGCATCTCAGAGACTTCAGAGCTTGGAAGCTGATTCCTTCGTGCTTATTGTGTGCACTCAGCTGGAAAGCAAAGCCTCCAGTCACTGTGCAGGGCTCAAAGTTTGTGAGATCTACACTGTACAGTAAGTTTTCTTTAATTTAGATATCAGGCTTCCCAATTTTCATGCCCAAGCATCGTTCTCTTCCAGGTGCTTGTGCATTCTCACTGAATTATTGATAAGATCTGGACTTTCTACTTTCTTTGGTCTGGATAAAACGTCTTCATCAAATTGGGCTTCACAAAAAAACTACCCAAAACCCCCCAAAACCAAACAACATCAACAAACCAACAATACAAAAAACAAAACCAAAAAAAACCCAAAAAAAAAACCCCACAAAACCAAACAAATAAAAACACGCAAACAACCCCCCAAATATAGCTCTATGATTTCTTAATGAAAAAAAAATCTGCTGTTAACAAAAACATAATTTCTAATTGCGAAGAAGGAAAAAAAAGAAGGAAAAAAAAAAGAAGAAAACTTATCCCTGAAAAAATTTCCACTTTGATGTCCCTGTGGTGCTTCCTAGGAGTTGTAATTCAAAAGTGCCATCGTGCCACTTTCATGAGTAAAGTTCCCAGAGTTTTCTTAGTTTATGATTCTCCTCCTTTTCTAAATTCCACAAGGTCTAGGCTTGTACCAGCAGGTCAAGAATTTCCTTTCTTCTTATTTTTCTCTCCCTTTTTCCTTTCCCTCTCTTTCTCCTTTCCTTTTTCCTTTCCATTCCTTTTTCCTTTCCATTCTCCTTTACATTCCATTTTCCTTTCCTTTCTCCTTTCCTGACATCATCCTGCACAAAGCCAAAGGAAATGTTTTGCAATGTAGATCAACGGAATCACAATTAAAAAAAAGGTGACCTGCTTGATACCTTTTCAACATTATCCAGTCAGAAGAACATCAGCTCTCTACCAACTAAGGAAATTATAAAAGATCTAATCAGCAGATAGAATATAGTCATAGAAAATGCATATCAGCACACCTTAAAGAAAGTAAAATAAATCTTGAAAGTTTAATATCCCCCTTTCTTGGACCTAAATAGGCCCCTTTGGAAAACTATTTTATTGTTTCTCATTAAATTAGAATTGTGCTGAGATGCCACTATCTACCATTTCCTATTATTATTAATGTAAAAAAAATGAAATCACTGCATATTCAGCACTTCCCCAGTTAAAACTAGTCAGAATGAAAATCTGAGCTGTGTTTTTTCTTAATTCATGCTAATTTAAAAACAGAAAGTCCTTTACTTCTTCCCCCCCCCCAATTTGCATCTGCATTTAAAGATAGCAATATTTTCTAATGATAATTAAGAACCTTTAATTTATTGGTTTATTACTTCTGTCCTACATTAGCAGCTCTTACAGAAACAGCTCAGAGATACCACATGTGTGAATGTGCATTAATTCCTCTCTCATTAACCTCAGAAACATGGAGCCATTCCTAACCAACTTGGACCAGAAACCACGGGGTTTTCCTTGCTTTTCAGGCTATAGGTGACACCAGAATAAAATGTCCCAAGTCTGCTGCTCACCAAAATTGTAGATTTTTGTGACCCTCTTGTATTTAGCAATTACTGCTGTAAAGAGAAGCTTGTCCTGTATCATCATTTACATATCAGGGGATGTTCTGTTAATGAAATGTTAATATTTTTGTGTAGTTTGCTCAAGGCAGAACTCTTGAATCCGGCTGGCATTTTTATCAAGAAAACAGAAAGCAACAGATATACATATGGATAAGATGAAATTCTCCCAGTATACACTGAAGACTCCTCTTAATAATGCAGTGGTTGGAACCAACGTTACTAATTTGCCCAAAGACTCTTCATTTCTTATTTGCTACCAAAACAGAGTTACTGAAATTTTTGAGACATTTCTAGGTCTTATTTAAGATTCATTGAAGTGAGGATGAGTCAAGTCAGGGCATGGATGAGAAGATCTGGAGGAATAGGCCAGGCTGGACAGGGCTTGGGTAACCTGGTCTAGTAGAAGGTGTCCCTGCCCATGGCAGGGGGTGGGATGAGAGGAGCTTTAAGGTCCCTGCCAACCTAAACCATTGTGTGATGAGTAGAAAGAGAGGAACTGTGGTTCACTAGACCAGGTTGCTCCAAGCCCCATCCAGCCTGGCCTCGAAAAGCTTGGCAGAGTTCACTCAAAATCACAGCCTGGCAAAGTCCATGCAGGTTGATGAAGAAATCTGCAGCAACTCTTATTTTGACCATTAATTCTTATCAATTCCTCACACTGTGCTGGGGAGCAGGAGGATGCCCTGGCTCAGATCATGCATGTCCCTTGCAGATCTAAGCTTTTACAGCTGCTATTCTGTGCCTTGGCAGAAGCAGCGTTTGGGGACCCCACAGTCTCCTTGGAAAATTCAGTGTGTCCTCCACTCCATCGTTTGGAAAAGACTTCAGAAGACACGCACACCCTTTTGTCACCCCCTTCTTAAGAAAAGGCTTCAGGAGAGATGGACACCTTCTGTCACCTCCCTGGATTTTAAACTGTTAGAGAACTTTGGAGCATCTGCTGCTGGAAAGACACCCCGAGATCCCAGGAGTTCATCAGTGCCACAGCTGCCCATGGCTCTGTGCCACAGCCTTTCTGCCTGAGCGACCCCGACAGGCAGCGGGGTGGTCATGGGGAGTTTTTAATAAGTGTCAGAAAACCTCAAGTACCAACGTGTCCCTAATGCTGCTTTTTGGCCTCGTTAACCACCAGAGACGAGAGATTGAAATTGAAATGTCTGTTCCCAGGAAAAAGAACACCAAAAGCCATCTCACCTGGGCTGGGTGTGAGGGAATGAAGGGCTCGAGAAACCTGCAGGAGGATGAGGTAAAATTCCTTCCAGCTCACCTACTCCAATCCAGCAGGGGTCAGCTGCAAATTATCACCAGCTGACATCCACAAAGGCATATGTTTCAAAATAGGCGTTTTAGTTGCCTTTTGGGATGAGTTACCAATGGAATTAGTTGGTGGCTTGGCTGCATTAGTGTTTATTATGTTGAGCATTGACACTGCGCCCGGTGTGATAGGGCATGAAAAGATTAGTACTTATTAATGTGATTTTGGTGATGATTTTTTAAAATATATATATTTTGAAGACTATCCTTGCTCAAACTTTTAATTTTTTTTTTTTAAGATGAAACTATATCTGTCTTTGGCCAAACTAATGTGAGAATTTTGAGGAAAGAAGTTTCTGTTTCTTTTTTTTTAGTATTACGCTTGGCTGAAAAAACTGTATTAAGCTGTGCTTTAAATCAGCATTTTCTCAAATTGAAGAACAACTGATACTAAAGTATCTGGGAGATTAAAATACTTGTAATTTGCATAAAAATAAAAAAAAATCAGTTTATCACTAGTGTTCTTCCTAGCAAGGATTTCTAAAACCAGTGGCTAGGAAATATTGTTGGTTTTCAGGCCATACTTCATCTAATTATACAAAAGCATATCCACAGAATTGCAAGGGTTCATGGAAGAGATAATCAAATCACAGCCATTTGGAATGAAGGAGATGCTCAGTGTGGAACTGCTGACACAGCAATTTAATTAAGGCAGTTTAGCAGCTAAAAAGTTCTTTAATGGAAGTCACAGGTTTACCATTTTTGGGTACAGAAAGGGAAACTGAAATTAAGAAAAAAACCAAAACAAAACAATCACAAGAGCAGATGATATCAGATCTCCAAGATGCACTACTTTTTACAGTGCCATTAATTTCTTTTTGGAAAAAACATAATTTCCAAATGCTCAGCACTATCTTGAATTATTTCAGGTCAGTGGAACTAAAGACAAAGTAATAATTTCATTTCAGAAAATATATTTCTGAATGTATTCAAATATATTTCTAGAGATATTGTGCAGTAACTTCTACATTTATTTATGCCCAAGAAAAAAGGCCTTTATTTTCAAAATCGGATCTTTATGACCAAAGCCATCATAAAGATTCTTATTGATTTAAAAAGATGTTTTGCTGATTCTCATGTTTGAAACAGAACAGACTTTTTTTCACCTTTGTAATGTTTGGCTTTTGTTGTAGATTGATATTTAACCAACTGTAGTGAAAAATAATCTAACAGCTATTCTTTTAAAACTGTGCAGGTGCTGCTACAGGTTTCATAAGAGACTTTAATTGAAAATTTGACCCCAAATCTTATAATCTGAGAAAGATGACCAACTGAATTTTACCTAGAAACTATTTCAAAGTTATATTAATGTCAATGTTGAGCACTTTAGTGCTGCTTTTTGTTATGGGAAAAATGGCTTATTTCAAATGGTTAACTGTCAATTCTGTGGGGCCCAGAACCCTCTTAAAAATCATGGTCTTTATGCAAATTAAATACTCGGATTGACCTGTTGGAGAGAATTGAGAGGAGGCACCAAGATGATCAGAGGGCTGGAGCAGCTCTGCTGGGAGGAAAGGCTGAGGGAATTGGGATTGTTCAGCCTGGAGAGGAGCAGCTTTGGGGTGACCTGACTGGGGCCTTCCAATGCCTGAAGGAGCTACAGGAGAGTTGGAGAGAAACAATTTCCGAGGACCTGGAGTGACAGGACAAGAGGGAATGGCTGCAAATTGACAGAGAGGAGGCTTAGATGGGATACTGGGAAATAATTCTTCCTTATGAGGGTGGGGAGGCCCTGGCACAGGTTGCCCAGAGAAGCTGTGGCTTCTCTGTCTCTGGAAGTGTCCAAGGCCAGCCTGGACAGGGCTTAGAGCAACCTGTGCTAGTGGAAGATGTCCCTGCCCACAGCAGGCAATGGAATGAGATGATCTTTAAGATCCTTTCCAACCCAAACCACTCTGGGATTCTGTGATTTATGACTTTAGTATTATTTTGTCCTGAGCATCATTAAAACACACTGATATTAAAACCTGGGTGTGGGCAAGTACTGAGGAGACCCCGAGGTCAGATTGGGCTGATGCAGCATCAGCATCACCAGACGTGGGAGTTTAGGATATCCTGATTTTGCAAGAATAACATCTCAGGCCTGGTTTCTCCTGCCTCAGCTGCCTCTGTGCTTCACTCCATCGCTGGAGACAGTGCCAGGATCCCTGGGAATTCTAACATATGCAGTGCTTCAAATTTGGGTGCTTAACTGGCAACACTTTAAAGAGACCTGACTGTGAGAGTACGAGCATTTAGCATTTTTCAAAAATCATATCCTCATGATGGTCTCTAGACGATTGCTCCAAACTGGGAATATTCACAGTTGCCAATCCCTTTGGAAATGTGAGTCCATGGGGACCTGCACAAGAAAATATGGAGCAGAACAGGGACTTGTCTTCAAATATCTTCTGGGCTTGGACTACCATTGTTAATACTGGGTCATTCCACGCAATGCTGGTGCCTAAATCAGGAAAGCAGGGAACATGTAACTAAGATATTTGTAAAAATATAACCAACAAGGAATGTTGTGATGAAATTACTTTTTCTGAATTTGTATTGGACTTTTTTTTTTTTTAAAACCAAAATTCCTTTGAAACAGGTTAAGCCTTTTCCTCTCCCAGCAAAGTCACACACTGTTACTGCTATTTTACATGACAGATGAGTTAGGTGGAACAATTCCCACATGGAATTGTGGAATGTTTGTTTTATTTTTATCAGTCCTAAACTTAATGTTGCATTTACCCAGGCTGCTTCCATCAGTGGCATATATAAATACCTGTGCCCAAAAACGTGTGTCAGCACAACACACCAAGACTTTTTTCCTCCTATTATTTTATATTACGCTCTATTAAATCCTGGATGTGTCAGCTGGGCTCAGTTCACAGATTAACCTTACTTAAGCTCAGACTTGCCCACCATGCATTTTAAATGCTACTGTGCCTTGTTAAATTCCCAAGTTTTGATGGTGTAAGTGGTTGTTCACCAACTCCTACTTTCATCCAGAGGATGACTTTGCTGCCTGTGTTTACAGACAGCACATTTTGGTCCTCTAACATCTGATTTGTACAGATGCAAAGAACAGCCAGAGACCAGAGAAACAGCAGCTCCCCAGATTGGGGTTAAAGTGGGTGCCGTGTTGAGCGTTGTCAATAGGTTCCTTGTTGCTAAGGAAACTATTTCCTTGGTAGCTGCATGTTTGCCACATCTTACTAAATTGGTGTCAATCTCAAGCGAGGAACAATGTGTTGTGGCATCACAAGAAATAAAAACCCAAATAGGCTTAAAGTTTATTAAATACTGACTTGAAAAAACATCAAACAAACTGAAAACACTCTGCGGGTGACTCATGGAAAAACTCTGATTGCATCAGAGTCACCAGCTGGCAAACAGGTAAATGTATTTGTGTAGTAAATAAAAATCTTTTGTCTTCTAAAAACTGGAAAGGCAGCCTTTTACAAGAATGCACTTTTTAGCTGTTGAAAATCTCAGGTGATGCATTCCCATGGCAGCTGGAATTTGTGCACAGGAATGGATGGGGCATTATGGCATTATTTTTTTCTTCAGACCAGCATAGACCTGAAATCATATTTTTACCTTCTAATATTAATTACTTGGTAATTTGCAACCTCAGAGTGGTTAAAGCAGATTCTAACTGTACTTGTAGAAAATCATCAATATAAAAATACAGCTCATACTTTTGTGCACAGTTATTGAGAACAGTTTGTAAGGAAATGATCAAATCTACCACTTTTTGTAACCACTGCAGCTCCCTTCCCCTGATCTATCAAATCCACACCCAAAGAACTCACAGTGTTTCAATTATTTGTGATTTTTCCCCAAACGACCCAATGAGTCATTATTTTTTCTCACTCACTGTTTGGTCCAGAGTCAACAAACCCAGACTATAGCAAATTCCTTCTTTTTGGTAATGTTTTTACAACCTTGTAATTCATAAGAAATGAGCAGTGAACATTTTTCTACACTTAACTGGATTTTAGAGTAAGAAAGCAACAGAAGCACTGCAGAATAGAGACTTCTCCAAAAGTGAGATGCTGAAAGGGAACCAGTGCAAAGAAAATCCCAGGAAGTATGCCACAACCAAAGCCTTCCATTTTTCTGCTCCTTAGATAAGCCTTAATGCTAACATTAATTATTTGCATATTCCCACATTTGGAATTCTCTTTTCATGTTTCCCAAATACATTGAAACAGTCCCTAAAGCAAAAAACTCAAGGGGAAAAAAAAATAATGCACTGAAAATAAACAGAAACTACATGGACATTTCTACTATATGGATCATTTAACTACCAATAAAATTCGGGGTTTTAAAGCATTTTTAATAGTATTTAAACCTCTTCTACGATGTATCTATAAACTCCAGAAAAAATATTTTTCCTCTTCAGAAAGTGCCAAAAGCATAACGTGCTACAAAAGCTTGTAGGAAATAGAAGCAAAGGAACAGAAATTAAAGACAAGAAGTGATCCGTGAGAAATTACTTTGATTGACAGTAATCCTATTGCACAATGCACTGCAGAGTCTGATGCAGAAGAGCCCATGCTCTCCTTAAAGATCATCTCACTGCACTCCCTGTCATGGACGGGAGCACCTTCCACTGGACCAGGTTGCTTCAAGCCCCTTCCAGGCTGGCCTTGGACACTTCCAGGGATGGGGCAGCCACAGCTTCTCTGGGCAACCTGTGCCAGGGCCTCCCCACCCTCACAGGGAAGAATTCTTTCCCAATATCTCATCTAACCATCCTCTCTGTTGGTTTGAAGCCATTCTCCCTCGTCCTGTCACTCTAGGCCCTTGTAAATAGTCTCTCTCCATCTTTCCTGTGGCTCCTTCAGGCACTGGAAGGCTACAATGAGGTCATCCCAAAGCTTCTCTTTTCCAGGCTGAACAATCTCAATTGTCTCAGCCCTTCCTCCCAGCAGAGCTGCTCCAGCCCTCTGATCATCTTAGTGCCTCCTCTGGACTTGCTCCAACAGCTCCTTGTCTTTCCTATGTGGGGAATTTTATATAAATTTATTTTATAATGACCTCAACTTTCACACTTTGGCACAGGAATCAAGACAACATTGTGCCTGATGCTGCCCATCACCTGAATCTCGGAGAGATCCTTTGTAGCTGCTACTGATAGAAACAACACTAAAGACCATAATTCTCCTCTTAATTTCAGTGACCTAAAGAAAACAGCAACAGCAATGGATGTAAATATGGTCTGTTCAACATTTGGTCCCATTCCCATTTTCACTATGGTGAGAAAAGAAATCCAAGTAGGACAGGAAATTTAAAACGAAACTATGCAGGAGAAAAAAACCCACGTGTACATGTTTAATGAGATTGTGAGGGAGGAAGCAGCGAGCAGGAACTGGCTGTGACTCCAGTGCAGATGAGGTAAAGAGCACACAGCTGTTTCAACTTACTCTTGTCCAGACCACCTCTGTTCAACAGGAACTCTGTGTTAGAGAGTTAGAACTGAGGCAGGTTGGGTGGTGGAATGTAAAGTCACAGCAGAGACGAGCTTTGCCACATGGGAACAGTTTCTCAGAACGCTTTTTGCACAGGGGCAATGAGGTGGATGTGGGATGTAACTGAGCCAGCAGGATCTATGTTTCCTAAACCAACCCTGCTTCACGCAGGAGCACTTCAAACCTACAGGAACTGCCCTGGGAACGTGGTGGTGAGAAACAAATCTGAATGAACTGCACATGACTGAGAGCAGACTCTGCAACAGAACTAAACCACAGAAAATGATCTCAGTTCATCTCCTGCTAACTTGGTCTTTCAGATAATTTCTTTTTCTAAGCATGTTTTAACATTTGAAGCTGTCCTAAAGCCACCACCTTTTCCTGCAGCCTCATGAAGAGGGCAGGTGCCTTTCACTTAGATAAATGTAACCCTGATTTATCAATAGTGGGTTTAGTGACAGTTACTTTGTGTACCTGGGTGCTGTTTGTGGCTGCCTTAACAATAGTGAAAATGTATTGTGCTTCAGGTGAATGGTTTTTCAAGTGCTTCTGTTTAATTTGTGTTTTTGGTGGTTTTGTGGATTGTACCTTCAAAACTGATTTGCTCCACAGGAGCAAATCTATCCTGGCCTCTCTTCTGCTAATTTAAGAGTCTGCTACTTAACACTGCAGATCAGAAATACTGTGAGATATGGGAAATAAAAAGTGTATCAGAGGACTTTAATGGGGACATCAAGGTTAATATCTGTCTATGCTCTTTCTCGAGAAACTGCAAGCAGGACAATTTATTGGTTTGGATCCGAGTTTTATGTTTAATTACCTAAAGCATGGTTTCCTTAACAGCACAGCTCTCCATTGCTGCCATCCAGAGAGGAGCAGAGTCGCTCTGAAATCCATCAGCTGGGACCTGAACCAAAGGTTACAGTCTGAACAACAAAGTCAAGCACACCATGCAGAGGGCTGATATGATAGACCCTAACAAAAAGACTTCACACCAGGCTAACACTAATAGGAAACTGCTGAATATTCATTAAGCCCCTCTGAACCAGCAATATTTTAGTTATCGTGAGATCAAACTGCACAGAAGATCAAACAATGAAAAATCATTTCTTGGCACAGGTCCCTCCGACACTTTATTTCCTCACAGCCTGGAACTGCAGGGACACGAGAAGTTTCCTGGAACTTCAAAATAAAAGCATTGCAGAGAGGCTGCTTGAACAAGGGGAGTATCACAGTGGCATTTTGGTATCATTGGCAGCCTTCCTTGATTATTGACACCCCTGCTCCTGTAACAGCCTGCAGAGCTGCAGCCAGAGCCTCCAGTATTTGTCACTGTCACTTCACAAGTGCTCGGCATTGTTCAGGAAATTGTATGTGTAAAGCAAAACTGCCTGTGCCCAACTCCGACAGGGGAGGGGGCTTGAAACTGAAACAGAGGTTTTATGTGTCCTATTATGTGCCCCAGCAAGAGCCATAAATAATTGTGACAAGGGTTTGGTTTTTTTTTTCTTTTTTTTTTTTTTGGTGTTACACGTGAAAGTCCTTGACTGTGCCTCCTGCTCCAGCTCCCCCCTCCCTCCCTGCACTACAGCTGCCAAGCTGCATGATGATAGATGGCACTATGCAGCAAATGACAGCCCGATAGATTTTTTAGTTTGTGCTTTAGAGAGAATCAGATATGCTGTATAAAGCAATAAAAAAAGCATACTCACAAGGTGGGTTAAAAATAGCTGGCACAGCAGTAGATGAGTTTGCTGTTTATCAAAAAGTTAAATCTTCACATGCAAAGTCCAGGTGATGTGTTAATTCTTTTAATTCTTAGCACAAATAGTAATTTTCAAGTGATTTTCCTAGACAAACCTATGAGGTATCATTTTTCCCCCCTCCATCTTTTAATATAGAAAACACCAAAAGCCTGGTTATAAACTTTTCTAAGTAAGGATAGCACACAAAACACAAGGGGGAATAGACTTGATCTTTATAATGACATGAAGAAAGTCCTGAATCTGTACGAGCTAAAAGTTGGCTTTCAGATCTTGAAACATGAACCCAGACTCCCTGTAAACTTTCAGTCATCAAGCCCCTGAAGTCAGCAAGACCCTACTCTGAAATTTGATCATTTGAAAACTGATACAGCAAATTATTTTTATCCCTGATAGATCATGTCTGATGAAAAACATATATTTAGGTTTTTATGATCTATTAGGTTCTCTTACATGCTAAAATGTAGTAATTTCGGAGTTATAAAGCAGCCAGCAATGATGAAAGTGGGAATTCAGGTGTGTCAGGGCTCTCAGTGTTTGTGGAACGTGCATTACAGACACAGGTAACCATCGTGGTCATACAGAAAAGCTACAGAAGGAGAAGGGTTTGCAAATGCCTCTGTTCTATTCATTGGTAAATCTGATAATTACAGGTACACAAGGCAGCAGCTTTTCCTCGTGCTGAATATTTTCAGTGATTGAAGATGACTCTCTGAAGAACAGGATGTTCCCCTGCAGTGTACCCTGTGCACAGCTGAGATGTGCAAACTTGGAAGTTGTGCTGTCCTTTCCACTGGATGTTAACTTTCCCTGTTTTCCTCTGTGCTTTCTATTGATCCAGAGTCTGTAACAAATGGCCTGGCTTCCCAGCCACCTTGGAAATGTCATGCAGGAGTCAACAAAAATACTTAGTGTATGTTTTATAAAGAATTACAGCTGGCTCTGAATTACTCTGCCTTTCATCTCTGCAAGCCCAGGCTGGTTGCTGGGTATCGATGGATGAGCAGGAGTACCAGGAAATGATTCAATGACCCACTGAGTTTCCCAGTTCATGGACATGACAGCTCAAGACATACTTACTCACCCTGCCTCTGTCTCCTCATACACTACACTTGAAGCTGCTCTGTAATTTAAGAGTACTCAGTATATCAGATCTCAACTATTTTTCCCCCCTGATTTCTGATGAATCATGGTAGGAAAGCTGTGGTTTTAGCGCTGGAGGATGTGACATAATGCAAAACAGCACAAGAAGTATATTAAAAAAATATGTCTGTCAGACTTTATATTGCTGGAAGGGGATAATTTGAATTATATGCCCATAATTCAAATTTGGGGATAATTCAACACCCAAACAGATACATTTCTAGCTGTACCCAGTCATCTGATATAATACTGGTGGTTGTTTATTACTCACTCATATGTTGTTACAGCATCACCTCCCCATGCTATGCTTAGGGGACAGTTTACATTTTCATAATAAAATCCATTTTCTCCAGGTTTATAACTCAGTTTACATTTCAAAAGGCTGATGCCTGGCATATGAATTTCAGTTCAATTCCTTTTGGTTTATCTAAAAACAAATTTCAAAACACTTTATTTTAAAAAAATATTAATTAATGCAATGGAAAAGTACATAATATCACTTCCCAGCCCAAGGAGTTCAAGTAACACCCAGCTATTCACTCAAAAAATGACCTGTTAGAGTCCTCTTTACAAGAACCTGATGAGTTTAGGACCGAATGGAACTACTTAAATAAGCAGATGTTCTGGCCTTGCCATATTTAGAGATAAGGGAGAACAGCAATAAAGCCCAATGTTTTAAAGGAGAGAGGGAGCATCTCAACATGATGTGACAGCAGCAATGCACAGACACACAGCCTGAGTACCTGGTACCCCACCACACAAACAGTGCCCAGGGGCCTCTCAGAGACTTCCTGGATACTCAACTAATCATGGACAGAACCTGAACAGCCTGAAGTTGTGTCAGGGCAGGTTTAGGTTGGATATCAGGGAAAGGTTCTTCCCCCAGAGGGTGGCTGGCACTGAACAGGCTCCCCAGGGCAGTGGGCACGGCCCCAAGGCTGCCAGAGCTCAAGGAGTTTGGATAAAGCTCTCAAGGACTGGGTGGGATTGCTGGGGTGTCTGTGCAGGGCCAGGAGTTGGACTGGGGGGCCCTTGTAGGTCCTTTCCAACTCAGGATATTCTGTGATTCTAAATTTAACAAGGGATTGAATCACTGGAGGAACAAAGGCTCCCCCTGACTTCCATGCTGATGTTTCCTTCAGTGCCCAGACTGAGAAGTTTGGGGCAGGTGGAGATGTTATTGTTTAAAGAATAAAACCATAAATACCTACTTCAGTCACCCTGAGAGGGCTGAGCTCCCTGTCTCATCTAACACATTCCTCCACACGCCTCTTCTATTTTCCACACACTCCCAATTTCCACCACAATATTCTCCGCTCTCACATTACCCTGCCCTCACTGCACAATTAAAAGGAGATGTATTAACTTTTTATTTCCCTATCAATTTCCCTTTTCTCAGTATTTCTGACCCAGGAGCACTAACAAAAGCTGGAGGAATTGCCAGGGATCCCATCACAGTGCCTGATTTAGTGCTTGCCCACCAGAAGCAGTGAACTAAAGACTGAATATCTGTTCCTGCTCAGCAGAAGAACTTCTCCCAGTTTCCCAAAGGTGTCTCTTCCTTTTACTGAAATACCCTGAAATAACAAAATATTCTCAGCCACATAAGCAGAAAATAAGATAACTGTCTCTTCACACTGACACCCTTCCTACCTGTGCCCAGGAAGCTGTTACAGCATCAGCTGTGCAGTTATGAGTGTTAAAAGGGGGAAGCAAAAGGCTTTTCTACCTCAGTGAGACCTGTGATGTGGGACACACGTGAGAAAATGTGAAACTTGCCTCTGATCTGCGTTTATCAGACCATATAATCATGCTTGCTGTTTTTCCTGACTAGTTCTGGAAAAAAAAAAAAAAAGATTTGTTTTAAATCTATTAGAGAATTTAATGGAAAACAGACAGTATTGACAAATATAGGGCTGCCTCTTAAATGTAGGGTGCCTGTCTCTGGGTCTTGTGACAACTCCAACCTTTCCCTAACCCCCTTTTTGCCTCTTCCAAACAGTGTCTGCAGTGCTGCCAGGGGGCTGGGAGTATCCAGGGGTTACATGGAAGACAAAGGTAATGCAACTGTATTCCCAGTTCTGGGATGTGCCTCTCCCAGATCCCCCTGAGCAGGAAGAATCAGGGAGAGGGGTGTGTTGTGGCTCCTTCCCAGGCAAATCAGACCTTTACTGTCTCGTTGTGCTCAACAGGAGCAAGGGTTATAAAGCAGGTTTTGGAGTTTGGATGCAACTTTGGAACATTTTAAGCTAGGGCTGGTCTTTTGGTTCTTACAGGGTTTGTGATCTCAGCCTTCCTGACCAGGGCTCGTCTCAAACAGCCATCACAGATTTTACACAGGTTGATACATGTGTCTCTAATCATCAGAGCCAAACTAGGGTTGCACCTCATAAACATTGTCTTTCTTGGAAGAAAATGTTTTCTTTCAGGTCAAACTGAATCACTGGGCAAGGAAAGAGGGGGAAAGGAGGGTTTTATTATGCATGTCTAGTCTGTCCAAGAAAAGACAGGATTAACAGCTAATTTCCTGCCATTATATTTCAGCCCCAAAGAAAGCTTTTTCAAAGAAATGACTTGCATCTCAAAATGACTTAACATCTGCAACGAACAAAGATGAGAATCTCACCAGGACACAGCTTGAATTCTAACTCCTCCTTTATAGCTCTTTCTACTATGGTAGTATGAAGTTGTTGTAAATCTTTCCAAGGAACAAAAGCAGCAAACAGTGCCTCTACCTGAGCCCAGGGGCCTCTGTCAGAGCCAGACTTCCTCAGTCTTTGTTTCCAATCCTGGATGGTTACAGGGATGGACTCCATGTCATAGGTTGTGGAGTTTGGAGCCAGCAGCTCCATGAATCCACACAAGTCAGGTCTCTTCTGATCACATTTTAAATGACTGTGGAAGCTGATGGCAATTTGAAAGGTGTATTTAATGCTGAAAGTCAGCTCAAGGCATCAGACTGCCTAACCTGCTCCCTAAAAAATCCCCTTGTCCACTTCTGGTGCCCTGACATCCCACCTGTAGACACCTGCCTGTCACCTGCCCATGTTTGTAATCCAAATGTGCAATTGGGCTCCTAGAAAGGAGGATGAAGCCATTTGAAAGTCTGTCCACAAGCATCTCAGTCCTCTTTTTTTTTTTTTTTTCTGCAACAGACTACTCTGAGTTCTTGAAGAGATGAAAGAAATAAAAGCAGGCCCAGAGCATTTTCCCCTCTCACATTAGCAACTTCCATTTTTCTTTTCGTTCATAGGGTTCAGAAAAGAAGGAGAGAGAAGGGAAAAGAGAGAGAGAAAGAAATAACACCCTACATATGACCTGTAACTTTCTGGAAGTCTGGGCACATCTCTGCAGGTCCTTCCCCCAGAGGGTGGTTGGCACAGAAGAGGCTCCCCAGGGCAGTGGGCACAGCCCCAGGGCTGCCAGAGCTCATGGAGCATTTGGACAAAGCTCTCAGGGAGAGGGTGGGATTGTTGAGTTGTCTGTGCAGGGCCAGGGGTTGGACTGGATGATCCTTGTGGGTCCCTTCCAGCACAGATATGCTGTGATTCCATGACCCCCTCCTTAGGCAGCCCTAACTGATCTGTAAAACCTGCCCCCAGAGCCCTCTCCCACCCAGGGCAGCTGCACTGCAAGGCTCTGCTGGCCATTCCTGCTCTGTGGAGTGGGACCAGTTTCACATCTATGAATTGGGCCTTTGTAGAAACATCTCTCTCAGCACCTTGTGGTCAGTGGAGCTGTGCCAGTCCCCATCAGCAGCACACGTGAGCCCCACCGTTTTGTCTCAGGCTTCAATAAGATAAATGAGTTTAATTCATCCTTTGTGTAAGTAGGGACAACTCCTAGAAATTGCACTGGAGTTGCATGCCTTGGCTTAATCCCTAAATTCATTCCTCTAAACAAAAATCTCTCTTAACGTCACTGTTCTTATGGCTGTCATTAGTGGGAGTTATTTGTGACATACACACTTTAAAAATTCCCCATCTAATAGTCATCACCAGAAAAGATCACTCAAAGCACTCAGTGATATGGGGTCATATTCTGGTTGCAGCTCACCACTGCCAATGTGAAACACAGAGTCTGTAGGGACTTCGGTTCACAAATTACATTTGCTCAGAGCCACATAACAAAAGAAGTCAGAATCTAGATTAATTATCGTGATTATCCTCCAACTCAGAAGTCAGTCAGTGCTCAGTCACAGATTCCTTTTTGAAGGCTTACACAGTTACTGAGGGGAGTTTGCAGCTTATGCACACGAACCTCCAAATACGTACAAAGGGCAATAAATAAAACAAAATAAAACAATAACAACAACAAAAATCCTAATTCCAAAATTAGTGAAAAAGCAACACAGTGAGAGCTATGTATTTAACTCTTCCCCACACACACAGAAAGTTGCTAGGGAACGAGCCAGCGCTCACAAACTGCCACTACAATTACATTTACAAAGAGCTGACAAGGATTGACCTTTGCCTACTCCTTCCTGTCTGCCTTTTACCAGGCATGGAAAAGCCTGGTGGCTTGACAAACAGATTTGATGGGCACATTTGCAGACAGCAGGCTGTCTGGAGGGGTGAGGTAGCCCTGTTCCATGAGTCTGCTATGAACTGAAGGAGCTTTTAAGAGCTCCAGGAAAAGGTGGGCTTCCCTTCTTGAAGCTTTTCCAAGCTTTGGAAGTATGGAACTTGTTCAGCGCTTCCAGCCAATGCCTGATCCAATAGTTTTGTCACCAATTAATGAAATTGCAGTGTAATTCTTGGAAAAAAATTAAATAAAGGCTCATATTTCCAAAAGCACACATGGGAAGTTTGCCAGCGCTTTCACAAGTGGAGGCTGTGAGTTTGTACAAAGTTGCAGGGGTTGTGTATGAACACTGTTGTATTGAAGTGATACCCCAAATTCCATGGAAAACCCTCAAGATATGCAAAAAAAAACCAAACCACTTGTGCATATTTAGTATCATCAGCTAAGAAATTCTGCGCCATTATCTGTATATTTTAATAATTGCAACTTTTAATGGTAGTGACATAAAAACAATTACTTTTTGAAATTCCTCCTTGTATCTGCATTTGAAACTACACAGCCATTAAAAACAGTCTGTCGAATTAAAGGTTGTGCAATTAATTAAGTGCAAATCCTGTAAAACTGGACCAAGGAGAAAATTCATCAAATGGGTGAAATATGACCTATCTTGTCCAAAAGACAAATATGTTTAAACAAAATATGAAAATTGATGACAAAATTACTGGTAGCAAAATGCACACGGAGCAAATATGAGACAACTGTACTTGGATTGAGCATGGGAGGTTCACCCTTACAGAATTTGTGATTCATTATCTCCACTGCCTTGTAAAACTTTTCCTAGTTAATCTCCAAAGTACGGCCTTTGTATCTATGGTAATAAAAATTCTCAATAAAACCCCATATAACTGTTTAGCAATGATTTACTGCCCCTCTCCAGAATCAGATTAAATCTGTTATAAATTGGATGTGGGCATCCAGCGGAGCTTTCACTCTGCTACTGGGAATCTCTGCCTTTTGGGACTCCTGCTTCCAACCAGTGACCTGGTCCTGCTGGTGTGACCCACGTGGGGACAACCACCAGTGGTGCACCTGGGTCTGTCCTGGGCACTGGAGTTCACAAGGGAGACTCACAGGTTGTGTCCAGGTTGGCCTCTTCTCCCAGAGAACCAGGGACAGGATGAGAGGAAACAGTCTCAAGCTGTGCCAGGGGAGATTCAGGTTGGACATCAGGAGGAATTAGTCATGGAGAGGGTGGTCAGGCATTGGAAGGGGCTGCCCAGGGAGGTTTGGAGTCCCCATCCCTGGAGGTGTCCAAGGATGGACTGGATGTGGTTTGAGAAAACATCTCAAACATCTCAAAAAAAATCTCAAAAAAATGTCTGGGGGAGGCTGCAGCTGGGATGGACTTTTCCATGAGGACAAGAACACCTAAAGGGTTCAGAACTGTCATTTTCAAGCAGGTTTTCCTTCAGAAAACCAAGGAGCACAGAGTGAACCAGCTTTCCTTTGCCTCATTTTTTTCTTGCAGCCCAAAGGACCCGACAGTGCCAGTCAGAGCCTGAATGAAATCAGGGCACAGACAGGGAATTCTGCCAGCCAGGGACTCCAGATCGCCCTTGAGGAAATCCTTCAAACCCAAGTAAAATGAGCCTACTTCTACTTCCAGATTCTCTTCCTGAGGGACACGTGCACACTCTGTGATTCCCACAGAATTCTCACGGCCAGGAGCTCCCAGTGCAGGGCTGTGTTTGGAAGGTGGGTGTGTTCACTCGTTGTGTCACATGTGCCTGACATTCCAAGCAGGTTTAAGGCTCCACAAATCAAACTCCAATTGTGAAGTGGATGGTGGGGAGGAGGAGGACTGCAGGGAACGCAGGAACACAGCCTGTTATTTTCATATTAAGATGTAATGGTGCCATTAAAGTTAAAACCACTGTTAAACTTGATTGAGTAAATTAGTTAATTAACCATAGCATCTAATGCATTCCTCCAAGGCATACCTCAGCTCCTCGAGATAGAAGCCTGATAGAATTCCAGTTGTACATTATCCTAGCTGTGAATTTTAGTATGATTACACTCCTGGAGTGACTTACTGTTTGTCAATGAAGAATACAAGCTGTCTTTTGAGTCTGAGGTTGATTAAAAATTAGCAGTGAAAAAAATGGATATATTTGCTTTTTTACTTATTTTCTTTTAAGAAACTTTTCACATCTTGCTCTTTCTCTTCCCTTCCTTGGAAAAATCTATATTAAAAAAAGCTGAAGGTGAAACATTTTTGGTCATCTCTAGTTAAGATTAAGAAAGGAGGATTTAGTTCCATCCTGTCACAGTAGAACAACTAAAGTCATGTTGTACCACAACCACTGCTAAAGGAAATTCCCTACTAGTTTATCCACACTGGGGCTCTAGTCCTATTTATATGGTTAAAAGCACTAATTCATATTTAAAATAATTTTGCTGGTACAAAATTGTATCTGCAGGTATAACTTACACTAAAGCACGAAATGATCTGGGTTGAAACAACATGCAAAAAGTATCAGAGCTTTTAAAGAACTCAAAAGGAAAGGTGATTAAGATTTTTCAGATATGACTTCTGAATATAATAATGTAAATTCTTAGTCAAACACCTTTTTTTTTTTCAGCAAAAATGGCCACAAAATTCAGATAATGAATTTTGGTTCTGCCTACCTAATTTACAAATAAGGTAGAATGATTTTCTGATATAGAAATGTGAGTAAGAAGGTCTCTTATTTGGAAATACATGTTGGATTGGGAAACAAAATATATCCTATCAAGGTAGCAGCCTATAAACTATCAAGATATCTGACTATAAACTGAGCATATTTTCCTTTACTATTTTATATTTAAAGCAGTTGGAGGAGTTACCCTGTTTCCCAAACATCCTTGTAACCCATTCCTGATGTGTTTCCAGAAGAAATTCAGTTTCAACAGAAATTTTTATTACTTAAAGTTTTCCCCCCTATAGAATTGCTCAAAACTTTTCCATCAAAATAAAATTTTCACCAGAAAACCCCAAACAAATTGCATGTTAACATTTCTGCTCCCATTTTCCTACGTTTTCCAACCAGTCCATAACACAACCCAAAACACTCTTTTTGTTTCAGGAATGCTGACTTTGACTCCCATAAGACCACACAAATGACCAACCAACCTATTTCAGATCTTTTAAATGCATGACTGGCCATTTTCTAATTTTTTAAAGCATCACACTGCTATGAGATGTTCTCCCCAGTCTTCCCTGCCTTGGGGAATGCTGCATTTTGAAAACATTAGAACACAATCATGACAATTCCCCTATGAAAATATGGCTAATTTTCTGCTTTAACCATCGTAAAATTGATCTCTCAAGCTCTGTTTCACATGATCTCTTTGCAGATTTTCCTCCTTTTCCTCCCCTGCCACACCCAATAACGAAGATTCCCTAAATGAGCTCCTCTTCCCTTTTATTTTCATTTCAGTGTATGGATGAGCTCAGTGCAAAGTGCAAATGTGACAGATTTCACCCTCTGTCTCCCAAATATCCCAGAGGTCATCACCAATCTGAATGAAAATTACTCAGATTTCCATGTGTTCTGCACCACAAACTGTCTCCATTTACTGAACTTCCCATCCATTGTTTCTGTACCTTACATATGATAAACGTGTTATTTTTTCATTTCATTTTGGTGTTTTGTTTCCCATTGTCTACTTGATACAAACAAAGGATTTTCCTGAAGGTCAAGGTATTGATCTAACTCAACCCAAGGGGCTCATTCCTATCCAGTGACAGATGCAAGGTACCTGTGGGATAATGGACTCGTGGGAATGGAAAGGACAGGGAGGTGGATCTTCAAAGGATACTGCTAAAATCACAGCATTATTGAGTTTATTTCTCCTTTCTCTCTTTTTGAGCATAAAAATGAAGCTGTAAAGATAATTTGGCTCTGTGTGGTCTTACCATGGCAGATCCCTGAATTAATAAAGAAGTAGAAATACTTGACCATTCTCTGTGACATGGACTCTGCAGTTAAATGTTAAAATTCTGACCTGATATCCAAATTCTTCCTAAAATTAGAAGCCATGTAATGACAAGATTTGGCTGAGCTGAGAGGGGAATTTGCTGAAGAGGAAATTCCCTCTTGAATAATTAAGTAACTCACATTTCTTGCTGCTTTTCTCCTTTCCTCATCAGATTTCTGGGATATGGAAGGAAGTAACATTCTCTTTCCACTCCTGATGAGATAATAATGATGATCTAAGGAATTTCTTGCCACTCTCATGCACTCAATAGGGCATCTGAGATTAGTGGCTACAGTCAGCTTATTTTACCAAATTATAGCAGGTAATTGATTTAGGGATAGGTAGACTTGACTCAACTTTTATTCTGATCTTTAACATCATCAAAGAAATATTAATTTATTCTGTCATTATCAAACAATAGTGTTACATGTTTAACTACTCAAGTAAAAAAAAAAAAAGATGCCATATCTGTGCTGTTAGCTGAATATTTGTGCTCATGACTCTTTTCAGAAACATGTCCCTGGATTTCTGTTTGATGAGGTTTCACTGAGTAATTATAAGGAATATAGTGGGAAGCAGGAAGGATGATGGCATGGATGGAGGGGTGATTAGAGAAGATGCACAGACATGTATTAGAAAAAAATAAAAGGTCAGCTGATCCTAATAATTGTGTATCAGTGTATATACAACAACACAGGCCAGGTTAGTGTTCCACCCTTATTTATAGTCTTTCATCTTGGTGTTAATTGATTGTCTTATCAATTTAGAAATGTTTTGTGCTCTGGTTGGGAGAAACGTTTTACTGTCTTGCTTCTCTCACTCACGTTTTATAATTCCTCCCTCAGAACATCCTCTCTGCTGGACAAATTTAGTTTCAAAGAATCCTCCTTCTTGGTCCTCCTTCCCACCTGGCATCTTCCCTCTAGGCCAAGAAGTTCAGCCAGATGCCTTCAAGACAACAGGTCTAATGTTCTCATTTGCTGCCTCTGAGTTTGTCTCCTTTTTTTTTTTTTTAATTTTAATTTTTAACACAGCCTCTGACAGCTGTTCTGCTCTCTCTTCTCCAGCAGCTTGTAACCAACTGGCTAAAACATAAAACTCATGTTCTTTCCAAGGTGATTTACCCCTCTTTTATCACTGTCAACTCTACCACCTTCTCAGAGATTTGATATTCTTTCCTACTCTTTTCTCACTGTCTCCTCCTCGCTGGTACCACCACAGTGCTGAACTCCAGTCAGTAAATGCTGCTGCCGCCACTGAGGCTCTGTTACTCTTCTCACTGTTAAAGTGCTGCTGGTAGTTTAGTCTGCTGGACACAAGGGTCATTGCAAAGTCAGTAGCCAGGAAAACTATGTTAATCCATTAAAGTCTTCAGAGTTTACTATCTGGGAAATTCCACGCTCTGTGGCACCTCAGAGAATTGCTCACCATGCATTACACCCTCTAATAGCATCCTGAGAAAGAAATATATATACATATATATATATATGACTCCATCTCTGAAGCAGAGCTTTAGGAAAACACATAAAGCTGCTGATTTTCCTGACTTTTCCCTTGTGTTTAACAATATAGAGCTCCAAAGTCTTTGGGCAGCTTGAGCCAGCACTCAGGACTGGGTGCAGACACTCAGTCCTGTCTATATTAGAACCCAGTTTTGTTATAATATGTCAAAACCAATATGCAGGGATAAAACTCCATAATAAAGAGTTTTTCCTAAACAAGTTTCACAGTTTTCATCGATATTTAACAATAGTTGAATGAATTATTGTTTTCTAATTTAAATATCTACTGTAGCTCTGAGCACCGGTTAACTCTGGCTCAGTGAAATGCAAATTTTGTAAAATCCAATCCATCAAGCAGAAATTTTACTACAAAAGGGTTTCAGAGAAATAATAGCTGTCAGCTAACAATTAATGCACCCAACATGCTTAAGTACTGCACTGAACTTTAATGAAAGGTTACCGAGTCTGTTAAATTGCTTCATACCTTGTAAGACTAAAGTTAAGCAAAAATTAACATCAGTGTTCTGGGAAAAGAGCATGCAAACAAAATTCACCTTAATGATGGGGGAGTGTAATGTTTCCACTGAATATTTTGAACTATGATTCCATTAGAACATTGTCAAAAACCGAATAATTTAACTCCATTTCGTGTTCAGAACAAACATGTTTTGGGATTTCATCTGAAATATTTCCACAGCACACGTGAACATACATGTGCAGTTCTCAAATATAAGCATAGAGGTGCCCTGGAATTGTGGTCTTCAGTATTTATTTATTTTTATTTATTTATTTATACTTTTTATTTATTTATGGCTACTGGCCCTTGCATTCTGATAAAGGCTGATTTGACCAGCTGGAAAAGTTAATTTCAAAGTGAGGTATTGCACCCAGCACCCCATTTTGCTCAAGGTTTGATAGTGTTTCTTGTCCTCTTAGCACTCTGAATACCAGGCACTCTCCTTTGCTGAGCTCTTATAAACATTCCCACACTTTAAGTAATACTTGGCAGCTTTACTACTGTTGTCAGGAACTAAAAGGTGCAATAACCCCATACACAATACAAAAGATCAAACCATCAGATCATAACTCATTCCCAAAGGGCAGCCCAGTAAAAGTGATAAAGGAAACCACACTCCAAGGACTTCCTCAGGCCACTGCCCTGGATCATTAGGGTACTGATTCTGCTCATCCCTTGTCAGAAGCACACACTTGCTCCTTTCCCTGATTATCTTCCAGCCCTGGCTCTCTCCCTGCTCTCCTCTCCAGGCCATCCCTGCCCTTATCTGAAATGGCAGAGGATCCTATTCCAATGGACAGCTGTTTAAGCCCTTTGACTATCACTCTGCACCCTTAGTATCCATCTTTTAAATAGGAATATTTCAGAAAGCAGTGCTCACCTTTGCTACGTCACCACCTGAGCAGAATTGCAGGTAGTATTTGCTTAAGGACAGAAATCAAGCACAGAATTAACTGAAAAAACAGCAGTTATCTCTCAAAATTACTGGTCAGATGAAGGCCCAGGCAGAAAAACGAACCTGGGAAGCAGAGGCACATGGAATGGACACATGGAAAGGTGAGAGCACTGAGTGCTGTGGGGTGAGGCGCTGTGTGTGTGACACGCATTGTGTGGAAAAGGAAAAATAGCAAACAAGGTACAAAGAGGAGACCTGTTCCTGTTTGAGGCCAAGCAGCCACACTTGCATGGCCTGAAGCTGTTTCCCAGTTCTGTGCTGTGGCTGCACAGTTCCCAGCTGGTGGGGGCAGGATTGGCATTTTTCCTGTGCACAGGTAGCACGAGCTCGGATCTGCACCACTGTTTCACACTTGTAACCATAAACTGAGCAGCCCATTAAGTTTTCCTATCAAGGTGTCTATCAAAGCTTGTGATCAACAGGAAAATACAATACCCACGTTGAGGACAGTAGTAATGACAGCCCCAGAATGGACTCTGTGGGAAGGCAGCTCCATCAGAGCAGCAAGGCAGGAGCATTTTGGGGAGTGCCAATGCTCAGCAATGTTCTAATGGACATTTTCCTCTCTTTCCCTATTTATCTATCAGTAGGACAATTAGTAGCTTCTATAAACAAACAGAAGGAAAATCACAGACCATTGAGCCCAGCTTCTGATCCATCACCACCTTGTCAACTAAACCACAGCACCAAAGAAGAAAAAGAGAAAAAAGAAGAAGAGAAAAACCCAAGACAGGCACTGTGAGTACACGTGCTTAGGTCTGGACTTGAGATCCTCCAGGGTCTGTAACATCAAGGTGACAGAGGAATCCCTGGTGCACTTTGGCAGTGATGTTTAGCACTACCTGTGCTGTGTCCCCCCTGGATGAACTGAAGGCTTCATTGTCCAGAATGGCAAATTTGGCACCTTTCACACTCACTAAATTCACTTAATTAAGTAGCTGTTTTACAGTTCCCATCACAGAGCTGTTTGTGTGTGTTCTTATCCAGGTCTGCCCCAGTTCATGGGCACATGGAATGGTCCCTTTAATGCAGATGTGGGAGATAGAAAATACAACTGATACAGCAACCCACCCCCACTTACATATTTCCTTGAGATTCTCTAGACTATATTCATGAAAAATGATTTACAAAATACAAATAGATTTTGGCATGAAGTAAGCTTAAATTGACTGCTTTCTATCAGGAATTAATATTAACCAGAGCTTGTCAGTTACTAAATATTTATTTTAGGAATACATACAGCCTCTGCTTTCATGTAGGTTAAGCTGTAATCTTTGGCTTGTCAGTTCCAGGATATAGCAGTGGATAAATCATGCACTCTTGAACTGATAGATGTCAGAGACGTTGTATACAAATGGAGGGATATGTCAATGAACACCCTAGTTTAGGTTACATTTACTATAAACATTGACATTCCTTTGCAATGAGACCATTTGCTGGCTAAGCAGTCACAGCTTCACAGGATTTGATGCTTTTGTGCTCAATCAGGTTCTAATGATTTCAGATGTTTGCAATTAATGAACCATTAGATTAATTGGTTGAGTATGGAAAGACTGGTTTAAGAATTGGGTCAGAACCACAGACAAGCTATTACCTGAAGTGACAGCAATCACCAGAGGCAAACCAGTGAGAAATTGAATTAATGATTTTTCACCCTCTCTTTTACTTTTGGCAAAAATTAGCACTGGGACGGTGTTTAAACAGAGAGAAAACTACAAGTGTGAGGGGCAAGGGGTGAAAAAAGAAACATTCTCATCATCCCTCATCTCTCAAAATGGAGGAGCTCAATCTCCACCACGCAGAGTCTCTGTTGAATATAAAGAAGTTGCCATATTTCTTTTGGATCCTCCAAATCCCCCCCAAAGCTTTCTTCCAAAGTCAATGTGCAATATTAATTATGGACCACATAGGGCACCTTAGTGAGATGATTAAATGTGCTTCAGAACCACAGGAAGAAATCAGCCCAGCCTCAATATATGATCCTGGAGGCCTGGGAGAAGCCCCAGGGTGCCATCCTTTAGCCAGTGTACACAAGGACGTTTGCTCCCAGTAGATCTCTGCTGCTTAAATTCCTACAGTGTGACAAGTTATCACAACCAGGTGATGGCACTTTAGCTGAATCCATAATTTCAGAGAGTAAAATTAACCCTGGATGTTCAACATAGTTTTTGGACCTATTTCTTTTCAAAAAAAAAAAAAAAAAAGTATATTCTAATGAGGTTTTCTCTCACTTCATGGTTCGTACTTCAGAAATCAGGTGTGGAATTGTGTGCATTTCACAGGGGAGCATTCACATGCTTTCAGAGAAAAAAAGGAGCAGAATGCAGCAATCCTGTGAAGTAGCTCACACAACCTGGGCTCAAAGAAAGCAAAACCACGTTGCACTTTAAAAATCAAGGGGTGTGTTGGTTTCTTAATCCTGCATTGGGTGGATTCAGCATTACAGTTCATGGCTGGAATGCAAGTTAAATACTGAGAATGATCATCTTCCTTCTCTCCCACTGACTCTCCATAGACTTGATCCATTTAGGTTGCAGAAGGCATTTCTCTTACAGCCAGAATGTTTGGAATATGGCTTTAAATCGCCTTGGATAAGTTATGCATCCTTTTGTGGTGCAGTTTTATTCTTGGTATAATGAAGCAGTCAACAGGCATATCCTCAAATAAAATAAACAACTTTTTAGCTTTGTCATTATTCCAAGAGGAAATGCAATTATTCTGGATCCCTTTGTCCTTTTATTTCCCTAAATTCTAATTTTTTGCAACAAAACTGAGATGTGCTGTGTGGTTTTAGGTTTTTAGAGCAAGAGGCTTGCTGCTGAAGGAAAAAATAAATTCTGCATTTAAGGCATTTTAAGTGTGGATTTATATAAATTTCAAGTGTTCAATGCAGATCTGCTTTTGGAGATGAAAGGAATCTCAGAACTTGTAATTTTTACAAGGGAAATGTCCCACTGATTTCTAAATAATACCTTGTATTAGAGCCATGACTCTAATGCTGCCTATTTCCACCCATTCCCACATTTTTGCTTGCACCCTATTTAGGTGGATAAAGTTGGATGTATAAAATGTTCCCATCTTTCTATAAGAATTTAGAATCTGATTGTAAATAAATCTGGTAAAACAGGGTGACAAAAAGAGCTTTTTAAGGTTTTCTGTCTTAAAATGAAACTGAGCCCACTGAGGCAATGGGAGACCTTTCACTGTATTAAAGACTTTGAGACAGCAGGATAAAAAACAATGTATTTTCACTTGTATAATGTGATCTCTAAATAACAGGTGCCTGACTTTCACATAAGTTGGTGTAGAACCAGGGCAATTTTATTCCCTAGTTCTCTATTCCCCAAGGACTTTCCTGTTCTCAGTAACTGCCCCAGTTCTCTTCTTGTTTTCTTCTTCCCCCCCTACCTGTCCATACCAGGAATCCTCCACCCAAAGCTTCAGAAATTGCTGAAATCACAGTTATTTTGGTGGGTAGCAGTCAAGAATGTGAGTAATAAATGTGACAATGATGTGATCAACCTTAACAACCCCCCAGTTATGAGATATTTAAGACCTGCAAAGCAGCTCTTCCTTTCTACTGTTTTCTACTAATATATCATATTTATGAGACAGACGAGGCCAAAGAGAGTCGATGAGACTCCCTCTGTTGACTTGAACAGTCTGGAAGAGTCATCCAGGATAAATGCACAAATAATCCTATTTACCTGAGTATTCCCAATTAATATCAGTCAAATTACTCAAGTATAAAAGAGCTTTCAGAGTGAGGATCACTTGGCTGAATAAGAGCTTCTTTCTCCCATCTGAAGTGTAACACAGTCATTTCATGGGGGAGTGTGTTAGGAAGGGAGAAATGCAAAACATCCAGAGATACAATCCCTTACACAGAGAACAAAGGATATAAATGGGAATCATTAAAAGGCAAAAAAACAAAACCAAAACCTCTAAAGGCACTGTAAATAAACCCCTGTAATTATGCATCACAAAAAAAAAAAAAAAGTCAACTGCAAATGGTTCAGTAATCTCATTATCAAGCTTACTAATAATCATTGCAATATTCTCCATCTCCCCTAAGATAATGAGCAGCACGGTGGATGCTGCAGAAATAAATAAATAAACATACAAGCAACGATTTCTCATCTAAATATTTAACAAAATGGATGGGCTTGCCTAAAGGTTTGAGATTGAACCCCAGTGTAACAAATTTTTAATTTGCACCATTTTCCTAGTTTTAAAGGGGGAGAAAGCTCAGCTCATCTGGGAATGGAGTTTCAACTAAACAGTGCTTTCATGACAACCTGAAAATAAAGAAATAAAACATTTTAAAATATTTCAATACTACAAAATTAGCCTAAGTTAAAGGCAACAATTAGTAAACAACTTTGTCATATTCAGAACAGTATCTTTCCCATTAACATTTCTATAGTTCCCCAATTACATTATAAATCAAAAGTAATACAAACAGACAATGTAATAATGAGAACACATAGACTGCATCAAAAATTAAGATACCAGCTTTTTCTTTACTCTTGGATCATTCTGTTAACTCGTCCTAGTTTACTTTCTTGGCAGCAAGAGAACAGACAGAGAGAGGGAATTTCCACCCCAGTGAACAGCTCCTAAAATTGGATCTGAAACTAGTCAGAAAGGCTAACAAATTTTCTTCTGAAGTGCAGGTCACGGCATTTTCATTTCCCAGTTGCTCTATCTGCTATGGATAGGGAGTTAGCAGGGAAGTCAAGTCCCAAAGGACAGTGGTGTTCCCAGGCACTGCAGAACTGTCTCCTGGTTGACCATCAACCCCCTTCCCTGTCTGTGCCTTCCTTCCACCTCATGGGTCTCTCCCCCCACTCTGTGTGTGACTTTCAGGTGAAACTATCCTAGCTACAAGAAAGACCTTTAGAGTCAAATTGGAGTGATCAGTAATATTCCAGATTTTCTCCTGCAGAGGGAGAAGAAGGGACACAATCTGCCCCTCAGCACAGAGCCCTGTGGAGATGCAGGGCAGGGCAAGAACAGCTCACA
This sequence comes from Pyrocephalus nanus, assembly GCA_038380795.1. NCBI lineage: Eukaryota > Metazoa > Chordata > Aves > Passeriformes > Tyrannidae > Pyrocephalus > Pyrocephalus nanus. The sequence continues at coordinate 6,291,606 of CM076277.1, forward strand.
CCTCTGAGTTTGATGCCTTGGCACCCCAGCTCAGCTCACTGCCAGTGCACTTGCTCAGTGTCTCTCAGCTCAAGTGCTCTGGATTTTTTAGGTTTTTTCTTTTTTTTTTTTTTTTTTTTTTTTTTTTTTTTTTTTTTTTTTTGCTTATCTGCTACATTTCTGTCATATCCATTTACTACACTGGTGTCCTTTGACAAGGAAGAATTTTAAAAAATGACTAGAAACGGTTCTGGCAGTTGTGAGCACAAGTGATACCTCAAAAGAAGGAAGCAACCAACTGAGAAAACAGAGGAGCAGAGCAGGGAAAGAATTAGAGGTCTCAGACCAAGATTAGAGATAAAATCATGTCTTCATAGTGTTTAAAGCACATCAGCTTGATTAGAAACAGGCTTGCACACAGGATGAAAGCACAAGGGTGTGGACAGAGAAGCACAAAGATGTTAAAAGAAATGCAATTAACTATCAATGTTTGTCTTAGTGCACTTCTGAAAACATCACTGCTGCTGATACAGAGATGAACTGTACGGGGTAGAGAAGGAGATTAAATTATGTATTGTTCCTTTAACACTTTCTTCAGTTAAATAACATAATATTTTCAAGGTTACTGTTAAAATAACAGGGTTGTCCAGTGGAATTTATTCCCACTGGTGTTTGTGTACTGTATATATTTATACCACATGAGCAGCCCATAAATTCTCCTCATAAATGCTGTTATCTCCAGTGCTGGCAGTTTCTCATTTTTATGGTGGTATAACTTTAAGGTGTGGTGTTGTGTCCCGTTACACCTCATTGCCTGCAGCTTCTGCTGCCCAATTAGGCTCTGCTCCTGCTCAGCTCCTTGTCCTCCCTGATGTCACTTGTCCCCATCCACACCACACCAGCACAGCCCCAAGAGCCTAGGCATCTTCCAACTCAACAAATTTCTGTCTGACCACCCCTAGGTATCCAATCTGCCCTCCTGGTTGAGAGCTTCTCCTCCAGACCAAGAAAAAGATCCTTCCAAGAGGGGAACATCACCTCTTCCAAGAGGAGAAGATCCCATTCTTTTAGAGATGCCCAACCTGATTGCCAAAAACATATTTTTCATTTAACATTTCCCCCCCCAAAAAGCAACAAATATAGATTATAGAAAAGATGATCAGATCAAAAGGTCATCTGGGCTGGGAATTGCTGAGGGTGTAGGGCAAAGCTAAGATAACTTCATAGGAGGAAAAAAAAGCCCATTTACAGTTGCAATCAGCTCTTTATACATCATAACAGGCTTAAAAGTAACAAAAGCCCTTCCATGCATCACTGACAATGCCACACGGAATGATTAGTGTCAGTGGAACACTGAATTTTCTTGCTGCTCTCATCCATCTGCCCTGAAGTTTGGTGCTTCTAACTCCAGACTTGTGAATCTGAACTCACATTTTGTTTTCTCCAATTTTCTTCCCCTTTTTTATGACCTTTTTCTGTTGCTATCTTGATTTATGGTCATTTGTGTGATTGCATTGCTTTGCTTTATGGCAGTTTATGTCATTCTGGTCTTGTCATAAATGACTACCATAAAGTGAGGTAAAATATCATAAAACATTAGTGAGTCACTGATATTCAAGGTTCTTGAGTACAAGTGCTGACAGGTAGCGAGCTCAGAAGAGCTGTGCCATTGCAGGGATGGATCATTATGGATACATGTGTGTACTGGCATCTGGAGGAACAAATGCCACTGTGGCTTCGCTTGTCAGTGGAAACAATTTAAAAGGGCAACGTTGAGTTGTTTTTTGTAAGTTTAAAAAGCCTGATATTCCTACAGTGATTTCTTTTACAGCAAAAAAGGTCGGCAAAGTAGATCTGCTCCCCTGTAACATCTCAGTGCATTTCATGTGCATCTAAACAGGCTGTTTAGGAGTTAGGTAGGACTGCCAAAAATCCATATGTAGAAACCAGATTGCTTTTGTAGGATGGTCATTTTGCAAGTTTGTCCATCTTTGAGTTGTGTGTGATGCTTTGCTGGAAGGTGAATATTCTTAAATCATGGTCGGTATGATCAGAAATCCTAAACTGATTATTTTGATGCATTCCACTTAAAGAAAACAACATTTTATCCAATAATCGAAGCACTTATTACCTTTCTAGCTAAGAATATTGCAAAGCTTTTTATACTTTTCCTCTGTTTAGTAAAATAAGCCATTGCAGTTATATACTTTCCAAAGAAATATAAAAATAAAATACAAAATTATTTTGCCACTGATGTTTGCATTATGAATCCTTTATGCATTAAGAATCAATAATCTCTATTTCCACTATAAATTTCTACTATCAGTTGCTGCTACTTTATAGGATAACTTAATTCTAGAATGAAAATGGGTATTTGCTGGATTTAGAACTTGGAATGCATTACCATTAAGAAATATGGAGATAACAATTTGGAAATTTATATTTGTTATTTGGACATAAACACATTGTTCAGATTTTAAATGGCTTTTTTTTTTATTTGCTACTATTACTGCAAAAATAAAAGACTTATCATCTCAAAATCTATTTAGTCTATGGCGACATTCCTTTATTTACTGGACTAGTTCTCTGGATACTTTGGGGGGGAAAATATTTTCAATGCAGGATAATTTCTTTTTCCCCTTTCTGAGATAGACTGCACTGGATACCACTTTTATTGTGGATATTGTCACATTAACCTCCAACACTGAGAGCTTTATTGAGTTCATCCTCAAAAGAACATACCAAAAAAACAAAACCTAAATTTCCCAAAATATGTCAGACTTGATAGTTTTTAATTCCAGGCCTCTACCATTTTGGAGGTTTGTAGCACTTTCTTTGCTGCGTTTTAACTTAAGACAGAACCACTCAACAACCCTCATACCCAAGGACCCCCTTCCACTCTCCAACAATCTGGTTTATCCCAGTCTTAATGGGCTTGGCCTTTTGCAAGCACATTCAGCTTAGATTCAATCTTTTTGTGATGGTGATAAAGTCAATTTGAGCAGGTAAAAATCCCCTCTGCAAAAGGAAACCCATGAAGGCTCCAGGTGCTGCAATAACCCACCAACAGCACTGAAGGTGCTGCACCTCAGAATGCTCTGGGTGAGAAATAACAGAGACTAAATCCTGGCAATGCCAGGTGAGGCAGAGCCTGTGCCAAATTCCCCCACCTGGCCAATTACTCCATTTGGAGTTATTCCTAGTCTGTACAGTGGGAGTGGAACTAATACATTCTGCTGTTACACATCAGAACAGCACAAAATTCCTCATGTGAGGGGAAAAGCAGCAAGGAAAATAAAGTGGCTCTGGCAGCCAGCTGGTAGTGACTTGTAGGAATAAGAGATCAGTCTGCTCTATTTTTAATAAGTAAGAAAAGGTAGATCTTGTTGGAAGCATCCCACTGCAATCCTAGAGGTTGGCAAATGAGAACAGAATTAGAAAATAATATTTAACTGGCCAACCAAGTGACAGGGGCACCTGTGCATCACCTGAGATCACACTGCTTTTGGAAACATCTCTCCAGGCTTTTTCACCCCTGCTCTGTGACTTCCATGCTGGAGAGACTGGAACATGAAAAAAGTCCCTTTGGTAAAAAACAGCAGCCAAGGGGATGGTTTTAAATGAGTTCCTACAGCTAATGCTCCCACAGGAAATTTTCTGCAAAAGGTGCTGTATCCAATTTCCCCTCTGCTGGGTGGAGAGAGATCTCAGAGTTATCTCAGTACTTGGGACAATTAATTCCATTGACACAAATGCTTATGAAACAGGGTTTGTGTCCCTCTGAAGGCAAGGACAGTGTTCCCACTCCCTTCAAGGGTGACAGGCTCAGGCTCCCTGTCCTTAACACTCCAGAACTGCTTCTCTCAGCACAGGCTCAGCTACCTCTCGGTGCTGAGCTTATTAAACACCACCCTGGCACAACCACAGTTTATTTGTGCAGGTACATCTTTGGTTCTGACTCCTTGAATGAATAGCTGGGAATGGCTGGGAAATAATCAATGTAATTTGGGCCCCTGTGAGCTCAGGAATTCCTGTTTCAGCACTACATCTCATCAGTGTGGATCGGTTAACGTCCGAATCACACAGGAGGCAGACGATCAAAATTTACAGGTCAAGGGCTCTATCTGAGGACAAGACAATCCTTCCTTCAGAGCAGGGGCTGTAGGGCCCCTTTTTATTATTTGTTTTGTTCATTATTTTTTTAAGAACGGAAAATACTGCCTATTCTTTAAGAATCATACACATTCATCACTGCTGATCCCAGGGGAACATGTGAACTGGTGCATCTGAGTTGCTAAAGAAAAACAGGTTTTGCTGTTGGTTCTTTGGGCTATTTGGGTTTTGAATTAATGCTAAAAAAGGGCTTTTCAAGCAGCACAACAGAGGCACTTCACCTATAGACAAGAAAGACACGCAGGTTGTGTCCACTCATTCAACAGTTACAAAAACTGTTTCTGTGGTAATGGATATTCCCTGTCAAAAAGGATAGACTGGAATTTGCTTACAGAGCAGCAGAACTCCCACTTTAAATAATGTTGGAAAACCAAAGTGTAGCTTCCCTCCCCTTCACTCTCCTCCAAAGAGGATTAATTATTTGAAGTATATTTTATTACCTTCAGCTTCCACTAATGACCACCTGAGCTGCAGTGATGTGGACATGGAATATCTAAAATTTTCACCAGCACTTATTGCTGATGAAAGGCAGTGGGATTGCTTTTTTTTTTTTTTGTTAGTCAGTTTCGTTGTGTTTGTATGATTTTTTTTCCTTTATGATTGAAAAAACCCCAAAACCAACTCAACCAACCAACCCTCCAAAATTCCCCAAAGATGTAAGATGAACAGCTGGACAGCCAAGTTTTGTTGTCAGAATTACTGGAAATATGAAGCCCCTTGAACATCCTCTCAACAGTTTTGAAGAAAAATTACTGAGATATTCTGATTTGCCTGACTTCCAGTCCTTCACTTGTGCTTTCTTATTTTTTTGAAGCTGAAATTCTCAGTGGAACAAAGTTTAATGAAAAGATGTTGATCAGAAATTCAATTTTATAGGAAATGCTCAATTTTTTTACAAATTTGGAAACATCAGATGTTAGAATTTCCATTCAAATACAAATGATAAGTCACAAAAACTATATTCCCTTGAAACTTCTGATTCAGGATTTTGAAAGATGGTCACAGTGTTTTCCTAGTAAAATCATCTAAGAAGCAATGATGTAACTTAAAGAGGGACTGAAACCCCTTGATATAAAGTTCAGTGTGAAGAAAAAAACTTTGCATGAAGCCCAAAGAGCCCCCTCTTTACCTGTGCACTGATCTAGATTTAGCAGGAAAGGAATAAATTAGAAAAGTCTCCTGTTTCTTTGCCTTGTTGTGATGTAAAAGCGAATGAATGCTCAGCCAAGCACAAAGAACTCATTGGCTGAGCATTATGAGGACACTCTGCATGATCTATTCCAAGCTCTGCTACAATTATTGTGACTAAAGGCTGAGAAATTTAGCACAACTGAGACTAAGTGATAAATAATGCTTAAGCATATCTGCTTCTTGCATTAAGGAGACAGACTAAAGAGTTAATAATGCCTCTGATCAGCTTTTAATAGCCTCTAGATGCTTTCACACAATAAATAGATCTGTTGTGAAAATACTCTGGAACACAGTGAAATACCACATGCATTGTGCCCTTTAAAATGCTTTAAATAGCACAATTATAGATTTAAAGATCGTAATTGATTTAAATTGGTGGTGGAATGTAAAATTTTATATGATGCATGAAACCTCTTAAGGCTTTAAAACTGTAATTATCTTTGTCACTCTCATATTGCACCCCAAAGCCTTTCTTTTAATGATTTAGATGTTAGAGAAAATAAATGAAATGTTCCTATGGATTGCCAAACAAAATGCCAGGAGAAAAAAACCACACGGGGCCGTACCTTGGGGAAGGAGAGGTTTGGCTGAGCCCTGAGTTCCCAAAGCTCAAAGCTGAGCAGTAAATGATGATTAGGGATGCCCTGTATTGATGATTCCACACCAGTCTGAGTGCATTGCTCCATATAAACCATACAAAGCTCAGCAGGCACCGTGTGTACAACCAACCAACCTGTGCTGTGTTCACACCAGAGCAGGGCGGTTGTGGGTTCAAATCAGAGATAAGGCTTTAAACAGGAGTTTAGAGAAGCTTCTCAGTGTCAAAGAAACTAATTGATGATGCCCTTCCCCACTGGCAAAGGGTACAGGGCAGGTTTCAAGCATCTTTAATTTTTCTACATGAAACAGCCACCAGATACAAGAGACCTACAGAATGGTTGCTGTCCCCTCTCCCTGGTGGCAGCTCTGTGACACAGTCTGTACACTGGAGGTTGTGTGGCACACATATCTGTGTCTCCTCTTTGAAAGGCTTCCACAAAATCTCCAACTGTTTGAGTAAATGCAGAACTCAAAATTCAGCCACAGAAGAAGAAAAGTCCTGGCTGGAGTAAAGCACAACATTTCCAAGACTAAAGATTTAATGCACAGTGGAGCAAAAATCAGACCCACGTTCCAGGGTTAACCACTGATCCTCACGATAGGAGAACCTGATGCTGTTTGAAGCCTCTAGACATTATTTAATACCAAAACAAAAACTCCCTATAAGTAGCTAGAAAGAACAACATTAACTCCAGAAAGATTATTTCACTTTATCTGACCCATATTTGGAAACTTAAATCAATTTAACGTAGCAAAGCTCCCTCCAGTACAAGAGCAAGAAAAAGTCGTCTCAAATCTGTTTATATTCCTCCAGATGTCGATGCTGATACCAGTGCACAAACAATGAAGTAAACAATTAAGAATTTCTTTTAACTTCTGCTGCTTTAGAAATCCAGGGAAGAAAAAAAAAAAAAAAAAAACTCCTCAGTGAATCAATGAACTAAAAATGGATCGAGTCGCTAGGAAAAGAGATTGTGTTCAAGCTAAGAGGATATTACCAACAATAGGTAGTTAAAAATGGAATTAACAACTAATAAAAGTGGTGAAGCATATCCTTTTAAAGAGCAGTTTGAAAGGCTTTCCATTAAAACAACAACTTTAGTCACAAACCTCTAGGTAAAACAATTAATAGCTATATTTGTGGGCTTGTGGGGGCCAATTAGCTTTGACTCTGTATTTATGAGTTCCCATTCCCAACGGGACAGGTACCAGAGTTTATTTTGGTGACGTGTGTTTCACAAAGTTATGCCTCAAAGCGAACCCTTGATATATAATCTGACATTTTTCCCCCCAAATTGACAGAGGAAATGTGGCACATTTAACACTCATTATGACCTCAGTGAAGGACAGACACGTTCATGCTGTTGGGAAACAGGATCATTCCAGCAGCAGAAAGATCAGCAATTAACACAAGGTGAGAATGATTGGCTGGAAAAATACTGTTTATGCCTTTGAAATTTTAAGATACTAAAGGAAAACATTGATATTCTTCTTCATAATACATTGTTGGCACAAATCAGGTCATGTGGAATATTCCAAGGGCTTTTTAGAAGGTATATGAAAAATAAGAATGTTGTGTTTTCACAGCCCCACACACTGATGCTGTTTGTATTTTGATGGGAAGCAACCAGTAGCTGAGAAAGTGAAATGGCTCTGATCATTTGAGAGAATAAGAAAATTATTGCCATTGCCATTGATCAGATTGCAAAGTACATTTATTGATTATTTACATTTGCTCTCTCTTGGTGCACATTTAAACTCATGTTGGCTGAGGTTCCAAGTGTAGCTAAATGTTCTTTTTCTTTGTTTTGTTTGTTTCTTTTTTTTTTCTTTTAGCAGAACAAATGCAGAGAAAAAGGGAATCTATTAAAAGATTACAGCTCCAGTATAAACTCGGAGATACTAAAGATGATGAGTGTGTGGGGGACAGCACAAGACAACAACAAACAGAGCAGCAGCATGTGCACACACATGAGCATGTGAAACAGCAGAAGCAATTCTGTGTTCAGGGAAGAAGAGTAGCAGGCAAGGACTGTAAATTAAAGAAGAGAAAAACATGCCATTTTCACTGCTTATGTGCTCATAACTCGAGAAAAGCTTGTGTTAAATTAAAAAAATAAAAGGAATAGATATAAGTTAGCAGAAAATGATGTAAGAGTTTAGAGGAGACCAGTGAGATGGAAAAGGTATGCTGAGCTGCTGATTCTGTTCACCAAATTACTGCTTCCCTCATCTTACAAGAATCCTTGGTCTGTTTATGCACATAATGAACTGATTTTTTTTCCCGCTCCAGATAAAGATTATGAGCAATAAAGCTCTTATTCTGAACTGATTCTGGCATTAGAGCTACTACAGCTAAAGCTGAGACAGAAAAAGATACATAAGTATATGATACACTGCAGAAAATGAAGATGTTCAAGTACAGAAATTCCACCTGAGGGCCAAATTTGTCTTGTGTAAAATTGTGTGAATCAGAATTACTTTAAGCCAGTGAAGTTGGGTTAACTTGCATTTTTAGTCAAATAGAAGTTGCCTTTTAGGTATTATTTCTGCTTTGCCCCATGTACTGTGGAGTGTCCTGAGCTAGTGGAGCTTAAGGGCTGTGCTGCCAGCTGGAAAGATGGAGTTTAAAGCTGATATTCAGGGAGTTAAATACACTGGCTCCATCTTAAACATTGGGAAATGGAGATGAGAAGAGAATTTCAAAGAACATTTAATAGACTTGACCATTTGGGTGTTTCAGTCCCCCAGGCTGCAGGGCAGGACCTCCTTTAGGTGTTGTTCAGGACCTGAGGCTGTGGGAAATCCAGAGCTTTGGAAAACCAGGTACTGAGGACGAAGTGGATAAAAGCAGAACAGAGGTGTAACACTGAGTTCAGCCTGGGTATGATATGAGCAAGCCCAGCCTCTTCCTGCCATGTCTAACAAGGTACTTGCTATGGGAAAAGAAAGGAAAAATCAATATAATTTCCAGCCTCTTTTGGATTTAAACGTTTGGCCAAGGCTTTCAGAAAAAAAACCTCCTGCTATTTTCTTTACCCCCCACCACACTGTCATCCCTTTGTGAGTGCTGCACATGATTTACCAGAGCCTACCTGTCTAAATGATGAAAATGAGAAAGCTTTTACCAAGTATGTATATCATACAAATGTAACTATTACATACATTGTACTGAGTGTTTTTTAGCCAGCTAAATAACAGTAAGGCCATTAATATGAATGCTCAGTGCAGGGGTCTGCCTCAAAATCCACAAGATGAATAACAAATCATAATACTGGCAAAGCAAAAAACACCCTTGTAAGCCATCCTTTTTCAGAAGCCTTTGAAGATACTTGTGGGCATTTCATAGATGATTTAAAGTCCACCATGAAGAAAATCTATGGGGCTGTGGAATAATGTACTGTGGACAGTAAAGGAAACCCCACTGTTTAAAAGTAGCCTGGAAAATAAACTCCAGAAAATATATGGTAAGAAACAACCCTGTACAAGCTTGGTGAATGTGCAGGTAAAACCTGGAAAATGCCAAGCTCTTTTTCCTAAATAGTATAAATCTGAAATCTTGGCATTAAAAAAAAAACAAACAAACAAAACAAACAAGTGTGAGTTTTACCATTTATTTAACCAACGGCAGGATTTAATTCTCTAATTTCAGGTTGTCCCAGGTAAAGAACTTGGTAAGCCAGCTGACTTCAATGAAGAAATGCTATTTTACAAATTATAAATGATTTTAGATAAGTCAGTATTTTAAAGGAACATTTTGAAGGTATTTGCAGTGTGTCTCAGCTGCCACTGATGTCTGCAAAGAATCTGAACTTCAACTCATTCATGAACTGAAAGAAAATGCTCTTCAGCCTTTCTGATGGCTGACATTATAGAAGCTCCATGTTGTGTAGGCTCTGGAGTTGGAGGAAAAGGAGGACTGGATCAACCACAACAAAATGTCTTTTGAAAAGGTGGAAATCAGGACAAGAGAGAAATATATTTTTTAGAAATCCCATAAAAGGTGACATAAATGCACCTCAGAATTCACAACCAGAAAATTATCATTATCACTGGGCAATAATATTAATGCCATTCTGTAGTATGGTAAAAGTTCATACTTTCCAGATAGGGAAAATCAGCCTTATTACTTCTGTAAGAAAACAACATTTCAAGCAAAATTACTATTGACCATCTCCCCTTGTTTCCTAGTGGGATAATGGACTACATTCTCATTTTAGGTGAAGGATATACAGGCAGACAAAATCTGGGAGAAGAAAACAGAAATGTATTTGCAAGTGCCTCACCTTAAGCATTTAAATGAAACAAACAAACAAACCAAAACAAAAGAGAAAAGCTTTGTATAAATAAATAGAAGTTTTTCAAATGCTGCAGTTTTGGCTGCGTTGTAAACGTGTTGTCACCGGTGCAACAGAAGGAGTTTAAAATCAGCCCAAGTCAGGGGGGTGAGTTTGATATTTTTTGTGCTAATTGAAAAATAAGACTTTATTTCTTAGTATTCAAACTACAGGGAATATATTGCACTGACAAAATAGTTGGTACAGATAAGATCAGAGAAGCTGTGGCTGCCCCATCCCTGGAACTGTCCAAGGCTGGGCTGGACAGGGCTAGGAGCAACCTGGGCTAGTGGAAGGTGTCCCTGCCCATGGCAAGGAGTGGGATTGGACTGTCTTTAGGGTCTATTCCAACCCAAGCCATTCTGGGATTCCATGGTTCTAAGAAAACTACTAAATGAAGAGACTATCCCAGGATGTTCCCTTCAATACGGTAATTTAAGCACGTGCAGCATTGGCCACTCTGTATTTCTGTTTGGTGGCTTATTTGGAACAAACAACTCCCCAGTAGCCTTTCCTAGCTTGCTCTGTAAACTAGATTGTTCTGTTCAGTCTATTATTCAACCACCAACCCACAGGCCAAGTTTCCTCTTCCAAAGGGCTGGTAAAGGTTGGTTTCTTCTTGTCCCTTTTAAGAATCTGAACATTGGACAATGAGACCAATTCTAAATATAACTATTTATTCAGAACATAAATCCCATCTCTCTTCTCTTCCTTTACCTGCTTTTTTGGTTTACCAAGGGAACAAGAACTTCCAAAGATTGCAGTTCCATGTCCTTCACAGCAAGCACTCCTTACAAAATTGTATTTTAAATATATTTATTGCCTCTTATGTTAAACTCCTTCAAGGAAGAAACAACAGGCCTAAAAGTTTGTGTCTTGCTTGTTGTACACCCCCAGTGACCCCAGCTCATCTATTACACTGCCACAAGAAGAAACAGCCTCCAAACCCATTTGTCTGCTGCAATACTAGGTCTTTTAGGTTGCAAATGGAACAGATTTTTATTTAAACCCCCATCTAAGAGTGTCATTATCCACAAATCTGCTCATAAATGTTTTGGCAACTGACAAAAAAAATTAACTTCAGAAGAGGAAGCCATTAGGATGAAAACATTTCAAATCATGTCATTCATCAGATCTCTGCTCATCCAACAAAACTTGCTTTTGTTACAGACAATTGTGGTGCTTAATCTCGGTACTTTTCAGCAACACATTTTTCTGATTAAAAAACCATAATCATACTGGCAGTAGTTAGAGATAGAAAAGACCTATTAGTTCACTAAGCCCAGCTCCCTTCCATAGCAAGATATAATCCCTGGCAGGAAGTCTTTCAGATATTAAGTTGATCCAGAGCTTAGTTTTAGCCAGGGGACTGAGTATGGGGATCTGAATGTAGGTGACACAACACGTGGAATTTAAAGAGCCAAAACGACTGATCTTTTTTCAGTTGATTTGTGCAGTCTTGCCCCCTTTTCTGATCAGCACAGCCACAGGACTGAAGTCCAGCAGTTCTGTGCTACGCAGTGGAAAAAGGTGTGGGAAACTCCCTGGCAGGTGTGGGACCAGGAGCGCTGGAGCGGTGTCACCCTGACACCGTCACAAGGTGACTTCTACCCACAGCATCCAGGCCTGTCCCTTTGCTGCAGGTGGGGTGAGCCTGGGGGGCTGGACTGAGGGGCCTCCTGGGGTGGGGTCCCCCAGCCTCACCTCCCTGCCAGGGAAACGACTGCTGGAAGCCACTGCGGGTGATGGAGGATGGGGACACGCAGATGAGAGAGTAAAATGGCAAAGAGAAAGGTGAGGAAAGGGATGCTGAGACAGGGAGGGAAAGGCTTGTTGGGAATTCTTTGCTGGAGCTTGAAGGGGATCCTGATACTAACAGAGAGTAAAGGGTGGTGGAGTCTCCATCCCTGGAGGTGTCCAAGGAAGGACTGGCTGTGGCACTCAGTGCTCTGGGCTGCCTGACAAGGTGGGGATGGGACATAGGTTGGACTCGATCTTAGAGGGCTTTTCCAGCCTTAAAAGTGATCAGTTCAGTCTCAATCCTTGTTCCTCTCCCATGGTATTTTAAAGGCATGGTTTGATCTGCAGAGGATTCCTTTCCCTAGTCCTGCCCTGCTCTGTGCAAAACAACCCCACATAACTGGTATTAAGCACCCAGGTCATGACACTCTTTCTGCTCATGTCACAGTTACAGACACAGCATCCATCCCCTCCACACAGAGCTGCAGCAGGAGAGACAATGAAACACCCTGCTGCTACCAAAATATCAGCAGCAGTTCAGCTGAACCAGAGAGGGGGGAGGTGGAGATGAAATCTTCTTTTAATTACATTTAGAAGTGAGAAATTAAAATAGGAAAAATAAAGAAAATCCCTTTTGCTTGGAAACCTGATAGTCAAAGAAATTTATAAGGAGGTTGTGCTTTCAGTCACCTCCATCTCCATAAATCCATCAGCACTGAAAGGCTGTTCCTGACCTGCACTCACCCTTTTTAATTTAGGCTTCTCGATGGGGATATGCTCCTTTAAACATCTACAAGAGCTTCCTCTTCACCTTACCATTCTTATATAAAGGTTTCTGTACAATTAAGGAATTATGAAGGCCCACGTAAATGTGTTATTGAATTTATTAGCCATATATATCAATACCATTCAAAGGATTTAGCCCTATGTTTCATTCTAAGTATGTGACTGCTTATGTTAGTACAGACATTTAAATACTGCTTACAGATAATATTTTCTTAAAAAGAACCCTAAACCTCAGAAAACAAAAACACCCCAAACTTTAAAGTAAAGAAATAAAATAAAACTGTTATTCTAAAATTTAAATAGAGGATTATTGCATTACAGTACACATTCCTGCTCAGTGAAAGTATTCATTTCAATAGGTACAGTGCAAATATAACCAGAACCTTAATCTTCCTCTCTACCACCCTCATCTTATTTCCAAGGTTTCCTCCTCCAGCTTTTTGTTTTCTGGATGGAAACACAAGACAAAATATTTGGCCTGACAACTTCTTGCAGACAGGTGGCCTCCTCAAGGGGCATCATTGAATTCAAAGAGTCCAAAAAGTGGGGGCATTTGCCCCTGAATTCTCATGTACAGGGTTAGAGGAAACAACCTGATTTGTTACTCTCCAAAAGCAACACAAAATTCCCCCATATGTTGGTTCTCAAGTATCACAGGAAAAATTCAAGGTAGTTTTATGAGCCCAAATGAATCAGTCAGTCAGTCAAAAAAAAAAAGGTTCAAAATTTGGTGCTGTGAAATTTATTACATTTTAAAATTATATAGCAAATAGGGAGCAGTTTTCTTTTAGGGTCTTAAAAACTGTTTAAAGTACTTTATGATTCAATAATATAACTATCAGAAGAAAAACCTGATGAGATATTAATCTACCTATTCAGCTATATGTTTTTAATTTGTAAAACTGCAATCAGAAAAAGAAAGATGGAAATGCAACAGCTACATTGAAGCTGATCAGAAGAATTCTTTCCATAAAGGTTAAAACCAGATAATTACTTTCTCAGGAAATCACTAAAATGTCATGATTTTTCTGCTTTGTTTTCAGGGAAGTTTTATTATGCTCCCTTCTTGCCACTTAGCAATGAAACAAATGAGGTTAGATGGCAAAGATTATGAAAGAAATTAGCAATAATGAGTCCAGTAACTAAAAACATTAGTAGAGAAAATTGAGTTGACCTTACTTTTATAATTATTCATTTTCTTAATTGTTTTTTTTTGGGGGGAATAATTGGAATGAAATTAAATAATACAAAGTACAAGCCTCACATGTGATCATGTGTTTGGCAAAGATTAATAACCTTCCCCACCACACAAAGCATTGCCCATTCTGGAGGTCACCTCTGGGCAAATACCTGTTCTGAGCTGTGACCCCTTTCTCTTCTAACCCTTCACTGCAGGATTGATACCCCCTTGCTTCCCACCAGCCATCAAAGGCCTGTAAAATTGAATATTTTATATGTGCAGTCATCAATCAGGAGCTTGGGAGGTGGATTTAAAGGATATTCACTGTAGTGTCTCTCTGGTTCTGCAACGAGCTACAAAACAGTGTGTTTTTTGGCCAATTCTTTTCAACTACATCAGTGGAGCAAAGTGAAAGTTTACCACCTTATCAGAGCTGTTCCCTAGTGGACTCCTTAGGTAAATGTGGGGAATTTTATCCTCTCCTGGTAAATAATAGATCTGTCCCACCACAGCCTGGGGAAAGACTGAAGGGCAGCAAGTGCCACCCTACACCCACTGGTGTTTGCAGAACCCATTCCTGTGTTATCAAGTGAAACATTACATTTAGTTCAGTCAGTTAACAGAAGATAAAACCTGAATACTTCTCAAGTTCAGGGTTACAGCCCCTAATATTTATACAGCAGACAACTTTGACGTCCAAATCTGAGCCTCAGTGTGTGTGATACCAATCCCTCTCACCTCCTGAGCATTTCTTTTCAGAACTGCATTCCCCAAGATGAATATCAGACCACCCAGAATTCCATGGAACACACAATTTTACAACAAAGGGAACAAGGGCTCTTGTGAAATCGGATAAAATCTTGCAGAGCATTAAAATGCTGAAAGCAAAACTCAAGGAAACCTTCCCTTCAGAACCAGATGAATCTCTGCCTTCTCCCTTTTGTTCTTTACCTTCCTCCATCTTTGAGATACAGGGTTTGCAGGTGGTTGACATTAAGAAATTAAAGTCTCCAAATACTCATACACTACTATTATTGCCAATGCCTTGTAAATGAGAATCCAGAGTAAAGCAGCTGAGAGATGCACTCTCAGGTGACACACAAATCTACAGCTGAGCAAAAAAAATCAAAGTTAGAGCTCCCAGACCTATCCTTCAGCTCCAGGATTGCCTCAAAAAAATTCCAAAAGGGTTAAGGGCTTTTTTGAGTGAACAGATCAGACGCTGAGCCAACCTGTTTGGAATCTCAAGCTGGTACCCAGGTTGGGGGTGTGTGTGTTTTTTTCCTGAGTTTTATTGGGAACTGCCGTGTTGATGCAGATTCAGCATCAGCAAAGCAGATCCCAGCTCACTCCTGTGAATTAAATCCCAGTTTCATACAGCTCTTGTCCCGTGTTTAAATTCAATTTAAAAAGCAGTTCTAGCAGGTGAAGTGATTGCTGCTGTGCTGAGGTACACGGTGTGGTTGATGCATTACCTCACACTAAGTTCCAAATGGGGAGGTGGGAATTGGTGCACTCCCTCTCCAATTATTCCTCCTGCAGAAACACACAGAGCTCAGCAAAGGGACGTGTCCCAAACTTGCCATGGACAAACAAACTTAATAGTAGAGAAGATGTAAAGGTAAAAAGTGGCCTCCTGCACACTCAGGTTATTTCCTTTATCAACAGACCTAAAAACTGATTTTTTTTTTCCTTAAAAACTAAACTTGCAACATAAAAAACAATACCTGGTTTACACTGACATAACTTGTAGCATCATTTGAATAAAATAATGAAAACAGTATCCCGTGGCACTCAACCATGCCCAGCCCAGAAGTTTTCTTTTTCTAAATAGTTCCTTAATTTTAAAATTGTCTACATCTAAATCCATATGTGCAGTTCCAAGGTAGTCCCTTATCTTTCTGTGATTATTTCCCGTTATGAATTTATAAACACACAGAAATTTAACAAATATAAACCATGTTCTTTAAACAAGTATTACATGCTGTCTGCTGATAGCAAACTCATGAAGTCTCATTAAAAAATGTGTTAAAGCTGTATTTGTCCATTCCTATTTATTATAATTTTAAAAAGGGAGAAAAATACATTTTAGCCATATTTCCTATGAGTTCATAACACCCTGGCCCATAACATTTGTGGATTTCATTCAGTTCATTTAGAATGATTTCTAACACACAGGCACCAAGTTAAGGACTGCAAGGAATCCAAATGATCAGCAGGCATGCAAGATTTCTCAAGAGACAGCTTTCAAACATCATATGAGGTATATTTTCCTTTAGGAATTGTACATTAAAAAAAATGAGATCTAACGGCTTCATATTTCTCCAAAGAAGACAGGCTTACTCATGTTGGGAAATCAGTTGACTCACTTCTCCCCAAAAGGGCAGGTTCTGCTCTCTGCAGAAATTCAATCTCAGGCCAAACTGCAGCACTTCAACCAATTTCAGTAGCTCCAAGCCCAGCAGGACCAGAGCCAGGAGAACGTGGCTCAAACCCATCTCAGACATATTTAGCATTCCCTCCCCTTCCTTCTCTCCCTTACAACACTGTGCCAACCTGTTTCCCTCCGGGCACAGGATGGCACAGACCCTCCAGAGCTGCTGCCCATTATCTTTGCTTGAGCAGTGGGAAGGACGGAGGAAGAAGAGGAGGACACAACAGCAGACACGCCTGCGCTGGCAAGTGCTGGCAAGGCTGAAACAGCTCCCAAAATATACACTGGAGCAGTAAGAGTTTTAAAATAATGGGTTTTGTCCATTCACCTTTGCCCAACACATGACTTCCCAACTCTCTCTCCTCCTCTGTGCCATCTCCCTTGTGGCTCCCCTTCCTAAATTTCAGGTTTTGTCCCTTGCTGGCTGACTCTGCTTTCTCCTGCCCCCATCAGCAGCCCCACCTACTTTTCTGCCTCTCTTTGTTCCATTCGTCTGTAAAGCACAAACCCAGGTCTCATAAATCCTCTATCTCTGCTCCTTCTTTATATCTAATGGCATTCCTTTCCTTTCACCATTTCATGTTCCCCAGCAACACAGGGCTCTTGCCCAGTCCCACTCATGAGCACGTTGGCCATTCCATTTGCTGTTATTCTTTAATGTTCTTTCTTTCCACCCATAATTTGAGTGGTTTCCTCCTCCCCTCCAGCATTAGGTTTACAACTTTTAACAGTCAGCTTAGTGCATAAGAAAATTGCTGTTGTCTGGGGGCTGGAACAGAAATTGAAGGGAACAGATATCACTGGTTTTATTCTCGGTAAATCAGAATTACCCTGCAAGCTTTATTACAAGGGATCACAATTAACCTTTTATTAATCAACCTTTATAAAGAACATATCTTCATTTTCCAAATGAAGGGAAACGCTTCACTCAGTCCCCAGGATTGATTTACAACCAGTAATGCTGTGGACTCAACAATCAGAGATTGCTGACTACTGAGAACAATGAACTTGTTAGTTAACAGAATTAACAGTGCGTTGTTTAACTATAATGACAGCAATAAAACAGGAGATGTGAAGTTGATACAGTCACAACTGAATCATAATGGATGAGATATTTACGGCAAAGCTGTTAAAACATTGAATAAAATATGGGAAGAGCAAAAGCAGATGTGATTTTATTCTTCAGAGCTGAAGCTTGTAAAGTATGAGATAGCATGAGTAATAATCACAGGTTCTAGTTCACAATGCATTAATAAATATTGATATGGTGCCAGTGCTGAAACTTTCCAGATACCGAAATAAAGTGAGAAAGCATGCTCTTGCATTATGGATTGCTAAGTTTAAATTGTAAGGCCCACATGGCAATCTCTTCATTATGATATTACACCCCCCTACACTATCTCACACACACACACCTCTTTATTTAGGGCCCCAACCAGCACTCTGTTTGCCAGTCACCAGTGTTACAGCTCCCACTGCTGCAGGTACATCCCCCAGAGCACCACTGACAGGATGGAGCACAGAAGGGCTCTTTATCTATTTTAGGGCAGAGTTATCCACCCAGGCTACAATGGTTTGGGAGGAGAGTTTGCGCAGATCCAGCTGACTCTGCTCTGGAGCGTATGAGGCATTGCTGGTGGTGGGATTCCAGGGGAAAGGGCTGATGGCCTACCCTGGGTAGCAACACTCCAGCTCCTCCAGCCCAGCCCTAAAGCATCTCCTTCTACGATCCTACATAGCTACTGATGACACCCTTTTTTTTTCCACAGGGGTGGTATTTCTAGCTCAAATAATAACCACAACCTGCTCAGATATCAGGCTTTCTGGCTGCAGTTTCACACACAAGTTAAGGTGGTGTTAAAGCCAACATAAAGCTAAAGAAGAAAAAAGAAATTACTGTGAATCTGAATCAGTTTCCCTCGTACCTGCTCAGACACATTTGTGCTGGCACAGCCCCTGCCAGCTAATGCCCGTTTGCATCCATAAAACGCTCCACAAGTCTGCACAGACCTTCTTGTTTTGTTTTACTGCAAATGCATTAATCAGCCTAAATTACTGTTTCTGCATGACTAAAGGACAGGCACAAACCAACATTTTCTCCTTCCCACTGATTCTATCAAAGCCACTTGCTCCCCTTCGTCCCCTCCAGTCTCAGAGAACGTGGAATGTGCTGCAGCGAGTTCACATCCCGCGTGGGGATCACCCACTGCACGTGCTCCCCTCGAGCTCAGCAGTGAGTGAGGGCTACACAAATTACCTGGTATTGTACATCACATATTGCAGAGACACAGAGCACTGGAATTTCTCCACTCTCTGATTAGTACTCTGAAAGTGGATGGCAAGCATTTACTGCTGTGCGTGCCATCATCTCTGTGAAATGGCATAATTACATATTATTTGATTAATTTTCTAGAGATTTCCAGCCTAAACTCCTGGGAAAGGGAGGATATATATATATATACACACACACACATCCATTCTTTCCCAGAATGGATATAATCTCCCTGTGACTTACTACTATATACTATTTTTCATTAATCATCAATCTAAATCTCAAAAGAAAGAAACCATAACACCAAACCTCACTTCTCTGAATTAAAAACCTTCTCAAAGGATGTAATTTTCTAATTCCAACCATGATGCAGATTTACACTGGAACAACTTTATTGTGGCTGGTCAGATATAAGGAATGTACTGAAGAGCCAAGAGCTCGCTTCTGGCCTGGGACTCTCCTGCAGTTCTAATCAGCCTGATTTAGAACGAAGGGGAGGAGGAATGGAATGGAGCTCTAAATAGAACTAATTTCTGTACTATTCCATGTAATTTATTCTACACATGACTGTTGTTCCTACAGTGTGGAGCCATCAGATGTGGATTCTGAAAACAAGGACAAGTCTGAGGGGATCCCACTGGCTTGCTCCCACACCTCAAACCCCCAGAATCTCTAACATCAGACCCTCCTCAACACACTCAGAAAACATCCCCACCCACTCTCCTTTATTCTGTCAGGAATTCAGAGTCCCAGTTCAGACAGGAGACTGCAGCTGCCATCATAACACTTCCCTGCTGGCACTGTCAGCTCTCAGACCTGCTCCTTAGGGTCCAGGAATGCTGGTTTGAGCACCTTGCCCATCCCTGACCAGAAAGTCTCTCTGGCGTAGATGCTGGCTCTTAGACTCAAAACTTTCTGTACTGAATGCCTCTCTAACCAAGCAGCTACTACTAATTTTAATCTTCTTAGAGGTGATAATTCCACAGCCCTGGCAAGGCAGCTCAGTCCAATTCAAAAAGTCTTCCTTTCACCTGACATGAGGCCCTGGAAAAACAACCTTTAGAGTAGAAATCTCCTCTTCCAAGAGTGGGATCTTGCAGCCAGATTTTTTCTTCCCCACACCCTGCTGCAGTCCCTGACTTTCTAAATTCCATCTCAGTACCTTTGGGATGAACGACAGATGAGGTTCTTTGACAACAGAGGTCTCAAGCCTTTCAGGAAGGATAGTTCTTTTTACAGAGCTTAGGATACCTAAGCATCTGCTCTGATGAAGGTCTTTGGTTGCTTGGAGCACAAAAAAACAATAAAAATTTCTCAGTGGCAACTCAGAATCACAGAATCATTAAATTTGGGAAAAAACCTCTGAGGTCATCAGGTCCAACCTTTGGCCTAATGAAACCATTCCCACTAAACCAAACACAAACGTTCATGAAACAGCCTTAATAAAAAGCACTTGACTGATGGTACAGCAAGATCCACACCAAAGCAATGAAACATGCACAAATTGGCATCTGATGTGAAGTGGCACCAGTCCCCTGCACCCAAATTATCTGCAGCGACTTGAGTGAGCTAAGGATGGAGCCCTGAGACTTTTAGTCTGGCCTAAGGCTGGAAATTCTGCAGTGCAAGAGGGAAATTAGGCCTGATGTTCACGATTTCTTCAGTTGTATCTGCAATTCAGGTGATTGCTTTCAAATATCTTTTCATTGTCATCTGAAAGCAGAGGACCCAAACCCAGAGAATCCAAGGGTGCCTGTTACAGCACTTCACGTTCACTCGTGAGCAGATTTGAAAACAAAACACTATAATCTGCTCTGAAAACATCCCAATTGCTTCCCCAGATCTTCCTTGAGGCTCTTCACATCTTTAATGTGATTAGTCTGACCCACACCTCTTCAGAATCAATGCTGTTATTGATGTTAAACTGCAGTGGCTGATTTAGATTCCTATGACATATGGACTCCTGTCCACCAGGTACTCAGCTGCAACCACTGAACTCATTCCACTTAGATCTCAGCTCCAAATAGAGTATTAGGGATAAACGGTCAGTGCTTTAATGGTCATTTCACACTTCATCATCAACTCATCCATTCTCTGCATGTGCCACTTAAGTCTTCCATTCTGTTCCCTCAAATATATCATAGCGAAAATGAACATGACAAAACAAATGTTGAAAAAAGCAACCTTTGCTTGTTGTTGGTGGGTTTTTTTCCCCTCTAACTAAATGGCGAATTGTCCCATTATACTCATTTCCTGCAAAATATGTGTCTCCAGGACCTTCAGTGCAGCAAAGCAAAGCACTGCCACAGTCATCTTCTGTGTGGAATGCTTCTGTTTTACATACTGACACGCATTTTAACATGAAAAAGGTCAGAGATGGAAACAGCACAGCTTGTTGCTGTGACAGCAGACATTTAACAGAAAGACTTCTGGACACACTACAGTTTAAAATAATTTAGTAAAATAATTGCCATGATTGATTTTTTAGGTCCCCGAGTTCATACCACACACTTTTGTGTGACAACTCCCTTCAGTGCTGTTTTTTTCTTTCTTCTATTTTTTTTTTCTCTCCAGCAATGACAAGAAATGCATTTCAAATAAGTTCTGCGTTGTTGTCAAAGTTTGATCAGATTCACAAACTCCACCATCATTTGTTTCCTAGGACCAGTCTGAGGAGCTGTTGCCAATCTTTGTCCAACATTGGAAGCATGAGGCCAGCGGGAAATCACCCTGTTAAATGAACTTTTGAGAGCCTGCCCTTCTCAGCCCACTTTGTAAGGAATGCAGCACTTGCTTTTGCTGCAAACACAGGCATTGCTACAGCAGTGGCCACACCAGGACTGCAGGGTACCTCTGCCCCAGAAAATAATTAGTGTAGTTATTACAAATGAAAGCCAGAAAGGATTATGTTTGAGGGAGAAAAGGAACGGTGAGACACCAGAGAAACAAGCAAAGCTGTTGAACTTGGGAGAAGCACGAAGTCCATCCCATATAATACTTGTTAAAGCTAATTTAGGCACAACAGAACCTACAAAACTGTCACACAGGGTTATAAGCAAGACTTGCTCCACAGACAATGGAGGAAAGCAGAGATGTCTCATGACAGTTCAGTGCCCTTGTGAACAAACATCAGCTGATCTTTGGAGAGTGATTTGGTGCAATCCCAGAAGGAAACCACCTAAATGTACTGCAGGAAATATGGGTACAGTGATTATATCAAGGGCATAATATGGCACATATATAATGATTCAGTGCTGCAAGGTAGATTTCACAATGACTGCTCAGAAAGCCCAGTCCTTTCCAAGGGGGGAATTAGAAGAGATTATGAAATTTAGGATGAATGTGTAGTAGAGTATTCATCCTAAAAGCAGGAGAGGTTGTTTCTAGTCCAGGCCAACAAGAGGGTTAAAAGCTCCCCTTTCCAGAGGTGTCTGATTGTCAAAGCCTGAGCTTTAGGCTTTATTCACATCTATCCTCACTCTTTGTCTTTAAAACCACCTGGGTTGGGAGCAAGATGGCCAGCTTTACTTTGGCATGGTCTGATTATTAACCTACCGTAATAAGCTCTGTCCCTTGCACACAATTATTTTAAAAAATCATGTTTGGTCTGAGTCATAGTCCTGATGAAGGCAGCAAAAAGGAATCACACAGTAGAAAATAAAAAAATGGGGAACTTTAAAAAAAACCCACAACACAAAAGATCTTCGGGAAAAAGTAAACAAGATTCATTGAGCACAATGTGCAGAGGAATTAGAAATCTAAACACAGGTCATAGCACAGATCTCCATTAGAAAGAAATCAAAAGGGATTTTGTTTTCATTTTTAAGTGTAGAAATCATATTTGTTAAAAATAAAATCTCTATTGTGATCTCCAGTCTGGACCTAAGAAATTAGATGTTTTACTTAAACATAATTTTCTTCAAGGATAATTCAGTAAAATTCTAAGTAGATGTATATTAAAAAAATAAATAAATATTTGAGTTTCACTTTTCTTAAGCAGAACATGTTGGCTCACAATGGCCAAATACTGCTCATGCAGATCCACATGAAATAAAATGGTACAGGAATGCCAAAGATGGCCAAAACTGCTCTCAAGCCTCGTGCAGGTTTGTGGGTTTTTTTTTTTCAGAGGACAAAAAGCTTTAAAAATAGATTTTTAGGTCATAATTAAAACTACTGTTTTAAAAACAGCTGTAACAGTAGATGAAGTAGATTCACTATAAATAAAACTTATTTTGAGATATATCTAAATTAAAATCCCAGGTCCTGCTGTCGATGTCAGGACTTCAAAGGATGAGAACACCAGCTCTGGAGTTTGCAGCTCTGTCTCTGCTGCACCCACAGCCTGCAAAAACCAGACTTCAAAACAACACAGGAAGAGTGGTCTGCACAGAGACTTTTCTTCCAACCATGAGATCATCAAATAACACAATCCATCCTTCTGCTTTACAAACATCAGCCTCAGCTGTGGAAAGCATTTATGTGGCTAAAGGAAAGTGGGAGGTAATGTCCTTTTCTGAACAGAGAGGATTCCTTGAGGAGGGTTTACATGAGAGTCTAGACTAATAGTGACATTTGATTTTACCTTCTTATACTTGTGCTAGTCATCTCATATATGGGTTGGAGGGACATTCTCTCTTCCCCAGTCCTCCTGATTTGATGTGATGAGGGACATGATGGATCAGTCCTTTCCTTGACACCAGGGGTCTGTATCCCTCCCTGTCCTCCTCTCTGTTCCTCTGCTTGTCCCTGACTGTGCCACTTCTGTCCCAGAATCTCAGTGTCCCACACAAGAGTGGGAATATCACTGAGCACATATATCAGTGTATATATACAGGAGTATATGTGGGATCAAACCCGAAGAGGAAAAATTTAGGTGAGATGTTGGGAAGGAAATTTTCCCTGTGAGGGTGGGGAGGCCCTGGCATGGGCTGCCCAGAGAAGCTGTGGCTGCCCCATCCCTGGAAGTGTCCAAGGCCAGGTTGGATGGGGTTTGGAGCAACCTGGGCTAATGGAAGGTGTCCCTGCCCATGGCAGGGGGTGGAACTGGACTGTGTTTAAGGTCCCTTCCAACCCAACCCATCCTGTGATTCTGTTGTTGCACAAAGCTCAGCTACAGCACTGGAAAATTGGAACAGCAGGTTCCTGTTGGAAACACAAACCCAAGGCCCCTGATTGCCACATCCTGCTGAAGTACCAAGGCTGCACAGCCTCTACTTTAAAGCTAAATTAGAGTTTGTTCACTTCAAAGACACAACACAGCCAATTTGTGATAGTTTTGCTCACGCAAACTATTACTGATATGAAATGCAATACTTAAATGTACGTGGAAGCTTTTGACTTCTCTCTCCTTCTTAGTACACTTAATTTTGACAGCTCTAAACAAATGTCAAACTTGCTTTCAATTTCCTCCCTCCCCCCTCCCCACACTTTGTGCTGGTGCATTGGTAACAGAATTAAAACTTGAAAATAGCCTTAGGCTTTCTAACCACTTCTGAACGGTACTGGAGCCTTTTGTCTATTTCAGAATAAAATCTTGAAGATACTAATTTTGCCATATTTTTAAATAATAATCTAACAAATGTTCGTAGCTAAAATGGGCTGTAAAATGCAAAGAACAAAAAAAAAAAACAACGAGAAGGAAAGAAAAATGGATACCATATTGCAAAGGAAAAAGAGTTAGATTGTCATGAATCTGAAAGGAAATCAATAGGACAACTTTGGAGACCCGTTTCAATCTGTTGTTGACATTGTTTTCTAGTAGTAATTTTCTCAAAATGTTAACAGTATTGAGTTTGCTTATTGATTCTATTATTTTTGACCTTGCATTAGTGTGGGCTAATCTTACATGCCATAAAATTTCCTTTCACAGCTAAAATTACTGTACAGCTCTAGGGGAAAGTTCCAATCAGGTCACAGCCCCCTTAGGATTTTGATGAGCAGATAACTGGCAATAATGAGTTATTTTGGCTATGTACCTTTCTGTTGTTTACATTTTATTGCAGAGTTTAGGCAGCATCTTCATATAAGTGATCAATGTATTGACTCAGACACCAAAATCAGAACGGACTGAAAAGCCAGCTCAGAGCAGCTGGATGGGTCCGTCTCCACGGGAGTGGATGGCATAAACACATAGATGTGGAATGAGTGAAGCCAACGTGTTCCTCCCCTGCCTGGGGATGTGGCTGCAGAGCATCACCAGCTGTTGCAACATTTATGATTCAGCAGCAAAAAGAGCAACTCCACCTGTCTGTCTATAGCAGCAAGAACACACTATAACAAAGAGGAAGAGCAGATTATCCTCCTGATGTAAATATACGTCATGTGTTCCAACACAGACACCTGTGACACCTTATTTTCATTCCCTGGGACTTCTGCATTAATTACAGGGCTATTATCTCTACTCAGGATTCCTGTATTAAGTGCTCAGAAGGGGCAGTGCTGAATTCATCAGCAGCCACTACATGGTTCAGCAGTTTAGCACCATTACCAGTGGCTTAAATGCTTCTCAGAAGACAAATCCATTTGTTTCAGGGAGGATCTTCTGAATTCCTCCCGAGTCCAGAAATGGGAATTTCAAGTTTCAAGCAACACTGAACTGACACTTAATGCTAAACTGGACATGTGTTTTTGCTAAAAATCTAATTTTGTGAGCAAACTGCATATCCATTTGGGCTAAGCAGTTATTTTCATAGCACCACAAATAGTCTGACATTTTGAGTTCCTGACAGCTACAGTGGCTGTTCAGAAAGCACCCAAACAGCCCACAGTCAGGCTGGTATCAAAAGGAGATATTTTGGATTCTGCAAACTCATAAAGGTCTAGACATACCCAGATGTTCCTTATAAAACAAGTTTAACACCAGAGAAAAGACACCCAAAGATAGGCTAAGTGCCCTGCTTGAAGGCTGCATAGTATATACGTCCCCAGAGGAGAGAGCTGGAGGGAGATTTATTGTTTGAGGCTTTTAGCCTCAAGCTTAATTTTTAAAGGTATGTATTTCCCTAGAAACAAGATAGTTCCATTTAAAAGTCACAGGTGCCCTGAAGCTCTGCTTAGAAGATTACCTCAAATTTCATTTAATAATGGGCTTGAAACTGGAGTCAAATTATTTATTACAATGGGCAATATTTTTGTCTGTTTTTCCCTTATGGTCATCTTGGGTGCTAAAAGGGCTCAATAAAAATTAAAAATGATAGCAGCTCCTACTGTTCTGCTGATGAAGAGTTTTTCTTTGAACCATCTTTAAACCTGATATATAGTTCCAACCAAGCCTTCCATGTAATCCTAAAATAAAACAAGTAGCAGTTCATCCCAGTTTATCCCAGGCTAATGCACCCCAGCCTCGTGTTGTGTTTTTACAGTTTTGATGTGCAAATCCTGACAGCAGCAATCACTCTGGGAACACAAACCTGAGTTTGCACAAAAATCCAGTACTTACAACTAGAGAGACTTCTCTGCAATGGTTTAAATTAAAGATTTTGTACAAATAAGGTTTGGAAAGTTGATTACGAGAGAGAGATCAAAAAGCTGAAATAGAGTTTTCACTTTCTGGACAATTTGAAAAATTCTGAAAGGTTCATCTTCTTTCTCTGTATTTTGATTAGGGGAAAAAACCCCCAAAATCTTTGTTCTGAAGAGAATCCTTAGACACACACACATACACAAACTGGGTAAAAGGGTAAGGAATATATTAATGTGTAAAAGTTGCTATTGGAAAATAAAATTTAAAATAAAATGGATTTTTTTGACAGTGACGTTTCAAAATGAGATGAGAACTCTCTTAAAAAAACCAAACAAAAAACAAAACAAAAAAGAGAGGTTGTGGGTTTTTTGTTTGTTTGTTTGTTTGTTTTTTAGAAACAGCTGTTGTTCTTTGTCCCTCATAAGTAGGATCAATCCACACACTTGCTGAATCATTATTTCCCCATTGAAAACAGTATGAAAATAATTTCATTACAATAACGTCATGAAATATTTCTTTACTAAATCAGTAGTGATATGTCTAATTTTCCCTTAAAGAAACTGATGGCCCTTTTTCTAGAAACACAAGAGCTATTAGGACTTTTCATTATTTACTTTAAACAATTTTAAAAGACATTTTATTAACCATAAGAAGACAGCAAAAATCACATAATGGAAATTTTTATTTTGTTGCAAGGTCTCCATTGTCCCCACAGTTTCAGAAAACAACTTTCATCCAACAGGCTGGAAATGCCATACACTCCACAGCCCTGTGCTTAAGCCCACTAAGAAAATACTTGAGTACTTACTTAAATATTATCCAGGTTGTCTAATCTGTATTGTCTACTTTTGCTGTTATTACATTTTTGTGGTATTGGATAAAGAACAAAGGAGGAAAAAGTTGGAGAAGATTTAAAGAAGCACGAAGCCAAAATAACTTACGAGAGTGGAATTTTTTTGTTTTTTGACCTCAAGGGGTAAGCATTTTCCAAGACCTAATTTGATAAACAATCAGTTTTGTTTCTCTGCAGTCCAGCGAAAAGGAATTCAAGAAATCAAAACAGAGAGATATTTGCTCTATTAAAATGACATAAGCAGAGCATCTTTTGATATTTTGTTGTAAGAACTCTCTCAAACTCAGGGACACAAAGATGAACAAGCCCAAGCCAGCTCTTACAAGACCCATTGACAGGAACCTACAGAAACTCTTACATGCAAGAATAATCATCATATATGGGTTCCTAACACGGGATTCTGAAAGGGAACTCGCGGTCAGCAGTTTTACAGGCACCATTAAGTCTGAGTAGAAGTTGACAGAGTTTAGGGCACGAGTCTCCTTTGAGCTATGACTACCTTGGACGTCTCTGGCACTGCAAATGCACCTTAAAATGAGCATAAATCACACTCAGGAGCGGCTACAAAGTTTCCAAGAAGCATCAATGAAAGGCAATGAAACTCAAGCTTCAAAGTCACTTTGGTGTTTTTTGAAATGGTTAAAGAAATTCTCCAAAATCCTTCTAAAAGGCAGGAGAAACCAGGGCTGCAGCCTGAGGATAAACCCAGGGCCTCTCTGCTTATAAGGAGTGGCCAGGAAGGATCTGACACAACATCTGTGTGTTGGTGGGTAAATTATAATTACTCTTATGGTTATGCACTGACACATCTCTCCCTGCTCCCTAAGGATGCTGCATTTCTCAGGATCACACTGTGATGGGCATGTGGGCACCTGGATGTTCCGTATGCATAAAAGTCAAAACAATCAATTGGCTTCTGACTGTCTTCTCTCACAGGTCCTTGAGCCTTTTTTTGTCCATTAATTTGGTTTGTTTGTTTTTTTCCCTATCTTCACTCCAGCTAGATTTAAGGGTTATCCTTTAGGGTACCAAAACCAGACTCTCCCTCTTGTCTGTTGCATGAACTTTAAGAAACCTGTCTCTGCTCTCTTCCTCCCTTCTCCTAAAGTGGTTTTCAAGTTGTGGTCTCCAAGCCCCAAAGGTTATATAATCCATAATGGACTTGCAAATTAAGCAAAAAACATTGTTTTCTGAAATGTTATTAGTTGTTTAAATTTTACATGTTCCAACAATCAACAGACTGGAAGTTTTACAATGCAAGGGGGGTGAATGGCCAGGGTGTTCCATTGCAGAGACCTGCCAAGGGCATCGCTGTCTCTCCCCTCTGTTCACTTTTGTAATATTTTATATAATATTACTACACCAAAAGTAATAGTAGCTTAAATATTCATGCATTTAATAGTGATAAAGTCAAAATTGGCACTTTATTTGCAAACCAGAGGCCAGGCAGAGTTACCAACCAGCACCATGGGATAAAACCTCCGGGAAATGCCACAGAAATGTCTGCAGGAAGAGAGGCAGAGGAAAGCAGGGGCTGAGAAAGCAGCTGCAGGTTCAGGAGTTATGGTAGCAGTAAACAGCAACCACTGCAGCTCCTTGTAAAGGCACAAACCCCTGGGCCAGGCCTGGTGATTGATGTGCTCACAGCTGCTTTAACCCAAAGCAAGGACGAACACCAAACTCACCACCAGCTTTGGCAAAATACTTTTCCTTGCAAGTTCTGGGACAAAAAGCTCGACAGAACAGGCCAATTTGCACATGCAGAGTCCTACTGTGTACCCAGGGCTGATTTCTCTGTCTCCAACAGTCATTTGCATAAGAAATTACCCAACCTGAGAGGTACTAAATGCACAGTTGCAGCAACTACAGACAGAGATTAAATAACTGTGCTTATTTTCTCTGTCCCAGAGAAAAAATTTTTTACATCACCAAGTTTTTACATCACCAAGTTACCCCAAATCTGGGACTGTTAGAAGGATCACAACTTCCTGGCACACCTTTCTTTGTCTGCACACTCAGTCTGTTATTGTTGCTTGAAATAGCTCCTAATTCATTATTACCACCAACATTTCTCGCCATTTCACGTGTTTCCCTGGCACTGCCTGTTTCCTTGTTTCATCATTATCAAACAGCTCTGCTGTGATAGACTGCTGGTCCTCATCTTCATATTGATTAACTTCATTTTCACATGCATCATCCTGATTTCCAACATCTTCAGCACAGTCTTTTTACAATGACTCATTTGCAAGACAGATTTTCGTTACTGGAGCCATCTCCAGCGTGGGAATGTGCTGGACCAGTTTCAGGTACAAGGCCATATTTTGCTCAGGATCAGAATAAGTCAGAAATGCACATACAAACCCCACCAGAATCATTCCAAACCTCCAATGGTGTAGGGAATAAACCAATTCTGTCCCACAGTGTTTGCTTCTCCCTGCCTTGTGGCTGTCTTGGGGAAGGAATATGCCAATCATCCTTGAGCTTGATCATTATCAATGTAATTAAAATGCAATTTATTTTTTTGGATTAATTTGTAGATTAAATGCAGTCATTTTATTACGTTTATCTCGGACATCTAAAATATTTAAGCATTTAACATTACCAAGTCAGCTAAATAAATCTTTAATTTACTATAATTAGATTTGTTTAAATTAAGAAATGCATTGATATTGCAAAATAGTTTCATGTTCATTTGGAACACTAAATTAGAACTTAAAATAACTTGTAGTTGGCCCCGCTTTCTCAGTGTACAGGTCATAAAACACAGTTATCTAACACGACACATGCTCTTCTCTGCATTCTAATCCAGACCCTCACAACTTATTGTACTGTTGCATCAGTCCTTGGAGCTCATTCTGGCAAGAAGAGGGAGGCATCTGTTGTGTTGAGGAGATATAGGCAAAAAAAAAAAATGCTCTGGAAGCATCCAAGAGCAGGTTTGCTGAGGAAGAGGGTGGCCAGGGCAGTGCTGCTGTGGGTGATGCCACAAGGCCGTGCCCAGAGCTCTGCTGGGAACCCCCACACAAGGATGTAACAGCTCCAACAGGGAGATTATTGATCTCTAAGGTCCTAAAACCCAGGAGCCCAAGATGAGGTTGTCTTCCTTTTAATGTGTGTGATTACAAATGTTAGTGCAGGTCATCAAATTATCAGCTCTTATACTGAACTCCTGTTCTAGAGGCAAACTTCAGCTGGTGAGAGGCATTGGAAAGCAGTGTAGCCAGCAGGAGCAAAGTGTGGTGCACCCAAGCCAGGAGGAATGGTTTGCTCTGCATTTCAAAAAACACACTCAAGAGTGGCTGCAGAAGCACCATTTCCCCTCTTTTTCTTTTGTGAACTTATTCTTCTCTGGGAATAGATTCCAGCCCTCCTGGAGCAAACTGTCAACTTGATCTGTGGAAAAGTGAGGAGGGAGGCAGGAAGAGAGGGAGAGGAGAAGCTTTAGGGCAATGTGATTGTGGCCTTCCAGGATCTGAAGGGGGCAACAGGAAAGATGGAGAGAGACTGTTTAAAAGGGCCTGGAGTGACAGGACAAAGGAGAATGGCTTCAAACTGACAGAGAGGAGGTTTGGGTTGGATATTAGGAAGAAATTGTGAGGGTGGAGAGGCCCTGGCACAGGTTGCCCAGAGAAGCTGTGGCTGCCCCATCCCTGCAAGTGTCCAGTGACAGGTTGGATGGGGCTTGGAGCAACCTGGGATAGTGGAAGGTGTTCCTGCCGATGGCAGGGGGTGGGACTGGTTGCTCTTTAAGGTCCCTTCCAACCCAGACCATTCTATGATTGTAAGAAGGACAATTCAGATGGTGGATTCCTGGCAAAGCCATGCTAACTAATTTCATCTTTTTTCCATCCTCCAGATTTCTTCAGCCTTTCTCTCTGAGTTCCTTTTCTGGGCTCTGAGATGCTCAAACTGTAGTGCCCCAAAACAAGTGTAACTGAACAATCACTGGACAGAACAGAGGGATTGTTCCCTGGATCTGGGAATTTTCACTTGGTCATTTTCATCTATTCCAGTTGCTTCCCACAGAACAGCACTGGTGACTCACACTCACCTCATGCTCAACTGACTGACTTGCAGAACCTGCTCCTCAGCAGTTGTTTCCATATCTTCTTTTTGCTCAGTTGATTATTCTCACTGAGATGCCGAGTCTCACTGAGGACCTTGAATTTGTCTTTCTTCAACTGCATCCTTTGCTTCAGTTTGTTTCCCCTGCTCATATCACTTGGAATTCTAATCCTGCCTTCCAGCATAATCACTGCCCTTCTCAGTTTGTGTCATTTGGAACGGTAATAAGCACTGTCTCTGGTCCATCACACATCTCTAATGAAATATAACCAGACCTACAGAAACTCACTTAACATTACCTTTCTAGTTCTACAGGAAGCCTTTGAGGAGTATTTTGGAAGCGAGTTTTTAAACTAACTGGTATTTCCATCCGGGTCATGCTGGTTACTGGGATGTCCTGTGAAGCTCTCCCAAAACCCTGTGCTGAAGAAATGCACCTGTGAGTTATGGACACATCCACAGGGAACGGCTACACTTTTATTTTGAAAGGCAATTGCTCAAAGTTTTGAGATGTTGGCAGGGAGCATTAGTAGTTTCACCTGCTATTTTTATGTCTTCCGGATGCAGGATAAAAAGCAGGATCCATCCATCAGCTGTCAACTTCTCTTCAAGCCTCACACAAATTAAAATCGATTGAAATTATATTCCAGGGTTCTGTTTAACTCAGCCTTAAACGTGGCTACACGTGTGCACCTGCACACTTGCATATGTTTGCTGATAAATTCTGCTATGTTAAATTGTGCTTACATATTAATAAGCTTTCAGCCAATGTTATAATTGATGTGAAGGTGAATGCAGATCCTGGGGTTTGCTCTCAGAGCTAAGTATGAGTCCAAAAAATTATGTGCATGATTTTGTGCTGATAAAGCTGAAAGTTTTTCCAGAGATTTTTTTATATTCCTGCATAGAGAGATAATGAGCCAGATTTATCCATGGACTGGATCATGACACTGAAATCAAGAGATGTTTGTTTCAGCCCCACATTTTTCATGGAATCATAGAATGGTTTGGGTTGGAAGGGACCTTAAAGACCATCCAGTCCCACCCCCTGCCATGGGCAGGGACACCTTCCACTAGCCCAGGTTGCTCCAAGCCCCATCCAACCTGGCCTTGGACACTTGCAGGGATGGGGCAGCCACAGCTCCTCTGGGCAACCTGTGCCAGGGCCTCCCCACCCTCACAGGAAAGGATTCCTTCCACATATATCACCTGAATTTCCCTTCTTTCAATTTGAACCTGTTACTCCTGCCCTGACACCATGGACAAACCTCTCTCCTTTATCCACAAATTTGTGCCTGCATTTCCATGAGTGGCTGCATCCACATTCTTCACATTCTCTCCGGAATTCCTTTTACTGCCTCTTCTAATGGTCAGTCCCTTATTTTAGGAAACTCTTCTCATCTGATGAAGCAGCTCTTAAAAATCTCACTTTAAAACCCCATAAGTGTCTGCATTTTTCATGAACTTTGGCTGCATTGGGGCTCAAGGTTGGCATATTCTTCCTTTCAACACTAGCAACATCAGAATCCCTGTGCTATTAACAGATCACTTTGTTTGATCAGTTTAAAGGGGACTCAAAAGCAGCACATTCACCTTGATCCTTGACTCTCTCTGCAGGATCAGCCACCTCCAGGCTCTGGGGGACACTGAGCCTGTCGTGACTTTGCTGAGCCAACTCATGGGCAGGACAGTTTTATGAAATACTGAGCTCCCTGGAGAAGGGTGTCAGACTTGGTGCAGAGGAAAAGCTGGCAATCCTGTGCACACATCCTTCTGCACATCAGAAGGAGGTGACAGTTACGAGAGTGTTTATTAGAGTGGAAATTTTCCATGCTCCTGTGGCATCTGATAACTGTTCTCTGCACTAACGGGTGGCCATCAGGAGGAAGCCAGAGCATAAAGCAAAAAATTCAAGATTCAGGAGGAGTTTCAGATTTGCAGGCAGCAAAGACTCCTCCTGTACCTCCCACAGCCACGGAGCAGCCCAGTGAAGGATCAAATGCAGTCTGATTCACAAAAGAGCCAGGGAGATGGGACCAAACAATAATTATACAGACACTCTGCCAGTTGCCTGTACTCTTCCCTTTCAGGCACAGGCATTTCACAGACTACAAGATAATGCTCATAATGCACCATTTGAACCAAGTTTCCATCTCACATCTATCCTGCAGGCATAAAATTTCACATTTGCAAATTGCTGCTTGGATGTCCTAAGAGAAAGGTTTGAGTATCTGAAGGAAAAGGAGATTGTTTTCAAAACTCCCCCTTTTCCCCCAGAACAGTCCTGTTCAGCCACATGAGAGTCTTCCTTGGTCATCAGCAGAGCTGGTGTGTGAGTGAATGTGCTCATACCTGCCAGGCTTCCCAGTGTCACTTAACACAGGCTGCTCAAAGGGGCACAGATTTTCTTTGGGGTAGCACCTTTATCATTGCAATGACAATGCCATTCGTGTGGGTTTTCCTAAAAAGGGGTTCATGTTGCCTTTTTAATTCTGTGCCTGTTGTGTTAAACAGCCTGAAAGAACAAGCAAGGGAGTTCTGAACCCTTCCCCTGAATTCTGGTGCTCCCCAGT
The DNA here is from genome assembly GCA_038380795.1 of Pyrocephalus nanus. NCBI lineage: Eukaryota > Metazoa > Chordata > Aves > Passeriformes > Tyrannidae > Pyrocephalus > Pyrocephalus nanus. The sequence continues at coordinate 6,325,254 of CM076277.1, forward strand.
CCCTGCTGTGGAGCCAGACGCATCAGCGGGCAAGTGGTTCCAATCTCTGACCACGACATTATCCAGTTATTCACCAATAAAGCTTTACTGAACTGCCCCCCTACAGCACTTTCAGCCTGAGATAGGAAGGTCTTAGGACAGGGACAGTTATCAAGGAAGCAGGAATCCACACATTTCACAGAGCCCCTAAAGGGCACTGTCACAAACACACGCAGCCCCTTTTGGCACAAACACTCTCCTCTCTGTATCAAATATACCCACTCTCCAGATCACTGAAACAGCAGAAGAGCTTCTCTTCTGAAGGAAGACAAGGCCCAAAAAGGCAGATTAAAAAAAAAGACTGTTTAGAGGCAGAACTTTATGCCTTATAAACACTTTCCCCTTGATTTTCTCTAGGTAATATAAAATTCTGCATTCAAGGTGCTCTTTTAAAAGTAGGTTACCTCCCGATGAAAATAAGAGTTCATATTTGTGCTGACAATAGTGGATGATGTTTGTACTGTGCTGCCTGTATAAAAAACCCCCACAAAACACCAAGAACAAAAGATACCTTTATTCCCTCACTAAAATTCCCTCAGTTTGAGTCAAGGACACCTTTCACCGCTTCAACCAGCAAGGAAATGCTCTCACACCCAACTGAATTGTGAACTGCAGAGCAACACACACTCTGTGTTCACAACAAGCGGGGAAACTTTCATAACCGCAAAGACTTTTAGAGGATGGTTTGTTTTTTTTCTCCCCCCTGAAATAAAGAAAGCTGATTTTCACATGAAAGATCCATCTTCTGTGTGTGCCCCCCCCCCCACGCCTCCGAGCTGTAATTCCTCCAGTACTCCCTGTAAGATCTCTAATCTTTACAGTCAAGCACAAAAGCTGCTAATATAAATATTTGCAATACTCTCATATGCTGGAGAGTCTTGAGTGATGAACTGTGGTGTAATTTGCAGCCCACTGGCTGTGGGTGCTGTTTCCATTCTGCAGCAGGAATGTGGTGGTGTGACAGAAAGCATTAAACAAGGAGAAGGTTTTACACAGTGTTAACTACAGGCTTTTGCCACTTCACAGCAAAATACTACAACGGATTTGTACGACTTCTAATAAGACAAGGCTAAGTAAATCAGGGTCACCAAGTGGACTGCTCCAGTGAGTTATGAAAGTGAGAGCAACAAACTTGAATTTACAATGCGTGCCCTTTAGCTAAATCTGAGATTTGTTGCAGTTATTTTGGCCTTATTAAAGTATAATATTAACGTCCATGAGAGAAAATTTGTTATTCCAAAGACACTTCTATACCAAACAATGCTATATTTAGAGACAATAACTATCCTGCATTGCATAATCTGGCATTTGTGCCACAAGGGAGTCATGTGGCATTATTCACTAATGACAGAAAGGCTTCTGGCTCCTTTTCCTGGCAGAATAAATATCTCTTTAGAACAAGCTAGAGGGGTTGTGGCTGAGGTACTCTGCAACTGCAAGTTTAGTTTTATGTTTGTTTGTGTGGTTTGGTCTATTTTCTTTTTTTAACGAAAATTAGTCTGAGCTTTTTTCGGTCCTTATGACACTTACTGCTGGTGTGGTTGGAGTTAAACTTCATCAAACTTTAAAAAAAACTAATAAATAAAATAAAGCTACCAGGTCACTGCTAGAAATTCAGCTCAAAGACGGACCTGTTACTGTTTGTTGCTCTGCACAAGTTTGGCAAGCCCAGGCTGAGGCACCTGTGAGTCAGAATTCATCACCACAGAAGGCAGGTATAGCACAGATTTAGGCTCCTGCTCCTTCAGTAAGGATGAGATTTCACAACTATTCCATGACTTGGCTGGTCTTGAGCTACAACACTCTATGAATCAACAGTTCTTGACAAATCTAACTTCAGTTTTTTCTTTTTGGGAGATTTTGGCAGTGGAATGCGATTCTTAAGTGCCATTCTTGGAAGAATAATATTGATTAAAGAGTAGAAACTAAGCATTTAGGGAAAGGATATTAAGGTAACAAGCTGTCCATACACCTATAGCATCTAAATCTCCGTGGAGCAAAAAACACACATACAAAAAAACCACAAACAAACAAAAAAACAAACACCCCCCAAAAAAACCCCCCACAAAACAAACAAACAAAAGTCTGTTTACTTTCTTAAAGCTTTCAAGAAGCTCAACTGATTTCTCCCCTCTCTGTGAGAGACCCAGCCTTTCCCAAACTTGCCAGAGTAGATGTGATTCCCTGTGTTCTTTTCCCTGCCCTAGTTAAGAGAAGTTTTGTCAGTTTGATGACTTTTCCTCCCTCTCAGCAAGGCTAATGCTTTGGCACAGGTCCTTAACAACTGAATGTTCTGCAGTCAGATGGCTTGTCCCACATCAGCTTTTCCTGTACCCCCAGCCAGCCCACCCTCTGCTGTGGTGAATCAGTTTGATTGTAAAAAAACAAGAGGAGAAAAAAATCCAAGCCCCCCTAAAAATAAGCAAGCCAGGCTGTAGTTGTTGCTGAGCAGGTTCCACTCCCCTCAGTGTCCCCAGGGAGCTGATTTTCCGTGGGTTGATCCACAAAGTACAAGTGATGGGTGTCTCCAAGAGATTCCCAGCTCAGTGCTGGTCACTGCAGGTGCACAACCAAGGGAGGGGAGGACACGAGCAAGAGTCACCCAAAGTCTACAAACTGCAAAACATTCCTCTGTTAAAATCCCATTGGAACAATGGGTATCTGTGGAATGAGGAGACTCTGCTGCTTTGAATCACAATTTTTGCTCTGACTTGAGAGTGCTCCTAATTCCTCCCTTTCCTGACATTTTACCCCTTCCAACTCTTTGTCCACCAGTGCTTCCTTTTTCCACCAGAGATGCCTTGGAGGCATATTTATGGGTGGTGATGGGGTCCCCAGACATCAGTGACTCAGGAATTCCTCCCACTCAGACATCCTAAACCTACGTGCCTTGGTAGCTTTTGTCATTTTTCCTTAAAGATGCCTAAATGAGTCTGACAGACACTGAAATGATGCTGCTATTTGTGAATAAAAGGCAGCCACACCTGGCAGCAGCTGGCCATTGTCTTCAGAAGTTTTGCACAAATGGAAAGATCTGATCCCAAAAGTGTAGCTTAGCAAAGTCTGAGTTTCAGGGCTCAGGGGGGTGCTGGGAAGATAACTCCTGGAGCTGCTTCTCATTAAGATACAAGTGCACAATAAAATGGAATGCAGAAAATTAAATCTCCATGGTTTGTGGCGTTGTGCCATTTACCTTCAAGTTTAAAAAATAATAATAAAAAAAAAAACAGCATGAGAAAATGACAAAGAGAAGAAACACAACTAAAAAGACTGAGCAAAAAAATGTGGTAGTGAGTAACAAAAGCCACAGCCCATCTCCCACAATGTCCTGAAAAGGCAGAACCCCCCACCACGAACCAGAGACTGAGTTTTGTGGAATTTAGGTTAGAAAACATCACACAGATTTTCCGTCCCCTAAAAAACGTCTGCTGGCCACTGCTTTCTAAAGGAAACATGTCTAGAAAACTGTAAAAAGAATACTGCTTCCTTTTTGTAGAGCAGAACTGCTCAGCAACAGGTAAATACATATGTTCTTTTATACTTTTCATGCTCTGGATAACACATCCAGGCATTTTATAGCCATTGGGTCAGCACTGACACGGAACCACCAGCTCACAGACAGTGACAGCCCATCCCAACTCCATCCAAATGGAGGAAGTGAAGACTGCATCGCATCCAAAGTTCTCCAGCCCTTCCAACAGGCAGAACATAATTATTTATACTGATTTCTGCCAATCCAATTACAATGGAGCAATTAGAAATGATGCACATACAAGGAATCAATAACTATCCAAAGTGAGATCGTGTTGGATGTGGGGGGAAAAGCAAAGCAAGGAAGTCCAAACCCAGAGGAGTTTCTCTGTCTGAGCTCTGGTTCCATTCCAGCTGTGAGGAGTCAGGGTTTGACTCCAGCAAACACTGGACCAGAAAATGAAACCTGCCACAGCCATTGTGTGAGATGGCTCCAGGCACAGTTTGTTTCCCTCATCATTAACAATGCATATTCTGATGAGACACGACCATTGCAATCTGCTCTGAAAGTCCAAAATAAGGTTCCAAAAATTTTATGCATATTGGCAGCCACATATTTTATACAAACATGATTTTCCAGTCAGGTCATAATGCCATCTTAAACTCAGAGTAAATTTTTGCAGCTAAGTTATAAACCTCTGAAAGCAGCATTTTATAATGGAAATGCTGATATAAGCTTAACCAGAGCAGCAAGAAGAGTGCCATACACTATAAAAATAAAAGTGAATCATAAAGCAGTTAAGGTTTGATTACTATAAAATACCTGGGCTTGAAATTTTTGATTCAGACTTGTTTTTTTTTTTAATTACATCTCATGACCTAGAGATACTTTTTGGACAGATAATGTCTAGGGAATTAGATCAAAGATGCTTTTTGTAACTTCAGAATACAGCACTAATGTGCTCCATGGTCTCCTTCAAGCATAAAACATAAGACTTTGAAAGTTATTTGGTCTACTAGTAAATAACAGTGGGAAGTGGAGCTTGCAATTAAGGAAAAACTCCTTCTCTGATCTCCAGCCAATCAGAATTGAGATTTATGGGGGTAAACTAAGAAAAAAAAAAAAGGTAAAAAAGAAAAAAGGAAAAGCCTCCTAAGATTTCAAAGATGCCTAGTAGGAATATTTCTTAATTGAGCCATGCTTTAGAGCTGCATGGAATTGTTCTTATTAAAAATTGAATAAGAACAGAGGAGAAGAACATGGGAGCTTTTGAGAGATTAGAGCTTTGTAAGATTTACTTAAAAGCTTTCTATTAGACTTCAGGGGTTCTCTCACATCTCAAAAACTCACCTACACAAAACAGTCAGAAAAGTCAGGGGTTCCAGCCACCAAAACCTGCAATTGGGTGACTGGAAAACAAGACAAAAGTCCTTCTTTCCAAGACAGCAGCATTGCTGATGCTGAACCCATGTGTTTTCTTTCTTTGCCAAATAATCTTCATGTTGCTTTTTTAGAGCAGGTTCATTTTCAACCTTCCTGATACTTCTGATGTAACTCACTGAGAACCATCTCTGGCTGGGCTGCTCCCAGTTTCCCATCTAACACAGAGTTTGCAGGGGGTTGGATATTTCCAGAACACCCCAGAAGTTCCTTTACACCATGAATCTCGACATCCAGAGGGACCAGAGGTATTTTATCTCTGATTAAAGAATTTTTTGTGGGGTGAGCAGGACGCATAACACACCTCAAAGATCTTGCTGCAGACCCAGGCCCCTTCTGGAGTTTTATCACCTTTCTTTGCTAAAACTGCAGGTTTGCTTTGAAATCCTAAAATATGCCACCTGCTCTCTTATTTTGGAATCCACCTGCAAAAAAATGGAGCCTTAAAGATTCATCAGATGGAGACAAAAAACCCCCCCTTCTCAGTTCCTTGGCTCCCATCTGTGCTAACCCTGTCTTAGCAAGTGCACCTCCTGCATCATGCCAAGCTTTCAAGCATTGGCAGACTTTGGGGATTTCACAAATGAAACACTTAATACTTCTGGGCAACCTGAGGAGCTTTGCTGATCTTTGTTCATATTGCATTTCCAGCTCCTTCAAAGTTGGCTCCCAGACCAGTTTCCCATTAGTTTTTTTTTTTTTTAATTTTTTATCAAAATCTCCAATGACACATTCCCAGCCCATTCCCCCTGTTTGCAGAGCTATTACATGTTTTAAAAGGAGCTAATCCCGACTCCCACATAACCACCAGTGGGCATAGGAAGCTTCAAAAAAAAAAAAAAATGCTGCTGCTGAATGTTGCTTGGGCTGATATGACAGATATGTGGAAATAAAAATGCTGCTAATAGACTCAGTGTATACTAATGGAATAGCAATTCAGGCTGTACTTGCTTTAATTTGAAGGGAGGGGCAATCTAATGATCAATCAGAAAACTGGGGAAGATTGCTCAGAAAAAAAAATTAAAAAAAAAAAAAAAAGGATAAAAAGAAATAAAGAAGAAAAAAAGAGATGGAAAGCAAAGATGATGGATCTTATTTGAAAAGCTTGAGTGCCCCAGGTTTCTGGGGTCTCTGAGCTGGTCAGTCCAGGTTCCTCCCAGAGCTGCAGCAGGGGCTTGGTTAGGACAGAGGACGTGGAGACTGCAAGTCCTGGTATTTTCAACTCAGCAAGGATTTACTGCTTGATCTCTCTAACCCCCATCCCTAAAATACAGAAATGATTAAAAGCGAGTGAGTGGGAATAAAAGGATGTTACTTCTGTGCCCAGTTCTTCTGGGAACTGTGTTTCTTCTGCAGTGAGTCCTTCTGGGAACAGCCTTTCAGAGCTGTTGGTGTGTCTGAGCTTTCTGGAGACTAAAGCCAAGCAAGAAACTGGAATGAATAATTTAATCTGGAAGTTTAAGGTTTTTTTAGTTATTCTACATTTACCAGCAAAGCATGGTTTGGTCTCATTGTCTCCTATTTCGTGACAATAAACGCTCTGAATTTTACACTAGAAAATCAGATATAAAATTATTAAAAGACAGGACCTGGTTAACAATAGAAGGGAGCTAAAGTTAAGCAAGTGAGGCAAAGACTTATAGGGTAATTCTGTAAAGGGGACACAAGACAGCAGCACAAAAAAGGACCAGAGCCTGCCAAGCTCAGCTGAGGATGCAGGACAGGGGAGGCTGCACAGACCTGGGCATCACCCAGTGCCGACACAGCAGAGAACTCCCAACAGAAACCAACATTTCCCAGGGGAGAGGGACAAAATGAACACACAAGGGAAGGTTTTGAAGAACATGGCAAGTGCAGCCAAGGGACAGATATGAGAGGAAGGGCAACATATCCCTTACAATTATTTCCCATACAAAGATGCAAAGAAAAGGAAAAATTGAGAGCGGCTTAAAAGGCATGGCTTGGAAAAATAGAAACTTGGGGATTAATATTAGGAATTTGAAAAAGTGATTATGTGAACTCAAAAGAAATAGCATCACAAATTAAGATGATTTTTACTGCTTTCTTGATAAAGAAACAATGTGTCCAGCCAGGAGAAATTTAGTCCTTGTGATAAAAGAAAAAAAAAAAAAAAAGAGGAAAATAAAGACAAACTGCAATGAACCCCTAAATCCCTTCTTATTCTCCTATGCACATTAAATCTTAACACCATCTAATACACATTCTTCATATAGAATATTCCTTTAGCATTGTATTCCTGCTTTCAGCATAACTGCCATAATTATTGTTTCCAATTAAAGCCAAGATTTCCTTTATGCACAATATTTTTTTAAAGGGAAAGGTGTGCACACATAGAACACTCACACTGATCATACACTACATTCTTTATCTGGTTTAATGTTCTATAATTAGCCTCATATCCCCATACAAGCTCCGTACTGTAACTATGAGACTGTAGTGTACAAAAATCCCTCTGTAACACTCTGAAACCACCTTCAGCAAATGTGAATAATATCTAAACTTATGTGCAACCAAGTTGCTGTTTTGTTCTTTTTTTTTTTTTTTAATTAAATCACTAGCCTGCTAAAAATCTGATGGTTAATCATCTTATCAATTTAGACATTTGTAAAGATCTCCCCAAGGAATATTCTTCAGTCTTAGAACCTTAATATCCCTTCTAAAAACATCACTGCACAACCAACACCACAGCAAAGGAAATTCGATTTTCTAAAAGTGAAAAACACTATCTCAAAAGAATTTAAGGGGATTTTTAAAGTTTATTCAGCAGCACAGGCTGCCTTGTGGTTATAGAATATTCAGCTGTGATCCCAGCATAAGAGCTTTGCTCTTCAGTGTTAACTCACACGAGCCACTCCGAGGCTCTCGTGTATGTTTGTACAGAACCAGGATAACTGGAGAAGCTCCTCTACAGATTAGTTTTCTCTTTTTTTTTAACTGGAGATTACAAAATTATCAGGAATTTACCAGCGCTGGTCTGAAGAGTCACCTACAAAGCCCAGACGTGATACGAGACACCATCAGAACACACAGCAACATTTTTTTTAAGAAAATCTCTTACAGCTCATGCCATTTTAAAATTTTTTGTCAATTAATTTTCATCTGTTAATTAACAGTGAAATCCAGTCATAGGAACTGAAAACAATGAAAACTAGCAATGTTTTGGGGAGTTGTTCTGTGTACTTAAAAATGCTTTAGCATGTATTTTTGTAGGGTTTATGCTAAAACAAACCTTGTCCCTCTTACATTGTGCTCCCTACTTGAGGTCATCAGCAGCTCAGTCAATGGTATTTAATTGTTTACTGACACTGCATTAGCCTCAAATCACTTCCCTCCTAAATGTTCACCAGAATAGCCCACATGAAGTGAATATATCAACATTTTGTGTGTAACAGCTCAAAGTCTAATGGGCAAAGTCTCCAACTGCTGCTGCCATTCATTTTGATAAAATAGTAGCCATGAATAATTAGTATTCATTTGCTCTAATTAAGGAATATAGCTAATGGAGGCTGGATTTAGAACAGTGTGAAGCAGTTTTCTGGGGCCCAGCACGCTCAGGTTGTGGCAGATCCCACCCAGGACGTGGGTGCTGCCTGAGCAAGGTGGGCACGAGGCAGGACAGGGCCCAGGGCCAAGCCCTGTGTGAGGAATTGGAAGAGAATTCCAAGAGCAGACATGGACTGCAGCATTTCTCAGGTCCTACACTTCCCGAGCACCAGATTCTGTGAATTATGCCTAAAGCAGAAATTCAGTACTACAAGTACAAGGCAGCAGAGCAGATGCACAGATGCTTTTCTTTATATATTATTATGCACTGAACTTGTATATGAGTGAAGAAGTAAAGCATGGAGCAGGCAGGGAGCTTTTCCAGCTCTGTTTGGTGGCTGGGGAGCTCTGCCCAGTGGCTGGAGCTGCACAGAGAAGAGACTGAGATCTGCTCTCCTGTCACCTCATCCCTCCACAGTCATGGGTGGGCTTAGCCAGTGCCTTTGTTCATCTTTTATACAGATAAAAGGCAGAACCAGCACAGGCACCACTGAAATTAAATCTGGAGAGATTTTCTTCAGGAAGGGCTAAATATGGGTGCCAAGCTGCTGGCACACTCCCTGGGCCTGAAGTGATGCTTCTCAGGATCAAAGCAGAAGAAAAGCATCCACCCTGCTGGTCTCCAGGCTCAGCTGAAGGATGACACTGGTGGTAGCTGCTTCCAAAAACCATTCTGGCATGAATGTCCCTGTGCTGCAGCTCCCTGGGAGCAGCACATCAGTCCTGGCTGGGAGATGGGGCCATCAGTCAGTGCTCCCGAATCCCAGCACCTCAAAGGAGGATGAGCATTTCAAATGCCAATCATTGGGGCAATAGCAGCCCATTGATAACTGGAGTTGTGCAGGGAATAAGCAAAGAGTGTTACACCTATTGCATTATCATTTTGATTTTTCTATCCTTTGAAAATGCAAAAATCATTGGCACTTTAAAAAAAGAATTCTTACCTACGTTACCCTTTAATCCTTCCTCTTTTCTAATTCATCTATGTTTTCAGTTAATAAAAAGAAAACAATTATTCTTGTTAAATCAGCTAAATTTACAGTTGAACAGAACAACATGCCACCTCTAGCTTTAAAATAGTAAAAATAATCTCTTTTTTTTAAAAAAAAATCCTACAAAATTTAGACAGTTTACCCTAAATCCCACTTTTTTGTTCCTCTCTTTAAAATGCCTTCTGGGAAGAGGCCAAATTACATAGTAAGGACTTCTAAAGGGCTTAATAACACAATCAGATTTGATGTGAAAATGGTTATAGATTCTGCTCTACAGTGGTGTTAGTTGGCTCAGCTATAAAATATCTATATCTCTGTATCAATGATAGATGACCTGGTATAATAAAAGATCTTGACTTGCGTGTATGTTAACAATTAATGGGATGTATAATGTATCACATACTGTGTGTGGAAGGTAATAAAGAGGTGTAAATGAGAATTACACTGGTTAATTGGTGTCATTAATGGTTCTTTTGTTCTGCTAGAAAAGCAGTATCTTATTCTGAAGATGATATTGTAGGGCTGACTGCAGCCTTCAAGTCAAGAGTTGAGATGAGTTAAAAATGCCAGCTCAGCTATCAAGTTACTTCTTTAGGGATCTGTCCCGACATGAAACCTGCTTAGAAATCCAGATTCCATCCTCTCAAACATCCCTCTCCTTGTGATTACCCTCAGACCTCACCCATGCCTTGCAGAGCAGATCCCCACAAGGTTCCTTCTGTCTGTAGCAGATCCAGGCATTGCTCTCCGTGTTTTCCAGGCAGTCACAGTCCTGGCTGAGTCTCCCTGTGATCCTTCCAGTCTATCCTATCCCATCTAGCACAACCAACCCATCCCTGCACTGCTGGCACTGTGATAACCATTTCCCCCCTCGATCAGTGTATTTTAATCCCTGCTGCAGCCTCCTGCCCTGCCCCAGCAAACACCGCTGCTGCACCATTTTTCTTCTGTCACTTTAAAGACCATGTTTAGAAAATTAAGTCCTACAACCCTCAGCTGGCTGGAAGAAATGCTTTTTATAGAGGACTTCTGGAATATCTAATGACAGATAGGTTCAACTCTAAATATTGTGAAAGGGAAGGGGAGGAGTTGAATCTCTTCTTCCAGTTCAGAGAGGAAACTGGTACTTGGGACTGAAAGCCAGGATTCCAAATTCCACCCTATCCAGAAGAATATGCTGATATTCCTCTGCTTAAGAAAAGAAAGAACATGAAAATGCAAAGCACTGCAAAGCCTCTGCCACTGGGGTACAAATCTAAGAGCCAGTGGCTCTGGCTCGACAGCTCGGGAGAAGAGCCAGCACATACATCATTTTAAAGGTGAATCCAACTAACCACACCAAAAAATATTTAGCAATTATCATAAAAAATACCTTTTTAACGAGTGACTTTTTAATCAGCTCCACAGTGCTGTAAATCACAGCGTGCAGGATGTTTTCCAAAAGACTAAGTGCTCAGCCACTGAATTTCAATGGTCTGACAAACGAGGGGCTGTTCAGTGCCCACTGACACGATGATCAGGAGCTCTGTGCTGGATTTAGGGCAATGCAGAACCCCGTAAAATCACAGAATCATAGTCAGAGTTTGGAGTTTTACATCCTCCTTCAGTATTTGCGTGCTAATTTAGTGCTTGTGGAAGATGCCAGGGATACTGAGGGGCTTTTTAAGCCAAACCAAAGGCTCAGCACGACAAAAGGAGCATAAGCCTCCAGATATGCTGCTGAACTTGGCTTTTAATGCAATCCCAATCAAGCAGAGGGGTATGTCTACACTGACAAGCTCAGACTGCTGCAAAATCCATCTCCCCACGCTCTAGGTGGACATGGATGTGCCAGAGATGCCTCCTGGCTGCCCCACCTGCCCCTGCAGGTACAGCAGGAGCCGCTCTCAGTTTAATTCTCATGGCTCTCCTGTGGTGACAGCTGTGAGAGACAAGTGTGAAGGTCAAATACACAAGATCCTGACTGAAAGCTTTATGCCTAATCTCAAAGTCTCCAAGCCTAACAAGACTTCCTCCCAGATATCTGTCCTGAGCAGTGACAGACCGCACAGCAGCCTTGTTTTTTTCCAGCAGAGTGATGTTTGTGGTGTGTGAGGCCAAACCCAGGATCACCACCCCAGGGTGGGGGCTGCTCACTGAATACCCAAGCAGTGAAGGTCTAGATTTTCCAAAGCTGTTCATCACTGCTCTGGCCACTGTTACTAAGCCCAAGTCATATTATGAAGGGTTAATTGGCTTTTTCAAAAGTGGCCTGGGCACACTGGAAAGTTCATTTCAATTACCATATTTAATAAATTAATTAAATAATAATAAAAAAATATGCCTGACTGGAAGCTGCTTCCATCTCTATCTTACTTAATTCACTTGTGTAGTAAGTTTGTTGCAATGAGATGCCTGAAGAATGCCAAAAGGACAGACCATAATTCTCTCTCCAAGCCCTGTTACTGCCTTGCCCAATGCCCTGCTTTACTTATACCTGGAACCAGCCTTGAACTCCAAATCAGAGCATTCCCATGTCTGGTTAGAGAGTATGAACTTTTGAGTTTTGACATTCTCACACTACAGACATCTGTAGGGTTTAAAAATTTTAGAGCATTTAGAGCACAGCGTTCCTTTTGAACAAATTTGCATAACTAAAAGCAAACAGGCGATATAAAAATGCGTTTGTGTGCTCATCATTTTAAGGACTTGACTAAAACCTTTTTAGGGAGACAATTAGAAATGCAGAGGGAGTATGGCTGATTTATGCCTATGACAGATTCACTAACTATTCTGTCTTGGTATATTCTGAGCTCTCCATTCCCATCACCAACTGGTAAACACCCCCATTAAATATTTCTCTTTTGACCTGTACACTTATATTTCATTAGCAAACATTACACATGGGCCAATATCAGAGTAATTTATCCAAACTCAAGTTCTCTTGGTGCAGTTGGTTTTGAGAGTGGGAAGCTGCAGCACTGGAAGCCAGACAGAAATAAAGTCCTTAAACTACCCAGAACACAGTTGTGGTTTCTAAAAAACTGAAAGGTTATTTAAGCTTAATCTATTCACCTACAATTTTTACACATTTTATATTTATATGATACAATGAAAAGAAGGCAGAACAACTCTGTTAACTGTGTAGGACCCACACAGCACAGGAATTTGAGTATGCACACATTGCCTGCCCTTCCCTGTGAAGGGTTGTCTCTCCAGCTTTCTTTAGTTTTTAATGTTTTCAGCTGTGAACCTGATTTTGCTTGGTTACCTCCCTCTCCTCTTCATGGAAACACAAAATGAACTGGCTGTACGTTTATTAGTTATTTGGGTCCTTTTTCCATCTCTTCTGGATGTCTCCTGATGAGATTTCTCACCCATAACTAATTACTCCAGTTGTACAGACCGAGGCATTTGCTCACAACACTAACAGTGATGTCATTTACTTAACTCAACACCTTTTACTTTTGGGAAAAATGTCAAAAATGTTTACTGAAAGGCTATGAAAGCATTCAGCAATTCTGAAACGTGCACTGTCTCCTTGCACAGGCATCTTGAACTCATTGTTCTTGTTGAAACAACGTGGAACAACAACAGGGCACTTCCTAAAGGAGTCACAACATTTTTCCTACGTGGTGAAGAACAGGTTGCTAAGGCAAGATACAGCCTTTGCCTCAGAGACTTCTGGTTTAGGATTTGGGCTTGCAGCTCTCACTGCCTCGGATACAAAAGGGGATGACAGGAAAGAGAACCATCAGTAACACCATAATCTGTAATATAAGGCAGACCCTGTTCCCTGACTGCTGGTTAGGAGTCAGGGAATCATATAAAAAGGAAAAGTATTTGTTGTCAAGCAATTGCATCATTTGTATGTCCAAACCCTCCTGTTGCTGCAGGAGAAATGAGCTGGCACATGAGCAGTGGGCACAGGCTGGAATGAGCTCCCCTGCCCACCCCTGCCACTCCCTATGGAGTCAGCAGTCCAGCTTCAGGAGAATGCTTTGGATCCAGACTTGCTAATGGGTCAGATCCTAGGAGAGTTCATGTACACAGCTGCAAACATCATCACTTTGACAGTTGCTAATCACTTCTGAAAGGTCTCACAGAAAAACGTGCCTTACTTGAAGTCAGAATGAAACAGCCCAGTAATGGTTTTCATGACAGGAGAAAGAATAAGCACAAAAACTATTCCCCCTTCAAATGTTGCAAAAGGACAAGCCCCCACACTTTACACTGACATAGTTTTATAAACTTTAGTGGGAATTCTCCCAGGCAGAGGCTGCAGGACAGCAGCCCCACACACCCCAGCAGCTCATCCATCCCTTTCCTGGGCTCCCAGAACAGTCACCTCTGACACTGCCAGAGGTGAACCACAGCCAGAGGATGGCAATAACAATTGCAACGTTCAGCATGTCACCAGAGCCCTTGATCCTTTTTTATTCCTAGTTAGCCTGTCAGGAAACATTTGCTCTGTACAATAGTGAAGGAGCATGGCACCAAGTGAATAACCAGAGACTAATCCTAACCTACCTCGAGTCAGTATTTCACCCTGGTTCTTACAAGATGAGTCTCTAACAGAGGGAGCAAAAGGATATTTTGATATTCTTTCATCCTTCACTGTGGTTGGGTTCTCTCTGCTACAATCCCATTATCAACAATCCTGATGGAAGTGAATTTGCTGTCCCCCCAGTTCCAGGACGTGGCTCAGTCCCGACTGTCCCCTTAGAGAGGCTGAAATTATTTTCCCAGGTTTTTGGTTTCAGTGCAAGGATTTTTATTTTAGTTGCTATGTTCTCAATCCAGATTACATTTAACAGCTAGTGATCAACAATTAATCAAGTTTACTTCAAATTAGCAATCTGACTGCACTCAGGGTGCAGGAGCTTCTAAGGAAAATAGGCTTTCCTAGAAAACCTGGGTTTTTTTCCTTTCTTAAACACATCAACTTAAAACAGAGCACTCCAAGACTCCAGTTTCATTTAGTTGTCATTGACTCCTTCAGGGAGCTCAGTGCTGAAAAGTACCCATCACACTGCCTCAGAAATCAGGGAAAGGTTTAAAAGTACAGCTACAAGGTGCTCAGGAGAGGCTCACAGACAACAGGGGAATTAATCTATTTTGGTTTCTGTGCAAAGGAGTGTTCCCCTTAATATTGCTAAGAATTTGATGTACACATCCAGAAGCACACATTTGTTTGCTTATAAATAATTTTTAAACTCAGGAAATAAATTTGTCAGTGTTGTTTTCAGAGTCCTCAAGTTCAGGTGGCATTCTGAAGAGGAGACTGCCCTGACTGGGAAGTAATTTCTGTTTCAGGAAGCTCATTTCTTTGAGGCAAAGAACCTGAAAGTTTATAATGCTCACTAGAAGTGAATAATAATTTATTACTTATAGACATGTCTGTGCTCTGAAGTATATGGGACATGGAATGAAATCTTGGACCTATTCAAGTTAATAACAGAGCTGCCACACTTTAAAAGGGTGTTAGCCTCTATAATTTACAGTCTAAGAGAAGATATTGGTCCCTGGAAAAGTTTAATTTGAACTTCAGAGAAGAACCAGACTGTATCAGAATAGAAACCTTTCACTGATTTTAGGAATCACTTGACTGAGTTGAAGTAAGTGCATTACAACACATCTCCAGGGATGTCAGGGAATAATATTTATTTAAACGGTGAATGAAAAATAATTGGAAAAAAAAAAAAAAAGAAAGAAACTGTGGCAAATCCAGCCTCTGTGGACAAACAACGCACACACAAAAAAGCAAATCAATTCAAAATTTTTAGGGAAGTAGAAATCAGGTCCTCACTTACAGGAGCTCATGATTAAAAAGAGAAAGAAGCCCAGTGCCAGTGCCCTTTTAAGTGTACAAGCTCGGCACGCTGAAGAATAGAGTCTGCTTGAAATTAGTATAAATCTCACAGTGTATTAAAGCAGCAGAAGATGAGGGTAGCTATGGTAATTCTAGCACTTTATTAAACACCAGACAAATTGAAGAGTACATTTCCTGCTTTTTGAAAGAAATGAATGATATCTCCTGATTGGGGAATGCTGAGGGCAAGGGAAGCTGCCTGGAATGGCTTCAAACAGCACCGCAGTACATCCATCAGGACATTTAGTGGGGCTTTTCAGGGGAAAACGGTGGAAGGAGAAGGGGGGGAGTGATTTTTATTGCTAAAATTAATTTTATTGCGGTGCTAACTAACCCTCTTCCCCCCCTGGAATCGCACATAAATAAAGAAAAATGACTGGGAATGCTTGTCCTCTCCGTGGTTTCTCAGCACTCGTTTGTTTGCAGCAGGGCTGAGCTCTCCACGAACCCTCTGCCCAAACTACAGCTCAGAAATCAGGCACATAAAGAACCAAGGATCTGATTAAGAAAAGTACATTTATATTTTGACCGTGTTTTATTTTTAACATAAAACATCTTGAAAAAAAAAAGTTTTGTGATTTAGCATTTATGAATGACTAGATTTTAAGAGAATTGTAATATTTTTTTAGGGTATTTCAGCTCTATGAGTTATTTCTTGTAGATTCAGATAATGACATTATAAATCTTTCTGTGGAGGCAATTACTAAGGCAGAAATGGCCTATTCCCCATTGGCTTTTAGGCTCAGCTTACTGACATATTACAAGCAGGCTTACCATGGTCATTAAAAACTGATCTGGGATTTATTGTACCTCTTTAAACTCTCAGTACTTTGAAAAGTATTGAACAGAAAGGAATACAAGGTGAAGTTACAAAGAGATCCAAAGAAGCAATCAGGGGAAAAATAGGCTTAATTTATCCCAGCAAGGCCCACCAGAAGCGCCACAAAAATATTTGAAATTGAGCTTTGAGTCCTTAATAGAGATTACTCACAAGAGCTATTAATCATATCAAATGGAAACACTTTTAAACAGAGGGTCTGGGAACAGAAAGGACATCAACACGAGATTACAGGGCAGAAAACAAAGCCAAGGTTTTAAGACTGCCAATAATAACAAAATAGCTGCCCAGTGCAGTCGGCAAGAATGAAAAAAATTCAGCTGCAGCAACTTTTCTTGCCTAGATCCCAGTCACCTGCAGTGCAAGCAGGAATTTTATCTATCCCTGGTGTTCACATCAGCCCTCAGATCACTGCACTGCAGTCGGGTCTCAGGCAATCTCTGGTGGGCAGCAGCAGGAGCACAAACCCTACACCTGGTGCTCTGGAGCTAAAGGAAGGCCAGGATAAGAGGAACACCAAGAACCGCTGGATCTGAGCAGGACTGGCACAGGAGAGGTCAGTGGCAATGTTTCTGTTCATCATTTACCAGCTATCCTTCAGTTCTGGGTGAGGAGCTGCAGCCCCAAACCCTTGACCTGTGGGATATGCCCTGGGGTGGAGGTTTGGGGCACTGGGGAGATCCCCTGATGACCAACACACCTTCCACTCCTTGTGGCTTTTGTCCTGAGCTGAAAGCTGCCTTCAAGGGAAGGAGCTCTGCTCAGGAGCTGTGGCTGTGTGCTCCTATGGTCATCTCTGAGAATCCCATTCATTTTAGGGACAAAAACCACCAAGAGTGACTGTTGTCTCCAGGGCTTTACAAAGTACAGCCATTATCTGTGCATCTCTGTAAGCAAAGCAAACCCCCAGCTTTATCAACAATTCTCTGTTAGGAGACCACAAATGCCTGAAAAGGAACACAGTTTCACTGGCTCTGCTTTTTTTAGAGCCTCATCTTTGGTTTTAATTGTCAAAAATAAGTGGTAATTTTGGCAATTTTTCTATCTGAATGGGCATCAGATTGGCAATAGATAATGGTTCAGTACCTTTCTGAAAACCTGACTAGAAATGTTTGAAGGCTGTTGATCTAAGAAACAAACGTCACTTCTGCCTTGTAAATCACCATAAGCTTTCTCAAGATGATTCTGACAGACACAGCATATTTGGATGTTGTGCAGTGTGTTGGGTGGTCAACACGCATTTTGAAGAATATATTTTTACATACTTTTCATTTCCAACCTGAAACCAAATTATTACAGGTAGTCTAAAAGCACAGCCTTTTCGTCAAGTTTGCATTTTCCAGAGAGATTTGTCACTCTAAAATTCTCTTTACTTTTCCCCAGGAATAAACTGAACTGTATTTGAAAATAATGGCTTTAATTATAATTGGCATATCTGAGCCTACAGCTAGTGCCAGTCACTTTACTCAGTGACATTACTTATGACACTGGCAAGATCAGAGTCTTTTATCACTTTTTTTTCTAAATTATTAATAGGAGACAAATTTCCAACCTTCTCTAATATCTGATTATCTCTGGATAACTGGAGACGGGTAAAGATAGAGGATCACATCCAGAACTGGGCCCCCACTAGTAATCCCTAAAAATCCATGGCATTCAGAGTGCAGAATCTTCTCCAGACAAGCAGAAATTAAAAGATTTACATCCCCATTGACTAAAGGGGTTGTCAGAAGATTGCTGGATATAAATCAAAGGTGAGAAACCCTGTGCCCCAGAACTAGGCACAGCCCACGACCTCAACTCGTATTTTTGGTGTGTATTGGCATAAAATGCACCAAAAGTGCCTGGTGGATCCATTCATCACTGCTGAAAAGATGAGGAAATATTTGCCAGTAGGGATGGTCTAGTGCTACACCAGAGCCCGAGGGGTGGGAGGGGAGGGAGGGAAAGGGGGGAACTGGTAGGGGCTGGTACGTGGGTGCAGCACCCAGAGGGTGGGTGGAACAAGGGGTGCAGCATCACCTTCTGTGTCCCTACTCTTGCCTTGTATTTACAGCCCAGCTTAGGCTCGTGCTCAGTGCTCATCTAGCAAAACTAAACCAGGTTAATACAGTCACTAAGAACAGCAACAGCACAGGTTTGGTCCAGATTAAGTAAACTCACCTTTCACTCCAGAAAAGGGGAGGGCAGTAGACCTGACTGCAGGATGGGGCACCACACATGTAGGATCAACCTCCACACATGCAGAATTTGTCTAAAATACTCCCTCCATTAAAACAAAGCTCATTTGGCCCCGCTCTCCCTCCCTGGAACATGCACAGCATTGATTTACACTTTACTAGTCATAACTTCAGCTATTAGAGTGCTCTTAGCATCCTTTTTAAATTGGCTTCAGGCATTTGGGGAGTCATTGTCAGGCCATCTAGAACACAGCTAAAGGGATCCTATGGCAGAGTAATACTGTGTATAAACTCCAGTCTGGGGCCCTTGATGTATTTCCCATAACTCTCCCACATGGACATTCCGAGAACATGTGCATGAAGTGTTCCAGAACATATTTCACATCACCAGCCCCCTTGGTATTCAAAACACCAGCAGAGTGAATCCCCCTCACAGTCCAGGAGATCCATAATGGAATTTTGTTGATAGAGAAATCCTTGATCACCTGCTGATTATTTTGACTGCAAATACACAAGTTATTCCAGATTCTGAGTCTGAGTTCCTTCAGCATCCTCAGCTAAGTAACACTCTGCTGCAGAATATTTTTAGAGTTATTTTTTAAAATGTCTTTTTCCATAAAACTTAGAATCACCAGCTATACTGTATCAGATGAGTCATTCTGGTTTAAGACATCCTTCTTAACTGACATGTCCAATTCCTGCTATTCCAGAAATGAGTGAATAGCCCTCTAACATGCTTAATTCTGTAACCAAACCATGTGAGAATCATCCTTCTGATAGCTGTTGAAATACTCTGGCTGATTGGCAAAGTCAAAATGGCAGGGACTATATCAATATTAAAATACAGATTACAGCTTTGATTTTTAAATTTACTTACAGTTAATGGTGTAGCATCAGCTGCAAAATATGACAATGAGACTCAACTCCATTCTCTGCCTTGTAAACTCAAGAGTGGTTAAAATTCTGGATGGTTTCCTTTAGCTCCTTTCAATGAGTATCATAAGGATTAATTCCTAAGGGAATCATTTTGCACTTCTCAAGGTGGAAACAGCAGATCAACACACAGGATTATTTTATGACAACTGCTGAAGTTTTTCCTCAGACTATCAGAAAGAAGAAAGACAGGCCCTCAAAGATGTAACTTGAGAACACTGACTTGGATTTTATCTTATAAACATAAGGATAATGATAAGGGATAACGAAGTTCTGTCAGTGTTGATTGCTAAATATAAGATAATGTGTTATTTTTTTCTCCTGTGAGGACCATTACATAGAGACACAATTTAAAATAATATTAGCCAGAGTTGTAGTGCAGCTGGAAGGCAAGGGTGACATAATCATCTCAGATGACAAGTTTGTACACACAAATATATCAGAATGACAGTGAGGAACTGCTGCAACTGCCACAAGGAAACACATCCAGATGCTCACCTGCCTTTTACTTTTATGTAATTCCATTTTTCCTGATACTTTTGATTTAATTCCCAAATATTTCATCACGTGTCCTAACTGAGAACTGGGTAAGAAATCAGCAGCAACCCACGCAGAAGTGGTTTCAGTGGCCCCCATGGATCCATGCAGAGCTGCACCTCCCTTTTCCAGATTTCCCAAGGTGTTGGTTCTTCTCTGCTTGTTTGCAGGGAGAATCTGTGGGAACAAGGGATTGTGCTGCTCAGAGCTCAAAACAAGCTGATTCCTCTGCCAGTCCTCACACACAGCAGCCCAGTGCAGCACTGGCTCGGAGAAGTTGGAAAAAAATCCCTCCAAGCATTAAACACACTTTTCCATGGGTAGTGAACTGCAGTGCACAAACCAGATGAGAGAACTGGGCAGCTTCAGCAGGAAAATCTCAAAAGTAAAGCTCCAAACCCGCAGGAGAACTCAGAGGAACAAAGCACACCTAATTCATGTTTTCCTTTGCCTTGTCCACACACACTGCAGCCACCAACCCCTTCCCTCGCAGTCACTATGAGAAGAGGCAGTCTACTGATAGCAAGACTAAACTGAAAAACTTACAGGATCATTCCAGATTTCCAAAACTGTGAAAAATAATGAATGATTTGGGAATTTCAGTTTGAAATGTCTATTTAAATAGACCTTTCCCCCCCTCATAATTGGACAGAGTGAGCTGAAACATTCCAAATTTCTTACTCTAAACTACATATTGATTTTGATGCTGTACCAAAAGAGTTCTGGCACTTAGGCAGACTCCCACAAATCTAATCTCTGGGGCACATTCCAGTTCTGAGGTGTCAACTGACACCTCCTCCAGATGAACTATGTGACCTCCAGAAGTCCCTTCCAGCCCAAATTTTTCTCTAAGCATTTTAAAACATCATTTTCTGTGCTGTACCACTGGTGCTAAGGATGCCATTTAGCATGCTCAGAAATGAACTATGCAGCAACCAGGATGTAGTTAGAAGAAGGCAATTTAAAACACATTTTCCTCACAGATAATACGATCTGTGGTGTTCCCAGGAGTAACTCTCATGACCTATTCCAGTCACAACCCTTATTTATATATAGGTGGTGATGGAATGAATGAAACCTGCTGCTCCATAGTGAGAAATTTTTGTGATGCAATAACTGGAGAAGCCATCACAGAAAATTAGGTCCCTGTGTGATTCTGCATGAAAACAACTTGAGGATTCTGCCTGTACTGAGTGATTTACAGCAGAGACATTTCTCCCTGCTGCACAGAGGGCCCAAATCGAATCTGCCATGGAACAGCTGCAGTTCTGAAGGACTGCACTGTCACCACTTCACAAGACCTAAGGTGCTAGAAGGAACTACTCTTTGGAATTTGCCTTTTTCCTTCAACTTGGCACAGGCTCCACTGAACCAAATTGAGGTCCATCCAACCCTGGCACCTGTTTGCAACAGAATCTCAGGGGAAACACTGAAGGAACACCAGGTAGTGAAGAAAGATCCTCAACCTGCAGGAGCAAGTACTCTGAGGTCTTCTAAAGGGAGTAGTTGTAAGTAGGTCAGTGTTTAACTGTCACTGGTGGAATGAACTTCCCTGAATTACAAAACCAAAAATATCAGGGGCAAAAAATATTGTGAAAAAATGGCAGACTCACACTCCAAAGCTCACGAGAGATTTCAACATTTCAGGCCAAGTCCAAGGAGAGAATAAGAAAATTCAAGGTACAAACCAACGTACAAATGACATAAACCATTAAAAAAAAAAAAGCCTCTATAATGAATGGAGTGAAAGGAAGTCTAAGTGAAGTTGGGTTGCACAGCTTTTCAACTGGCTTCTCCTCAAAAAAGTAGAAAAAGCCTTTGTCAGATGTCCTCAGGAGGGCCTATGTATTTATTAATTTTTTGGGGGGGGTGAGTTGAGCTGTGAAGACAGTGTCACCACAATGCTCTAGTATTTGATAAGGAAGGTTAGAAGATATTTAGGCAATTTAGCCATTTTAAAATAATTTTCCTCCTTTGTATTCCTTTCTACCTCATTCTCCATTATTTAAAGGACTAAAGTTCAGAGATATTAATAATTATTCTTGTGATATATTGAAGAACAGGTGAAGTGACAAAACACAGAAGTCAAGGCAATGGAAAAAAAGAACTAACTAGAAGATTATAAAGCAGTTTCCTTCTTTTAAATTTATGGGAAAACTCTGGAACAAATTATCTGTATTCCGTAAAGATAACAAGCAAGAAGAGTTTGACATTTTGTTCATGAAGACTGATTTACTTCTTCAAGGAAGGAGGTTTTGTGGACAGAAAGCAATAGAGATCAGTAACTTTGAGAGGAATTCCTGATTGTTGTAGGATATCTTGTACTGAAGCCAAGGAAAAATGGCTCAGATAAAACAGTGCTTGGATGGGCACAAAATCAGTGTCCAAACTGTGCTCCAAGTATTTCCCAAAGGCTGATGGGTTGTTGCACAAAGTGAGGTTCCACAGGGGACTGGGGCTGGTACTACTCAATATTTTCATTAGTGACCTCATTGACAGAATAGATTATGCTTATTACAACTTCAGACAGCATCACATTGTGAGGATGCTGGAAGACAAGATCAGAATCCAAAATGATCATGACAAGTCAGATGCAGCATGAAAAGTAAGAGGGACAAGTGCACCAAATTCCATGTGGGCAAAAGCATTCAAGAGTGCACGATGAGGGAATAAGTAACAATTCTGTACAAAAGAATTCAGGAACTACAGAGGATCCCATATAACTTCCATCCAAGTTGGACCCCAGATGTGGAAGAACAACCAAGAACCAGACCCAGCTACTTTTGCCACCTGAAGCTTTAGCTGGCAGAAGAGACTCTCATGCAAACTCTACTAGATTTTTAAAATAACCCTTCATATTCTGCTTAAAACTCCTCCTAGATGCAGACATCCAAAGCTTTAGGGTTCCCATAGAGGGGCAAGGCTACTGGAGTGACCCCTCTCCTAGTCTTGGCTGTGAAATGCTGATACAAAGAGTTGCTGACAGGACGAATTTTACCTCCCCAGTTCCAAACTATGGGTTTTTTTCAGGAAGAGGGTGACTTGAGCAGTTGCTTTGGTGCACTTGAATGACAAGAGTTGTGTGACTGTGCATTAAGTGTCTGATACTCCATTAAGCTACTGAGTGGCACAGAAAGGGAAAGTCAAGTAGTTGTGTCTTTGAGATGGTTATAAATAATGGACTTCAAAGTAACAATTGGTTAACAGGCTGTGTGCCAGAAAAAGTCCATCTCCACTGAATCCACTGGGGAAAATTCCTTGAAAAGAGTTTATTTATATGAAAATATGACCACAGCATTGTTGTCAAGGTCAGTAAGACTTATAGATATCTGCTGTGTGAAACCCATTTGTGCAAGGGTGATCTGCATAAGGGGTACTTGGAGTTCACACAATAATCCCATCCTTCCAGGAATCCTGAGATTAATGGCATCAGTCTGGAATGAGTTTCTACACTCATCTGCCACAATATCTTGCCAATATCTTGCATATTATTATATTTGCATACATCAGGTGTCTTTAACTATAGTATTTATATACTTGTAATATATGTAATAGCTATCATTCTATTCAGATGTTGGCACAGTGTTCTGGCCCAGATTTCAGACAAGAACAGAGTTCAGCACTACAGCACAGTGTTACTGGGGAAAGAAACCTCTCCATGCACTATCTGTGGGTGCTGTCTTGACCCTCTCTTTTTTATCCCTTCTGATGCTGTCCACACCACATCTGAAATAGGTACCTGTCTCCAATTTGCACAGAGACAAATAATAATAAACAACAGCAGGAAAACTCATTTCACTTAATTTTCAGTAACACAGTTTGCTAAACTGACACTAACAACTAAAACTCTGTAAAAACACTATCACAGCTGAAGCCATGGAAGAGGAGTATGTAGGGCATAAGTAACACCCAGATGAGGCTGTTGCACAGAGTATTCTTTCTCTGACCCCAGTTCATTAGAGAAAAAGCAATGATTTAAACTACCTATCTAACCTCTTCCAGAGCTATAGTTTATAATCATAAATCAGGCATGTGACTACCTGGAGGCATCGGGGAGTTTGCTGTTCCACTGTGTTACAGGGCCAGGAGGGAAAGAAAGTTCCTATTATTGGATCATGCAGCAGACATTGGTGCTTGAAATTTCCACTTACACTACATTAGCTCGAGGCAGTTCATTTGCTAAAATAAAAGAAACAAAGTGTAAAATATTCACTGACTTGCTCAACAAAGCAATCAACGAAAGGGAGAAAGAGAAAGAGGGACAGAGAAAAGGAGGTAGTCTGATTTTTCTTCCCTCTGCTATCACACTGTTGATAAATACCACTAGTGTTTTAAAATTATCCCACCCATTCAGTTTAAATTTAAAAGTATTAGTGGTATTATCAGTCTGTCTATCCATCTCCCTTTATTTTGTCTGTCTCCTACTTCTATTTTGTGTGAAATTTCAAGAGATGAATCCCATTTTCTATTAATTCAATGGCTGTCATCTTGCATTGCATCATGTAACCCAGATCACAACAATGAAATCTAAGGGTTTAAATTAATAATATTGCAACACATCACTTTGTAAAGCATTGTACTCATCCAGATCCAGCCAGCTCAGGTACCTTGCCCTCCAGTCTGATGCCTTTCCCTGGGTGGGATTCCACCTGCACAGTTGCAAACAATCTATAATTGGTAACTGAATACTCTGAACTTCATGGTGGTTAACGTTGCTTTAATAGGGTGTTGAGATTTAACAAGATGTTTTTGCTTAAAAATAAAATAGTTGGGAGAAAGCTTCAGGGAATAAGAGATCTCTGTTCTCTGAGTGGCATTTTCCACACCTACAAATATATGCTGACAGGTAACTCTATTGCATTACAATTGCCTTACATACAATGTCAGCTAAAGCTACATGGAAAGTCAGCATCTTGGAGCACCTATGCACCATGGAACAGCTGATAGATCTGGTTAACTATTACCAGTTCAGATATAATTTCATCAGAACCACTAATTCTCAAAAAGGAAAGGAGGAGGGAAAAAAAAAAAAAAAAAAGCCAAGATTATGTGCAAGTAAATCATCAGAACCACTACAAATTCAGGAAGGGATAAAACATTGTGCCTAAAGGAAAATACACGAGATCAAAAATACATCCTATCCAACATTTACTGTTGTTATTCAGGCATGTCTCCTATTATGTTTTGTCATGTAGAAACAAATCCACTAGTAGGGATCTACATTTTTAGTTTGTGAATGTTTCTAAAAGAAAGGATAAAAAAAGAAGAAATACGACCATAAGTTCTTCAGTGGCCAACCTGAACTATGAAAAACAGATGTTCAGCTGGGAGTGCCTACCTTGTTCTCCCCTTCCCTCAGAGCCTACGTGGAGCTCTAAGAATATTCATAAGACTTTCTGTCCTGACAAACAGATGAAGCACTTGGTAAGCAAGAGGCACAGAGTGATGGGGGATTCATTAGATAGCTGCTAATCGTCAAATAAGTTCCAGTCCAACCTGCTGAGTGTAAATGCAAATTTACCACCTTTGGAGCTGCCTCATTGTACAGCTATTGATTTATGCTTGAATGGGAGTTCAAAAAAAAAGTTGTCTTTTGAAGCCTTACTATCTGAGCACGGCTCCTTTGTCCAGGTGTCTTGGGGATCTCGTGCTGCAATTTTGATCTTTGTATTCCAAAAGCCTTAGAGAGTCAATTCAGGTAACTTAAAAGTGAGATATAATCAGAAAGGATTTGGAAA
Organism: Pyrocephalus nanus; assembly: GCA_038380795.1. NCBI lineage: Eukaryota > Metazoa > Chordata > Aves > Passeriformes > Tyrannidae > Pyrocephalus > Pyrocephalus nanus. The sequence goes on from CM076277.1 coordinate 6,350,838, forward strand.
TAAAGTCTTTGCCTTGTCACATTAATGCGGCCCTATCAAGTGGCAGTTTATCAAGAGGCAGCTCACAAGGTTTTAATGAGCATGCTGCCTGTTCTTGTACAATACTAATTAATCCCATTTTTTCACACTGGTGTGATTGCTTCATGAAACCCGCATTGTTTTATGCTCAGCAGCAAAGCGGGCTCTCACTGATTAAATCTCCTTCCCAGAGCTGGAGCCTGACAACTGAATTATACCTTGCTCAAAATAATAATGGGTATCAGCTAATAAATACGGTTTAACACACACAAAACTATGCAGCCAAAATCACACCACAAAATAGGAGTTTGACTTATAGGCACAGCAGTGTTTCATTAAACATCTGTATTATAATTCACTGGTTTTCCAACTGATGTAATAACTTAATTGATGAGAACAAAGACAAGCTTATTTATTCACCCAATTGCTTGCTTCTTGACTAACGTTTTTCCTTGGCATTATTGTGGAAATAAATATGCAATATTCTTTTTATAGAAGTCTAATTTAGGCCCTTTTTTTCCCCTATTGAGAAGTCAACATCACAATCTGTTTCTGACAAGTCCTTGCTGCAGTGAAGCAGACCGCATTATGATAAGACAGCAGCGTGTTGTTTACCCTAATGTTCAGACATTCCAGCAAAGGTGAGAGAGGTGTGATGCTTCAGGCAGTTAATAATGAATAATTGTCTGCAAATTTACATTACAGGGTTCAAAAAGCTTGTTTTCTCTCTTTTCCCTTCGCCGCTCTCCCACATGATTTAAAGCTTCTTCCACCTCAGCCAGGGAAGGGATAACTGCAAAGTACTAATGAGAACAGCAGCACTTTTCTCTGCAAGACCAAGTCAAATTAGGGATGTCAGAGATATAAAATAATTTTGGGAGAAATAAATATTTCTTTCCCCAATTGACAAATATAAAAAGATGAGTTTTTTTTCACCTCCCCTCTTTTGCAATACGTTGGCTGCACGTGGCAGAGTAGGATGGTTGAATCTTAATGTCTCATTTTGTTTAAGAACCTCTGGAAAGAGCTACTCTACCACTTAGACAGCATTTCCTTCAAGAAGTGCTCCCTGCAGCCAATAAAACAGAAAAGCAATCATTAACCTTGGATCTAATATAGATTTATATATGTAGCTTTGGATGCCCTGGGAGAAACTGTTTATTATTTATCCCTCATTTGTAATAGTGCCAGAAAAGTATGAGGAATTTTATAGCTGGATCTAAGGAAATAAAAGGGTAGGATTTTCAAGAGAGAAGGAGTAGTCCTATCCCCAACCCCTTTAATACCATTAGCTGAATTTTGCAGCTGAATTTTGCAGGAGAAAAAGGAGTAGAAGTTTCAAAAATACATAGTATTTATCCCTAACAACACCTTCTGAAATATTTATAGTCTGAAGAGTGCCTGGCAAGAGTTACACCAATAAAAAAAAAATCCACTTTCAGAATAAAAATATTTTCCATTAATTGCTGTCATTTAAGTTTTTGCACTGGGCTTTTCCTTGCTGTTAAAATACTGATACAATCGGAGCTTCTATAGATTTAAGAATTATTAGGAATCCTTATGAAAAGACAACAACTCAAACAACAAATTGGAAGGAGTCATTCAGTTAGAAGGGATACATGGGAAGGTGTTATCAGATAAGGCTTGGAATGAGATGAAAATAGCAGTTTTAAAGTTGTGCTGCTTATTGATAGAATTATCAAGGCAAGGAATGAGACAAGTTAGAAAATATGAGTAAAATAGAAAACAATCCTTTTATTTTCAATTATTACAACGCAGGAACATCATAATTTAACTAAGCCTCTCTAGTCACCTTTCAAATCTTCAGCTGATGGAACCTGCAGAATCCCCATGCAGAATTCCAGACAGGATCAGCATTTCCCAGGATTCACAATGGTGTGAAGCAAACACAGTGACTGCCTGGGATTCTACGGGATCAGGATTCCTCACCTGCCTCTTCCAGCTATGGCACTGGCTGATTATTCCACCAGGAATGATTTCTCCCCATGGAATAGTCTCCACTCTACTGAAGGAGTGGAGAGGGACATAAAGACTAACAAAGCAGAACATTTCTCCCCCAGCTCACAGCCAGTTTGCAGAGGCAGAAGTTCCTGGGGAATCGGGCACTATATCTATCCCCAAAATGTCATAACTCCATGACAGATCCAGCCACAATTAGATCATGACCTATGTCTGATATTAGGACTCAATTTGTAGAATTGATGTGCCATATGAAATAAAAGGAATTAAAGAGAAAAATTGATTCCTATTAGAAAAACAATATTAACCATCTGCACCAATGTCTTCTCCATGTGCAAGTACCACACATATTGGCATCAAAATGCCCAAACAACTTATTTATACTTTTATATATAAAAATACACGAAACATACTTTTGGGGCCCAGATGCAAACTATTTTTAAAAATTTGCTTGTAAGAACAGAAGAATTTGAGCCTACCCCTAAATAAAATAGCTACTACATTATTTTCTAATAATTCTGTTGAGAAAAAAAAAAACAACAAAAACCAAAAAAACCCTTTCTCTTCTTCTAGAGAATCTAATTATTCAGTGACAGCAGTTGGCTGACTTGGGCACAACACAACATGTCAATTTTCAGTTGCTTACACAGTATCACAGAAACTGTTAGAAATTGTTTTGAAATCTGGCATACTTTGCAGTCATCCTAATTCCTCCAAGTGAGCCAAACCTGATTACATTTGGCTCACCCACAAAAGATCTGCAAGATGAGGAAGAAGAACGAGTAGGAAAGAGACTCAAAAAAAAAAAAAAAATCCACAAGATTTCTTCCTCCTCGCTGCCTCCAACTCCGCCTCACTGGAAGAGCAATCCCCATCCTGCCTGAAACAGGAGGGCTTTTATTAGGTTTTTAACCTCAAATTCCTAAATTTTCTCCTAAAATTTTTTAGAATATTGAAATTGCATCTACAGGAGAAGATTATAATCTGTCCCTGAAGCAATTTAGGAGGAGCCTGAGGGGACACCTCAGTCTGCAGCTTCCTCACGAGGGGCAGCACCAGTCTCTTATCTTCTGGTAGCAGGACCCAAGGGAATGGCCTGAAGTTGTGTCAGGGCAGGTTTAGGTTGGATATCAGGGAAAGGTTCTTCCCCCAAAGGGTGGTTGGCACTGAAGAGGTTCCCCAGGGCAGTGGGCACAGCCCCAAGGCTGTCAGAGCTCAAGAAGTGTTTGGACAAAGCTCTGAGGTACAGGGTGGGATTGTTGGGGTGTCCGGGCAGGGCCAGGAGTTGGACTGGATGATCCTTGTGGGTCCTTTCCAGCTCAGGATGTTCTATGATTTAATAAATCCCCTACTTCAGAGGGTAGTACATAAATATACATCATGAACTCCTGAAATTGGTGTCTGAAACCCCACCCCACATTGCTGGGCCCCACTCACAGCGTGAGACTGACCACAACAACGACATCCTCACCAAATTGATCAGCTACGGGGTATTTATGGAAGAGCCAGCTTTGGAACGTGGCAAATGCACTTTGAGAGCAGGTAAAACATTTCAAGTCTGAACGAGGATTCAGATGCCCCAGTGAAATGATGCTGAATTCCATCAGATGAGCACCTGCCTCTTCAGGCAGGAACTGTTCTGCTGGTGCAACATATTGCCAGTGCTTGCTAAAAGGCCTGTTGATTTAAACTCTTCTTTTGATACGCAATTAATTTGATAGCTTTCCTTTTGGATTTAAGTAGAAAACATTTATGTTTATTACAAAATACTCGTACCTTTTTTAGGCTGCCAAAAATATACAGCTCCAAGTGTACAAGCACAGACCAAAACTCCCGTTTCCAATACGAGATAAAAAAAGCTTTCTTATCTTTAATGCAAGGAAATTTAATTCAGTCTCTTTAAGCTGTAACTACAAATTTTTTAGGATTCTTTGTCTGATAGACCAATGGAAAAAATGTGAGGGCCATTATTCAAATGTTTGTGGACCCTTTTAGCTAATGGATTCAAATCTATAATTCTGCACTTGTCAACAAGATAGTTCTTCAATCATATTAAGACTGCATAACTCACTTCAGTCCAAATCTTCCAGGACTCCATTCTGCAAAGCAAATAACATTTCCCCAGGGAGAAAGAAGTGTACTCATAACATCTAGTTCTCAAGTTCTCTCCATATTTTCTTGATTTTTTTTGGAATAGAGACAGTTCTTGTAGGTGTGGCCCCATTTACAGAAAGCCAAGCCCCCTTAATACACACAGAGAATAAAATATTCAAAATAGTGTAACTTCAGGGCAATTGTCTGTGTTCTCCAAGATAATACCAGACTTTTCTTACATGAGGTTTTCAGAGCAAAGTCTGTGCCTTTTTGTAAGCAGCTTAGAAGGTAAATAGTTTAAAAGTTGAATCATATTTATGCCTTTACAAAAGCTGCCTCTCCCTTCCCACGTTGCCATTAAATGACAAGCTCAAATAACTAGAAAAGTTTTGCACAAATGAAATTCAAATAAAAAAAATCAACCTTTTTTAAGAAGTTTTTTAACTGTTCTCCTGTTTGAGTGCCAGTGGCTCCTGCCAACCTGAGGGAATCATCAGCTCTGTTTTTAGGGATCCAGGGCATGGCAAACCCTGCACAAGGCCCATAACCCAACCAGTCTCTTACACACACAGCATTAGTTTGGACAGATATTTCAGTTTCCACTCAAATTATGATGCAATTTCCAACGTGCATCAGGAATAGTAGATGTCTTTTAAACAAGACAATAAGCAATAAAAGTTTTAGCGGCAATTTACTTGGCTAGAAACAGAAGAGAGAATATGGCCTTCACTAAGGAGGGTCAGAGAGCTGATTGATTTAAAATGTCCAGGACATTTTAAAAAGCATCACCCACCTTGGAAAGCAGCATTCTGCATTTAAAATTCAACATAAAAGACATCTCCAAACTTCCTGTATTCCCTTTTGATCCATCCCTCCTGTGGTCCTCAGTACTTCTGACAGGGATCAAACTGAGATGATTAAATCAGGTGTTTGTTATAATTTTATTTCTATATAATTATTCTTCAAGAACAAAAGACATGTTGTGTACTTTGCCCCTTTTTTTGATTGTTTGTGCTTGCATAAATAACATTCCATTTACACTCTGCACTTAAACCACTTACTAAAATAAACTCAAAGGAGCCAACAAACCCCACAAAATTAAATGGCACATGTGATATAAAGCTTAATTTTACAGACTATCTGGGCATCATAAATGCAACCCAGGTGTGCAACATAAGCAAGTTCTGGATGACACTCTTAGTCATATGGTTTAGTTTTATGTGAGGAGCGGAGAGTTGGACTCAATGACCCTGACGGGTCCTTCCAACTTGAGATATTCTGTGATTCTCCACAGTCGCCAAAAGCAGACAGGAGCTCTTTCTAATCCAAGTAGTTTATTTAAAAAATGTTTTTTTTCTTTCAATTTCACTTTACAAAACCATAGTATTTTAATAAAAATAGATTTATTAGATCAATAAAGAATTAAAATCTAAGCAGAGCTCACGTTCCAGCACCACATGGGAATGTTTGACATAGGTCAAAAAAGCATTAAATATTTCCCTATGGCAGCTCTATAGAACAAGGCTAAATGTCTGCAAAAGAGGTGAGATACTAAAACTTAAGGGGTTACCACCCACCTGCTGAGCCTCAGTAACCAAGTGGGCTCACCAGAGCTGTGAAAGTGGCTTGAACCAATTCACAACCTTAAAAACCCACTAGTCTTTCAGAATTCTCCAGCCTCATAGGGTGATTTCCGTGGTGGCTTTTAGAATACTTTCCTGGCTTCTGGAGATTAAAGGAGAAATAGGAGATGGAGCCCTGGAAAGCCTTTATGCACCAGAGAGCAACCTTTGCTGGCAGGAATTTAATGATTCCTGGAGTGGCTCTCAGTGCCTCTGTTCTCCATGGAGGTTTTGAGATGTCCCTAAGATTCTGAAGCTAAAATACACTGGATTTGATGACCCTTCCTTCACTCTTTGCCGTGTATTTCAGAATTAGAGGTGGCAGCAGCCCCAGTTTTACCTGGAAAATATTAACATGAGTGCAAAGAGAGGAGAGACAAAAACTCTCCTTAATACAGGTTGATATGTGACTTTGCATAGCACTTTGAATGTTATTAAGTGTTTGAATTTCTTCCTGTGTCTTTTTAGCCTGGATGACTGTCTTTCTCTTTCACTGACAGCCTCTGCAGGACCAAATTGACAGCTCTTTAAAGCAGTCTGACAAAAAGCAGCATTAATTAAGTCATTGCCGGACTGTAATTGTGTTAAGAAGTAAAAATCTAATATGAGAAAAGGTTAGTGAGTCCTCTCTTGTGTCAGATTTTCTACTCTCTATGAATATTAATGTCCTTAATGAAGACAATCTTTGCCTCATCAAGCCGTTGTTCTGCATTCAGGTGCCAAATCCCTGCACCATTGATTTGTTTTTAAAGAACAAATATGTCAGGGGAGACTGACTGTCCTGTTTCTTATCAACATCATAGAGAATGCTTTTGTATTCCTGGAAAGAGTTTATAGATTTTGTGTGCCATGTACAAGCAGTGCCTGTGATGGCAGAGGAGGGGAGGGATGTTGAGGTGAGGTAAACTAGTTGAAGTAATTTAATAGCAGCGTTCCATTTTATCATGTTAGCTTTTTTGTGTGTGTTAGCAATATCCATATATTAACGAGGTTATGATCAGCAGTTTTAATGATAAAATATGAATTATCTCCCCAGAAAGAATCCTGCAGTTTAAGCACCAAAATGAAGGAGCGCGGTGATAAGACGCTGATCATCTCTTGCTGATTATCCCTCCCCTCCTCCTCCTGATCCAGCAGATAATGATGATGGTGCTGATGAATGATGATCCTTTTTAAATAGGTTGAAGGCCCTTAGGAGTCTAACTCTGGTGAGGAACATTCCCTGCTCAGCCCCCACGTCTCCCATCCCTTCACTCACTGCCATCCCCAAAGCTTCCATCAACCACAAAATACTTCTGCATTACCAGTTACTGCAGCATCACTAAGACTTTGGGTTAGAATTGCTGCATCTACTCTAGGGAACATAAGACAGGCCTCTGACACCCAGGTAAAGCTCAGCCCTGACCTGCAAGGCAAAGCCATTCTCCTGCCAGTGCTGGAATCTATGTGAGAATCCTACTGAGGGCATTAGAAGGTACAGGAATTTCTATAGAGAGTGTACCTAAAAGATTTACACCCCTTCTGAGAGTTGAGAGGTAATTAATATTCTGTTTTCCAAGCAGAAATCTTTGTAGCAGCTCAGTTTTAAAGAAATTTCTGGTATGTGTTTTTCAGAGCAGCGTGGTTCTTTTTAAAGACAATCCCGGCATATGTTCCGCTGACAGAACAACATGAGAATTCTTCTAGACAAAATTAAACGTTTTGAGTTTTTATTTGAGCTGGATTATGTCTGCCAGTTTAGATGGATATAATAAGTTGCTCATTGATGGTAGAATCAACAGTTCCAGAGCAAGACACAGCAAAAGAGAGCAGGAAGTTTCTGACCTGACATACTGAAAGTACAAGCTCAGAGCTGAGAAGCCTCTACTTAAACAAGATCAAACATCATCAACATGAACCATCACCACCAAATAAAAGGCATAAATTTGTTCATAAGGCAGGGAAGGATTCATAACAATGGGTACTGCACATCCTCTGCCAGTACATCTTATTTCTGGCTCTAGAGCTGTATCTCTAGATGATGCTCTACCAGTGTGATGGGATTTTTCCTTCCTTACTACCTGAAGGGAGCCCACAAGGTGAGAGACTGTTCACAAGTGGAGTGACAAGACAAAGGAGAATGGGTTCACTCTGACAGAGAGTAGGTTTGGATTAGATATTGGGAATAAATTCCTCCCTGTGAGGGTGGTGAGCCCTGGCACGGGTTGAATGGTGCTTTATGCAAAACTGGGCAGGTGCTGAATTGTTTGGGATTTTTTTCAGTTCATCTCACCTTTAGAACAGGATTGTCACCTGCAGAACAACCTTCTGAGGGCTGTTCTGGAGGTATCCCCACTACCCTGGAGTACAAAAAGCAGCTTCCCTGAGTCTGAACTCAGACTGGCTCCTGTGCAGTGACAGGAATTACATCAGATTTATGCTGGCAGTGACTTCCACTGTAACTCAGAATCCGGGTGAGGAAGTTATAAATACAACGCTGTAACAGAAGAGTTTCATACTAATTTTTCTCTCAGATTTTTCAATTTCCACATTATTCTTTTTTTACTGGTCCATCTTATCTTATTAACCTACAAGAGCCTCCTCTTGGGACAGCCTTCCCATTGTCCAGCTGACCCACTTGTGAAGCAGATGGACAACAGAGGACATTTAGAGGAAACCCCACAACCACTTGTAAGTCTGAAAGGCCAGTTTTCAATTAATTAAACCTGCCTTTTTTCTGCACTTTTTCTTCCTCCAAGTGTAACTGTTTTTAGAAGGACAAAGAGTTTTCTCACTGTCTGTAGTCTTTGACTCACTCTTGATGCTCATGCCCCAATATTTGATCCCTGTTTGTCTGACATCCCAGTCCCACCCCTGCCAGCACAGCTGGAAGTCAGTGTTGCTAAAGCACCTGATGTAATGTATAAACACATTATTCTAAATTGTGTGAAACGTTAATTACTTTCTATCAATCAAAACTTACACCCAAACAAAATAGTGGATATTCCCGGCTATTCCTTGGTTGCCTTAAAAATCCTGCAATACTCATAGCAGTCAAAAATAGTCAATCCACTGATCACCTTTTTCAGGGTATTACCCTGCATTTGGGCATTTCTTAACCAAAATGCCAAAGGTCTAAGATAGGTGCACACTTATCCCATCCACACAGAAAATTGTGAATGACAAGAATAACTAAACAAAGAGCAAAGACCTTTTTTAGAGCCTCAATTTATAGCCTAAATGTTTCTATTTAGGGTAAATATTTAAATTGAAATACTTTTTATTTAAATACATTTACTTTATTTAAATATATAGCCTAAATTTTACTGTGTTGAGACACTTTGAAGAGCACCAGCTCAACTCTGGTTGAAGGATACCTGCCCTACTTTCCTTGTTCTTCTCCAAGTGCCAACTCCCCTTTGCACACAGGGCTGATATTTGGTGTTTTATTCTCCCCAGTTCCAGCTATAGGCAGCCTGGCAGATTAAGTTCAAGCTTTGTGAACAGAAGAGATAATTCAGAGGCCTCTTATTACTTCTGATCTCTGAGCTGTAGAGGGATCACAGCTCCCGGATTGCATCTGTTCCCAAAATTTTCAAAACAAAACCAGCTTCTCTGCATAATCTGTTTTCTTACTATTATGTAGTGAGACATTCATTGGAGAAAAAAAAAATCTCCTAGAAGAACAGAACAACCTTCAGGTGATTAAAATAACCAGTGACAAGATGAAAATCACAGGGTTTTTTCAATCCCTATTTCCCTGCAGGAACGGGCACACAAATGGTGGCCTTCAGTCAACAATTGTAAGAGGAACCATATGGACCAGGGACAAGCTTAAAATATGGACTTTTTTTGCAGATGAAACAGTTCTTTCTGCAGTTGGAGAAGAATTTCTTCCCTGAAAGGGTTGGAATTGGCTGCCCAGGGAGGTTTGGAGTCCTCATCCCTGGAGGTGTCCAAAGAGTGACTGGACATGGCACTCAGAGCTCTGGGCTGGGGGACAAGGTGGGGATTGGGCACAGGTTGGACTTGGTGACCTTGGAGAGCTTTTCCAACCTCAGTGATACTGTAAACTGAGGTAGGAAGTGGATTTGCATCAACAATCTAATTATGACCTTGTAAGATCACCAAGAAAACAACGTTCACTGTTTCCTTCTCCACCACCAAAGCTCAAACATTCACTTCTCTATACCTGAACTTTATAATTTCTTAATTTCAATCTACTAGAGGTATTTCCATGGATTTTTAAATATTTTAAAATTTTTTTTTATACTTCTATGAGACCTTTGTGCCAAGAACACTCGGGACTGGGTGCATTTAGTCCAACTCCTGTATGTGTCTAGGAAGCAGGATAAGATCCACCCCACAGAGATTTCTAAAAGTGAAAGGACAGAGGAGCAATTCCAACTATAAATGGGGTTTGAGACATGAGATGAAAAAAATTAAGAGGTGTATAAATGAACCCTGCTATAACACTGACCCAGCTCCTTCTCTCCAATTAATTTAACTGAGAGTTTTGGTTTACTTAGCACTTTTCACCCATAGAGCTAAAAGCACTTTATAAAGAAATGTAAATGTCAATATCCTCATTTTACAGCTGAGGATAAAAGGGCATGGGGAACTTCTGTGAATCACCCCAGGTCAGCAAGGAGGTGGCAAAACCCAGAAGAGAAACCAGTTTGCTTACTCTGTCTGCTGTGCACCCCATCCTTCAGGAACTGTGAATTCCAGAGCTACCAAAAATCCTCTACAGAACTGAGAGCTACCCCTTTTACATAGAGAAGGGCAACCATCCCATCTGTAGAACTCTTGAATCCTCAACTAAATAAAGGTAAAAAGAGCTGCATGTAATGCCAAAGCTGATACATTAAAAAAGAAAGGAGTAACATTTTTTATCCAGGGAATATTGAAAAATTTTTCCCCTCTAGAAAAACTTATATTTTATCACATGCCCATAGAATTATTTTTCAGGGAGTTCAATTGACTTTTATCTCCCTGAAAGCAGATATTCTCAGATATTTTCTCCCTTAGCAGAAACATCAGGAGGTGACCAAGCACGGGAAAAGGCTAGAAAGTCTCCTGAAACACAGAGTCATAATCAATGGAGTGATTAAATCTCAGAGCATCCACAGGTCTGGTGTTAATAGGAGCTTCTGAATTACCCTGTTTCAGGAGTTAGGACTTGCTCATTGTTTTCCACAGACTACACTGCAGTATTTCTGGACTATTTGAGGTTCTGTTAAAATACTCCACAAAGTTTCTCCATGCTCTGCTTTACAGTGATGTGCAATGACAACCAATGATTTTCAGGAAGTCTTGACAGGCTGTGTTACTACAGAGATAAATAAAGGATAATACCACATGAAACAGAGCTTAATCCATCACACTGAGAGTCTCAGCCACAGGACACGGAGAATCTCAATTGATTCATCTGCAAACCCTCAGCTGAGAGCCCAGTGCACACAGAATTCCTGTTCCTCCTGCATCTGATCACATTCCAGAGTAGACTCATGGGCTGAACCATCAACAGTCAAAGTCTGCATTTCCCATCTCTGCCTTCCTCACTGAGATTCCATCTGAGAGACCAGAGGCACTCTGGATATTTGAGACATTACATCAGTGCTTTATGTCACCCAAGGCTGGGGAAAAGCAACAAGAGACATTTGGATCTGGAGAAAGAATCAATTTGTGTAAATACAGCACCAAGTTTGGAACTCGTGCTGGACTCTGATGGTAACGACATTCTCATCCCATTTCCTTCAGAAGGACTCCCTCCCCAGCTGTGAGCAAGATAAAGGTTGATTTACTAATCAGAGGCTTATGGCAATTTCCCTGTGCATTTTTTCCCCTTATACATTTATTTCCTTGTGCATTTATTTCTGAAGGAGAACTAGATGACCAGTTTCTCCCAAACCATTTGGCTTTTGGATCTGAAGCCTTGAAGGGCAGATTTTACCACTCTTGCTGAGCTCTATGTGAATAATACCTCTGTGATATTTCAAGACTTCAGTGTAGTGCATGACTCATGAATTCTGTAGTAAATAGGCCAGACTTGCAGCTCCAGGTATTTTTAACCTTCTAAGCAGAAAAAGGGAATATTTAGGATAAGAAATGAACATGAATTTAACAATAAAAATAGAAAGACCACTTGGTGCACAGTACTTGGGTATCCCCTGGGACAGAACTATCCAAATTACCATATGCTCCTTACAAGCAATACAAAGGAAAAAAAAAACAACAAAACAACACCAAAAAACAACAAAACCACAAAACCAAAGACAGAATATACTTTATGAAATTTTTACAGTGTGATGCCACTAATGCAAATCTGCAGCTAAAATAAATATGATCCCTTCCTTGTAGTACTCCAAGGCACTGCAGGCCTATCAGTTCCTCAATCTGAGCAGAAAGAGAGCTAAAAGCTGACAGGCCTTTCCCAGCAGGGTGGTTGATACACAGCAAACAGCCACAGCTCTGTCCCTCATTATTAGTTGTGACTAACAAAGTAAGCAGATGCAGAGGATGCCTGGGGCTAACTCTGGAACTGGGAGTCTCTTTTCACCTTCCACCTGCTGTGTGTGCTGGATGGGGCAACTACCTGCAGGACAGTGATCTGATGGCCAGGGCTGATCCTCACCACACTTAGTTTTTGGTGCTAACACACTGCACAGCAAGTAAAACAATCTATCTCCAGGAATTTCTCCTTCCAGTGTATCCCCTCTCTATCAGGACCTCTGGTGATGCCAAGGTGTGAGCTGAACACCCTGTACAAATCCTGGAAAGAAAAGATCCTGCCTCGCAATCTGAAGCAGAGCACGAGTGAGATCCAAGCTGGAAGGGGGTGAAGAGACACCAGGATGGTGGCAGAACTCACAACCACAAAGAACTGGCTTTCATAGAATCACAGAATGGTTTGGGTTGAGAGGGACCTCAAAACCCATCTCATTCCACTCCCTGCCTCGTGCAGGGACACCTTCCCCTAGACCAAGTTCCTCAGCATCATCCATGTTGGGTGTTCTCACTTGTACTTTCAAGCTAAAATTTTCAGATGTCTCCCAGATTTGAAGGCTTAACTCCCACTGAATTCACTTGGTTTTGGGCAAGCAACTCCCCCAGGCTTTTTCAAAAATCCCATCCATAGTCATTTTCCTGTCCTTGTTCTCACTAATTAGCACGGTGCTCCTGTGTGTGACTTTACAACACTGCAGAGGATTCTGCTGAACATGGCTGGGGGTGAGGGGAGTTCTCTTATTGAAATTTGATTCAAAAAAGGAATAAGAAAAACATTTCTATTCACATTAGGTTTTGTAAAACCATTTAGTGTTATGAAAAGCCTAATGTTTAAGCCTAAACTAAGTAGACAGTGATCCTTTAAGTCCCTGTCTTCCAGAATATTTCACCATTCTATTCTTTCCCTGAAAGTTAAGTTTGTTGTTCTTTCACCTTCTAAAGTCCTTGATGGGTTATTTCTAGAGAATATTTAAATCTGTGAAGTATTTTGGTCAGCAAAGATGTCTATAGAAATTTCCTCAAACTCCATCATGTATTTACCCACTTCTCAGAAATTCTTCTTCCATTTTCTATTAATATTATTTCACTGGGATCAGTCTCTGTTGAGAAATTTAGTTTAAGCTGCCTAGCAGTCTTAAAAGAGGAAGATCTATTAATTTAATCATTTATATGAATCATGTCTAAATGATCTCAGCAGAGAAAATGTGTTAGCCATTTAAATCCCATCATTACATATTATATAATAATTACCACTAATTCTAGTTTGGATGGGCCACAATATTGCTTTACATACCTAATATATTCAGAACATCTACCTTCCCAAGCTCAGTCTTTTTGTGACCTTTGAGTTTATGCTTGTCTCTTGATTATGAACATAGGACAGGCTCTCTTAAGAAATTAGAGATGCAAAACACACACATGGTGCCACAGCTATTTGGCATGCACAGCTACCATTTCGTTTTTTTTAATATCTCGAGTTCTTTTTGTCTCTGGGAGATATCAAGCATGCTATTGATACTGCTGTAATCAAAATAATATTTATTTGTTAAGTGTTCTCAGTATATTCGGTGCTGTACATGACACTCTGCTCTGCATCAAGCTCCCAGTGTAAGAGGCAGTTATTCCCAGGAGACTACAGGGTGGAATTTACACTGAATTTCCAAATCCCTTACACTCTGAAAGGGCTGTTTAAACACTGCCTGTTCTAGCAGAGACTACTACACACGTATGACCTGTCTGTACATTGTTGTCTGCAGCTCAGACTGACAGAATTCACAGTTTACCAATGAAAAAGAAGAAAATACTCATTTTCCATAAGAAATCCCTGCATAGACCTGAGCATAGGACCCAGAGAGGACCTGCAAGACTCAGGGAGGGCACAAAAACTCCCCAGCAATGGATGAACAAGCCACCAAATTGCTTCCCTGTTGAGCAACCCAAGAAAAAGGCCATCCCATGCAATTCCTCACTGGGAGACAACCCATTTCCACATGGAAATGACAATCCAACCTTTCTCATTGTGCTGAAAATGGGTTCAAACGCACTCCCAGCACAGTTGCTGTGAGATGGTGGTGCTGGCACCACGAGATGGTCGAGATTTCAACCTCCAGAGTCAGAGCTCTGCACCTTGGGACACAGATAGTGCTTCCAGGGAGGGGTTTTCAGGAGAAACACCCAGTTCTGTGCACTCCCTGGGAACCCAGTGCTCCAGTGCTGCCCTCAGGTGTGGCACTGGGCTTTGCCCTTAGGGAAGGCTGGACTGTGTCTCTGCCAGGCTAGAACAACATGAATAACTTCACCCACTTTGGACATTGTGTTTAATCTTTTTTTTTTTTAAATTGTTATTCTTTTGCACCAGCTCCATATGATCCATCTGCCAGCAACCTTCCCTCCACTCTATCAAAATTGCAACACGTTGCGCCCCTGATTAATTACAGAAGAGTGAAACTTCCAGCTCTCAGATCCCAAGGGTCAAATCTATCCCTGGTGTAAGCCAGAAATCAGTAGTGAGACAAATTTGGCCCTAGGTGACTTCTTTCCCTCAACTACCTCATTACACCATCCCTTCTAGAGCTGATGAATTGAGCCCCTTGTGTTCTGTTTGTAACCATAATTAGTATTCATTTTGCAAGCTTAAAGTTCACCCTTGATACAGGACTGAGCCTCATGTTAATCACGGCTGTGTCTCGCCGCCTTTGACTCTGATCTGGCAGGTTTGCATTACTTGTCCCATACCTAATTTTTTGCCCTTACCAGCCAACTAGCACCTCGACATCACACTGTGTCAGAATTAGAAACTTTTGACAGATCTGTAATCATCTAGTTCTCATCAGCTCTATGCATGTTAGTCACTTCATTTCCACATTCTAACAGTTAATATGCCTTAATTTCTCACACTTTGTGAATATTTAATTCCTCCCTTTTCAACATCATTTTTAGGTTGTGTGAATCATTTTCAAAGCCTTTGCTATTCTCCCTCCACTATCATCTGCATATTTTATGAAATGGCACAGTTGAATCTCTGAGGGCTCTTGATAAAAATGAAACTGGCAGGCTGCTCATTAGTTGTTTACCTGGAGCTGTGTGAATCCCCCAGAATGGTGGATTCCCATTTGGGTTTGAATTAGGATATTCTGACACGTAAGAATTGAAAACCTTTCCAAGCTAAGTGTGATTCTTTCCCACCCCCCTCCCTTCTACCCCAATTAATGGCCTGCATTTCTTTGGCCAATCTGCTCGTGGTGCAGCACCACCTCCACCAACATCTGCAACAACTGGGTTGTTAAGAGGTGAGAGACAGAGGCTGTAGCCAATTAGCAACTCTAATGAGGGGGAAAAGTGTCCCATCAAGAACACACAGAGGGCAGCACGACTAAAATGGGAGCTTTCCAGGCATCCAGAGTCAAACCAAGTCACTTGGACTGGGGCTGGGGTTTATTTAACTTGTGGTTCAATGGGCAAGTAATAAAAAAATGGCATTCAGTGAAAATCTGGAAATTTAAGAGAAAAGTACTAGACAGTGACCCTTCCTGGCAAGTCTCACACAACTGTTACACAGGAGGAACAGTTTCCATCATCTCCTTGATCTTATTTATGCACTAAGGCACAATCATGCCACACTCAAGTCACGAATTCAAAGACAAAAATAAGGACATCCTTGCATTTACCAGAAAATCAGGGACTGCCCACTGAAGAACTCACTGGGATATCTATCCCATCCCTGACACAGAACATTTTTTCCCTGCTACATCAATGCTTCTCCCACTTGGAAGCTGGGCCCGTGATGCTGGTGGGTATCTCCCTGCAGTGCTCCTCGTCGTGTCTACAATAAGTCTTCTACTTTCCAACAGTTTCAGTTTTTAGTATGCACAGATTTACATTTAGCTTGATTTATTTTTATGCTGATATCATGCTCTCACTTTTCATAGACCTCACTTAAAAGCAATAATGCTATCTCTCTGGGCACCACATTTGTTATGAATTTTTTGGCCTTTTCTGACTTCATAGGTAAAGAGAGAATTGGGGATGTTAGAAACACGGGGAAGAGAGTCTTTCCAGCTGCAGAAGCTGCATCTGCACTGTTACTTTGGTCATACAAGTGTTTTGGTGAAAGAAAAAAAAAAAAACAAGAAACTGAGAATAAAAAGACACTTGGTTTTGATAGGAACCATCTTTCCATTTTATCCTCATGTCCCACCTAATACATCTTGGCCTCAACAAATCTCCTAAAACTCAGTGCATTAAAAATACAAATAACCAAGAGCAAAGTTTGCAATTAAAATTCCACAGAGTTTCTGGCCATCTGATGTTACATATTTTATTCCCTGAAAATGAGCAGCCAAGAACAATCAGGAGCTCTCTCCTCCAGCCCCTAAAACTCTCTCTCTCCTTGGTACCAATTGAGAGAACAGGTTGAGAACCAATTTGCTGACATATTATATTGTTCAGTGCTTGCTCTCAATCTAATCATGTGTCTCATACAATTTGTTGTGTTTGTTAAAATCCCAGCTTTAAGACGCTACTGAATATTCGAAAATCTAATAATATAAACTGATATTTTTATATAGCCTTGGCTAGATTGAGGCTGTATTTGAGCATGATTTGAGTTTATTGTAAAGATTAGAAATTAAATATATATATTAAGAATTATTTTCTACAGTCTCCTGAAGCCTGGTGGCCTGTGTGGCTGGGTTTTTAATTCCTGGCTTTGACAGTATTCCATTCTTTTGATTTGTTATATGTGCTTCAGATCTATTACTTTTTAATTGGACATGAACATGCCTATGAACTGAACTTAGTCTCCCAGGGTTTGCATAAAATTAGCCAAGACATGGGGAAAGTGGAGTTGTTGCTGCAACTCCAAACTCTCAGATCTTGCAGGAGTTAAAAACAACAATAACCACCAAGATGCTCATCCAACAACACGTGACTAAAACACAACGAGCTGCAAGTTTGGTGGAGTGATATTTTAACTCAATTTTCAAAGATTCTTTCCCTACCCCTGCAAGTTAACTATTTAACAATTACCACTTCAAACATTTTAATATTTTCCTATCTTATAAAATATTGCTTGGATTCAGAAATACTTTCATCCTACCGACTAGAAGCAAACATATCATTTTGCTGTGTGTGCATCAGCCACTCAGTGATGGCAGCCTTTAAACACCCTTAGAGAACAACCTACAACGGGATTATGCTCCAAGAAGGCATTCTCACATAAAACTTCACACGGAAGGACTACAGCAAGTATTTTCTTAGCTGTCAGTGTGAGTTCAATTAACTTGTGAGCCCAATTTTGCAATATTGGCCAGTGTGGTTCCCCAGACACAAGGAACACCAAGGGATTTGCTTTTAGCAAAGTGTTGGTACATAGGAGGACACATTTAAAAAATTGGTTCTCTGATGAAGACGACTGTCATCTCACTGCTACCCCACTCCACACCCTCAGCTAAGTGAGGGACTTCTCTGGGAAAAGGCAATTTAAAGCACCAGTTCAACTGCAGTTTGATGGATATCATCTGATCAACCTTGGGCTGCTTGTCTGTGCTGACCAGAACATTGCATGGAGCAAAAAGACTCGAAGCAAACCAAGCCAAGCCATCTAAATAAAATTAAATGTTGGTTTTCTTACAGTCAGGTGTTCCTTTGCACTGGGAGTGTACAGCAGTGCCCACAGGGCAGCACAGGTGATGATGTGGTTACTCCAGCAGAAGAACAGAACACAAGAGGGGCTATGTTTGACATTAGGGGTGTGAGAACAGCACTCTGGGAATGGGGACAGGTCAAAGGGCTGGAAACACTGGGAACACCAAACCATTTGATACAAGCAACCGAAAGACTTAACCAGAAGGGCAAACTCTGCTTGCAGAAAACTCTCTCTGATGTAGTTGTCAATTTTGCCTGAATTTCTTTTCAGATGAAAAGCTTTCCACTTTGGCTCAGCACAGACAGAGTCATGCTTTGTGCTTCCCTGCTCTCCCTACCCCTCCTCCCGCATGTTAAGCAGACCAGAGACCTGACATTTGATGTTGTTTGTTTGAAATGATAAACTTAATCATGAGTGAAATGTTAGGAAGTGACAGTGCTGGCCACAGTAAGGTCGTTTCTCCTTCCAGCCAAGCACAATCCCACTCTCCCCCTTAATTGCATTGCCAGTCCTTGCCACAGGAGGACCCAGGATTTGCAAGTGGGGAACTGAATCTGTCTTTGTGATAATTAAACCATGGACCTCTGTAAAGACTGCCAAATCTGCCATATGGTAGTTTTATGACCTAGACTGCTGTTATCTCTTGAGAAAGCTAACATCCTAATCTCATTTGCCTTATCTGTGATCAGAACCCGCATTTCTAGAGGGCAAAATGCAGGAGCACTGCTCTGTCACAGAGCATCCTACAGCAGTGACATTTTGTCCAGTGGTTCACATTAATAAAATGAAGAGAGAACTCATTATTGACATCCTGGAATTAAAACAGAAATCGAGAGGCTAAACCCAAATAACCCGTGGGTTACCAGCACACAGATTGTAACATCTCACTGTGAAAAATTCCTGGGACCTGACTTGGGAGAGATGAGTAATTAAAACATTCATTGCAGGAAGGTTGAGAAAAGGCCACTGAGTTTTTTTTTTTATAATGCAAACACGTTATTTTGAAATACAAACACAAGAGGCTGGTGCCTTTGGAAATCTGATGTCATTTATCACAGACACTTTCAGAGCATCCTTGGGAGCTGAGAGCTGGGCAAACACTTTCAAGAAGAGGAAGTCGGGCTGTAAAGATGCCTGGTAAAAGAATGAATGGGTCAGAACCAGTGCCTGGCCTTCCTATTATTCATATTTTCTTAATAAATTAGCACAAACCTGTTTTCAAGTCTGCCACATGCCCATCTGAGCGCTTGCCCTGTGGTTCAGAAACGAGTTACCCTTTAGAACTAAAACACAAGCACTCCCCAGCTGTGGTCACCTTGTTAAAAGTTTTTTTTGGGCTGGATCATTTCTTAAGAGAATGCATCTGTTCCTTTCAGCAAGGTTGTGGCTTCAAAAGTGCATTGAAAACAGAAGAAACAGGTGGCATATTTTTCATCTCACTGGTAGCAAACACACAGACTAAACTCCTCGATGGCTAAGAGAGCCTTAAATAGAGGTATCTTCAGCACCAGAAACTGCCATTGAAGATGATGCTTATTAAGTGTTTTAGGGTGGGATATTTCTCTGCAAAGAAAAACCTAATGTCTACTAAAGTCTCCCCCAAGTTCTCCAGAGCCATGACCTTCATCACATTTATCTGCCAGACAGACTCTTATCAAGAGATTACCCAGGTCTGTTTTTACAGAAATATTCTGGTTATACGATCTAGATAATGCAGCCCTGCTATAAATCACCCAGGCTGTCCCCTGATATTTTGAAAACTGATGAGACTGCCGATTCCTGCTTCTTACTTTGTATGCAAATGATAAATTATAGATGGGGAAATAGGAAAAAGAAGGTTTTACTCATTTGCTGGATTGAAACAGACTGGATTAGTGAGCGAGCAGTAGTACCCTTGGACTATTTATTGTGACATTGCTTAGAAAAATTCAAACCCCAAAGCCTTCAAATCACTGGGGACATTGTTAGCCTTCTGCAGGAATTATTAAAATGTACAGAAATGTATGAGCATCACTTTATAATAATTAATCAGGGGCTGTTGATTAATAAAGCTCATTTTTTAGTCCCGATGATTCAGGGTATTATCCAAAGGACAGTGTCCTTGTCATATTGATTAAGAAACCAGACTTTGCCGTGGAAGAAAGTGTAAGAACAGTCGCTCTTCTTCCTTCCCCCCTTCCCCCATATAAAATAAATATTGAATGAGAATATTAACTCGTTAACCTTGACAACAATTTGTAATTTTCATAAGGAGGAAAACTCGCGTATTCAGCAAATAAATTGCTGCAGGGATTTCAGGGAAACAAATTGGAGAGAATGAAGAATGCTACCATATGAATTCTGTCGGGTTTATGGGCTGTGATGATAAATTTGTTTGGTTATGTCCCTCAATTAAGGCCACAAATACTGTGAAGCGTCAGGAGCAAGTTAACTGGGAGAGCTGGTGGGGAGAAGTCTGGCTGAGGATCTAAGGTCACTCAGGAAGTTCAGTTTGCTCCCTTCTTTCAGATCTAGCTCAGATCTGGAGCACAAGTCTGAAGAGTGCATCTTCTGTACAGCATATTAATCCCCTTAAAGCCTTTGTTAAAAGATAACTCCATTTATTAGGTATTGCATGAGAAAATCTTGGTGTGGAATTAACAGCACCAGTCACAGGTATTACAGGGTTATCTAATTATTTGGAACTCACTTTAACCAGGAATGCAGGTAAAATAGATAATTTGGAAGCTGTTTACCTCTGCAGCTGGCCAGCACTGGTTTTTAACCCCCAATAAAAACATTCTGGCTTTGAAACTCGAGCTGGAGTGTTTTAAGGATTACAGGAAAAAATGGACACTCTTTGCTCCTTCATGTATTTCCAGCTGCAAAACCTTATTCGTTCAGATCATTGACTCAGCCAGCAAAACACATTTAGGCATGTGACTAGTTTAAAGCTTGTTTTGCCTCAACTAACATCAAGTAATACTGAGCACACTTAAAATTAAGCATATGCTTAACTGCTTTGTTGGATTACAGCCTAAATTATCTATTAATCCAATTGCATGGCTTCCTCTGATCACTGCAGTCTTCAAATTCCTACTGTACAATAGATTTAATATAAATGCATTATGTTTGTCAGGCATGCCACTAGATTTGCATGCTGTCCTTGTCTGCTTGCCTATATTATCACCCATAGGAGAATATTAAAGATTTAATATGATTTTTAAAAATTTAATTTTAACAACTTTTGTGTTTTTTTTTTTTGTTGTTTTTTTTTTTTTGGTAAGGACATGAATGAACTGTATCTTGTTTGGGAAAGCAAAAGGAAAAATTAAATAAAAGTGTTTAGTATTTTAAAGGTCCAGATAGGGAAACATGAGGCAAATGAGAAAATGCAAGTGGAAACCAGGAGCTGTGGAACAGAAAGGCAGGACAACACACATAACAGTTATTGTTATTACAGCAACAATAACTGGTGTCTGATTAGAGTCTGATTGCAGTGGAACCATCCTGCAGGAACATCAGGATAGAGGAACTGGCTGCCTGTTAAAGGTATGGGAGTGAACTCCATCCATTCCAACACGGAATTGGATTTAAAGAGCCCAGTTATTCCAGGGAAGGGGGAAATCACAGAATATTTGTTTATTTTGACTTTCCAAAATGTACATTTTGAAGGGTGTTTTGTCTTTCAATTACACTAAGAGTCATTTTAAATGCACAAAAAAAAGCCTCAGAAATCTAACTCTAAGTAGTCTGTCCGTGATCTCACAGGAACCTGTCAAGGACCTGCTCCAAGGGCTCTGGGCTGTGTCACCCTCCTCCTTCCACCTTTTCATCCTGGTCTTTCCAAGTGAAATCCTGCCCACCTTGCAGCACTGGTGCCAGCCTGAATGCTCACAGATTCCAGCCCTATCCTGCCCCCCTTGCTGTGCTGCTTTAACTCGAGTGCAGAGCAAAAAAATCAGTGTACCCCGATGCTATTAACAGAAATTAATGGGGTACACACTCAGAGATGCACTTATTCCTGGTGCATCACAGAGGGTAATAGTTATAATGACTTTTGCTAAGCCTTTTCCTGCTAAAAGCAAAAATAAATAAATAAACAGAAGAAAATCCCCGCGTTTCTATTACTGGTGGCACTGGAATATAATCAGGCAGTACCTGCAGGATAAATCAAAAGATTAAATTAAGTTGGGATTTGAATCCCCCACTAAACAAAGAATCAAACAGAGATTATGCTTTCCTGGACTCCAGGCTCAGAATGGCTTTCAAGGGCCCTCCTTACAAACATAATATCATTATTTGCTTTGACCAGTGGTACGTTAAAGAAAATACAGGAGAGGGGGCGGAGGGGGAGCCGTGAGGGAGGCAACAATATGGAGAGCAGTATGGGGCCTGCTAATTCTTATTCATTGCCTGGCCTCCTGCCTGCCTCTCCTGAGCCTATTCCAGCCCAGCCTTGGGTTCTCACTCTTGCCCGAGCTCTGTCAGCATGTTCTGTGTCCTGCCTTCTGCTGCTACTTTTGTTCAGCCCCGTATTTTCCTTTCCCTCTCGCAGGAGCCCGATCCCTGCTGTCCCTCCACCCACACTGACACCACAGGGAGCTACTTTTATTCCCTCTTCACAAAAGCACAATTGCCAAAACCCCTCTCCACACCTTTGGAGAGAGGTCATTCGAATACAGGCAAGGTTAAGATTAAGCAGAGTTACATTAGGGAGTCACTGCGCTGTCTCTGACCCACAGGCTGTACTGTCCCAAATTCCTCCCCTGCCACCAACCAAAGGTTAAAGTCACCAAAACTCACAGGGAACTTCTGCCTCCCTGCCCACCAGATGTCACCCTGAATTTTATTAAAGGTACATTTCCTTCAATATTAACTTCTCTCCCTCCTTGTTCCTGTATTCTGGGCATTAGAACCAACAATATTAACTCCTCAGCATTCATGATTTACACACATTCCCCAAAAAATCCTGTTGGAATCCTGTTGCTTCTGACCTCAGCTGCATTTTGGCAACATGTTCCACCAGTGAATTCTGGGCTGTGTTCCCTCTAATTTTGCATAGCACAGGATAAATATTTTCAGCTCAGCCCCATCCAGGGTGACCAAAGGCTGTTTTAGTGATGTTCATCTCGAGCTTGAGAATGAGCACGTGGGAGATCCTTTAATGTAGAGTCCTAATGTGTGTTTATCTGATAGCAGCAGCCTCAGATTTCAAGTATTTCACAGCTTTTAGATGATAAAAAAAAAAAATTCCAGCATGAAAAAAAGGAATGAGAAGTATCTCTAAACCTTCTTGAAAGTGGAAGTGCCAACAGCATGACCAGGGTGCATTTGCCAAATCTTTAGGCTTGGAAAAGGATGTATTTGAATTTCTAACGTTTAATATGTACTGTTATTTTAAAAACTGATTCAATTTGTTTAGACCCTCAACTCCATCTCGAGAATGTGCCCATGTGTACAAGAAGCTTTGCTGCTCTTTTCATCAGGAAAAACATTTTCTGCCAGATTTTTTTGCACCCACTTTACATATTCCCTCCGTTCTGTCTGTGCAGAGCCCACAGACCCGGTGGTGGAAAGGGAGCGTGTCAATGACCCATTAGAAACCTGACATGACATTTATGTGCACGTTTACCGGGGTTGCTCTCACAAGCACAATAATTACACACACAAATGAGGTTTGAAATTGCCCTTTTATGAAAATTCAAACCTTGATATTTAACTAGTTAATAAGAACCCATCTTGCATCTGATTTGCAAATCAGATATTTGTGTTAAAGGCTGGATTTTTCAGAGGGGAAGTCTGACACTGGGCTGATTTTTGTGTCTATTTTGAGAGCTCTTTTATAGACCATGAATTTGTTTTTTGTGAAAATATTTGTTTCATCTCTTTATATGTGTTTGTACAACTGCCAGATAACCGAAAACTGGACACACAAAACAGGCAGAGAAGCACATGTATAAACTTCAATCTCAGAACTTCCCAAACACCTCAAAAACAGGTCTCCTGAATTTATCAGTGTGAGAGAAAAATACCTTTGCATCAGAACACTGCACCACACTGTAACAGGCCCCTGTCAAAGCATCCCAGACTGTTGCTCCCTTAAAAATAATCAATGGAATTTTACCAAAGTAATGTGGTATATATCAAACCCATATACTACATACGGTATTTGATTTTTTAAGAACGTGTTTAATGGTTACCTCACACCATTGGGGCTGCTTTCAAGGGAAGCTTCTTTCTGATTTTATGGGAACAGAGCTAAACTGTGACTACCTTGGAAGTTTTACCCACAGACTATTTTTCTACCTATTTTTTTTCCTCTTTAATTCAAGACAGCTGCTATTTTGGAGATTCCAATGTAAGAGAAAGGTCAGATTTGAAAAAAAGGTAAGGAAATTTCTACCATTAATCTTTATGCTGCACCAACAACACTCAGCAGCTCTGCAGCCAAAGATCTCCAAATATTTTAACAAGGCACTAAGACACCAAACCCTGTTCTGAAGCAGTTCATCACTGCACCCCCTGGCCCCGGGGGAACACAGACAGAGCCCTCAGCTGATGTGCCCAGAGCCCACGTCAGGGTTGTGGCAGAGCCTGGAAGCAGCTCTGAGATCACCTGGCTCTCAGTCTGAGCTTTAACAGCAAGACCATCTGTGCTCCCAGACACTGTGACGATGCAAACACTTAATTCTGCTCTGGAGTTTTAATGAGCTGCACAAGCACACGAAGGCACATCCACACCAAGGGGGGATGTCGTGCTGTTCATCGCCATGGCCTGGGACAGGGTCTGGGGGACGCCCCCTCAGCACTGCTGGAAGGGGACATCACAGGGGCTTTGAGAACAAGGAGTTTTAGGGGAAAAAAAAATAAAAATCCCTTCTCCCACTCCCAACCAGCCAGTCCTCCCTTATTTCCCTCTGAGCATCAGAAGAGGGAAGCAGGATGCTCAGAATTCCTAGAACAAATGTATCTGTGGAGCAGCTGTGCTGAAGATTATTCCTATAGAAGTCTACGCCACTGACACAAAAACACTTCTGTCTCTATATTTGTTACAACACCACCTTTGAAATTTCTGCCCTTTCTAGAAGGTATTTTAATCTGCTCTCCAGTAACAGATTTTGTCCATGCTGAGTACACTGTTCCTATGCAAACTCACTGGGCACCTTAACTTCAAAGTCCAAGTGAAAATAAAGGCTGAGAAACTATCAAAAAAAAAGAGTTGTTTTTTTTTTTTCATAGGAAAAATAGTTTATTGCTGTTAGATTTTCACTGTTTTGCAGCTATCATGAAAGAAGATACAAGAAATGCTATGGAATTAGCTAAGTTTCATTATGATTTTTTATTTTCTCCAATACATTCCCCTAAATATCCAGGCCAGGTTTCACTCCACCAAACCCTGTAAATGTTTTGATCAGCTCTGCAGGGCAATACACTGTAAATGCACATGTTTAGAATTACTATTTTCATTAATGAACTGGAGCATCTTGGCAGAAGCTGATTTGTTTCAGCCACTGCTCATCTTTCCTGATAATTAAATTTTTCTTCCAAAAAACTCTGTACCAAAGTACCAATCGGTCAAGACATCAGGAGGCCAAAAATAAACAAAAAAAAATTAATTTCAAACTGTGAAACCAAGTCAGAATGAGCTAAATCCTCTCTCAGTCTTCACTATTCATCTCCAGCAATTCAAATCAGGTTCGATTTCCATAGGAAGTGATTTTAAAGGGCAGCTGCACTGGTCTGATTCTGATTTGACTAAATGTCACCTACTTTGGAAGAAAGTTTACATGTTCAGCCCCATTCTGCTCCCACCTTTCCCCCCCGGGCTGTCACTGCACTTATTTCCCCTGAGGATTTTGTTAAGGGTTTATAAAATGTTGGTTACACACAGTCACTCAATAACCACAAATTGACCAACCCCAACTGATACTTTTTTTTTCTTTGCAGAGGCTTCTCCACTGCACAGGTCAATTTTAAATAAACAAAGAGCTCGTAATGTTTAACATCAGTATATAATCAGAAGTATATAGACATCATATAATGTTTAGCATCATACCATGTTAAATGTCAGTAGCCAGCTTTAAGATTTTAGTCTAAGTTTTTGGAGACATACAAGCTTTTTAGGGGCAGGGAAAAAAATTCTAAAGTGATCTGAAAGCTGCCATTAGGTGTGTTACAATATTTTCACATACTCTTGAGTTTTAGGCATTGGTCACATGTATTAAAGGTGGTGCTTAATTCATTAAAAGTGGCTTTGTAACCCAAAGCAAAGGCTGAAGTGTGAGCACCAGGTTTTGTACAGAAGGAGAAAATGTCTTTATTGGTTAATTCTATTTTATTGACCACTCAGACTGAAAACAAGAGTGAAAACCCTCAGCAACTCCAGTCAACTGCCTTATATAACTGTCCTACCTTCCACAGGGATTAAGGAAATGAACCATGATATTTTCTAAAGAGGCAGAATTTATTTGTTTTGAAAAGCTACATGTATCAAAAGCCCAGAATTTGGAGAAAAAGGAAGGTAAAGCATCCATCCATAAGAATCCTCTCATAGGAGGGAAAAAGAGCTTTGATGTTGTATTTCCTCAGAGGTGAGTTAAAAATCAAAATAGGTAGTGTAAGCTTCCTACCTCAGACAAATATTCAGCTTTATCAGACCTGTATGAGAGGGGCAACCTTGGATGCTGCTGAGCCTTCCTAAGAGGTGCTGAGTCCTTCACACACTCAGCTCAGGCCCTTAGAAAAACAGGCTATAAAAAAGCCCCATTTCTTTTAAAAAGCACAGGAAGGAAGCAAATTTTGGAAATTTATCAAACTCACACGCCCTGCAGCCATAAACAATCCTTTTCCACAGTGCAATAAAGAGCTATCAGGACTGTTTTCCATGATTAAGCCATTGACAGCCTGGCATCCTTACAATAGGGATTTATTAGTAAATTGGGCCTATGGACTTCTCTAACCTGAAGTTGTACCAGCTCAGCAATTTCTTCCAATGATTTGATAAAAATGTTTTCAGTGTGTCATGCACACAGGTACACATAGCAATGATTACCATAATATTATAAAACTCAAAGGAAGAAAAGTGCAGTAATTTGCACTGATTATTAAGTAAAAATAGGAAACTTTAATTATTAATTTTTGAAATCACTGAAAGGAGAAAATAGCATACCTTCCATGTGCAGACACTGAAATTAGATTAGCTTGACAAGCCCATTTCAGAGGGAACAGGAATTCTTCAGTGCATTTATTTAATAGACCTTGAACATGTTATGAAGCAACTCTTTATTACAGCATCCTAAAAATGTGAGTGAAAGGATTTTAAATCCCACATCTTGGTGCTGCTTTTAGATTAATACAAAACACTGGAAGAATCTGAATAATGACAGCTTGCTATTCAAAGCACCCTTTCACAGGAGCAAGAAGAACAGAGTAAATGGGGCTAACTGATGTTCCTGTGGCAAGTGCAGCAACTCAGAAAAAAAAAATAAAAAAAATAAGAGTTTCCTTCTACACACACTTCGTAGCAGCAGATCTTTCGTCACACCACAGTTATGTCATGTTGACCATCTAAGGGCAGTTTTCTGTCTCTCCCATGACCAGGCAGTCGAGCAGCAGTGGCACACAGAAGTCATCTGGTCAGAGATACTCCATTTTATCCATTTACACATGTGCAGAAACCCCAGGTGAAAGTTTGATCCCAAGTGTGTTGGCACCAGTGGATGTTCTCCTGGGAATCTCCCTGGCCGTGGGCAAGGATCCACTTGCCTGGACATCACTGGCGTGTCATAAAGCACAATTATTTATCTGTTCCCAAGGGTTCTTTAAAGACTTGGAGTTTTTCAAGTGGCAGAATAGTCTGCACTGGCTCTGTAAAGTTTCACTGTCATGTTCTCAAAGGTCATGCCCCACTTTCTTGTCACTCAGCTGACTTTCAGTAAGACATCAGAGCAGGTAGACAAGTAAAACATCCTATCAGGTCACTCCAAAGCTCACATATTTAGGACCCTGTTGCTCACTGAGAACTTGCAGAAGGGAAGAATTTGGCCACTCACACTGAATACCTTTAGCTACTAAACTTCATAGAAAATACCATGTACATGTATATAAAACACAGGAGACAAACATTGCAGGCTGTTGTGGTTTTAAATGTCATCCAGGAAGACACCAAACCCATGAGCAAGGTAGATAAACCAACTTTGTACCCAGCTGAGTGAGTTTGATGGAGAATTAGTGTCTAGGTGGAGCAATCTTGGTGCAGCCATCTGAGCATCTGTGACCCTGAGGTTCCAGGTGTATCAACCTGGGCCTGACTAAGCCTGAAAGCATCAACAGCAACTGTCTGCTGCTCAGAAACTCCTTTTTCCCCCTCCCTGTGAAACTCACAACATGATTTTTTTAAGGTTTTATAGTATTTAATGTAAGCACTGGCAGTTTTTTAAGGGAAAGGGTGTCACAGAACAGCCAAAACGTGGGATTGAATGAGTTGTGTGCTTAAACTGGGAAGCTGCAGTGATCCAGGTTTGAGCTGCCTGGGTCATGGACAGGGATTTCACCAGCAGGGACAGAAATGATAAATGAAACTGTTGTTTTTGAAGAACAATCAGGAAAGATGGAAAGGTACTGAAATTTGGCTAATGAAGCAGAAGAACCTGCAGAAGCTCTAAGAGTAAAACCTAAAAGAACAGGACTTCTTTTATATATTTTTTTTTCCTTCCCCTTTTCATTAGGATGACTTTTTTTAGACTGAGCAAATATTGTGTTATATATCTCTGTCTCATTGTCTTCTGTCACCAGAGTAACACCTCTTTTACTGCTGCCAAAATGGCTACTCCAGTGCCGGGTCAGACCAATTATTTCTTAAATGGTTTGTATTCACCTGCACTTCAAATGTGTGGCTTTGAGAAACAAAATAACAGCCCCTCATTCTCAGTCTGCTCCCAAGATCCATTATGCTCCCGACACATCAGTCTGCTCAATTAAAGAGCCAACGACTACAAAGCCCCTGTATATCATTTGTATTACCTTTCTGGAGCAGACACTTTATTCACAAATATCTGACTCCAAGAGGTCCTTTTCTGCTTAGCTATGTGCTTTATCCTGCCTTGCATTTATGTTTAAAAAAAAAGAAAAATCAGCAATGTGCTTTAAGCAAAGATTTCTGTGTCCTGCATACAGTTATTCCTTCTCTGCAAAGAGAATTTTGCCTTTCTCTGCAAGCCTGCTTTAAGCTGATCTGTTAGAGGGTTTCCATGTCCCATGAAATGACAGTCTGAAAACATTATTTCAAAATATGAGTGGTCCAACATTTAAACTGATACCACTGTTTTGCCAGCTGACTTAGGTCTTACTCAGTTTTGAACAGCGTACACATTAAATAATTTGAATAAATTAGATTAGGAAGGGAAAATAAAGTTCACTCTTTGTTGAGGGTTCAAGGACACAGAAACTGTTCCTCAGTACTCCACTAAAATAGACTTTAGTTCTGGCCTATGTATAAAACCAGTCCTGGCTCTGTTCAGGATCCACCAATCCATCTTTCAAATACACCTTGTGGGTCCCTTCCAGCTCAGGATACTCTGCAGTTCTGTGATTCCTGCTCCTCCCTCTGTTTCTCTCCATCTACAGCAGTTCCTTGGAGCTGTCAGATGAACTTCCCTCACCTTGCCTGGTGCTGGGATCGAGACATCTCCATCTAACAGGGAGGGCACAAAGAGGGACCCAGGCTCTTTGAGAGGCACAACATGGGAATGAGAGACACTCAGAGGATTTTCTGGAGAGATACAAGGAAAACTTCACTCCTCTACAAAGGAACTGACGAACTGTCCAGCGAGGCCATGGTTTCTCCATCCCTGGAGGTTCTCAGATCTGAGCACTCCCAGTTTCCCTCAGCTTTGCACGAGAGGTGGGATGAGAAACCTCCTGGGATGCCCTCCAGCACGGGTGACTCCATGATAAGCAGCAGTCAGGACAAAACCAGCTATTCCAGCATCACAGGTCTCCTCTCAGCAGCTTATTACAGCTGCCAGAAAACTTCAGGCAGCTCCTTGCTGAGCTAATTTAAAATAACAAGACAAGGCCCTGAAATATGAGGCCTCACCCTCCGCTCTTCCCCAGTAACTCACTTGTGTGACAAGTTTGTGTAAAACGTTACAAGAACAGAACTCTCTAACTACTTCTATTAGCAGCAGAGCCACACGCTCCCTTTGCCATTCACAGGCCAAACAGCTCTGTAATTCGTTTTCCTTTTTTTCCACAGCCCTATAAACATGAAAGAGCAGGATCAAACCTGTGGGTGCCACAGGACAGCAAAAACCCCCAGTTCTGAAGTGGGACAGTGACACAGGTGCCACAAAGCCTTTAGGACAGCCCAGGTTGACTTTTCAAGATCTCACGGGCTCGTTTCAAGAAAGTGTAAATTCTGCCTAGTGCAAAGAAAAATTACTTTGAATTAACTGGAGAGATGTTATGAATAATCCACATTAAATTCTTAATTTTGGGTTACGATAGAAGACTTAATAGTGGTCAGATACCCACTGCTTATGCAATTAATTCTTAGCCAAGAAAATGAATGTGAGATATAAAATATTTTAGAAATAATCTTTTCGTACAAAAACAATGGAAATTTGAAGACGGATTAAGATTTAGTGTCACAACAGATTATAGTGTGAACAGAATGTGTCCTTACAGAAATCTATTTAACCAGTGAGATCCTAAAAGGGAACAAACTATGGGGCTTTTTCACATAAAAAATGTGAATTTGCTCTTTGTGTTTACTGGAGCTCAAAACCGGCAGGAAATGAGGCATGAAAGGCATTGTCAAACATACAGGGCTCACATATTATGCCTTACTTCAAGCTGAGCATTGATTTTAGGGAGGCAAGCTCTCAGTCCCCCCTAAATAAGTGTATTTTAAAAAAATGCATCCACACCTTGGTAATTATATTTACACTTAAAGGTATTGCTGCAAAACCACTGCACATTTAACACAGTTCTGAAGAACATCCTCCTGTTTGTTATTTTTTTCCTAAGATGAACTAATAACTTAAAACTACTAGATGAGAGCAGTATTGTACACAGACTAACCCAAAATATGGTGGAAGAGCCATAATAAGGGATGTGAAGCACATGCAAAGCAGAGAAATCAGTGCCAGGAAATCCACTGAAAACTAATTCTACAATATTAAAGCCATTAAGTTGCAGCAAAACCTACAAATCTGCTGGTTAAGGTTGCCTATAACCCAACCTGCCTAATACTTGAAGACTATAATTACCAAGTAAATGATTGCTCAGGTGACAAGTTCCAGGTAAAATGAGTTTTACACTTACTTTACAGCCAAAATTAAGTATGCAAAGAGGCATCACAGAAGTCACCCTTTCCCAAACCATAGATAATGTGGTTAATTAGCTGGGCTGTTACCAAATCCTCTTTTAAAAACACTTCCTTCCTTTAAAGTTTATCACATAAAAAAAAAAAAAAACCACCCAAAACCAAACTAGAAAGAAATTAAAAACCCAAGAAAAAAGACTATTGCACTAGAAAACATCTCTTTGCTTTGATCATAGGAGAAATCAGCTGTATGGCAATGATTTAATTAAACTATAGATGAAAATGATTGCAAGTGTCTTGCTGGATAATGGCAGGATGGATAGAATTAAATACCACTTCACTGGGCTGTTTGGGGCAGAGATTTGTTTTCCATCCCTGTGCTGTTTTAATTCTCACCCTCACGTGATCATAACACACATACAGTGGTAGGAATAGGCTGATGCTTTGCCCTTTTGAGTTTTACAGTGAAATGGCCTGTAGGATGTGATCCACTGACTCTTCAGCCCTGGGAAGGACAGCAAGGCTGGCTCTGGTTAAAGCATTTGTTACTTAGACCTTCATGGCAGGGAAGCTGCTTTCCTTCTGCTGCAGAGCCACTAGAATGGGCACAATTATGGTGGCAGGGATGGATATGGCCCATTTTCTTTAGGTCAGTGTCATTCATTTCTACCAAAAAGAGGCAAGAGAAATTAATGGTTCTCTCTTACTTTTATTCTTTAAGTTATTGAACACTTTCTATTCCTGTATGATTGAAAGTGAACCAAGGCAGGCACTTAGCAGAGGCAAATCCCAGAACAGATGAGGGAGCAAATTCTCAGCTCTGTGCTAGATCAGTTCACTGAAATTAGGAGCAATTTTATCTATCAAGGATAAAAAAGCATTTCTATACAGGGTGACAGTCTGGGCAGAAGGAGGAACCAGCTGCAAAAGGACAAATGACAGGTCCTGGGTCAGGGTGTGGATGTCACAGCTGGTGGTTTTGCCCTTGGGCATCCCAGGGACCTGTGGCTGTGCCAGTTATTCCATTGATATCGTGGAATGGTTTGCATTGGAAGGGCTGTTAAAGCACATCCAGCTCCCCCCTCACCATGGGCAGGGGCACCTTCCACCAGCCCAGGCTGCTCCAAGTCCCGTCCAACCTGGCCTTGGACACTTCCAGGGGTGGAGCAGCCACAGCTTCTCTGGGCAACCTGTGCCAGGGCCTCCTCACCCTCACAGGGAACAATTTCTTCCCAATATCCCATATACCTCTAATCTCAGCCAGTTTGAAGCTGTTCCCCCTTGTCCTGTCACTCCATGTTCTTGTAAACAATTTCTTTCCATCTTTCTTGTAGGTTCCCTTCAGGTAGATATGTAACAAATTTATGGATGTGAATAATTGGAGTTTAGAGATCCAGTGGTTTGAAATCATATTAACAAAATCAGGATCTAGGACTGAATGAGGATTCAAAATTATTAGTTTTCTTTTTTTTTTTTTTTTTTTTTACACTGGGGAGCCATGAAAGAAGAGACTCAACAATAGCTTTGAAATCTTGCTGTTGTGCTGTATAAGGTAATTGAGATTTTTTTTTTTTTAAAAAAAACCCACAATTTAATGTTTTTTTCTCATGTTCTTATGCTTAAAATTATAGAAGGGCTGTTAAAAATCAAGTCCATCACACGTGCTGTAATCCATCTGTCAGGGAAATAAATCAAAAGGAAATCAGTCCATCCATAAAAAAAGTGTATTTAGCGTGGCAGTGTCTTTCCAACATCTAACCTTTCAGCCTCATGCACAAGAAGAGCTTTTGACAATTTTATTAGTTCAATAGTTGTCCATTTATGAGTCCCATCACATTAAGGATGGAGTTCCTGTGTTTCTGCCAAGGTGCTAGAATGGAAATTTGCCTCTTGTTTTCTTCTTAGAAAAGAAGTGTCAGGCTAAAAAGACAGGTCCAACCAGTTACTGGCCACCTTGGCAAGTGTGCTACTGTTGTTCAGAAACCCTTGCAGTTGTTTTCATCTTGGGATTGTTTCTGTTATCTTACTTCAAGACAAGTGACTTTCAATGTGTCAAGAAAACCTAATAAAATATAAATAAAACCCATTTGCCTGTGTTTTTTCCCCTTTTACTCCGAGCACAGATTATATTAACAAAGAAAACCAATCAAGATTTGAGTGTAGAACCAGCCAGAAATGCTTCATGTTTATTAAGTTTGCATTTATAAGAGCCTGCATCACCTTATCTGTACTATGAAAAGCACCATACAGGACTTGTTGGCTAAAACCCCAGTCCAGCTAAGCACAGAAGTGTGTGGTTCAGGCATGTAAAGTGTCATGTGACAGCTTTAAACTGTGTATCTCCCAGGATCTCCCTTCAGGCAAAAGTGAGAGCAGAGACTGGCTGAAGATGAGCCTGATGTGAACAGGGAGAAAGGTATTCCTGGGGTATCCCTGCTCCAGTGACCATCCACTCAGAATTCCTTGTTGTCCATCTGCTGACATTGTTTGGATTCATCTTTACAAGCAGAGCTAACAGGTATTTGAGGATGTTCCAGGAGAAATCTTTCACGTTTCCTAAACTCAGCTGTTTTTTCCCCAGTTTTACCTTTAGTTCTGCCTCTTTACTAATGTGTTCTTGAGCTTAGATCAGTGGGCAGATAGAACCTGGAACAGTTTTTCCCCTTTGTTAAGAAGAAGGGACTATTTTCCAGCCTCTCCACAGCCCAGCACCCCCAAAATTGCCAATAAAATCCCTGCTGTGAGACCTTTGCAGTTTCCTGGGCTGGGGTTCCAGCACACTACAACAGATCTTCCAGTTCCCCAAATAAGCCTCCAAATTTTGTTTGCACCTTGAAAGCAGTAATTCCACATTCTAGACACCTGCTCCCCTTTACCACAGCCTTGGGTCCTGTCACCCTTGTGCAAAACCAGAGGCACACTTGTTTAATTTGGGTGCCACGCTTAGATTATCTTTAATCTAGAGGGAGACATTTGTGAATATTAATTCCAAGAAATGATTTTGAACAGAACAGCTTACACTGCTTAACACAGCACTGCTTGAAGCTGAATATTTCCTCCTCAGAACATGCCAGCCTGTTCTTCTTTTGATATCTGTCACTGCTTGACAGCAGATAGGCCAATGCATGGCAATCCACCACTGGCACTGGACATATGCTCCAAAGAGAGGACTAGAGGTGGACATCACTCCCACAGCTCATTTCAAATTAGGAAAAGGATTAAACCCACCTCCCTTTTCAGCCTGCTTATGTTATTTCATCTGGCAAAGACCATAGAGAAATTAATAATAGCTTTCCCACCCGCAAATAAAAGTGTGCTACTTAAGGGTTTTGGCAGTGAGCTGGCATTTTGTCATTTAATCATTTCACATCATTACACTGCAATATGCAATGTAATGATATGACACTCCTAAGTGACAAACACTGGGTACCTCCAGTACTAGGAGAAATAATGTAATGGGAAGGAAATTACACAGTTAAGGTTGCCACAGTTTCACTCCCCCAAACTGGGATGAAAGGACAGTACTTGCAAGGAGAGCCTCACCTACAGATCTAGAGCTGAGCCTTGAGCACACTTTGACTTCAGACCCAGAAATACCAACCCTACAGCTCTGATCCTGCAAGGGTCAAGGATCCTAAACCCAAGCCAAGATGTTCCTTACCTGGGGTGCTGAGAGGGGTAATCCCAGCCCTTCCCAGATCAGGCCATAGAGGAAGGGAAGCCAAAACCTCCTTATCTCTCTGGCCCACTTGATTTTGAGGATATATTAACCTTTAAGCATTTTGGAGAGTTGCCTCTGGAGATCTCCTGCCAAAGCCTGATTTGATTGTCTGGTGGGGTAGCAAATAGGGTAAGAGCAGGTAGAAGTCCAACACAGCCACAAGACAACCCTTGCTGCCCACACATCACAAGCCTTAGAGAATTTCAAAGCAAGGCCTGAATGTCTGCAGCCCCCAAGGACCTCCAAGATCCTCAGAATTATTCTTTCCACCATTTCTTCCTACTCTCAATTCAACTCACGTAAGAGGCCGGTAAGGAAGCCATAAATAACAGCCTAAAATAAAATGTCACCAGTGTGCAGATAACCCCTCTCCTGCTGCACATCCACTGACAGTGCCCCTTCCCACCTTTCCTGAGCCCCTCAGAGATCTTCAACTAGATGAAATTTAGCGTGTGGTACACACCAAGAAACCCCAGACCGCTGGGGCGTGATGAAAACTGGGGAAAACCACTAATCAATCTCTGAATGTATAATTTTACCTGTGCAAGGGGGATCCTTTCATCCCAACCAGATACTGCCATCTCCACTGGGTGGTTGTGACCACTGGTGCTCAAGACATGTCTCCAGAGGCTCCACCAGACCCCTGTGGCACCAGAGGATCTCACAGAAGTGGGAAGCTGGAGGGGAATCAGGGCATGTGGCCCTGTGCTTGGGAGCTGTCTACTGAGCAGTCTGAGACAACTACAATAAATTAATCTCCAAGAAGCCCTGAAAGGGCTGATTCAGACCCAGCTGACCCAGGTTCAGGTGCAAATACTTCTCTGCCTCCCTCTGCAGTTGCCTGAGCCCCTCCCAGCCTCACCACCCCTGTCATGAGGCTTTGGAAGAACTGAGAAAGAGACAATAGAATTCTGAAGTGAAGAGCTCTTTAAATATTAGCTCAGCTGGTATTATCATACATTTTTCCAAGTTCAAACATGATAAAGTGATTTGAGAGTTTGCCAACTCCATATTCAGGGGAAACATGCAGAGAGAGGAGAAATGCTGATATCTTTGATGTAAGTTCTTTTTCTTTTCTTCCTTTTTGTTGACTTTAAAGTGCAGTCTTCTTAAAGCTCATTTCAGGAACCATCAGAAAGCACTGGAAATTACACAACAGCTTTAGGAGCACTGAGTTGCAGGTGGCAAGACATTTATTTTCCAAAAGCAGCTATCCATGAATGGATGAGCTACCCCAAAGAAATGGTTATTTTCTTTGCCATTTTATCCACAGAAAAAGCCCTATTGAGCTTCTGCTATTCAGTCATTTATTATTTAGTGGCTGAGAGAGCTGGCTTTTACATTCTGCCCCACATCAGTAAAGGAGAAACAATCCTTAAAAACAAATTCCTAAAGTGACAATGAACTTTTGGCTTCCACTATTTAATAAGCAGCCCTGAACATCTCCCTCTCCAGGACTTGCTGTCACAGCTACACACAGAAAAGCACTGCAAAAACAGAAGGATCTGGCAAGGAGAGCCCTGACTTTGATGAGCCCTTCCCCAATTTGGGTTGAGGTTTAAGGGGTCCAAAAGAGCCAAGATTCATTTCCAGAAGTGGAATCAGCTCTTGCAGAGGGGCCATGACAAAAACATCCCCCAGCCCACGCTCAGCCCCTCCCACGTTACCTCTGCTTCTTTCACAGAGTGTATTTTAAACAGTTCATTCCAAAAAAAAAAAAAAAGGCTGAATAACCACTTTAAAGACAAAGTGTTTCAGATAATTCAAATTTCACCACCTTCCCGTGTCCAGTAAAGTTTGACAACCCCCTAAAAAAAAAAAAAATCCCACTAACACACACTCATTAAAATGTAATAATATAGATTAAGTTGATTTAATCCTGCTTCAGAGTGGCACAGAGAAAAAGCAATATTCATTACACTTGGCAGAAGCAGGGATGGTGAGTGGGAGCCAAAGCAGTCCTGGATGCTTGCTTGTTTCCTCATCTTTTTTTAAAGCCTTTTTTATTTTCTTAAATCCTTCTGCACTGGCATGGCTCAGTAAATGCAGCAAAGACAGAAGGTAATTACATATCGTGACTCATTAGCAGAAAAAAGGAAAAGTGGGAGCAAAAGCAATAGGTAGGTGGGGGTAAATTTACCACATAATGATTTAAAAGTTTTGGACTCCTGCACACAGGGAGGAGGAAAAAAAAAGGAAAGGAATTTAGTCATTCAGACTGTGAAATTCTAGGAGACTAAATGTCTACTTAAATTATTTCATCACATATTCATTAGGCCATCCCAGGGAAACGAGTTATATTATTTGATGGGGTTTTAGTTCTTTTCTGGCACCCTGAAGAAGACAAAGAAGAATGGACAAATTGAACAAAAGATGAACAAAGAAAGCAGCAGGGAAAGGAAGGCAGAGAAGTCTTAGAAAAAACAAAAAACCCACAGACC
Organism: Pyrocephalus nanus; assembly: GCA_038380795.1. Classification (NCBI taxonomy): domain Eukaryota; kingdom Metazoa; phylum Chordata; class Aves; order Passeriformes; family Tyrannidae; genus Pyrocephalus; species Pyrocephalus nanus. Next base: position 6,388,159 of record CM076277.1, read on the forward strand.
TATTGAGCTATGGCATAAAAATCCAAGGTCTAATTTCAGCCTCTGACACCAACTCCTCCTCCAAACCCAGGCCTGCTCCTCAGTGCCACCAGTCCTCATTTAGCCCCAGTAATGCCAGCACTGCTGTTTCCTGCTTGTTTGTCTCCCCTGGACTACAAAATAAATCAGGAGTTATGTTTTAACATGCTTCTTCTGGAGCACCAAACACATAAAGGAATTTATCCTCTGAGTCCACTAGACTGTAAAACAAATAAATATAAATAATGATAAAAGAAAAGGAGAAGGAAGGCAAAACATTTAAGTGGAAAGTCAGAAAAATCTTTATTTCATCCCTAGTCATTGCCCACAAACTTTTTCTTTAATAACTACTAGTTTGTTGTGTTGGTTTTTTTTTTTTTGGTGAGGTTTTTCTTATTTTTATTAATAACTTCAACTCTTAAGCTAGTTTCCCTTAGAAAATATAATATATCCCTTTTTGGCTGTATCACAGTAGAGGATACTCTGCTTACTCCCTTCGAATTTTAAAACGTGGACTTAAAGACCCAGGAGAACAGAATAAATTTTCTGCTATTTTAAAGAATTAGAATGTGTTGGGGAAAGGCTGTAACTTGGCTGGGAGCTGGTTTATTAAAAGGATGTTGCAGCTAGCGAGTGGAAAAAATAGGACAAAGCATCCAGTGGGAGCCATTGTTCTCCTTAGGGCAGAGCTCCACAGCCAGTTGGGGAGGGAATGGCACAGGCAGATGAGTCCCAGCCAAGTGCAGGAGATAAAAACTAATCTGCCCATCACGTAGCCAGATCTCCCCTGCACAGCTGCATCTGCCTTTTCAGCTGGTAGGACTGAAATTAAGCCCAGCTTAGCAGTAAATTCACCCTCAGTAGGGGAGGAGCAGCACCAACATCTGGGCAGGAGCACGTGGCGGGTGTTGGTTCTGTCCAGCACATCAGCTCTGGGCATGAGGGGCTCCTCAAGGTAAAAAAAACAAACCCTGGAGGTGTTTGGGTAAAAAGTCCAAAGCTACAGCTGGGAGGTTTGGAGTCCCCATCCCTGGGGGTGTCCAAGGAGCCACTGGACGTGGCACTCAGTGCTCTGGGCTGGGAGATGGGGTGGGGATCAAAGATTGGACTTGACCTTGGAGGCCTTTGCCAACCCAAATAGTTCTGAGATTCTGTGAACTTGCACCTACACAACCCAGCTATTCTGTAGATAGAGAAACCATCTCTGGAAGACTTCTTTCCATGAGATTTTTGTTCTCATTAAGAACAAAGTAACGGGATGAGGGTACCAAATACTGAGCAACTGAAAGGAAAGATTTGAATAAAAATGCAGCAGGTTTTTTTCAGCCAATTTTAGATGATCTTAACTACAGTTACCCCAAACTCCTTCAAAAATGAGTCTAACTTCTTATATCTTAACTCAGACAGTTCAGTTTTACCTCAAGGTCCCAAAATCTAGAAGAGGGGAACATTGCACAGACCCATCTGAGTGGGAGAATCCAGTCAGGCAGCAGCAGCAACAGGACTGGTGAGAGCAGAAATTCAGAGAAATGACTTTTCTCCTCAAGTGACAGTAGATTTTTGTGCAACAGTTTTACTCTTTAATGAGAGTAATACCAGCCCCTAATTTAGGATCCATAACACAAAAGCACAATTTCAAGGGTGGGCATGAAATGGCCAAAGCATCACTATCCTGGAAAATAACCCACAAGTCTCAGGGCCTTCTGTAATTTAAGTCTGAGGTTCTGGTCACACCATGACTTTCAGAATATTGTTTCTTCATATTATTTAATAGTTGTTAGCATTTAGTATAATATTTTATCTGCTGTGATATAATGTAACTTCTGGGCATACCAAAAAAATACAAACTCCAAGCTTCCTGGATGTTATAAACATTCACCTCTGAGATTTGCTTTAAAAAATATAATCAAAATAAATAAACCCCCCAACCAGCCAAGCGAGGATGAGGAGTCAGCATTAGTGACCCCTCTGGATAAGCCTCTTTGCTGTCACAATACAAACCACATTAAGTGCATTTTGGAGCTCCAAACAATTTCCTGCTTTAATGCAGCCCCAAGTCTGCATCAGATTCTCAGTCACAGCACAACCAGCACTGCAATTCTCTCCAATTTAATACCAGTAATCCCACATAGGAAAGAAATCATAACTCTTAACTATTATTTGCAGTGACATCCCCCTTTTCACTCTAAGCACTGTTCTTTAAACATTTCTAAACTTTTCCTATTTCTTCCCTGTGCCTTGATATGAATTTGCCTGTCACTGAAGGCTGTACACAAAGAGAGACACAGACACTGAGCACAAAGATATCAGGAAGTGGTTTTCCTAGCAACAGTAATCATCTGAGAGATCCCAGAACATCCTTCCTATTCATGCAGCATTTTGTGTTTTGAATAGTGCTGACAGGTGAAGTGGATTCATAGTATTTAATACAAAAAATATTGCTGTGGATGGGAATGGCACAAAAGCAAAAATATCCCCACTATTCATGAACAGATGAATTCACTGTTTTCATAATGTCCCAGATTATTCACTGAGGCACAATTTCAAAAGCAGAGACTTTCCCCTTCCCACAGAATGAATAATCCAGTGTACTCTGCTGAAGCAGAGTCACCAGGTGTTCTGCCAATAGTGACTTAGCATCTTCAAATCCTGCTTGCCCAGTCTATCAAACACAACCATCCCATTTTTTTCCATGAATCCCAGCACTGGGATCTTCTATCTCTTTGCATAATGAGGACATAAAGACCTCCAAGAAGCTTCAGTGAGGCCCTTCCTCCAAGGTGACTTAAGTTTTTTTTTTTTCCACATTCCAGATCCAGGTCAAACCTGTTGTCCCAGCAACTCCTGAACATCTGGTGGCCCTTCCATGTGCTGAGCTCAGGTTCTCTGCCCCACCCAGCCTTGAGACACGGCCCTAAACTTGGCTGCCTGAAGGGAGCTCAGAGCTCAACATAAGCATGAGCAGACATTAATTATCATGAAGCAGGTACAGCTATTTCTGCAAAACTAAACATGGAAGTCCCAAAATTCTTCTTGTCCTACAGGGCATACATCTCATATCCCAAAATAAATGGGATTGTGAATGATCATGAGCAAAAAAAATCCAGGGCAATTCGTTGTCCCTCTCCCCCACTAGTGGGAGATCAACAGCCACAAGGACTTTGCTCCTTCAGCTTTTTGCCTTCCCATTTTTCCAAGATTGCAGTCCAGATTTGTCACCTTATGGGAAATCAGACATTTGTTCTCTTCCTGGGACACATCTCACTTGTTCTGTTGTTGCTTTTCCTTCCTTGACCACAAAAACCTGCCTTCCAGAATTTTTTCCCCCAACTCAGTGGATTCCCCAGCTGTGTCCCACCCTGCTCACAAGGATTTATCACACTCTGACTTACCATCTAGAACAACATAAATCTTTTTATTCCTGAAGGTCTCTTCAGTTTGCACAAGTGTAATGGATTAATTATTACCATTCCCTTAAAAAAAAAAAACAAAAAACAAAACCTCATTCTTATCCTTTCCCTGCACTTTGAGTTGTCAGTGTGTTAAACTCCTTCCTTCCTTCCTTCCTACCTCCACCTGCACCCTGGAATATATGCTGGAAACATCAACAAATCCTTGGCTGGGGGAATGCCAGAGGATGGGACTTATTACCTGGACAATTTGTTACTGGTTCAGGTTTTTATGCATTGAAAGTAATAATAAATTAAATTGAAAGGGATAAATTCAGAACAGATGTGAACAGGTATAACTAATGGGAGTGTCAGAGAAAATTAAACAGTGACAAACAGGGGTGTAAATTACAGTGTCAGCTGGAGTTGATTTTAAAGGGACATCAGCAAGGCATGTGGCATTTGGAAAGTACAAGTTACCTGCAATGGAGATACAGGGGGTATGGATTATAAATATGTTTGATAAGAGGAACTACTAACAGGAAGTTGTAAGATAGCACAAGATTAATCAGCTTCCTTCTGCTCTCTGGAGCCTTTACTTGGGATGTTTTTTCTGCAGTAGCCCCCTGTCTTTGGCAGTTGATATCCTTTTTATCAATGTAAGCAAGTTATTCCAGTGGGGTCTGTACACCTGCTTTGCACTACTGCCAATCCTCCTGCACGACACACAGGGCAGAAAAACGCAAGACTCAAAAGGCCTTCTAACCTCCCTCTTGACAGAGTCCTTCCCCACCCTTAAAAATAAAATCGTGGATTTTTTTTAATAAAAATATTTTGAGAGTTTATCTCATAAAAAGTTATATTAAAACTCTCAAATCACAAGCACTTTATAACCTTCTAGAAATACTCATTGATATTTAAAAACCCCCAAATCCTTCATGGCTTCAAAAATGCCAAGGAAAGGAATGCTGTATTCCAACCAAATCTGCTCCCTGCATCTCACAAACAGCTTGAGTATCTATAATGAGCTACAATAAATCTTTAGATTGAAGCACTAATTAACTTTGGAGTTGCTTGGCTCTCGTTATGGATCTAAGTTCCATGGCAGTAGCCAGTCTCCAGTAACTGTCCCATAGACTTTTTAAATGAGGCTGCATTAAATAACTTTATTTTCAAGGACAAGGAAAAGACACTTAAAGACAGCCAAACCCATCACTGCTCCTCTCCAATCTGCCTGTGGAGTATTTGGCCTTAAAACAGCGAGGAAAAGGTGACTTACAGCACTCAGACACTCGTGGAGTCAGAGCTCAGCTCAAACTCTACAGTGAGCAAACCATCCAATTTTGCTGACTGCAGTAATTAGTCACCATTTTGTTTACAAGTGGGAAATAACATTTTACTGTACTTTTAGGAGCTTGGAGCTAATCTGAAACAATCCTCCAGCAGCAGCACCAGTAATAGCTCCTTGAAGTGGCTGTGCCATGCCCTGTGGCTACTGACACAACACTGGACATACAACTCAAAATCGACAGCTCTGGTAACAGATTGCCCCAAAACAGTGAGGCTTAAACTAGGAAAAACTAGAACCAGCTTAATCCAAGGTGTGATTCTAATGGTGAAAGCTGGGAAGAGGAAGAGGGGACAGAGGATCAGCTCTTAAGCTCACTAGAAACACGTAGTGACAAAAGCTCAAAGTCCTCAAGGTGAAAGTGCTCATTGGGGAGACCCACCCCTCTGAGGGTGGGGAGGTCCTGGCACAGGCTGTCCAGAGCAACTGTGGCTGCCCCATCCCTGGAAAAGTTCAAAGTCAGGCTGGTCAAGGCTTGGAGCAACCTGGGCTAGTGGAAGATGTCCCTTCTCATGGCAGGAGAGCTTTAACATCCCTTCCAACCCAAACCATTCTCTGATTTCCAAGTGGTTACAGCAAACAAAATCAGTGGTATTTCTGCAGGAACAGAGCTTGGCTGTTTCTCCAGAGCCCCAGATGAAGAGGAAAGAGTTGCCAGGTTGGTGCATCAGCATCTTGGGAACAGTGGTTATTTCTAAGCTTGAGATAATCTTCCACTAGATTAATATCCCACCACCAGCTCCAAGACACAGACATTGCAACTTGGCTGCTTGACAGCAGAAACCAAGAAACAGCAACACAGGCTCTAAGAACAGCTTTATTCCACAATTCACAGTGAGAATCCAGGGGCATTCTGACATCCACACATGGTCCATGCCCAGCCCAGCTCTCCCTAACACCCTGGTTGCCACCCATGGGATGGGATCTCCTTGAGGAGAAAAAAAAAAAAAAATCCTCTAATGCTTTTGTCCTGTTGTGTGGGAGGGGGGATGTTCCCAGATTCACAGCAAAATTAACTTTCATCACAGTTTGTTTTCCCCTTTCTTTCCAAATTAATAGATCAGATCACAGAGTCTGAGGAGTGATTCTGCTGGCTCTGCCAGATCATTACCTATAGATATTTATGAGAATCATGTTCAAGGTTACAGTGAGATTCTTCCTCACAAACTATAGCAGGAATTAATTTGACTGCTTTCCCCTCCAATCTAAGTGATTACCCCAAGCAAATTAGTGGTTCTGCAATTCCACAAATACCAGGGAGTTTTTGGTCCTTGAAGTACAGTGCTCTTTAAATCACCTCTTAAACAAAATATCCTTGAAAAAAAAACTTCAGTGCAATTTCTGCTACACATTTCTTAAGAATCTAAGACATAAGGCACAACCATCCCATCCAAAATCACATTTGTAATCAATAAACACCTTTACAGAAGCCTGTTGTGGTCAGCAGATATAGGGGCATATGATTTAATTATTAAGCAAGTTGGCAAGAGCTGGAAGATTATCACTTTTTAAAATAAAAATCTTTCCTTTAATAAAATGGTTTGGTTCTAGTGGACATTCCTTTATACAATATTTATTATTTCGTCTGTCTCCAGTTGGGAACAATGAGTATTTTGATAAATGGATTTAAATGCTTGGCTTTACATTAGCCTTTGTTTCCTGCCTGCTTAAAAAGCTCCATGGCAGCATCTTACACAAATATTTCTCTATAAATCAAGGCAATAGCATTGACTTCTCATACAGGTAAGTTCACTGGAGGGATTACTTCCCCTCACCATTAGTAAAAGTTTAGCCCTACTACTAAAAGCAAAACTGATCAATCTAAAGGTAGTAAAAGGCACACAAGTCCTTCATTTCTTCCTTTTCTCTCCAATCATAGTCAAATTTTATTGTAAAATAAAATCAGTTCACCCAAATCACAAATTCTGACTTGTATAGATGACCTACTATTAAAATAGGGAAAAATGTCTGTCTTAACATATTGAGCATCTCCTCACAGGCTGCACAACAAATCATTGGGATTTCAGTACCTAAATTTCCCAGATTTCCCAGAAATAATCCACTGCCACACAGCATATTTTTGAGAATTCTACTGTTATTTCTTGGATGTCTAAAGGGTAAGAATGAGCCAGTGCAGCAACACATTTATAAACCAACCCGTGGAATAGAAAATAGCTGTTAAATAGAGCAGCAGGTTCTACTGCACAGTCCTGTTTTCAGAGTCCCTTCTCTCACAGCAGATACAGTCCTGTGCAAAGTCCATCTCTCATTTCTGCAGGTTCAGACACTCTGAGAAATAAATGGCTGGTTTTCTCAGCATAAAGCAAACGGAGGGAAAAAAAAATCAGCTGCATGAACTTGGAAGCAAACTCCACTGGCACCATTGCTTTTAGCAAGATGCTATCTGACATCTTTTGGCTGAACAAGTCCCTTTTGTGGGGAGGATTGTACAGCAAATATTTCTGAGTAGCATAATGTTTGTTGGATATTGCTCTGTTAGGGCAGCTTGTGTTTTCACTCTATTCTGCTTTTGTATGCGAGGGTGTGGAATTTGTTAATCTAAATAAAACTCAAAATAGACAGCACGGCTTAAAGAGCTGCTGACGCCTGGTGGGAAATTTTGAAAGAGTTGTGTGTCAGAAAGAATCCTCTGCAGGAGTCTATCTCCAGCTCTGCTCAGTCTGCAGAGCAAGAGCCTTCCAAGAGGTGGATTTAGTGCTTAATGGGAACACAAACCTCTTCCAGTGCCACGTGACTCACTAACTTTGCTTTCCAAGTGTTTATATTCATCTTGCCACTTATCAGTGCCCCAAGCTCTGCTTCAGAGGAGGGGACAGGTACGTACTAATGCAAAATCCTTGTGTTCTGAGCTGGGATCAGTTATTCCCCAGGCTGCAGAAGGGATGCTGTAGGTGTTCTGGAGATGTTCTGCTCTCAGCATCTCTGGGCAAAACCCCACAGAGCAAGGCCCTGCTCTGGATTTCTGTGCTGATTCACTCCCCATCACTGCCTCAGCTTCTGCACTGCATGATCCTGCTCCTTTCTGTGGGCCCCCTGGATGTGCAGATCCTCACCCTCACTCTGCTCAGGGCTGGAGAGGTTCACTTTCCTTTTGCAGAAAGCAAACTCAATTTTCCCTTTGTGATTTGAATCTCCTATCCAGGTGTATGCCCAGTAAAAGAATTCTATCCCCACATTACATCAAGGATCTCTCTCTCTGTGCAGTCTCTTATTTTCAGAACGGTTCCTATAAATTTCTCTTTATATTTCTTGTTATCACATGTATTCCCCTCTTGCTCCATCTTTGCCTTCAGATGAGGATCAGTTGAAGTCATCACACCACAGCCCTCTCCAGATTTCAGTCTGTATCAGTGGAGATACCCACAGAATTGTCTTATCTGTCCCCTGGAATAGACAGCAAGTACCTGAGCTTTGTTAGAATAATTCAGCTCTGGATTTCCATCTTCTGATTTAAAGATGGAAATTTGGTCCTGGAGCAAACATCCAAGCTAGTATTTAAAACAAGTAGTTATCTAAAACTAGTTATCAAAACCCACTGAAAACAGTTATCACCTGCACTTTTTGACTGAACTGACAAACCCTTCATGAGGAAATTCAGATCACAGCAGCTTGAGTTTTGCAGCAGTGGTATTTTAAGTTTCAGAAAATCTTTACAAGGGTTAGTCTGAGTTTAACTGAACTTTTCTAAGTAATCCATCAATATAAACCTCATTTCTTCCTCATCACGATCTCAGACTTCAACAGATATTGCAATAGAAGGATCTGAATACTGTCCAAAAGGGGTCCTGCCTGATGGCCCTGAGCCAGGCAGTGTTTCAGTAAGGTCAGGGGAAAACAAAACTGGAGTTGCTGGAAAGCCCACACTGTGCATGACAACGTGTCCCCACTGAAAGCTCACCACACTGGAAATCACTGTGCATTCCATGTGATAATTAAATGGTGAAAGCAAATAAGACAGATTTTGTTGATTTTTTCCTTTCAATCTGACTACAGAAATCCACTTTCATTCTTAGAGGAACTGGAGATGTCTCCATTACTCACAGCCAAGCCTACCAAGAATGACTTGGCAAGTACTAGAGATGAATCACAACACAGCTCTGCAGTCATGAGCCCATTGTGAATGGATTCAGTTATTTTTTAATATCCTTGTTTCCAGTATGCAATGTTTAAGAGAAAAAAGAATTAATCTGAAAAGAGGGCGTAGAAGGAGAAATGCTCACCTGTGTTGGGTCTTGTACTTCACACAGGCAGGAAATAGGTGGTTAGATAAAGCAGTTCTGTTAAAACTCAGCATCATCTTACAACAACTGTGAGAGGTCATTTGGGCTTTGTTTACTTTTTGAAACCAGAAGGAAAGTTTGAGGTGGAAAACCACACTGAAATATGACTGGAGCTGATCTGGACTGTCACCCACAAGACAGGGCAATCTACTGATCACTAACTACTGGTTTCAGTCTCAATTTCTAATTGAAGATATTTCACCTTGTCAGCCCACCTGAGCAGAAGGCTTGGAATTCTGTAAGATTCCTGGTTCTGAAAGCCATTGCCTTTGGAACCCTGCCCTTTTTTCTCCCTGTTCAGCTAACCTGTGTTACTGTGTTAGCTGTGTCCGAGCTTTCAAACTGAACCAAGGCTTTGGGGGGAGCCACCTCTTTCATTCCTTCAACTGAGCTGAGTCTACAGGACTGTTAGACTCAAACTGCTGGGAGAGAAGACTCAGGGGCCACAAACCTGTGTTTTATGGACAGAGAAAAAAGTGACTATGAGAGCCTGTCCTGCCACTCACCAGATCCCAATCCCTTTCAGCTCTTCAGTCATGAAGCTCATCCCCATCACAAAAACAGAGCGAGGAGAGCTCTGTGAGGCTGATTGCAGGAGCTGCCACTGCAAGAGCTTCCTTCAGTAGAGAGGATTAGAGCGTCCTGAAAATGTCAATCAGATATCAAAGATACATGAAGATTGAAAAATAAAACGTATGATTTATAAAAATAAGTCTTTGGGAGACACACTGAGTGCCTTGAAGAAATTCAAGAGAAATATGTCCCCAATAAACACAGTCTGCTGTCCAACTTTAATGTTGCCACCAATAGAACTCCAACCAATACAATAAATAAAACTGCTAAACCCTCGCTGCTATTTAATTTCCATTTACCACGACTGTCTCCTACAGCTGCTCTGAGCTCATCCACCACCCACCAACCAAGTTCTCTGCACAGTGAAGGCAATTCTCACAATCAAGAACGTGCTGCTGTTTCTGTTCTCCCACAGGAGCTGCACCAACCCCCCAGCACAGCCCCTGCCTGTTGAGTTTTCTGTTGTTTGGGTTTTAATTCACTTTCCTGAGATTGCTTTTCATTCACTTAGTGACAGGTAGTTATTTGTTTGCAAGGGTTCCATTTGACATTTATTGTTAGTGTAAAACACTAATAATAATAATTAGTGCCTTTTTAGAGTTGTCTGAGGTTTTAGTGCTGGTGCATTGTTAATATAAAACATCCCAGTGCTTTGCTGGATATGGGATAGTATGATAGTATTTAAATATAACAAAAGGGCTCATTATACTGAGACCAGATTGCAGTATCTTTGAGCCTCCCGTTAGCAAGCCAAGATTTAACAATACCTAAACTTGTTTGCAATGGTAATACTTTCAGGAAATGTGAAAAAAAACCCCAAAAAAACCACTATCAAAACTGCACCAAAAACACTTCAACAAAACTAAACCCCAAACAAGAACTAGACAAACATACATCACTTTTATTCACTGAAGTAAGGGTCATGAAAAGGGGATGGAAATCAGTGAGAATATTGAATCCTACAATTACTTTGAGAGCCTCAAGGTGCTCCAAACATGCTCGTGCAGACACATGGATGGGAAAAGATCATTCAAAAGCACTTCCTAGGCACCCCACTTATTCCAGCATGTCCCAGATAAACATTTTCATAACATGACCAATGAGGCTCTGGACAACACTTTTGGAGAATTTCATTAAAATATATTTGCAATAATGTTGTGGATTCATATTAAGCACATTATCACACACCTTCCTTGGCTGGTTGCTCTTCACCACCCTACCTTCCCACAGCAGTTTTTCCAGTTTCCTGTGTTTTATCAGTATTTTACAATTATTATCTACTTTGGGGGATATTCTTTGTTCTAGAAGGAGCAAGCTGACAAAAAGCTTCCCATATAGAGATGACTAGATAGAGTTTTTAATATCAGGAATCATTTAAAACTCAATGAAATAAGATATGCTGGTTTGAGTTAGTGACATTCCAGGAGATATTATATAGACACTGAAAATCAGGCTCCAAGTGTGATTGGCAAATGCCTGGCTCATAACAAGCTTGTTCTGACTCTTTTCTCCTCCAGTTCACCTCTAATCATAGTTGAAAGTTGGAGTCAGTTCTCATTTCAGCTGGGGAAGCTCAGGGATGATCTCATCTCTGTAGAACTCTGGTTTTGGACAGATCTTGTTCCAGGCAAGATTCAGAAGTCAGATCTGTGCCAGCTGACATTGCACAAGTGAAGCCCAATTTACAAGTGAGGAAGGGCTCCCCCTTTATCTTCTAATGGAGTCAGGTCACAAGGGGAGAAAAAGAACAGCAAAACCTTGAATGGAAGGTCAAAAGAAAAGGCAGAGTTGAGACTGAAGTAGCTCAACCCATGGGGGAGTGTGTGTGTGTGTGTGGGGGGGGGGGAAAGTCCTGCACAGTTATTACTTTGAAAAAACAAAGAGCTGAGCTGGGTTGCAAAGTGAGCTCCAAAAACTCTTGCCACAATTACATGAGCAGAAAGACCAAATAACAGGAAGGAAACAAAGAATTGCTTCCTTATTCCTTCATTTCCCTTTCTTTCAAGAGCCAACTTATCCTAACTGGAGGAAATAGCATTTATTATGACAAACTGAGTCTAGACAAGATATGTCAGGTTCAGCTGCACTGTGCAGCTTAAGGTACACATTTATACTACAGATTGGAAGAAGAGACATGTGAAACAAGAATTTCAATATTGAGCCCTGCTAGATCTTCCAGGCTTTCTGCCTGAACACATGTTGGCATGAAGCGCTCGTCTCTGCATGATCTTGACAGTCCCAGGGTTAAACTACTCCCCTTTCCCATCTGTTCATTCCCGAGGCCATTGGACAGCACAAACTCCCCAGATATCCAATGTATTTTCATTTTGGGACTTACACAGCCAGCTGATATACTAAACACTCCCTGGATTTAACACCAGTGCTCCAATAATGGAATTTAAGAAGCCTTTCTAAAAGAAATCTCACTTGGTGCCAAACTACAACCTCCGAGCCAACAGCTTCTCCTGGGTTCTTACTCTGCTCAATCCACTCAAGGCTGAAGTAGCTTGAGAAGGAAATAACAGGTGGGGGTTTTTTTTGTTTTTTTTTTTTTTTTTTTTTTCTCTCTGGATGGAGCAAAAACTGCTGAAATAATTCTGTATCACACATTTATTTTCCACTGTATTTGGCAAGAACAACAAGAGGGCCTGGAAGGATCCATAAAGGTCCAACAAGCTCCAAAGCTTGAAGGATGCATGAAAATACTGAATTATTGCTTTGCAAACCAGAGCTGCTGACATTGCTAGGAAATCTTAGAAAGGATCACAACTGATACCATTAAAATATATGCCAGAGGAAAAAGCAGGAATTAATACAAATTTTCAGTAAAAATAAAAGGTTAGGGTAACTTTGAGGTAATTTTAAACACTCCATTTCAAATACCTTGCTTTAAACTTGTAAAAAGGAGAAAGAAAAAAAAAAAAAAAGGGTAAATCCTACATCAAATATTTGACTAAGAAACCAACTTATTTTTATTTTATGAAAAAAATATGGAGGGGGCCTTTTTGCCTTGATTCTGCTGTGAAAATGTTTGGAAAGCCCAGAAAGCTTAGTCAGCTTTAACTGAGGCCTAACAAAGCTGGGAGGAAGCTTTGTTTTCCATGGTTCTAAACATGCATCCAGATCTGCTGTTGACAAGGACAGAAGCAAAATCTTAGGGGGGGAGGGGGGGATAAGATAATGCCAAAATCTGCTGAACTCTGTTTTGATTCTGTGACCCAGATACCAGCAGGGAAATAACAAACGTTTGCTGGATGTTACACTTGGCTTTTCTACTGCAGAGCTGAGCCTTAAATGACCCTGGAGCATCCATTTGCTGCATTATAAATTCTCAGAAAGCATCAGAAGTCAAGATGTTCCCATTGATGGGCTTGTCTTGAAAAACAGAGCTTTATGGAGGGTGACAACTCCTGTTTACAAGTGGGCAACTTCCATAGTTTTATCTCTACTAGAGGAAATTAATATTAGAAGTTCTAAGGATTAAAAACTTCACAAAGATGAAATATAGATGCTGAAGTTAATTTGTTTAATTTATTATTGTATATATTAGAAAAAGCTTTGGGCAAAACAGAGTATCTTAAAAGAATTCTCTCCCCTTCATATCCCTCTTTTATAGGAACTGTGTTTTTCCTTTCTATCCCCTCAAATTCAGCAAGTTCTAGAAAAGCATAAATCAGATTTTCCACCCAGAAACTGGGGAATTTTGTCAAAAAGTTTTCCCAACTCTCAGCTGAAAGCCTTTTTCTCCTGCAGCTGCATGGTTTTGCATCTTTGCATGGTTCTCCCAGCATTATGGCAAAATCCACCTGATGGGGTTTGTGCCCCCAGCCCTGTGTGACTTCCCCTGCTGTGGGTAGGCTGGGCCATCTGCTCAGGGCAGAAAATCCTGTGCTTTGCTAGGGTTTCCTCCATTTCCCCAATCTTTCCCCCCCTCTCCAAGCCAAACAAAACTGTTTCCTCCTTCTCCTGTGTGACCCAAGAGTGGTTTCCACCACCCTGCACCCGTGATGTGATGTGGGGTGACATGATTGATGCAGCCTGACCTGACACGTCGTGACGCCGCTTGTCACATGTGGAATTCAGCAAGAAAAGCTAAATAACCAACCCTGACATGTTCATAATAACTGAGGATTCCTCCATTCCTCATTATCTCCAAATTACCTCAGCCTTTACTACAGAAATGTTGCCATCATGAGAAAGCAAGTTACCTGCTCTTGAGACAGCAACAGTTGGACTAGGATCCCAAAATCTTTACAGGGGTGTTTTCTTCCCCCTCAAAAATTTCACAAAGCAAAGACTCAAGGCTTAAATTGCAGATTCCAAACTCCCCAATGTGAAGCAGGGTGCACATTTCATCCCTCCTGTAAATTAGGGAATGCAAACAGCTTGTCACCCCCCTGGAGACCAGGAGGTACCTTCCACAAAGTGTCAAAAGCTGAGCCAGTGCTAATAATTCTGCATTTCCTTTGAGTGGATGCTGGACTCTGTTCTTTGAGTGTCTATTGAAAAGGCAAGAAAAAAAGAATGGAAATCAAGATTCTGCATAGCTTACCTGCAGTTCTAATGTGCTGTGTACTACAGAGCAGCAGAGTGTGGCATTAACAGTGTGCACTTTGTGGCTACTCTGCTTCTAAAATGCTACTTTTATTCCTAAAAAAGTGATAAAGGCCCTACAGCACCTCACAGGCAGCTTTAATAGCCATTACACACTTATTTTCCCAGAACATTCTTTCTTTGGTACCTCATTTAAGGCACAAGAGTCCAAGAGGAGCCTACAGAAATATCCTGGTTCTCCAGAAACATCCAGGGCCCCCTGCTCTGCTTCTCACACCAGCCACTGAGGGGCTTCAGCAGCATCAGATCAGGAGCAACACAGAGCAATCAGAGCCCAGATTTTTTCCACACTCAAGTCAGCATGTGAGGGAAGGTAAAGGTTAGTTGGCATGTTAATAAAAATGACTTGAAATAATTCCAGTTGGTGCCACTTTCAAGGAGAAGGATATTGTCCAAATGGCAGAGTTGTCAGCAAATACTGAGTAACACCCAATCTTTGGGTATTTTCAATACCCTCCACAAACTACAGGCAGAAGCACCCTTACGTTTTAATTGATGCTGGACAAATCCCTAAACTCTTCCCTGGCAATTTTTAGCACCTTTCCCAAGGCAACCTGGCACCTGTTCTCTTTAGACACCTTTCTCCTCCATGATCTACCAGCATTGCAGAAGACAAGGTCAGGCAGGTTCCTATGAAAACCCTTCTATCCAGGGCTCTCAAGTTTTCCTGAGTATTTTTCATGTTTCTACACCCATTACTGCTTGCTTAAAGCATTGCTCTGTCCCTATAAGGGTAGTTGCATTCTTTCTTCCTAGAAATGGCAGCCAGAAACAGCTGCCATTATTTTGGACTCATGGAAAAAAACCACCAAACCACAAAACAAACAAACAAAAAAAACACAAAAGCAACCAAAACCTAAGACCAGACCAAAAAATACTGAGTGTGTGGAGAAAAATAGGACAATTGAACAGAGGTTGAAGTCCTACAACCATGAAGTGACTCAGCATGAGGGCCCAGCAGCCAAAGACTTCAGACTGGCACTAGTCTGAAGTGGCAGCTTTTACTTCAAGAGATAAAGCAGATTAATTATTGCTCAAGATTTGGTGTGTTGCTGGAGCTTGCTGAACAGTCCAGCAAAAAAAGGGGATCGGGCGATAAGGAAGTGAAAAGCTCCCTGGAAGTATAAACAAGCAAGGGCAAACTTGAACTATATTTTAGTAAACACATACCTCTATGGCCAGCTAATATTTCAGACATCAATTACCAGCACTGGCCTCAAGTGCAGCAGTTGTTGACTTTGAAGACTGGAGGTGATACCCTTAAATAAAGCAGCTCCATTGTGATCAATCCGACTGCACCAAAGCCAACCCCGGAAGGGTCTGATCCAAGTCTGTTTGACTTCAAGATCAAAACAATCTGACTAAAATTTTCTAAAGGGCCACTCTAATGGCTTTTCTTTGCTAGACAATGTTATCATAGGCAAATATCCACACAAAGAGCAGGGCAGGGATCAGGTGCTCCCGAGCAGCGGCTGCGGAGCAGCAACACCATGCTCAGGTTGTGTCTGTTGAGTCACTCAGCTGTGTGGTGGTGCTGGGACACAGTGATGTTTCACACTGCTCAGACCTACAGGACACATGATTCCTGCATTAATCACCTGTGTCCCACCAGGGTTTCAGATGTGGACTGACAGCTTTGTGTTTGGGGTGGGCAAATTCAGAGCTGGCTTCGCTCAGAGCTGAATTTCCTCTGAAAACCAACTGCCACAAAAACCAGCAGCAAATCCAAGTGTTGACAACATGAAAAACTCTTGAAGTCTTCTTCAGGTTGAAGTTGAGCGAGTTTGTTTCAGCAAACTGGCAAGTAAAACAAAGTTTTGAAGAAAGATTCACCCTCATGAAGCCACAGAATCACAGAATATGCTGAGCTGGAAAGACCCACAAGGATCATCAAGTCCAGCTCCTGGCCCTGCACAGGACCATCCCCAAGAGCCACATCACGTGCCTGGGGGTATTGTCCAAACAGTTGTTGAACTCTGTCACACCTTTCTCTTTCATTTTCACCACTAGTCTTAGATCATCCATAAAAACAGATAGAAAAGGACAAATAAAAGTTATTCATTCATCACAAAGCTTGACAATGTTTTATAGACAAATTCCTCCCATCTTGAAAAGAAATTTGGCATCTTTATCATACATTGTGGCCTCATCCTCAGCCAAGAGCAAAACTGAAGTTGTAGGGTCACAAAGACACTTTAATGGTACAACACCAACTCCAAGAACAAAATTTGCTTTTAGCTGCTGTAAAACCAACACCCAGTGGAACTAAAGCAGAACTGGGAGCTCAACACATAGCTGAGCTCTCCCCAAAAGGCAGAATTCAGAGTTCAGATCTTGGACCAGTATCTCATGGGTACACATGTGGCACATTCATCTCACACACAGCTTTATCCAGGGTGAAACACTGTAAACACCTTTGTAGTAACCAGCTCCTCCCATTTAAGTGCCTGCTCAAGCTTAAGCTGGGGAAGCCCAGTGCAAAGCTGAGCTGTGGTGACTGAAACCTTCTTATGCTAAGTGCTCACCAGGACAAATTGGTACAAAATTAGTCCCAACCTTTCTAATATTTGCATTTTCCTTATGCAGAAGAAACTGTTCTACAGTTCTCCCAGTCCTCCTCATACACCACAAAGCCTTTGAAATAGTAATAAGATCTATTTACTGCCATGGGTTTATTTAGTGTAGCATTTTTAACCCTGCTAAAATCCCTCTTCCTGCCTCCAGTAATTTCTGATATCTATAACAGAAAATACAGGGGAGGATAGAGTAAAAAAATACAACTTAGAGTTGGAAAGTTGATCCCCACCTTTTTAAGAGCCACAGCTTTCAAAAAAGAAGCTTTTCCATCTCATGTAGTAACTGTTAGCAGTTTGTGACATTTCTAGTCTGTCCAGGGTGTAACTAGTACATGACAGGTCAAGTCTGTCACCTTCATAAAAGCAAAGAACATCTACACTGGCACACTACACTGTGCAGCCCCCCTGAGAATTGCCAGTGTCACACCAAATATCATCAGCAATATTTATCTTCTCTTCATCTCTGCCATTTGTAGAGCTTCCAAAAAATTCAGATAATATTTACATGAGGACAGCTTTCTCCATACTCTTGTCAAGTGAGTGCCATAAACCAAAGCTTGAATCCACGAGATTTAATTTTTCCTTGTGGCAATTATAATTAAAATACAGCTGTCTTTGGGGAATACCTGGAAAATTAGGGTTATTGTTGTCACTGTAATTAATTAAATATCATCATATGCTTGCTCTTAAAAATTATCAGATTTGATGCTCCCTATTATCCTCATTAAGGAAATGGTGAAATAAAAGTGAATGAATTGCAATCAGATGAATTAATGATTAGCCAAGAATATTTTCAATTGAATTCTGTAACCAGCAGGTTTCACATCCTGGCACACAGGGCTCTCCTTTGGGCTCATATGAAGTTAGTGCTCCAATTAGGAAACTTTCCTCTGTTCAGAGAAAGAGTCACATAAACCAGGGGGGAGGAGGGGAAGGTAAATCATTCTCCTGGAGCTGGTCAGGGATTTAGCAAGGAAACAATACTAATATGGGCCCATCCCAGACACACCAGATATGGCATTGCCCTAAATGAGAAATGACACAAAAAGCAATAGGTCGTTTCTGCAAGTGAGATGGGGGACAACAATGGGCCAAATTTGGGGTGAAGCAAAGCCCCTGAGTCCTCCAGGGAAGCCCTTCTGCTTCCCTGCTTTCCAGGCCTGTGCCAGCACTTGCACAGCACACACAGCGTGGGAGATGCTCTTCCTGATGTGCTGGATATTTTGCCAACTGTATTTCCCTCTCTTCCTCCTGTCTCCACCCCAGCATGTTCCTTGTTGTGGCAGGTGCAGGAACACGGGCTCCATGGCCAGATGGGCAGCCCCCAGGAGTTCTCCCATGTCAGCAATTTGCCAGAGGTTTTTCTTGTACCCCTTGACCTGCTGCAAAACTGCCCCTCCAAAGGAGCCCAATTCCCCAGCCTCAGCCCTTCTCACCATTTCTGTTGTTCAGTCAACAGGAAAAAAAATAAAGGGATTGATTTGGAGTAACAATTCAAGTTATTTAATAAAGACATAGAAGAAAAAGGATATTTAGACCTATCCTAAAAGATAAAGTTTCCCAAATGCTCAGTTTCTAATGTAATTTTGAACAGAAGTTGAATGCTACAGCAACATTAATCAGTTATTCAAATGCATTTGTTGTGCAGTAATACAGAGTTGGCCTTTGCTGTGTATAATGTCAAGAGAAGCTATTTTAGGGAGCAACATCCCCTTTGCCTATCTCTGTGTGATGCCACACACTCAGAGTGTCACCAAGAACATCTCTGCTGCAAAGGCAGGAAGCTGATGGTCTCTTCCTTCTTTCCATGATTCTGTTCCAGAGGGTCCTGCCTCAAATGAAGCTCAAGTCTCACCTGTACATGACATTTATTTCTCAAAGGCACAAGCCCTGTGTCTGCTGTCACCATTTACAGTCACACAGCCCTCAGAGCCAGGTCTGTGGTGGCCCTGCAGCCCTTCAGAAGCCATCTCCCTCAAATACAGCCACATTGCTCAGGTGCTTGCTGACAAAATCCTGTTCTGCATGTGCCAGACAGCATCCAAAGCCAGCCCTACTTGTGATTTTATCACTTCCTTATCACCTCAAAAAATCCTGAGGTAGGCTCTTAAATAGCAAAGAAATTTAAAGGCATGTTACCCAGCTGATGATTTAGGGTGACTGTGCAGCCTGTTCCCTGCACAGCACTGACATGGACTATGGATTTGTCCTCTTGGTACAAGTTCATCCTCCAAAGGAACAGAGTTCCAGACAGTGTCAATGCTCAACCACACAGGCAAAGCTTCCAAGGGGCCACATATGACAACAGATATATGTTTAAAATATCAATTATTGAATGCATTCACTGTGTAGCCACAGCAACCTGCTCTTTTGGATGTTTTATGCATCAGATCCACTTACACAGTGATTTCCATGGGGAAACACAGTTACAGACTCATGTTTGTTGTCCAGCCTGTACAAGAAATGCTGACTGCCCTGTCACTGGGACAAAAAATGCTCAGGGAAGGTCTAACTGTTCCCAGTTACTTCACTGGAAAAAAAGGACCAATATTTACGACCTCAAAGTCTTGTGTGTTTTAGTCCCTGGGCTCAACCTTCAACTATTCCCTTATTCACACTCCAAGAACTGCCCTCTCAGTGCAGTGGTTTGCAGAATTAGGTCCTTTGTTTCTTTATCCCAGCAGATCATCTAAAATATACTGCTAACATGCAACAGTACTATATGTTTTCAAAAGTTAACACATGGTTTTCCTCCCCAACTCCAATTTTACCTTGTCTTCATGCAACCCATGACACGTGGGCTGGTGATCAAAGTATCACAGAGGAAATCATCCAGTGAGGGGTTTGTCCCTTATTCTTCTGTAAAAGTACTGTTTTGCTGCTGGGGGTGTGATTGTGCCCTGAAACCGTTTTGTGAGGTTGCAGTTTGAGCAGACAGTTTTCTGGTGGCAGCTGTGGCTCAAACACCCTTTCAAACACCCTCGATTCTGCTTCCAGCCACCTTCACCTCTGCTGTCGCCACTGGTGTGACTGCAGGGCAAATTCTGAAAACTTAAACTACCTTCTCCTTGTGGCCAGGTTCTTCTTCAGCCAAATCATCTTGTATATCCACGTACACAGCAGTGGGCTGCCATGGTAGGGACAGGATATTAAGATTGCAGCAAAGTATAGGAGTTGTTTAAAACAGTTTAGTCCCTCTGGAACAGCTCTGCTATGATATGTCACCCAGCCCGTGATCACAGATGACCCAACACCCTCCTCCATAATTCCTCTTCAGGGAAGAGCCCAGAAAACCAGCAGTCCCAGCAGAACACCCTTGTTTTAGTTCCTTTAAATCCCACTTTTTATACTGGTATTAATATCTTTAAAAGAGCAGTGGCGAGTAGCATTAAATCTTTGTTCCCTTTTCCCTCATTGTTAGTTCAATGGGCTGTTGGCTAAAACATACAAAAGAGAGGAAGATTGGCTGACTTGAGACCTGCTGAAGAGGCTTTTGCTTACACTGCCTGCATTTCTTTGTTTATCTGACTGCATTGTTTTGCTTCAATAGTTATATTTAGAGCATTCATAAAAAGGATGAAATAAGGGTTGGTTGTTTTTTTCCCCAACAAGCTGTGGCTATAGCCAAGTTCTACTGAGCACTCAGGAGCTCTGCAAACAAAGAACTGAGCAAACAAAGAAAAGAGCTACACAGGAGCTGGGGAGTCCTGGCCCAGCCCAGAGACAGACAAATGGCCTTGGGTGGCTACTGAACATGTGAGGGTGAGCAAGACAGAGGGTGATTGCATGAGCTGGGCTGTCAAGTCCCTGTTCCTGACCAGTTTATTTTATTTCTCACCTCTGTGTTTCCTCAGTTTGAGGGCATTTTCACATAGAAGTGGATATACAAACAAAGGACATAAGAGGATATTTATTATTTTGCATTTGCACTTTCTACTGAATTACTTCTCCCAACTCTGCTGTAATAGTGAAGTGGTGTAACTCAGGAAACAGGCATGGGGTTCATGGAATTCTGTGTGCAAAACTCAGGGAACACAACCTGATATCCTCCCTTACATCATCTCTACCAGCATTCCTCCCTCCTATCACATGTGTAAGAGTTGTAAACAGAACAACCTTATTTTCCCTGAAATTTGATTGTTGTAGCTGGTGGATGCACAAATAAACTGGAATAGCTCAGCTGGAAACTCAAAGTGCACAGAGATTGAGCTCTGACTCAAGCAAGAATGACTTACAAGTTGTGAGAGGAGCTGGATGCTGTGGTTTGAGCCCTTCTTACCCCACCACATCCCACTTTGGTGTTCCCCCAGTTCCCCCAAAAGGGGTTATGCTCAAACCAAGTTATCCACATGGAAGAATAAGCAGCAGCACAGAGGGATATGTGCTTTTTGCAAGTGTTTAAATTTTTACCACAGTATTTATTAACCTATCCCACTGTTGACTTATGCTTCAATAAGGTGTCCAAAGAAGTTGAGCAGTATACAATTGTTCCAAGGAGAATGGTGCATTATTGCTGATCTCAATTTGCATCAGAGAACAATCAAAGGACTTTTATGGGAGTCATTACCACAGGCACACAGTGAGTGCAGAGCCTCAAGTTAAAGCACTGCTGTAGTGGCAGAACTACCACTTTCATTTGTCACCTCAATAGAAGACATTAAAAAATATATAGGTAATGAAACTTAAGCATAACAGGTTAATAATTAAGATAGCACAGATTTCTCCCTGCTGAAACAAGAACAAAAAGGACTGCACAAAGCATCCGTGCCATGACAACGTGGCAAGCAGAAATGCTGTGAAACCACAGGTTGGACAAAGGGAGGAATTCAAGAGTGGGGGTTTATTCCTCTCTAGGATATTTCAGTATTTTTGCAGCTTCCAGAGATGAGGTTTGTGACAGGTTTATCACTCTCAGCTACCTCAACCCCGTCCTATCTTTCCCTCCTCCCCTTCCAAACCACACGCAGACACTTCTGTGAGAGCTGACCATCACGTGCCACAGCCTGCCTGTCTCTTTAGCCTCTGAAGTTGGATGCTGAAGAGGTGAGACTGGCTTTCAGAAAAGGTCAGCCAGTGCTAAAGGAGGAGACAGCCCCAGAGGTAGCTCGAAGCACTTGAAATGATAGAATAACACTTTTGAATTGGCAAAGGGGCAGAGAGAAAGACACATAGGAGGAAGCGGCGGAGCCGAGACAACAGGAGACAAAAGTGAGGAGAATGGGAAAAAAGGTAACGTGGAGAAGGGAAATGGAGAGGCCAGGTAGAGTCAGGGAGGCACAGCGTGAAGATAAGCACAATTTTAATAGCAGAGAGGGCCCAAAAGACAACAAAGCTCTAACTGAAATAGGAGCATAATGAGCAGCAACATCAGCCCTAAACTTCTAAACTTTTATATTACAGCTAAGTGTGGTGGGAGGGGAACAAAGCACAATTAATTTCCTCCTCCAGAGAGGGAAATGAAGCTGCATTTCCAGGCTCTTGTTCTCTTTTGCCCACCACCCAGGCACATTCAGCAGGTTCACCACCACGCTTCCTACAGTCCCTCACTCTCTGTGCTCTCCCAAAGGAAGGTGTTTACCCCCGTGTCCTCCTGCCAAATGTGGTGACATGGTGATTCACTAAAGAATGAGACAAGCTGTCACTCCTTTAGAGGGTCTTAAAAACTGTGCTGTTTTAATCCCCCTCCAGATGTGAGCATTTCTGCCTTTCCTTCTCCCCCAACACAACGTGCTGGTGAGGTTTCTCTCTGGCAGATGCTGGAACCAGAGGCACAGTAAGAGCCCTGCATCAGCTCAGCATGTGCTGCTGCACCAGCCTCTGCCAGGTTATCTGGAACACAAGGTAGCCAGAGTCCCTGCTTAGGAGAGGGGACCAGAATCTGTCTTGACAAGTGTTTTGCATGCAGTTAAATAGACAAATGTATTCTGCTGCCAGCCTCTTGCAGGAATTTGACTTGATGCCTGTCACCAAACAGCTTCTTTTGCACTGGAAGAATTACAAAACACTCATACCCTGTAATGATCAAAAAGAGAGCCCCCATGCCCACATTAGGTTTCTGAGATACAATCCACACTCCCTTGCAAGCTAAGAACATCTAAGCCTACCCAGAATTAGGGTATGCATTTCTGAAGGGCAAAACAAACATCAAGCTATGATATACAGGCCTATAAGCTACAGTATGAACAGACCTCTCATGTGGCCTGTTTGCAGCACCAATAATCCACCTTCTCAAGACATCACCTTATTCACATGTACAGTGCAACCCCCTTCTCCATTACCCTAATCCCTGATCAGCCTCCCATGTAGAGCAGACGGGGGCACACAGCTCAAGCTGGGTTTATTTGGAGCTAATGCTGTGTGGATACACTCAGCCCACATGCAAATATCTGAAATGACTCCTACCAACCCAATTCAGTGGTTTTTTTGAAGCAGTAAATCCAGGTCATTAGTTATTTTTTCATTCATCACTTTTTTTGTGTAATGGTCAAGTAGGAGCCCGTTAAAATACCCGCTACTGTGCATGATCAGAAACTCATTTCAGAAGAGCTCAGAAGTAACAGTGGCTCTCATCTGTTGCAAATACAAGCTCTCAAAAGACAAAATAAAGACCCTTCCTTCTTTCACTTTCTGTATCACTTTATTTCTACCACACCCTTTCTCAGAGTACATTTCAGAGTACAGTGCACCCAAAGCTCAGAACCACAAATAAAGGCATTATCAGAAGAAAGCAGCTTTCAGTCAGATTGTGCCTCTTTAGTTATCAACACTAAATACTGCAATTGAAGACTTAAACCAGACACTGGCATTTTACATGACAAGAAATAACAAAACCTGCTTTCTCTGAATTGATATCTTGGCAGTCAATTGAAAGCCAAGAAGCTGCAAGATCCACCTGTGCTGCTGCTGGATCATCCCTAAAGGATTCCTCAGCTTCTATATGCCCAGTGAGTTTATAGATGATCATTTCCCCCTCCATCTGGTCACCCATTTTCACCCAGCTCACAGGTGCCCTGTATCCCTCAGAACCTGAGGGATATCTGCTTCAGTTTATTACCCACTGACAATATTATCACATTTAGTTTATTTTCATGTGAAATCAAACAAAAGGACACAATTTTATCTTCCCTCTATTGTTCCACTTGTTTAATCACTCTTGAAATGCAAACAGATCAACAAAAGAGGCTGTGAAACCTCTACCCTCAGATATTCAGAGCTCAGTTGAAGAAGCTCCTGAGCAGACTGCTCTGACTTCCAGGTTGGATGTAACCTCACACCTAGAGCCTCCTTTGAGCAGGTAGGTGATACTAGACAGGCTCCAAAGTACCTCTTAACCCAAGTTTGCTCTGCTTCTCATAGAATTCGCAGTTCTGAGCATGTTTGATAAGCTTCCTGCAGTATTTAGATAACTAAACCGAACCCTCTACACTAAAAGCTTCTCACAAACACTAAAGCAGAGTCTGGAAGGATGTTGGGAATATTCCTCTCTGCACATGAGAGCAGCCATTCCATGACTGATGAGCACTGCATGTCGAGTTAATCCCTACCTGAAACATCTACACCGAAAATCCCATAATTCCCAGGCCACAAGCACAACCCCTTTGGGTACTTCAGCAGCACTTCTAGAAGAGGCAGTGCCAAGAGACCCTCAATTCCAAAGCAGCCCCCAGAGCCCCCGTTCCCTCTGGGACTCTCATTCTTTGACCTCTCAAGGGGGAAAGACAAATTGAGCCTCAACAACTCATCTCAGGAGCTCCCAAAAACTGTAACAGCTTTGTCACTTCTGGCTATGACTGAATTTAAGTTGGCAATTCTGCCAACCCTCTGAGCTACCCAGCCCCTGATGCCTTTCATTTTTTAGGGTCTGGTTAGATCAGCCCATCCATTATAAGTTTGACACAGCAGGACCCACAAGCACTTCAGACTTTTCATCATTTCAGCTAAAACCCCCATTTTGGGAGGATTTACAGCTGGGCTGAGGGAGTGGCGTCTGGCTGGAACGTGGCACAGAGTCTGGCCATTTCATAATAAATCTATTATGCTATTTTTAAATTAGAAGGCTAAAAAATACAAATGAAGTTGACCATTTGCTGACACATCTTTGATCTCAGAAGGAACATGAATTCCAGAGGCCAGCTCTTCAGCTGATGTAAATCAGCAGAACTACACTGGCATCAGTGGAGCTCCAGTGATTTACATGCTACAAATCTGTCCCTGGATTTATTAATGGAATATTTGTAGTTGGCTTTCGGGTCAGGTCCTCACTGTTGATGTAACCCACAGGAATCAATGGGGAGTTGCTCATGCAAATGCAGAAAAAGGCTTGGGTTTCTTCCTTCCCATTACTGATTATTTAATTTTTAATTAAAACAAAATTGCAGGGAACAAGCCTAATCATGGAGAACCCAGAGTTTAAGGCAGCATATCTTGGTTGAGACCATAATGAGATTTACAAGCAGCTGTAAGGACATGCATCAATTGCTGCTTTTCATTTTTATAGGTTGATCCATAGAGCAATCTGTGCTATTTCTGATCTATATTTGCACCACAAGCCTGTATTTGAGTAATTTCATAGGAAGACCTGCTGAAATTTAAAAAAATAATCTGAAAAATTGAGACCAAATATTCGCTGTTGCATTCAGGACTTTGTTTTCATGCCTCCTCCCCCACCTATTTCTTCCTTTGTTTTTTAGAAAGGGCCAAGCATCTCTGCCTCAGCTTCTTCAAACCACGTGTGTGCAGAGTGTCACTGATGGAGAGCCCAGAGGGTACCAAGGGAAGAAGGAAGATGAGGCACTACAGCCAAAATCCAGGACATTCAAGCTCAATTTAAGTCTGCCCCAATTTCCCCCATCCCACAGGGCAAGTCCCATCACCTTTTGGCCCTGTTTCCACCCCCTCCCTTGCCACAAAGTCAAATGGGACTAATGATATTTAACTGAACTGTGTGTGGAGCTGGGATTTATGTCCAACATATGCTGAACATGCCAGCTATTTGCATGTTTGTGACGCAGATGCCACCATAAAGGTGGAGCTGCTTCTGCACATGCAGCATTTTACAGCCCTTTCTCAAACCCTGACTTACCTGGCTCGTTGACCAGGTGGTTTTAGAAGGGATATTTTGTATTTAGTGCTACTCTCACCACA
This sequence comes from Pyrocephalus nanus, assembly GCA_038380795.1. NCBI lineage: Eukaryota > Metazoa > Chordata > Aves > Passeriformes > Tyrannidae > Pyrocephalus > Pyrocephalus nanus. The sequence goes on from CM076277.1 coordinate 6,414,122, forward strand.
AAACCTTTGCTGACACCCAGCACACGCAGTGCCTGTGGTGTACTCAGAAAGCATTAATTGATGCAATGCCCAAGATAGAAAATGTTTTTTTCCCCTCAGTACATTTCTTCATTTACTGAATAATTCAGCTTCTATACAGGCTTAGCTGACCTTTGCTTGATAAAGTCATATTTCCAAGCATTTGCTTGCATTTGGTCTTTTTAATCAGGTTCAAGTCCACTCGTTCCACATCAGAGCAGAGAATAATGATGCAGATCCGTGTTTTAGCCAAGTGATGTTCCTCTAGCACACACACTTCCCCCAAATCACTGAGTTGTTAACTAAAGTGTAAGAGAATTTATGATGCTAAATAAAACCAGGAAAAAAAAAAAAAAAAAGATGTTTTAATAAGATGAAAATCCAAATGTTAAAATAATGAGCCATCTGTATGGGTGGCCCTCTCCTGAGAGATGCCAAGAGCTTTACCATCTGTGAAACATTTACCAGCTGTTTCCTTCCTTTTTCGTGAGAACAGAAGAAATCCTTGCAGTTGGTGTTTCTAACTGACACATCCTAGTGAAAGGAACAGGTTTGTTCAACGTCAGGGACCTCTCCTAAACCAAGCCTGGCTGGAATTAACCTAATATTTTGGTAGGCATTGCTGCTCCCTGCTTCAGAGAGGTCTTTCCAAACAATGGTCCAGCAGCCCACAAAGTACTTAAAAAAGGAAAAAGGCAGAAAACATCCCACAAAGCACAGACTGGTTGCAGGAACAATGTATTGAACATTTGATCTGAACATTTCTTTACTGTTTTGCTTTTTAAAAAAAAAATCTGTTGCAGGAATTTGGGATAAATTGTAACCCGTGTAAAGCACCTGCAGTAAATAAGTAAAACCCAGGTATTACTGATTAAAAGATCTGGACCTCTCTTTCTCTCCTCTGATCATCTGATACCTGCAATCAGCACATCCCTGCACCCACCTCTGAGCACAGGAATTGTGTGGTCCTGGGATCATACAGTGCTGATGCTCCACAGGATTTTAGTTTGCAATAGAACAGACTAAAGGCTACAAAATAAATACATGTTTAATCCATGAAAGGAGATATCAGCTTGTATTTATTTGTATCCTGATGTGCTCTGGCTCTAATTGTATAACATTTCATTATTTCCTCAGTGCTCCCTTATTTCAGCAGCTGCCAATGTGAATTGAAGAGGATATCACTTCAGAAGTAGAATTAGCTCTTAAATTCCAAGTCGATGAAATTTGCCCATAGAAGTGATAGCTGAGTATTTCACAGAAACTCCCTTTTTAAAAAGTTTATTTTTTTTCAAGAGACTTGTGCAGTGAGTCAGGGGAAAAAAAAAAAATCAGCATCTACTCAATTTGACAGTGCATGTGGCTGTGTAAGGAGCAATGTTTGGTTATCACTTACATGCCAAACACCACAATATCCTGCACTTCACAACCAGGAAAACTATAACAGACATGAAAACAGGCACCAGTTCCACACAATACACTCACTGCACCTCTGTAGTATAAAAGCCAGTTCTAAGGGCACCAAAAAATAATAATATCCATGCTCTGGTTCATATCTTAAGTGCAAAAGAAAATAGAGTTGTTTGTGTCCTCTTGGGCACAACTCCCCCAGTACAGCATCCACACCAATAATATTGTCACCTGTTTTTTCTCCTGAAAATGAAGACTTAGATTTGGAATGTAAAGTAATATTAAAACACAGCACAAAATGTTTGCTAGGAATCCTCCCAATTATTTTATAATTTGGTCTAATACTGAATAGTACCAAAGAGTTTATTATTTGTTCTTCAAAAAGGAATTACAAGGCTTGGTAGCTTGCACAGTATTTTAGAGCACAGTTATACCACTGTCAAATGAATCTGCATTTTACCAGAAAAATCTAAAGCCTTCAAAACATGGCAAAAATGAAGTTTCATGTCATCCTTGACAAGTAAGTCCTGGAAAACATCATATCAATATTTATTCCCAGAGAAACTGAGGCATGAAGTAATACAATTTATTTTCAGTCTGATGTATTTATTCTTGCCTCCAAACTGTCAAACCAGCCCAGCTAGATGGGAATCCTAACAGTACCACAGCCCTTATATTCTCCTTAAAGTGTTATAAAATCCTTGGGATACAGGATGGCATGGAAAATATGGGTTGCTTGAGTGTTGTGTGTTCCAAGGAGCACTTCCTTTGGAGGTCAAGAGACTTCAATTCGTTATATCCTCTGGTGACCCGAGGCCATAAGAGCATCCACACTTCCATGAGTGTTATTAGGATGTGCTTAAAAAGGGATGAGGCAAAAGCCAACCCTGGCTGTGTTACAGAACACATGCAACTAATCAGAGATTACCAACCAAACAATGGGGTTTGCAGGTGTGTGAAACCCTGTGTGCCTTTCTGGCTTTATAGAATCTCAACCTCTTGGGTTGGAAAAAACCTTGAGCATCATCAAGTCCAAGCATTCCCTCAGCACTAACTCACGTCCCCAAGGGCCATGTCTCCACAGGACTAAACCCCTCCGGGATGGGGACTCCACCACCTCCCTGGGCAGCCCCTTCCAATGCTTTACAAATATTTCAGCAAAGACATTTTCCCTAATATCCAACCTAAACCCTTCCTTGTGTAACCTGAGGCCATTTCCTCTCATCCTGTCCCTTGTTCCCTTGGAGCAGAGCCCGACTCCCACCAGCTCCTCCCGCCTGTCAGGGATTTGGGGAGAGTGAGAAGGTCCCCCCTGAGCCTCCTTTTCTCCAGGCTGAGCCCCCCCAGCTCCCTCAGCCACTCCTGCTGCTCCAGAGCCTTCCCTGGACACACTCCAGCCCTTCAACATCCTTGTCACAAGGGGGGCCCAGAACTGCCCCCAGGGCTGGAGGTGCCTCAGCAGTGCCAGCACAGGGGACAATCCCTGCCCTGGTCCTGCTGCCACAAGCCAGGACACCACTGGCCTTCTTGCCCACCAGGGCACACCCTGGCCCATGTTCATATTTATAAAACCCCACAACTAAGTCTGCTATTTAAGTTATTTATTTTATAAATAATAGCCAGGTTTTAAAATTAACGAATCTTAGGGGTTTTTTGTTGCTGTTTGAAATCTCTCAGGGTGATTTTTCCATGGTTTTCAATCCCTTATATGGCATCAACATACATTTGTACATGTGTAATTAACCCATTTTGTTCTTGGTTCTAGTTCTAAGGAACACTGCTCTGAACAAAGCCCACCTGGAATACTCCCACACACGAGGAAAAACCTCACTTGGCATTTGAAGTACCTGCATAACTGAGGAGGTGTTAGACCTTGCTTTTCTGTTTTGAAAGCTGCAGTTTGAGCAGTTAGTACATCTAAGTGACACCAGTTACAGTGTTCAGTATCTGAATCCTGGGTTATAAAAAGTGGTTTGTAACCACTGCCTCCCTTCCACGCTCCTGGAACTGCTCAGTGGGTTGGTAGGAATGACAGAGCAGCTCCAAGGAACAGCAAGGTGCCAGGGGTGGGTTCCTGCTGATTTACTGGGCTGCACAGAGCTCCTGGTTAGTGGGCGTTTGAGATGTAAACTCAGAGAATCCAGGCACTCAGCACAGCTAAAAACCCCCTCTTTACTTGTTGGAAGGGGAACCACATTACCCAGAGCACCCTGGACAAATTCCAGCCCAGGTAACTGCATCCTGGTTGAGTAAATTCTCCATCCATTTCCAGTTAGGAAGGGTATTAATAATTTTTGGCTCTGTGCTGCTCCCATGACAGGGGTGAACAAAAGCAGCAGTTGACACCGATCAACTTTGTGACACATGGCTGGAAAAACGGGCTTGCTAAGTAAGTAATGGTGGATATTAACATTTTGGATGGAGAGCCCTGCACAGTTCACTCAGGGACAAGTGGTGCTTTGCCAGGAGCTACAGGAACCATCCAAGGCAAAGAGAAACAGGAACACAGCCCAAGTTCTGGGGCTGCACCACCTCAAAGCCCTGGATGTATTATGTGATAAAGAACTAGGCAGCATTAAGAAAAGCTCCTGTTCTTTCTCTGTTTCCAGGTAACTTGTCTGTCTTACCACAGCAAGTGTTCAGAGAAGAGCCATCACTGACCCAGAGAAGAACAGACTCACATCCCACATTTTAAGTTCACCTGGAATGAATGAATGGCCCTATAAACCTTTTAAGCCCTTGTGTGTCCTGTGCAATCAATGACACTAAAACAAGTCACAGACTTCCAGGGGATGCTCTGAAGACTGAGGAAATCACCTCATCAATACACAGGGAAAGAGGCTTTGCTCCAGTATTTCTATCCAGTTGGGAATATCAACCAAGCTCTTGACCCAAAAGGTTCATCTAAAAAAAACGCCACTGTACAATTTATATGTTGGAATACACTTTAAAAATATAATTTCTTCTGGTCCAAGGAGACCTTAAGAGCAATTACAAGACAGGAGTAAATACATTTTCAGGTTGACTGACATTTCTCAGCATAATTTTTGACTGAATGACCAAAATGGAGCAGCTGAAAAAAAATCCCCTGCAAGGATCTCTGGCTTTCCTGACCCTGTCCTTCTCTTATTTGTATAATATTTATGATCTTGTGGATCTTAATTCCTCCATTGAGAGCCTGATGCCGATTCACAGACCAGGTGCTGTGTAGGTGGGTGCTGTGTGGGTTTCCCCTCTACTCAGATGCCTGAACTACAAGAGCTCAGCATCATGTTCAGCCAGGCCTGAACACCCTTGGAGCCAAGATTAACAATCTGTGCCAATCTATGGAGGCAGCCTGGGATCAAAACACCTTTTTTAAAAAAAAACTTTGGTTAATATCTAGTTATATAAAGAGTAAAAATCTGTCCATCAAAAAAGTCTCTTGCTCACTTGTGCAGTCAAAATTATGCCTAACTTGTAGAAGATCATTGAACAGGAGACGCCCATCCTTGATCTCCAAGTAATTCATTATCAGTTAATGCCACAGATTTCAATGGAAGGCATCAGAAAGCCTGTTAAGACATGAGAAACCAAAGTATGTGTTTTGGCACTTAAGGACTCATTTGTGAACAAATTCACTGTTTTCATAGAGTTTCAAAGGAATATCTGCTTTAATAAACTAAACCAAAAGCTGTAACTATCTAATCTCAGCAGTCTGTTAGATCTTCATCTCAGTCATAGTTCCAGTGTATTTCCCAGTGCTCTCCAGAATCTCTCTCAGCTTCCCAGTGGGGAAAGGTAGCTACATATCTGGATTTTTGGAACACTCCAGACTCCCCCTGAGCCCCCATTTGCCTCTCCACTGTCAATCCCCCCGTGCTGTCAGTCTTTTTTTACTCAGCCTTTGGTAAAAAAGAAGTACAAAAATCAATGTAAAATTCAAATAGGGCTGGGAAGTACATTTGGTATCAGATTGCCTCAAAACCTACTGCAGCTTTTTTTGCAAAACTATACCCATGTTCTCCCAAGTTCTTGGGCACATCTGGAGTTTCACAGTTTTGGATCAAACCAGATGACAGCAGTCTGTCAAAAGACAGCCAGAAGCCCATCAAAGAGATATGCAAAAGAATTATATGTAGAAAACTCTTTTGAACCCAAAATAGAAGTTTTATGTAACACAGAAATAGTTCTTTTCCCAAACTTCCTTTCATGGAAAGGACAGAAAGTTGATTCTTTCTGTCTGAGAACAACACATTGGCTTTACTGATGACAGTCCTTAGAAAAGAAGGCAAGAGCATTTACTACTGTGAGATCATTTTACACACATGAAAGCACTGATCAGCTTGTGCACAGTGGGGAGAGGGGATGGGAACCACAACACCAAGATCTGGGGCCACCTTTGGGGGACCCACTTCTGCCCCAAAAAGTTTTGCATCTCAGGTACAGAAAAAACTTAAACCACACAAAATTAACACACAAAAGCAAGATAAGTTTCTTCAGGAAGGGCTTTCTGGCTCGATTTGAGAGATGGTGGCTCACAGCACTGTACTTGGCCTCAGAAATTTAATTGTACCTAAATTAAGACTGAAAGCTGATCAGGTTGGACTAAAGCCTAGTGGGATTCTGAAACAGAGATTTCTCGCTCCGTCCTTTGCTAATATTTTTCCAAACTGCTTTTTGGCAACGCCTTCATTTTTGCACCCAGTTTTCCCTGTAAATGAGCAGTGAAATTCCAAAGGACTCTATCAGGAGTTAAAATCACTCAGTATATATTTGCCAGCGCATGCAGTATTTATTTTTAAACAGTGCCAAAAGTGTTTATAGATAGAAACAACAGGACAACCCATAATTAAATAACTGTTTCTGCTACATCTGCTATTTAGCAACTTGAAGGAAAATAATTTCCCAACAACAAATAGGAATGGTCAAGAAAGCTCTCAAGTTTGGGCCCATTATTACCATATAAAACAACATATTAGTTGCTTAGCTACCAATCATAAAAGAAGCCCAATTAAAAATGAAAGAATCTTAACTAGCTGCATGGAATATAAAAGTGAAAAGTTAAAAGCTGTCAGGTGGTTAGTGGAGAGAATACTGAGAAGTGATTGACAAACTGGGCTTGCTTTGCTTCAAATTTGGCTTTGATTCAATAAATGATTGACACACTGATGTCGTCTGAAATAGCAGATTGTGCTTTGGAGAGGCTATTTAGCAGCCCATTGATTGACAGGTTACTAAAATTGTCCCATGGACAGAGGTAACCAAACAGAGCTATATTTTGACAGGTGGGCTTTTTTTTTTTTTCACCTGTATTTGCTAGAGCATTTATATTAAAAGCAATAGAAAAAGGACCGCAAAAGTGTCATTCAATTTTCAGGAAAATGGCTGGATGTCTGCTTTTGTAATATTGCTCCATAAACCTACAATTCCATTCCCCCATTAAGTGTCCTGGTTTGTGGGGTTTTTTTTAGGGAAAACCCTGTAAGCCAACCTGAACAGCCTCAGACTTTGTGCTCTGAGCACTTCACAGGGCATTGGTTACACCCAATGTAACCAAACATGTCTCCAATAGGTAGCAGGTAACAAGGCCCAGTTTTTTAGGAACAAGGCACCCTCTTAAGTCTTGGTCTGATCAGTTCCCATAAACTAATCAAGGACTGGAGCAGCACCTGAGTTTGAAGTCTCTGACCCCAGTAAGGCAGAGTTTGTAGAACACCTTCAATCTCCTCAGGAACAGGTGAGAGGCAGCACAAACTGAAGTTTTGCCCTTGACACAGGTGCTTCAGAAGTGCCTCATCATTTGGGAACAAAGGAAAGAACGTTCTCAGCAGGGATAGCCCTTAAAAGACTCCTAAAACTTGCTTTTAATCAAAGAAAGAGCAGCACAGCATTTTTCTTACTAAGCACAAGTACAGCATTATTCATCTGCAGTGTTAGCCTCCAGACCCCAAACCCACAACTTTTCTAGGTTTATCAATGCTCTTACTTTTGGCATTTTTCATACAAACCCAACTACTACTGTTGAACAATAAGTCTTATTTCTGAATACACTCCTTCTTATTCCTAAATCTCCACTTAAGATGTGGCCCACTTTGCCTCACAGTTTTTACTCTTCATGCTTCAGACTTCCACATGACTTTAATGTTTCTGACCTGCTTGCTTTCCATCTCCATCTTCTCAAGTGCTTTGTGATTCACTGATAAAACTCCATTTGATTTAAACCAAGGAAGTTTGCACAGGGTTACAGAGAGAACGCCAAGGACGAGCACCAGCTTAGGTGGAAGCACTTTGAGTTTGGTGCCTGAGTGAACCTGCAAACCTGAGCTTCTCTCCACTTGTGGAGAGCAAGAAAAAGGTTTGTTTCCTGCAGAGAAATTCCCTCACAGAACAAATTCAAACCAGACCACATGAGAAGCACAAGCAAAATATGACTGATAATCTCTTACCTGAGAGAAGCAGGTACAGGGTCAAGCCAGGAGTTGCATCTGCACAAGGAAAACAGCCCCACAAAGCACAGCCTGAGTCTCACCAAGCCCAGGCCCCCTTGGCAGCTCCCCTAAATAGAGCCCCTGCCCTGCCCCAGCTGCAGCTCCTCACGGCATTTGCAGCATCAATTGGGAGCACCTGGGAAGAGACAGCGAGTCCCACCCAAAACGCAAACTCACCTTCCAGGCCCAGAGCACAAATATTTTCATGAATTTCCAGAAACTTCTGGAACTTCTTCTGTAGGGAGAAAAAAAAATTAGTTTTCCTTTAATTTTCACATGAGATTTTTGCTTTTTTGCTGTGCAAAAACTTTGGCCCTTCTACCAATTTATGAAAATTGCATTTTAATTAAAACACTTTGATGATTCACAATTAGGCGTTTTGTCCCTTTTAGCGGCTTTAGAATTTCAGTTAAACTTTCTCAGCATTGTTTATTAAACAACTGTGCTTGGTATGTGTAAACTGTGTTTGTCCATTTATCTTTACTTGACATTTAAAAAACTTCCCGTATCACTCAGGGGGGGTCATGGAACAAGTGGCAATTCAGGGAATTAGAGATTCTAAAAGCATTTAGTGCCTTACCTTTTCCCCAGCCATTATCAGAGGCTTTAGAAAGCACCACTATCATTTTAGCACCCATATTATTTTATAGATACACCAATTATTTCAATTGTCAGCATAATTTTATTTTGCAACTATAAATAATAAAAAATAATCATGTCAGTAGAATGAAGAATAGGCTTTCACTGCACAAACATGCCATAATAGATAGGATCCATCTCAACACCACAGAGACTGGGTGTTTGAAAATGAAATTATCCAGATAGAGAGGGGAATTTCCATATTTTTAAAGGAAATTCGCCATTTCTAAAGGAAATTTCAGTCCCAAATATTTCTACCTCTGCCTTGCCTTCTACTCAACTGCCAACCCAAACTTTCCTGTAGATTTTTATCTGGTTCTGTCAGCTCTTCAATATATTTTCTGCAGGTTTCTGCCTCCTGTATTTGGATGCCTGTTGGAGAATTACAGCACCAAAGGCTCCCAGCATTCACTTCCCTGTCTCTGTGAGTGTCCCGGCCTCCCCCATCCCCTCTGTGCTCTCAGCACAGGAAAGATGTTCCACTTTCTGAAAGAAAAACTCCTTCTGCCTCCTCTTTGTTGCCTCCTGCAGAAGATGCAACCTCACAACCTCTGAACTGCTCCCAGACCAACCAGCAGCCAAGGCCTTTCCAAGTGTGAAATTCAGATGGGCCCAAGATTCCTTAGGAACAATCCTCTCCAAGAGAAACAGCCTTGTGCTTCCACTTCCCTCCTTCCCAGTTAGAGCAGTGCACACTCATATTTTTGATTCCTTTAAAAAAAAAAAAAAACAAAAAAAAAAAAAAAAAAAAAAAAACCAAAAAAACCCAAAAAAACTGATATCATCACCAAACTTCTACTCTGCAGGAAGATATTCAACAGCCACACAGGCATTGAATAAAACATCCATTTTATAATTTGAACATTCAAAGCTTATTTTAAAAAATCTATTAAAACACATTTTTTTCAATGAAACATGGTATTTTAAGAATAAAGTGTTGGAAGAACACTGCTTTCTTCATGTTGCTTCCCCCCCTAAAAATGGCAGTTCTCAGGTTTTTTTTAATTAGGTCTTTTTCCAAGGACTCTTTGAAGACTAAAGTCCATTTCCTGCCTAGTCCTAGCTAATTGTTATTATTTTAAAATATTCTAACGATGTTGCTATTTTTTAGAAAAGAAAATAAAGTCCAAGTGCCTGCTGATTAGGGACTTAATATCCACTGAAGAAAATAAGAGGTTTTTGGATTGCAGCAGGAACAACTTTTATATCAAATTAATTTAATCAGTTGCTTTTGCTAGTGGGTTTTTTTTTGGGGGGGGGGAAATGATATTACAGAGTTGCTGTGCTTATTTCAGGAAAAGTGGTGCATTTAGTGCTGAGTGGCTTTTTTGTTTGTTTGGTTTTGGTTTTTTTTTTGTTGTTGTTTGTTTGGTTTTGGTTTTGTTTTGTTTTTGTTTGTTGTTTGTTTTTTTTTTTGAACTGGAGATTTGTTGTGATTTAAAGAAAGACAATTCAGTTCCTAAACTGAAAGCTTCCAGGCTGTTTTCAGTCTGCAGTGGGTTTGCAAGGCTGAGTTGCAGATTCTGGGAATAGGATGTCATGGTTCAAAAATGCACGGTGAGGTGTGTAGGGTCCTGAGCGAGGTCGTATGGGAGCCTTCAGCTGATGACATCGGGGTGGGAGATGAACCACAGATGTGGTTGGAGATGGTGGCTGAAGCCAGAGCTCTGCAAACCCCTGCACTCTTTTAAAATCCTTGTTGCTTGGCTCCAAAAGAGTTGTTTTGTTTTTTCTTTTTTTCAGTTAGATGGGATTTCAAACTCAAATGTCTTTTTTGCAGCCAAAGAGTGAATCCTTTAGCTGATGTTTAGAAGGCAGGGGGCTCTGGAGGTGCTGCCTGACTGAAAAGTATAAATTATCAGCAATATCATGATTTCATCCCAGGAGGGGAAATTGAACCTTCCCTCCTACCCCACCAAACTGAAGTAACTGATCTGTGTGCAGAGAAATGCCTGAAAAGGGGAAAAAGCCCCAGAGCTGCTCTTTTACCCTTTTGTAGGTAAAAGGACTGTTCTATTGCATGGCAAGGAATATTTTTACCAAAGAAACCCCTAAATATATATTCTCTAAATAAATGAGTATTTGTCTAAACGTGAAAACATGCAGAAAAGACTTAGTTCCTTACAGTGACCATGAACACACAGGGAAAAAATTACAAAGAGAAAGTCACGAAATGAGATACAACCAGAAGGAACATAATAAGAAGAAAGTGTTTGGTAAGTGCCTTCTCTATGCAGGAAAAGACCCAGGAAAGATTACATCTGTCACTCAGCAAAGAGAGAAAGCTCTGACAGATCACCCGAAGAAAGCCTTTTTTACTTTCATCTTCGCTCCAGGAATCAGCTGTGATCAGATTGCAAAAATAATCAAGGCCAGGGGCAGAGCAGTGAGAGCTGTGGCTGCAGGAGGAGGAAGAGTTTCAAGAACACTTTGAAAGCACAGAGATAAGGTCAGGCCATTAAAAGCATCCTACAAGAAGCTCAGAACTACCAGTGACCATCCCTCAAAGCTTGTGGAGCAAGAGTGGTTTCCAGAAGACTCAGAGCAGTGCAAACTGTCTTTCAGATGGAAGGGTGGGAGGGGACCACTGGGTCATCTCACCTGCTCTTCATAGGAAAGTGCTGGAATAAAATAATCAAAGTAGCCATAAGAACCTAGAATAAGGTTTTTGGAGAAGGAACAACAGACAACGTGAGTTTATTTTGGATAAATTCTGTCAAACCTACCTCATCTCACTCCATGGGGATAAACGATGTCCACTCTACTTAATCTCACTCCATGACAGTGTGACAGACTTTGTGGACAGGAAGGTCAGATATCTTGACTTCTGTGAGCTTCTAGCACTGTCTCACACGACAGTCTCACATAAGTGATATAGAATCAGGTACAGGATATAGAATTACAGAACCACTGAGGTTGGAAAAGCTCCCCATAATAAAGTCCAACCTGTGCCCAATCCCCACCTTGTCCCCCAGCCCAGAGCACTGAGTGCCACATCCAGTTATTCCTTGGACACCTCCAGGGATAGAAACTCCAAACCTTCCTGGGCAGCCCCTTCCAATGCCTGAACACTTTTTCCAGGAAGAAATTCTTCCTGGTGTCCAACCAGACCCTCCCCTGGAGCAGTTTGAGGCTGGTTCCTCTTGTCCTCCAGATGACATTGCAGGAGGCTGGAAGAGATAGGAAAATCATACTCCAAAATTATACCTTCATGGCCCATTGTCAGGCTAGAATAATGTCTGGAGTGTATCCTGGGCCCAGTAATGTCCGATAGTTTTATTAATGTCGTAGAAGGTGGAACAGAAAATATTTTGCAGGATATCTGCAGATGGTACCAAACTGGGGGAACAGCAACAGCCTTTGAAGGCAGCATTGTAATACAGAATGATCCTGACAAATTGCAGGAACAGCCTGAAAAAAATAGGATGCAATTCAAGATGAATCAGTGCAAAGTTGTCACTGATGCATAATCAACCGTTCAAATATAGGATGGGGACAACTGATTACAAGGCAGTTCTGCAAGAAAGCAGCTGGGGTTGCAGTGAATCAGAAGCTGCACATGAGTCGACAGTGTCAGGCCGTTGCAAAAAGGGCGTATGTCAAACTGGGACATGTAAACAGGGGTGTCATATGTTAGACATGTGAAGTAATCCCACTGGGTGCTGGGAAGATTTAAAACACAGCACAACATCCAGTTTCACTCAAAGCTGCACTTTGAGACATGTGTTGTCCAGCCACAGAGCAGTGAGCTGAGTGCCAGGCCCAGAGAACATGACGTACAAGGAGTGACCGAAGGAACTGGGCTGGTTTGGGGAGGAGATGTAAAATGTCTGCAAATATGTCAAAAACTGCTGCAAAGAGGAAGGAAGTGAACTGTTCTCCATTTTATCTGAGAACACCGTAAAAAGAAACAGGTTTCCCAAAAGCTTTCGATAGCAGGACAAAGTTTCTATGGTAAAGCCACTAGAGGGGATCAGCCACAGGGATTATTGGATCTGCATTGTGTGGGTCAAACATGCCCCAGTGGAACAAACACAGCTAATGCTGTCCCTGGGCAGACAGAACTGCAGATCACTTCCCAACACACTCTGTTCCCTCTAAGGAATCCTCAGTCTGTCCATCAAGTTGATTCTTTCAAAATTGCTGTAATGCCAATTCTTTTTTAAATGTTTTTTCTCCCAATAATTCCGAGCAGGAAGGAAGTAAACCCTGAAGCTGACAATGTTACTAAGTGGTAATATCACTCCATAATGAAATAGTTTTATTTTTCAAATCCAAATAACTTCTAACTCTTTTATTTTTGTTTGTAAAACTAGTCAGAATTTCCACTTTTCCTTTCCCCAAAGTGGTAGGCAAAGCGTGAAAGGGGTCATCAACACTGTGAATTTCATTCAAGATGAGTTGTGCACCTACATATATAGGACTTATGGGGGGGAAAAAAAGAAGGAAAGAAAAAAATCCCCGCGTTTAATTATCAGCATAGCACTGAAAGAAAGACAGACAGCAACAAAAAGTAAGATAAAACACTTCAAGTAACACAGCTGAGCTTGTTGTGACTACTCCTGATGGGAACTGTTATCAAAGTCAGGTACACGAAGCACATTTGGCCCTTTATTGTGCACAGAAATGTCTGTAAACTTCACTGCAACACACAGCAAATCACACACATTATTTTGAAAAACCCAAACCACCCCAAAGCTGTAGCAAGAGAGGATTTTCACAATCCCACACCACACTGTTGTTCCATGTAATCTGCACCTGACAAAGAAATTGAAAAATCTCTAAGAACATACCTACTTGATTGTATATTGCTATATTTGGGGGGAAAAAATTCCTCCTGGATCCCAGTGGGGAATTCAGCTCATGCTCTGAAGCATAAGATTTGATTACTCTTTTTTGAACATGCATAACTGCCATTGCTATTACTGGTCATAACATTTTGTCAGGAAAGAGAAATATTATTCTGCAATGTAATAAAAATAGATAAAATTCAATATAGCTTCAGAATCATTTGCTGCATTTCCAAAGTAAATATTAAGCACCCATCAAGATTATTCCATTGGATAAGCCAAGGAAGCCTCCAGTGCTATCTGTTCATTTTATTATCTCTAATTTTCAAGAGTGCAAAAATGCTTTCAGTAAATATTATGGGTTCTTCCTGTGCTAAAAGAGATGCTAAATGACCTTCACCAACTTAGTTATAAATAACAGGAGCAGGGAGCACACACACGCCGTGTAGTTTCAGCTCTATTCAAACCTATCAGCCAGTTCTGCCCAGTGGATAAAAATGGACACCAGACCCTGCTTGCTTTTTTTCCCCTTCTCCATAATCCCACCCCAGTTCCCTCTTGAAAGGCATTCTGTTCTGTCAGCCATAATGGCATCTGCTGGTGGAGACAGGAAGCCATAAATCTGTAGGGTTCCTCTCGACCAAGCCTTGTTAATGCTCCCATTTATCACCGAGGATAGGGTGCCATCTCACTACTGCTCTGCTCAGAAGTCCATCTTCTCAATTTCCCCTTCCCAAAGGAGCAACCATTTAAAACAGTGACTTTCTCATCTTGCATGTTGAGACTGAAAACGCCACTGATACAAATACCATACCCAGTGTGTAGCATTTGGATTTAAGCCATGACTCTGGAGAACAATAGCTGCTACTTGCTGAGCCCAGACTACACTGAACTGCAGCTCTGCTTACATCTAGAGCTTGGATCTTTTCAACTTGCATGAGAGTAGCAGATCCCAGATGGAGAGGTGAAAATATGAGGGGACTCTGTCATTTGCTTTCCCTCCCTGTCCGATGCAAGTGTCCCAACACATTATATCGTGTCCCACAGCTTGGGAGAATTGTTAATAAAACATCACTGTGTTAAAGCAGCGTTTAACACACAATTCTTTGTAATAAACAGTCTATCAGAGGTGCAGCATCTTTCTGTGCAGCCAGGGAGGAGAAGAACTAGGAAACCAGCTAGAGGTGTCCGCAGTTTTCTGATTTGGGAAGCAGTAGCTGAAGGGTTCAAAATCACAGATCGAGGCAGCATGAAATGTGAAAAGAAAATCCTAGTTTGCCACCCTGTCCCTGAACTACCTGATCCAGGTCCAGTGCCGCACTTTTCAAATCAGATAGTGGGTCATTTCCTCTCATCCCAGCGCAGGGATAATTGCCCCGCTGCTGTGGATGCTGTGGCCCCTCCTGGCCCTGCATTTCCACCTGCCTGAACTGCAGACAAACCGAAATCCCCGGTGTGCACCGAGAGGGTTTTACACGTGCTGCACACAGGGATGAGAGGGCTGTGCAATTCCAACTGACTCAAACAGAGCTGTTCACTCCTGGGTGAGTTATGCCAGGCAGAAGTGGAAAAATGAGTATTTTATGATAGTGTTATCCTATTTTATCTTTCATACTAAGCATTTGCCTGCACCAATAAATACTTTTACATTGCTTATAAAAATTGCTAGAGTTCGTGCAGGGAAGGCTATCAAATAATTTAAGTGAAATCAGTTGGGTGGACACTTTCACAAACACAATCTCATGTTAGGCTGCTAAATACAGAGGTCACTTAGGGGTCTGCCCGGGGACACTCCCTCCCTGCCAGGGCTGCAGGGCTGTGGTCTGCTCATGGACAGTGGCACCGGCTACAACACAGCGGCTCTTGCTGGTGCTTTGTAACTGAGCCTGCTCTGACAGACTGATTGGAGAGGGATGCAAATAATTCCTGTTAAACCCAACAGTTTCATTAGAAAGAGAACAAATGCCAGAACAGAAAAAAAAGAAAAAAAAGAAAAAAAGTATCTAAGAACTCAGTCCCACAGCAAACTCTGGGGTTAAGCTATGGAGTAGCAGAAAAGCCACTTTTAAGAGGTTTTATATTAATTACTTGTGAACATATAGAAATTAATCCATTCTTTCAGCTCCACATCACTTTTAAACCCTCAAGGTGTTAAGACAAGCAGTGGGACAAAAAAAAAACAACCCAACACAAAAGTGATATGAATAAAGGGGACAGGGAAAGTTGTCTCCATGTGTCTTAGGGACCAAAACTATTCAAAGCTCCAGTGTCACCTGCCCTTCCTTGGCCTGACAGTCTGGTGGGTCTGTGTAAGGGTGAGAAACTCTGGTTGGTTGGACAGGGCACAGATTTGGCTTTCCACGAGGGTAGAGAAGCACCTGATGGATGTACCTGTCTCCCACTAAATCCAGGCACCAGGGGGAATTAGAGGATCAGAGGGAGCTTGAGCATGACATACCAACCCTGCCCTGCGGGCTCACTGAGGGGCAGCGCTCTGGTACCTCAGAAGGGCCTCAGGTGCTGCCTGGGATTTCACCTGAACTTCACTGAACTTTGTGCCTGCATCCAGCCCCTCCGATCCCCCCCTGCTCCTTCCACAGGAACACCAGGGTGCGCAGGGAGACCTGGATGGCGAAGGGCCCCAGTGCCCGGCCCTGAGCCGTCCGCAGGCGGGAGCATCTCAGGGAGCATTCACGGGTACGCAGCCCCGGGAGCACCTGAGGGAGCACCCACGGGTGCCCAGCCCCACCCGTGCCCAGCCCCGAGCCCTCCGCAGGTGGCAGCAGCTGACGAAGCCCCCGCTGTCCCTGGGAGCCGCGGGGCAGCGCCGCGCCCCCGCCCGCACAGCGGGATAATTGCCATAAATCCCTCTTTTTCTCCCGGAACCGCCCGCATCCCGCGTGTCTCGGGTGGCAGCGGGCGGAGGGCGCTGCCGCCCCGGCCCCGCAGCGCCCTCCCTTGGGAAGAGAACCCTGCGGGGGCGCGGGGAGCGAACCCGCGTGGGGAGGGTGTGGTTCCGTGTGTGGGGGTGTGTTTGGGTGTGTTTGGGTGGTGGTCCCGTGTGTAGAGGGGGCTGGTCCTGCATGGGAAGGGGGGTGGTCCCGCGTGGGAAAGTGGTAGTCCCTCGTGAGGAGGTGGTGGTCCCGTGCGTGTGGGGTAGTCCTGCATGTGGGGGGGTGATCCCGGTGGGATGGGGGTGGTCCCGCATGGAAGGGGGGTGGTCCCGCGTGGGGAGAGGATGGTCCCATGTAATGTATGGGGTGGTCGCGCATGTGGGGAGGGGATGGTCCCGCGTGGGGTTGGGGTGGTCGCGCATGGAGGGGGGTGGTCCCGGCCGGCAGGGGTGGTCCCGGCGGGGGTGGCGGTGCCGCGGCGGGCGCTGTTGGGGTCGCCCCGCGGGCGCGGTGCCGGCGCCCTGTCTCTTTAATGAGCGGCGCTGCCGCCCGGCTGCGCGGAGCACATTTCATCCTGTCATCGGGTCGCGGAGGAGGAGTTTGTTAATGTTCAGTTTGCTCGGTGGATCGATGTTTGCTGGCATCGCCTCGCCCTGCCTGTGTGTGTGTGCGTGTGTGTGTGTGTGTGCGTGTGTGCGGGTGTGTGTGTTTGTGTGCGTGTGCCCGAGCGCGGGTGTGCGTGTGCGCGCGTGTGTGTGCGGATCCCAGATTTCCTCCCATCCAAAGCCTCCCTGTCCTCTCCCATATCACTCACTGCCTGGCATCTGACAGCACGGAACCTGCAGCGCTCCGCGCACACACACACGCACACACACACACACACCGCACACCCGGGCACCGCTCCGCCATACAGCTCTGCGAGGAGGAGGAGGAGGAGGGCAGGACAGGGAAGGGAGGAAGCAGCCAGCCCCACAGTCTTTCTAGAGCTGCCTTTTTAATATATACATATCTATTTTGTTATTTATTTATTACCATTCTCTTGGCACTGTGGGCGCCTTTCATTTGCTCCTGAGCTTGGATGTCTGAATCAAAGCAAAGCAAGTGTTGCAACAGTTAAAAAAAAAAAAAAAAAAAAAAAAAAAAAAAAAAAAAAAGCCTACCAAAAAAAAAAAAAAAAAAAAAAAAAAAAAAAAAGAGAGAGAGAGAAAGAAAGAAACCTAGATCTGTAAAATAAAATAAAAACCAAACAGGTTCCTATCAGTGAAGTGGAAAGGAGGGGGGCAGGGGAGGCTTGAGGGGGGTGCTGGGGAAGCAGCTGAGAGGCAGAGGAACACGGCTCAGGAGCGTCTCAGGGCTCTCGGATCTGGGGACAGAAGTGAGATTGGAGAAAGTAGAGCGATGCCAAGGAGGAAACAGCAAGCACCCAAACGGGCTGCAGGTAAGGAGAAGCCATCCACTTACACAGCCTCTGTCTCTCCACTCCTTCCAATCCTACCCCCCATCTTTATTATTATTTAGGGTCACCCTTGCTTTTCCGGGCTTGATCTTTATTTATTTATCCCCCCTCCCCCTCCCTTTCCCTCCGTAACTCCATGGAGCCAGTTTCATTCCTTATTGCCAAGATCTTTACTCTGACATGGGCTGTCCCCTTCCACCCTCGCCGCTCCCCCGGTCGCTCCCCGCTCCCGCCGCTCCCGCTCCAGCCTGCCCTGCCCAAACTTTTCCCCCCAACTTTCTCCCACTCGGCTCCCCTTCTCCCCCTGCCCTTTCCCCTTCCCGAACCGAAAGCAGCCGGTCTCCCGTTTCCTTCTCGCTTTAGTACGTTTATTTTTTCCCCGTCTTGATTTTTTCCCCCTCCCGGTGGTTTTTGGTTTTGATCCGTGTGTTTCGCGAAGTGGGTCGGGGTGTTTAATCTTTTATTTCGCCGTGTTTCTGGTGGCAGTTCTGGCCGGGTGTGTGTGTGTGTGTGTGTGTGTGCTGTGTGTGCCTGAAATAGTACAGGGACTCTCTCTGCTGATGAACCCGGTGGGGAAGTTCAGCCTTTGATCATCAGTGGTGAAAATTGCAACAGGAAATAAAATGAAACGTTCTGACTGTTAGAAGACAATCCACATTTTCAAATCAAATCCTTCTTTTGTTTTGTAGCCCAGTTTATATATTTGCACATGCCAAGTGGTTTTGCAATTTATTAATTTTTTTTTTCCTTAACAGAAGAAAATAGTTTGCAACTTTGGAAGTGTTTTGTTTGTCGTTGTAGGGTGTTCTTTTTCTTTTGGGGGCCAAGAAAAAGAAACAGATGAGTGGGCCTGTATAGTAAATCTTTTCAAAGAGTTTTCTTTCAGGCTGCTTAATTGCTTTTTATTTTTTTTTAATAGTGTGGTGGGGTTTTGTTTCTGGGAAGCGCAATATGGAAGTTCATTTTTCTTCTGCCAGACCCACCCACTGAAAAATCAGCTTTCCAGTTGATTGCCAGCTTTGATTTGACATTTGATTGATCACCTGTCATCTTGCTGCCTTTGATCTATTCATTCTTGATATATATCAATAAATCACTCACCATGGTAACCCAAGTGCCAATGACGTAAGGCTTGCCCTCTAGATTCTCTTAGCCAGACATGCACAATTATTATCTTGTTTGGCTTTTAATGTAGGCGGGTTTTTTCCCTTCTTTTTTCCCTTTGTGTCCTTCACCGGATTAGTTCTTAAAGAAAACTCATATTTTACATCTTTACTTTACAAACCGTTTGTTCATTTTTCCTCCCGCTCCCGAATATTTTCTGGGTGTAGCACAGGATATGTGGGACAAAATGTATGGGCAAGTTTAGTGGCACACTTGAATAAACTTTGAAAAGTAGTGCTTGGGAGTCATGCAAAGGTAAATGACATTTCAGAGAAACTGGGACACACAGAACTTTTACAAACTTCCATGTTTTGCCGTTATTCCTGTCGGTGTAGGACAACGGACTGCAGGCAGAGACTTTTGGGATGTGACCAGCGAATGTACCTATGCAGGTTGCCAGTGTGATTCCTGGCAGGCAAAGATCCCAAATTTATGGTTAAAGCCATAAATAACAGTTACACTAGAAATTCATATTCATATACATATATATATATGTATTCAGGAGAACTCTCCGATGAGGTGCTATTATTGTTTTATTCACAGAGAGGTTTTATCTGAATAAGGCATTAACGTTTTCAACTTGCAGGATAAATAGCTATTTTTTCATGGATGCTGATCATCACAGTGACAGTGCTAGAATTGCTCCTTTTTTTCTCTCTGTCAGGAGCGTGAGGCTTCATTTTATTTGGTTTTCAAAGTAGAATTTTCACTTGGAGTGTGTGTAGTATCCTTTTGTGGAAGGGGCAGCCTGTTCTTTTTTAGAAACATGGGCTACAGAGTAAGTCATTTTTTGCGAGCAGAGCCCAGGCTGTTGTTTCCCGGGATTTCCCTGCTGAGATACAGTGAGATGTGTTTTTATCTGGAACATTACAGTATTTTTAATATCTTAATGACGAGGGAGAAACTCGGCTGACCACGATTAGATCTCTCCCTTCTCATTCTCATTAGAAAACGTGCATTGCTCTTCAGTGGTGCATTTCTTTGATTATATTTGTCCTCAGCTCAATGTTGTTTCAGGTGAGCAAAATACAGCAAATGCAGTCCAGTTTCATCCAGCATAACTATTTGAAGTAGGTTTATACATTTGCAATGGTTCTCCTGCTTTGAAGTTGTATTTGTGTGTTTGTGGGGGGTAGAGGGGGTTTCAAAGAGCAGACGTGCCTGTTGTATATAGTTCTTAAAACTGACTTTCATTTTCAGGGATAGTACTGAGGTTCTGTTTTGTATGGTGAAAAATACCTCAAAGTGACAGGAGACAGACTGTGCACTAAGAAATGAATCACTGATCAGGGCTGATAGCAAAGCTCCTTATTCCGTTTATTTAAGGGAGTTAATACATTATATATTACTTAATTTTCACTTTTATTTATTTTAGTCGTACAAGTTCAAAGGTATCAGTTGCACTGTATTTTGTCTTGATGGCAGCAGAGATATTGAAGAGAAGTTTGCAACTTTTAGCTTCTTTAGCTAGTTCACCTCCAAGGGAAGAAAAATGATAAGCCTTATGATTCTGGACATGCCTGCTTTTGTCATTGCTTAAAATTAAATACTATGCACAACTGTAAATAATTACTGCCATGCACTGACTTTGAAAGCAGGTTTCTAGTTTGATTAATGAATAATGTAAAGGTTAGAGAGACCCAGCGAGTGAATCAGAAGTGAAGTCCTGCTGCTCGATGAAAATCTAGCTAGAGGAATATACATGGCAATTTTGTCCTTTTCTATTATTAATTTTAAGCCTTGTATTCCTAAGAAATATATTACAGGCCATTGTGATGAAACAAGGTAGTGTAATTGGATAAATGGGGCGCTATTTATGTTTGATGAGGAGGATTTTTGATCTCAGATTACACTTTTAAAGACACTTTATTTCACGTCAACCCCGAAACTATGTCAAATGAATTTTGATCTTTCCAGGGCCGAATCTTTTCTGAATCATCATTCCTTTTTGAGATCGTCATTTCCATTTCGATAGTTCTTGAGGCAGATATTTGCAGCTCTTTGCATCAGTGCCTGCTTTAGTATCATACTTGTGTTTACAATAAACATCCCATTTGTGTCGTAGCTTTCACCCAAATGAATCACAAAGGGCTTTACAAACTCTGGGCCTAATTCTTCTCTTGCTCAGGTGCAAATCACAAATAGCTTTACTATCAGCATCAGTGTAGTTGCAGGGAGTACTGGCTGCTCCTGTGAGTAAGAAGAGGCTCAGGCCCAGAAACTATTTCATCCTTCAACGAAATGCAGCCACCTCTGGGGTAAAAGTCTTGTAACGATTCCATAACAAATGGTAATATATTAACAGAAGGGTGGAAAAAGGGTGGGAGCAAAGCAGAATTGCTATTCAGATTTTATTCCTAGGGGTATGAAATAGCTTTCAAACACAATTTCATTGGATTAAACTCTCCTTTCCCCTGCAGCTTGTTTAAATGTGCATTTTTTATTTTGTGATCATGAATTGCTAGTTTGCTTTTTTAAAGCCTGCAAAGAGGGTTCTGGACTTAACGCCCTTTCCGGCTGCAATTTTGTATTGCTTCTTTTCTTTCTCTCCCAGCCCCAATCTAAGACTATCTCAGAACCAAAGCGCAGGAAAAGTACAGCAGAAACAGATATCAGGCACATTTATGCTGTTTATTGGAGCTGTAGAATAACAGGGGTTTGGTTTTGGAAGAGTCCTCATAGAGCAGCGAGCAGAAGAACAGTTTTCAGGGAGTTCTTTAAAGCTGCTGTTTGCACCTCAGTAGTAAAGGTTATTTAAAACATATTTAGAAAGAAACATATGTAGAAAGTGAAATTCTGCTTCTGCAGAGAGCAGAGTAAATGACCAGCAAGGTTTGATATGTGTATTTCTGTGGTGAAAGGAAGTGAGAGATATACATACATATATTTTTTTTATATATATTTATTAATAACCAAGAGCTTTGTGGTTATTTGTGTATTATTTGTATCCTCTCTAACAGGGGCAATAGAAGCAGATTCCAAGCAAACAGTGCTGAATGAAACTGTAGAAATGGCAGCACTTGTTTTGTTTAAACATCCTCCATAAAAGCAAGTGCACATCAAACCCACCTAAATAGTTCATGCCTCAGAACCTTTCACTTACTGTGCACATCACAGTGCTGACAGATGACAAAAAAAGCCAAGGTGTTCACAAACAAGAGGAGCCTTTAAATCCTGGTTAATTAAATATACTCCAAAATAGGTACTTTTGCAACTAAAGAGGCACCAAAATTAGTCTCCATCTGCGTTCAGTTTTGGAATCGGCTCCTCAGCCCGAAGCTGATCTGTAATTTTTTTCCCAGTGTCAGAACTCAGGCCTGAATGGGACCATTTGAAATCATGTTCATTTTAGTGCCTGTTTCCTCATTTCAGTTTTACTCTCACATATCAAAGCCCAGTGTATCACCACTGGATAAGGAGTGAGACTCCCCAAGAGTTCAGCCCCCGTGACTGTGAAACAAAAGACGTTTCCTTCAGTAAATGACACACTTTTATTGCACTTTTGAAAACATGCTCATTGTCAGAAATTCTTCTGCATAAATGCTCTGCCTCTTCTGTGCTCTCTGACTGAAGAGCCCATTTTCCTCAGATCACCAGGATTTTGGAGCTTTCTGCTCCTGATTTTTGCTCTCATAGGTAGCACCCACCTCAAGGAACTGTTTCCCCTAGAAGAGGGCTCTGGAGTTCCTCTGGAGCACAGGGCCAGGGTGAGCTTTTCTCCCATCATTTTACTTCCCATCCCGATGAGGACATCACTCCCTGAGAGCAACTCCAGACTCAGGGAGAAAAAAAAAGCTGTCAGTTGCTGTGGCTGCAATTCCCAACTTAGCAGCAGCAGAGGGAATGGAACTGTACTCTATCAATTACAGTTGGAACCAGAGGCTAAACACTTATTGTGTTAAGCTATTGTGCAGATCTTAAGAGCTCAAATGTAAAAAAAATACCATGTCAGCTCGTGGAGGGGAGAATAAGGCCTGGTTCTTGCACTGGATGACGTATTATTAGCAAAGGCAAAGTCATATTATTCAAATTCTATTTAATGTCTCTCGGGTTGAGATGTTTGTACCACATTATGCCTTAAAAAGGGGGGATCCTACAGGCTTTGCTGCTAAAATAAGCCTCTGTTTTTCCCTCTTCTCTGCAAAATGAAAATATTTGGGAAGTTTTACCTCTAAAGCGTGCTCATGCAAGCAGAGAGACATTTCATTTGTCTCTGAATCTGATGCAGGAGTCAACTGGAAACACGTTACGCTCTCAGCTGAAATCTTACATTGCATTCATGCAAGAGCAGTGATTTTTCATTACCTATTTAATTACAATAATTTACATGAGAGTGGGCCCAGTTCTGCAGTTCTTACTCAGCACTTTGCTTCAGTGGGTAACCAGTCTGTGTGAGGACTGTCTATGTAAAACTGGGCTGTTCAGATTTCAAGATATATGTTCCTTTAGCAACACTTTGCCTCTGAAGAGGGGACCAGATTCTCCCATTAAAATTTAAATCCAGGGAGAGTTCTGTTTGTAACTTCTGTTCCTAACGCTCACATGCTATTCTTTCCTGAAGTCTGTATGACTGAGAGATTTTGCTTGCTCGGCCAACTTCCCTTCTCAGTCACGTTTCCACTCTCTGTGTTAATTACTGAGCACTGTTTCTGGGTACCAGTAGATGAGATGGTCTTTTAAAGAATCCTTTCCTTGTGGGGGTAACGCTGTGCACAGGGGCAGCAGCTCTCGAGTGAATGCATGAAAATGGCTTTGCAAATCCCAAGCCTAAAAGTTCCATGTGGTTTTAGGGACAAAAATCAGTTATTTCACATTAAGGTGACTTCTGTTGGATCTTGGCACCGAGTAATTTTTGCCATGTTACAATAACGGCTTCTGCAGCACAGAACTACCTTGACAGCGAGCTGTGTGTTTTTTAAGGTTTCAAGGAGAAACATCACAGTGTTTCCCATTAGATTTACACATCCCTCTTTAACTGCTGCTGCCTTTTCATCCGTTACCTTTTGAGCTTTTTCAGGCAAAAAAGAAGTGGAAAAACTGGTCTTCTGATCTAAATGTTGCATTAAGTGTTTCATTTAGAAAAATGAAGAGAATCTTTGTTTCCCTAAAAGAAATGTTTTCCCCCTTTGCCCTAGGAAAAAGAAAGGCACAACAATAGCTTCGAAATGACAGGGTTTGATTGTGAAAAATACATAGTTTGTAACGTGCAGCGCCTGATGGTCCCAAGTATTGGTAAAATTCCACAGTTAAATAGAACAAACACTCCTCAATGTATGGGAAACGGATCCTTTCCAGGCGTGCACACATCTATACCTGCAAGAGGGAGAGAAAAATGCCTGTCTGGGAGGGGGATGCACCTGGAACACTCAGTGTTTAATTATTCCACCAGTATTTGCCCAAATGTCAGGACTGTGTTGTTAGGAGTGGTGTCCCCTGAAACTCCTTTGTTAGGGTTTATTTTCTTAAAACCTCCTGCTCCTGGAGCCTGATAATTATGCAGGTGTCCAATATGCATTTTAAAAGGAAAATTAATTTAAAACTCCTTGCTGTGGAGAGCTAAGGAGCTCGAAAACATTCAGGCTTGAAGTTTTATGCCAGAGGAAAAACGCTGTGATTCTCAAAGTGACTGTTTTCAACATCTGATTGTTTTCAGCTACTCTCATGATTTTTTAGGTTGTGCATTATGATTTTCGGATAAACAAGGTTGGCAATATTGCTTTTGAGTGACTCTGATGCTGAAGTGGGGTGTGTGTGTGTATAATTCTATACGGGCACACAGATAACGCCAGTAAACAAAATACAAACCATAATGATGGAGTGGAGTGGAGTGGAGTGGAGTGAGTTGCAGCTCCGGGTTTGTATTGCCATAAACAAAGCAGTCTGGAGAGCTCAGACCATCGGTTCTCGAGGATTGACTTTCAACTGAAGTTTTGTGGAGATTGTATTTAGTGGCAATTAAATCCGGAGAGTTAATAGCCAGTAACTGTTCTTTAAAGGATAAATACTACAAGGAATGCACAGCCCACCTTTTCCCAGATATAATCAGGCTGAACTTTATTGAAGAAAAAAAAATTTACAACTGGCAACATTAATGCTGTATTTTTATTGTATTAATGCAAATGAGATGCTGACTTCTTCCTTTCATCTCCATGGCTTGTATCTATTAGAGCTGTATCTCATTCCTTTCTGTGTCTTTCCTCCCTGTGTTCTGTAAACTGCTTTCGTCTAATGATCCTGAGGCTCATTAAAGTTACTCCCGATGCTAAAGAGGCTATGGGAGACATCCTGGGCTCTAGATGGCTGTAGAAAAGCAAAACTACTCAGTATTTGAGGGAAAACTAATCCGGATCTACCCTTCCATTCATTGGGAAACTTAAAATTGATGGGTCAAACAGGAAGAAAAAACTTGCAGGAAGGATAGAACAGGAAAGAACAGGTCATTTTTAATACACAGCCCTACCTGACAAAGATAAAAAGCAATAAAGTTTTAAGGAGCTTTCTGGCTCTTCCTGCATCTCTCTCAAAAGGCTCATTTAATTGAAAAGCCTGTTGTGCTTGTTTTTATGCATGTAAAAGAGAAAAGGGGCAATTTTGCACAGGGCCTAATATTCCAGCACAATATAATTGGAACTCTTCCTGCCTGCTTTTTAAGTCTCTCTGTTCATATAAAATTAAGACCCACTTATCTTAAATTGTAGTAAATCTCATTCAATATTGCTTTCATAACTTAAAAAAGGCTGTTACATATTCCCAAAGCAACTTCGCTGAAGTGATATTGGGTCTGTTTATGTGGAATCGCTGCAGAATTTCTATTGGAAAAAAAAAAAAAAAAAGAAGCAGCACACAGTTCTTGTTTTTAATGAAAATAATTAAATTCTCTGGAATACCTTGATAGCTGAGATATTTTTTTTTTCAGTAGTGAAACTCTGCTTAGAGGGAATGAAAATCTGCACGTTGGTGCAGTTTGGTATATGCAGACAACAACCCTATTTCTATCACTCGCCCCACTCTTGGACAGAAGGAGGTTTTTGGGTTTTTTTTTCATAGAAAAATTTGACTCAGGATTTGCCACATATAAATAATTTTCACGTGAATCGCACGGGGAATCACCACCACAATTCGGAAGGCCTGCAATTTTCTTTGTACATATAGGAAGAACTCATTTACTTCCTGCAGTTGGAGTGGATTTCACAGGAAAGAGCTGGATTTTTTATGATGTGCAGTTCTGTATCGAAGAAACGTAACCTTTTGCCAGCTGGTTTATTGGTCTACAAAAATTATTTTTTGGTGTGTTTTTCAGCCATGTCATAACATACACAAGCATAGTCAAAGTAACATTAAATTAGCAGGTGAGAGGAGAAAGAAGCTGAGTAGTTATATCAATCATTAGCATTAAATGCTAAAAAAAAATTAAAAGCTTTCTGGTGCTTTTGATGAGCTGCAAGGTTCTTGCTCGTATCTGTGTGCTTTGTTAGGAAGTGGAGCAATATTTCTTCACACTTAGCACCTTTCTACCAAGGATTTCTTATTAATGCTGTGTACTTCTCAGGATAAACCCAGTGATGCAGAATATTTTCCCCCATTTTACGGAAAGGTGAATTGAACCCTCCCTGTGATGGAGGAAGAGGCACTTTGCTCATGTCCAGGACCTCCCAAAAATGGGAAGACTCACAGTTTGGAAAAGCAGTGTTAGCAAGCCAAGGGAGCTTTACTAGGCAATAGTTTTAGACAGAGTAATCAAGTTTTTTACTTTCCCTAAATTATCTTCAGATGCGTTTTCGGCCAGTGGGAAGTTTCAGGACCCAGGAATTTGGTTACGGTTACTTCTCCTCTCATGTGCTGTTCTCCATTTGTCTGGCAGACCTGGGATGTGTCTGTATATAATGCATTGCCCTGAGAAATATGTAAAACCTGCTCTAATTGCAGCTAAACAGGACATGCACATTTTCCTCCACCCAGACTGCCAGAGGTGGTTGGAAATCGCTGATTTTGAGGTTCAGCTTCTAACATTATGTGCCTGAATTCTTACATGGGCATCTAAAGAGCAACGTGAATTTTCAGAAGCTTTTAGCACCAAGCAGTTGCCATGGACCTTCCTCAGTTCCCTGTCTTGTGTAAGCTGCAATTGCTGGGCTTCGATCAAGGGCAGCTCTGGTTTTCTAAACTGGAGGTGTATGTATTGCCTGTAGAAGAAATATGATGCAAGTAATAGCCTGTGGATTCATTAAGGATTGTTTATGCTATTTTCACGTGGTATTACCTTTCAGGAATGGTCATTGCAGCCATTATATTGACAGGAACTCAGAATAAATCTTAGGGAATATAGGGCTGATCTGCCATACCTGGGAGACCACCTGCTACCCTCTTGAGCAGAGACCAGAGGGTTTGGTGCAGAATCACCAGGTAGGGCTTTCTCTGGAGTTGGGGACTTGGGAAGCTCTCCCATGGCTCCTTTTCATGTGGAAATTAATGCTTGCCTCTATTTCTGAATAGTAGGTTATTAGAGTTCGTATGCAAATTCCCAGGATGGGAATTTGTCTCTCTTTGATAATTGATATAATAATATATATTTTTAGTGGTCCAAAGTCCTTGAGCTTGAGCCTTGTATACGTAATTTATGTTTATTTCTTACTGTTATTAACTGTAATTTAGTTGTTGGCGCCTTTCATTGCCTTAGATTGAAGGGAGTGTCTCTACCCATTGCCCCTCCATAAACAATGCCCTTTCAGGGTTCCTTCTCCTGTATCCCTGCCCAGACATTTCCTAGCCTGTCAAATACTGTCATTTTATTCCTTAGAGATCATTCACAGTACGTCTCCTGTTGCACACACAAATAAGGAACAAATGCAATCAGGATGCATCATCGTTTAGCATAACAAATAAAAGCCGATCTGTGCAGATTTGCCTTAAAGTGTCTCTTAATATGTATTGTCAAAATGTCTGAAGATGTCTCTTACTCATAAGCGTTTAATTATTTGTGACAATTAAACTAATATTCAGAGCAGGGGGAAAAAAATGAGGGTATTAAATATTTTCTCTTGTCAAAAGCTAACAAAATGTCACCTGACATAGCAAACTCCTTAAATTTTGTATTTCAAATAGACCTTAGAGCTGAAAAAGCGCTTGAGCAAAATTGCAGGGCTCCATTTCACAACACAGGATTCGCTGTGGAATTTGAGGAAACTGTATTTTAAAACTAGACCAAAATTTAAAGGCATGTCATTAAAGCATATATCAGTAATGAGCAGCTGAATACTTGATGATTAAAAAGGAGTTCTATCAATTTTTAAGTCTGTGCTGAAATTTATGGCCAAGGGCCCCTCTGATTGAATCAGGGACTCAGATCTGGGATTTGTAGCCTCGCCTGGTTATTGTTTTACTTGAGCATGAGAAAAAACAGCTCAAATAAGACAATGCAAGTCATTAACCTCTTCTGTGTTCAGAACTGTAGATTTATTATGTTGGTTTTGCCTGATGATTCCTCTCGCTGGATGGATTGTCTGAACTGGAAAGCCAATATGCTGTGGATGGGGCAGAACAAGTAGACAACACAGATGTTCACAGCACCCTCACCTGTGGTAAAAGTTCAGCTAAGTGACTACAAAAAGGGGAGAAAAAAATAAGGAAGATCTTGAAAGGAACAGAAAACCAGCAGGGGCCTTGAGTGCTGGATGTGAGAGCACTGGATAGCCCTGGGCACGGCAACAACAACATCTGTATCGAGGGCTCGACAGTTCCTATAGTCCAGATTGTTTGGGGTTTCCTGTTGAGAGGTTTGATTTCTACTGATTCTAATGTTTCCACTTCTGAGCTGCTCAAAGCAACCATTTCCATTATTAAAATCTGTGTTTCCTTTCCTAAAATGTTCTTCCTGTAATTTAGGGTAGGATGTTATTTGGCAAAAAATTAGAAGACGTTCATCAGGGTTTATTTCAAAGCTGTGGGACCACTGAGCTTTCTGGCAGTGACGTGAACATTTTTCAGAGATATCTTCTGCTTTCCCTGAGAAAATCCACCCAAATTTGTCTGACTTATAAAGCCTAAAAGTTGCCGTTGCCAAAGAATTTTTAGAAGGTGACACAGCATTCTCCAACGTGCCATCTCCACCACGCATGCTCTGTTCTTGGTTCCTCTTTTTCAATTGCATTCCCTTAAAAACCGATTTCGCTGGGGATAAGTAGGACAATTGCTTTCCCTGCTGCAGGGGCAGCGATGGGTCCGAGCAGTCAAGGGATGAGGGAAAGGTCTGTACGGTGTGTTTAGCTGGAGCCCAGGCCCTGAGGTCGGAAACAGGGAAATTTAGGGAGCTGGGGCATGGGCAAGCAGGGGCAGAGAGCATGACATTATCAAATACCCATAGAAAACAGTGGTAAAAATGTAATCTTGACTATTGCCTGGTCAGCGTAGAGCTCAGTGGTCAGCGTTAGCTGGTGCAGTGAGCACGTCCAGATCGAGCCCTGGCTTGGAGCCAGAGCGGTTCCACGTGTGCGGCTCTCCGTGTTCCTCAGCTGGCTTTTCCAAAGCCTGCACACATCCATTCCTCATGGAGGGAGGGGATGGACTGTGCAGGAAACCAGTGAGGCTCAGCTGGGGAGCAGGGACCGCAGGGCCTCTGAAGGGTTGGGGTGGGAGCGCCGGGCGTGAGGGGCCGCCATGTTGTGGTGCTCAGGAGGTGGGACCTTCTTCTGTGGGGAAAAAGTGAAAAAAATAACTTAAAATTCACCAGAGCCGTGCCTGCCTTGTCTGTTAAGCGGCAATGGTGAGGTCCTGTCCCCAGCCATGGAGCAGGCAGGCCAAGAGGGGTGCAAAAATCCATCGAAATGAGGCAAACTTTGCTCCCTGGCTGGGAGTCGGGAGAAGATGGCGGCGCTGAGGCGCGGGGCTGCAGCTTGGGTGGCGAGAGTCGAACAGGAGGACTGAAGAGCTCGGGCAGTGCACTTGAGAGGTTGGTGGAAGCCATATAGAATTTGTAACAATATATAGTATATACAGGGCTGTTGAGAGGTGTTTGTTGGTGTGTGAGGTGGGGGAGCCGGTCAGCACGCGGGGTCTGTGTGGGGTCAGGGCGAACACCACGTGGATGTTACTGGCAGTTGAGTAGCTGTGGTACAAAAGCAGCTCAGAGACAAGACAAAGGCTCATGCCAGGAGTTTCAACCACAGATATCTGTTTAGATAAAAAGGGCCTGTTAGTCTGAGAATCCTTCTCCTGCCACAACTTGCCCAGCATAGAGGGCTGGTCCCTCTGTCGCTCTGTGGGTACCTGCCATGGGCCCCCGAGGCTCTGACTCGGTTTTACTTGGGGCAGGGGGTTTATTTTATTTCACTTGCTGCCCTGTGGGACATTTTTCCTATAAATCAGATCTTTTTATCTGAAAGTCAGCGACAAAACTTGAGCCAGGCTCGGCGGAGCACGTTGCCTTCAGGATATTGTACACTTTTGTGTCACCTCCAGCATTTGTATCTTTAATAACTAAAATGCTGAGAATGGTAATCTAGAAAACAGTCACCCCTGCTTTACTCTTTTGCTGTCTGTGTGAACTTATTAAAGATTTAACAAACTTGTGATTTTGGTTAAACAGAAGTAAATCATTTGGAGAAAGAGTTGCGAGGAGGCAGAGGAATGTTATGATGCCATCAACATCTGGGTTTCCACTTGTTTGGATTAGGGACATTTTACCTTAATCATTCCCAAACATGTCTGCTAAAATCCCTTCTTTCATTTTTTATCACCTATGAGGTACAGCCAGGCAGGTTTTCAATTTCTGTTTGTGTGTTAGGGTAAAGTGCTGAAATTTGTTGTTACAGTGAGTATGTGAACAGTCTCATATTTGCCTTCATTCATTGTAATTGTTTGGAAACATTTTGCTTCACTTAAAATGCACTATTTTCAATATACAAAGTATGTACAGGGGAACAAGGGAGTGATTATGAGTTTCTCCAAGGAAATAATCATCTCTTAGCCATCATCCTACAACTGGGAAAGTTCTAATACATGACATCTCTATAATTTAACCTAATAATATTTTTTTTTTAACAGTGATGTAATGGGGAGAGTGACCTGGACTTTGTAAAAGTTCCCCTACTTACTACAGATTCCCAAGGGCAATGTAACATTCTAGACAGTGTTTTATATGCCCTGATTAAAATGTAACATATTTTTGCATTTCCTGTGCAGTGACCTGTTAGTGCTCATAGACAGAACACTTAAAGAACAGTTACAAGGAGACATTTCCAAATGTGCCTAATATGGGCGAGTTTTTATAACATTCTTATTTCATTTGAAATTGCAGCTACAGCAGGAACCATTCAGACGGTGCATTGATTTAACTTTTTAATCCACTGTTTTGCTACGTCAAGTAAAATAAATGTTTGTTTTTAGCTCCCTTTTTTTTGCATTGCTAAAACTCGTAACTACTTGCTTTAAGCTTGGGATTCTAAAGGGAGCTACATTATCTGAGATTTAAAGCTTGCTTTTTGTAGCTGCTTTCTCACAACTCCCCCAAGAAAAAAAAAAATACAAAAGTACAACTTTAGCAAAAAGGGCTTTTATATCTCTATCAATTATAGAAACACCAGCTGCAGTAGATTACAAATGTGTTTGGCTGATTGTGATGTTGTGTGGGGAAAACTGTCACAAGGAGCTGGATTCTGTTCTCCCCGGCAGCACCGGGATGTCGCTCAGCTCCCGGGGCTGCTGTCAGAGCTGGAGTGGGCAGGAGCAGGATCGAGAGTGCTCCCTGCCAAACCCAGCTCTACTCTGGAACACATGGCCCAGCACCGGGAAAATCCAGGGAGCTGCTGAACGTGAGCACAAGCGCTGCCCACGTGTCACTGTGTGTGCCTGTGCTGCTCCCTGGGCTGAAGGAAAACCCATAGAGGTACGGCTTCAGCCTGGGCCAGAAACCTCTGGGGAGAATCCCTCCAGTCGTTGTTGTTCTTTATTTTTTATCCTGAAAGGTTATTTGTTTACTTTTACTTTCTTGAAGAACAAAGTGGGGGGAAAAGGCACCACAGAACAAAAATTGTTTGAGCAGCCCATAAAGGTAAAGTGGCTCCAAGTCATGGCTAAAAGAAATATGATATCAAGCAGTGTAAGATGGGCAGTTTAGCATTTTTGGTGCTGTTTAGCTGAGGAAAAATTAAATATCGAAGTATGTGCAGGTCATTATTGCTTCACTAATACCCTGGGTACAAGAGTAGCAACCCAAGGTCTCTCAGCTGGTTGTGCCTTGGTTACTGTGTCATTTATCTTGTTGTGCTTTGGGTCTCTCTGGGAGGACGTGGTTGCGCCCTGGTTTGTTTTAACAAAGAGAATCTGACATAGCAAAGTTCTGTGTATACTTTACAGTGAAAATGCAATTTTCTATTTTCATTTAATCCCAGGAATGTTGGCATTTTCCAGGCTGTCAAACAAATGAGTGCACTGGAGGACAGTTAGATGTGTCTGTCTAGTTCATCTATCTAATCTACCTCATTTCTAATGTGCCCATCACCACGGTATCTAGGCAGAAAGTATCTGCCTTGATTTTGCTTGATGTCTTTATTGGCTGTGGTAACTTAATTGTGTCCTAAGAGCTTTCAGATTCATCTGCAAAAATAATAACAAAAACATCATCAGAATAATGATTCATATTTGTACTCTTACTCAGAATTTCCCTTTCTCTTCTGAGTGTATTTGGTTAGTGGATTACTGCTGTCTTATCTGGAAGAGGTTATATTTTAGAGGTGTATTAAATTGGAGTTTTACTTGAGTCAGCAGTGACTCAAAACTTCATTTGGCTATTAAAGTGAATTCACTCATGTCTTCTAACTTCCTTCTGCTTTTCTCTGCAGAAGTTGACTTCATTTACTGAGCCATCCAGTTTAGCATTTGCATCTGTTTTGTGACCCTTTGCCATATAAACCATAGGTAATAAAAAGTAATAGAAAATGTGGCTTCCAAAACCCTATCTTCATTTGGAAACCCTGGTTTCTGTTACATTTAATTACTTCTCTCTCTGCCAATTAGGTAAAACTGCATGGTAAGACCAAAGGGAGTGGTTTTTCAAGAGCAGAGGCTGGAGGTCCACACTGAAGGGAAAGAAAATCCCTGCTGATGTGCCGGGTCTGTGCCTGTGGTTGTCACAACCTGCCCGTGCCCATGGGGACAATGTGCTGCAGTGGCCCCGTGGTGCTGCCACCCAGCACACTCATCCTGCATCACCGGGACCGGGCACGGTTATTGTAAAACACGTCTGCGGGGCACACGGTGGCATCTGCACGGCCCTGGGCCACCTTCTGCTTCCTAAAACGTGTCCTAAGGAGTCATCAGTCTGCAGGAGTCAAAAAACTCTGGAGCTGAGGGTGCTGAGTAACCAACATGGTGCTCACTGAGGGAAAGAGTTCACTGGAAATGCTGCAAATTCTCAGCTATAATTGAATTTGATTTCAGCTGTACAGTTACATGCAGCCCCTTTTCCACTCCTCTCCTACTTGTGCTGAAAGTGTCTTTACAGACCTACCCCTCAAAGATAATTTCATTGAGAGCCAGACGTTT